>OX103943.1:67533490-68808995 GCA_944470405.2 Schistosoma mattheei | reverse complement strand
CTCTCCCTCCTTTTGTGATGTTAGGCTCATTTAGGCTTATTTTTGTATATACGTCATACCTCACACAATCCTCTGTTTCACAACTTGTTGGAAAGCACTATTTCTATAAGTACCATTTTACAAGCTTATCAGGCAGTTACAAGCTATGGACTGTGGGTAAAGCATCGATGCAGTGCCTCTGTTGACTATAGTATAAAGTATAGTTTGCCAAACAGAGTATAAGCGTTAAGAAGGGTATATTGTAGGATAGTTGTTTATTTAAGCAGGCGGAAAAAGTATAGAAGTATATGAGTTGTGGATAAGGGAACGAGTGGAGAAATAATATTAATTGCTAGTCAACATAGTGTACAGAAGAGTAAAAAGTTAATGCAGGATAAACAGGAAGGAACTCACAGTAACTTGGTGCTGATGTTATTTTCTGTTGTCCTAACCAGTTGATTGGTAACAGGCTCCATAGATGCAAGACCACTGGTAGTAGGCAGCCGATTGTGCGGTCCTCTTGACTTTTTAGGGTGGTAGTGAGTGTCCCTTATCGACCGAGTTTAGTTTAACAGTAATGATAGGTCCAGTGAGTTACCTGTCTACTTCAAGTGAAGAAATGGGTGGAAAAAGTAATTAATACAACTGCAAAGTAGGAAAAATAAGGCAAACTGAACTTGAAGTCCATTTTGGTCTAGACATGGAGAGAGCCTATGATGTCTGAGTGGGGTGCAGATGTGTTCGTACGTGCAAGATCAGTGCGAGTGAGGGCTTGATCAAGCAGTTTACAAACGTATGTAGTTCATCTGCCATGCGAGTCTCGGAGGGAAGACTGTTCCATATTATTGCATACTTGGTGAGGAAGAAGTTTTCCCGAGTTTTTGATCTGTATTTCTCAACTTTGACCGTAGATACTTTGTTTCGAAGTCCGTATTCATGTGAATCTCGGGCAAGAATTATCTGACATGTTGAGTAAGTAAGGTTTTTGAGTAGTTTGAAGTAGAGAATCAAATTAGACCTAAGCCTTCTCTCCCAAAGGGGTGCTATTCCTAAGATTTGGCATCGAGAACTGTAGTCAATGACCGAGTCAGTCTTAAGTACTTTGCGGGTGAAGTCTCGTTGTATTCCTTCCACCTTTAGTATATCAGATAGACGTAGGTTGGAAAATAAGAACGAGCAGTATTCAACGATAGGTCTTACACAAACTTTGTAAAGAAGGATTTTAGATTCATTTTGATAGAAATTACGGAGAATGAAGCCAAGCAATTTCCGCATTTTGGATGCTTTGGCTGAGATGTGTTCAGAGAAATTAAGACTGTGTGAGTAATGTACCCCTAGGTCAGTTACTGATGCCAGTCTGGGCAGTGTGTGATCGCTAAGTGTTAGTTTCATTTTAAGAGACGTGTCTCCTATACATAACCAGCCGCATTTCTCTATGTTGAGCTCTAACCTCCAGCGTTTGCACCAGTCATCTACCATGTTGAGTTCATGTTGGATTGTTTGCATAGTACTGCGTAAATCGCAAATGTCAGTTTTATAGATGACTTTTAAGTCATCGGCATAGAGGTAGGTCTTACCTGTGCTAAAACACTGCATATATTGTTGATGTAGATTATAAAGAGCAATGGACCCAAGACACTACCCTGCACAACACCACTGGTTATCGGTCGAGGTGTAGATGTATTAGAGTTAATCTTGGTTATTTGATATCTGTTCGTAAGAAAAGACTTGATCCATTGCAAAAGGGGATTTATAATTCCAACTGACTTCAGTCTGTTGATTAGAAGATTATGAGGTACTTTATCAAAGGCTTTCTTAATATCGAAGTATAGTATAATAACTAGTTTCTTCTGGTCACGCATACGAGTAACCTCGTTAAAGAAGTCTATCAGGCATGTACTGCACGACCTTGTTCTAATGAAGCCGTGTTGTGACGGGTCTATTAGATCTTCCTTGAGTAGGTGATCAGATAGTTGATTTTGTATCACTTTTTCCATTATGCGTGATATGACTGGAGTGATATTTATAGGTCTGTAGTTTTCAACCAGGTTTCTCGGTCCGGATTTGTGTTTGGGAAGAACATACGTTACCTTCCAGGTTTCCGGATATGTACCTGTCTCTAAAGATAATGTGTATATTTTGAGTAGTAGCGTCTGTATGTCCGGCCCTGACATTTTATAAACGATTGAAGGGATGTCATCGGCACCAGAACTCGCATTTGGCTTAAGGGTTTTAATGGCGGTATGTATACTCCTAATGTCGAAGTTTATGGTACTAAGATAGTTTTTGCCGGTGCACTTTATGTCGATATCTGGAGCATCAGATGTATTCCCATTGTGAGAAAACCATTCACTTAATAGTTCACATATGACGGTTTGGTCATTATACGTTACTCCATCGTGCAGTAAGGAGTGAATGTTGTGGTCTGTGTTCTTTCTTATGCGTTTCGTGAGGAGACGACATAGGGCTTGGGCTTTAGATGCAGCAGCGAGCGCAGTACGTTCCTCTACCTGTTTATGCTTGTTGTGTTGACTTTGTACTCCGTCAAGTACAGAGTATATCTGGTGCAGGGCACTGAAGTCTTTTGATATATAGTACATCCTTTTCAGTTTTCTCAGTTTAGACCTAGTCTTTTGGTTTATATAGGGAGTAACTGTTTTAAAACCAATTTTAGAGGGTATAGTAGTGTCTAGTGCAGATTTGGTGGTGATATTGAATATTTCTAATGTTTCTAAGAGGTTATTACTGGTAAAGAAACTGCCCCAGTCAGAGTGCTTTATTAGAAATCGAAAGTTTTCCCAGTCAGCGTTTGCATAGTCTCTATATTGGAATCGCGTGTTTAATGTCTTTAATTTGTTGCATATGGCAAGAATCGGAAGGGTGCAGAGGACTATTTTATGACGTGGTCGCTATAGATTTCCGCTCTCAAATTTTTTGATACATAAACGAGACAACCACCACACTTCTTGGTGACTCGATCACAGCGGAAGAGCTCATAGGTGTCTATTTGTAGAAATGTGTCAGTGGTATCGGAGGACAGCCAACTTTCCGTTATCAAAACAAGTGAGGGGTTGTTTAGAAGTAATAGGGTACGTAGGTGAGTCATCTTACTTTGTATAGATCGAGCGTTGATTAACATAAGTGTCAGGTACGGTGACTGTTTGTCTAGTAGGAGGGTATGATGTAAACCCAGTGGTTTATCTGTTTTGCCATGAGAAAAGGAAGAATTGGGAGCATTGACTCCATATTGATGAGCGTTTAGTTTATTACCAGTAGGGTTAATGCGAGAAGGGTAGTCGTGTGTTGTTTTGGTGAAAGAAGTATGTCTTAGAGTGGAAGGTAGAGTTGAATGGTTAGGTAATGTGTCCGGGGAATGATCAGGGGGTTCAGTCAAGGAGTTTTCAAGACTAGAGACAGTTATCGAAGTTGAGAAGGATGTGCCACCCCCCATTAAATCGGAGTATATAGATGGTTTCAGAATAGTGGGATTGTCGCCCTCAACATTTGGAGACCCCATAGCAGTAATGTTGATGGGGAGAGAGATAAAAAAGGATGAGATAGTGTGTATGTCGAATTAGGGGGGACTAAACCGTTGTATTGGGTGGCTTGACTTAGATAGTACCTAGAATCAGTAGGTGGGTTCCCAAGTAGGCCAACTTTATGGCTTCCTTGTGTGCGGTGGGCAATTTTAGTCCTATTGTGGTTAGTTGGGGAGGTTGTATGTTTCTGGTAAGAAATGCCTGTTATTGTTGCCAAGAGAGGTGTTTCTGTTGTGTATAGTTTTGTGTTGGTTCATGGGGCTTACAAGGTTGACACTATATGACTTATGGGTATCACGTGTGGGTGTGGTTCTTGTCGAGTGTCGTTTCACATTAGGATGAGTGGGTGTTGCCAGTTCACTATGTTTGTTGTAGGGCATTCTATTGCTATGAGAAGGTGCATGTTTTGGGTTAGGGGTGCTGGAGTATTGGTGGGTTTTTACGGAGAGTTTGGTATTATTTCGTACAGCGGTGTCTGAGAGTCTGTAGCTGTTAGCGCAATTCCTGGGAGGATCATTTTTAGGCATTTTATAGGGGCCGCTAGGGTAATACTTGGACGCTATTGAGGCATAAGTGGTTTGGCATTTTGGGGTAGCTGAGTGTTTGGGCTGGGGGTGAGTGGTTGTAGCTGCTTTATGTGCGGTCTTGTCCTTAGGACTAATAGCAGTGTCCGACGTGCCTCCGTTTTTAAGGGGGGCAGTGTATGATATTTTAGGATTTGTGCAGTGACAAGAGCTGTAGCTGCCGCGGCTACGTAAGCTGGGTTGATCAGTTTGTGTTCCATTGCAGATTCGACGCTGGATAGCGGTCCTGTCATGAATGATCCTAATCTTTTTAAATGTTGGAATACGCCTCAGTAATGACTGACTATTGAGGAGGTGATTAGCTTCAGTGGTATTACCAAACTGAAATAGAATGGGACAGGAGGCTTTAGTGTGTGCTTTACGTAATCTTCTTGTTACACACCAAGATTGCGACAATCCACATTCTTGTAGTAGAGTATTTTTAGCAATCTTTATGTTCGTACTATCAGGTATATTATACACAATGACATTCTGCATACACTGAAGTCCTTTCAACACTTCAGTTGATATATGGTCAATTACTTTTTCAGTGTTTTTTATAATTTCCAGATCGGGATTTTCTGGAACACTGATTAAATATTTGTACGGTAATAGGTCTTGAATAGTTTGGGTGAGGCTAAGTTCTGTTTGGCTGCTTTTAGGTCTACCAGTGGTGAGATTATTGGAGTTTATATCAAAGTTTTTAAGGTCGATATGGTTACATACAGGCCTGTTGC
The DNA here is from genome assembly GCA_944470405.2 of Schistosoma mattheei. Classification (NCBI taxonomy): domain Eukaryota; kingdom Metazoa; phylum Platyhelminthes; class Trematoda; order Strigeidida; family Schistosomatidae; genus Schistosoma; species Schistosoma mattheei. Next base: position 68,804,177 of record OX103943.1, on the reverse strand, counting down.
AGGTGTCTAGCGGATGGTCACTTTGTGCACACTTAGTTGGGGGATGGGGTATATGTCTGGGTGAGTAGTCAAGATCTACATCATCGGGCTGGCTATTGTAGGCAGGCTTACATGTACTCCGTGGGCCGCTACTCAGGATGGCCGATTGTGAGATTGCTGGGTGTTTGGGGTCAACAGCACTGTCTAAATACTGCTCACAACATGTGATGCTTTTGTTTGGACTGACAAATGATGTCGACTCTAACGGTATGTGACTGCTCTTATTTATATCGACAAGCGAGATGCAAGGTAGTGATATGTCTTGTCCAAGTAAACGGTGCACGTTTAGTGTGGCTGAGGGAAGATCAGAGTAGGATGCAGACTGATCAGTGTGTTTATAAGGTTTCACATTATTCGCTTTAGTGACTGATTTAGATCTTTTGCAGGTGCTATAGGCATCAGGAGAGATTATATGTTTTTTAGATGGCCTGGACATTATCGGAAGTAATGTAAATACAAAGTTTAATTAGGTGGACGGCGATAGTTGTAATTTAACTTAGTGAACGTGTAAAGTTTTATGGTAGGATCAGACCCAGTATTAGTTAAGAGTAAATATATTAACGTTAATTGGTGATAGAGATAGCGTGAAAATTAGCAAGATTAATTTATGACGTTGAGTTCCTAAATAAGGTGTCAAGTTGATAGAACCCTATCAGTGACGAATTATTTATCGCTATTAAGTGTTAAATTAAAGAGAAAAACTAATAGGAAAATAAAATAATACCACATGAAAAAAAGTTACAACCTTCAAAAGCGCACCGCGATATTATATATATATATATATATATATATATATATATATATATATATATATATATATATATATATATATATGCAAGAACAGGTTGGAGGTTATTTAGTGCTTAGAATCAAGGAGTTCAGAGACAGAAATGATTAACTGTGTAACAATTTTCGAGGTAATGAAGGATTCACGGAATTAAAAACCTGATAAGATGGGTTACGTAACAATTGAATAGACTTAGAAGAGTTCTCATAATTTAAGAGAATCAAGTGAGCGGAAATGCATGAATGAATGGGTGGTTTAAGAATTCGGTAATGAGAGAGGAATATAACACAAACTAAATATTTTAAAAATAAATAAATAAACACTATCATGGATGAACCTTTTCACTAGCTGTCCACTTTCCTCTCTCTTCTTTCCCTCTAAATAAATATTATTCTTAAGATTACGAAGTTTGTAATTAAGACGATAACTTGTGTTACACTTAAATTAACTTCTCAGACCCATTCTATGTTCTCTACGCATATACGACTCATACGTATTGATATTTCGTTATCCTTTTCATTTAATTGAGACTTTCATAGCATCACTCCAAACTATAACTGCACAAACATTTATTCTAGCATCATACCTTACTGCGATAATAAGTTATTTTTTCTTAATTATCTTTTGTTACTAATTTGACGACACACATATAGTCGTTCATTCTTGTTCTGTGTTCAAAAACACGCCTATTGAACTGATTGCATATTTCACGTCTTATTTATTTCTATTCCCTTATTTTCTCCATTTCTTTCTTTAAACTCAATTCAATATTCTTCTCAATTACACAGACCCGATTTATTATTATTAATATTCTACTATTATTACTCTTTTTTTAATATGGCAAATATAATGCTAACATTATTGAAAATAGTGTATTATTGCATTTTTTTGAAGAAACCCGAAATGGTTTCTTCACAACACTTATGTACCCATAAGATGTTTGTGAATAATAATAATAAAAAGTTCTCATAATTTAAGAGAATCAAGTGAGCGGAAATGCATGAATGAATGGGTGGTTTAAGAATTCGGTAATGAGAGAGGAATATAACACAAACTAAATATTTTAAAAATAAATAAATAAAATAACACTAATAACCAAAAACGAAAACAAAAAAATTGGATTAACAGGGTAGTAATAAGTTTATTACTGTCTCTTTTTGAATAAATAAATCCGGTTTAGGTATTTTATCGCGATCGCTTCAGCAAAACGGAGAGCAGCAGTACTTCTTTGTCCACTATTAATTTTAAAAGCATGAGAGATGTCAGTGGTATGCCCAGTGTCAAGTAAATGTCAAACTATTACACAGTTGAGAGCCCTAGTCCCTCGCAGCCTCAACTTCTTTGGAACATGCTCAGAAATGCGGGATTAACTCCATTTTCTCTCAGGCTGTGGGATATTTTAGTGGAGTCCCCCGGCGTTCAGTACCAGGACCTCTTCTTTTCTTGATTTGTATAAATGATCTTCCACAAAAGGTATCGTCTGAGTTATTGTTTTTGTTGATAATGTTGAACTCTGGAGAGTGATACTGTTATGAATTTAGGTTGCGACCGATTTTTACCCTGTGCTAATTGTTGTGTCCTTGACTGAAAAATTAGAGAGCAGCGTACTTATCGATCGATTCAATGACACATAAACACGTACGGATGGCCTAGAGTCTCGATTGGTCTCACTTCCCTGTCTAGCCCAGTCAGTTGAGTCCAGAACACAAGTCACAGCCTCGGAGATGAATCACTGTATTTCAGACATGCTCTATTTATATACCAAACATGCAAACCACATCGTACCATAAAAATAGTAAACAACATTTACACAATATGTAACGAATGAATTAAATAATAGCCAATAGGGAATGTACATTTAAAGTCCAAGGCCACCATAGACTTAACATGACAATGATTGGCATATTATTCTGTATCCACAACACCTCCCTTTTTTTTGAAGATCCGGAGTTGATATCCGGATTTTGAAATTTTCTGGTTCATCCTCCCCACGAAATAATTTTGGGTCCTCATATCCCCAAGTTAAAATTAATTTGACTTTATTTAACACATAATTGTCATATGGAACACTGAAGTCACTAAAAGTGATTAAGTAGTGTGGACCAACGTCGCTTGATATGAGGTCATCAACGTTTGATTCTTCTGGAACATTGTCACGGGATTTGTTGAAAGTCTCATTCGTAAACAGTTGATCACTGCGATAATCAACATCTATCAAAATTGTATTAGATTTCTGATCATCATTTGATGCATCTAACTCATTTTCTAGTACAAGAGGATCTAGATAATAAGATTCATCAGAATCTCCTGTTGTTGACTGATGAGGACCGTTTGGAGCAGCTAGACTCAGTATACTGCACGATTTGTTTCCTGTTTCCTTGTGAGAGGGTACTGTAATTAATTTATGAGCATTTAATAAGAGATCTTCTTCCTGTGAGCTGGGTACATCACTGTCTGTACACGTTTCAGGAACAGTGGATTTGAACCCACGACAGGGAATGTTTTGGAATTTGACATTTCTGGACAACTGGGCGGATCATGAATAACTGTCTCGTTTACATCACTGGTCGTCCGGGATTCACAGAGGCTTTTATAAACAGCTTCATATGTTCTGCAGTTGTTTTCCAGCTCAGTCTGCAGATGAGAAATGAACTTATCAACTTCTGTTGCACCTCCGAAACATGGAAGATTTACCAACCGTGTGCGTAAATAGTCCAAAACATTCAACTGGCTCTCTCTGAAACGCTGCTGCTGGCAATCAAGTAGTAGCTGCAATCGATCGGGAAGGATAGTCATTTTCTGAATCAGCAGGGTAATGAGAAATACTGTGATCAATTAACAACCGATGACTTCCAAGGACGCCGATGACAAATCTGGGTACTGATTGGCCAAAATAATTATGCTGAATCTCGTCCAATTACAGGGTTCAAAATTTTCTCTACCCCGTCGCCAATTGTTGTAACGGGTGTGACTGCAGGTTACAACAGATACTCAACCAAGAGGATATACTGGCACTTCAAGACTATCTGATTCGACTTCGAAGTTGGGCAGACGACATTGGACTGACCTTTAACACCTCAAAGTGTAAACTAGTCCATCTGAGATATGTTGGAGACTACATCTACAACTAAGGCAACTCCCTTCTGGAAGTGTCCCAAGTTGAAAAAGATCTATGAGTGTTGGTACCTTACGATGTGAAGTCTTACGCTGACTGCCACAAAAATGCCTTCCGAGCAAACTTTGCACAAGTAATATTGGAACGTGTTTTCCGCCAGTTCTACAGAAAGACCTTACGCATGATCTTCAGCAGTTCTATTTGTGCCCATTTGGAGTACAGAAACACAGTATTTCCTCCCTCACTCCAAGAGGATTTGAACACCCTGGAAAGTATCCATAGGTGAGCCACGAAATCAGTTCGGGGATTCAAATTCGAGCCTTATAAAGAGCGCATTCAACCACTAAATCTTTACTCATTACTCGGGGGTGACAGCTCAATGGCTTACAGCATCCTAAGTACGTCTGAACATCCCCCTAAACACCTACCTAGGTTTAGTCCCAACACAATCCTAAGGGGTAACACCCAGAAACTGGAGGCCAAACACAGCAGGACAGACTGCAGACACACCTACTTATTAAGAGTAGTCAAATGCCGGAATTCTCTGCCGGCTGATCTAGTCCAAGAGAGTTCCCAGAAGTCCCTTAGGAGGAAACTTGATATGTTCTTAAGTACTGAGGGTATTATCTTACATTGATTTACCAATTTTTTCATTTTTCCTCCCTTATCGATAATATACCTAGGTTTCTGTCCGGAGGTATCAGTGATTCGCTGCTACTAGATACGGAAAGCTGTTGAGCAAAAACGTCTTCTATTTCGTTCGAAACCATTTGAATCATTAGAATTGGGGCTCTTTTTGGGGTATTGCGTTGCGGCAAGCAAATGGTGGTCAAAAAATACACAGAATCAAAGTCCGGAGCAGTCAGTCGAAGACGTCAACTAGAACGTATCAGTTTGTGCTTCTCGATAGCAATTTAAGAGACACTCCGTAGGTATAAGTGATGGCGCAACACAAAGTCGTATTTTTAACAAGTGTTTTCGGTGTTATACCATAAGAGTGCCGAGAAAGAGAGAAAGGAAAGGGAAAGGCAAGAAGTGGAACGGATAGTGTTCATGACTAGAGCAGTCTAATCATTTGCGATGGAACAATTAAAGTATCACCACTTAGACTCATTCTCTTTTATTAGGTCAATTCCTAGGCATGATAAAGAAAACAAGTTACAGTATGGCGTTGAATAAATAATGTACAAATGAAAAGGGTATGAAATAGTGGAAAGTTTAGAATTATGTTCATTTTTAAGATTTGGTAAGGAAAGTACAGTGTTCGAATGCCAACTGACTTTTTTTCGAGAAAACTATTATAACTCGTTTATGTTATCATGACTTTTGTAGAGTCACAAGTGGACTCACATTTAACGTAAATGTCAAGTTTTGCTTGCGATAGGATTTTTCGAATGGAAGTGAAGCCAATCCAGATTCACAGACATGTGTCGAAGAGGCATTTGGCATAAGATATTGGCATTATTTCCATTGATCCATCACATCCCATTTGACCATAAAGAGCCGTAATTAAACAAAATGTTCTGCCACACAGACATTAGTGAATTGAGGTTATACCTTTATCATCATGTTTGTTGGTCAGTAGCGCCACCTTCCGTTTTTCGTGATGTTAGGCTTCCTTGCATTAGTGTTATACATGAATATTTTTTTGATATGAGCTCTATGTTGCACACCATGTCAGAATACACTGTCACTACTAGTTCCATTCTACAGACAAACCAGACAGCTAAAGCTTTTGTATTGTGGGTTAAACGTCAGTTTATTATATCATACTGCTATGAAGATAACTAACGGTATAAGTTTTAAGATACTTGTTAGATAACATGCGGTTTAGAGATGATTAGGACAGATAGCTGATCAAATAATATGAGGAAGGAGTGTAGATCATTAACGTCGTTGATCTCTGTCGAATGATTGCGGGCCTGCTTGAGCAAGACGGCGATGGCGTGACCAAAAGCTAACGTCGAAGTTGCACCTCGAGGTCAGCACCTGGCGTGGATTATCCCTTAGCCATATCAAGGTACTGTAGGTGCTTTGAAGACCGTACAACACAAAGGACGTTACTACAGAAATATATTAGTCAAAGTAAGCTCAAGAGAAAGTGTGACCACTACATCATGGGCCAGTCCATAGCGTACGATTAATTGATGTGCGTTGGTTGTCCTTGACCTTGACAGGAATCCATGATCTGTTCGATATTCAGAGACTCAACTGCCGTATGATTTGGCTAGGACTCAGTGACATTTCACTAGCCCTACCGGAGTTTTGAGGTTGTGAAATTTATGAGTAAGACGATAAATGAGTAGAAAAAGTACAATGTTTGATGCTAGTAATGATAATAAACTTCATACTATTAGAATATGAACTGGAGGGAACTCACAGAAATTTAAGTTTCTGACTTTCCGAAATCGAATAGTTGCAGTCTATGATATTGTCATGAGGTGCCAATTGGTTAGATGTTGGATGAACCATCTTCAAGTGCAGATTGCTTTAGGTAAGCACCATCGAACATGTGAGAAACTCCGAACGGGTTCATAAAGCAGTTTAGGGAAGATTTAAGTTGAGCAAGGGTTTGACTTGACCAGATGTCCACTGGTAACCTATTCAGGAGGCCTGCACATAGTGTGACAAAGAAGGGTAACTTCACCGTGCTTCCAAACCACTAATTGCAAAGAAAATGTTTCTTATTATTAATTCACGCGCTGATATTGTTTGATGTTCTCGATATCCTTAGAACAAAATCTTGTTCCGGAAGTTTATAGCTAATACTTTTGGCAAATTTTAATGCATCACAATTTACTGTAGTTTTACCATATAAAATTTTGAAAAGTAAGGAAAGGTTAAGTATAATTCGTCTTAACAACATCGGGTCTATTTTCTATGCTTCACGCCTATCTCGAATGTTGCTGATACCTTGACGTGATGGTCGGGCTTGTTTATCGTAATGGAATAATCGAGTTATACTGGCTGAAACAATGGTCTCTCAAGGTCCTACCGTGTTAGACAGGTTGGTTGAAGAGCATTAGGATTAAAAGCAGCAAACCCAGGATCCGAAAGCGAAGTCGTACTGCTGACTGTACAGAGGTGTAAAGGTAGTAGGGTGTTTCCTTCAGGCAACCATCATAAAAGAGATGGGTGGGGTTAGAAAGGGTCAACCCTAAAATGAACACCTCATCTCATCTTACGGATATACGTCCCCGGCAATAAGGTCTCAACAAGTACGGAGCTAACACAAAAATTACTTACAAAAGGTCGTGTGAAACCAGATGCAATCAGTTGTCCCTTGGGCACTGCGGTCACGCTCTCAGGTCACTAAGACCATCTCTAAACCGATTTCCTTTACAGGTACTTCCAGAAGTACCCTTGCGCGGTGTGGGCAACTGGGAAATGGTAACTACCCTCATACCTCTAACAGCGCCCAAGACCACTGTATTCGTAATAAGTTTCACTTTTCAATTCCTATTATTTCGCTTACCTTGACCTTCAACTCTAAAATGCCTTTACTAGTACCACCACGATCAACCGTCGTAGTGCGCGAAACACTGTCGCAGGTCTACTGAAACAGCGCTCCAAACTACACACAGGAGCCCTCAACGTACGCACCTTATGTGAAACTGGCCAGCAGACCTTCTCGGTTAAAACCCGAGAATCTCATACGACTGGTGTATGTTGTGTCTCCGAAACTCGCATACAGGATTCTAATGTGATCATTCACTTGACAACCCCTCGGCAAAATTGAGAGCAGACGAGGTACATCCTCCGCGTATCTGGCGACCCGATGGCCAGTTCTCGTGGACTGGCAGGTGTAGGCATAGCACTAAGCATGAGAGCAGAACAAGCACTGTTAGAGTGGATCCCCGTCAACAGTTGCTTATGTACTAATTGGCTAAGCGGCTCCGTAAGAACTCGGAAGGATAGAGACAAACGCCTTTGAATTCTCGCCATTTATGCCTACGCTCTCACTGACTGCAGCTTGGATGAAGTGAAAGATAACCTTTAAAGAAATCTTTCTGAACTTCTCCAAAAGCTGGACAGTGAGATATAGTACTTGTAGAAGGTATTTTAAGCCAAACAGAAAGATATTTAGGTGGGTATTTTAGTATTCCCACTCAACGAATAGATTACGGTGACCGTCTGTTTTTATTTTTGGCAAACGCTAATTTTAAGCATAAGGAGAGGCATCGCCAAACATGGCAACCCCCTGCACGAAATCAAAGATGGACTCAAATAGACAATATTGCCATTATTCATCATCGGAGAGGGTCAATAGAAGGCTACCGCTGACTCAGATCATGCTCTAAGGCGAACATGCATTTACTTGCGCCTCACTGGACGCAGAAAAACCACATTAAAAACACCCATTCGAGTTGAACTCAACGATGAGAAAGTCAAGGGTAAGTTCGAGGAACAACTGAAGCCACACTTCCGAAACTGACCTAGGTGTTGTTTTAAAAGATATACGAACAGCTGTAGAAACAACAGCAACATCTATTAGTGATTTGAAATAAAGGATTACGAAAAGATCCTCGTAAACGTATCCCATCAGACTCCGAACACTATGATGAGTGAAAACAAATCAGAACGATGGGTGCAAAACTTTAAGGAGCAGTTCATCAGGCTTTCAGCTACTCTACAACTGCCCATCATTCCCAAACAGCCTGAAAGAAACATTGAGATAGGCCACCTGACTCTCATGGCAGTTCTAAAAGCTACAGATAAGATAATCTGAAACGAGAAAGGGCTGCTGCTTCAGATGGATTAACTCCAGAGGTCCTTAAGTATGGTGGTCCTGTTTTAGCGATTAGTTTGACTAATATTCTATCTGAAATCTGGGAGTCGAACGCAATCTCATCTGACTGGTCGCAATCACTGGTTGTCCAAAAATATAAGGGGTCAAAATCGTCCTATAACCTTAGAGAGATCAGTTTAACTAATATAGCATCTAAAATACTAGCCTTAATAATTATCGAACGCTTAACAAACACTCGTGAGAATCAGGCTGGCTTGAGACCCGGTCGTGGCTGCATCGACCATATAATCACCATTCGTCAGGTTTTAGAACACAAACATGCCCGTCGGCGTCCGATAATTATAGTTTTTCTTGACTTAACAGCAGCATTTGACTCTGTAGACCGCGGGGTTCCGTGGCATTGTCTATCATTGAAAGGTATACCTCAGAAGTACATAAACCTTGTGAAGGCTCTTTACTTAAACACTCCTAGTCGAGTCAGAGCTTGTGGCTAACTGTTATCTGATTTTGTAACCTCAAGTGGTGTCTGGAAAGGCTATCCACTATCTTTATTTCTGTTTAATTTCATCACAGACCTACTGCTGGAAGTAATGTACTCGTCGTCTGAAGTTTCAGGAATGGAATTCCTACCAGGTGGTTCACACATTGACTTGAAATGCGCAGATGATATAGTCCTATTTGGTGAAGAATGTTGATAAAATGCGGTCTTTTGGTAGAAATATGTAAGAACGCCAAGATGTTTGGGATGTGTTTCTTCACATCTAATGCAAATTACTTCGCTATGCATATATGACTCATACATATTGATATTTGGTTCTCCTTTGCACTTGATCGCGACCTTCATAGCATCACTCCAAACTATGACTGCACAAACACTTAATCTAACGTCATATCATACTGCGATAATAAGTTATTTTTTCTTAATTATTTTTCATTTTATTTTTGCTACTAATTTGACGATACGTACATAGTCGTTTATTCTTGTTCTGTGTCCATAAACAAGCCTATTTAACTATTTGCGTATTTCACGTCTCCTTTATTTCTATTGCCTTATTTTCTCCATTTCTTTCTTTAAAGTCAATTCAATATTTTTCTCAATTACACATAACCTGATTTATTACTATTCTTCCATTATCGTTATTTCTTCCGTTTTGAAAATATGGCAAATATAATGCTAACATTATAGAAACTTATGTATTATTGAATTTTTGACGAAACCCGAAGTGGTTTCTTCATAACACTTATTTACCCATAAGATGTTTGTGAATAATAATAATAATAATAATAATAATAATAATAATAATAGTAATAATAATAATAATAATAACTGGCCTGCATCAGAACTTGTATTTAGTATAAGGAGTGAAGTAGTTGAACATTTTGACAACTTAACTTATCTTGGAAGTCTGATCAGCCCTAATGGGTTGGTGTGTGACGAAATCTCCGCGCGAACTCAGAAAGCTCGTTTGGCTTTTGTCAACTTACGTCACCTATGGAGGAGGTGAGATATCCGTCTATCAATTAAGGCTGTAAATCTTCATCAACTGAGATGGTTGGGCCACGTGTTATGTATGCCTGAATACCGATTACCATGAAGCGCAATGCTGACTTGTGTTGGAGACGGTTGGAAGAAATTTAGGGGTGACCAAACCAAAACGTGGAATCAGTGCTTGAAGTCACTAACTTCTGGTCTGAGCCATGTCGTTAGATACAGACTACTTGATTGTGGTTCGCTCGACTATCGTAACCAACGGTTGGAGACTGTGACGTGGCTGAGAATCGATCACGATGGCGTGGATGTATACACTCTTTTTCTTCTCTTAAACCGTGAGATTCAAATTACTTTATACCTTTTTTCTAATTCTTTCTTCCTGTATTATATCCTTATACGATATCTTTCCTTTATATATTACTACCATTCAAGTAACTGCTTCTATGAATTTGGTGTTCATCTTGTTGTGCTGATGAGGTGTGGCAACTTGGATCCATGCATATATGCACCTGATCCTACGTTTTAACTGACTGACTTAGTACGTATCTTTATATGGTAGGTTTGGCTTGAGAAGACTTGTAAAGTGATGCTATACTTTCTCAAATTTGTGTCGGCCAATGGAACGCTTGAAACTAAATATAATTGGGTAGTATTCTGATAGTGGCCAAACGCATACTTTATAGAGGGTTATTTTGGATTCCTTTAACTGGAAGTTACAGTTAATAAACTATAATATTCACACGTATTTTAATTATCGTATGAACTAGAAATCCCAGAATTAACGCAATTGAATTAAGAAGTAAGACACAAGCACAAACGAATGTATTGTATTTGGAATTCGAAATCGAGCATTCAACAAGTTCAAAAGAATCATTAGTTAATTCAAACACCACATAAACCGAATGAGTGTACGGGCGTTAGATTCTTGGGATATAGGCTGTTTGTTTAATGAAAGACTTTTGAAATATTTCTTTCTTAAATCGCAGATCCTAATTAGCTGTCCAAATTCCACGTTGTTCAGCTGCCAGCTTATTTACGGATTAAACGTGCCGAAATACACGTACCCGGATTTTTCCGTATTAAGAGAGAGTAATCATGCATCACACCAGTCTTGGAGTCAATCAAGGTCTTTTTGTTTTATACTGCTGACATCGTACAATGGGGTAACGTCTACATTCATTTTTGTGTAATATATTTGGAATTTCCTGTTATAAATTGTGTCATTGTGCCCTTACCAATATATGACGTAGTGATACCGCCAATTATAGAGATGTGAATTATCGACCGGACCAATGACGCATAAAACCTGTACGAGCGGTTTAAAGTCTTTATCGGTTCTTCTCCGTGCCTAGCCCTGTCATGTCCAGAATACCAATCTCAGCCTCTACGATATGAATCATGTATTTCAAACATACTGAGTTTATATACAAATCAAACATAACACATCGCACCACAAAATAGAAAATAACATTTTTACACAATCTAGCCAGAAGTGGCTGTGAGTGTGGGAGACTGTAATTAATAGACTAGGCAGGACTCCAGAACGATAAATCGTATAATAATAGTCTATGGGTTAAAATAAAGATTATAATAAGAGGAAAATGAATATGCAGAGTTTATTTACATAACGATTATACAATAAAGATATATGTTTCATAACATAGTTCCCTTTATTATTTTAAAGAGAGGAAGAACAAAGGTTGGTGCAGAATAATATGAATTCATTTTATTTCGTTAGGTTCTCATCAGCTGCTTAAAACCTAAAATATTATGATGTGATATCATTGTTTACAAAAATACCACTTCTTGAAACTATAGACAGAATTTGTCAGCACCCTGACATCCTAACTCTACCAGCAATAGCATTCAAACGACTATTACTCTTGTGTACAAAAGATGTTCAGTTTCAATTCAACAATACTATATACCCAAAAACCGATGGTGTAGCAATGGGAAGTCCGTTAGGCCCTGTCCTAGCAGACATTTTCATGTCTAACCTCGAAAGAAACAAGCTCAAAGGAGCGATTGATGAAATGATGTATTATTCGAGGTATGTTGATGATACCTTCATCGTATGTAATAATCAACAACACGCAACAAATCTGCTATAATTTTTCAATGAAGCTCATCCAAATATTCATTTAATTATGGAACATGAAAAAGAAAACAAGTTCCATCTTCTCGATATCGCGATGAAACGAAGAAGGGATTATAGTTCAACGCTCAGTTTATAAGAAAGACACATGGAATGGGATTTATCTCAATTTCAACAGCTTTTGTCCAATCAATTATAAAAAGGCACTTGTCAAAACATTGTTTCACAGAACAGAAAGAATATGTACTGCCGATACAATAGAAGAGGAAGTTATGAATGGTAGAAAGTGTTTAAGGAATAACGGATACCCATTGAAATTTATTGAGAAATATGGAAAACGTGAAGATAAAATACCCAAAGAGACTACAGTAAATAAAAAACCTGTTTTTATTCAACTCAAATTCAAAGGCGATAATGTCACAGGGTCAATCAATATGTGATGTTCCAATCAATATGAGACTAAAAACTGCATTGACAAAAACATATCCTGCAGCTAAATTGATTGTCCTGTCCAAAACAACATGTTCTTTGACACAATCAAAGGTTGACAGGTATCCCTTTCATGTTACCACCAACTGTGTATACAAATTTACATGTATCTGCCAAAGCAGTTACATTGGTAGAATAGAAAGGAGAGCCTACGTCCGATTCAAAGAACATATTTCGAAGGGTTTGAGATCAAATGGACTTAAGGCATTCAGCAGCGCTATCGCAAGACATCTCCTTGTCACAGGACACGAAGTCGATATACTGAAGTCCTTCAAGGTGATCAACAAACAATCAAATTCAAACCTTTTGAAATTTGCCGAAGCAATAGCAATCAAACATTTAAAACCAGATCTTTGTATACAAAAAGAAACAGTAATAAATCTTTCTTTGCCCTGGTAACATTACCCCCCCCCTTTTTATTTATTACGTCATTCCAACTCTTTCTGAATTTTATAATTACATCATTCACAACTCAACAATTTCAATTCATATCTCTCTTTATTACCATTAATCTATTTTCAGTTATTTCATTGCATAATAATTTAATGTGTTTTAATTCCATGAGTTCTAATCATTATTTCAATGTTCTGGAATCTTCCCTCTCAAACCCTATATATTCGAAACAAAAATTTTATGACCTCATTAACTCTAACGAAATCTTTGCTAGATCATGTTACATATATTCATCCTTCATCATCCTCTGATGTATAAGTATGTCAACATCTATAATAACGTCGAAAGTCAAATATTTTAGGTTGTAAGCAGCTGATGAGAACCTAACGAAATAAAATGAATTCATATTATTCTGCACCAATCTTTGTTCTTGCTCTCTTTAAAAAAACATATGTATCGTATTGGTCCATAAATAGTTCTCAAAAGTTACCATTCATAATTCTCATCGGGATACAACGCTTCCCACTGATGTTTAGGATCGCAGTTGAAGAGTCTGGCACAAGGCAGTGGCTATCTGAACTTAGTAGCTAAGTGGATAAGGCGATGGATCTAAAGCGAACGGTACTGCGTTTGAGCCCCAGAGTGAACGCAGGTACACCCAGCTGACGAGTCATAAATGGGATGAAATGCGCATCTTGGATTCCACAGCTAGCCACCATCCTTCTTTGTCTATAATGCTTGTGACTTAAGGCAATATCGAGGTAATCCCCACAACATGTACATATGCTAATAAGAGACTGTTCAAATGGATTCCTAAACGTCGATGGAAGATTGAAACAAACAATACAAAAATGAATTATAAATACGAATGTACAGCTTAAAGAAATGAACTTGTCGAAAGGAAAAATTTCCTTGCTGAATTCTTCGAGTGGAAGTCTGCCTTTTGGCGAAATTCTGCCGTTTTAGAACAACGAGAAGCGTATTAATCTCATATAATTTTGAGATGGTGTACCAAACCATCCAGCTCAGGGAACAAAACTTCATCAAAATCATTCACCCGAGCTACAAATCTCCACCATCTCAAGAAAGTTAATATGTTCACTTACAATTTCTATAGCTTCTTCCAGTGGGATTGAAGTTAATAATGATGACACATCAAACGAGGCTAAGAATTTATCGGCAATATTAACATTTTCTTGTACGTTAGCAAATTGAAAGGAACATTTCTAACATTATGATATAAAGTATGTGCACTGATTTTTAATGGTTAACACCATCATGTTTGGGTTGCATGCGGCTGATGAGAAGCCACGAAATAAAATGAATTCAGGTTATTTTTCTATGTTTATTGTTTCTGTTAATTTAATTTCTTTACTTTACTCAACAACAACAGCTAGAGCCTCTTTCGTTATGTTTACCAATTCTAGACAATTTGATAAAAGACTATTGTTCAATCGTTAAAAAATGAGTATTGACATCTTTGAAAAAAGCAGTACCAAAGAAACTTATTCAAACTTCTTTAATCGGTTAAACTTAGGTTCATGGTGTCTTGTAATTGAAAGTCTTTGAGGTATATTTGAATTGTTGTAAACTGTTCTCTTTAGCTAGGTAGATAACGTGTTGACATTTGAAGTGACTAGTAATGAGGTCGAATTTCGATGTAAACAATAAAACCTGGATTCAGGCATATCCCACTGACGAGTACCAAAATAGAACGAAATAAGTACTCCGCATTTTTCTACTAGCCATAATCCAAATACACTGATTCTTAATATTTTTCTCAAGATATTGGTTAGATATATCTTCAATAAGATAATCAGGTTAATTAACATGATGTGAGTAACTAATTACCAACTCGCTGGTGTTAATTGAATGCACATTGTAACTCGATCGATACCATTCGATCTGTACTAAGAAGGACTTGACACAAATGACATTGATCACCACCAAGTGATCAATCAATTGTGATTACATCTCAGTCCTACAGGAGGTCAGTCGCGGCCCGGATAGCTCAGTGGTAACGTTTCTGACTGTGAAGCTGGGTGACACGGTATCGAATCCGTCAGGGAGCATCAGTTCCCTCGAGATTACAGGTATACCCTGATGACGAGTGCCAAGTAGCACGAAACCCGAGTCCAGGGTTTCCTGTCGGCTACCTCCAACCAACATCTAATCTGAATGGTGAATATCGCTTACTAATGTAACATAAAAATTATTTCTATTACATAAAGAATGGTGATTTTCAGATCGATGTATTGACTTTCTTTATAGGTTTGAGACTTTACATAAATAGTGACTTCTTAAATTATGCGAATTAAAACAAGTTTCTAGATGCTTTGTGTGATATTAATTCAACAACTATAAATCTAATGTAATGAGTGGTAGTTAATTTTTTTTAAACTGCCTCTGTGGAACATAATATTTTAAAGTAAAAATTCAGTAAAAGCTAAAGGATATGAAACCAGTGGAGATTTGTAGCTCAGGTGGATTATTTTGATGGATTTTTGTTCTCTGAGGTGGATGATTTGGTCGCAGAGCTTTCATCGTTCTTCTGAACGACACGATCAGCACAAGCTTCATATAGAAGTGAAGTGTTCTAATTTCTCCACATGTGGTTCACAGCTTGTCTTGTACACACTTACAGCACGAAAAAATGAAGGAAACTACTTTACGTCTATCAGAAAAATTATGCACAAACATAGGAACAAAAATCAAACCAATGGGAGATACAACCAAAACAAAGAAGTAAACAATGACAGGTTTGAGGTCAACAAAAACCAATCAACATCGAGGTGTACAGGACAAGCTGTGAACCACATGTGGAGAAATTCGAACACTTCACTTCTATCTGAAGTTTGTGTTGATGATGTCGTTCAGAAGAACTATGATAGCTCCACAACCAAACCATCCAGCTCAGAGAACAAAACTCCATCAAAATATGAATTGAGTCTTGCGTGTATTAAACATTATATTTTTACTTCATACACTAACTAACACTAGGATATTGTTTCCCCTTATTATAGGAGTCAAAGTGAAATTTTGTATTCGAGTTTATTTCTATATTTGTTTATATTATTTGACATGACTATAACAAAGTCATTGAAGTAACTGATATCCCATTATTTCATTAGAAGCATAAATATTATCTTCTTACTTTAATTTGAATAATAAAAGATTCTCTTTTGTTGTTGTATGTTGTGTATTTAAACGAGACACCCAAGTCCGTGGTCTGTCAATATTAAAACAGTATTATTTATTAAATGACATTTGATTGTACAACTGGTTCATCTCAGTGAGATTCTCATTTAGACCATATTTTCGAATCAAATACTCACACATCATATCATTAAAGTGAATAGAAATTAATAAAGTGTAATGGTACCAAAACACCAAACATAGATGATATATTTCAAAGGAATCGAACAGAATTGAAAGATTAAAAGTTTTTATGCCACTTATTATGTATGTTTAGTGATTAACCAAATTAACTCACTAATTTTCTTTATAACTTCTTTTTAAGTTACTTTTTTTCTATCATAAGACTCTTAGTACATTCTATTTTCGTACAAAATTAAAATTGAGCTTATTCATCGACTGTTTTCTCAGTAAACTACTGTCAATGATTAAAGTAACTATTATAATAATAATAATAGTAATCGTGAATTTCTAACTGATTTACTTAGACAGTCTATGTTGTTAAAACACTTTGTCAATATCAGTTTATTATTCACCTCTTCATGTTATGATATGTACCACTAAAAATCAAATAAAACTATTTTACATTATGCTATTACGGTTGGGAAAAAAAAAGCGTACATCAGTCAATATAATAGATATTGATCTAAAAAAAAATAACATACGTTTGTTTAAAACATTCGATTATTATTTATCATTATTCCCACGATATGTATAAATTTGAATTAAAGGGAATTGTAATAAATGTATAAAGTTGATCGATATATTATTGATTAATTAATTTAAAATCTATTTGAGATTATATATATATATATATATATATATATATATATATATATATATATATATATATATATATATATATATATATATATATATAAGATTTACTTTTTCACAGATGTAAGGGAAACTATTAGAAATAAGGATGAGTTTATTAAATCCAAATAGGATTTCAAGTGATGTAATTTTATCGAAATATTCTAATCAACCTAATGTAACTTTAGGTAAGTAACACAAAAGATCATTTAACGTAGAAGTATGATCAAGTATCCTAGAAACATTATTTGTTTTTGATAAAGCTTCTTCTTAATCTATATGAATGAATTTATTATTGTTATAAGAACAAGATTAATTATTTTTCAATAAAATTACAAAATGGCAACTGTTAAAAATAGTTGAGGAAAGAAAAAATATTAAACTCGGTTAGCTCTTATTTAATGAATCATTTATTATTAAACTTATATAGATAGTCCCGATAGAAAACTATGTCGTGCATTTATTGTTCGTGGATTGGTTAAAGTTGAACATTAGCATCATTGGACGCCGGCTCAGTGGTCTAGGGGTTAAGCTTTCGTAGGAGAGATATATAGATCCTCGTTTCGAATCCCACGGGCGTAATCATGGATGCCCACCGCTGAGGAGTCCCATACTGCGACGAAACGGCCATTCAGTGCTTCAAGGTTTTCCATGGTGTTCTAGCTTTAAATGGCTCATGAATTCAATTATTAAATTTATTATTCTGTTATCTTTTAACGTCCTTAAATTTCAGTTGACTAATTATAAATGCACTAATCATCTATGCATAAAAAGCATAATACCTATGTGAATAATGATTTTTATCATTCCAGTGTCTTATAGCCTCTGATTTTGCATTTTCTATTGTTATTAGTTATATATGAATAATAAAGGGTACTTCTAGTCTTCTAACCTGAGATTTAAAAGAGTAAAAATTTACGTGATCTATCGATTGTACTATGAACTTCATAACGACATAAGAAGATATATTGTGTCATAGGCAAAAACAGAATGAAATGCATGCATTAACAGATAGGGTTTGATTATAGAGACGACTAAGTAAGTAGTTAAAGCGTTTTGAAATAAAATGAAACTGTTGTGATCTAACTTTCACATGATTTGTAATTATTGTAAACTTGAAGTTAAAACTAATTATAATTTTTCTATTCAAGGATAATATTTCTGAAGATAATATATTCAATAGTAAATATCAAAACACGCTATTAAATTTCGATATAGTCTACTTAATGCCTCTACGTTCATAACTCATAAACGCATAAACATTGTGATTTCGCATACAACAAGCAGGCTATGAAAATCTTTGATTCGAACAACAGAAGTTCAAATAGAAGTAAAATGTCATACTGCAGTCTGCCATAATCTTTTAGACAATAGCACATGTATAACTAAGTCTCGTTCGGTAGAAAACTGAGTAACTTATTTATGATTACGTATTTAGTAGTTTCTAAATGGTAGGATATATAACAGTAAATAATAGGACAGAAAAAGCTTACAATTACGACTATTAAATACCAGTTTTGATAAATATCCTTGAAATATGCAGATTAGTACACCAAATAAACGCTGAAATTGTATGATATTTTTTTATAAGGCTACATTTACCACTACATGATTTACTGGTTTCAAGAAAGAATATTATGTATTGCTAATACATAACAAAATAACGTGATTTCAAAATAATCAAGAATAATCGTAATAAATCAAGATGTCACAATTAAAAAACAAAACAAATGAAGTTAAGAAAAGAACGTTTTTGAAGATTACTAGGTCACAAACTCGGAGGAAAGAAAAGAATGAATATATCCATTGATTTGGAAATAAATCATTTAAGGTCCTTCGTCTCAGACATGGTTATTTGAAGAATTGAAAGTAGAAATTCTTTGCCTTCTGATATAGTATAGGGTTGTGGAGATTACTAAGTTTTTGATTGAGATCATGAATCGATTGATGTTAGACCACCATTGAAAACCTTCTGATACAGTTCAAGGGATGATTTAAATGCTTGATGTAACCAACTTTCTATTTACAATGAACTATTAATAATATTTAATTTAATTATGATCCATATATGAATAGTTTTATATATGAAATATATATATATTCTTAAATCTTCATTTGTAAATTTTATTTCATTAAAAGGAAGCGGTACATTATTCTCAAATTATAATGATGATTTAAATAAAATAAATAGACATGTAACATTAAAAATTGATGTATCGCATACAAATCATAGTCATGTAATTGGTCGTTATGGTTGGAATATTAAAACAATCATGATGATTACGCAATGTCGTATACATTTTCCAGATTCAAATCGTAATAGTTCAATAATTAAAAGTAATCAAGTTTCAATATCTGGTCAGTTGGAGAATGTCGAGAAAGCTAGAAGAATAATTCGAGTATGTTGAATTGTTTACATTTTTTTTAAAGAATATGATACTTATAACCAATTTGGTTATTTTTATATGCTTTTTCAAGGTTAATTTTTAATTTAATTAGATACGGTGTTTAAACAATCTTTAACTTATTTAAGTTATTAGAAAATAATCAACGAACTGTAAGAAATGATATTTAACTTATCATCTATTCAATAGATTTTTAGTAAAAATACCTCTAAGATATATGAAATCTTTTACTAGAAAAGCAAATAATAAACCTACAATCTCATTGATAATTCCATCCGAGATAGATTTAAATAATAAGTAGTTTATATTATGAGAATGATTGCAGAAGTCATGTTAATTTGCAAAAATGATCAAGATGATACGGAAGTACACTTAACATGTAAATAACATAGATACATGAGTAAATTACTTATAATGACATTGTTTATCAATTGTTTTGAAAGGACATTTATATCAAGGATTAATTATAAAAATGTAAAGCGATAGTTAAGAACCAGTATTTTTTAAAAGGAGGACTAAGAAATCCTTAAGAGGCATGGTTAATGTGCTGACGAGTAATCACAGTGTCGTTAAAGAGTATTTATAATCATTTACATCTAGTGAAGAGAAAATCTGAACGGAAAGTAAAGAACAAAAACGGTAAAATCAATGTGATAGGTGTGTCATCGTATATACGTGTAATTGTTTTGTGATCTGCTAAATTGAATATACTTTATTTAAACTAATCAAGGATTGTTTAAGGGTAAAATATCAGCGACAAAGGAAGCTTAGTAAAAATACTCAATAATAAACGTATTCAAGCCTAGTATTGTTATACTTTTATTAGTGGAATTAGATATAACGGCTGGTGCATGATTTTTAGAGGCAATATTAAGGTTATAGTTTTAATAGTTTGAGTATAAGTGAAAGATATATATTGTATAGAGTTACAGGTTATGTGTGCGACTTCTAATCTAATATTATTTAAAAGCCTGTTACTGGCCAAAAAAACACCACTGAAAAGATTAGCGGTAGTTTATAATCATTTATAAATGAGTCAATATACAAGAAGCGGGAGATATCAGCATTTTAAGGTGCTCTAAAGCGTCTATCGGTAATAAGAACTAAGATCTACACTTTTGAACTACAATCAAGTACTGGATGCTATTCACTGATGACTTTAAACTTATAGATTTTACGACTTGGATAAATTAGATTAGTTTCTTGCCATGCTTTACTGACATATATAACCATTAAGCTTAATAGTCCTGTATGCTTTCACAAGTGTACTAGGATTTAGGTATGAGCTATTGATTCAATAAAATATGTCCAGTGTATTTATAAGACTATTGCTCGGGAATTTTTCTTAATCTGGACATCTTAACAGATTTCCCTAGAAGTCTCAGTCTACACGTTATTAGATCCGATATTGACTAGTTTTTGTAACAAAAAAGGCTATTGGAGGCTTTGACAATAATAGTAACAGCACAGGTAATCATTTAATGGTCAATATGTTAAAGTTTTTTATTAACTTGTACGGATAATGGGATAATATCTCGACAGAAAACTAGGTGGAGGATTTTTTTTATGTCTTGTTAGTGCATAAACCCACCGAGATCAGTATTTGACATCTAGTATTGCTAAGATTTCTTCATTACATGATTGATCTCTGTGAGTAGTCCAATTGACTTCAGGGTATCTAACGTCTCCTGTTATGACGTTTGCTTCAAAAATATGATTGTCATCAGTGGTCGAATTATTTGGAGATCTGTATACACAACATCAAATTAGACTATAAATCGAAGTGTTAACTGAGACCCAAATCGATGATGGAAAATAGTTAAGAAAATCATCTTCAACTTAATTAGTCACTATACAATCAAGAAAATATATTGGATAAGTACTTTCACTTTTATTCTCTCTATTAAATCTATGTAGAATGTAGTTCTGAATCTTTAATTCTGGATTAAAAACTGATGAAGAATACATTGATAGTTATTTTTTAAATAATTTCTCTTCAGGATATCCTTCCAATTACATTTACATTCGAAATACCTTATATAAACAATGAAAGTTTACGTATAAATCAGAATTCACCGGTTATTCAACAAATCCAAAATGTTTATGATGTTGAAATTATATTTCGTAATCATTATACATTAACACCTTATAGTAAGACAACTGTCAGTGTTAAAGGATTAACAATCAATGCAAAAAAGACTAAAAGTGTTGTACATATGTTAATTAAGAAATACTTTACTCAGAATATGGTAAGTGTTTTTCTTTATTATTGTAAGTTATTATGATTATTTTGAACTCTTTGAAGTACAAATATTTAACAAATTTATACACTTCAAAGTCCTATGAAAACGTAGAAGACAATTAAGTCACAACAGAATCTGAAACTGTATTTTTTTAAACTAGTAGTAAAAAAAAGAGAGGTGATGCAACAAGATGTTGTTTCTGTTGCGTTATGTGTATTGATATGTAAATGCTGAATTTCAATTTATTAAACAAGGAAATGAAATGTTAGGAATTCAGATGTCTTTTTTTAAGAAATAATTCCATCATGTTTAATAAGTTTAATAATTGAAATAGTAAACTTATAAAATATTTACATTCAACCTCCAATTCTTAAGTCAGTCAGTCAGTCAGTCACAACTTGGAACTTCGTACGTACGTACATGAGTTCTCATATTGTGATTTAGAACAACAGATATAAGCGAACAATATTATTTTCGATTAGATCTTCATCAGGTTTTACAGTAATATTTATATGCATATACGAAATTATTAAACCAATCAAGGCAGTTTATGAGTCAATGATAACAGTTGTAAAGATTACATAATTAAACATAATAAGTGAAAAGTACAGATTGGTAGTGTGATGACAAGTGTTAGAATAACAAAGGCTTGAATCAATGTTAAATAATAGGAAATAGGTCAATGATTAGCAAAATATAAACATTGCAATAACATTCCGAAAAATTATAAGACTATGTCATAAGAAGTGTTCAGATAATTGGACTGTGAAGCGTATATTTGCGAAAAGAAAAGGGTGGGAGGAGGTGAAGGAAAATAAACGAATAAACAGCAAGGAAATTAATAATAAATAAAATCATTTACTAATGCCAAGAGAGAGATAAAGGTGTTACTAATTTCTTATGAACACAGCGACATTATTACCGCTATTATTAGCTTTATTCAGTATTCACTATAGAAATCTTAGCACAAAGTATTTCACCGAGTTTCCGTTTCTTATTTCTTGATCGATATTGACGATAAATATTGAGTGAACACCACTTAGATGTTTGTATTCCAGAAGTCATCTGAATAATATTCATTCTTTTCAATGCATACTGCCAGCCATTACGATGTATCCGATTGTAAATTTTTGTAACTTGTGCAGCGAAATGTCGTAAACTTTTCACAAACTCACCTAAATAGGTTTTGTAGTTTAATTGACATAATGATCTGTTATAACAATGAAGGAGACAGATAGCTTGTTGAAATATCTAGATGGCAGGAACAGGTAGCCCAGACATTCAAGCACACCACCTGGGTTGTATTGTTAACTCAAATTCCTATAGCTTCTGCTATGTGTAAGAGACCAGCTCGAACCTCATAAGGAAAACTAGTAGGAATACGACCGATACCTTTAAATGACCTATTTCTGTCTACTACACGACTGCTATTGGTCAAGTGTAATAGAACCGAGTTGCGTATTATCTTGACAGTACCTTTTCCTAATCACGAAGGGAGGTGTTCACTAATTCTTTGACTTCGTTGTCTGGGAGTGCGACCAATATAGCTTTCTCCACAGAAGCGATTTAATATATGTTGTTCTGAATTTAAAATGGTTAAATTTAAATTTGAATAAGGGAATTGGTTCGTTCACTTGCGAAAACTGTAGGAATAGTTACTAAGTTTTACTAAGTAAATTGACTGAGAAATTAATTTAAAGTTTAAAAACTGGAAGGGATTTTGTTTAGTCTGTTACGATTCTTGTTTAATTTCCAATAATGATTTCCTTAATGGTATTTTATGATTGATTGTATATAATAATCTTTTAGTTTGATTATTATCTTTTTTGTATACATTTTTAAAAAAAAAAAGGATTCCATACCAGTAAACATGTATATGAGCATGGATACAAAATATTCTTCAATGTTAAATAGTCAAAGTTCATCAGAAAATTTAATCAAATTAATTTATGAAACAACTGGTGCAAATATTAATTTTATCTCTTCTACTACATCAGTGAAAAATTCTTATTTATCAC
Source organism: Schistosoma mattheei (assembly GCA_944470405.2). Taxonomy (NCBI): domain Eukaryota; kingdom Metazoa; phylum Platyhelminthes; class Trematoda; order Strigeidida; family Schistosomatidae; genus Schistosoma; species Schistosoma mattheei. The sequence goes on along the minus strand of OX103943.1, from coordinate 68,780,340 downwards.
CATCATCATCATCATCATCATCATCACTATCACAAACAATTTTATTACATAATCAATTCAATTCTATTGATTATTTTTCTAATTTTTCAAATATAAATCAACATTTAACATTGAATAAATTAAATTTAAACAATCATTTATTCAATCAATATATCAATAGGAAATTAAATCATATTCATATATATGGTAATGTAGATAATGTATTTTTAGCTAGACAATTGATAACAGTAAGTAATAATAAATATTATTCAAGTAATTATTATTATTATAAAAATGATTTACTAAGATCGTTTCTAAAGGATAATTGGTTTAGAGGTTGAGTTTGCGCGCGAGATTGGTAGGTCTTGGGTTTGAAACCTGTGTGGCGAGATTGTGGATGCGCACTGTTGAGGAGTTCAACAATGGGAAGAAACGTCCGTCCAATGGTTCCAGGTTTTCTATGGTGATCTAGTCTCAATTTAGTGATGATCTCAATTATTGAAATAAGTTATAATTTAAAAGTTAATTTACAATTTACGATTAATTAGATGAATTAATGAAGAAAAATAGGATTCTGGACAATTGGATTTTTTGTTTTATCAGTTCTGAATTACAAATTAACTGTGGTTGGAAATGTGAATAATTGACTTTCAATTTGATTATCTGAGAATATCGTTATTAATTTTAACCATACATTGAATTGTGTTTCAACTAGCTAAAAATCACGAAATAGAACAAAATAGTTTTTCAGTGATTTCTAGTTGTTTTATTTTGAGCTTGGTTTCTAAAAACATTTCAGTTACTGATAAAAATCACTTTTAAGTAACAACATACTGGATTATCAGGATATAAACTTTTTTAAAAAAGCAAGTTGTTGAAAAAGGTACTTTGAAATTATTCGGTCCATATGGCCTCTTTTGTGTCCTTGATAATCAGGGACCATTGTAATATCAACGATGAAAAGCAAAAACACGAATATCATTGTTATACTAGTTGAAAGTTTACGCCTATCATACTGAATGAAATTCACACTTGGTTGGTAGACACATATTACCTGAAATAATGTCAAGCTGGAGTATATAAAATAAACAAATTACTAGCTAAAATGCTACGCAAAGGATCAAAACGAATGTCAAAATTTCACATTGGAAATTGAACTGATTTCTTTGAATTAGAGAAAACATGAACTCGACTTCTCGATTATTTTTGAACTAATAAAGTTTTGAGACTATTTATTTAAGTAACTGGATTGATAGTTAGTTATAATAATCAAGACCATAGTTTTATCATTCAGAACAATAAAATAATCTTTTTTAAAGATATAATTTAAAAATGACAGAACTGTAATGGACTATGAAAAGAGAAAAACAAGTTATTTACATGATTTATTGCTATTGCCACATTGTATTAATCAGAAGGGATGCAATATAACTTACATACCTACTTACTCCTGTTACCCCTCGTGGAGAAGCATAGGCCGCTCACCAGTATTCACCACCCAACCCTTTCCAGTTGCTACCGATCCTTCTCATATCCACATGCAATTCCTGACGTAGTGCGTTATTCGGCCTTCCTCTTCTCTGTGTCAATTCAGGATTCCAAGTAGAGTTTACTATCTGAATACTAACACTGTATTGTAAAAACACATAATGTAAATGATCATCAGTTGTCATGAGAGACTTCTGTTCTTTGGATAGATGTGCGTCTGAATAATTTGACCCGTGGATCACCTAACAAACATTTTTTATCCTTCATTTTTCGAAATGATATATATATATATATATATATATATATATATATATATATATATATATATATATATATATGTATATTTAAATGTATGAATATCATATTTTACCATCCATAGAATTTATTACCTGTTGTATTAATATTCGATGTGGATATATTACAAGGTGAATGGCTTGAAAATTTCAATCTTACTAATTTATGCAAATATTATGAAGTGAATTTAACTATTCGAAATAAACCAAAAGATTTAGTCAAGGTAAATTGTGACTACATTTTTTAATCTTGAACTGTTTCATTAAACTGTAATAATAATAATAATAATAATAATAATAATTATTATTATTATTATTATTATTGTATACCAATTTTACCACAATGAAAACAGCGATAATTCATAACTTCATTTTGATCTATGTGTTGAAGATGATTATCAACTTGGCTATGAATCACTTCACGATACATATGAATGTAAACAAAAACTCAAACTTTAACTTCACATTATTCGATAAATATAATCTTTATTCATCAACATACCACAGACAAATCACTTGGATTGATTTTATTCCATGTCCCTGTAATTCTACTGTTAGAATTTTTTGTTATGTTGCAACTAACGAAAAATAGATTTAAATCCCACCGAAACAATGAAAAAATTTGTTTTCTAAAATGATGGCTTTTGGATTTCAAGCAGTAAGTCACGGATGCGATTCTCACTATCTAATTTAATTTGAGCTTCCTGATAGCATGGCTACTACTCATACAAACAGGTAAAAAAACCTGTATTTCATAACTGATATATATATATATATAGATTATCTAATCGTTGTTCAGCCAATATCTGGTCCAAATGTTAGAAAAACTCTACTATACTATGAAATCAAAAGAATAAGGTGAATTAGAACGATAAAGGTGAGATCACTAAGTTAAACTATTAAATTGATAGAAATATAGACTCGAAAAGAACAGCGCTGATTTGATAATACATGGAAACAGAAAATAACAATCAGTTAAATATCTATCATAGTGGTCATGTTCTACTGTAACTATTGCAGTAACAAACTTTTAAGGTTTTCGAATTAATATGGAATTAGGTTGGTTTTATATTACAAACTGACTAAAGGAAACATTGTATGCTATTCTAGTAAATAACTTTAGAGTGTTTCCTACACTTTATTCATTACATTTTAATGTATGTAATTAGTGTAAGTAATGAAAACAAAATAAATTCATCATTTTATCCTGTTAATATTGTTCTGACTGAGTTCTTCAAATTAACGGAAGTTTGAGAACATAGCATAAAACATTCAGAAGAGAAAAAGTGTATGTTTAAGACGACTGAGTCATTTATTATCGATTTTTTTAAAATGTGAATGTTGATATTTCAATGTTTATGATTCATAATTTTAGTCTGTTGTAATCAAGACGAAAGAGAAAAATATTCGTTCACTTATATAATGTGGGAATTGATACAAGAGTTGCTTTCACAATTTAGTAAGTCTATTATTATTATTATCATTATAAACTGTTTTATGCACCTGAAAATTTAATTCATTTTTTATTCAGTAATATTTTCTACGAATGAATCATAACCATAGTACACCATTATCCATGGAATTTTGATATTTACTCTATTTCTATCTGATTGATAATAAAGAAAGGAAATATAATCATTAATTTAAACACAACACTTTAAACTACATCATAATTTACTCTATGATTAATTCTAGCTTCATATAAATAAATAGGGTATCTGATAATGTGTACTTAGAATACAAATACATTCTTAGTTACAGTTTCCAGATTCATGCATATATGAGGTATATTTGATTCATTCTAAAAATGTATTTGCTTTATTAACAATTAAAGCTCTTACCTTTTGACATTTCCCTTCAGGGTATTTTGTAAAAGTGGCATTCAACGGAAGCTCTTACTTTCTTTTACTTTGTTACGTAAAGAGAAGACAAATATTTCTTACCAATAAGTGAATGATTTCAAACCGACAACCTTATGGTTAAAATGACTATATTAATTCATTAGCAATATTCACACAGTAGTTGACTTAATTTTATGATACTTAAATAGTGATTCTAGAAAATTTAGAAACAACACTGATCAGAAGCAAAGGTCACTCAATATTTCTGTACATGCGACTTTGTGGAGGCAGAATTGTACCAATATTTTTCTAGACTAGTCCAGCTCTGGCTGTGAGAGGATTGAACTCAACGGAATAATAATCACCAGATATTAAACAGCTACTCTGATAAGAGGACTTCCTGACTATTTCCAATGGCTCACTAATGAAGTCGATCATGTGATCACGTTCCTGTTAACGGTGGAAATTTATTCCAATTATTAACGGTCTTAAACATACAGTATACTTGTAAACTCTAATGGCTAATCAACTAAATGTGACCTGAGTAACCAGTATATTTTTACACAGCGAAAACTGTTATTTACATTTTCCATGTCGAAAGGTTTTTCTCCAGGTAAAAACCTATTCCGTCACTACATTTGGTTAAAACTGTTTCTGGAATATCGTCGACGTCATGGTTAAACAATAATGATTCGGAACACTAAAGAAAGACAGCCAAATGTCATTACTGTTTTTGAAGCACATATGCAACCAATTTTTAGGGTTCAAATAAATTTTCCAGATAGACGATTTTATAGCACAATTTAGTCTAAAAATACAAAGCATCCCTGGTGTCAGGAAATAAAACGATGATACGTCCAATAGAGGTTGATATAATAAATATTTAGATAGCCTGAAAATTCGCTTGCAGACTTTTAACATTAAAGAGACAGTGTGATAATGATATATAATATTTCTGCTCCAATAGTCGCAACTTGAAATTTCAAAAAGTATTAAATTTATTGTACAGATCTTTTGGAGATGAATGTACTACAAAAAGATCAGACACTCAATTTGTCTAACTTTTGAACAATTCAAGTTACTCTGTCATTAATATTGAACCCAATCTTTCCAGAATCTGAGAATAAAGCAGTAGCACCTCAATTTAAACCCTGATATTCACGTAATCAGATAAATCGAAACTTGTCGGATATAGAACACAGGATAGTGTAGTCCGAATGGCTGGAGCAGTAAACTGGCTGATGTTCATCTTAAAGTACTTTTACAGCATTCTCGGTAAATATGAATACTGGTAATAAATTCATTTCAAACCTTGGATTTCGCCTTACTAACTCCAAGATTTTGCTTGTCAATGGTGGAATAAGTTATAATGACCGAAAGCAACTAATACTTTCATATAAGTAAAACTATCTATATTTTGTTGTCTTTGTGTAAACTACGTAAGAATTTTAAAGTAGGGAACTGACACACTTAAATTAAGTCTTCATGTAACAGATTGATAGTGATCAAAAGGCTATAGAGAGACAACTTGAAATCCTACCTAATCAAATAAATATTTAGATAAACCTCTAATAGATCTATTTATCGTTTTATGATAACTTCATGCCGAATTGTTATACCGACCAGAAACAAATTATAGTTTGCATAGAATTGGTAAGTAATTCCACAGTCATTATGGGCCACCTAGAATATTGTTTTTATTTCAGTAAAATTTTTCGAGATCTATTTAAATGTTCTAGCCTGAGTTTGCAAATTACTTCTAGTAAGAACTCATTCCAGTCGGTAATGCCTCCACTATGGCAATTAGAGGATGCTCGTTCTATCGGGTACAGAGTTTGTGTCCTAAGGGTATTATGTAAGCTTTGACAGCTGTAAATGAAATGGTGATTATGTCCGTCAAGGGAATTTCTGTTATTAAACTATTTTAATGTGCCTGAACTAGTGTGAAACTATTTGCACAAATTAGCGACAGAAACCGCAACTTTGAATTATCACCCAATTTCTTGCTATTTGAATTACAAACATTTGTACACTTTTTATTTTTATCTAGCAAAAAACACCATCTGTAAAATCAATAATTCTAGTTGCTTAAACTCATCAATTCACAATATTCAAACGCAAAGGTTATGGCCGGACGATCTTAGACTAAATGAGGAATCTACAAAGATTCTATCTTCTACAAATAAGTATGTTTCGTTATTACTTTTCATCATCATTTATCATAAGAACTTATTTCATTTAGTTCCAAAAAAATTAACTTCAGTTATAGACAGTTTAGATAAAATTGCAATTAAAAACAATTAACAGACAGATCTAAGCTAAACAAAACTAGGGAAAGCAGACCGTTAAGATTTCATAAGATGAACAATTAAAACTCCACAACCTATAGTTCTTCTATGTACTTCAAAACAGTATGCGTTTCCTGAAGATAAACACAATCGTTTTAATCATTCTAAGTACAATAGTTTAAATTGATTATTTAAATACCATCATCGATAATCTTATCCAAATTAATTTGCCAGAGTATTTATATAGGAAAAAAAAAGATTGAACTAATTTCATACACATAGTTCCCTTTATCACTTTGAAAAGAGTAAGAACAAACATTTAGCAGAATAGCATGAATTCATTTCTATTTCGTTGGTTCTCGTCAGCTGCTTACAACCTGTGATATTTAAAATCATAAATACATAATGGGTTTAAATTACTAATTATCGAATCCCTCTTTAATATTGAAAATTAAGATCAGTATTACCAAGATAGAAATCATGTTATCATGAACTGCTTTCGAAAATATGAGTCTCATTTAAAATGTCGTATGATCAGGGTTTCACCAATTTTCTAGCAATTGTTATATGCTGACACAAAAGTCTGTATTTAGTTTAGCAATGGACGGAGATGGATTTTTACCACATACTCTTGCCAGATTAGCGGAATTTCTATATGAGATCGTACTTATTTGACTATGTGTTTTACCGTCCTATTTTGCATACCACGATTACTCTTTCATGTGTATAAGTGTAACACACGAACTTCACTTCTGAAAAGTTTCTTCCCTTCACAGAAAGTCAGACGGAAAACTATGTATGATCAAATAATAGTCTTGCCTTGGCTTGAAAATAATCACTAGAAACCCACACCAGTGCAATTTGACTAAATCAATAATGACATAGATATCACTAATGATAATTATGGAATATTTCGAATTAGTTAGTGAATTATAATTCGATTGATTAGAAACAACGAACAAAGCAAGACTTGAATTGGATTCGGCAAGCACAATCTCTAGCACACCATGGCTTTCGTTGCTTCACCAAATAATGTGAAACAACAACGAAAATCATAACTTCAAACTAAAAAATCTAAGATCGTTAGCCTTCCACATTCTCATCATATTATTACTCATAATGAACAAAATACTTAAAGCGTATGTTTCATTGTAATAAATTAATTCAGAGGAAAATTACATAGTGACAAAGAAGACAATAAACTAGATAGAGAAGAGATAGTATTAAAATACAAAACATCATTTTCAACAAGTACATCATCAAGCCCACCGCAATCGTTTTCATTATTTATCCATGATCCATCAGTTAAAGTGAATCTATTAAATAGAGATAGTCATTTACATTTGATGGGTTATGAATCAAATACAGAACTTTTACCATCGTTTGAGCACAATGGTGTATGGAATAAATATGGAAATTTTGAAGAAAATATCGATTTTTATGCACATAAAAGTAGGTTGAATTAAAGTGTTTTATTTAGAGTCATATATATTTCTGAAAGTATAATCACAATAAAGCGTATATTCACCAGTATTTTCTACACTATTTATTTGTTCCACGTTTGTATTTTATTTTCTCTCTGCGTTAGGACGAAGTTTACTATTTTGAGACTAATAATTTATTAACAGGACAGTTAGACAATTAATGGATCCTCATAGTGATAGAATAGGACGAAAGATATGTTTATCCTCAAATGATGTTCGCCGTGGTTTTAAACTCAGATATTAAAAACTACGTCATTACTGATCACTTAAACATAGTTAACTTAAAATCGAGCGATGAAAGCTGGTAAAAATAATAATTCAGAGATACATTACTGACTTTTGAATGAAAAATAATAGCTTTTACGGTATTTTACGAAAACTATCAAATTGATCCTTAGTCGAATCACAAATAAAATATCTTTTTGCTTAGTTATTCTAAGTTAGGACTTGCCTTGTGATTCAGTTTGATGGTTTTCGTAATGCGTGTCCTATCCACCTACAGGATCTATTCCTAATTTCCTCAGCTGGAAGAGGGATTTTTCTCTGCCACAGTAGGTTTTTGTTGATGATGCTTAGCTAATACTTGTAGAGTATCACGTGCAGACAACTGTTTATAAAAACTTGTGCACTTTGGGTGATGGTAGTTCTGGAAGTTTTATCTTCGTAAAATGGAACTGTTTTAACGTAAGTGGTAAAAATCCTGACCTTGATCTTGAGTGACAATTTTTTGGTTCCAGATATTCAATTGTAGAAATGCTGCATTTGCTTTGCCGATTCGTGCTATTATATCTGAATTAGATATTCGTTGTTTGTCAGTGATACAGTCCAAGTAACCTAAGACTTCCACCTCTTTCAGCGCAGCTATTAATTTTGATATGGATGGCGCTTAACAAGTTGGATTTGGGGATCTTGATCTTTCTCTTGTGTGTTAGGGCTTACTTCTGCGGAGGCTGCTGGTTAACTGACTTTTCGACTTCATTAATTGTTATGTGAAGAGGTTATTTACCTGCCAATCCCAAAGCCTCCAGCTACGTCAAAGATATTCATAATATCCAATGCTTCTCCTGGGATATGGTGGTCTTCGTAATCCATTTAGCGACAAGCAGGAAGATAGAAAACAAAATTAGACTAACTCACATAGGCGAGTCTTTATAATCTTCGTTGCCATCACTAGTGAGTGTATAGAACAAGGATGAAATTCATTATAATCCTTTCCTCCTTTGTTTTGAAGGATATTTTGATTATTTAAAACTGTCGGTTTTCCATCTTATAAGTGCTTTCTGTGACACTTTGTACAACATCAGTGTAACTTCTTGTGTGGGGGTCATTTTCTTCATGAGTAGAATATAAAATCTTTCCTGGAGTTAGCTTTTTCTATTCAGTTTGTGTTCAAACGGTTGCAATTATTTCAAGCACATCTTTTCAGTTCTGGGGCTATTTGAAAGAAACAACCTTATTAACACTGTTTCCGCTAATAACTTTTTGGGAAACTTGTTTATTGACTGCTTTAAGTTTTTGAAATCTTTTATCCTTTCCACTCATACATAGTTTTATTACGGTGGATAATTTACCAATGATAAAAGAGGAAAGCATTTTAATGAATCGTAAAATACTTTTACGAATCCTGACCTTGTTAAAGCACCATTATTTTATAAAAAAATAAACCATCTATAACTTATTATACATAAATGTCATAGGTTTTATTTGTGTAAGTATACGTGTTTTTTATTTAATTATCATTTGCCGCTAACCTATGATACGTTGGGGACCACTTTTTGTAACATGTGTTAATCTGTGACAAAGTAATTGAATAATTGGGTCTGAACTTCAAAAAGATGCTTTTGTTGAATATAATCTTTGCTATCGACTATAAATTATTTGTTATAAATATTTACACAAGTAACATTTAGATAGACCAGTGTTGTGATTTTCTAAATTAGCAAGCAATTTTTAACAAGTAACTGATAGTTTTTATGATAAAGAAAATTGTAGATGCAATCCTGACTTATATTAACAGTTCACTAATTGATCGAGCCAAAATAACACAGCCGTTTCATAATTTCTGTTTAAAGTTCGTAGTACACCTTATTTTCTGAAATCCTTTATCCAAGAAAATCATATGTATCAATTAGGTAACAAAAATATTCAACTAAGAAAGAATAGGATCCACGAGAATACTTAGAAAAAATAAGCGTTAAGCGAAGTTCAACGGGGAAAATAGGAAAATAAATGATTTATAGCTAATAACAAGTGATCTTCACAATAGTATGAGATATCTTTTCAGCACGTCAACCAGTTTGTAGAATAAGTTACTAGAAATAATGACTTCTTTATGATAAATGAATAAATCTATGGTTAGATAAAGCACAAGTAACTTGAATTTTTCTGAATATTAATATGATAAAATAGCTGATGGAGTATTTACAATGAATAAGGATGCAAACCTGTGATAGAAAGTTTCAAGACAAGTGCTTCCTTTTGACACTTCAAATTATACTAATCAGAAAGTTATAAATATATAAAATAGATTATTTTAATAAAAAAATATATTTCTAATCATCAATAAACAATTTAATTATTATTTATTTCTCTTTCTGAAAAACAAACAAACAGATTCATTGAAGAAAATAATGGAAACTCGTAAAAAAAAAAACCAAATCTAGCTGTTTACCATTGATGTTTATATTGTTCTGATGTAGATGACAAAGCGACATAAATTTTGATAGTTCTTTTGTTTTCTCCATAAAAAAAAGGTTTATTTTCCAATATTACTTTACATTATTCAGTTAGACAATATCTCTATTATTTAACACAAATTCACTATTACATTCTAAAAAAAATGTTTCAATGCTAAACTGGGTAATAATATTATTACTATTACGCATTATGATAATAGAAGACAAATGGATACAACTAACGAATCATAATGTTAACAAATACATATTTTATTTATTTCATTGACATAAAAGTAATTTTTGTCTTAAAATTAAAAGTTAAGATATTGTTTTTTTTTCACCTTCTTCCTTTCAACAATAGTCAATATTGTACATTGTGTTTCAGAAATCAATTAAAGAAGGAATTATTCTTTGAGTAAATTACCCAATTATCATAAACCATGACAAGTAATATATTTTTCCTTTATCTACATATAAACTCATAATAATCATAACAATGACAATATATGATAGAAGACCAACTTCAATCTATTAATAATGCTTCTGCTGAGATTTATTTTGAAAAATAGTAAGTGAGGCACAGAGAGAGAGAGAGAGAGCAAAACAAACAGAAAAATGTGATCATAGATACCATCACATCTTTTTCAAATCACTTACTTACGCCTGTTACTCCCAATAGAGCATAGAACGCCGACCAGCGTTTTCCATTCTCAAATCAATATCAGTAATAATAGTAATTGATTTCTTCTATTCACATTACTCTATAACACAAAATTATTCTTATTTCCATAAACATATATTTTTAATATAATTGTTATCGTTCAGAAATAAAATGATTGAATTATAAAAAAAATATATATTTATTTTACATATTTTTATAAAAGTAAAATAATGAACTACCAAGTGAAATTTTAAAAAATTAAACTGTATACACACATGAAAGAGTTAATTTATGATGAAAGAACTGGACGATTCCAAATATCTTGAAATATAAGTCGAATCTATATAAGAGAATAACAGAATTGTTGAAATAAAATTATTACCTTTTTTTCATACTTTTAAATATATAAAGATTTATATATATATATATATATATATATATATATATATATATATATATATATATATGATTCTATTCAATGGTTAAAACATTTGGAAGTGAATCATTAAATGGTACATTGAGAACCTGCACAATCTAATTTAATCCGATGAATAAAAGGTAATAATGCAGCTCGTCATAAAAATAATTATCAGAAGGGGTTTGTGGAGATTTTAGAAATTTCACAGATTGAAATCATGAGTCAATTGAAGCTAGACCACCATGGAAAACTTGGACGCACTGGACGGCCGTTTCGTTCTAGTATGGGACTCCTCAGCAGTGTGCATCCACAATCCCACACCCCCCAAGATTCGAACCCAGGACCTACCAGTCTCGAGCCAAGCGCTTAGTTAGATGTTGTCTGTCTACAACATCTTCGATAACACTACAATTACAAACGAACGAAGATTGGATAGCTAAATCTCATTCACAGATGTGTTATTAATTACATTAAACACAGTAACGTTTGAAATCTAAATAAACGGAAGACCTTGTTATACGTCTATATATAAGCGCCTGGCGTGAGACTGATAGGTGCTGGGTCCAAATTTCGCGGGGTGCGGGATTGTGGATGCGCACTGTTGAGGAGTCCCATACTAGAACGAAACGGCCGTCCAGTGCGTCCAGGTTTTCCATGGTGGTCTAGCTTCAATTGACTCATGATTTCAATCTGTGAAATTTCTAAAATCTCCACAAACCCCTTCTGATAATAATCATCTGCTCACTAGTAACTGACTTCAAGAGACTTGTATATGAAATTACATCAATAATTAATTAAAACTACGAAAGTAATTGAGTTTAATAAATAAATAGGATTATCAATATGCGGTAAATTGGATAACTATATTCCTTCAAGACGATAATAATGTAATTCATTACATTAAGAGAGTATTTTTTTATTCATGGACACAAACAAACAGTAATTGAGATCATGAATTGATTAATTTTAGACCACCATTAAAAACATGGAAGCACTAGACCACCGTTTCATCCTGCTGAGGAGGTTCAACAATCTCCACAACTCTATACTGAAAATAAGTAGTATTTTATGCTATCATTACTAAAAGTGCATAAGTGTGTTGTGTGTAGTGAAGGTTGCACAAGATGACAAAACGTTACATTGAAGTGTACAATTGATTCTGAACTTTTTTAATGCACTCGCTAAGAATTATAAACTGCACAGTTAAGGGTATTGACAATTTAAGTACCTTTGTGCTAACAGAAAAAACGTAATTATAAACAGCTGCAAGTAATGTCACTGTTTTCAGTAGATTTTCTAAAAAATCAAATTACCGATATTATTCAACAATCATTAAGCTTCATCTGTTCACAAGAATGTAAAATAGTCCACATCTGTTAACTTTTCAGTTTATGCAAATAAAAAAAATGAAATAAAGTTAAATAGTGACTTAATTTTTAGAAGATCCAACTTTGAACAGCTAGGTTACAAGGTTGAGGCTTTATTTTCAGTATCCAAATCAAATCGTACTAACCCTTATTCCAATGGATTTTTACCTAGATTTGTAATGGATATACAAGCTACTGTGACTAAGAACTTTCAGTTTAATGTAGACTTTGAGTCAAGTTATTGAGTTTCGAAAGGAGGAAGTTATATCAGAACAGAACATTTAGATGGTATATTGAGAAAGTTTAACTCACATAAAATTCAGCTAAACAGTACAAATATATAGATCGATTCAATAATAATGCTATTTTTCCTATACAACTGCCATGTTAGTTCGCTAGAAATTTAAATAAAAGAATGATTTACTTGACTTTCTGTTGGACAGCCGATTATTATACGATCTTCATCATTATAATTATCAGTTACCAATTGATACATAGATCTCCATTGTGATATAATACCTGATTGAATACGACGTAATAGGATATTTTCTGTATCAGGATTAGCTAGATAAATATGTAGACAGTTTCGTAAATTTGGCACAGTATGGTGTTTTACTGTATCAGGATGATTTGAACTAGAACTACGACCAAGTGCTATACAGAGTGATCTGTGCGCATTCGAAACTATTTCCTTTATGTATGATGGATTTGCGAACGGTTGGTCAGCAAGACGTGCACCTGGAGCGGCTAGAATTGAATGAGCCTAAAAATTGTCATAGAAAAAATTCGGAAATTATTTACAGAATGTTCTATGAGATGAGAAAATGATTTTCCAGAATTTGGTGACCCAATAAAGAAAAGTAACTACTGCATTTTTGAACCAACTAGAGTGCAGAAAAAAGTCAGTCAGTGGACAGTAGCAGTACATACGTCACGATATCTAGGTTTAAGTTTGAGTTAAATTCTATCTCTCGATTTTAATTATTCATCTATTAGACCATTTCTTTAGTAGGAGTCAATTGAAACCATGAAATAGCATAATGTGTTGGATAATTTTCAAACTATTTAGTCATTTATTTGATATATTTCGAGCAAATACACTGAAAAACATATTTCTGGGGTTCTTCAAAAAAGAGAAGTTACATCACTTATCCACACATTACTACATATAACAATAGGAAGATCTTGATTAAATAGAACTCGGTCAAGACAGTTCATGGTGATGATCCTATGGCCGTTTCATAAGCGTGTTTGCATAACTGGTTGTTGGATCAAAACCCAATTCCAGGTATGTCGATAATATTTTTATTAGCTGTGATAATATGCTTTGTATATGCTCTGTAATTTCAACAATGCTTATGAAAACATAAAGTTTGCAATGAAACATGAATAAGATAAGCAGTTCAAAAAGAGTGTAATAGAAAATATATACCTTCGGAAATTTGTTATGAAATATCGGAAATGATATGCTACACGATTGTAAACAATTGATAGTTAGCAAATAGCCTATATTTATCCGTCTTGCATTAGAGGGGATGAGGTTTCAGCCGAAATTGATGTAGCTCTAAAACAGAGCTTTCCTGAGGCTTAATTGATTTCATTACACAAAACTAAATCCTCACTAAACCATTCAAAAGTGGACCATATAACATCGTTTTCAGTTGCATTTCTGAATTTACATGTATACGTATATGTAATCTTCATGAAAGATTTCGAAACCTAACCTCAATGTACAGAAGGAAATTATGATAAACCTCTTGTTATCATGGTACAGAGAACTGTAATAAAATAATTTTACTTATTACACAATCTTATTGATGCTCCCAAATTAACTTAACCTTGACTTTTACTATGCTAATCAATTATGTTGTTGCCTATTATTTCTATTATGACTATATAATCCCTGATTACATTCTATCGTTATTTTCCGTAACTACGCCTACTTTATCACTTAATTAGTTGTTATCGTTTTTTTCGCAACATATAAATACTCATCAGTGTTATCCGTGACATTGAATAGATAGAATGTGATTAGCAGTGTGATCCATGACACGTGTTTCGTCCTATTTGGGAATAGTCAGTTGAATGTGTCTATATTCCAGGACAAAACGTGCGTCTCGGGTTCCACTTCTAGCTATATTCCATCTATTTTATATCACCTTGTGTCGTAATAGGTATATTGAAGTAATCTGGACAGTATGCAGATATGCCAACCAAGACTGATTGAATTTCAATGAAAAATATCATCAACAATGGGATAATCCAAACCATTTCAAGTTGGATGATATCGTTGTTGAATACTGTATCAATATATTGTATTGTTTTATATATTTATTATGATTTTCCGATCTATTTCAAAGAACCAGGTATCATTTTCACTAATCAAAGTATACTAAACCTTTATTTCTAATTCTTGTAACCTTAAACTGCTTGTACCTGATGAGAAGCAGTGAAATGGAATGGATTCATTTTATTCTGCAAATCTTATTATTCGTGCTTTGAATTTATCGAAAGATCAAGTTGTATGAAATTACTGATGTGTATGTGAGATGTTTTTCCTGAAATTGAAAAAAATTACCGTGACGTTACAATAATACAACATTAATAATAATAATAATAATAATAATAATAATAATAATAATAATAATAATAATAATAATAATAATAATAATCTAATATTACACACCCGTTTAAGAAAATTTGACATTTCGCCGGTTAGTTGTAAAACTTGTTGTTCAATAAGTAGTTCACAAGTATATTTTAATTGACTATCTAACTGACGTCTAGAATCCAATTCAATATCAATAGCGTTTGGAGTTTCTAACAGAAATCGTAATAATGCATTTTCTTTATTTAATGAGAATAACCCAGTTCCTTTTTGTTCCCAAATGCTGCGTGCTACATCTGTAACACAATATACAACAAAAAAAGTATATAACATTAAATAAATTATACGATTCGTTGGATTATTTGATAAATATAGAATTTTACATGAGTAAGATCTCCTCTCTCGATTCCACCAAGAAGCATTAGTTTGCTCTCGATTTCCAGAAATATCTTGCTGACGAGCAACACGAGCACGAAGAATGTGTCCAATATATCCTCTCGACTAATTCCAATCAAGTGACATTAAGGCAAAGTGGATGGGACGAAGAATCACTTAATTTAATGGCCACATTGCAGCTAGTATAAATTCTCTAATTACGACCCAACTACCCTTATTGCTTAGTATTCTTGAAAACGACTTCACTCAACAAGTCCCCAAATAAGAACATGGTTGAACAATAATGTAATTATATTCCAAATAAACAAGGTTAGATGGAAGTTTATTATTATTTATTGTTTATTTGAATAGATAAATATTGGTACAAGGGGGGGGGCACACAAAACAATGAGAATGAGAAGAGAAAAAAGAAGGTAAGGAGCGTAAAAGAAAAAAAGAAAAACAATAACGACCACAGATTAGTGTAAGGTAGTGTAATAATAATAATAGTAATAATAATAATAATAGTTTGGGAAACGGAAAGGTACAACCAGAAGGATTCTTTCAGTTAAGGAAGATACAACCACTTTTTATGAACAAAGTAAAATAAGATTACAGCAGGATCGCCACTGGCTTCTATTCTGAGCCATATTTGATAACGTCTCTAGCCACTGTGTTGCACCATCTCTCAAACCCCAACCGGGGAGTCGAGAAGGACCAACAGTAAGAATCGCAATACGAAAAAAGTATATATTTAACTTTTACATGAGAAGATTCTAGAGTCTTCTCCAAG
The DNA here is from genome assembly GCA_944470405.2 of Schistosoma mattheei. NCBI lineage: Eukaryota > Metazoa > Platyhelminthes > Trematoda > Strigeidida > Schistosomatidae > Schistosoma > Schistosoma mattheei. The sequence continues at coordinate 68,764,070 of OX103943.1, read as the reverse complement.
TACCGACTACCGCTAATGGAAATAACTAACGTCCATCATGACAACATAAATTAACGACAGACAAAAGTTTATGCATACGTGGATCAGCAACATTGAAACTGCTCCCGAGCCATATCATCCACTAATGGCCTACGGATCACTAAGTGATATTAAGAAACATGCAATCATATTGTCAGATGATGAATTGCTATGTTTAACTAAATTGAGATTGGGACAACACATAAGCGAACAACATTGTCATCAGCTCTTACTCTAAATTACATGAATATTTATATGAAAATATTAAACTAATCAAGGTAATTTATGAGTCAACGATCACACACGACTGGTAAAAAGTGCAAAATGATGGTAGGAGGACGGGTGTACTAGAACTGATAAGAATAAAAAAATAAAAGTACTATTCAATAAGCTTTATAAGCAACGATAGATGGTGGCTAGCAGTCCTAAACATCAATCGAAAGATACATGCAAACAACACCAGGTGAATTTAAACTTCACCCCATTGCACAAGCAGGTGGCTATCAGGACTCAGTCGCTAAGTGGATAACACGAAGGCGTTTGAAGCGGATGGTACTGGGTTCGAGTACCGGAGTGAACATCAACTCTAGGATGCAAGTAAATCCAGCTGACGAGTCTTAAACAGGACGGAACAAGCGTTCTGGATTCCACTGTTAGCCACCATCCATCTTTGCTTATAAAACTTGTGGCAATATCGAGGCAGTCCGCATAGGATGCACATATACCGATACGAGACTGATCAATTTCAGTTCTAAACAACGATGGGAAGATACAAGCAAACAGTACCGAGTGCACCAGTCAATAGTCCAGCATAGGAAGTAAGTCAAAATTAGACAAATATTCTTAAAATAATAATCACAAAATATTATTAAAATTACTTAATAAGTGTGTAAATAGTTCGGGAGTGAAGAATACGAACGGAAAAATGTGGAAAGTGTCAAACGAATATGGGATGTGAAAACATTAATAAAAATGTTTATTAAATCATATACGGCTTGGGAAGAACTGAGGTGTAACGAATTTCATCTGAACGCATAAACTATGGTTATAGATTCGGATTCCTATAGCTTCTGGTATATGTATGAGACGGGATTTGAAGCAATCTGTCCAAAATATAGACTGGCAATTAGAAAAAATTGGTTCATCATCCTAAGATTAGAACAAAATAATCGCGACAAAGTATAATACAACCTGAAAACAAAATACATAAGATATAATTACACAGGGTAACTTACTTTTATATGGAGAAAAATCTAGGCTAGTTTCTTTAACTAAAAATTCGATGCCAAATGGTACCATTTGTTCACGAAGTATTAACAAATGTTTGATAAGAAATAATTGACCATCAATGGTTGTCCGACGGAGACTAATCGAATCACTTGCTTTAACTAATGACTGAACGCACATGGATACACATTCTTGGGCTAAACCACGAAACGAATCAGCCTGAAAGTGAATGTGTGTATGCCACAATAAATAAGACAACATACATGTGTGTATGAATGTATACATGACTTAATACGACAGCACAAAAGCAAACAGTGGGAAAATGCCTTAGTGATCAAATTATTCGGCTATCAAGCAGTAGGTTTGGGCTTGAACCTCATTACGTGGTAATACCGAAATTGTAAGCCAAAGCAGAATACATGATAGTCCGCACTTGATTACGTTAGTTTATTCTACGTGGACGCTATAAAGCTTGAAAATAATACGTCTTGTAGAGCAGGACGTCAATATCAACAAAAAAATGACTTCGTCTCCCGTTCAAAAGATACAACAAATAAAGGTGAACGATTAACGAAAAGAACTGCGTTTGGGACAAATTGCCACATGTCGAAAAACTGAGAGATAACTAAAATGGAGACAAAGTTTGGTGATCTATTAGTCTAGATTTTTTAAAATTTGAGCGTTCTATGACAAGCTGACATATCATTGTCATAATTATAGAAACAAAAATGTTTTTAAGGATTTATTGAAACATTGAGCTCATAATTGGCTAATAACAACCACTTCATCTCCCATCACAACCTAATATGCAACACAATAAACAGGATTATTGGTCACTAAGTAACATATCCCAGTGAATTTATATATATTGTTTAACGCAAAATGACAAAGTGCCTTTATAAAGTACGAAAACACATTAAATACATTATTTGGAAATCTTTCATCAGTTGATACATTCTTCCAACCCTGTTGTTATTTTAATCGCACTCTATTTCCTTTCCTGTTCTCCTCAATTCAGTCTCCTGCTGGCAAGCATTCTACTTCCGATTGCTGCTACGTGCTGCTTATATCTGTCAGCACAAGTAGCATGCAGTACATATATATAGTTTTGAGTTTGCTTTCAGAATATTAGGCTCTCAAACGCGTAAAAATCATGATCTGGACAATGGATTTAAGCATTGAATAGTTAAGCTTAGCTATCAGGCACTAGTTCTTGAAGTCATTAAAAACTGAATTGAGCCATATTAATAGGGTCGGGGAAATGATTATCACAGCCAATGGTTAGAGACTTTATGTGACATGGCTCAGAATCATTTGCAATGGTGCAGGTGCATTTACTCTTTGTTTCCATTTAGAACCAAAGTCCCAAAATATCCTTATACCTTTTTTCTTTTCTTTTCAACTAACACTGATACTGTTACTACTCCTACTACTATGGGATTTATATTGATAATTTTATTTCGCTTTGCTAATGTGGTGTGGCAAAATTAACCGATGAATAAATGTATCGGGTTACATGTTGTTTATGACTGAATAATTGACTAAAGTTTAACTCTAAACCGCTACATCAACTTCTCGAATCAGCCTTAGATCATTGAAATTTGCACCTCCAATCAATCATATCAGTTGCCCTGATGAATTCATCCAGTGAACTTACATTCTAATGCATATCGACAAAGTAGCGGCAAGCATTGTTAAATTTTATATGATAAATATATTAGTTTCTATTTCCATAATATATTTCCAGCAGTTGCTTGAGAAAAAGTACAAACTTACATCTAGGCAACGATTGAGTTTTGAGAGACATACCAAAGTACGACGTACTGTTGGATACCACATACCATGTAAATCTGCTGGAGCTAAAGACATATTAGGTCCTGGTTGAATTGCCAAATCAGAAGTAGTAGATTTATTCTGTAAATTAGACTCGGGAGAATCACTTTCAGAGACAATTGCCTCAGAGTTTTCATGCTCCTTTTCTTTATCCGGTGAATTGTTTGAATCAATAGGCATCGAAATACTTTTTGCTATGTCCTACAAATCCGTTAAATAAGATAAATGAAAATAAGATGCTTGACAATAGATAATAATTATTAAATATTACAATAGACAAGAATGAATAGAGCTATAAAGTTATTTCATAGAATCACTGTTACAATTATTTTAGCATTAGTTTTAGATTAGCTAAATATACGAATCCAATGGACAAATGACGTATGAAACGAGTAGATGGGACAATACCTCAACGGATAAATAAGAAATAATAATACAAATCAACTCAAAGAACAAAAAATGGTGTTATACAATCCAGTCAAGTTATCGACATATATTCAGATAGATCATTAGTGAGATTAATTAAATGTTAATGAGTACCTAACTGAACGATAGTAAATGTGAAGAGTTTAAATGAGTTGATTTTAACTCCTAAGTGATATTATAAGGTAATAATAAAAAGTATTAACGTCAGATATGTAATTTTGATCATCCAGTAACATTAGTGGAAAGATACAAATTATGTCTATGATTTACTTAGTAACAGTGGTTTATATTTGGCAGATATAAATAAGCTGAGATGGAAGAAAGTGATTTTTAGCATGGATTTCTTTTCGAAGCACTGATAAATGAGATAAAATTTAGTATTCCACATTAAATAAAACTATCTAAGACAGGAAACACATATAGGTTACTAGCGAGCCTGAAGAGCATAAAAATAAGGTTTTGAGGGTTTCCATCAACCACCTACAAACACACAATGTTATACAGTAAGTTTATCAATGGCTTTATTTATGTCATAAGTAAACTCAGTTTAAATGGCTCGTTGAACGTTTGAAAACATTAAAAAAAGACTATACAAAACATGAGCTGGATTATATATATATATATATATATATATATATATATATATATATATATATATATGATCAGATATAGTTTCCTTACGTTCATCATTTCCAATTTTTCAGGGTAAGAAAGATCTCCAGGACTTGGAACAAAACCAAAAATTTGTGATTTAATATATATGTGTGCACGAAATATTAATCTTTCTTGAATATCAGCCAACAACATTCCACAGAGATCAGTAAATGCCAGCATATCTGGTGCTTTAAGTTAAAAGTACGAAATGAATAAATATATTTAATCCATAACAAATAAAAAGCATAACTATGAGATAATTTGAACGTAATTGATAACGAATTTGTTGCCAACAAGGTTTGATTAACTTTAAATAATTTTTTCCAGTGGAGATTTATGTATTCGGCTATGGCGAAAGAATTACTAACAATTTCCATCTATATACATAAGATGAACAGTATTGAAATATTACTATAGGTTAAAATAACTAAACTGCTAGACGTTAACAGTTGATAAGTAGCACTAAGCATCAAGTTACAAAAGTAGTCATACACTAATGAATATATTTGATTTTCAAAATGCCAACACCTTACATTAGATCACTTTTCTACCTTCAGAGATTGGATTACTATTGTTTAAACTATAGTTAACGTAAAATCTGACTACTGCTTTTCAAGCTCCTATGCTTTTTTATTTCCATGTGTTAAACTATACTACTTGTCAATCGAAAGTAGTTTCAGCAATATTCCATTGTACAAATTGATGGTTGGTGTTAATTTCAAGTAATAAATCAATGATCCTATCAATTCATATGATTATTTATATATTTTAGTTAGCCTTTCCGTCTGCAATAATGTTTTACTTCCCTATTCTGCTCTAATTCAAATGTATGCGATATTATGATTGTCCTGGATACTACAATGATTTCCTATTACCTGCTGTAGTTAATGTTTAACACAACCGCGTAATATTTTCTGATTCATGGTACTTATTGTAGTTTTATTTGAATTCAGTTATTTTGAAGAAACGCTTTTTCGACTAAATTTTCGACGGTCCCTGACCACGTCACCATTGCAGGTATGTAAGTTTTCATTGTTTGTTTTATTTGTTACAATGGTCCTTCAACTCTATGTAAATTGTTTTGGTGATGGGATTTTTAAAGGTAACTTTATTTTTGGGTTAGAATATTAACACAGACTCTGAAATGACATTGTTATACTCATAAAGATTATGATTTTAATGTTAAAAGAGGGTGTTTCAAAGGTAGGCTACCACTTTGAAATATTTCAGTGTGCATCTACCAGTTCACTTTCTCTTGTGCAGCTTACTATGTTGACCACACAAAGCGGGCTCTTTCCAACAGTATCCATCACGGTTATCGAAAGGTGACTCAATAGCTTAACTGCTGAACATCTAGTCAACTCTAGCAATTTATCTCTACCTGAATATTCATTAGAAATTATTCACAAAGTAAGACGAACTGATTTAAAGGAAGGCGGGATAAGAAACTTGTACATGATGGATGCTTCGGAGATTCATCGATTTAGGCCTGATCTCTGCGTGCTGAAGCAGTGCATTCATTGCCTTAGTTCATCATGGTTCTAACACCTTCGTATTTTTTCAATTATTTCTTGAGAACTGTTTAGTTTAGTTTCTTCGTCTTAATATATATTTCAAGTGGACAATTATTTTCCATATCTCTGTCCTGTATCTTACTTTGATACGTGTTCGTCCAATATTTCAATCTTCTTTATAATCGTTAAGTAGATAATCTTTCATGCCTTGTTTCTATATGGTATTTCATATTTACCACGTAACTTAAAATTGTGATTAACTTTCAGTACCTCTGTTAATGACGTAATGACTATCCACTTTTATTACAGGCCATTAAATGTAAAAAATAACCATAAATACGATTGTACGGTTCTGGAAAATGATATCATTAGGAAAACGTTTTCTTCGCTGGAACGTTCATATTTATTAATTATAAAAGGATTCAGGTTAATCGAAATGAAAATATTAAAATGTCACGTCAATATGTAGGTGTTAACCTTAGGACATTGAAAACTAGTTATATCATAATGAATTCATAATTTAAGGCAATAGACTACAACGTTAAGTATAAAAATATAGAACGATATAAAGAAATGTCTTAGTTATTTTAAATATGCTTACAATTATTTGTCTTTTTAGGATCATCTTGTTGAAGTAATTCATCTTTCAATATATCACAAAGTTCAGATAATATTTCAACGTGATTGATATGAATTATTAAAGGTCTAACAGCATCATACAAACATCGACATAATTTAGACAACATTTGACTAGGAATTAAAATTTTTTGAGAGAAAATAAAATGAAATGTAAGATTATGTCAGTAAAAAGTGGGAACTAAATTCAGCATAATCGTTATTAGTGTATAAAATTAAGCACATCTCACCACTTTCCAATATTACAGAACTCAATACTTATATCTAACTAAGTATGATGTCTTTAATATCTGTTGATACCTAACAATCAAAATCGTCCAATGATAAACACTATTTAGCATAGAAGAATGGTTAAGTCATGGTGTATGAGCTATATACTTTCTGTTAATTGAGTTCCTAAGACTGACATAGATTACCTATTGTAAATATATCAATACAATTATCCAAAGACTAATCGCCCCCAAATGCCCTGGTATGGCTGAGAGTGGAATGGGGTCACCCTCTCTTTCGAACTGCCCTCACACGGCCACGTGTATACAGCCTTTGTCAGGGAAGTCCTACTCACTGTCTTCTCGTGGCAGGGGTGTTGTTTACGAAAATGAGAGGACGAAAATCGAATGTCCGACGCTTTAACCGCATCCCAAACTAATGGTGCACATGGGCTTCAGGATCCTGAGGGATTAAATGGCGTATGAACCAATCGTTGTCCACCGGCTACTATGGGACTGCATCTCCTCACGATGCTCCATTGCCATGTGGGTCAGACCTTTAGGTCCAAGGCTCGGGGTGTGGCCCCCTAAGAAAACCACCTGCTTCGGTCTGGGCACCCGAGTAGTATCACAGCCCTAACACAAATCAAATGATTTATGTGACGCATATCTACTTGGTGCCTCCTTGTAACAATGTTTATGTGATTAAATAAATAAATAAATAAATTTTCGGGCCTCATTGAAACTTCGTCTGTTTTTGACATCGACATCAAAACCTACGGACAATAGATTTAATCCTATATATATATTAGTTTTTTATTGATGAATTTTGTTTACAGAACTTAATGAATAAACGAAATCACCAATAAATTAGGCGAGACCTTTAGCAATTCAATAACCATTTCATTAAATGTCACGTTAATCATAACTCTTCCAAAGGACTGAATTAAGGAATGTTTACATTTGTCTATCGAGAGGTGTCGACATTAAAAATGAGAAAAATGGTTTTACTAATATAGAAGTAATACTGTACGATGAGGATTAGCATGCCAAAAGACGATTTTATAGATTTTTATTTTCAGTCGATTATGTTAAAAAGCGATATATTGTCTTGATATGCTAAACTATTGGAAACACAAGTATTCGTTATTGACACCAAAAATTAACAATTGTTTACATCCCGAAACCCAAGACGTTCACATACATTATCATCACCTATTAATCAAGCTTTAATCTATGTGAAAATACTTTATAATTTCAAAGATCTTTGCCACTAATTATCCAAGATAGAACCAAATTAATTCATGAAATTCAGATGATAAAAACATAGGTATATATAGCTTACTTAATTGATTGTGAAAAGTTTGATGAAAAGAATTGATTAAACAAACGCATTTCATCTTCACACATATGTAATATGAATGTTCCAGCAGTGCGAAGTAGTGTACAATGATCACCAGTATATTTTTGAAGTAGATCTGAAACTCCATTTTGTGCAACAGGTGTCAATAACTCTTCTCGATGATGTAAGTAAAATTTATGACACTCTTGAATTACCTGAGCATACCTGAAATAGAAATTTCAAACTAATTGATCCAACTGACGGTAATCCACCAAATAATTTTATAATTTTAATACTACCACAATTTATTCAACTAGTCTTAACAAAAAATACCAATCTGAATAAACGTTTAGAAGAACTCTATGAAAGATCACTGGTCTTGACATTCTAGTAACGATCGATACATTCTAGTCAAGTGTTTCCGTCGGGTAACCAAAGTTGAAATTATTTTATGATAAAATATGAGTTTTCGTGACTCGATTAAGAAAATAAAATCTCACTACCAAACTGTTAAATGCAGATCACTGAAATTGTATATGGTTTATTGTAAAACACTAGTACTTATATCTGAAACCATGAATCGCACGACGCAAAAACACAAAGACGACAGGTGAGGATTTATTAAATGCCAAAAAAGTAAAAATGATACCTGAAAATGTTTACTCTAATATGACTTATTTAGAATAATTAACAGTCAGATTCGAATAAAATAAACTGTGCAGTACATGACATTAGCTAATCAACAGCTTACTGTATGAACATAAATTTACAATATCATAGAGTTAACCACCAGCAAGCAAGAGATCTAAATAATCTATTAAATTATAAAATTACTCCTTAAAATCCGGTTACATCTCATTAGTGATTGGGAAAGGTTAGTTGTGTATGTCACTAGAACTCTACTCAATTAGGTCTTTGCTCACCAGTGTAGTTTATCCTTAAGAAATAAATTACAAAGTTTTAAAAAAATGCACATAATGATCAACGTTAATGACTTATTGATAAATCAGAATTCAAGGACTTCGGTTATCATAAAATTCAAAAACATCCTGGTTTAGTTCATCTTGATACCCGACCGTGAATATTTTATGAAATAACTGGGTATTGTAGCTGATGATCCATTCATAACTCCTTCCCTTAAAGCAGCTGTGGCTAATTGGGACTCATCATATTGAGAAACTGGTACAGATATAGAACCATTTTGCAAAACATATATAGTGTCTTTATGATTGAAGTAAATAAGTGAAGCATCAAATGGTAAGCAAAAACCAACTGAAAGCGAAAGGCTATTAACAGAGGACAGTGAAAGTAAAAGATCCTAGTTAGAGATAATAATTTTTACGAACTTGAACATCTGTAAAATGGCCATAATTCATAGGTTATCACATAATACACATCTGCATTAATTTGTCGGATGGTATATGGACTTTTTATATGCTCGAATGTGGTTGAATTTCAAGAACGCATGAAAACTAGTACCCATAAATTTACATTTTTTCAGTTAACTAACACGGGTAGTTGTTATTAATTTAGAAATTTCATAATAAGTAAAAGTAATGATACATGGAAAGTACGTAGAATGAATACAACTGATTCTAAGCCATATCACCTAACATCGCTAACCATAGATTAAGATTGCTGAGTGGTTTCAGACAACAAATTCATTTTACAGTATGACAGCAGTTGATGACTTAGTTAATTGATTCCATGTTTTGATCTACTAATCACTAGCTTTATTACAACTTCCTCCAATATCAAACAGCATTGTACATTGCGGTAGACGGGGGATCTAAAAAGAATATCGGAACCACCTCAATTGACGAAAGTTCATAGTCTCATCAATGAAGTTCCGCACTCAAAAAAGAACTCGGCTTCTAATTTTAGCATTGCTCACTCGGAGGTTCTACTATATGCGAGTAATGCCGAGAGAAAACGTTAGATCAAATCCTTAGAGTTTATTCTTGTTTTCCATTTTATTGTCAGAGTTTCACACCTGTAGAGCAACAGACAATAGTTTATGCATGTTTCTCACCAATAAAATGCAGTAAAAATCTACTCCTGAGTAGTGCTGAGTCATCAACATATCAGCAGAGGCTCTATTATGCTGGTCTGATGAATCTATACCATAAATACAACACAATTTATCGATACTAGTAATTTATAGTTAAACACAGCTTTTTCAACAATAATAACAAAAATAAAGCGAAATAATTTTAACTGGGATAAAAATAGACAATTATTTGAAATATTGATAAATACAATGTTATCTATAAAACCTACTCATCAGTAACGTGTATTCTTTCTTCTAAAAGTGTCATCAATGAGCGTATTTTTGGTCCTTGTGAACGAAATCGTCCGTAAAGTAAAATAAATGAGTTCTCAGGGCTGATAACATCCTATAACATATATAAATAAATGGTGTGTTACAAAGTTAACCGGAAAATTCAGTCAGGACATTAAATGAATTATAGTTGGATTAAAAGCACAGTATCCAAATATCACTTTCACCTGAAACAAAACAACTGAAGTTAAATAAAATAAGAAGACTTTTGAATTTCCATAAATCTGTGTACATAAGTGTATGACTTGATGTTAATCATGTATCGGTTCAAGTTGCAAAACAAACAATATAAACTATTAAAGCAGTGATCAAGACTAAACATTAAAGTTACGGTTGGTGAGAAACGGTCAGTTGGAAGTGCTCGAACGATTATAAACTACGACATAAAATAAAGCAATAGATTTCTCATCCACTGATACAAGACGAATACGGAAAAAATGTGATAAAATAATCCATACTTAAGAGTAACATTAGTGACATTATATAAACAGAACACTAGGGTTTGTCAAGGAGTTAAATAAGCACATCAAAATGTGCCTAGTCACGATGCAAAAACTAAGTAAGGTGTTTAGTCCTGTTGTATTGAACTGAATTTATTGCCTGTTGCACATACGAGGCATCAAATTCACGAAGGGTGGGCGATTACTTTTATGTACTTCAATGCAGGTGCCAACAAGTTTCCATTCAAGTAGTCAATCTCTTCTTAATGGTACAATAGTTCATCATAGAATGTCAAATCGACTTTTAGGTGGCTGTACAAAAATCAATAGACAAGAGACTCTAGCTATATTCCAAATTTTGGAGCCAATGTGGTGAATGACATTGAACAAAGGTGATTAGAAAAAAAGCAGTTCATAACTTCTGTCTTCTATGACAATATTAAGACAAAATACTTTCAGCTTCTCTCAAACGTATATTCCACATATTTTTCTAATCCGTTATCTAAACGTTTATTAACCTTATCGACCAAATAATATTAATGGAGTGGTGGATTAGAGATTAGTGTTTACAATCTTAACAACGGAATTACAAACTTAAAGGTAACTCCACTTATTCAGTTCACACGGTTAGGTAGTATCACTGGCTGTCCCAAAGAGCATATAGTTCATAACTGCGAATAGAATTTCGTAAATAATTATTGATTTGCAGTAAATTACTACTTATCATGCAATTACCAGCGTTCTTTTATTTAGCTATTACTTCAGGCTACTTAAAATTCCGCATGATTACTTTATAATCTTTATTTATTTCGGGTTTTTTATTCACCCGAGAACATTTACTTCTTTATCTTCTATCTAAGATCGAATGCTGTTGTTTCCAACTTCTTGTAATATTCTACATTTTAGTTTTTTTTTTATAGAAAGAGGAATCAACACGTCAAAATAGAAGATTTGCAGTGTGCTTGTCCTCTGTACAGAAAGGAGCTGGTAAAAACTTATTAAATTAAATATATTCATTCCATTTACCAAACTTTTTTTAAACTGTGTAGTCCAAATTAAGCATTTATTTAGTTGTTACAACATGAAATTAACAATTATTGAACAGCATGTACAAATCCTGCCCGACTAACTAGGGTTTAGAGGACCGGATAATACTATTAGTCTCTATGTATACAAAGTAGTGTGGCTCATAGATATAAGTGCAAACATATTGTGAGTAAACGAACTTCATTGTACTATTATTACAGAAAGTAAATCCACGAAACGTACAGAACGCAATTTAGATCAAACTTACATGCAATTCCAGAAGCTCATTTATGGTTCTTTCTATGGCATTAGTTACATTATTTTTAATGTATTCAAGAGCTATTTTAAGCGAGGATTTCACCTTGATTAAATAGTTTGGAGATTCTTTGAAATTTGGCTAAACAAATAAATAAACTCATCAAATGATTCGAAAGAGCATTCTTACATGTTCTAGGAAATAAAGTAAACTTGAATCAAGCTTATTTAGAATTGGCAGCAACTTCTCACGAGATACGACGAAATTGGAAACTCCAAGTTCCTTTAGTTCAAAAAATAGATATACGCTCAACTTACAGCTTGTAACATATCCACTTGAACAAAATTGGCTAGACATTCTTCAATTGAACTAGCATATTCAATCATTTCATTCTGTTTACAAGTAATATGACGTATGCATTAGTAGTGCTTGTAACACTCACTTGTTGTCTTAATAGATGTTCGCACAACTCATGTAACTCATTAGTGCTCTGCGATATGCTTAAGTAATTATTTTCCAAAATCGATAATTTAGACAAAATTTCTTCAACGATGCTTAAAACTTTTGAACATTCCAATTTTTTACGAGATAAAAAGGTCAAAAATTCGCTTTTCATATAACTTTTTATTTAATTCATTTATACCTTGGTACTTCAGGTATTTCAGCACTAAGTTTTTGTTCAACAGACCATAGCCATGAATAGAAATGTGAGGCTGATTGTATAGACACATCATGTTGGGTAGTTTGATACTCGTATTTGTCAGTCTGATTAGTATTGAAGGTCGTATGAGTAGCAGTACTGCTTACTGTAGTCTATAGTGATTTTAGTTTATTAACAAGGTTGTTCCCTACTTCTCCGTGTATTGAATTCAGTGAATTCAGCAGAAATACTGACTCTAGTTGTTTTTCTGTTAGTAAAGTTTTCTGATTGTCAACGTGGTCCCATGTAATTACAGACATGTAGATTAACTGAGATGACGATGAAATTAGTTGATAATTATTCGTTGGAGTTAGAAACAGGGATGAAGTAGATCTGTAATCAAGGAGAATACATGTGTAATGATATATATATATATATATATATATATATATATATATATATATATATATATATATATACATATCACATCATTGTAACAGTACAAAATTGTCGAATAACTAACTATCTGTAGTTTCAGAGCAAAGCCATCAGCCAATATAACTATTTACAGCCAAGAGATAACCTTATATAAATAAAACATGATGCACATCAGTGTTATTAAGCAAAAAAGTCACTACTTACTAGTTGCCAATACTACTCCGAATAAACGAAAAATTGTGTATAATAACTTCACTCCCTGACATCAAAGTTGATGTTAAGAATAAAGCGTAAACGTTATACTTAACATATGCAAAAACAACGTCATTAGATTTACCAGTGTTTCGATTTTTATGAGCACTATCTGACTGGTAATGCAGAATGGTATGATACATCCGAGTTATAGATACTAAGGAAATTGAATTTACGGACTTATTACATTCAATAAAAGCTTCATATTTGAGTACTAGAGAACAGAATCATGGTCCTATTGTTGTTCTCTGTGAAATGAAGAAATTTCCTGTATACAGGAGTATAAGATAAGAAAAATGACTAAAAGCCGTCTTACTGAACATAGGAAAGATGATGCAAGTAAACCTCTTAGGGACCTATTTAATGATAGTCAGGCTAAGAGTATATTTCAGAAACAACTAGGAAAACAGTTAGGCAGCCATGTAGGTGATGCCCACCCCGCGGCAGCATGGAATGACGCCCGAAAAGCTGTGGAAACAGCAGTGATATCTGCTAGTACGGCAAACCATAAGGTTAGGGAGAAACACTGGATCTCAGCAGCATCTACCGCACTGATAGATGCTCGAAAACTCATTCCATATGGCTCTGAACATAACGAAGAGTGGAGTCAGCTTAAGCGCAAGCTGACAAGAAGCCTACGCAATGATCGCGAACAGTGGTGGGTAGCGAAAGCAAGAGAGATGGAAAAGACAGCGGTAATAGGTAACAGCAGACAACTATTCAGACTTGTTAAGGAAAACGGTATTAGGAACCTAACTGTTAGCGAAACTATCTCAGAGAAAGATGGACATATTATTCATTCTCAATCCAGGAGATTGGATCGATCGATAGGCAGAACACTTTAGGGATCAGTTCAACTGGCCTTCAGCCAGACTTCGGTTTCCCACGATCTCCAGTCACCCTGAATGGCAAGTTAATGTAGGTCCTCCATCTCTTCACGAAGTTGAAAAAGCTATAAGAAATCTGAAGCGAGGGAGAGCAGCAGGCCATGACAGGTTTACTTCTGAGATTTATAAGGATGGTGGTCCAGCATTAGCAGTGAGATTGACTGAGGTATTAAGTAGAATTTGGGAACTGGACGGAATCCCATCTGACTGGTCTTAATCACTAATTGTGCTAGTCTATAAGAAAGGAAAAAAGTCCTCTTGTGACAATCACAGAGTGTAGGTGAAATCCGAAACTTGGATTTGCAACAGCAACAGACGGTTTTGGGAGTTCTGACATTCCTGTTGCGTCCAGTAGCAAAGCTTTTTCAAGGCCTCTGGACAATAATGATAGCTTATTAAAGTAGTCAATAAATATTTTTACTTTGGACGGAACTACTCGTAACTCGAGCGCCTAACAACCGGTGGATGGAAAAATGAGACCGAATCCAATCATCATGGGAATAATATTGCCTGGTGAGTTTTCCGTCCGCTTTGGAGAATACATTGCGGGTCAGTTTGGAGGAGTCATGCTTCATCTCCCAACCAATTTCAAGAGTGGGTTCCAAATAAGCAATAACGTAGAGTCAAAGTTTCTGAACAGTGACGTTTATTTCCATCTAACATTAGAAGCCAATCTGTTAAGATATGTAGAACTCTGATTACCAATTCTCAAATCGACTCGGTTAATAGATTAATGTGCATGGTTTATCAGTCTATAATAGTTTAAATCAACAACTTTGGCCTACATTGGGACTCATTGCTTCTCTCATGAATAGTGGTTTATGATAGGTTTATATAGTGTACACACTAAACCATCCAGTATAAATACCATGGTTCCGGATACTATTTCTGAGTTACGCCAGTTAAATGTTGGTACGCCCCAGCTCGTTCTGACGCCATGTACACAGTTGGCCATAACGAGATAGGAGGTCATGATAAGTGTGTAGTCACAGGACAATGTTTTATCGATAGAATGACGTTCTCCAGCGGTGTGTACTTTGCCAATTGATGACAATTTCCTTATATAGGGCCAAGATGTCTACTATCAAGGCGTTTCACACTTCAAAATCCTTAACATTAATATGGTCTCAGCCTTACCCTTAGATGCAAAGCACTCAGTTTACCTCGATGTTGCAAAAAGATTATTCTTTGTGCGTAGTTATCACATAAACAACCTTAAAAAATGACTAAGAGCATTATAACATCCGTTAACCAACCTATAACTTGCTGTGCTGAAAAAACTACCACACACTTCCAGCACGTTAGACATCTTTTTTTGGAAGACTACTAAGAGTAAATTGTTCTTTATTTATGTACGACTCGTTATTTCTAAACATTTTTTACCGAAACCACCTAAATTTAAAACTACGAAAATTACTCATCAGCTTCTTATCCCATCATAAGTTCGGTAAAAGTTAGCAAATTGTGTTAATTATTATTCCATTAATACCCGTTTCTATGAGTAAGTCAAGACGAATTTCCCGGCTATTCAGACGAGAGGTGGGATATATAGCTTGGCTGCAGGCGAGAACGAAATTCAGTGTAAATTAAGGAGGAAATTAAATAGTCTGGTGTAAAGTTAGAAGAAACGTGAACAGTTTGAAGATGACTCAGGAGTGAATTCAGAGACACTTGGGCGAAATGTCTCATTATTTTCTCAGCGTAGGAAAAAAGGTGTGTTATTTACAGTCTCGAATGACTTAACACCGAATTTCCTCAGTTTATATCTCCCATATTTTCTCAAATATCACCTATATCTCCCCATTCTTGTGTTCGATGGGTGAGAATGATTTAAACGAGTCTTCAGACAAACACGACTTCGAAATGTGATGTGCAAGGGCTTTCTAGATTCACGGTGACAATTCCAGCCGTGAGATACTGTCAAAGAACGTGGTGGAAAACGAGCAGTCAATATTCATTGGAAAATAAAATATATGCACATAAAAAGCCCTAAGTCGCATAACTGTATAGTACGCGCGCTTAAGAACTATGATTTTTGTAAGCACAGAAATGAGTTATGAGTATTATTTCAAGGGTTAATAGGATCTTACGGTGATGCTAAACTTCTGCAATATATATATATATATATATTTAGCGTAAGAAACACTTTTGGGACTTATTCTTGTTGACATGTCACGCATCATTTAAGCGTGAGTACCAAAATCGCGGAATATTTGTAAGAATACCATAGCTAAGTCCCGTACTACGTACGAACGACAGTTGGGATATGATAGCCGTACTTGACCAAAACGACTGTTTTCGTATGTTAAACGGCGAATAAAACGTAGTAATGTTATACCCCCGTTACTGTTACACGAAAATTCAGATGTACTAGCTGAGTCAGACCAGGCAAAAGCCGAGACTTTTTCAAACTATTTAGCGAAGTCTATTCTACGTTTATTGTAGCAAATATTTGTCCTACTTACACTACGATACTAGCCATTGAATCTGTACAGGTGACTAAAGAAACTGTTATTCCATTGATAACTAACCCCAAAATTTGTAAGGTACCGGGTCCAGCTCCATGCAGCACTAGTAATCTCCGAGGTCACAGCAAGAAGGTTCATAAACCGAGATCTAATAAACTTGAAGTGGGGTCCCGTTTTTCTCATCGAGTAGTCAATGACTGGAACGCCTTACACGAACAGGTGGTTTTAGCCCCATCATTGAATATTTTCAAGTAGAAGCTGGACCTTCACTGGAAAATCTGTCAGGATTAAGAAATGTTCACCGATCAACTATCTTCATTACTGAAGACTGGATATATATATATATATATATATATATATATATTAGGTGGAGATTTATGTATATATAAACCTCCACTTACTAGTCAACGGTTGTGCAGAATGGTTGATAACTCAGATATATTTACAGTCCTTAGGTGTTACCTCACTATTTATTTAGTTTTCAAGGCTTTACCGTAGATTGTTTAGAAAGAAATTCAAAATACCTAATGTCAAAATGAGTTAACTCATCCTTAAATTCAAAGTGTTTGCTGCACAGAGCATCTTGAATGTAAAATACTAACATTAATGCTCACTTATAATGAAACTACAGATCAATACTACAAGTGTAAACATTATCAAGAATGGTTTCTGAAAAGACCAGCATATGTAGCGCCAATGACTAAATTGCGACGTAACCAACCTCAGTCTCAAGGTTGTGCAGAGTTTATTCAATGAACAATTAATAACATTATCTTTCTCAAAATCTCAGTGAAGAGGATAAGAGTTTATCGCATTCTTATAAAGATAGTAAAGATCTCTCTCAAGCTCTTTAGACACGTTGTGATTGCACGTAAACTTCGTAATTTTTGCGACTATATAATACCATACTTCTACTATGTTGTATAATGTTGTATATGCAATAATAGTTCAAATCATTGTGTATTTATTATCTATCATAAGCTAGAACAAACTTCATGTATAAACCAAATAAGTCACCTTCACGAGAAGTAAAGATAAACCTACCTACGTCATTAGTTATTGGGCTGTATTAGCCATTGCCTTTGTCATAAAAGTATAATACTGTTGTGTAATATTTTGTGTCAAAATCTATCACGTGTATTTACTGGTACGAGATGCAATAAAATTCACCTTTGTATTTAAGTTTCTTTTAACGCTGTCGGGGCTAAAAAAACAGAAAAATATTTACTAATTGCACGAAATTGACTTATGGAGATTACCCTAAAAGAACTTTCAAATAACACTCACGACGTAGGATTCACTGTAGTTTCGTTGATCGGCATACACGATTTTGTTATAAGTGTTTTTTGCGCAATTTCTTTTTGCTTATTGACCATGTCCTATGCATATGCTCGTTGGTAAATATTTAGGACATAACTATAACTACGTCATAAAAAAGAATGGTTCCATGAAAAGATCTACAGAGCCAAGCTGAAGATCAATCTTACTTTGTCAGCTTTTAGCATCATTACAAACTTTTTATCGACAATTCGTTTTATTTTGGCGAGAATAAGAGGCTGAGCGATCTGCGTAAGCCCTGGCAATTGTGGTATCTCAGTTGATCTAGCTTCCTTTCGAAAGCGTCAACAAATGGAGCTTCAATTACGTGTTGAGGTTGTAGCGTGGGGTCGAGTTGTGATTAACTATGAACACCGCTACCAAGAAACACATGTCAAGTAAATCAGAACGCGAAGGTTGGACGTAACCAAATAGATCCATAAAATCCCCGAGAAGCCAAATATCAGAAGACAGTTAATGGACCAAATCGAGATATATTTGCTGGCGATCTCGTGGCATCGAAAGGATACCGAGATCGTGCCAGGATACAAGCTTGGTTACAGAACGTAACCGAATTCGCGCGAAGTCACAACCAAAGTGTAAGAATATGGGATGCTTTTTGGCACCGTTAAACAAAAGCACATCAAAACAAACACTGGTACAGTTGGTTATAATAATAATTGTTTTTATTAAACCAGTCGTGTTCTCGTGATAAATGTGAGTCACTACAAGGTAATGAATTCCAGTCGTTGGCGATTAGATGAGAAAGTCGATAGTCAGTTGACAAGTAATTTGTTCTGCGTCTGTGAACTTCCTTAGGGTGTCGTCGTAAATCCTCTATTTTGGATGACAACAAAAATAAGGGCTAGGTAGATTCAAGTTTATTGTTAAATAACTTGAAAGCTGACCAACACATTTCTGGTTCTTCTTTATGACAATGGATATAGATTTAGTTTAGTCAGCCGATCATATATAAGCTTAGATATGCTGTGAATCAACTTAGTTGTGGTTCTTTGAACCTTTTCCAACATTCCGCCGACTGTTTAAACAGGGGCTAGCCGCTTGTATGCAATACTCGAGTTTGGGATGAGCGAAGACTGTATACGAAGTCAAAAAGTTTTAGCACTGATATAGCTCAAGTCTCTACGAATTGACTATGGGGTTTGAAAACCTTTGGCGGCTATCGCACGGCAGTGTGCGATAGTTTTTAATTCCTGGCTAACGATAACTCCTAGCTCATTGTGTTTGGACAACAGGCAGCTCAATGTTAGTCGTCATGTATGTATCTGTACCTTGATGATCAATGTGCATCACAATGCATTTGCAAGCATTCAACGGCAACTACCATATTCTAGACCATCCAGATAATTTCTCAAGATCATTTTAGAGCTCTAAACTATCACCTTCACTTATTATCGCCCTTCACATCTTTAAATCGTCAATATATAAAGGACTAGGAAGGTCATTTAAATATAGTAGGAAAAACACTGGCCCTAAAACTGTACGCTGAAGCACTCCGCTAAGCAGTTTCCCATCTATATAACTTTGAGTTCACCTGTACTTTGTTGACGCTTAACTAGGAAGTTCTTTATCCACATAAATCAATTGCTTTTAATCCGGATATCACCTAACTTTGGTAACAGCCAGTTGTGAGGATCCTTGTCAAAAGCCTTACTGTGCTCAGTGTAGGCTACATCTGTAAGTCAGTTTTAGTCTTTAAGACTGCTCCAACTTTCATGGACTACTCATAAGTTAGTGGGACATGACTAAATTGTTCTAAATCTTTTGAAAACATGACGTACTATGTGATTCTTCCAGTTTCTTTGTAATCGACCCAGGGTTACAGATTGGTTGAAACCCATGCTAAGAAGGTTTGCCATAAAATTCGCCAATTCCTTTGGTAACATAGGCTGATTTCATCAGGATCGATAGGTTTGTGTGGTGTTTGAATGAACTAATGATACCTTTAAACTAGTTGAATGCTTGATTTCGAATTCTAAATACAGTACATTCGTTCGTGCTTATCTAGTAGTTCTTGATCCGATTACGTTATTTATGGGATTATTAGTTCGTACTATAATTCATTTACTCCTAGTCATCATATCGGCGCCACGATTGAGCTCGTGATGGAACGGTTGGACATACATTCCGATTTTGATGCTTTTGAGGATTACGTTGAAAGGTGCAAAATCTGGGCTATGACCAAGGAACATCATGAGGATGCTAAAATTGTAGCAAACTTCCTCACATTCATCGGAAAAGAAACATATAGCTTATTAAAAACTCTAGCTTTACCAGAGAAGCCAATTTCGCTTTCTTACACAACTCTCAAAAATCTACTGCTTGACTATGTTAAGTATACAAATTTCGAATGTCGTAAAGGAGAAAGATTTCATAAAACGATTCATGAGGATATAAAAAATTCCACTGCATTACGTCACCCCAACCCAGTGCATACTCAAGGTTATGCAGATAATTCATTGAGGAGTTCCGATGCATTTCATGAAGATGGGCACAAGTTTGGTCAATGTTTGTCCTGAGACAGGTTCCACTTTTTTATTTCATGTAAATTTCGTAATTCTGAGTGCTTTAAATGTGATGATATTGGACATATTCAGTCAGTTTGTAATACTACTGTTCATCTTTCTGCAAATAATATTAAGTCTTTTCATTCTGATTCTATTAAGTCAAGTGTTTCTAATGATCATTTATCTTTATCAACGATTTCAAAAGACAGTGCAGATTTATACGACAGTTCAGAGTTAGGTGAAACTCATAATCTTTGTGAGATAACAGTTACCAATCAGTCAACATATCCGACTTCTCATCTTATTGTACCAGATATGGTTCGCGCTTATTCAGTACTTCACGATCCGATTACGTTATTGCTGGGATTCTTAGTTCATACTACAATTCAAATAATTCCAAACATTATAGTTTGCCTATATCAAGCTCACTGAGCGATCCAAGGACATATAGCCCTTTAATGGTCACAGTTTCCAGAGTGTATGTTCCGATTTGTATGAGCTTAAAGGGAAGGCATCTCTACGGTATATAGATTGCTAAAAGTATTTCTAAATTTTTGAGCTTCACTATAATTGTCCGCGGCTAATGATGCAGTACTTCTGTTTCATAATGCTGGAATATTTCCTCTTATCTTAGTCCTTTGATTGACTTATGAGTATTAGCGTTTAAGGGTTTCTATAGACTTCTTATGAAGCTTTCATCCATATAATCCTTCAGACCTGTGGAGAGTCGGAGCGCAAGTTATGATAATAATAGGTTTCTCACTTCAAACCTTATCACTATTCCTGGGGGTCACAACCGTATTTACTCTCGGAAGGAGAACTCACATTCTGCAGCACTAACCCACCTTATTGAATGGCCTACCTGTACAAAAATCAGTCATAGCTACTTCCAGTTACGTACAGAAGATCCTTCACAAGCCCACACCAATGCAAATAGCTGTAACTCAAGCCACGAGCTTAAGCATCAAGACTATTCAACAAATAACAGTACACTTCACAGCCAAGCTGCACAAGATATTTTTGGATTACAGACCCTAGTGGCACCACTGTAGAAGCATCCAGCCCAAGTCACTTCAAAACACATACGAAATATAAGGTGGCTTATCACGTGCAGCTTCGATGGAAGAGTACTACCATCACAAATATAGTAAGAAAATAGTCTAATGCAATTATTAAACTCTCCCATGTTACTCGCGCCCCCAAGCAATAATCATTTAAAGTAGACAGTAGTTCGCACCTGGAATAAATGCGAGGTATTGTTAATTTGATTGTTGGTTTACAATTACTTTGTGGACCGGATTTATGTGGGTCCGGAAAAAAATTAGGTCAGACACGTGGCATAACTTGAAGTAACAATCTAAGCAAAATCTAAGACTGAAGGAAATTTGTAGTTTGAAATTTAAGTAAATTTCTGGCATTTGTATTTTTCCATTAGTCGTGGAATTCAGCAATAGCAATTTTACAGGCAGTGGTAAAGCAAGTAAAACACTCTAGCAAATAGTTTCCGACTGATGACAGTGTATAGTGATTAGGCAGGAAGATGAGTTTATAATCGATTGTTGATATCGTTTTGTTTACGCAGGCGGATATGTTGCAAATATATGCGTTCGTGTTGTCCTGTGGCTATAAATGCGAGAGATTATTATTTAACAGACACATCACACAGGAGCATTTGTGTGTTTCCAGTGCTTGTTGAAGAACCATGATAGCTGGTTACAATCGTAGTCGGTTGCTTAGTCTTATCGTTTGGACTAATTTATAAAGTTTAAGTACTTATCAACATTGATATAAAGCAGCGAATATTTTCAGTAATCGATGAACTTAAGCGACGATCGAAATGAAAAATGTATAGAATGCAATAATAGAGATTCTAATCGTACGTTGTGTTATTCAATGTAGGTGATCTGTTTCGAATGCTTGAGGGCCTACTAAGTTAGACATGAACTAGCTAGCTATTAAGTCACACCTCAGAGTTAGTGCCGAGCATAGGTTATCTTTTGGCTGTATCCAGGTACTTTGGTTGCTTCGATGACCTCATAACACAAACGACGTTATTACGGAAATATATCAATAAGAGTAGGCACAAGGAACAGAGTGCGACCACTTCTGCGTTGGTCAGTCCATGACATGAAGTTTACCGATGCGCGTCGACTGGTGAACTGGTAGATATTTGGTAACCCAACCCTTGGAATGATCTGACCAAGGCCCAATGACATTTCACTGGCTCTACAATATCAAGATTGTTTAGAAGGGCTATTCAAATGCAAAGATGGGTGAGTAGTTGAAGTGTACCACTTAAACATTGGCCTCAGTAGAAAAGAATGTCTGAATATTCATTCAACTTGTACTGTTTGTCCAAACGACCACATTTTATCATGTTCATTTTCCACTAAATCTACAAATACACACTCGATTTCAACCCCGCTACATCATATTGCAAATTTAAACGTCTTTCCTACCCACCTTCTAAATCATAAATTAATACGGTGACAAGTTACACAAATCCACCTAGATTAAAGACAGCTTAACATTGACATATTCAGGCCTATTATGATTTTGATTGTACCAAAAATACTCTGTTTTGTTTCCTGGTCCTACTTAAAGTAGTGCTACTTAATCTGTTTATTCATTCACCCCAAATGCGTGGTTTACATGAAGTCAGGGAACTTTAGAAACGCGATTTATCTACTCAACAAGATCTAATAAAAATAGATTTATTGTTGATTCTGTTTTGATTTAAAAAGCTAACTGTGGTAAGAAGTCTGTGCAATACGTGTTTATTGGTATCCAGATCACATGTAATAAGTGAAGGTCTTAGGTAGTACAGAACACTTTCTTTTCCATTTCGTGAAGAACCTACAGCTCTGGCTCCGAAATATATTGGTGTGCCACCAGCCTTTTTACAACATATACCGTTCATAATGGCGAGTCACGGTAGTTGGTGGGTGAACATGCGTAATAGTATCCTAAATATCTTCGTCGGTAAAGATGCAATTTTTACGGAGTACTCGGAGTTTAATCTCGCAGTTACTAAATCGAATATTTTATAACATCCAAGCAACAACTTGAATATACCTGACATAATACCAGCAACACAAAAGAACTCTATATGGTACAGTGAACTGACCTACACGATCACTTAGCTCCTTATCAAACATACAAAAAAGATCCCGTTATACAAGTCACAATATCCATTATAGTAAATAGGTATGTATTTACTGAATATAATTTAATGCTTTCGTTTTTCTTCTAATCAAATAACTTTTGATAAACGTCCACACATTTTCATCTGTTCTTATGTACCGAATGTTATTCTCGTCACTTGATCAGCATCCCTATAATAGCACTCAAACTCCAACAAACTAGCGAACTAGAGATCTAAAATAGCTTGCGTTCGACGACTTTATATTCCAGATTTTTTACACACTGAACATTAATTCTCTTTTCAAAATTTTTTTCGAAATACTCAACGGTTTGCTCAGAATCAGTTTTTACAATCGACATAACAACTTTTAAATGACCACCGCTTAATCTACTGAACCGCGTCCATTTTTCAGACAACTCATATCACAACACAATATGTAATGTTTTACCTGTTAAGATCTAATAGTCTTAATAACGAATATGGGATTCAAGCAACGAAAAATTGTTTCAAGTATGATGCGGATGTGACAGAACGAGATCATCGAAATGAAAATGCTTAAAGGCCTCGCTGGCCAACCTCAGAACACAAACTGAAATGCATTGACCTATTTTTCTCACCTTGCCACAGGTTATGGGGTGATTTAATACTGGCTTACATCACATTGAATGATTTTGGTGTCACTGTCTCATCCTTCCATCTAGGACTGATATTCAGAAACCGAGATCAGATAATTTGCGTTTGAAATTCCACTTCTCGCATCGAGTAGTGATTACTGGGATTATCTGCCAGAGCACATAATATTTGCACCTTCTGTTGATACATTTAGAGCGAGATTAGATCTCCACAGTATTACAAATCGCAAGGATGAATATGGGTTGTTTGAACCCTACCCTCACTATTGAAGACATACTGGCCATTTTAGACTTTGTGTTTATCATTTGTCTTCTCTCAGGAAGAGCTGTATATATGAAAAGAGCACAGCATTGTTTTGCCATGTCCAATGTGTGATACTGACAGTAATAGTTTCAACTTAGTCTATGACAAAAGTTTGTGTGCGGGAAGTACCTCATATATCGCCAGCAAATGTATCAAATGTTCGTTTCACATCGTCGTTTAACTCAAGAGTAGCCAGCTTATAAATAATTAATCACACTTTTGCTGAACTTGGATTTCAGGTTGTCTAAGTCGCTGGTGGCGGTTTCTTCGTGAAATATACTCTCCACATATGTAAATGTATATTTAAACAAATAACCCAGCGTGAACTTTGACTGCGACTTTAAAGCTACGTCCTCCGTTTCGCCAAAATGTGGTGCTTAGCGGGTTTTATTCAGATGATATTCTGACCCGACTTGTTTTGCAACTCAATGACATATCCAATCGTGTGGAATGTATTCTGAAGTGATGTGCACTGAATCGACATATAATAAAAATAAAGAACGGACAAATACACTTCCTAAATACTTTCATAGATGTTCTTTCTTCCTACTAGGTCAAGGAGTATATTAGTCGACTACTGCAAACGAAAAACGTTGAGCTGTAAGGGTTATTTTATAGCTCCAGCCATAATTTACGAGTGATTGCAGTAGATAGACTGTTCTCGATCTATCTGACAAAAAATTGGCTATTCCGTGGGTACATGTGGGCTTCGGCTCATAATGAGGATGTGGCAGCCCTTGTAAGCTACACAAACAACCGCGTGGCTTCACTTAGTTGTCGACAGAGATATTTAGTGAAGTGAGATGCATTTTTCACGTGCATAGATGAAATATGAGAATAACCCACAACAAAGGAGTAATTGCATTCAGGGTTTACCCTCTGAGATCCCCGAACTTGCACATCCTAGTCTGGAGCCTAATTCGGACCGCAACGAAAAAGTCCTACAACTGTCATGTTGGTCAATCGACTCATGAATTCAATTATTAAATTACTACAATCTTCACGAAACCCCTGTCTCATCAGTTGGTTAGCAGTAATTTGAAAATCTTATTCTCCTGTAATTTTACCGCTCTGGAAGGTACGAACAATTTAGAGATGTAAACTACTAATCCATTTACAATTTCAGTATTTTAATCGGAAGAAATACAGTTTACTTATTGCATTATCGCGTAATGACACTAATTTGATAAAGTGGGAATATTTTCAAGTCAATATCATTTAGGCACATGAAAATTAGATTTCAGTCTATCTGAGCAAATACTACACTGGTTTATTACAAGCACTGACACATGTTAACAGATCTACCAGCCTTTATCCTTAGAGCTATGTTGAATCAAGAAAAGATGAATTTCCAAACGTAATACCAGTTCCTAGTATTGTAACCAATCTTACAAACAATTGTCTTCATCACTATTCTAAGGATCAGGTTAAGAGATAAAATTGTCTCAACACATTCCTAGGGAATTTCGCTACTCAAAGTGATTCAGGTCAACCTTAATTTGTCAGGTAATTTAAAAAAACCATCGTGTAAACGACAGATCTAAGTTGATATTTATCAAGAAATCACCATTATTATAGTATTATCATTCCACTGTTTCACGCATTAATTTGCTACAAAAAGATTTAAATAAGTATTTATGTGATAAAAAACTGGGTTTTGCATATCCACATTGACTTCACAGCTTATTTCTAACGATTTTAGTAATTAACGTATAAAATCCACACACACATCCGGGAGTGACTTATGAGGCATATCTAATAATACTACTCGCCTTTTTTTATCGCTTTAAGTATATATAAATTTTGCAGGCGGAATTCCTACGCAGTAGTACACATGTAGAAGTGTAGAGCTATTAAATTCTAAGTAAATACTAATGATTAGAAAATCCCATGTTATTTTCAACTTGCTTTAAATACACTGACAATAGATAATAATGAACATCATAAATATTTTAAACTAGGTTCATGTTACAAATCACCAAAACATTCTGCTTAATAACAATTAAACAGAACTAAAAAAAGAGACAATACGCTGAACACTTGAGAAACTCATTATTTTAAATACCTAGAGAAGCAATATATCTATGTATATGTATATCTATGCATACATGCGTATGCATAATGAGTTTTGTTGGAAAAGAAAACGGAAGAGAAATGCATCAGATAGAAAGTGTTCTTAGACAGCAACGTATGGTTTTAACGTATAACAACTAAGATAAATCCGTGAACACAAACACACATATACAAACGTGTATATGTAAGAGGAGGAAAACGTGGAAAAAGTCAGGAAAATTGAAATAGGGAAAGAATTGAAAATAATTTGTTGAAAACGCTGGGACTGTGTTAGTTTTTTTTTTTCAAAAAAAATTCTAAATAGTTTAATCGATAGCTGGAAAAAGAGGACAACATACGATATGAACAGGGCATACTTTTTCATGAGTTATAATTCAGAAACGTACACATGAGGAGAAATATAAACGCATTATTATCATACATATTTTGGACTGAGTTAAGCACACAATAAATATACATTAAAATCGCTTGAAACACCATTTATTAAACAAGTAAATTTTAAAAGCAATATTTGTGAAGTTTTAGATACTTGGAGTAGAGAAAAGAATAATAGGAAAAGCGAATAATAATAATAATGTGAAATGCCCAGAAAGCAAACAGAAGATTGGATAACGCACCGAGTTGAAGTAAAAATAATTTGTAAAGGCGATTATCAAATAAAAACACACGCAACTTATATATATATATATATATATATATATATATATATATATATATATATATATATATATATATATATATATATATATATATATATACTGATTACCATACTATAGATACACAAAAGCCTGGAGAAAAAAGTAAAATCATTATTTACTGAGATCTAAAATAGCTTGACTCTCTTCATACTCTTTCGTACTATCATATTTATCCTGAGATTGATCAGCATGTCTACAAGATACAGTTTGTCTGGTATCTCCGGAATCCTGAGTTTCTCGCTCTGAACAAACAGAGCTAGCTATTTCAGAAGCAGGGGTAGGAGATGTTGGGAGTGGATGAATTCTATTATCTGGTTGAGTGCATGATTGTTGTTGAGAGCTTGAATGTTTAACAGGAGTAGACGTTGTTCCGATTCCAAGTGAAGAATTTGCCGCTCCACTAAACATTGACAAAAGAGCTGTAGTATCTATTTCTCCGGAATTTCCACAAGCAGACATCAAAGTTGAAGCTAAAGATGCGAGGAGTTGTTGAGAATCCCAGTGATTAGTTGTTTGGGTCGCTTGTCTTTGTTGCATTTGTTTAGCTGACAACAAGTAGTTGGCATACAAAGAAGCCAGAGTGGCTTGTTGTGAAGCAAAAGTGTTAGATGTCAAATTAACATTAGATGATCCGATATCAGGTGGAATGACTGACCCAGAACATGCTAACATAAGTTGACTATATAGAGCTGCTGCAGTTACAGGATTGCACATATAAGCCAGATTCATTGCAGCAGCCTGCTGATATACAGCATTTAACATTGAATCCATCCGTTGGTTACCAGTGTTTAATTGGAATGGATCTTGTATTGTTGGAGTACCACCACCGGAATTCCTCTCGGGAACAAATGGATATGCTTGACAATTGAGGGGGGTATCTGTCACTTCGACAGAATCACGTCGGCGACTAGAACTTTCCGAACGATTTCCTGTTGTAATGATGAAAAGTAAAAGAAAGCTACGAATCACAAAGAATATGAAACAGAAGAGACAATTTCTGCATGACGAAATAAGATTTAAAATAATTACACAATATAGGTTATATTTGAAAAAATAGCCACAAATTTAAGTGGAGACAAAATGAATTTAAGTCTTCTATTTCACTGATGGATATAAACTAATACTATTTTATTATCCGAAATAAAACTTAGATGCTATGTCACATTTACTAGAATAGCGTCTGAATTCACTTGAATAACACACCTGAGATCCATTTGAGTTAAAGACCGTCTTGGTCACTCGGAAATATTTATATATGAATATATATGGATAATATATGTGTTTCTACAATAAATCATGATTCGTTAAATTTAAGCTTACATTCAAGGTAGATAAGACGAAAACAACAGTCAATCACAAAGCAATCAAACTTAAAATAAATGAAAGGTTCAAAATGGCTGTCCAAGCCAAATTCATTCCAACCATAGCCAGTTATTCGATAATTAGTTTAACCAATGAGATACAAGAAAAAGGGACGATTCATCTGTGATTTATTTTATCAATTTGTAACTGATTTATGCTGAGAATAGATTTGACTGAGGACTCAACATGACATACTGTAAATACTTTATTCATATGATAGCGAAGAAAGTTGAAGTAACATTGCAATTTTACTGCTAGTCATAGTATATTTTGAGATCAAACTGATGAAAAGTTAAAACGGTTTATTGCGGATCACTTATATTTTAGTTTATTTGCATTCATCTTTTTATTCTTATCTTAATCTAGAATCAATACATAATTCAGTGAAGTATTAGTATAAGCAAAGCTCGACAAACCCATCATCATAGTTATAAAACGATATAAAACACAGACTGTCGATTGGTGTTTAATGGCATGAGCATTAAAGTAAGCTTTGTTGCTTTGTAACCAACATAATTATTTCACTAAGAACGTTGCCACTAGTATTAATTATTTTCTTTAAAGATCCATTTACAAAAAAATGATTATTTAGACGTTTACTAAAATACCATTTATAAGCCTCTCCTTCATGTACTGTTAACCTATAAACTCCTGGTAAGTGATCAATTTAATTTAACCAGAATACTATGCTATTTCTAATTATTTGATTATTTAAGAGTTTTCTTGACCAATCTTATACAGCTAAACCACTTAACAGGATACTTCACAAAATGATACATCGTAAGCAAGGTTTACATGTTTAGGAATTGAAAACTAATAACCAACTACATTTATGATCGATTAAAACTCATCCAAATAGGTATCATCACTAAAAAAGACTAAAAAGACCGAAATACAGACACGATAACAACTTGATAAAATATTTTTACCAGTGGAACGGGATTTCGAAGAACGAGATGTTGACGGTGCACAGCTCGTGGAGACGGGAACTCGTGATTTAGAAGTGGTAGTATCAGAGACAACTCCAGTACCAGAGGTAGCAGTGGATGATGATGGTGCGGAGGAAATGGACTGCCAATTACTTAAAGCAGAAGCGATCAAATTAGCGTATGCTGGATGACGAGCATAGGCGCCAAATGTATTTAATAACTGTTGTTGTTGTAAATATTGTTGTGTATTGAAACTATTAACCTGCGAGGCAACAACAGACGATGGAGAATTGGATGTTGTTACATTGTTATTGCCGACACCACTGCTGGTTGCTGCACTAGCCAGTAAACTATTTAGATAATGTTTATAGGCTAATGCCTCCATATTACTGGTATCTTGACCCCTAGCACTTGCAACACGATTATAGATTGCACGATCCTCCTGGAATATTCAAAAATATAAGCAGTGAAAAATATACACTACAATACTTAGAAAATTTAGGATATAAATTAGCGTAAGCTAATTGGTTTGTGTAGGAATATGGGACAGAAACCTAAAACCAGTTATACTGAAAAACAAGGTTAAAAATGTAAAGATGAATGATTACCACATCTAGTTAGAAGACTATTTTGTAAATCAATACACTACAAAGAATGATAAGAAACCAGGAATTATTTCTTTAAAAGCTTAGTTTAGAATTCCTTGATAGTGAATGGTCGAAATCAGTAGCAGTTAAGTCTTGAACAGTGTGTTATTCTGTAAGCCAAATTGACTGGTTTTTCTTCCAATCCCTTTTTCTTATTATTAGTGGTAAACCACTTATTTTCAGCATAATCTTTATTTCTTCACACTTTGATCTTGATGTGCTAAACGCACAACATAAGAACTTTTAAGCTTCACATTACCACATATGTTTCAGATATAAAAAAGCCCTCAATCAGTTGCAAGTGACAAAAGTGTATATGTTCAAGTTGTCATTTGACAGAAACAATCTTTTAACAATAACCTCTAGTTAAAAGAAGCGAATATCACATCTTAAAATACAAAAATATATTCAGTATAAAAAATAGTGAAAAACGTTTCTCATATTTTAGAAGAATCTCCAAAGCTGAAAAATACTATTAAGAGTATCCTTTTATCCATTAATAGTTAAGAGCTTTCAGTCTCCCTTTCCTTTAATAGCAATAACATGATTATGACTTAATAATAAGATTATTAGTTGATATAGTACAAAGTTCAAATACGAAATTGTTACTCATCCTCATCTTAATAATTGAAACATGTAAAAATCTAAAAGTAGATTTGTTAACTATATACACTGTGAGATCATATCAGTGAGTAAAGTTTAAGATAGATAAAACAATTTTACTCTTCACTAAACACAGTAAATACCAATTATGAATAAAAGATTTTCTCACTTTATTACAAGAAATAATACAACAATTGACTTATAAATAATTTAAGAACGGTTATAAAATTATTCTAAACAGAACCGCTTACCACCTCTACTGAATATGGCATATAATTTGGATTTGCATCCAACCAAGATTCTAGTGATCTTCGTTCAGGAGCTTTATCACCATAAATTAAAGAACCATCAACTAAACTAATTACTGGGACACGTACATCCCAAATGTCAGAACTAACATTCTGAGAAGCTTTCTGTAAATCATTATTGTTCGACTCAATTTTAGATGAACTGAGACGTTCACGTTTAGAACTGTAAGGAACTTTTGTAAATGTTGAATTTGAATCCGATGGAAGTTTAGAAGTATCACTTTTTCGTTTACGTCCACGATTATTCGTTCCAGAAATAGAGCGTGGTGCAGATGTCATACTGGGTGGTGGCATTGAAAAGTCATTGTCATCAGATACTGGATTACTGGCAGAAATCGACAACGATTTGGAACTTTGTGAAAAGTGTTCTGAATTTGAAGTTGTATCACGAAATGATAAGGTTTCTTGATCAGAATCAGAATTGGTTTGACATTTATCACGACTAGTAAACAAATTTTTGCCAAGTGAATTAGATCGATTACTTCGATTGCGAATTCGACCACGGTTTCGATCAACCAAAGTATTCTCGTTCGTGGGATTAGAAATAAAGGGTAACTGAGTGTCATTTAGATTTAATGGAATGTTGGCAGACGTAGAAATATTCTCATCAGGATCCGTCGGTATGGCGGCTGCCGACTGTGTCTCAGTAGAATAGGATTGCAAGGACGCTGACTTACAGTGTGATGAATTAATATGCCTCTCACTCATAGAGAAATCGAATTGTGGTGAATCGTCAAACTCATTATTCGTAACCACAGATGATATATCTGTTAAATTGGATAACTTCAGGTCACATGTTGAATCAAGTGAATTAGAGGTCATTTCAGAAGAAAAAACGGGTAGACCATACTGTTTTCGAGGTAATGAAACATGAGAGGCATTCATTGGAATTCTTCTAGAATTACTAGATGACAAGGAATAACTGTCACGGGATAATGACGATGAACTTCGATAACTTTGAGGGAATACACTATTCAAACCAGTAACTTTTGACTCAGAATGTGAGCGAGTGGAATTTGCCATAGATGATGAAACTGAAATTGCAGTGGTAATTGGTGTAATGAAACGACGAGGATTCGGCCATTCGTTAGTCTAAAAACAACACATTAAAAATTCTGGTGAAGTTTTTTTTAGTTAAAATATTACATGAAATGACACATTCCTGAATAAAAATATTCATTAAGATAATCATTTTGTAATTTAAATGAAGAATACTTAATAACTGCCTTCTAATTAAATTAGTCAACTAACACTAGAGACAACAATAATTTTAACACATCTAAAGCTATAAATTCTGATACAATTTCAAATTTTTATTATTAAAAGATGATTACTTTCAAGTCATTTAGAGTATAGTATCCAGTTCTTTATGGACAAGGAACTACTGAAATAGATAAGGTTACATTGTGTTGTGCATGCATTATTTGTCTTCGCCCAAATTCTGACATTTTAAATTCCTCATAACATTTTTTATTCTTATTTCACTCATTTATATTTCCTCAAATCGTATCTTCCATGTCTAAGCTTTTCAACTACCACTCATACTGTTACTATTCTCTACTATTCTGAGATTGGGCCTGACAATTTCGTCTCTCTTAGGTAGTGGGTTATGGTAAACTAAACCGATGCACATACGTACTAGGTTCTACTTTGTGACTGACTGACTGGATTAAGCAACTCCAAAGATTCAGATCTATCAAAGGTCCACTCTAAGCAAGTTGTTGAAATCGACTAGACACAATTTCATAAGTATCCACAAAAGTGTAACACATGATTCGCAACATTTCGACAATTGTTAAGGGAATCAATATCTTTATGTTTTGTGGTAAGTTGAAAACTTGAAGTACATGACCAAGATAGAAAAAACTTTGTTTGATAAAAACAAAATTTACCAAGATTTTATGCTTTTGTTTATAAACAAAACAGTTGAAGACGAATAAGGAACTGAGTGTGACAGCCCTCTAGTTACGTAAATTAAGAAAGGCGGATAGGTATGTAAGAACGCGTGGTTGTTGAGAACACTATACCAAAAGAGTAGATACAATATCAAGAATTCCTACAAAACAATTGAATATAACAGCATCTTACTTCAACAGTTTGACAAATGAGTTCTAAGCGATGTTGAATAGTCCTGTCTTTAGGCCATGAGATCGCCAGATTAGTAGCGAATTTGATAGACCATTCAGCAACGGTCGAGTCAGATCCGACTTTAATGATATCAGTGCTGTTCACACCATCAACTAAGGAAGCAGAATTTGAAAGAATGTAAAATTCTTAAGATAAATCAAACATATTAAAAATAATACAAAGATGAAAAACGGAAATCTGTTGGGAATTCGGAAAGTAAAACATTTTGTTGATCACAAAACAAACTGTTCATTTCTCTACATAGACATGGTAATTATTATTTGTTTTGTAATAATTAATAATAAAGAATTATTTTGATATGCAGTAACCAACGCAGTGATGATTACAAAGAGAAATTTGTTAATGGCTATATTCCACATCAGGAGTAATTAGCTTTGTTTTGCGAAATCGATTAATTTAATAACAGTAGAATTACAATGACATCTTAATAGGGTTTAACAATTAATTAATAATACTAATAATAATAAACAATTACCTTTGAAAATATTTCGGGTATAAGAATACTTAATTATTTAAAGTTTAATTTACACTTAATATAATATAGGTAGAGTAATCTAATTTCCTTTAAATAAGGTGGAACACTGAGAGTACATGCTTTACACACCTTGGGTTACAAACTCAATGCGTAAATATAGAGATATGCGATGTACTAGGCGTTCAGTGAAGTATTTTTTTACAAATGATTACAAAGAATATGAAATTAATAAACAAACAGCTAAACACAGATACATAGAACAAACGAAATTAAATACCTGAATGATCTTCCTTGATAGTGACTTTGACATTATTTTTTTCATTGACAATATGATTCATATCTGATGATAGATCATTCTCAGTGTTATTCACACCAAATGGAGTTGTAACATCATGTGTGACAACAATTTCAGAAGTAACAGAATCTGCTTCATTGTCATCTTTAATAGTGACAGGATCTTGACAATTTGTAGAAATCATCGGAGAATAATTTTCTAATTGATTGTGTTCTAATTTATCTGCTACATCAACTTTTTCTACATTTAGTTCAGATGACGGTATTTCAGAGAGATCAGGACTTTCTTGTTCTTCTGCTCTTTCTTCTTTCAATAGCTGAGCTGCAGCTGAACGAGCTGCTGACACAGCAGCTGCAGCTATACTTGATCTACTTGATTGATTAGCATTCAAATCGCCTGGATAATCTGTAACAGCTGGATCATGAGCTAGTTTGTCACGAATTAACTGAACTATTCGTGCAAAACTCGAGTTCGAATCTTGAAGAATATTTAGATCAGTACGAGCTAATCCATGCCTGTCACCAAAAATAAATAAAACTTCAATATTATGTCCCAAAATACAAACACTAGAAAGTAATTTTTCATAACGATAATTCTCTTCTCTCTGGATACACTTACATAATATCACTCGATAACTGAAGAAAAAGTTAAACCTAGTTATTATCTGAACTATTTAATCAAATCAATCATCGAATTGCATCCGACTAAGTTTATACGAATATTCGTCAAGATTAGAACGAATAGTTTGACAGTAATTGAGCGCCGAGTACAGAGAAGTCATTATATGTGAAAATTATATTTGAAATATTCTCAGCGATTGAAATTTAACTAATTCCAACGTTTCGTCCAGCTAACTTATCAAAGCTTTGATAATTTTGATTTTGATTATTACCCTGAAGAAGTCCAGACAAGTTAGCTGGACGAAACGTTGGAATTAGTTAAATTTCAATCGCTGAGAATATTTCAAATATAATTTTTCACATATAATGACGACTAAGTTTATGTTTATTGCTCAACTTCAATAATTATCTTCACATAAAAGCAAGGAGTTCGTACAAAAAACATTTTCTAGACTGATTTAATTACCGATGATATATTCACTAATAATAATTTGATAACCAATAGAGAAATACATTAAAGTCCGAATAGTGTTCACAACTTTACGGCAAAATCCAGTCTTATTATATACGAAGTGTATCTTTAATAAATTGGTACCGATGGGCATAAAAAAATTATCCCTTAAGAGGTGAAATAGATAGAAGGAAAGTGTAATAGTCCTAAAGTACAATCACACAGGATTTCGTGTCATTACCTTAAAGTTTACAAAGTAATTTTTATGGATTAACGTGTATTCACCTTAATAAACTTATGAAAAGTGCAAGAACAAAGATTCTAGCAGAATGGCATGAATTCATTTTATTTCGTAGGTTCTCGACAACTGCTTACAACCTGTGATATTTAAAAATCATAATTACATAATGGGTTTAAATTGCTTACTGAATATGTCAGGTAGATACCTTACAATCCTTTAGGGTGATTAGTAAGCAGCCAAACTCCAGTCTTCTGAAGTTTGCTGAAGCTATTGCCATCAGGCGTCAAAAACCTGACCTATGTATTCAATAGGAGACGGTGGTTAATTTTTCTTTGCCCTGGTGACAAATATTCCTTCACTGCACCATAAAATTTTCTTTTGCATTTATTACATCATTGACTCTATTTTATTTTTTCAACTATCTTTCAATCTAACAATCATTCAACTGAACTCTACTCACTATATTCCTATCAATGTTTATTCATTATGTAATCAATTGTTCCTAACCCACTCTTGAACTGTTGTCACAATTAATGTTGTAGAATATTCTTTCACATTAGGTATATATTTACAATATTCAGTTAGCAATTTAAACCCATTATGTAATTATGATTTTTAAATATCACAGGTTGTAAGCAGCTGACGAGAACCTACGAAATAAAATGAATTCATGCTATTCTGCTAGAATCTTTGTTCTTGTTTTTTTCAAAATGATAAAGGAAACTATGTGTATGAAAATTAATAAACTTACTTGAATTATTGAATTGAATTAAAGTTATGAATTATAAAAAGTAATTTTTTAGACTAAATACATGAATTCAAACCACGAAGTAAGTAACGCTTGGATTAGGAATAGAGTACTGGGTAAATATAGGAAATCGATTGATGGAGTAGTATATCCTCTTCAATTGAGGTGCTTGAGATGTGTTATGCATGCCCAATCATGCCTACCTAGACGGACAATGTTTTCTGATGTAAGAAAACTGGGAGTGGGCAAACCTAAACATGGCATCAGTCCACGAAGTCACCGACAATTGGACTTAGCCATGTTAATAGGTGTAAACTAGCTGGTTGGGGTCCGTGTGATTATCATGACTAATGGTTAGATACTTGCACGACATGGTTCGAAATCGTTTACAGGTGCATGCATTCTTTGTCTTCGCCCAAATTCTGACATTTTAAATTCCTCATAACATTTTTTATTCTTATTTCACTCATTTATATTTCCTCAAATCGTATCTTCCATGTCTAAGCTTTTCAACTACCACTCATACTGTTACTATTCTCTACTATTCTGAGATTGGGCCTGACAATTTCGTCTCTCTTAGGTAGTGGGTTATGGCAAACTGAACCCATGCATATACGTACTTGGCTCTACTTAGTAACTGACTGACAGAATTCAAACTATGAAATGTAGTTAAGAAAGAATAACATCTACCTCCATTTTTTATCAACTTACTTTGCTGCGGCGAACAACAATTCTTTGTCGTGCTTTCCAGGTATCCACCAACCTGGGAGATCAGAACTAGATTGACATAATTTAAGCCTTTCCTCCAAATCAGGATGTTGTAGAATGTTATTCCGAATACGTACTAACAAATCTATACGTGACAAACAACGACTAGCACGCTCTTCAGAAATAGGATCAATCACAAGTTCACAGCCTAAATCGCTTGATCCCGATGTTGTTGTAGTAGCGATAGTGGAAGCAGGTTCTGCAAAGACTGAAAATTTATAATTACATTGATTTTAATAAAATATAACTCAAGGTATTTAAATGAAATAATAGAACAAAACTGAAGGAGCTAACAAATAAATTATAATAATGGGGAAAAACAGTCAACCTCTAAACGGAGGACTTACTCAGGCACAAATACTCTATTTGAGTAGATGAGAGGATTCTGAAAACGTTATTTATATATAGCAATATTGAAAAAATGTTAATTCCTAGTAGAAACCTAACATTAAGACACACTCTGCGATTGTAATACACCAAAATTAGTGCACAAAATATTTATGGCCAATATCGAGAAAATAGGTTTGACATTTGAATAATGACTAACTAGGTTATGAGGAATGACGCAACATTCGAAGTGAAAGCTAAGTATTATTCACTATGTGAATGATGAAACAATAAAGCACAGTTTGATCTGCATTTATAGTGAAATAAAAAAAGGAACGTTAAGTACCAGAAAATATTCAGTTTTTGTGGACAGAATAAGATAAACGTACCAGTAAGTTCTTTTTTGCAGACGCGTTGACACATTCGATAAAAAGCTTGAAAGTATTCAACTAGCGCTTGGTCAGATTTCCGACCTAGATTACCAAGTTGTCGGAAATTAATCCAACTATATATTCTTGGAATTGGTGGTTTCGATGACGGCCTTGACTCTTCATCGATAACATCAGTAGTGTTTGATTTCGAAACTTCATCAGTATCTGTTGTTGGGGGAATTTCAGTAAATTCCACACCAAAGCTTGATACTACACGATAGAAGTCGGCTTCTTCTCTACGCGTCCATTTTCTAAATCACGGCGGAAAAAATTAGTGAAATGACACACAAAAAACAGAGATTTAGCAGTAAACTTACATATCTACGCTGGGCGTAATGCTTTAAAATGCTTAAATGTGCGGTAAACACTAGTAAGTTTACGTACTTATCAAAGGTGATATTGATCTAGTCTCAAATGTTTAATACTTTATGTTAACCGACGATCTGAACCGATTGCATTTGTAATTATTTCATCATGTATTATCAAGGGGAACGCTTTTATAAGGTGTATCTGTTTGATAGACATAGGTCAATAGTTTGGGCGCTAAACTCATTATTAAAAGAAGAGTTTAAACTATAAATCTTTTACGTTTAAGCAACAAAGCAATGCTACAGTCTTCCATATATTTAAATGGTGGTTATAAGAAAAGTATAATGCTCTACAGCTTTTATTTATATTACTTCATGTATGCGCAAAATATATACTGAAAGTAAAGGATATGCGCAAGTCTTTGAATAATTGATAGCATAACATAAAGTTAAGAGTGAAACAAGATTTACAGTACACTGACTATCATAATATACCGTTCACAGAAAAACAAAGTGCTAAAAACAGCTTGGATATAGTCTTATGATAAGACTTTACATAACATTGCAGTCTATGAAATAGTGATCTGCAAAATAACCAAAATCCTTGTATGCAAACTTTGAGTGATACTGCTTATAACCAATTACAGCTACATATACACACTTATTCCTTATCTTATTATGAGTATCAGATCTTTGACTCGTTGTTTCTGACTCAATTCTGTTTTCCAGTTATTCACTTCAGTTAGCATTAATTTTGCTCTTTTTAGGTAGTAATGTAAAAAATGACAACTTACAACGATACATATTAGTGTCAATTCATATCATGTTCTCAACTCTCCGTAATTCATAATCTACTGTGACAAACTGAACACGTCTGTTTGTTTGGCAGATATAAAACAGAAAAAAAAGTGGCTTATACAAATTTAGGGGTTTCGATTCACGCCACACTGTGGAATTTCTAAATAGCAAAATTTTGTTCTCCATGGTTAGCTGTATCTATGATTAATAAAATATTTTCTTCAAGTGAATCAAATACTTTATATTACGCAGATGTACTCATTTCCTAGCTGTATTGTTTTGAATCAGTATCTCAAATATTTGAAATCAACTTATTTATCCTACAAAAGGAATAACTGAATGAATAAGTTTCTGTTATCAGATGGCAGGTTTATGTAGATTGGAGTTTGAAATAGTGTTTTTTCACCACTTATCTTTAGACAAGGATAAAGAAGTGATAATACATCAAAATCACGAGTATTATTCGACGATAGCAAAAATGAATTCGGAGGGAAAAAATTATAACACCACATGGTGTTTACCAACCTGAGAAATCAATTAATAAGTTCAAGATATTTCAATAATAAAAACTAAGCCAGTAAATTTAAGCAGCTTTGTAAACGTAAATACAACACACATCATAAATCCAAATCCGGATATGAGGTTCGATTCTTAAGTTAAATTAATTGATAAAAAATATTCATCCAAGAAAACAAAACAATGTTTCCATCTCAACTTTATAACACAAAAACCCCCAGTCGTTATTAATAAAAATAATATGAAATAAAACTTCTGTCAGAATTACAGATACACCTATTTTATATAAGTAGCAACTATTAAAATAACCTAGATCTATATTTCCCTATCTACCATTGTTAGCAACTTAAATTTGAGTTTATGAAGTGAAATGTTTAAATAGACACTATGGATTGTTCTATTTAAAAGTATTAATCGTAAGATCGAATTATTTGCTCCGTTAATACCCACAAACAATCGAAGTTAATATAAAAGAAAAAAATAAAACAATTAACTTACAAAATTTTTGGTTCTGAAAGTTTTACAACAGGTGAACATGTTACAGACTCTTCAACTTCAACTTTAGGGATATGCTGAAATGAGACACATAATATATTAAATGAATCAGTGAAGAAAGATTACATTGTAATATACTGCTGATTATTGATACTGTTCACAAAGTTTTACTAACATTACAAGTGTATAAGATAAAATGTATAAAAGGGCCTAATGATTAGGAGACTTTTAATTAGTTATCTGGATAATCTCATTGAATTTTGAATTTATTATCATAAAATATAACTTATGTATTGTTCAATGCCACTCAATGGATGACGGTCACTTTGATTGTCTAAAAAGTAGCTTTATGAAATCATTTTCTGAGAGATGTGATTATCCACATGATTCAAATTTTTTAGTAAAAATTACAAATAAATAATTATTTAATGGAGAATTATAGAGATCTGTATGGTTAGCATCGACTGAGTAGTTATTATTACTACGTGGGAATCTAGTCAAAACAGTATGAATAAGTAGTTTCAAGCGTCATCGAAAACGGCTTAGAACGGAGATTCATGGTAAACCTACAGCTGTTTCTTAATACATCCTCAATAAATCATATAACTGATTGTCAGTCAAACTGATGAAATCTATTTTAATCATGTTATTAGTAGTTCTGTTTTGTTTTTTAAAAAAAAACACAATCATTTTTGGCAATAGCTTTCTTACTTATACTTCATCGCGATTATAACATTTCATTTTTCCTGTGATGAATGGTATATAAACGGTTGTAGTGTCATAATTAAATGAATAAATGAACAATGAATTTATTTGGATATACTTATTCATGACAATCAGCTAGGATCTGGATCAATAAAAATTCCAATTTATCAGTATGAGTAAAACAAATACGCTGATTTTTATTAAAAAATGCCCCAAATGCCCTGGTATGGCCAAGAGTGGAATGGGGCCGCCCTCCCTCTCAA
Organism: Schistosoma mattheei; assembly: GCA_944470405.2. NCBI lineage: Eukaryota > Metazoa > Platyhelminthes > Trematoda > Strigeidida > Schistosomatidae > Schistosoma > Schistosoma mattheei. The sequence goes on along the minus strand of OX103943.1, from coordinate 68,723,328 downwards.
AATGCTTTCACACGGCCACGCGTATACAGCCTCTGCCAGGAAAGTTATACTCACTGCCTTCTTGTGGTAGGGGTGTTGTTTACGAAATTGAGAGGACGAAAAGCGAATGTCCGGCACTTTAACCGGATTCCAAATCAATGGTGCACATGGGCTCCAGTATCCTGCGGGAACAAATGCCATATGAACAAATCGTTGGTCACCGGCTACCATGGGAATGCATCTCCTTACGATGCTACACCGCCTTGTGGATCAGACCTGTAGGTCAAAGGCTCAGGGTGTGGGCCCTAAGATAACCACCTGCTTCGGTCTGGGCACCCGGGCAGTATCACAGCCCACACACACAAATATGGTGTGGCGCATATATATTTGGTGCCCTCTTGTACCAATATTTATGTGTTGAAATAGAATAAAAATAAAAGAATACACTAAAATCAATAAAATAAAATCTGAAAATGTTTTTTTTAATGAGATTCATATAACTTAAAGTAGAAAAGTTATGGCTATCAGTTGTGGTTCCAGAAAGTAATAAAGTTGACACTGAAATAAAATCGTTTATTATCACAATGTTTAGATTTATTTAAAACTAAGCAAATGATATAAAATTAAGTTATTGAACTAACTCGAGATGAATCAGATTCTAGTTGACTTTTGATGCGTTGGAAAAAACCAACAAGTTTTCTAGCTCGAGAGTTTAAATCTGCAAGTTGAGGAAATGGAGAGCAGCAAGTAGAATATCATCTGAAATATTGTTATCATTATTCGAGGTATCCATTAGTGGAACAGATGATACATCTTTTTCAAGCGGCTTATAAATATTGTCTTCTCCTAGGTTGTGTAATTTATTATCATCCACCTCTGAAACTTTCACATCATCCATAGCTGTGTCAACATTCTCTGAAGTTGTTTCAGGAACAACTAAGGTGAGAGGATCACAGAGTGAAAGAACATTTTCTTCTGGTTTACATTCAGTTGTATCATCAATTTTAATTAAATCCACTTCAGTCTCGTAGTCAACGTTCGGACTTTTTGCAACCACCCCTGATTCACCAAGATTACTAGAAATGACAGAAATAAGAGTAGATAAGTGCAACCAGTTTTTAGCAATCACAAGGAGTTGCTGAACAGTAATAACAAATGATCGAATATCCTTTGGCATCGTAATAATAGCATGGAAAACACATACACGTAAAAACACATTTAGAGGAAATCCATAAGATCACTTGTCTGTTTATATATCAGAAAGATTATTACGTAGTCTATGTAAAAGTTTATGGATATCATACAATCCTAATACAATTCAGATAATATACCCCAAAGGTATTTAGGTTCAGTTATATTTACCACAATAGCATGTAACTTGACTTAGTGGTTTAAAAACCTTTTCATGATCACGACAGTTCGATAAATATTATGAATTAGAATGGTGGGTTACACCGTCGATTTTCCGGAAAGATGTACTATTTCTAGAGGACTAAAAAAGTACTAAAACGTTTTTTTTTATATTTAAAACTAGAGGCATTACTATATATGGACAACAGTAAGCTACTATTAAACTTTATGAACCTTTATTAGCTAAATACAGCCAATAGATTTTTAAGTGTCTTCCAGTATTATTATGGACATAGATTGAGGAGATAGTCAAAATATTGACTGAGGTATTTCACAGAAAACGTATAACCGTATACAAAAAACTATAAAAACTTGTAGTAATGTTACGCATAATAGGCGAGCCGGTTATGTCATAGTTATTATGGTAAGTGTAAACGACTGTAAATTATAAACTAGAAACTACAAGATAATGATCGTGGTTAATATCTATGTAATCTAATAAAACGAACTAACTTCTTCATTAAACCTTCTAATACAGTTGGAGATTGAGATTGAACAATTTCAACAGCACGAGAACGGAAGCACAGCTTAGGGTCTAAACGAATTGCTGTATATTTTTCCCATCCATGTTTCATAATACCAAGTAGTAAACATTTGTCACAACAGGCATCCCACCATGGAGCAGGTAAATCTGAATCGAGAGCTAAGAGAAAAAAATGGCAACGATTTTAAACCTTTATAAATTGAGTGTAATAAGCAATTACAGACGGATTAAAATAATATAATAATTGGGAATGAGGAGGGCGTAATATTACACAGCGATAGTTTAAGCATTACTCTTGATACTGGAAATAAAATAAACGATAAATTAGAAAATGTGATCTCACGTATACGCAAAATTCACTTATAAAAGAAAAATGAATAAACCTAACAGAAATGAGCATTAGACCACGTTGATACATCTGATATCAGCGAAGTGACAGGAATTCATAAAATGATGAGAATTAATAAACTATTCATGAATACAGTAAAGGAAACTTCTATAATACTGATTGTCATAATAACATTAAATTGAATAATGAAACAACCCAGTTAAAGAAAAGAAAGTCACCTTGAATGACTAAACAATAAATATGCGATTAAAGAGTTGAAAGTATACTTCCTAACCGCTTAAATCTGAATAAAGTGACATTTTTTAATGATAGTCAGATTATCGATGGAGTGATCACCATCCGGATATCCAGTTAAAACGAATTATCACTGAATCCCAGGTCTTAGACGTATTAGATTGTTATTGCTGAATATCAGAAATTTCAGGTACAAGTTGACACGATAAAATATCAATAAATATAGCATAAATTCCAGAAGATAAGAGCGTACAGTGGATAAGGTTGCAACAAGACATCAGCAACACGAGTGAAGACCATGGAGAATAAATTAAAAAATACTGACGAAGAGGATTAGAAAAATGACAGATTAACGTAGGTAAAGTGAACCATAGAATATTTATTTATTTGAACACTTTACCATTAGTACAACAAGGCACAAAATACATATGCACCACACAATAATGAGGTTGTGAAGAGATAAACAATGTAAAGTGAGTGTGATAAGAGAACAACAACAATAATGAACAGAAATTAGTGTGTGAAAATGAAATGGTAATAAAATAATGGGAGAAACAGTTCAGTTAGAAAAAATACAACGAGAAAGAATTCTTCTAATTACACGAAGTTCCCGACTACTTTTATCTTCTCACTACTCAGGGTGAGTGCAGGATCAGGGTCCTGTCAGTCTTGTAGAAGGACTTTGCACTTCGAAGTTGCAAAGCACATGTCATACCTACAGATACTGATTCCCAACTGATGAAGTGCGGATTGGATGACTTGGGTATTGTCGTTCAGTGAGACAATACTCAAGATCGAAAGGTACTTTTCCGGACAACAGATCCACGCCAGCATATTCTACATCCATCAGAGCTGTTTCTAGGACGTTCAGTTAGAAAAAATACAACCAGAAAGAATTCTTTCAATTAATGAAGTTACGTTCACTTTTTATGAAGAGAGTCACTATAGGATCGCTACTGGCTTCTATTCTGAGCCATATCTGGTAACGTCTTAAGCCGCTGTGTTGTACCATCTCTAGAACCCCAATCAAGGAGTCGTGAAGGACCAACAGAAACGAGTCTTGTACGGTTTCCTTTCATATCACGACAGCATGTCAGGCATTGATAACTTCTGCAAGTTTCCCAACTAGTCCCAACGTCGGCAAATAATGCACGACGTGGGATTCTGTGGGATGACATTCGTAGGACATGTCCAAGCCACCGAAGTCGGTTTCTCAAGATGGTGACCGTCGATGTACCCGAACACACGTTGCTGAACTCTCGTTACTAACATGGTGTTACCACTGAATGTCATTAGTCCTCCGGAGACAATGATGATCAAACGCAGAGAGTCGTCCAACACCTTCAACTCGGAGAGGCCAGGCCTCACAAGTGTTGTAGATCCGACATTTTACAGTCAGACTAAAATCATGAAGGCGTCAAAGATAACCCAGATTGGTAAAAGCCGATCTGGTTTCACAATACCTGAACTGATCTCACCACTCACGCCACCATCAGCACTTACACAGCTACTAATGCTGTGTTAAGAAAGTATGATAAGATAAAATATTCACAATGACTATGAGACCATTTGAGCGATCGGTGAACTGTTTGCTGAATATATATATATATATATATATATATATATATATATATATAGAATGAAAAAGCTCGGGTAAACCATGGAGATGGGCTGGATGAATACAATCTTATGATGTTCAGATATCGAAGTAAATGACTAAGTCGATCATCAATTATCGCGTTTCAATAATGTTTCGTAAACTTATTCAAAAACGTATGCTCAGAAAAAATACGTAGAAGCATTTTCAATTCTTTAATAAAAGTATTTAACAGCCTCTATTAACAATTCAAACAGTAACTGATATCAAGTCATATAAACAGGTTTATGAACCGGATAATTTATGTGACTTCAAAATCCCAAAATCAATAATGAGCCTGTAAAAATGCATACCTTATATAAAGATGCTATGTGTCGAAAAACTGCCAGGAGTCGTGAAAATCGAATGCCGTTTTCAGAGAAAATTATGTATGATAATAATTCAGTAACAAGCAGAAAATTAACACACATAAAAATACGAATATGGATGGATAGGATAAGCTACTAAAAATGTCAAAACGTAAACAATTCCCTGAAAATAATTTATGCAGAAGATAATAAAAACGGTCTACAAAATACCTTCTAACGGAGGTAAACTTGATGCTAACTCATTGAAATCAGTGTGACTTAATTTGGACGAAATCAAATCTTGAGCAGGATTTATGCCAATAATATCACATTGTAAAAAGAATAGAAGAGCGACACGATTCAAAAGCCTAGCCCCAGCTCTTTGAACATGCTTTTTGAAACTTTCAGATGGTAGTAGAAGTTCGGGTTTGAATGCCGCAACTTGAAATGGAATAGAAAAAACACGCAACAACAATAGAACAGATGAGTTTTATGGTTATATTGATTACGAATAAAAATAGTATGAAGATATTGAATAAAGAAATCACTTATTGAAATTATATTGAAGCAAAAAACAATTAGAAGTAGATATTGAGAAAACTAGGTTATAGTCACTTTTGACCTTAATGCATATTTATTACTATGAAACAGATATACCAAAGCTTCTATAGACCTCAGCAATCATACAATCTGAATCATGTAATTGCTATATTTTTAATGAAGTGAGGAATAAAAAAAACAACAGTTTATTGACGTTAAACTTACGTCTAGGAGATATTTGGGTTTCTTCTATTTTGATAGGATTCTCATCATCAATATCATCTTCATCTTTCTCAGGAATTTCATTTCTTTCAATTGGTTCACATGATTCCAATTGGGTATTGCATTTAACCATATTATGCACAATATCTGTATCGTCTGCAGTTAGTTTCACTGTTGCAGTATTTAATGGATCAGTTGATGAAACATCATCTACTATTGGACTGCCAACCGCATTATAATCACTAGGAATGGGAGAGTCTAAACAACGTTTATTCTCAGTTAACAACTCGGAAGATGACATGTCATCTTTCCTGTTCACTTTTTGTTCTAGCATTGGTGTTTGACCTTCAAAGTTTTCAACATCGATATTAAGAGATATAGAAGGGGCCATACATTTAATTTTAGCGGTGGCTTCTGAAACAACAGTATTCACCTGATGAATATCAAGTTTCCATGTACCAGGACGAGCAAGAGTTTCACAGATAGCACGTGTGCGAACATCTGAATTTGGTGGTAAACACTGTAAAGTATAGTCCAATAACGCACATGAAAAATATGCCAATTCAGATGGCAGCATAGTTCGTTTAAAAGTGACAGATGAAATTGCTTGCTCCCACTGACCCCAGGACCATGTGAGTAAACAACGCTCAACTCGAAAAAGATCAGCTCGATCAAGCGGTTCAATTACATTTTGATTACTTTCGATGCATCCATCAGGTTCTTTTGAAACAAGGGATTTTTCCTGCTTGATGTTTGGAGTTGGTATTGACTTTCGTGAATTGCGAGCAGCTCGTCGATTCCGACGGGATCGAATTCGACCTGATGAACATTGAATAACCGTTTCATCACCAGAACTGTTTGAGTTTGCATTATCATCGAAATCAGACATGTTAAAGCTAGCTGGACTTGGAATGTTAGAAGGTTCATTAACCATCATTGAAGAATAACGATTCGTTTGACGGCGTTGACGTGGAGTTTGGACTATTAGATCCTACAAGGAGTCAGAACATAAAGTTAAAACTGGTTTCCGAAGTGACGCTGAAATACTACAGAGACTATATATTCTTAGAACTAAACTAAATTAAGAAAAGACAACTATTACTATATCCCACCTAAAAAAACAAAAACGAGACCTACTTTCATGGCTAGTGCTGTTTCATCGACTCCAGCTTTTTTAGCCCATTTCTGCCAGAAATTCGGATCGTCTAATGCAATGTCGCTTCTGTTATCTGACATTGAAAATGTCGCCTGAAAAAAGATTGCAAAGTAAAAAAAATTAGTAGACAATGAACAAGAAGAATAGACTCTAATTATTCGATTAGTCTTTAGGAACAGACAAAAGGTTCAGCATTTTAGCCATTACTTTTCGAATTTATTAAAACAAAAATACTGGTAGATGGAGATTATTATTATTTGAACACATAGATATGGGTACACGAAGGCACCAAATACATATGCGCCACACAAATCTCATTTGATTTGTGTGAGAGCTGTGATACTGCCCAGGTGCCCAGACCGAAGTAGGTGGTTTTCTTAGGGGGCCACACCCGGAGCCTTCGACCCAAAGGTCTAACCCACAAGGCAGTGGAGCATCGTAAGGAGATGCATTCCCATGGTAGCCGGTGACCAACGATTGGTTCATGAGTCATTTGTTCACTCAGGATACTGGAGCCCATGTGCACCATTGGTTCAGAGACACCGAATACATATGCGTCACACTTCATTCGATTTGTGTGAGAGTTTGGATATTTGCCAGGGGGCCAAACCGAAGCAGGCAGTTTTCGTAGAGGGCAACTCTCCGAACCCTTGACCTATATTTCTAATCAACAAGGCACTGAAACAACGTAAAGAAATTCAGTCCCATGGTAGCCGGTAACCAACAAGTGATTAATACTCCATTAGTTCCCTCAGGATCTCGGAGCCTAAGTGCATAACTGGTTTGGAATCAGGGATTTTCGGCTCCTCCATATCCACCAACCCGGTTAAAGCGCCGGACATTCGATTTTCGTTCTCTCAATTTCGTTAACAACAGCCACCCCGTGAGAAGGCAATGAGTAGGACTTCCCTGGAATTAGCTGTATAAGCGTGGCCATATGAAAGCATTTCGAGAGGACGAGCGGACTCTCCCCATCGGCGCCCGTACCAGGGCATTTAGGAGCCACTTATCGAATACATTACCTATTGTGATTCAATACACATATAACGGTCTATATGGTGAAGCGTTGAGTGAAAATAATTATATGAAAGTTAGACAAACTATCTAAATAACTAAACGGAATTATCAGTTGGCAGTTAACTGTACAAACTACTGAACTAAAGATTTGTATTAGCATATTGAATAATTATTATCAAAACTTAAGCACGACAAAAGCAAACAACACAAACACAGATATAATATTGAGAATAACACGTAGTCAAGTTAGTCTGTCACACATCCTCATATGTAATGTCTAGGATATATATTTCCACTGTGGAAACTTCTAAAAAGGTTATTTATACAAATAGTAAAAAGCACATTTCGACTATTTTAACTGTAGGTATATAAAATACAGAAAACAGAATATTCTGCGAGTTCGAACATGATAAAATCACAAGATAACTTAATTTGCTTAATACTAGTTAGAATGAACAATGAATATGCAGGGATTTACATAGCAGTGTATGACATAAAAGAGAAAAATTGATAATCATTATTTCATTGAAAAGACAAACCAATGATCAGCATCAGTAAGTCAACATAAAAAATCAAAATCAAAATTTCATAAAGTAGCATTACTTTAGAAAAAGTAGAGTTCTCTTTTCCTTGTTCTAATTGAACAACACGTGCTCTTGATTGAAGTATCTGGTCAATATCTTCTTCACAAAAATCTTCACCAGCTTTATCATCATCCATTAATGCTCCATATGCACCTTTCTTTAAAAGATCTTCAATTTCTTTTTTTGTCATTTGAGCCTGTGAGAAATAAAAATCGAGAAAATATACTGAATTCAGATGATGAAGACTAAATAACGGATGTAATTGTAAGTGAAGCAAGCCAAGTGATATTCGAAGGAAATGTTTTATCCTCATCTTCAATTTTGATACAATATAGGTTTGAGTCAGTCAAATGTAATCATTATAGTCATATCCACTTCATCTAGCCTTACTGAATATACAAGAGGTTGGTCTGGAGTTTGAAATAGAGAAAAATATTTATTTCTGCCAACGTTTAAATGATTATAAATGATAAAAACCCTTCTACTTCTAGCGCGTAAATTCAGTAATTACTTGATACACAAAGCAAAGATCATTTGACGTACATGTATGAATATGTAAAAATTATGTAACCATAATTTATTTGAACTTATTTTTCTTAAAATTTTTAGCACCATTTTAACTTGAAATGACTTTTCTCGAAAAAACGTATACTTACGATGAGCATTACTACGTGTTAAAGAGTTTTGATGTAAAACTGAATCAATAAATATAGAGAAATCAGAAATTAATACACACCATCAAGTGTGAATATAATCAATAATACTTGTAGTTGGAAAATTACATTACACTTAGTTACTCGACAAAATAATTATCATACCATTGATTTAGATTCTAATTATTGACAGAAAATACCATCAACATAACCATCACTAATTTAGTACACATACTTGTCTAGCTTCTTTACTGCCCATAGACTGAAGAACTGCTCGATCTAGACCTAGTTTCAGAGATGCTCGATCAAACATTTCACGTTCATATGTATTACGAGTAATTAAACGATAGACTTTAACCATTTTTTGTTGACCAATACGATGACAACGTGCTTGGGCTTGAAGATCATTTTGAGGATTCCAGTCAGAATCGTAAATAATTACCACATCGGCAGCAGTTAAATTAATTCCCAAACCACCAGCTTTGGTACACAACAAAAAGACAAATTTATCTGGATCTAAATTAAGGGAAAGATAAATAAACAAAATGAAGAAAAATAATCATTAACAGGTATCATATTATCGATGAAAGCCATAAGGAATACACAGGATAATAATATAACACGTTAATATAAATGATGAACTGAGTCAATGTAGATAAATAATAATAAACCAAACGTCAAAATATCAGAAAAATCAAAACGATAAAATATTTTATGCAAGTGCAATGTCATGTGAACATACCTCCGAAAATAATTTTGTCAAAACAAAGCTTATTCATTTTGTGTACAGTTTAACTCAATTAACGGTAGATAGATCTCATATCCCTATATGTCAAAAGTGGTAGTTTCAACAACTACAATCTTGACCACTATGTGTTTGAGTTAACCTATTCACAGACTGAAAATTGTATTTTGCTTTATGTTAATTATCGTATAAACGAATGGTCGTGAAAACATTCTAGGATTACTTTGATTTTTGAAGGTAATCTTAATTGGTGCTAAAAATTTGAAAGTTAGCTTTTCACGCTCAACAAATATACAAGTATGTAGGCGATGATACGTGAATTTGTTAACGGTAATTATAAGAAAGTCTTCAAAAAACATTACTTCAAACCGTTAATTTTAAGGCAGGTTAGAAATAAGAACAAATTTGATCATTGGTGTTTTAAAAAAGTACTAGGTTAATGTTTAAGAAGTGTCGAGTGTTGTCTATACATCAAGAAGTTTTAATACAGATGGGAATTGGTACGTTTATTCCTACTTTAAAACTTATTGAAAGATCAAGATTTTTACTATACAATATTAGTTATAGAGTTATTTATTTAATTTTAACCAAAGAAGAAAACAATATACCGTCAAAAAATTATCATCAATAATACAAAGATTCAAAATCAGGATTATGATATTCCTCTATCAATTCATATTTAAACGTAAAATGATCTAAGACGAATTTATACACACAATGCTGCCAAAACCATTAATCAGTTTGTGTTATATGGGTAACAAGAAGAATTAAAAATCAAATCATGAAAACTTTTGCTTACTTCGTTTACGATCAATAAAAGTTATTAACATCCTATTATACAAACTAATAACATTATCGTTATCATCATCATCATTACTGTTAATTAAACAGAACGATTAGCTGAATGATGAATTTAAAAAAAAGTAATAAACAAGGCACGCTTCTTCTTTTCTTAATATTAAATGTCACCAAATAATTTATATGATTATTAGCAATATCATTATTACCATTCATGACCATTTGTTGATAATGTATGAAAGTGTTAACAATTTAGACAAATATTTCATACTGATAATTCTTTTTACATTTTTAACAAAAAATAGAAAGGATCAATTGATACGTATAGATGTTTCGTGTAGAAATTAATAGTTTAGTTTAATGACCATAGAATTACTTGTTATTATTTGTATGCGAGCGTACGTATGTGTGTGTGTGTGTACTAAAAACTAAATATAGTTTAGTAAAATATGGAGAAAAAAAGAGGAAACTACTGAACGATGTACATGTTACATAGTTTAATAGAAAAGAAAAAAAGGACATTCTAAAAGATATTCGATACCTAGTGGAACGAAAAGTCTTAGTCTAGTTTTAAAAAGAAAATTATTGAAGTAGGAACTTTCATTTTTCTTTTGTTCGATTGATGAAATAGGGAAACAAAGAATTACAACTGTGATAAATGATTTAATCCCCTGAACATGACAATATACTCTATGTACAGTAAAAAATTTCCCGTTTATATAATAGTAAACACAATTAGTTGGTTCAAAAAGTTATTAAATATCAGTTTCCTCTAATCAACTTATATAAGGAAGCACAGAGAGTACATGTTTGATGAGAAAAATTAGTGTATCACGCATAAGATACTCTAGATGTATGAGAAAAAAAAACGTTAAAATTTACAATACCTATGAAAGGAAAGAAACCTGATGTTATATGATATCGATGTGAAATCATATTGATAATTATCTAGCAAGATATATTCCAAGAAATAAATTGATTTATAAGTTAATATCATACAGCTTACAATCGACTTTGAGATGTGTACTACTAATCATACTATGGAACTGCTTTGTAAATTATATGATTTATTAAACTTAATATTTATTTATTGATTATTTTATTGAATTAATTGTTCTTTTTACAGTTATAAAAGTAAAATAAGTGGTGTCATAAGGTGAATGAACAATACGTAACTATTTCCACCTTATTGCCGTGATAGTGTAGTATCAATTGAAAGAAAAATATAGTTGGCTTAGTCACATTATTGATCAAAACCATTTTCTTCAAAAAAATCCAATAGGTTCTTCTGTTTTTTGCGGTTAACAATATTTAAAGATGTCCAAAAATATTTTTCATTCATGATTATAAAATAAAGATATTTACGTTTCTATTAATGTTTACAGTAAAGATAATGCCTCATAATCTGTTAATTGTTATGACTAATAGAATTAAATTTGTTGAAATTGGTTGATAAATTACTTTGTAAAAGGATTTCTTAAAACTCACCAATACTGAATCTGTCTATTGCCTCTTGACGTAATGGTCCATGAATCCGTCCATCGATACGTTCAAATTGAAACCTAAACACAGTATACATAAATTGCATCTGATTTATAGGGAGATGAGATAAACTAAATTGAAGCTAACAAACTACAATTAATGATTCTGCATGAGAACGAAAATATTTAGAAAAGTATACTAGGAATGTTGTATTCAAGCGGCACATAAATCAATTACGAAGAGGATATTTTGAAATTATGTTTACTAATGTAATAAGCAGCAAAATTGAGATAGTACAATCTTGCCAGTTAGTAATAAATAAAATCCCTACATCCATAATTTAGCTGGAGTGTTTTTCATACTAACATGAATATTACAACATAAGAACTAATATATCGTAATATTGTAACTAATGTTAGTATGAATTACAAACCCATAATTCTAACTTCTAAGCCAGGCACTAATTACCTAATAGTCTACGGAGATAGCAATGCAAACTAACCTATTATATTATTGGAGAGCACAAATTATAGACTTACAGTACCTTTGTAAAGTTATTTTTACTCAGTGGTAAAAACAGATTAAACGTGACATCAGTTAAACAAAACGTCAATGATAAGTAGTAATACATAATGAATAAGAGGGACTCAGGTGATAATGGAGTAACCAATTATACAAAGTATGCAAGTACTCTTCACGAGACATTTTGTTTAAAGGGGAGAAAAAATAAATGTGAATACTAATTAAGTAGAACTAGACTTCGATCACATGTTACATGACTAAATACTGTACCCTAATAATTTTGATAACGAGACAACAGTCAGTTAGCAGTAGCTTAATTGTATGAAGGATTTTCACTTGTAATAGATTCATTTTCACTAACTTATTGACATTTTGCAATGTTTTACAATCAGAATAAGGATTAAGAGCGAAACAACATGTGAAGATAACGGGATGCCAATGACTATCATCCATCGACGTCCTAAACAATGAGCAGAGTTTATCGAGAAGCAGTTCAACTGGTCCCAGAGGCATCAATCAAACTGTCTTGCTCTCTCCATGGCTCTTGACGAATGGTCTACCTAACGAGGCAGAAGTCCACAAGGAACTCCAACTCCTGGGGCACCACAAATCAACAGGCACAGATGACTGACCTCCAGCTCTTTTTAAAGATGGTGGAGACTTTCTGGCTAAGGAACTGATTGAATTGTTTGCAAACGTTTTGGAATTCGAGTGTTACAACATCATGAAATGAAGCGATAGTCGTCCCTATCTTTAAAAGGATTTACGTCAATTATGCAACAACTTTCGTGGGATAAGTCTACTTCCGATTGCGACCAAACTATTGGCTTCCGTTATAATTCGCAGATTATTGAAAACCCGAGTAACACTGACTCGCTCGTTTTCGTTCTGGTCGAGGATGTATTAATCATATCTTCACCCTCCGCCAAATGTTAGAACACCGTCATACTTATCACAGGCTAACAACCATAGTATTTCTTGACATTAGGACTGCCTTCGATTCGTTGGACAGGACTGTTCTCGAGGATTGCCTACTGAAGAACAGTGTGCCTGGGAGTTTATTAACTTCTTGAAAGCCATATATAAACACTTCAGGCAGAGAGAGAACATACAACTACCTCTCTCCACTATTCCACTCAAGCAGTGGGTTAGGCAGGGTTGCCCCATTTCAACATTTCTCTCCAACGTTGCCATTGATGAGGTTCTAGAAACAGCCCTGATGGATGTAGATTATGTTGGCGTGGATCTGTTGTCCGGAAAAGTACCTTTCGATCTTGAGTATTGTCTCACTGAACGACAATACCCAAGTCATCCAATCCGCACTTCATCAGTTGGGAATCAGTATCTGTAGGTATGACATGTGCTTTGCAACTTCGAAGTGCAAAGTCCTTCTACAAGACTGACAGGACCCTGATCCTGCACTCACCCTGAGTAGTGAGAAGATAAAAGTAGTCGGGAACTTCGTGTAATTAGAAGAATTCTTTCTCGTTGTATTTTTTCTAACTGGACTGTTTCTCCCATTATTTTATTACCATTTCATTTTCACACACTAATTTCTGTTCATTATTGTTGTTGTTCTCTTATCACACTCACTTTACATTGTTTATCTCTTCACAACCTCATTATTGTGTGGCGCATATGTATTTTGTGCCTCGTTATACCAATGTTTATATGTTTAAATAATAATAATAAATAGTACGAACGTTTTACTGAAATGCTCATTAATTTGAACATAAAAACATTGGTACATGAGGCACCGAATACATATGCGCTACTTGATTTATGTGTGTGCTGTGTTACTGCCCGGGTGCCCAGATAGAAACAGGTTTTAGTCAAATAACCTGGTACTATTAATTTTCAAAATGTCAAAGAATAATTGAAATCGTTTGTAAAGTAACTTTAAAATTAAGGGAAAGAATACAACACGATAAAAGTTTTTTGCCAGCATGACATCTGAAAAAGTAGCAACTTACCCTTGGTGAACAAGATAGTCTTCAAGAATATCGAGTACACGAATCATTTGAGAAAATATGAGGACTTTGTGACCATCAGCACGTAATTTCGGTAACAACTTATGAATTAACACAAGCTTTCCTGAGGCATAGACCATTGTTCGAAAGGTCAGATCATCTTCGCTCAAAGCATTATCGTTTGCCTTGAATAAGATTGAAAAATCATTAATTTCTCGTAGTAAAACAATCAAAAATATGTATTTTACTAAACTGAATAAGCCACATGACAGAATTATATGAAAAGAATATTGATTTTGTCATCCATTCAGTTGTCTCCAGTAAAACTCGTATTTTATGCTTATTATGGACTAAAAACACGGAATTAAGCGAAGCGATTTCATCCCGACAAAATTATTTCAATCTTTACATCCACTCTTTATTTCTAAACATAACTGTATTGCCATCATTTATATGACAGATTGGCATCGTTTATGGAATCCAGTTAAACACTTCGAAAAGTTTACGCTTACTAGTACTTTACAGTAGATTAAGTCATCCGTAATCTTAAGTTTACAAAACGTTTTCTTCAGGTTAAGAATGAAGACTATTCAATAAAGCCGTACAACGGTTTGTATGTTGATCTAACATAGTCGATTGTAAAGTATAGTGAGATTACATCAACAGTTTGCAGAAATTTCAAATGCCAAACTTAGACCATATATATTGTGAAAACCATGAGATAGTGGTCATAAAAAAATTAATATCGAGTATAAAAAGCTAGGAGAATTTATTATTTCCTAAAATATTTTGTCTTAAAAATGAATTTCTCAAACTGGTTATTCTGTGTTAATGTGAAATTTCATCTAAACAATGATATATATAATAAACATTGAACCGCTATTTTTATTTAAATGATATAAAATGATGTTGCAGAGAGAAATAGATTATATTTATATATTTTAATTGTCGAGAAAAAACAAAGGTTTCGAAAGTTAATTAATACCTGAAATTCTGAGAGTATAGCATCTTCAGCGCCTTTAATTAAAAATGGATGATTACAGCATTTTCTCAACTCCATCATTATATTCATTAAATTAGGTGCATTTGTGCTGGAACCCTTGCATAGAAACGAAAAATTACGTTCCATGATTGCGCGATAGTATTTCTTCTGTATATTAGTCAATTCCACCTATTTAAAGAAAAATATTTGGATAAGCGACAAGATAAAAACAAAATTAATAGAATTACGTATATTAATTAAGCAATTTACTGAATTACCTCAACGACAGTTTCTTCTTTTGGAGCTAAACTCTTTTCAACATCTTCTTTTAGCCGACGTAACATCATAGGTTTTAGCACTGTTTTTAAACGTTCAACTTGTTCTTCTGTTTTCAATTCACCATACTCAGCAACAAAAGTGGCTGAACAATTGAACTTTTCAGGTTCCAAAAAATTCAATAAACCAAACAACTCCTCTACATTGTTTTGCAATGGAGTCCCAGTAAGAAGAACACGGTGATCCTGAAAGTTATACGATAAAAGGAACAATTTAACTCGGTAGCCATATTGACTTCAGGCTGCACTTCTTTTATTTAGACTAAAATGTATGTCATTATCCTACATAATGCAGCATTGAAATTTGTTTACATTTGAGATTAAGGTTGAAAATTAATCCCTAACCGAAAACCTATTATAAGCCTTAGAACCTAATTTTGGCTTTGAAATAGATATTGGGTTCTAATCCTGACCTTACAGAAATAACTACACATTTTTAACCTAAAAACTAAGCCGGAATCATAAATCGCTCATTCATATTTGCTGCGTTTCAATTGGTTGTGTCAACAGATTGTCAAAGTCATTCACAGATTTGATCAAGCTCGCTCTGATATTTCAGCTTTATCTATGAGAGCTATGTTGGGTATAATTTAGCTTATAAAAGTACTAGCAGTTTAACTCAAAGTATACAATAGTAGTATGGGTAGACATCACGCTAGATAAAATATATAAACAAGTAATTAGTAAAATCACTCAAGTGAAACCTTTATTCTAGTTATTTTCAATGCACAAATAAAATTGTAAGATACTGATTGGCAAATGTCGTCTATTAAGAATAGTAATCAATTCCCAGTCGAAGTAACACCCCAGAAATGCATGATCATTAGATGCTGAGGATGTTAGATCCCCAGAACTTATTAGTGTAATTATATTTCATAAACTTGAATTTCTTGTTTTTGCGCAAAAGGCGCTCATTTTTACCTTCATGTCGTATTTTCCACTTGGGAGGGTCTTAGACGCCAATGGTTAGTTGTATCTTTTAGTATGCTATTTTGCAACGCTTCCCAAGGACATTTTTATGCTGTATATATAGGCTTGATTTGTGCTTGAATTTGTTCGTGCTTCTGGATGCTAGTGGAATATATTTCTCTCTCTGGACTTGGACTTCTTTCTCTAGTTAGCGGGGCTGGGACGCGTCGGAAATAGCTAGCTTATGTCATTGTGGCACAGTCTTCGTTTCGTTCTCAGATTAGGTGAACTAATAATCTCTTCAACCATAGCATTAAATTACTTAGGTAATCGGTTGTTGTAACATTTCATATATGCAACAAAGAAATACTACAAATCTAAATACTACATAACACTTCTTTCACCTATTTATTTGATGAACATTTTGTAAAACATGGAAATCATTACAAATCTAATCAAGGTGAATAGTGCGTATGAGTAGGAGAAAAATCGTACAACAACGAATCGACGTTAGTCTACGAAAACGGTTTCCTATCCCCATCAATTTCAGTAAAAACAAATTATTATTAAATATGTTACATAACAAGGGCATTCCATTTGAATAAAAAACAAACACAATGAAAAAAAGAACAAATATTTGACTTGCCAAATCTAAATATCTCAAGCCTTCACCAAGTTTACACTTTTTATTTTTTAATCGATGCGCTTCATCTATCACAGCAGCTGCCCAATGAATTTGACCAAAAAATTCAATATCGTTCATAAGAACTTCAAAAGTTGTAACTATCACATGAAATTTATAAATATCGTGTCTAGGTGCACCGGATGTACGCTTACGATAGAACATTTCATATTCTTGAATCATACTTCGACTAACAGAACTTCCATGATAAATAATCACATTAAAATCTGACCAATTTTCAAATTCTCGTTGCCAGTTACCAACAGTAGATAAAGGAACAATAATTAGAAATGGACCTTGGACATTAGCTTTAAATATTTCTAAAAGAAATGTAACACTTTGCACTGTTTTGCCTAAACCCATCTCATCGGCAAGTATACAATTACGATGATGATACCAACAGAATGTAAGCCAATTCACCCCTTCAACTTGATAGTCACGTAGTTTATTATTGTTTTTATAAATTGTGTTAGAATCAATCGGTTTCCAAGTAGAAGGATCAGGTCGAATAATCTATAAGGAAGTAAAACATTTCACAAAAAATATCAACCAATAGAAATCAAATGCATTAGAATTAGGCATAAAATAGTAATCAAACAGCAAACAAAAACTTTAATGTCATATTTTGATGAAAATAAAGGATCAGAGTAAAACTTTGTGTACCCATGTGTTTGACTTTTCTTTAAAAAAAAATGAATGAAATGACCTCTAATATGAGTGAGCTTTGGAAATTTCCACAATACAAATTATGAAGAAAAAGAAGTAGAAATTTGCATAAAAATAATTTATGGCAACTGAAGCATCAAAATTATGTAGAATACCAAAATCATCCTTTGCTATCTGCAAAGAGTTAGTCTATAGACGTATAGATAAAAGTAGATACATTGAATAATATACCCACAAAAATACTTTGAAAATGACTGACATATATTATAAGAGTATCTAAGACCGTAAAAACACTCATCTATACTATATAGTATAGCAGTTTTGATAAATACTAGTTAATAATTCTACATATATATATTACGAAGACATAGGAAAATAGAAAACAATATTACCTTGTAATTATTATCCCTAGGAATAAAAGGATTCCTTGGTGGGTAACGACGTTTGTAGAATTCTTTAACTTTTGTTGGGTCAACATCCTGAGATAATTCCCATGTGGCATCTTCATAAGCTAATGAACGCCATTTAACCAGGTAGTAAGTTACATTAACAGGTGAACAGGTGCCATCATCATCATCATTATTATCATCCTTATCATCGATATCATCATATTTTCCAGTTTTATTTGTTAGTAAAGTTGCTTCTAATTGAACGCTTTCTATTTCAGATTGCTTGGCTGCTGACGATGTATTTACATCGCTGATGTCATTAAGCCTATCTTTCTCATCATTATGAGACGACATTAGATCAGCAGGGCTAGGACAAATAGTGTCTGTAGATTTTATATCTAAATCAACAAGTGTGGTTTGAGAGATATGTGAAGATGTATCGCCTGCATTGGAACTACTAGGAGGAGGACAATTTGTGTTGTTATCAGCTTCAAGAAAATCTTCAGTAAGTGGTGTTGTTGAATGATTTTCTGAAACAGTTTCCGAAGTATTCATTGTTAACATGATAGTCGACTCCTCAGATGGAGCCTCACTTTTCATTTTGCATTTTGTTTCATGAACATTACGGACTTTATTGCGCTCTTTGTGTCGTCTAATATACCTTTTTAAATCCGCCGGATCACCACTGAAGCTTTCTCTACCAGACTCACGTTCTAACTTCTCCGTAGGTACTAGTTGACCATTACTATAAACTTTAACGTCTAGTACGCGTTCGACTTCCACATAATCTGGGTTAAACAATACGACATCATCATCCTAAAAGTTAGAATCATAATAAATTAACAGTATAAGTAAAACCACCTGAAAAGCAAATATATTTGAAAAATAATATGTGAATCCGAGTTATTTAACGTTATGGCATTTCCTTGTGTAATCAAAACTTAATAAGAATTAAAGTTGAAGTATAATTTACACTAACACTACAATGAACAACCAATAAATTTATTTTTCTTACAAACAAGAGCTTCATGCTATAAGCTTCGAGATACACTATGTGTATAGGATAATGATATAACCCCGTTGCCCAAAACAAAATAGGTGGAGCAGGATTTAAATTTGCAATCTAAAGAAGTATTTTAACCAATAAGTTCAAAACGGTTACCAAGGCAAAAAGCACAGCAAGGAAACACAAAGTCTATTCAAACAATGATGTAGTAGTTTCCACGCTACTTTTACAACACGAGACCAATTTTCAATATCATCAAAATAATTTACTAACTAAAAGTGTGATTTAAAATTTCACTTGTGGTATGAATAAGTTACCTAATAACTTATCAAGTAATCCCGTGATTACCCAAGATAAAACAAATAAGCAAACCAAAATTTTATTTCTAATGTTTTCACGGCATTTACCAACTTTGAATTCCTAAGGTTTAACATAAGAGTTTAAGTAATAAAAAAGTGCTGATATGTTTTTGTGAAAACCCAACAGCTAAGGTGGGTGATATACATTATTTATGCTACCTACCTTGTTACAGGCAGATAGATGAGAAACAAGTGAGTAGAGTAGAATGATATAAACGCTTGTACGTTGTGTCCATCGGCGTGTATTATATGCTGCACTATAAGCTTTTAGATTAAGGTCTAAGTGCTTATAAAGCGATGGTCATAAAAAACTGGGAATTATGACCCAAGATATACTAATAATACATCAACATAATATTTGTTCATTGTGTACATATTCTGCTTCGGTTAATTATTTAAACGGATGAATTAAGATGTGAGATTTTACATTGTTCAGCCTATTACGTCTTTTCTGAAATATATACGTAAGTTACATTTAAGGTAATGTTTCTTGTCAATAATTTTATGATTGAACTAACTGGCTGGTAAATGTAATTTGGTACTCCGCCGGATAACACTGTCGTCTCGATTGATACATGATAACATTTGATTGTTAGCAAAAGTATAATAATTAGGGTGTGTGAAGCCCTTTCGTGAGTCTGAAATAGGAAGAACTACATAATATGGACCCCACTGCTGACCACCAACACTATAAAAACCGGAAATGATTTCATGATGTATGTGTCCTGGTGATGCTGGTGATATGTGACATTTGCACATATTAAATGAACAGTTAGACAATCAATAATACGTTAGCATTACGCTCAATTGTAAAAACAAAATTCTTTACCCAGTTAATTATTTAAATAAAGACTTACTTCGGTGCGTATCGAATTGGCCTGTTTCATCTCAAATCGTCTTATTTTCGGAAGAATACGCGGATCAGTGATTTCATCTAAAGCACGCCATTCACAATGAAGGTATGAACTGCAAAAATATTTTTTTAAAATGACACCGAATACATACTTTACTGATGAACAGATCATTCTTATCAAAGAGAAAGGAGTAAATAATTTTTTATAGTGGAGAAACAGGGAGATTGCATAATAGCTGGATATGTACCATGTACTGATAACTCAAACCTACGCTAATTTACAATGCTAAAACTAAATTTCAATTAACTGATAGGATTTTCAGATTACGTTTTCACAAACTTTTCTACATTCCAAATAATATGGCATGGGAGTTGGTATTGTTACACACCTATGTGGTTTATTATAAGCTTTGAAATTATTTATTATTATGTGAAATTATTCAAGGTATTGGCAGAGACTGAACAGACAACATGAGTTTATTGCAATGGGTGGGACTTTTTATAGTGACAATTCATCAGACAATGAATCGGTGACTTCCAATTACGGTTCACTTCAATAATGTAGCCTGAGAAATATTGTCTTTATTTGTACAGTTTTTCTAACGAAATAAATGTTCAGGCCATATGAAACAGTGAGATAATTAAGATGGGAGATTTTTGGAAATAGAAGTATTTTCACAGTTGAAATTACGAGCCTACATAAGCTAGACCACTATTCAGAATCTTCAAGAACGGAACGGCCGTCTATCCATAGTATTAGACTGATTAGCAATGTGCATCCATGATCCCACACGGGTGTACTCGAACCCAAGACCTTCGTCTTCGCACGCGAACTCTTGTCTGTGAAGACATCACAATCTCTACAAACCCCCTAAACTAATAACAATCATATGCATACTAGTGACTAGCTTCAAGGTGTAACTCCTGGAGTTCTAGTACGAAGCCATAAACAGTGGAATTCAATTGTGTCGGGTGTGAGGAAGTTACCCTTCGAAGACAATGGGAAGATGGTCGCGCAACATTGTGGACTGATTGAAGCTAGACATTAACACTGTAGAATGCCGGCCCATTGGTTGAGCGTTCACACGCCAGACCGGAAGTATCAGGTTCGAGTCCGCGTATTTATTTATTTATATATTTAATTGAACACATAAATATTGGAACAAGAGAGCGCCAATATATATGCGCCACACAAAACAATGAGAAATCGAAGAGAAAAAAAGGTAAGGAGCTCAAGAAAAAAAAAGAGAACAATAACGAAGAGATTGGTGTAAGGTAGTGTGGTAGTAATGAGGGAACGAAAGGTACAATCAGAAGAAATCTTTCAGGTAAGGGAGACACAACCACTTTTTATGAAGAAAGTAAAAGAAGGTTACAGCAGGATCGCCACTGGCTTCTATTCTGAGCCATATCTGATAACGTCTCTAGCCACTGTGTAGCACCATCTCTCAGACCCCAACCAGGGAGTCGTGAAGGACCAACACAAGCCAGTCCTTTGCAGCTTTCTTTCATGCCACGACACCATGTCATGCACTGACCACCTCTCCGCTTCTTCCAACCAGTCCCAGAGTCGGCAAATAATGCACGACGTGGAATTCTCTGGGACGACATTCGGAGAACATGTCCAAGCCACCGAAGTCGGTGTTTCAAGATGGTGACACCAATTGAATTATCATCTCTGTGCCCGAACACACGATGCCGAACCTCTGCATTACTGACATGGTGTTGCCACTGAATGTCAGCAATCCTTCGGAGACAGCGATGATCGAACACAGAGAGTCGTCTAACGTCCTCAACTCGGAGAGGCCAGGTTTCACAAGCATAGAGCAAAACTGCTCTCACCGACGCGTTGTAGATCCGACCTTTTACAGCCAGACTAACATCACGAAGGCGCCAAAGGTGGCCCAGATTGGCATAAGCCGCTCTGGCTTTCACTATACGTGCATTGATCTCATCACTCACACCCCCACCAGCACTTATGCAGCTACCCAGATACACGAACTTCTCAACTACGTCTATCTGCTCACCATCCAGGGTGAGTACAGGATTAGAATCCTGCCAGTCTTGTAGAAGTACTTTGCACTTCGAAGGTGCAAAGCACATACCATACCTACGGACACTGATTGCCAACTGATTAAGTGCGGATTGCATGCCTTGGGCATTATCGCACAGTAAGACAATATCGTCCGCATACTCAAGGTCGAGAAGTCTTTCTCCAGGCAACAGATCCACACCACCATTACTTACATTCATCAGAGCTGTTTCCAGAATGTCATCGATGGCAAAGTTGAAGAGGAATGGTGAGATTGGGCAACCCTGCCTAACCCCACTGCTCGAATGGAACAATGGAGAGAGGTGGTTGTATGCCCTCACTCTGCCTGAGGTGTTTTTATATAGGGCTTTTAGGATGTTAATAAACTTCTCAGGCACACCCTTCTTCAATAGACAATCCCAGAGAACAGTCCTGTCCAACGAATCGAAGGCAGCCCTGATGTCAAGAAACACTACGATTGTTGGCCTTTGATAAGTATGGCGGTGTTCTAACATTTGGCGGAGGGTGAAGATATGATCAATACATCCTCGACCAGAACGAAACCCAGCCTGCTCCTCGCGAGTCAATCTTTCTCGGGTTTTGAACAACCTACGAAGTATGACGGAAGCCAATAGCTTGGACGCAATCGGAAGTAGACTTATCCCCCGATAGTTGTTACAGGAACGACGTGAACCCTTTTTAAAGATAGGGACAACTATCGACTCATTCCATGACGTTGGTACACTCTCTAGTTCCCAAACCTTTGTAAACAACGTCGTCAATTCCTTAGTCAAAAAGTCACCACCATCTTTAAAAAGAGCCGGAGGTAAGTCATCTGGGCCAGGTGATTTGTAACGCTTCAAGAGTTGGAGTTCCTTGCGGACTTCCTCCTCATTTGGTGGATCAGTCGTCACCGGCCATGGAGGGCAGGACAGTCTGACCGATGTTGCCGGAGCAGCAGGCCAGTTGAACTGCCCTTCGAAAAATTCTGCCCATCGTCCAAGACGTCGATGGATGTTAGTGATTGGCATCCCATCATCCTCGCAGATTGTTTCACTCACACCAGACTTCTTGCTGCCAGTGGCTCGGATGAGCTGGAAGAGCTTCCGGTAGTTACCAGATGCAGCTGCTGCTTCCAGCTCATTAGCACGCTCGACCACCAGGCTTCTCGGTCCTTACGCAAGCTTTGCCCAATTTCCTTACGTAACATCCTTCGTTTATGGTCAAACTCACGGTCACCCGGAGTAGACCGACGGGCTTCAATGAGTTGTAAGGAACCAGAAGAAACCCAGTGCTTAAAAGCGGGACGTTTCGCAAACCCACAACTGACTGTTCCCGCCATTTTCATGGCGTCATGCAATTGCAACCAATGCTCATCTATACTTTTCGGTGGAGTGGTAGCTAGCCTAGAGGCTAGCTCGGTTCGATACTTACTTGCAACAGAAGTTGCAACCAGCTTGCTAACATCAATCCGTTGGTGGCGGTCACTTCGTTGTCCACTGAAAAGTAAGGCAAGATTGGCGCAGACCAAGGCATGGTCAGAGTCCAGATAGGTACTCCAAAAGGAGCGGCAGTCTTGTACACAACCACGCCAGCGGTAGCTGATCGCGATGTGATCAATCTGAGTCCAGGCTTGAGATGCAGAGGGAGGACGCCAGGTGGCACATCGGCTATGACTGTTCCGAAAGTTCAGTCAGTCAGTCAGTAACAACGTAGAACTTCGTACGTACGTACATCAGTTCCAGTTGCCACATCACATTAGCATAGAGATGCAGTGGTCGATTCAAATCCCGTAGTAGTAGAGGTAATAAGAGTATAAGCAGTAATCGGGAAGATTAGTGTTTGGAGATGTTATTTAAAGAGTATAATACAGTGAAATAAATTTGAGAGGAGAAAAAAAAGAGACAAGGAGGGATAAGAAGATCAAAATTTGGGAGAACACAAAGAGTGGATACACCTGCGCCATTGCAAACGATTTTGGGCTATGTCATTCAGGGTCTCGAACCATCGGTTGTTATTATCTCGCGGTCCCCAACCAGGTAGTCTACACCTACCGACATGACTCAGTCCACTTGTCAGTGACTTCATGGAAATTTAGTGCGAGATTGTGGATGAGCACCGCTGAGAAGTCCCATACCGTGACGAAACGGCCGCATAGGTTTTCACTGTTGGTCTAGAGCAGATGGACTTGTGGTTTCAACTGCGAAAATCACTAAGAGTTGAGTATCACAATACAATGTATGCTTTAATGGTCAGACAGAGGTAAATGTGAATATAGTTGTGTTTAATTTACATAAATTATTGTATTCTGAGGAAGAAGTATGATTAAATACAGGTGATAAAAATGTGCCTTAACAAATATATGTTCAGAACAATTTCCCATGAATTCACAAACTATTAGTGAAATTTCGCAATATCACCATAAAATGGGAACAAGGCGAGTAGAGAACGTTAAAAGGATAATCACTAGAACACTTACTAAGATTTATATTTCAAATAGAATTCTTCAACTTCTTCCTCTTCCTCTTCTTCTGTAACTGTGATTTGAGACTTCTCCCCTGAATTATTTGTTGAACTTTGCATGTCAACTTTACTATTTTTGCTAATAACATCGTCAGTAGATCTTATCTCAGTTTGAGTAATTTTTTTTATCAATCTCTTAGTAATTCGTCGACCAAGTACAGACTCAACAATCTTGTTATCAACATCTTCGGCAAAATCCTAAACAATAAAATACGAAAACCGGTATAATATCTAAAAGAAAATGCGATATATTAGAGGATTCTAGGAAAACTAAATAATAAGCTTTGAGTTTTATAGTGTTTATGGATTATTGAATACAAAAAAGAGACATTAACTAGTTAACCCATACAAATAACTAGGCCAATGATTCTTCTAACACAGTGATCATGAGTACAACGTATTTAATATAAACGTGGCTCTATAGTTATTACATCCTTATTTCAGGTTACTTTGTGCAGCATAAAGTTATTAGCTTTTATTATCCTACGAACCAAGAACCAGAAATATTTACTTACGAAAAGTAGAGAGCTGCTAGGATGATTCGATAGCACAAATACTTTTCGAGAATAACAAACCTCAAAATATGCTGTTTTTCTCATTCCTACCAAGATTTCGTAAAATACAGACACTTACTAATTTTAAAAAGTTTGAAAGTAGCACATCACATCGTTATTTGAGCGATTATGTGTTAAAGTTTGCTCAAATGAAAAGTAAGTCATTTAAAAGTGTTGCGCTGAAAGTTTTATAAGCTTGAAAATATGTATTTAAAACGCTGCTTCTACAGTTAAAAACGAGTTAATTATAACAAGAAGGTTTTTAGAGATTAACATTAACAATTCCTCCGCTCTTCTTACTGGTAAATCCTACTGGCTGTACTGATATGATGTATGGGTATTCAAACACATGTAATTTCTTGTGGCACATTTTACAGTATGATTGGTAATCAGTAATTCAAGATTGGATTAGTCATACTAGAAAGAAAACAGACTAGCTTCTTAAATGGAAGAATCGTGGATATAAAAGAAAACTGACTAGTATTTAACAGCTTATACTACATTTCGCAAGCCAGATACATTCATTTTTCTACAAAAGCTTACTTCAACGAAAAATGCTTACGCTCGTCATAAACTTCTAGTCGTATTACAAGTACGATGCCATTTACACATCCTCACCTTTCCCTCTAACTTTTGTTTCTTCTATCAGTTTTTAGTACATTGACAAAATGTGTTAAATTACTTAATTTAGACATGTATTGAAATAGCACATAAATACGTTAGTGTTTAACTGAGAGTTTAAAGTTCAACTAAGGATTTAGTAGGAAAAATATGGCTAATTAACATTATATTATTCTTCGTGAAATTGCTTACAGCAGAATCATTGAGCGTAATCACTTCACCATCTTGACCATCGATCTCATCATCACTAAGGTTAAGCTGTAAATCGTCAGTATAACTTTTACGATCGCCAGTATTTCGTTCGGAACGACGTTTCTATAATAATAAAATATAAAGGTAAGAAAACTTTATATTTTATCAACGCAATTTATCTATAAAAGCACTTTAGCTAGAATCTAGATACCTGACATTTTTATTAGAGAAGAAAAAGTTCTGACAATACCATAATTTGGCCGAAAAATTGAGATAATCAAGACATTAATACAATGACTTTTTTAAATCACACCACGTACTTAGACATGAACTACATTAGGTTACCGAAACCGAAGTAGACGGAGGAAGGTTCAAACCTGAGACTAGGTGGCCAAAAGCTAGACGCCCTAAACACTGAGCCACCAACTCCACCAATGCGCTGATCTAAATAGTATAAACTTTGTAAAAGAGATTTAATAATTAGTTGACACTATGTAGGATGTAACAATAATAGAAATATGGAAACTGAATATTATACTGTGTTTAATGACATGACAGTTTCATTTTTAATCACATGCTTTATAGTGTGACACTATCGTTCACCGAATATTATTTTTGATATATTTTATTCATAATTAAGACACTGTAATCAATCTTTGTACTGGGGAAGTATTAACCTATTAAGTGCCATGTAATGACAGTGAGGTCAAATTAGACAGTCGAGGTTAGCCAGTTTAATAAATGAGAACGTGGCTATAGAAAAAAATTAGAGAAACCTTAAGATAAAAACCTGACGAAAGAAACCGAACGATAACTATCATTCAGATGTGTTAGCGGGACATAGACTAGATTAAAGCATGCTCAATGAATGATTGCTTTGGTGCACGCTGATTGGCTAATTCTTATCCAATCAGCACTAGCCGATAGTTGGAGAACACTCTGGAATCTTCTTATGTAAAAACTATAAATATACTGACGTTTTCTCTATTGTGCTTCTGACTTGCTATTTGGAATATAATCTCTTTCCTGTTCAACCGTGTTCTGATTTGGGGACTTGTCGAGTGAATCGGTGTCCGAGAATACTAAGCAATAGGAATAGCTGGGTCATAACCGTAAGAAGAAAAGAGCGATTATAACAAGATGATATATACTCTGTTTTATCTTTATCTGACCCTCTTCAGCGTCAAAGTTTGAAATTCATTTGACACTAATCTTGTAAAGAGACAAGCTGAAAGCTTGTAGATTAATTCAATAATAAAAAACTACACTTTTTTCTCCGGAAACTAAAGTATAATCAAGCGGTGTTGTGAAATACTAGCGATCTAATTAGAATGATAGTTCGATACCTTCAACTACATATATTGTTTGACCACAACTATAATGTTTTATATCCATGAGTAAGATAATCTGTTTTAAAACACCTTATAAAAGTGAAAAAGAGAACTTGGAAAATCTATCCGAGTTCTTAGTTTTTTCACAACTGTGACAAAACTTGTGAAATTTAATCGAACAGTTTTGTTTAGACAAGTCCATAATTGGAAACAAATTTCGCCAACCCGGAAATCGGTTCTTATGATAATGATATTCTAATTGTTCGCTTAGTTCGCCGCTTACAGCTTTGAAAAATGGGTAAAGATTGCCGGAAATCAATATAAAAACTTACATTTCTTGAGTTATTAGCACCCTCGGATTCTACTCGAACTTCAGAAGTACGGCTTCCTAGGCGACCTGACACATCCGGTTCGGATCCTGAGTCATCTCCATAAAATGCTGAGCGTCTTTTTCGTTTGATCAACGTAGGCAAAGGTCTAAAACAAAGTTTACTCCTTATGTTAACCAGTAAACACTGCGAACAATGTGATAATGCTAATGTATGCATCACTTACTAACTAGTATCACATAATTATAAAATGCTTTTTACCAGAGAATTAACATATTTTAAGAAATGAGTGAAGAGGATAGACTATCCTTCTGCAAACGATTAGCTATTAGAAATAAAATTAAAATGACAAGCGGTTTTATTCTTCATTTGATTGTTGATGGAAAACTGAATAAAATTGATTATTTTCATTACCATTTAGTCTCCCATTGGTAAAGAGTTGGACAATTATCTTATCCCGCAAGTGACGCAAGATGACAAAGATCAAGTGAATTTTCAGAGTCCGTGTTGAGATTTTGTTAGACACCAAAGCAACAGGGTTGATGAGGCTTCCAAAACAAGTGAAGCAGTCAACACAGTCAGATACTTCACTACTTACCAATAATCCAAGCTCATGCAGACCACTTCTGAAGAGTTATATATTTAGATAGATAGGAACGCATCTCAAACATGGTTGTATTGTTGCCTAAAGCGGTCAGAAAACTATTTTATCACCATCTTCGACGAACAGGGTTGTGACATATGTTTATTATAGGTCAATAAGTGAATATCCTAGTAGGAAATCAACCTCTGAAAAGTCAGTCTATGAGAGCGTAAGCTCAGAAAGGATGTCCATGACGAAGTTAAATCACGGTAGAGAAAGTGAACAGCCATAATCAAACCACTTGAGGTTGAGAATTCTAGTGAGTTTGGTTAAAACTCGAACTTGACTAATACTGTTCAAGTAGAGAGTCTATACAAAGTTGATGTACTTCTTCGGTATGCTTTTTAATAACAAACGTCATAGAACCTCTCGATCAACTAAACCGAGCACATACTTACGAAACATCACTAAAAGTGGAGACGAAAAGAAGAGTACTAGCAATCAAATGTGGAGATTTTCATTACCAATCTTTGGGCACGGATAATAGAGTAACAAATTAACGACAACAAAAAGACATTATGAATGAAATTCGACAAACATGTAGTTAAGTTTTGGAAAAAAGGGATTATAACAAGACATGGTCTTTGGTATTTTGCGAAGCTAATTACGAGATACGTCAGAAACAAAATCAAATGAGTGAATTCACAAACGCACAGACAATACCTAGTACAAATTTATACTTGTTTCAAGTGGTTACACGTTATACCAGTAAAAGACCTGCACAGTAACTTTATTTCTAATTAACATGATTAACACAAAACATTTAAGAAAAACCAGACTTAATTTTATGTTTCGTAATGCAGACAATAGTAAAATGAGTTTAAGAAGTGTACATTAAAATATGTTGCAAATTGTGAGAAAATCAGATGAATAAACGCACCTTCTTTTTTTTGGACGAGGTCGAGCTCGCACGACTTTAACTTGTTTCGTTATTGTTTCAGATAACTGTGTGGCATCATTAGGTGATGTTGTTTCTGAAGACTGTGAAATATTCAAAGAATCATTCTCTAACATAGATGTGGATTTAAGTGACTTTCTGTACTTTCGCTTTTTCCGAACCTCAACAGGACGAATAGAAGCCCGACGCTTTCTGGATTCTAAAAGAGACTCGTCACCCCTGGCATCGATATTTTCATCAATACTTTCAGTGGCATAAGGATTTGAGTCGATGTTGTTAACACTCTCAACATCTGTTTTAGGTTTTTTCGGTGCACGACCACGCGGACGCTTTGTTAGCGGGGCTATAAAAACAGGTCTGTCAGGAGTGTTGTCAGATTGCGCCTCATTTGTTGGAGCCCCAACTTCCCGACTCTTTCTTGGTTTTCGCGGATGTTTATCTGTATCATTCTCGTGATTTCGAGGCTTACGTCCTCTAGTCTTTTTCACTGGTTGTGATTCAGTAGATGTAGTCTTCGGTAGTATAGAAGCGTAAGAGATATCACTGCAGCCTAGACTATTGAATTTATTCATTTCAATACATTGAGTTCCGGGTCCTACGATGGAATGTACAGGTGCTGGTGCTATAGGTTGTAAGTGCTGTCCAATTAATTCGCTCGAAGTCCCCTGATTAATATTCACAGATTATCAAGTTAGAATAAGGGAGTTAAGTAGAATGCAATTATTTTACGTCAAAAAAGTATGAACCAATTCATAGGAAATATAGAATAGCTATTTACCGTTAAAGTTATAAATAAATGACTGATTAGAATCATTTTTAACAGGTATTAAGCGTCTCAAGGCTACAATGATTACCATCAATTACGTTCATTTTCATTACAGAAGCTCAAAATCTCATTTTAGTGTTTTATCACAGTAACGAGAACGGACTTGTGTGTCTATTCAACTGGTGTTGCAAATCACATTAAGAATTCTAATTCTCTGAAGTTAGTATTAAATAATATGTGAAAGACATTGATCGGCTTAAGAACAGTGAGAAGTAACTCAGTCAATCAAACGCAACGTAGAGTCTCACACATGAGAACATTAGTTCGATTTGCCATATCCAATTAGTAATTTCGTCGGAGCAGGTTCCAGAGTAGTAAAAGTAGTGACTGTGATTTGGCAAACGTATATTCTTAAGTACTGTAAAATCATATGGAGACATTCAGTCACATACCAACCAAAGAGAACTGTCTAAAATGGCTAATTTGAGACGATATTGAAGGCTAATTATTCTGAAATCTCTAACCTTGATAGCAGCACGTATAGCAGATATCAATTGCTAGCGTAACAACACCATGTTACATGTAGTGAGCAAGCTTTTCATTGCCAGACAGAACAGGACAAAATCCAGAAATGAAAAGTATGAATCATAAGAGCAAGATAAGGAGTAAGATAAACTGTGAATGCATCTACAGCGAAATTATCAATTTCGCATCATGTAACTTAGTCTCCAATCTTGGATTGCAATTATAATGTAGAACCGAGCTACAAAGCTTTAAAAAACAGGAGTATTACCGCAACAAATGAATACATCTACGGCGAGGTCCTAAATTTCTATGGCTTTCTGTTCCCGATACCTAGTTAAATTAACAATGTGAATTCCAAATAATAATAGTATAAACAATGGTGAGAAAAACTAGATATTAAGTATACAATTTGGGAAGATGAAAATGTAAGAACGAATGATTAGTAAGACTCAAGATACGAGGAATCGCATCTCCTCTATGATCGTTTTGAGGTATGCCACGTGAAATCCCGAACCATTTATTGCAATAACCTCATAGACACCAAAACACCTTAGTTTAACAATCGACTATTTCATAAACCAGCCACGTTTTTATTCGGTCACACGTAACTTTCAACCTACTCCTATACCAGTTGTCAACACTCGTTGAGGTAGACACTGGTTGCACATAAGCAATGTGTTTCAACCCCATCATCCGATAATGGTTTAAAACCACATCAACTGACATAGCATCTTTGCCAAGCACTTAGCGTCCAACTCCGAAATATTGTAGAAGTTTTAATTATCATTGCGAAACTTAAAAAGCTAGATCCTAGAATGTTTTAAAATGCAGCTTCTCTGGTCTCTGAATGCACAAGTTTTTTGTATGTGTAAAGGAAACAACTACGAAGCTAATCCTTACTCAGAACAAGAAAAAGCGCATTTACCTGGTACTGTGGGTTCCAGTAGCTCCCAGTATTCATGTTTAGTCGGCTTTCTTGTGTAAACGGAACGTACTGTCCATAGCTTTGATATACCTGAGAAAAATTGCCAGAAGTGACAGATGAAACACTCCCACAAGAAGATTCTGATATATTTTTACACAGAGGATTATAAGAAATATCAGAAGAATTTTCAGCTTGGCGATAATGTATTGTAGATCCATGAATCGATTGCTGAACTGTATCTGAATTGAGTGTAAATGAACTGGAGTTAAGTGGTCCTATGAGATTACTTTGACTAGTGCATATATTCATTTTGCTGTAGTCCAATTCAGTGTTTATAGAAGTACAGCTTAAGGACTCAGGAATTTTTCTTGGATTTGATTTTGCATCATTAATAACCTGTTGATTTCTAGAAACGACTAACGAACTTTGAAGGTTTAGATTATTCTGAGGTAATGCGGCGCTTGCAGGTGCAAGTGATTCCCGACTCTGCTGGTTAATGGAATTTTCCAAAAATCCATTAGATACACCAGCTGACTGGCAAAAACTTGATAAACATGAAGAGGTGATGCAAGGGTTTATATTATTACTTGGGGATATGATAAGTGAAGGACCACACACATTACCTGACTGAGAACATACAGTCAGTAAACTGGACCCAGATATATTTCTGTCTATGAAACAATTTGAAATAGTGCTTGACAGAGTAGTCTGGTTGTTTGAGGTGGGTTGAACAGTTGAGTAACTATTAACTGTATTGACAGACAGATGGCCGCTCACAACCGGAGAGCCCTCCTGTAAATGGGGTGTGACAACATATGGGTAGGAAGTATTCGCGACAGAAATACAGCTGGACGAAATGGACGGGGTTGTGCAATCGTTTGTACTAGTAATTTCCTGTGAAACTTTTAATGTATCATTCTGACAGCAAACAACTCGCGGATCGGAAGTACTACAGTTAGTTCCAGTTGGTTTTAAATCTACAGAATATCGATGGATTGAATATGATGATGGTGAGGACGGATTAGGGGCCGATTGAGAAACAGGGAGAGGTACGTTCTGAAGTGTTTTATCACTACAGTTCTGAGAAGAATAAAACGGTTGAACAGACTGTTTTTCAGATACTAAGGCAGACGATTCTAAAGTTCTCAACTGCCCCTGTAAAAAGTTGATTTCTTGTTGAACAGTTGGGGAAGTGGATGACAAACGATACAGTTGAGACAAACGATCACAAATCCGAGTTGATTCCTCCTTGTATAAACTGACCTTTTGAGACTTACAATCTAAAGTGCTGACATATGATCCAGTTGCATCATTTTGTAAACTATGAGGTTGAATACTAGACTGAGTCTGGATGGCTTGATGAAAACCTGAGTCCTTACTTCCATTTAAATAACTCGAAGCACAACTTGATGAGTTGGATGTAAGAGTTTGATTAGTGGAAACACGGCAGGCAAACTGATTCACAGTTTGAGGATGTACTTCAGAAGTTCGTGAATGGGGTCGTGAAAAACGTGGATCACCTGGTCGCACACTGTAATTCGGTGAGGTGTAAGGTGAATTTTGGTCCCATGTGTACTCCGGACGGTCATATGGGGAACCACATCTTGGGGCGACTAATCGTTGTCGATTGTTACTGCAATCATATTGATATTCGGGATTAGGAAAGCCTAAAGGGGCACTTGTATACAATTTGGGATCATAACGAATCTGCTGCTGTTGCGGAATGTTAAATCTAGACTCGTAACCGTAATATCCTGGTGCCTGTTGCTGAAAATTATTGGTGAAGTTTGGATTGCTCTGGACGTTTTGGTGGACTGTATATGAGCAAGATCCTGGGTCGTTTAGGTCTTCCAGGAAGCTAGATGACTCGACACCGAATGATCGGTACTGATGTTCCATTCGAAAATAAGTTAAGTTCACAGAATATATCCCGTATGTCTGTTTTTAATGCGTATTATCTGTTGAATCATTGCTTGATCAGTGGAAGTTAGGATAATAGTTGCCATTTTCATTTCAATGACACCGCTTCCGAATGACCTATTGTAACCCTGAAAGGTTGAATAAAAGCAGCGAAATAGAACAACGAAGTTTATCAAATATTGGGTCCATAGAATCGTATGAACAAGATGTTATTTACTGTTTTTCAGTGATAAAGTAGACCTACGCTTATCAGATTGATGAAGTATGCATTATTCAAGGGTAATTCAAGACAATCATTCCTACCGTTTCAGTGCATTTATAACTCATGAAAACCAGTTAGTGATGAAATTTGTTCTGAGATGCATGCTCACTCCATCAATTTCGTACAGGCTAAATTGCAATCGTAAACACATTCCTGAGGTTATTCATATGTTATGAAGAGAGCAGTACGTCCCAATGCATATCGTCACATTATTCATCTTCTTGGTGCCTTTTAAATGAAGTTAGTCTAACCAAACTCTTTAATACAGAAAGGTCTATCGTCTAAAGACTCAATCACTACACTCAGCTGTATTCATGACAATCAGGTTCGCAACTTTCACTTTTCGATTGACCAAACTATTCCAAACCAAATACTTAACCAATGTGTCCTTCGTGGAAGAAAACATACTCATATGAATTTCCCGAACTTATAAGAGGGTTAAAAACTGTTTGTGGCATAAAGATTATGGGTTTGAAGATTAGGCACTGGTGCACTTTGGGGAAATTCGTGTTGACGACTCCATTTCGAATTTTTCCCTTGTATGTGAAGACAGTTCCCCAAAACTTTCTTAACATTATTGTTGAACGGACGACTAGTACAATAGAACCTGCATTAACTGATCGAGAAATATATTGTTCACAGCCTGCTGCCATGAAAAAATGTGAAGACATTTGCCAACGTCTTTCCTCGTATATTTCACGATACAGCAAATCATGGTAACTGTAGAGTCCGACCATCGGAATATTTGGGAATGTCGACAAATCATTTATAGAGCTCCAAAGACAAGAAGGAAAATATTCCATGCAGTCAGTTCCCTTTATGAATTTAAATAAAGCCAAAACAAATATTGATGCAGAATAATATAAATGCATAATATTTCGTGGTTCCTCGTCAGCTGCTTACAACCAAATATGTATTAGAATTTTACATAGAGATAAGAAATAGTATGAAACAGATGACATAAGTGAATGTAAAGGATTGGAATGACAAAAGTTATCAATTGTGAATATATATATATATATGCGAGAACAAGTCAGATGTTTTTAGTTGTTAGAAATAAGGTGATGGAGTTCAGAGACAGATAATATTAATTGTGGGATAATTGTAGAGGTATAAAAATATTTATGGAATTAAAAACTGATGAGTTACGTGATAATTGAAAAAAATTTAAAGAGTTCACATAATTTAAGAGTATCAAGTGGACGGAAATGTGTGAGTGAAAAGGTAGTTTAGAACCCGAAACTAAATATTAAGAAAACAATAACAAGAAAAAACAATAAATACAAACAAAATTGGATTACCAGGGTAGTAATAAGTTTATTACTCTCTTTTTGAATACATAAATCCGGTTTAAGTCTTTTCATCGCGATCGCTTCGGCAAAACGGAGAGCAGCCGTACTTCTTTGTCCGTTAATAATTTTAAAAGCATGAGAGATGTCATCGGTATACCCGGTGTCAAGTAAATCCCAAGCTATTGCACAGTTGAGAGCCCTAGTCCCTCGCTGCTGCAATTTTTTTTGGAACATGCACAGAAATGCGAACATGTACTCTTCTCTCGGTTTTTCCAAGGCATGTGCTTTGGCACGTACATGTAAATTGGTAAATGCAGTTGGAGTTACTAAAAAAAGGGGACTTGTCGATTTTAGTTTGCTTGAGTGAGCAGTTCCTTTCCCATACCGTCGTCAGTTTTGCTTCTAGTTAGGACATTTTCATCGCGAAATTTATGCTGTGATTAATTATTCCAGTAATTCCATCTCC
Source organism: Schistosoma mattheei (assembly GCA_944470405.2). Lineage (NCBI taxonomy): Eukaryota > Metazoa > Platyhelminthes > Trematoda > Strigeidida > Schistosomatidae > Schistosoma > Schistosoma mattheei. The sequence goes on along the minus strand of OX103943.1, from coordinate 68,687,779 downwards.
TTTGAAGCGTAAGTATAAGAAACAAAGTTTTAATTTCCACTTTACCATACTTTACTTTATTTCGTCACCTACATTATCAGTTTTTAATTCCATAAATATTTTATTACCTCTACAATTATCGCACAATTTATATTATCCGTCTCTGAATTCCAACACCTTGATTCTAATACCAAAAACACCTGACTTCTTGCATACATATATTTATTTATACATTTACCATTGAAAATCTTTGTCTTTCCAAACATTTAATTCACTCATGTCAATTGTTTCATGCTATTAATTATCTCCACGTTAAGTTCTAACACATATTTCGCTATACGAAAGAAAATAGCCAGATAAGTAAAAACGGACTGCGTTGAGCTTCTAGCGATCTAATTTTATCAAGAGAACGCGATTGGTTTAATGGAAACAATTATTGTTATGACCAATTGTACCAGTGATTGTTTTACTGTACTTGCTTGTTTATCTGTACTAAGGACGTTCTTCCTTCCTGTTGATTGTGACCTTGCACGAATTCGGTTACGCTCAGTAACCACACTTGTACTCCCTTGGCAAGATCTCGGTATTCTTTCGATACCACGAGATCGCTAACAAATACACTTCGACTACAGCCATGAACTGCCTTCTGATATTTGACTTACGGAGGATCTTATTGATTAAATGGCACGTAGTCTTCCTGTAGTGGTGGTCATAGTCAACCGCGACTCGACCGCACAGCATGCTCAATACCGAAATACCCTAATTTATCGCGATCTCGCTGCTTATAACCTATATCACGTCTCATCATGTTACTTAGTACACTGAACCATGAGATGGCTCATCTTTCAAGTATTATGAAAATATCATTGGTCAACCTTCGCCTAATTTACCGTAAATTGGTAGATGTGGCGTAAAGACTGATAACCTATAGGCAATTGTTTAGTTTCGATATTCTATCCTGTAAACCTTTCCATTTGTTTGTGAAATCACTCAAAATTAAGAAAGGTAGTCACCACATGTAAACGCTTTCCGAACGTTGTATCTTTCGTGTAGCGTCAGTAAAGCAGAATTGATTGGAGTGAAGCCTATGAATATCATGGTAGATGGCGTGCTTTTCGATCAGTCACTGTGACACACTTGATCCTTTTCCTCTGAGATATGATGGCAGATAGAGCAATACCGCGTTTTTTAAGCTTGACCGACACGTCTTTTTGCCAGGGTTATCGTGCAAGAGGGTTTTAGAGGTTTGGACTGATCCAGCAACAACGTGCTAATAAAACGTATGTTGTTATGAATAATCATGTATGACATCTGTCTCACTGTTGCCTTAAGCGAAAATTGATCTGTTCACTTTTAGTCTAGTAATATAATTTAGCGTGGTCGTATATAATTACAAGATTACAGAAATTCTTTTGTTAACACGACTCTTCTATTCTGAGTACACGATCACGGAAATACAGTAAAAAACATATAGACGAGGAATGTGTCGTGTGGTAAGTCACACGTAAAATGAAAGTAAACTGAATCTGTGCATCAGCGCACTGGTTAATATTAGTTTACCTCATGTTGAATACAAATTAGAGTTTCAACTATTTTATTAGGTGAAAATTGGTATTATTCAAAAGGTATGCTCACTTAAGTCCTTCATCCTTTATGAAGGCAACGACTGCTGACCACAGATAGACAGTCAATCATTTCCAGGCTTCATCTTTCCATTCAGTGCAATAAATCGTCCATTTCTGTCCAATTCTAATTCCTGATGTAATGTGTCTTCTGTTCTGCCTCGGTTCTCTTACCACTGCGGATTCCAAGTTAGGTCTCACTTTGTGATACAGTTTGATAATTTCTGTAGTGTGTGCCATCTTCACTATAAGAGTCTTTTCTTTTCTTCTCACCTGGGAGCTGATTTGTTCTTCATCACAGTGAGCTAATGCTGGTGGTGTCTGACAAACGAATTCGGAGTAACTTTAATAAATATCTGTGATGTTTTTCTCCAAGAATCAGCACCACAAAGAACTGTTTTAAGTTTAAATTTAAGGTTTTGGCCTTAATGTTGTCAGACAGTCCTTTAAAGTGCAGATATTCGTCGTTTCTTTGACTGCTTTGCCAATTCGAGCCCACAAATATTCGCCAGTATATTCTTGTTTTCCAGTGCTGTTGTTGAAGTATTTGGAAACTCTTCCTCCGTCTAATTATTGCTCAGTCGTTGGTCATAGATTCAGAAGATTTTGCACTCCCTGTGAATCTTCAAGCCCATTGTATAACAAGAAACTGCTATACTGGTATACCTGATCTACTTTTTTTGCTGTGTACGTAATGGAACAGTAATCATATAAGTTTATATCGTCAACTGTATCCAAGGTATCAACTGCACTACGTGTTTTCCTGTGATGAGGTAGTCTTTACTGTAAAAAACCTTTGCAACAGAAAATATAAAATTCAGTCGACTGTAGACTAACATTAGTGATGTCCTATTTTTCACTGATTTTCGGCAAATTAGTTGTACTCAATCTTCAGAACTGCCGTTTTTAGTGTTATACCATGGAAATTTATGTTCCCGGAATAAAAATCGCAAAACAGTTAACCGTAGAAAGGCGAAAAACAAAAGTAGAGGTTTCGTGAAGGAAACTGTTACAAAAACGATTTTAACAATTTACTGAAAACTGAAAATTGACGAATACTATTAGACTACTCGTAATTTGAATATGGGTTTCCTCCATGTTTGCCTGGGGGCTGTAAGTGTTTCAATCTACCGTCATTCAAGAGTGGACCGTATTCAAATTTTAAATGCAGCTATGATAGTAATGCGATACCTATGCAGTCCCAAGCTTTACTAATGTTTGCCTCCCAGTATCTTGCTCAGACTTCATTCTTATCAGTTTTATATCAAATGTTCTTAATTCCAAATATTTCCAAAGAGACCATCGACTATCTTTGCAATGACCTCAATCTCTAGCGCTTGTGCTAAATATGCGGTGTTGTCTAATCCAGGGTCAGTGCACCTTCTGCTTTGCCTGATTTCCTTTTTGTTTATATGATGAGCACTGCTGGAAGGTACGAGTGCTGTTCTAAACACCAGTGACTATATTCTAGTCAAACGTTTTTCGGTGTGTTCAGTCCACTTGTTCAGCTACTCGTACTTACTTACACCTGTTACTCCTTGTCGAGGAACATAGGCCACCCACCAGAATTCTCCATCAAACCCTGTACTGGAAAATCCTTTCCAGTTGTTATTCATCCTCTCCACGTTTGCTTCTGGTTCCCGACACAGTGTGTTCTTCAGCTTTCCTCTTTTCTATTTCCCTTCAGGATCCCAAGTTGACGCTTGTCTCGTGATGCAGTTTGCTGATTTCCGTGATGTGTGTCCTATCCACTCCCAACGTCTTTTCCTCTTCAGTTGGAAGTTGGTTTATTCTCCCCCTCAGTAGCCTGTTGATGATGATATCCGACCGACGGACATTAAGTATCTTATGTAGACCAGTGTTTGTAAATTCTTGTGCCTTTTTGATGATGGTTGTGGTAGTTCTCCAATTTTCAGCTCCATACAGTGGAACTGTCTTGACGTTTGTATTGAAGATTCTGACTTTGATGTTGGTTGACAGTTGTTTTGAGTTCCATGCGTTCTTCAGTTGTAGGAATACCACCCTTACTTTACCAATCATTGTGTTTACAACTTCATCGGATCTTCCTTGTTCATCGATGATGCTGCCCAGGTACGTGGGAGTTTCCACTTCTTTCCATCAAGTGTGATTGAGTTAGTGTTCTCCGTGTTGTATTTGAGGATGTTGATTTATCCATTGTGTATGTTGAGGCCTATTGATGCAGAGGCTGTTGCTACACTAATGGTCTTCCACTGCGTTCGTTCGTGTGTATGGAATAGAAGGTATGATGCTCTTGATACTGATCAAAAGTTTATATTATTTATTCTTGACTCTCTGTCATATTTTCTGTACGTCAGTTACACTACTTAGTTCTGTTATATTACTTTCTGCGAGCACAAATAAGTTGAGCTCAGTTCTTCGTTTTTGTTCTCTTCAAGATAATACAATGAATTATATATATGGAATATTCTTTGCACTTGCCTTTTTTCTGTGGCTTTCGCTAGTTCTATATGTTGTTCTTTTTAGGCCTCAATTGTCTTCCTTACTTACTCGTTTGATCTTGCATATTTTGCTTGTATCTCGGCTTTTCGTGGTTGTTTGGGCTGCTATTTCTTTCTATTACCCTTCTCAAACTATGTACAGAAATTCATTTTTGGTCGGTGCGTATAGTGGTCCAGCACCTCGTGTCATACTGGGATCATTATTTTCTTTGCCCGTTTTAAATTGTTCTTCTCACTAGTTTTGAACTTTTCTAAGAGATCTTGTAAGAATTGGGGTATGTTGCGGGTAGCTATCTTGCTAGCATATCGAATATATCTATATCATCCGACGACATTCATAAGGAAGAAAACCACGACCAACTTGAGCAAAACCAACTACATTGATCGAGTCATTTTTCTCGAATACCATAGAATGAACATGGAGGACAACCCTTTTGCAATCATCTGTTGGAGACTATACACAGGAACAATGATACTGTTGAGGGCCAAACTATCTGATTCTAGTTCCGATTCTAAGATTATCTAAGTCTGGAGCTTCTGTTGTTAATGTTAGTTGCTCTCATTATCAAATGTTAGTCTATTGTGTGGGCTTGCTGCACCACCATCTCACCTTCCCTTTTGTCCATCTCTTTTCTAGCCCTTTACATGCTCGGCCAGTACGCATTACTACTTGCTGATTAAACGTGAAAGGCTACTAACATGTCTTCTTTCTACTAGTCCAGAGCAATGCGATGACTGTTCCTTCGAAAAATTAACATGAGGATAGTTATGGATTGCCCTCTCCCAATAAAGGCGGCAGAACAAATCCATACACTGAGAAAGACTGTCGTGCTTATTAACCGTACTCACACTATAACAATTTATAATCCTTCTCTTTTCACTCGCATGTTCTACCCCTTGTCTTTAGTATCGATTCGCTTATTTTCCTCAAAAAGTAATTTACACTCCACAATTTCTAAAATAAGCAGTCAAGTTTTACTACAGATGATTATCTCAGCTACTATAGGGCAAGTCACACATAAGGACATCCAAAAGATCTCAGTCCTCAGTGAAAAGTCCAACTCAATTAGTACTATAAGTAGAATTATAGTTAGGATAATCTTTCTGAAAGCAAACAATGAAATCAAGACACGACCATCGGGACCTTCAGCTTTATACCGAAAGCAACCAACCAGTGTAAAACTCTGCTGTCCTGCCGACTACATGAGATTGGAGAGAAATTATTATGTATAACGAAGCCTGAGTAGTCGTTTGAAAGATTGAAAACTGGCCAAGAATTTCAACTTCGGATTCACCACACCGAAACCAAGACCCATTCATGTAGATAATGCTGATTGTCCTATTGAGTGGCTTGACAGAAACAATAAAGCAAACCGACTGTTGCTCGAGATGTACAATTAAGAGTGCTAAGGAGAAGTTATAAAGGACTTTGTGAAACCTAGAACAATTATCCCCATTTCCACTCTGTGACTTATTAAGTAATCGGTTTATGTTAATCCTATGTTGCCCTGTTTATAAGTCTGTAACCTATCCCTTCCTGCAGCATTCTACGTGAACGTTTAGAAAGTAATATCTCACGAACATGACCAATCAAGTTATCACAAAACAGAGCACAACAGTGATTCCCACTGACATATTGAGGTTTAACTTTCTTTTAAAAGTTTTTACATGTATGCATAATTTAAATTAACCTTTTAAGTACTTCGTGAGCATTTAATACCTGAGAAACTTAAGACTACATTACATTGGAACTGATTCTACGGAACTACAATATCATCAAAATTTACTAATTAGGAATCCATGACGGTTAATTAATCGATCAAACGGTGCGTTGTTTTCGTCGGTAGTATAACACTGTCACAGTATTCCCAAGTTTTCTGGAGACCAATTATCTTTAAGAAAAACATCTGAACGAAATGAAGATTCAGTAAATTACTTTTATTCAAAGAAATATTTTGGTTTCTTTTCAATAAATAGAAGAAAAATCATTATTAAAAGTACAATCACAGTGCTGATGGAGGAAAAATTATAAGGATAAAAATATATAGTCGAATAAACTTAAGGATAAGTAGATAAATGTATACATGAACAAAACGGAGAACCATACTAAGTTCTTTAAATGATGGATGCTCCTGGTTTACGTTGAATATGCACATTTTTCATAACACACCAATTATTTAACAGGTCCGATTTAAGAAACTATAAAGCACACTTGTTAAGGAGTTTGAAACCTGGTGTCTGCATCAAGCATTATATATATATAGTCACTAGAAGAATTGTCTACTGCTATTAGATGGGATCATTAAAATTGACTGATTAGTTATATCTTTATTTGGATCAAACATTTCATTATCCATCAATACTTCTAGTTGCTCATTTAACAAAGTTGGTGAATAATCATAAATAGATGATGAATGTTCTGTACAACTGGTGTTTTCCTCTTTGTAGACATTAACATGTCTAGACGTTGCTAAAGACTGTCCATGAATAATATCCTGCACAGAATGTGGTAAAGAATCAGACACTTGTTCCAGCTGGCCTAACAAGGCTGTAGCACGAATTATAGAGTCTTCCAGTGGAATCTTCATGGATAGTTCATTCACATGCTAAATTTGTCACAAAAACATTTACGTAATATTAACTGCTTGATAACAAAAAGAAAACCAACATGTTCCATAAACTAGTACATTAGATGTAATTATAAATGAATTGCTTATAAAAAAGGCATCACTTCATATGGAAGATAATAGTTTGTGAGGCTACAACGGCTGACTGAATTTCATTCATTCATATATATATATATATATATATATATATATATATATATATATATATATATATATATATATATATATAATTTGAGCATTGTATACAACGTAATACTTTATACTTCTATGGTGCATTTATATATCATTACGGAATCAACATGTCGAACGTTTTTCTAACTACGTCAACTCTTTTACCGTGAAATATAATTTCTGGTGATTTATTTTTATGAAATAAACTAACCTTTAATATACTGTTTGCATCATATTTTCTATTCATGATATTATCTCTTTGAGTCAAAAGTATGGCGGCAGCGAAAAAGATATGGAAATTCTTAGTCCGATAATCTGTCCAAAACGCCTAGAGAAAGCATTACACCAAAAACGATAACACTATTAATACAGAATGGAAAGTCATGAACGGGTTTGACACTTGTCATTAGCAAAACTCACTGGTAAATATAAGCATATCAAGGAAACGTGAGACTTCAATTTAATTTCACATTAACTGGTTACAAAGTAGTAACCAATGTTATGCTTATCTAACTCATAACGCTGATCGAATTCTATTAATCAAGTTGAATTCTGATTACTAGTCTTCATGAATGGTCAGGAAACCATAAACCTAGGTTTTATTCTAAGCTAGAACTAGTCGACGTAAATTGCTAGCAATCTTGAGGGAATCGACACGGCAATTGCTATAAATCATTGACCAACCAGTGTAAACATCTCAGTTTTACAGGATATCAGTCGAAGCCCGAATCGTTCAATAGCAACGTCTCATATTATGAAACTGGATGATCCAAACTTGAATTTCACACAGGACACAAGTTCCGGATTGCAGGTACTACTTGGTAACAAGTATAAACTAGCGCGAAACATAAGCTCACAGTTTTATGTCAAGTACCTGATATTGAAATCGCCTTCATAATGAAAACCTGATTAAACTACTCTGTGTACATCAACTGAGAGAATGAAAATATGAGTATCTAGGATAGTATACTAGACGTAAAAACAAAACTGGTATAATGGAGAGGGTAGTATGGAAATATAGCTCTTGGAACTATTGTACGAGAGACAATTTTTACACTTTTATTGTACAATTAATAGACGCTTGAACTGTAAAAATTTTTTATTCTCCTATTTTTAAAATTTTGTTTAACCCATAAATCGCTGTCATATACGTTATCGTTCCAGATTTACCATTAATTAATTATTTACTTATTACTCCGGTTTATAAGCAAACAGTGTAATTACCTAATTGTGTTGCTGTGTCGTCAGGTATATTGTATAGATTCTGAGTCATGACAGAATGAATTACAATGGAGGACTGATCTTCCTACCTACGTCTTCTGATTGGACACTAGGTTAGAAGGATCTCGAAGAGTAGTAAGCTTTAAGGTCTCGGTGGTTCCTAATTGGTCGATGTCTAAATTGGTAAACAGTTCACCGATCATACTGGCAATATAAGCTAAATAATCGATAGTCGAACTAGAGGGGAAGAGAGCATAAAACTGCTCTGTTATTATTAAAACTTGGTCACACGAGACCTCAATAGATCTCAACCATCCACTTGCATGTTTTTTCTGTTATGCCAAAATATCTTCAAGGTTTTCCATATTTTATTATTTCATTGGTTTCATTTTGTTTTTTTTTTCTTCGGTTCTCCACAGCCATTGATGGGTTTACATTTTTAGATGTTTAAGTTGATTTCCTCTGTGTTAATATAAAGTATGGTCAAGACAAGCCAACGCAAAATTTTCTTAAAATCCTACGACATTTAGCATGTCACAATCATGTGAGGATATAGAGAAATAACAAATAACTAATAAGTGATTGTAGGTGGTATACTCTACCTGTAGCTCATCCAGGGCTACTGCCAGTCCCGAGCTCGGGTAAAGGAGGGTTGGGCATGGGGTCGGCAACCCCACCCCGTAGAAAACAACCTAGTTAAAAAACGCCAACCAGATTGTAGGTGTTTGTATACCAATTAAAATAGATTTTAAAACACTGATTAAAGTAAATAAACACGTTTTAGTAAATAATATAATCATCAATAACAAATGAAGAATTAGAAAAATAGCGAAACGTTTTCGAAATTATTAGTGTATAACTTAAGTAATTACAAGAAAAATAACCAGTTTAGAAAATTAACAAAAATAAACGAACAACTTATACATGAATTTGAAGAAACTATTGAATTAAAAAATTAAAACAATTATTAACATATGATTAATTTAACATACCTCCCATAAAGTCATAGTATCTTTGTATGAGAATTCTCGTTTGAAATGAATTAACAACCAGCGGAAGCAAAACGGCATTTCTTTGGCACTTTTCGATTCTGTAAACATTTATTGTAGAAATTTTAGTAAAAATAAGATGCGAATCGGTTACCAGTTTACGTAAATGAACAAAATCAAAGTATAAAAATAATACAAAATTTTATATGATATGAAATGATAGTATCCTTCTGAACATCTTCAAAGTAAGTTTTCTATGTACTAGATGAAAACTCGTAAGTTCAGAATTATTTAAAATGAGATGTAATTTAACAACTAGAAGTGGATTACATCGAGGAAGCCATCTTCTTATAAAATTGTATTAACTTTGTTAAGTTAATGATTCATGGAATGTCAGCTATAATACATTCAAGTCAGTAGCAAATTGTTAGCTAGCGCTACAATGTGTAAATCATAACGATTTCTAAACACGTACTGACAATAAGATCAAGTATTAATGTTCTACTACATTTTACTACAAGCAAAAAATTAATCTTCGAAGGCTTACCTATATCGGTCAAATCAAGTATTGAAATTTATTTAGATTAAATGTGGTTACATTAACTAAGATAATTAAACGTATGATATGCTAACAGCTAAATGGATTTACAATAATCTCAAACATTTAGATATAGTGAATAAACTCAAGTTTGCACAATAAAAGTGATAGCGCATTAAACTGTCAACTGTCAGTTAGATTTCTTGAAGATTCACAAGAAAGAAAACTATACTTTTTTGGCAACACAAGTGTGACATAAAAATAAACATACTGAAGAAGATGAAGACTTTGTAAAATCCTAAAACACCGTATTATCCAACACAAATATGCTACATAATCGTCTTTGTCATTTCTTTAATATTTACAGTCATTCTGCTTCAAAATAGTAATCGAAATTATATATATATATATATATATATATATATATATATAGAGAGAGAGAGAGAGAGAGAGAGAGAGAAACTATTGCTCAAGCGGTTTTGCATAAATTATTCTCTGCTTTAAGGTACGTTTTTAAAAGTAATAAAAACAGGGAAACCATCCAGTTTCATGTTACATATATATAGCAGTTTCAAAAAAGTATTTAGTCATCTATTTTAAGTAATGAACGAACATACGACAAACTGTTACCTATTGTTAGAAAAGTCTATTATTGATTAGTCTATAAAGTTATTGATAGACAAGAAAGAATTGAAGTAATGGACCGATAGATTTGATCACCATTGAAAACCTGGTCTAACATTGGTCGATTCATGGTTTCAATCAAATTTAAAAATCCCCACAGTCTCAAACTAACACTTTGAGGAACTCTTGAATATACTAGCTCCATTGAATCCACCGAGTATCGGAGCAGAGCACGCAGACCTTCGAACAGATGTTACTCCACCAAAGATCGAAGAATCAGGATGACCACCACATAAATCGAGAGAGAGACCTGACAATATACAAACAAAAGCACTGAAGTCAGACATAGAAGTAACTGAAAACATGCTCCAAATTCTATTCAGGAAGATTTGGGAGGAAGAACAAGTGCCAACTACAAACTGAATAGAACGGCACCTCATCAAGATACCGAAGAAAGGAGATCTGAGCAAGTGTAAGAACTACAGAGGCATCACACTAATATCAGTACCAGGAAAGGTTCTCAACAGTGTTGACGAATCGGATGAAAGACTCAGTAAACGCCCAACTTCGATATCAACAGTTAGCATTGGTCGTACACAGACCAAATCAAGGCGCTACGGATAATTGTTGAACGAGCAGTTAAGCGGAACTCGTCACTACACACCAACTTCCTTGATTATGAGAAAGCATTTGGCAGTGTGGATAGGAGAATTTTATGGAAAATTCTTCGACACTATAGAGTACTCAAGAAAATCGTCAAAAGCATCCGGAATATATACGACGGAAAATTGTCATAAGTCTTGCGTAGAGGACAGCTGACAGATACATTCCAAGTGAAAATCGAAGTTAGACAAGGCTGCTTACTCTCCTCCTTTCTCTTTCATCTGGTGGCCAACTGAATTATGAAGACCTTCACATTTGAAGGGAAGCGCGGAATACAATGGACAGCTTCGACACACCTAGATGACTTGGACTTCGTAGGTGATCTAATCGTTCTATCTTATACACACGAACAAACGCAGTGGAAGACCATTAGTGTAGCAACAGCCTCTGCATCAATAGGCCTCAACATACACAATGGATAAATCAACATCCTCAAATACAACACGGAGAACACTAACTCAATCACACTTGATGGAAAGAAGTGGAAACTCCCACGTACCTGGGCAGCATCATCGATGAACAAGGAAGATCCGATGAAGTTGTAAACACAATGATTGGTAAAGTAAGGGTGGTATTCCTACAACTGAAGAACGCATGGAACTCAAAACAACTGTCAACCAACATCAAAGTCAGAATCTTCAATACAAACGTCAAGACAGTTCCACTGTATGGAGCTGAAAATTGGAGAACTACCACAACCATCATCAAAAAGGCACAAGAATTTACGAACACTGGTCTACATAAGATACTTAATGTCCGTCGGTCGGATATCATCATCAACAGGCTACTGAGGGGGAGAATAAACCAACTTCCAACTGAAGAGGAAAAGACGTTGGGAGTGGATAGGACACACATCACGGAAATCAGCAAACTGCATCACGAGACAAGCGTCAACTTGGGATCCTGAAGGGAAATAGAAAAGAGGAAAGCTGAAGAACACACTGTGTCGGGAACCAGAAGCAAACGTGGAGAGGATGAATAACAACTGGAAAGGATTTTCCAGTACAGGGTTTGATGGAGAATTCTGGTGGGTGGCCTATGTTCCTCGACAAGGAGTAACAGGTGTAAGTTATTACACACCCAAACTGAAATTTAACAGATGTGGTCAACTCCGTAGACCTAACATTTAGGAAGGGAGAGAAAACAGTTCATAGAGAATACTTATAAAGGAAATCGAGATGACTAATGTTTAGCATATGTGCCTTTGAGGCATTGCTAGTGTTTATTGAAACCAAAAACTGAGGAATGTGGAGATTAGGAGTAGGATACTGGGTAAATATGCTACATCATTTGATGAGGTTTTTGCCGACTGAGGTGGTTGGGTGAAGTATTATGCATATTCAATCACTGCTTACCTACATTAGTGATGATAGCTATTATGGGAGTAGGTTGGGAAAAAGCTATAGGTGGCCAAACTAAAAAATGACATAAGTCCATGAAGCCATTAGCTGTTTAACTGAGGTGTTTTGGTAGATGCAAATAACCTGGTCAAAGTCAGCACGGTAGTTTTATTTAGTGGTTAAAAGAGTTAGGTAGTATGCCTTAGAAGTTATCTCAATGGTGGAGTTATATTTACTGTGTTTTTCCTCAGATACAAAGTTTTTCTTTATTTTAAATTTTCCTATTCCATGAATTCGCATTTCCCGAATCGTATTTTCTATGCTTAATCTTTTCAATTACCGCCAATACTGTTACTGCTCTAGATTGCCGTTGCGTTATTGGGGTGTGGCAATTTGAACCAATGTACATGCATGCCAGCTTTCACGTCACGCATGACTGACTGACTGTTTAGGATTTTCGGTATTCTTAGATAATAAAACAAAAAAAAAACACCCAGTTGTTGTTATAAAAGAAGAAAACCATACGAAACATTATGCTATAGATATTTCAGGTAGGTTTACGAATTACTAGTAGAATTACATATATGTATCAAAAATGCGATGGGTATGTGAGGGCATACAGTCAGTAGATAATTACCATCTAAAGATAGATACACGTTCCTTTTCTAAATTTTGGTTGTACATATTATTTTATTTATAAGTTATGTTTCCTGGAATATTTTATCCTGATGTTAATAAACTTGTCATTAATTTAATAAAAATTACCAAGATATTCACTGAAAGTTGGATCAACTATTTCAATCAGTGAAAATAATTGATTAAATTGTTCTCTGACTGCATTGAGTTCACCATTGAAATTAGATTCCTATAATAAAGAAACAGAAAAGTTTCTAATAGAACATATATATATATATATATATATATATATATATATATATATATATATATATATATATATATATATATATATATATATTAGTTTTATCATCACATATTCGATAAGCAAACACTCAACATATTAACAATAAATGAATAAAATGTTAAAGAACAAATATTAGACTGTCATCTGGTAGAAAACTCTCTTGCTTGGAGATAGGTAGCTACTTATGACTATTAAAAATATTTAGAAAACTTTTTATTTAATAATTATAATTTGACTATATATTAAACAGAAGTATATTGTTATACTGTACAACTGATTGGGAGCACTTCTTACTGCAACAACGTTTATGGCGCAGGTGCATCCACTTTTTGTGTTCTCCCAAATTTTTCGTGTCCCTTTTTTATCTTTCCAAATTTATTTCACTGGATTATACACCTTGAATAACATCTTCAAACCCTAATAATTGCGATGACTGCTTATACTCTTACCACCTCTACCACTATGTATTTGAATCGACAACTGCATCTCTGTGCTAATGTGGTATGGCAACTAGAATTGATGTACGTACGTACGAAGTTCTACGTTGTTACTGACTGACTGACTGAACAACATTTATAGTACTGAATAACATTATTGTTATTAATATCATTATTAATAACATACAAAAGGGCAAAATAAAGATAACATTCTCCTACAAATTAAACAAATATGACTAGAGTAGAAGAGAAGTAAAATTACAAGAGAAAATAATCGATAAAGAAATGAACAGAGAATGTGGAAATATGAAATGCTCATTAATTATTGATTTATTTGTTTGATATTGTAATATATGTAAAAATCAAGAAAGTCTATTATTATTATTATTATCATTATTTAAACACATAAACATTGGTACAAAGAGGCACCAAATACATATGCGCCACATAAATCGTTCGATTTGCGTGAGGGGCTGGGATACTTCACGGGTGCCCGAACCGAAGTAGGTGGTTTTTTAGAGGGGCCACACCCGGAGCCTCCGACCTAAAGGTCTGATCCATAAGGCAGTGGGGCAACGACAGGAGATGCAGTCACTTGGTAGCCGGTCACCAACAATTGGTTCATACGCCATTTGTTTCTCTAGGGTTCTGGAGCACATGTGCACCATTGCTTTGCAACCAGGGTTTTCAAGCTTCTCTATGTGGATTGCCCGTATTCACCAACCCGATTAAAGCGCCGGACATTCGCTTTTTGTCCTCGACTTCGTAAACAACAGCCCCACCGCGAGAAGGTAGTGAGTAGGACTTCCCTGACAATGGTTGTATACACGTAGTCGTGTGAGAGCATTTCGAGAGGGAGAGCTGACTCTCCCCACTCTCGGCTGTACCAGGGCGATTTGAGGCCATAAGACTTAGTATAAGATGCCTGTTGCTAGTGTATACACAAGACTACTACTAACACTTAATTTACATTACGTCACATTCTTCTGTTTTGAGTGATTTTCTTTATTTCGTCTAGTTTGTAGCTCATCCGAAATCTCCATTCGAATCGGCCAAAAACTAGATTTTCCGAAAATCAGCATTGTGAATTTTTTTTAAATTTCCAACTGCAACATTAAATTAGACATTATGAATCTTACACACTGAATGGCTGATTCTCGAAGACACTCAAAAACAGTCTATAAATATTCATGCTTTTCGATATACCAAAGTCAGTTGTGGCGGGAATAAACCTTCGAACTGATCGTTTGTTTTTGCATTAGTTAGATGAAAATCTAAGCTTTTGGATAATGCGATAAGAAGATGAAGGTTATCAGAATTATGTGATATATTTGCAAAATGAATTTTGAAAAATGCGATCACGGCTATACCTGTCAAGACTTTATATGTGAAAAATAAAAGTTGAACTAGACTGAAATCCCCTATATGTGTTCAAAAACAATTTGTTCTTACTCTTAACCTATATCACTGATTTATTATCCAGCGTCGCTTTTCACATTACTTGTGTACTTTATTATTATTATTATCTTTGCTTCCTTTATCTTTTAATTTATCAAGTTGACCTTTCATTGTTCATATATAATATCGTAACAAGTATATGTGTAGTCACTGCTCGAAATGCATTGCGCAAACATACCACATAATCTTGATAACTTGCATCTCCTCACTATATTATCCAAGCTCATCAAGAGGACTAATTGTTTCAAATTTTGGAAATCTAAGCATTAAAAAAATTAACGCTTTCCCAATGCTTCTGAGAGAATCACTAGGCTAAACATTCAAGAAAGTTGAATGGATATACAAACATTGATGTACGTTTGTAATTCTGGATCATTTATATATATATATATATATATATATATATATATATATATCAAAAACTTACTAGTCTATTCATTAAACCAACAAAACACCAAAAAGAATCTTCTTCATCTTTAATAACATAAAGTATTAATGCGAGTAAATCATTCATTCCTTGAAAGTAACCTGAAGCACAAACATAAATACAAAAAAGAAATATGATTGAAATAGGCGGTTATGAGAACAGATTCAAAATGTTTAACAATAATCAAGAAGTGTTTTAGATTACTGTTAAGTCAGTCAGTCAGTAACAACGTAGAACTTCGTACGTACGTACATCAGTTCCAGTTGCCATATCACACTAGCACAGAGATTACTGTTAAAACGGCATCTCTTAGACATATCCAAGAAAAAAAACTGTCTACATTTTCATTATCAATGTACACGATTTTTAATTGTAAGAATGCATCTTTAAAAGAATTGAGGATATTTATAATTATTCTCCCTTTTCATTTTAGTCAGTATTTCATCAGCATAAAACTTTCAAGTGATGTTTTAAAAATTATTTTTAATCAGAACACAAAATGAATTGTCAGAGCAATTTTCTCGAAACTATAATCTATTCCATCTTATTGATAATTCGCTTGATTTTATTTTCACTTTTGTTTGGTTGACGTAAATCAAGAGACTAGGGAAGTGTGACCAAAGAAGTAGGTCATTAGGATAAAACCAACTATTAAAAAAACAAAGTAATCATGCAAATAAACAATTAATCAATGAAAAGTCTAGATATTGGTTGACGACTAAATGCAATCGGTAGGAAGTCCTATGTTTCATTAGGAAGACTTGTTTGCAACTACAAGATAACTAATGTTGTTTGAAGATCTGAACTCGCATCATTTTCTGGTGTCAATCAATGGCGTTATCATTGAAATATTCTGGTTGTGATTGACATACAGTAAGATCGAAATATTTACACCAATCAGACATTGAGTAGCAGTTGTCTAATTCAATGTTTATAAAATTCGTTCGAACTGTTTAACTAATAATTCCCAACTGCTAATTCATTTTGCTCATTCAACTTCAAACAAAAATGAACAGTGAACTGAAGTCGGTTTATTTAGTTGTAAAGGTTTCTCGAGATAAAATTTAATCAATATCAAATACTGGACAATAATACATTAGTTAATGACTGATTAATATAGACCTCGATAATATATGCAGTAGTTCAGTTGTGTCATTTAATGACTTTAAAGGTTTGTACATTATCTCTACAACAACTGAATTGGATATGTGCAGTTTTAAGGAAAGCAATGTCGATAATAATAAAATAAATGTTTAAGACAGCTAATCCATTAAGCTACTATTGATATAAATGGAAAACAAGTAAAAACAGTCTGTGGAGGTGTGTACAGAACTTGGCATAATTAGCAAGATCATAGATTAAAATAAACAAATATGACTTTTTTTTGTGAAAAAATGATTTGTTAAATTACACTGTGTTATTGTTTGCACACTTGTTTATCATTCTAAAGTGGATAACTATATTTCATTTTGTCTTAGGAGTGGAGCTCGAATTAAGAAGAATTGAATGCCAATTTACGCACCGATCATTACTGGAAGTTTTGTTGATTCACTGAAGACCGGTGGTGAATGATTTGTGGACAAAAACTTACAGAGTAGAGAAACAGTAACTGTTCGGACTGTTCTCGTGTAAAATCGCTACATTTATAAATGGCAGGATTTCATATTATTTAAATGTTTGATGAAGTGCAAATATACTTTACTTAAAAAAAACAATGATTGAAAGTTTGACATTGATGACTTCAAATATCTATTCTAAGATCCTGGAGACGCCGATATATCCTTAAGGCCTAATAAACGATCTCAAATCAACATAAAATCGATACCTTTCTCAATCAGTTAGTAACTTTGACATATTCAGTTATAAATTAGATAAAGTCTGCATTTAATACAATTAATCACAGAATAATAAATCAGTGAATATAAACAGTCAATTTCAAGTTATGTAATTAGCTCTCACCAAAATCCATATTATATATAGTATACGTGATAAGTATATCTGAAAGACGTGTCAAATTTCCATGACTATCATCCGAGTAGAAATCAGTTTTTCGATCAGTACGTGGAACGTCTTTATCTAATTATGTTGGTGTATAACAAAACAAAAAGAATATGTATCAGTTAAGTGTCGAGAAAAACGAAATGTTTTATACACGAAAAAAGAAACAAGAACAAATGCAGTCAACAATAAATACTGATTGGATAAGAAGCTTCTCCATGCTTTCAGACTTTTTTTTGGCTTTTCTCGAGTTTTCTGGGTCTCCCTAACAATATCGTAGTGTTCATAGATCACGTTACAATAGCAGAATCATGCCCAACAGTGTTTTAAATTATTCGGAAATATTAAACAACAAAAGGAAATTGCGTAATGATCTAACGGTTAGTGAAAATATCAAGATGCGCACTTCTGAGGAGTCCCACAATAGGACGAAAAGGCCGTCCCGTGTTTTCAGGTTTTTAATGGTAGTCTAACATCATTAGGTTCAAGATCTCAATCTAAAACTTAATAATCTCCACAACCCTATAGTGATACTTAATTTTCAGCCAATAAACCGTTCATCAAAGCTACATTTGATTTGGTTAATGACGATTAGTGTTATGTTTGTAAATTTTTGTGTCTGGGGTCTTCCTGCTTATACTTGACAATGGGGAACCACTGTAATTTCCATAATGTGAAGCAAAAGCACAAAAACTGATACAGATGAAGGCTTATGGACTCTCTAAAACGAGACCCTTAAACAGGTTGTCCGAAACTGTTCTCGTTAAACCAAATACACTCATTTACATACTGATTTTACCATTCGCTTGTTGATTATTCGATAAACATCATATGAATGAAACGATACAGAGTTACTACAAAACACAGAAAAAGTTAACTGACGGTAATACAAAGAATATACATGTCATACTGGGCAAAATTCCACACATATCATACTAATACAAACATATTAACCAGAAATGATGCTACACTGGAAAAGACGGCTAGGATATTACACTGCAAATAAACCTTATGTCATAAAATGTTATATCAAGTTAGAAAAACGTGAACTCGCCTTTTCATTCGGATTTATTGGTTAGTATTATTGACCATTATACAATATGCATACAATCACACATGGTCATTACTATTATTATTTAACGGTTAATGGAATTCAAATTAAACCCTCTACGTCATTTTCACCTAAAAGTACCCGACGCGGTGGACGGGCTTACCTATCGTGATGACTCTACCGAGCTATATTGGCTGGAACATATGTTCCTGTAGGTTCTACCATGCCAGGCAGGTCGATTAAAGAACCGTAGGACTAAAAGTAGCAAATCAAAGTCTGAGGGCGATGTCGTACTGCTGACTGTAGAGGGGTGTGACAGCAGTAAGGTGTTTCCTTCGGACAACCAGCATCTGCAGCGATGGTGCCTTCTCACAAGGAGGGGTGGGGTTAGAAAAGGTCGACCCTAAAAATGTCACACCTCACCTTACCCCACGGATTTCCGTCTCCGGCGGTAAGGCCCTTTGAAGAATGGAGCTAACACATTAAAAACCTTCCACAAAAAGGCCGTGCGCGACCGGCCTCAGGCAGTTGTCCCTTGGGCTCTGCAGTCACGCTCCCAGGTCGTTAAGGCCAACATTAATCCAACTTCCTTTTCAGGTTCCTCAAGAAATACCCTTCCACGGTGTGGGCAACCGGGAAGTGACATCAGCCCTCATACCCGTAACAGCGTAAAGTATCAAGTTGGTCACATTCAAATCCCTCATACACCTCCTAATACCTCTCATATCTCCATGACTAACCCTTCTCACGTCCCTTTATCACCTCGCACCGCTAGGGCAAACGATTCGAGTACGTGGAACGCCATTCCTGGTCTCCTGAAACCACGCTCTAAACTACACGTAGGAGCTTTTAACGTACGAACACTTTGCCAAATAGGACAACGGGCTTCCTTATCTAAGACTTTAGAATCTCGCGCCATCGATGTGTGCTGCGTCTCCGAAACGCGCATACAGGATCCAAGTAGCGTCATTCATTTGACCTCACCATGCCAAAATAAAGAACCGACTCGATTCACACTTCGTGTATCTGGGAGCCCAGATGTTGCTTTTCGTGAATTTGCCGGCGTAGGTATAGCATTGAGTCCTAGGGCAGAACTAGCTCTCTTAGACTGGATCCCAGTAGACAGTCGTTTGTGCGCTGTCCGACTGAACGGAACAGTAAGAATCCGGAAAGATAGGGACACTCGTCGTTGCCTCTTCGTCGTCTCTGCCTATTCTCCCACTGACTGCAGTGCAGATGATGTAAAAGATGAGTTTTACAGAAAGCTTTCGGACCTTCTCCGAAAAGCTAAGCGCTCGGATGTAGTAATAGTGGCCGGTGACTTTAATGCTCAAGTAGGTAAACTTAGCGATAGAGAAAGACACCTAGGTGGATCTTATGGTGTCGTGGCTCAAAGAACAGATAATGGCGACCGTCTGTTGCAGCTATGCTCAGATAACCGCCTGTTCCTTGCAAATACTAACTTTAAGCATAAGGAAAAACATCTTTTAACATGGCGACCGCGTAATTCGTCCCAACGTTGGACCCAAATAGATCACATCGCTATCAGCCACCGATGGAGGTGCTCGATAGAAGACTGTCGCTCATTCTGGAGCACATGCCTAGATTCAGATCATGCTCTAGTGCGGGCGCGTATTTGCTTGCGTCTTACTGGACGGAGTGATGCCCACCCCGAGGCAGCGTGGAATGACACCCGAAAAGCTGTGGAAACAGCAGTGATATCTGCTAGTAAGGTAAACCATAAGGTTAGGGAGCAACACTGGATCTCAGCAGCATCTATCGCACTGATAGATGCTCGGAAACTCATTCCACCTGGCTCTGAACATAATGAAGAGCGGAGTCAGCTTAAGCGCAAGCTGACAAGAAGTCTACGCAATGATCGCGAACAGTGGTGGGTAGCGAAAGCAAGAGAGATGGAAAAGGCAGCGGCAATAGGTAATAGCAGACAATTGTTCAGACTCGTTAAGGAAACCGGAATTAGGAACCCGACCGTTAGCGAAACAATCTCAGAGAAAGATGGACATATTATTCATTCTCAATCCAGGAGATTGGATCGATGGGCAGAACACTTTAGGGATCAGTTCAACTGGCCTTCAGCCACACTTCGGTTTCCCACGATCTCTAGTCAACCTGAATGGCAAGTTAATGTAGGTCCTCCGTCTCTTTACGAAGTTGAAAAAGCCATAGGAAATCTGAAACGAGGGAGAGCAGCAGGCCCTGACAGGTTTACTCCTGAGATTTTTAAGGATGGTGGTCCAGTATTAGCAATGAGATTAACTGAGGTCTTAGGTAGAATTTGGGAACTGGACGTAATCCCATCTGACTGGTCTCAATCACTGATTGTGCCAGTCTATAAGAAAGGACAAAAGTCCTCTTGTGACAATCACAGAGGAATCAGTTTGACTAATATAGTGTCTAAAATATTAGCTTCAATAATACTTCGACGCCTAATCAAAGCTCGTGAAGAGCAGACTAGAGAAAACCAGGCTGGTTTTCGACCTGGACGTGGTTGTATAGATCAGATATTCACACTACGTCAGGTTCTAGAACACAGACACACATTCAGACGCCCCACAATGGTAGTATTTCTCGACCTTAAGGCGGCATTCGACTCTGTTGATCGTGAGGTTCTATGGCAGTGTTTGTCACTGAAAGGAGTACCAAAGAAGTACATTAACCTTATAAAGGCTCTCTACTCGAACACAACTGGTAGAGTGAGAGCTTATGGCGAACTGTCATCAGAATTGATTACCTCAAGTGGTGTTCGTCAGGGCTGTCCACTCTCCCCATTCTTGTTCAACTTTGTCGACGTACTTTTAGAGATAACACTCTCCTCATCTAAATTTACAGGGGTTGAACTTCTACCGGGAGGTTCACTTGTTGACTTAGAATATGCTGATGACATAGTTTTATTTGGTGAAGACGCTGACAAAATGCAGAGTCTTCTGACCACTCTAAGCAACAATGCAAGCATGTTCGGGATGCGATTCTCCCCCTCGAAATGCAAAATGTTGCTTCAGGATTGGGTTACATCGACACCCGAACTAGTGATAGGGAGTGAAGTAGTTGAGTGTGTCGACCGCTTCACTTATCTTGGAAGTCTCATCAGCCCTTGTGGTTGGTGTGTGACGAAATCTCAGCACGGATACAGAAGGCTCGACTAGCTTTTGCCAACTTGCGTCATTTATGGCGTAGGCGAGATATCCGTCTATCAACCAAAGGACGGTTTACTGCGCAGCAGTTCGTTCCGTCCTACTTTATGGCAGTGAAACATGGCCGGTAAGAGTAGAGGATATCGTAGGTTACTAGTATTTGATCATAGGTGTCTTCGAAACATTGCTCGTATATCATGGGACCATCGAGTAAGTAACACAGTTGTTAGGAAACGGGTACTAGGTAAGGATGGCAAATCAATTGATGAAGTAGTGAAACTTCATCAGTTGAGATGGCTGGGACACGTGTTACGTATGCCCAACGACCGACTGCCTCGACGTGCTATGTTCAGTGGTATAGGAGTAGGTTGGAAGAAAGCTAGGGGCGGCCAAACCAAAACATGGCACAAGTCCATGAAGTCACTGACAAGTGGACTGAGTCATGTTGGTAGGTGTAAACTACCCGGTTGGGGTTTGCGAGACCCTGAATGACATGGCTCAAAATCGTTTGCAATGGCGCAGGTGCATCCACTCTTTGTGTTCTTCCAAATTCTAATCTTCTGAATTCTTCATGTCTTTTATTTTCTTTCCAAATTTACTTCACTGTATTATACTCCTTGAATAACATCTTCGAACCCTAATGTTTCCGATTACTACTTATACTTTCACTACCTCTACTACTACGGGATTTGAATCGATAACTGTATTTCTGTGCTAATGTGATGTGGCAACTGGAACTGATGTACGTACGTACGAAGTTCTACGTTGTTACTGACTGACGGACTGACAGAGATGAAGACACTTATGAAAGAAAGTAAAGAAGAAAAGAATGCATGTCGAGATCATAGTAAAATGAGAGGTTGAACATATTGCCAAATGTGACTTAAGTTGGTAAAAGCCTAGTGAGATTTCTAAATTCATAAAGAGATTTCACCAGACATCAACTAACCAGTGCTGGTACGACTCCAAAGGTCAGTGTATCAGTCATCGTATTAAACCACTTCACTCTCTATGATCAGTTTAAGCTTTAAAGCAGATCAGTCCTGAGGTAACATTTTGCATTTAGGAGTGAAGCATACTCTAATTATACTTGGATTAATACTAAGCGCGTTTGAACTTAACTGAAGCATATATTTGTTATTTTATAATAATGAAAATACATTGTGTCAGTTTATGAAATTCACAAGAACTATTCGGACGCACAGACATCTGAGGAATATCATCCTATCGATGGCAATCGAATCAGGTTTTGATGAATTGGCTTCCAGTTGCTTTCAACTACCCAGTTTCAACGAGATACCATCCCTGTTTTAATTTAAAATAGTTGATAGATGATCAAAATCTCAACCTGAATCCTTGCAAATGGTTTTAGATTTTTTGCCAGATAACGGATCAACTACAACACATTTATTAGCATGCCTATTAGGACCCCATTATTAGAATGATTAGGAATTGTATCAGCAGTTGAAGAAGAAACGTATTCGATTCATTCAACAACCAAAAAAGAATTTTGTGTAGGCAGTTTTGTTTACTGAAAAGGTATCAATCAAAGGTAATATATTCACTGGCGATCAACTGATTTCAATGATTTAATCTTTTTAAATTCATATTTTTATCATCATAATAAAGATATTAATTAGAAAAGAATAATATTTCTGATCACAGACCCATACTTTTTGATAGCATTCAAAGGAAACAGCATGAAACAATGGTGACTGTTAGAAAAAGAAATGAACAGTACTGAAATGCCAAATTTTTGCTAGTTAGATTCCGAAAATTCATACATAATTTATGATGAATGGTCACTTTTGAGTATTGAGTAATGTAAGGGGAAGTCAAATGCACAGGATAAATCAAGTGACATCTAAAAATAATTAACTTTCTCCAAGGGAAGCGAAACATTTGCTTACTTGATAAACATTACAATCGGAAAATGAAGTTATTAGTAATCTCTGTTACGTTATTTAGATGAACGAAAGAAAATAACAATAAGGGACTTACCAATAAAACATTTACGATCACGAAACAATGCAAACCTAGCTTCTCGATCAGAGGACATTGACTTCCAAAATGTCTTCAAGATGTGGTATTCACGACTGAAAAAAAGAAACGTAAAACACTGGAGAATGTGGTTTATTGTATAATGAAGTTATCTGCACTTGTCTATTTTGATTAAGAAGCCAGATGAAGGTTAATCAATGACGCTTTCTAGGTATAAAGATCAAGTTTAAGTCTTCTGATAACCATGGTTTCCATTTAGGTCACATAGGGAACAATTTTGCTCGTAAAATACAGTTTTACTTCCATGACGAGCTACGAGCAAAACGAAATAGGCTTCGAGTATTTTAATCACCACTATTATCTAAATGACAATGACAGAGCGTCATCCGTTAGGCTATGCAAATCATTGTGTATTTAAGGAATGTTCTATATAATTTCAGATGAAAGTTTGACCTGATGATTTCAAATAAACCTGTCATAGGGTACTGTTAGTAATAAAATAATGACAGCTATGATATCCAAACGAGTAAAAATTGAGTTTCTGACGTTTTATGGCGCAGTGTAAGTCGCTTCTTCAAAGAACACAAAAATAATTGAATAAATAGTACAAAGGAACAAAGCAGAATATTTGGCATAACTGAAACACAAATCTGATAAAGTTTATGCCGAGTCATTGTGGCCAAGGTGATGTGAAACATGCTGGTGTATTCATGTATACATTCATGGGTATTATCTAAAACTTGTCTTGAATCAGTTATTTATTTATTCTATGAAGAAGCAACTTACACTGAGCAGTGAAACGTCAGATATTCAATTTCCCACACATTAGGATGTAGTGTCAGCTATTATGCTAAGCCCATATACCTTATTCTAGCTTTCGGACATCCCATTTTATTCATTCTACTTGGGTCATATTCTGACCTTGTCAATCTATCCGCTTATCAGTCTTGACTGTTTTTATATGAGCGTATATGTGTGTGCCCTTCTTATTCCATTAATCACATGTCTGTAGCTTTATTTTGTCTGCCTATAAATATTGAGTAACGCTTGATTAAAATGGAGTTGGCTTCCCAGCCATCTTCCATACGTGTCATTTTGCTTTGCTATGTTTCATTCGCTTCATGTACGAAATATGTGTATTCTCAAGTCAATTCTCGTTATTCGACTTATTTAATTCCGTTATTGGATAACGCGATTTAAGTCGACGATGATATACGAGAATAGGCGATAACAATCATTCGTACGCTCTAAATGGAGTCGGAAACTACGGGCCCCCACTAAAAGGATATTGAAAATATATCAATATTGATTGAAGGGGTTCGCATTTTTCAATTATTAATACCCACGTTTGTTATGCGATATGGGCTTATTTATTTATTTATTTGAACACATAAATATTGGTACAAGGGGGCAACAAATATATATGCGTCACACAAAACAATGAGAATGGGATGAGAAAAAAAAGAAGGTAAGGAGCGTTATTGCTACCTTGACGTGGCGATCGAGTTTGCTTATCGTGATGAAGCAACCGAGCTATATTGGCTGCAACAACCGTTCCTCAAGGTCCTAGCATGTCAGACAGGTTGGTTGGAGAGCGGTAAGACTAAAAGCAACAAACCCAAGGTCCGAAGGCGAAGTCGTACTGTGGTGCGTGCTACTTATATTGATATAAGTAGTATATAACGTGAGTTAAAAGAACGTAACGTCTGGCAGCAGAAGATGGAGAAGATCAAGAAAACAATGGAATTTGTAAGAAATCGCATGAACAATGAAATGTGAGACAATGGATTGAGGTTTGCAACAGCAACAGTCCGGTTTGATATGATGGAATGATATTTTGCAAATTAACCATTTACTATATGGTTTTTCTATTTTACCAAGTAATTCTGTAATTTGTGATGAATACAATCTGGTTGTCGTCACCCGTGTTTTCCTTCACTACAGTACTACTGACTGTACAGAGGTGTGACAGCAGTAAAATGTTTCCTTCAACATAACAGCAATGCTGCCTCCCCACAAGAAGAGGTGGGGTTAGAAAAGGTCGACCCTAAAAATGCACACCTCACCTGACCCCACAGATATCTGTCTCCAGCGGTAAGGTTTCAACAAGTACGGAGCTAACACAAAAATACTCACAAAAAGGTCGTCTGTGACCGACCTCAAGCACTTGTTCCTTGGGCACTGCGGTCACGCTCTCAGGTCACTAAACCACCTCTAATCCAATTTGCTTTTCAGGTACCTCCAGAACAACCCTTCCATGGTGTGAGCAACCGGGAAATGATAACCGCTTTCATACCTCTAACAGCACTCAAGACCACTGTACTCATAATCAATCTCCCCTTCAATTCCTACTACTCCTCCTACATCGACTTTCAACTCTAAACTTCCTCTTTCGGCTTCCTTCTCAAGTGTCACCATAGCCAACGATTCTAGTGCTCAAAACACTGTCCCAGGTCTACTGAAACCTCCCTCCAAACTACACATTGGAGCCTTCAACATATTCACCCTATGTCAAATCGGTCAGCAGGCTTCCTTGGCTAAAACCCTAGAATCTCGTACCATTAATGTATGCTGTGTCTCCGAAACAGGCATACAGAATACTAGTGTGGTTATTCACTTGACCTCACCTCGGCAAAACGGAGAGCCAACAAGATACACCCTCCGTGTATCTGGTGACCCGATGGCCAGCTCTCATGGACTGGCATGCGTAGGCATAGCACTAAGCATGAGGGCCGAACAAGCACTGTTAGAGTGGATCCCCGTCAACAGTCGTCTATGTGCTGTTCGGCTAAACGGCTCCGTAAGAACTCGGAAGGATAGGGACACACGTCGTTGCCTTTTCGTCGTTTCTGCCTACGCTCCCACTGACTGCAGTCAGTCAGTAACAACGTAGAACTTCGTACGTACGTACATCAGTTCCAGTTGCCACATCACATTAGCACAGAAATACAGTTATCGATTCAAATCCCGTAGTAGTAGAGGTAGTGAAAGTATAAGTAGTAATCGGAAACATTAGGGTTCGAAGATGTTATTCAAGGAGTATAATACAGTGAAGTAAATTTGGAAAGAAAATAAAAGACATGAAGAATTCAGAAGATTAGAATTTGGAAGAACACAAAGAGTGGATACACCTGCGCCATTGCAAACGATTTTGAGCCATGTCATTCAGGGTCTCGCAAACCCCAACCGGGTAGTTTACACCTACCAACATGGCTCAGTCCACTTGTCAGTGACTTCATGGACTTGTGCCATGTTTTGGTCTGGCCGCCCCTAGCTTTCTTCCAACCTACTCCTATACCACTGAACATAGCACGTCGAGGCAGTCGGTCGTTGGGCATACGTAACACGTGTCCAAGCCATCTCAACTGATGAAGTTTCACTACTTCATCAATTGATTTGCCATCCTTACCTAGTACCCGTTTCCTAACAACTGTGTTACTTACTCGATGGTCCCATGATATACGAGCAATGTTTCGAAGACACCTATGATCAAATACTAGTAACCTACGATATCCTCTACTCTTACCGGCCATGTTTCACTGCCATAAAGTAGGACGGAACGAACTGCTGCGCAGTAAACCCGTCCTTTGGTTGATAGACGGATATCTCGCCTACGCCATAAATGACGCAAGTTGGCAAAAGCTAGTCGAGCCTTCTGTATCCGTGCTGAGATTTCGTCACACACCAACCACAAGGGCTGATGAGACTTCCAAGATAAGTGAAGCGGTCGACACACTCAACTACTTCACTCCCTATCACTAGTTCGGGTGTCGATGTAACCCAATCCTGAAGCAACATTTTGCATTTCGAGGGGGAGAATCGCATCCCGAACATGCTTGCATTGTTGCTTAGAGTGGTCAGAAGACTCTGCATTTTGTCAGCGTCTTCACCAAATAAAACTATGTCATCAGCATATTCTAAGTCAACAAGTGAACCTCCCGGTAGAAGTTCAACCCCTGTAAATTTAGATGAGGAGAGTGTTATCTCTAAAAGTACGTCAAGACAAAGTTGAACAAGAATGGGGAGAGTGGACAGCCCTGACGAACACCACTTGAGGTAATCAATTCTGATGACAGTTCGCCATAAGCTCTCACTCTACCAGTTGTGTTCGAGTAGAGAGCCTTTATAAGGTTAATGTACTTCTTTGGTACTCCTTTCAGTGACAAACACTGCCATAGAACCTCACGATCAACAGAGTCGAATGCCGCCTTAAGGTCGAGAAATACTACCATTGTGGGGCGTCTGAATGTGTGTCTGTGTTCTAGAACCTGACGTAGTGTGAATATCTGATCTATACAACCACGTCCAGGTCGAAAACCAGCCTGGTTTTCTCTAGTCTGCTCTTCACGAGCTTTGATTAGGCGTCGAAGTATTATTGAAGCTAATATTTTAGACACTATATTAGTCAAACTGATTCCTCTGTGATTGTCACAAGAGGACTTTTGTCCTTTCTTATAGACTGGCACAATCAGTGATTGAGACCAGTCAGATGGGATTACGTCCAGTTCCCAAATTCTACCTAAGACCTCAGTTAATCTCATTGCTAATACTGGACCACCATCCTTAAAAATCTCAGGAGTAAACCTGTCAGGGCCTGCTGCTCTCCCTCGTTTCAGATTTCCTATGGCTTTTTCAACTTCGTAAAGAGACGGAGGACCTACATTAACTTGCCATTCAGGTTGACTAGAGATCGTGGGAAACCGAAGTGTGGCTGAAGGCCAGTTGAACTGATCCCTAAAGTGTTCTGCCCATCGATCCAATCTCCTGGATTGAGAATGAATAATATGTCCATCTTTCTCTGAGATTGTTTCGCTAACGGTCGGGTTCCTAATTCCGGTTTCCTTAACGAGTCTGAACAATTGTCTGCTATTACCTATTGCCGCTGCCTTTTCCATCTCTCTTGCTTTCGCTACCCACCACTGTTCGCGATCATTGCGTAGACTTCTTGTCAGCTTGCGCTTAAGCTGACTCCGCTCTTCATTATGTTCAGAGCCATATGGAATGAGTTTCCGAGCATCTATCAGTGCGATAGATGCTGCTGAGATCCAGTGTTTCTCCCTAACCTTATGGTTTGCCGTACTAGCAGACATCACTGCTGTTTCCACAGCTTTTCGGGTGTCATTCCACGCTGCCTCGGGGTGGGCATCACTCCGTCCAGTAAGACGCAAGCAAATACGCGCCCGCACTAGAGCATGATCTGAATCTAGGCATGTGCTCCAGAATGAGCGACAGTCTTCTATCGAGCACCTCCATCGGTGGCTGATAGCGATGTGATCTATTTGGGTCCAACGTTGGGACGAATTACGCGGTCGCCATGTTAAAAGATGTTTTTCCTTATGCTTAAAGTTAGTATTTGCAAGGAACAGGCGGTTATCTGAGCATAGCTGCAACAGACGGTCGCCATTATCTGTTCTTTGAGCCACGACACCATAAGATCCACCTAGGTGTCTTTCTCTATCGCTAAGTTTACCTACTTGAGCATTAAAGTCACCGGCCACTATTACTACATCCGAGCGCTTAGCTTTTCGGAGAAGGTCCGAAAGCTTTCTGTAAAACTCATCTTTTACATCATCTGCACTGCAGTCAGTGGGAGAATAGGCAGAGACGACGAAGAGGCAACGACGAGTGTCCCTATCTTTCCGGATTCTTACTGTTCCGTTCAGTCGGACAGCGCACAAACGACTGTCTACTGGGATCCAGTCTAAGAGAGCTAGTTCTGCCCTAGGACTCAATGCTATACCTACGCCGGCAAATTCACGAAAAGCAACATCTGGGCTCCCAGATACACGAAGTGTGAATCGAGTCGGTTCTTTATTTTGGCATGGTGAGGTCAAATGAATGACGCTACTTGGATCCTGTATGCGCGTTTCGGAGACGCAGCACACATCGATGGCGCGAGATTCTAAAGTCTTAGATAAGGAAGCCCGTTGTCCTATTTGGCAAAGTGTTCGTACGTTAAAAGCTCCTACGTGTAGTTTAGAGCGTGGTTTCAGGAGACCAGGAATGGCGTTCCACGTACTCGAATCGTTTGCCCTAGCGGTGCGAGGTGATAAAGGGACGTGAGAAGGGTTAGTCATGGAGATATGAGAGGTATTAGGAGGTGTATGAGGGATTTGAATGTGACCAACTTGATACTTTACGCTGTTACGGGTATGAGGGCTGATGTCACTTCCCGGTTGCCCACACCGTGGAAGGGTATTTCTTGAGGAACCTGAAAAGGAAGTTGGATTAATGTTGGCCTTAACGACCTGGGAGCGTGACTGCAGAGCCCAAGGGACAACTGCCTGAGGCCGGTCGCGCACGGCCTTTTTGTGGAAGGTTTTTAATGTGTTAGCTCCATTCTTCAAAGGGCCTTACCGCCGGAGACGGAAATCCGTGGGGTAAGGTGAGGTGTGACATTTTTAGGGTCGACCTTTTCTAACCCCACCCCTCCTTGTGAGAAGGCACCATCGCTGCAGATGCTGGTTGTCCGAAGGAAACACCTTACTGCTGTCACACCCCTCTACAGTCAGCAGTACTACTTCGCCCTCAGACCTTGAGTTGCTGCTTTTAGTCTTACCGTTCACCAACCGACCTGCCTGGCATGGTAGAACCTACAGGAACATATGTTCCAGCCAATATAGCTCGGTTGGGTCATCACGATAGGCAAGCCCGACCACCGCGTCAAGGTAGCAGCTTCGATCGGGCAGCTCAGATGAATTTTACAGAAAGCTACCTGAACTTCCTCAGAAAGCTAAACGCTCAGACATAGTACTCGTAGCAGGTGATTTTAATGCTCAGATAGGTAGTTTAAACCAAACAGAAAGGCATTTAGGTGGATATTTTAGTATTCCGACACAGCGAACAGATAATGGTGATCGTCTGCTGCAGCTATGCTCAGACAATCGTTTATTTTTAGCAAACACAAATTTTAAGCATAAGGAGAGACATCGTCTAACATGGCGACCCCCTACACCAAACCAACGATGGACTCAAATAGACCATATTGCCATCAGTCATCGTTGGAGAGGGTCGGTAGAAGATTGTCGCTCATTCTGGAGTACCTGCTTGGACTCCGACCATGCCCTAATACGGGCACGCATCTGCTTGCGCCTCACTGGACGCAAAAAAGCCACATTAAAAAGACCCATTAGAACTGAGTTGAGTAACGAGAAAACCAAAAGTAGGTTCCAGGAACAACTGAGGTCACACTTAGGTAGTTGTGAAGACGAGGCTGACCCAGATGTTGCTTGGAAAGACATACAAGCAGCTGTGGAAACAGCAGTGACATCTATTAGTGACTTAAACCACAGAGTTACAAAGAACCAGTGGATTTCTTCAAGGTCTATTGCACTGATGGATTCTCGCAAACTCGTCCCATCAGGTTCTGAACATGATGAAGAGCGACAACAAATCAGATCTAGGTTAAGAAAAAGTCTAAGGAACGACCGTGAGCAGTGGTGGGCAACGAAAGCAAAAGAGATGGAAAAGGCGGCGACTATAGGGAACACAAGACAGCTTTACAGACTAATAAAAGAAACTGGAATTAATAAGTCAAGTGTAAGTGAGATTATTTCGGAAAAAGACGATACTCTCATCTGCTCCCAGTCCAGACGTTTAGAACGATGGGCGGAACATTTTAGAGAACAGTTCAGCTGGCCTTCAGCTACTCTACAACTACCCTCCATTCCCAGACAAAGTGAATGGAACATTGAAGTAGGTCCCCCAACTCTTGCTGAAGTTGAGAAGGCTATAGTTAATCTGAAACGAGGAAGGGCAGCTGGTCCAGATGGACTGGCTCCAGAGGTCTTTAAGGATGGTGGTCCAATTTTAGCGACTAGGTTGACTAATATTTTGGCTAAAATCTGGGAGTTAGACGTTATCCCATCTGACTGGTCGCAATCACTTATCGTCCCAATATATAAGAAAGGGTCAAAATCATCCTGTGACAACCACAGAGGGATTAGTTTAACAAACATAGTATCTAAAATACTGGCCTCGATAATTATCAAACGCCTAACTAAGACTCGTGAACTACAAACACGAGAGAACCAAGCTGGCTTTAGACCTGGTCGTGGCTGCATCGACCACATATTCACCATTCGTCAGGTTCTAGAACACAGGCATACCTATCGGCGTCCGACGATGGTGGTCTTTCTTGACTTAAAAGCAGCATTTGACTCTGTAGACCGCGAGACTCTGTGGCAGTGTCTGTCATTGAAAGGCGTACCTCAGAAGTACATAAACCTTGTGAAGGCTCTTTACTCGAACACTACTAGTCGAGTCAGGGCTTATGGCGAACTGTCATCTACCTTTACAACCTCAAGTGGTGTCCGTCAAGGCTGCCCACTTTCTCCATTTTTGTTTAACTTCATCATAGACCTATTGATGGAAATAACACTCTCGTCGACTGAATTCTCGGGTATTGATCTCCTTCCAGGAGGTCCACTTATCGACTTAGAATACGCAGATGACATAGTCCTGTTTGGTGAAGACGCTGACAAAATGCAGAGTCTTCTGGTAGCACTAAGCAACAATGCCAGAATGTTTGGGATGCGCTTCTCTCCCTCTAAATGCAAGTTGTTGCTTCAGGACTGGTCTGCGTCAACACCTGAACTAAGGATAGGGAGTGAAGTAGTCGAACGCGTTGACAACTTCACTTATCTTGGAAGTCTGATCAGCCCTAATGGGTTGGTGTCTGACGAAATCTCAGCACGGATTCGTAAAGCTCGTTTGGCTTTTGCCAACTTACGTCACCTTTGGCGGAGGCGATTTCGCAACCTCAAGTGGTGTCCGTCAAGGCTGTCCACTTTCTCCACATGTATTTAACTTCATCATAGACCTACTGATGGAAATAACATTCTCGTCTACTGAATTCTCGGGTATTGATCTCCTACTGTAGTGAAGGAGAACACGGGTGACGACAATCAAATTGTATTTAGCACAAATTACAGAATTACTTGGTAAAATAGAAAAACCATATAGTAAATGGTTAATTTGCAAAATATCATTCCATCATATCAAACCGGACTGTTGCTGTTGCAAACCTCAATCCATTGTCTCACATTTCATTGTTCATGCGATTTCTTACAAATTCCATTGTTTTCTTGATCTTCTCCATCTTCTGCTGCCAGACGTTACGTTCTTTTAACTCACGTTATATACTACTTATATCAATATAAGTAGCACGCACCACACTCGTCCCCCCTTTTAACAAGTTGCTGTCGTAGTCTTTCTGATCTCCGTACCGCTGTGTTCTTTGGTGCTTTTCGTGATTCACACCCATGATGATCTTGAAACCATCTCTGTAGTTGACTAGCATTTACGCGCTTCTGCTTGTCTTCTCTCCGGATCGTGTAGACCGAGCCGCGTCTCTCCGTGATAACATACGGTCCTTCCCATTTTGGGGCCAGCTTCCCCGACCCTGCTCCCCCTGCTATGTTACTTTTTCGTTCTCTACACTTTACTAGGTCCCCCACTGCAAAGGGTTTCCACGTTCTCCTCTGTTGTTCTGCCTTCTTTGTGTCTGATATTTGTTTCTTTTCCACGTTCCTTATTGCCTCTCTCCTCTCTTTTCTTAACCTTGTTGTCGTCCACTTCTGTTGTTGTGGCCAGGTCTTATTATGCATTGGAAGTCGTGGTTGTCTGCCATACATGAGCAAGAAAGGTGACTTCTTGGTTGTTCCTTGTGTGGAGGAACGATGTGCCAGCAAAATCAATGGTAACTCTTTCTCCCAATTTCCTCCTTTTGATGCTAACCATTCCTTTAACGTCCGATTGTTTCTCTCTGTAAGCCCGTTTGTCTGAGGATGATACGGTGTAGTTCGTATTCTCTTGATGCCAAACTGCTTTAAACGGGCTTTAAACTCGTCACTTTCAAAACAGGGACCCTGGTCAGTTAATATCATCTTCGGTATTCCGTGACACGCTACAATATGCCGGATTACCACCTCGGTCACTGTCCTTGCCCGCTGGTCTGCAATGGGTACGGCATCTACCCAACGTGTAGCATGTTCCGTCATCACTAACAGGTACTGGTTACCGCTCGCCGTCTGTGGAAACGGTCCCATCACATCCACCGACCATAGATCACCGACTGCGGTTACTGGGATTGACTGTAATGGCGGTTGTGTGTATCGATCGCTTTTCATTAGCTGACACTGCTGGCAGGTTAACACGTATTCAGCCACATCGTCTCTCATGCTCGGCCAGTATGCACTTTGTCGTAGTAAGTCCGTCGTTCTTGCGATGCCTGTATGTGCTACCTGGTGACACTCGTGTATCACTTTACGCCGCCAGTCTTTCGGGATCACCGCCACCCAATTCTCATCGTCGTCCTGCCAGGTCAGCACTCCATATGAGTTCACTCTCAGTCGTTCCTTTTGCCGAAGCAGCGTTATTACCTCCTTGTCCATTGTTCGTTTATCTACGTCTGCTCCCTCTTTTATCACTCTGATTACCTCTCGAAGGTTAGGGTCAGCTTTCTGCTGCCGGACGAGTTCTAATGGGTCTCCCTCTAAACTATTCACCGCGTATGCTGTTAATGGCAGGTCGGCTTCCATGTCTGGTCTTGACAAGTAATCCGCCATTACGTTTTCTTTTCCTGGAACATGGCCGATACTGAAATCGTATTCTTGCAGGCGTATCATCCATCGCGCCAACTTCCCTCGGGGGTCTCTTGCTGTTTTCAACCACTGCAGGGGTTTATGGTCGGTCTCAATGTGAAATCGTCTACCTAAAAGGTATGGTCTCCATTTTTCCACTGCCCACACGATTGCTAAACACTCCTTTTCGATGGTTGAATACTTCTGTTCAGCGGGTGTGAGGACGCGACTCGCGTATTCCACCACTCTATCAGCCTGACTCAACACAGCACCTATACCATGATCACTCGCGTCTGTGGCCACTGTAAACAGTCTTCCCGGTTCAGGCAGTCTGAGCGTCATCTGGCGATCGTCTAGCATGTTTTTGATTCGGTTGAACGTTTGTTCGGCAGTCTCAGTCCACGTAAACTTGGTGCTGCTCAATAACTTATATAAGGGTGCTGCTATTTCGTTGAAATTCTTGACAAACCGACTGTAGAACGCCGCTCTTCCCAGGAACTGTCTCAACTTCCTTTTCGAATTAGGTACTGCAATATTTTTTATGGTAAGAATTTTCTCCGGCAACGGTTTTATTTCTCCATTTCCCACTTTATTTCCTAACAATGAGACATCCGCTGCCACTCTTACTTCAGCCACCTCGCTACTTTCATGTATTGGCAATGAACCATACTTAGTGACCACCTTACCGCTTTTTAAGTCAACTATCGCTTTTACTTCTCTTAGGAAATCTGTTCCTAATATCGGTCTCGATAAGCTTGTGCTTACCACGAACGGAAAATTTATCTCAGCGTCTCCCATTTTTACGGTACTGTTAGATACGCCAAACATTTCTAGCATATGGCCTCCTATAGTGTGGACAGCTAATGTACACGGCTTTAGTCTCTTACACTGCTCTTTGCCTATTAACGATACTGCTGCACCTATATCGATCAGACAAACTAAATCTCGCTCATTTATGTTCACTCTCGTATATACTGCCCCTCTGTCTACTAACGCAACAATCCCCAGGTTCCTAGGATAGAAAGAACACTCGTTGTAACGTCTAACATATCTGCGTCTTCGTCTTGTTGGACAGTTTATCTTCCAATGTCCTGTCCCTCCACAAGCGTAACATTTATCGTTCCTTTTATGGTTCACTCGTATTGCTGCAATCTCGTGCTCCAGCTCCCCAATCTTCTTCTCGACATTACTCATCTCCTGCTTTTCGCACCCGACAGGAACTACTGGTCGCGTCATCAGCTGACGAGTCACCTTCGCCAGTTCACTGATATCCATCGGTTGCGCTGCGTTCACCAGTTTCAGCTGTTGGGAGACGGTGGCATGCACACTCTCGATAAACTTTGACGCCAACAACTGTGCCTCCGACTCCTCATCCAGACTCGGCAGCGCACGGCGTAACAATCTGGTAAGCTCCACAGCCAGCACCAGTGGGTCACCATCGGCCGGCAACCTCGCCAACCGGAACTTCTGCAGCGCGTCCTCTCTGTCCACTGGGCTGTCGAACTCCGCCGCCAACCGCTCCGTGACTGTCTCCCATGTCGTCTTCCCGCCAGCACCATCCAAGCTGTCATACACAGCCTTCGCCCTGCCTTTCAGCAGCGTCCCCAGCACCACCAACTTTGCCTTCAACTCCTTCACTCCCACCAGCTCCGCCACGGCCTCAAACTCCTTCAGGAAGGTCAGCACATCTCCGTCCTCAAACTCCTTCGGCCATGGAATCTTCATCCTTAGTGGAGGCAGCGAAACCAAATGTAGTGAAGGAGAACACGGGTGACGACAATCAAATTGTATTTAGCACAAATTACAGAATTACTTGGTAAAATAGAAAAACCATATAGTAAATGGTTAATTTGCAAAATACCATTCCATCATATCAAACCGGACTGTTGCTGTTGCAAACCTTAATCCATTGTCTCACACTACCAGGAGGTCCACTTATCGACTTAGAATACGCAGATGACATAGTCCTGTTTGGTGAAGACGCTGACAAAATGCAGTCTTTTGGTAGCACTGAGCAACAATGCCAGAATGCTTGGAATGCGCTTCTCTCCCTCTAAATGCAAGTTGTTGCTTCAGGACTGGTCTGCGTCAACAGCTGAACTAAGGATAGGGAGTGAAGTAGTCAAACGCATCGACAACATTTGTCTTGGAAGTCTGATCAACCCTAATGGGTTGGTGTCTGACGAAAACTCGGTACGGATTCGAAAAGTTCGTTTGGCTTTTGCCAATCTACGTCACCTATGACGAAAGAAAGATATCCGTCTATCAATTAATGGACGAGTATACTGCGTGGCAGTTCGTTCTGTTCTACTATACGGCTACGAAACGTGGCCATTGGGACTAGAAAATACTCGTAAGCTACTAATATTTGATCACAGATGTCTTAGAAATACTGCTCACATCTGTTGAGATCTTCATAGACTGAGATGGTTGGGCCACGTGTTACGTATGCCCAAACACCGATTACCACGAAGTGCAATGCTAACCGGTATTGGAGATGATTGGAAGAAAGTTAGGGGAGGCCAAACCAAAACGTGTCATCAGTGCTTGAAGTCACTAACTTCTAGTCTGAGCCATGTTGGTAGATGCAGACTACTTGGTTGGGGTCCGCGTGACTATCGTAATCAATGGTTAGAGACTCTTGATGACATGGCTCAGAATCCATCACAATGGCGTAGGTGTATACACTCTCTATCTTCTCTTAAACTAATAGATTAAAATCGCTTCATATCTTTCTTTTTACGAACTAATTCTTTCTTCTTGTACTATATCCTTATATGAAATCTTTCTTTTATATTATTACCACCATTGACTTAAGCACTCCTATGAATCCGGTGTTCATCTTGTTGTGTTAGTTAAGTATGGCAACTTTGACCGATGCATATATGTGCCTGGTCCTACGTTGTAGCTGACTGACTGACTGAGTATAATAATAATAATAATAATAATAATAATAATAATAATAATAATAATAATGGGGGTAACGGAAAGGTACAACCAGAAGGATTCTTTCAGTTAAGGGAGAAACAAGAAAGTAAAAGAAGGTTACAGCAAAATCGCTACTGGCTTCTATTCTGAGCCATATCTGATAACGTCTCTAGCCGCTGTGTTGCACCATAGCTAGGACCACAGCCAGGGAGTCGAGAAGGACCAACAGTAGGAACCGCGATACAAAAAAGTTAGTATATTTTTAACTTCTAGATAAGAAGATTCTAGTATTCTCCAGGTACCGGTTACCGCTGATTGAAATAACCAACGCCTATCATAACAACATAAAATAACGAACCCAGTACCATACGCCTCAAACGCCTTCGCGTTATCCACGTAGCAACTAAGTTCAAATAGCTACTAGCTTGTGCCATGGAGTGAAGTTCAATTCATTTTGTATTAGTTTTTTTTAATCTTCCCACCATCATTTAGGGATACAATTAACTAGCCTCTTTTTGGCATATGTGGATCCTGTGAGGATTGCCTCGACATTACCATCAAGTCAAATGCATTTTAAGCAGGGAAAAAAGTGTCTTGGTTTCCAGTGCTAGCCACTATCTATCTTTACTTATAAGCAATGGAAAATATTAGTATCTGAGATAAGTAACTGGTTGGATTAAAATTAAAGCATATTTAAAGAAGCTAGACCTTTAACGAAAGAATATACAAAAGTTATTGTTTTGTGTAAGTTGACGAGGTAAGTATATATACATAACTTGAAAGTTAACAATAACAATTTTCAGATGCTTTGAGTTATATATTTAAAGATTTATTTATTATATTAATTAATAAATAAACTTAGTTTTATAAAACCGATAAAATTAATTGACGAAAAAAGCAAAAGAACAGGAAACTTGATCATCATCATTAACAAATAATGGAGAGCTAGAAACTTATTTAGTTTTTATTCTGTAAACAAATGCTTATTAGTTGATGAAGCCTTCAACGCAATGCATTACAGTGAAAATATAAGTGAAAGAAGAAACTTTGGTAAATAATTATTCATAGTTATTGAAGTTGGGCAATGACTAGTAGTGGAATACAGAATATGTGTTTCATTCTATTTGAAACTCGGATAATTAAATTGAACTGTTAGTATTCACACAGACTCGAAACCATTACTTTTTACTCTACCATTGAGCTACAGAGAGAGAGAGAGAGCGAGAGTGGTCAACTGCAGTTCTTGACAACAATAATTGGAAGATGAACACCACTATGAACAGAATCTTCTTAATTGTTTGTACTTTACGTAATTTTAATTTGAAGGCTATACGTTGATATATTTACAAGATGAGATGAGTACGAATATTAATGCTGCTTGGTCCTTAAGATTTCATGAAGATATTACTGTGGGGTTATATATATTGCCTGTTTGCTGACCGAATCTTCTTATTATTGACCTTTTCCTACCATATTTTGTTGGCAACGAAACAGAATTTTGTATTCATGAATAATTATGTAAATCCATTGTCAATACGTGCATGTATTTTAGTCCTACAAGAAATCGCTCAGTTAATTTACATGATAAAATACTTTTAATATTATTTAAAACTAGCAAACCTTTTTTCAACTTTTAATCTTTCATTTTCTTCTGCTGTATAAGTCCATTGATAATAACCGAGCAAATACTTCCATACTATCGGTTTTAAATCATTTTCAATACCCTGCATGAAATAATAATAACAATGGTAATTATGAGAAACAAGAAGAAGGAAGATGACGATAAATAAACCTTATAAAGTAGAAATAATCATGTTCGCTTTAGTTGGTACTCATTTATTGTTAAACACAGTATAATATAATTAGTTTAAGTGGTTGAGACACCTAATAAGTATACCCAACCATTGCCTACCTCGATCAGCGATGATGGTTGGTAGAGTAAGCTGGAAGAAAGCTAAAGGTATAAAAACCAAAAGTTCATGTGATCATTAGCCTTTGGAGTGAATTGTGCTAGTAGGCGCAGACCACCTGGTTGACGGTTTGTACCAATGGTTAGAGACTTCGAGTGACATGACTAAGAATTGGTCGTAGATATACTCACTCTTTGTCTTTCCTTGGACCTTAAGTTTTTTTTAACTGCGTCAAGAATTTTTTATCCTACGAATGTATATTTTCTGCTCGAATCATATCTTCTACTACGACTAACGGTGTGACAGAATGATTGGAAAGATTAAGATAGTTTGTCTGTCTACAAGTTTGAACATATCAACGTAGATGTACGAAAACAGGAATCTCTATTTCACTACTTATACTACTCTAACATCTTGTCGTGCTAATGTACAGTGACAACTTGAACTGATCTATATATGTCCCAGTTTCTCTACGCTACGTATGACTAACTAAATGACATATTTTGTTCGTTTGATCATCAATAAATGAATCCAAAAAAATTTACTGTAAGTGTCAGTTGGACGGGATAATTGAAAAAAAGGCATACTTTGACACTAAATTATATTGAAAACGAGTCCAATTCAGTCTGCTGTGAACACAACAAATAATACTTTGAACCATATATGTTATAAAGCAACCTAAATATGTGTAGCTACCAAGTCTGTAATAAGAAATAATTTTGTTTCATAAACAATGTCAAAATGCTTGTCAAGAAATAGGTAAATTCACTAGGCATCAAAATCAAATTATTTTATTTACTTTATATGATTTGATAGACTTATAAAAGTTGAACCACAATATGAAATTTACACTACTCATAGTGGGTAAAACCATAATGGCAGTACTGAACTAATGGTAAACATCCGAAGTTTACAAAGTTTTGATAATTAAAAAAATTGTTAAACGATAGAGTGATAGGTTCTAATATGTAACAACATTTGTTTTTGTTTTCAAAACTTATTTGGGCTGAGCCATATTTTAGTTGTCCGATCAGTAAACAGTAGAAATTCAATAGTGAGACATAAACATGATTCTTACTAAGTATTACTTCCTAACTGCTAAAATATTCTTCTCTTCTAAACCAATTTTAGACAACCCACTAAACATTATGGTTGGCATAAGTGATCCGGTTATAAACATGATAGTAATCAGGATACATCGACAACAATATAATCCAGTCTTGATGATCTAAGAGTAGTTTTTTCTCTCTTATTTCTCTAATCTTTTCACATTTTTTGACTCGTTAGTATTTCGACAAATTCAAATAATGGTGTTCCCTTACAATGAAATGTAGGAACTAATGGTTTGTAATTTAGCAGGAATCAAAAGTTTTATCAGGTTATACAAGTTTTTAGCACGTTCACGGTATTTTTCTAGTAGATAAATGTGTTTTTCAAACGTTCTTGTGAAAATATTCGTGATGTGCGTTGAGAAGCCTGGGGAGATCGCCTGGTAGTCTCTAAAACTATGCTTAAATTCAGTCATATATACTTTCAACGGGACATTATGCAAACAAACAGAGTGATAATAGGATACCCTTGCTAACCTGTTTATGTCACATATAGAATCATATATTTTGGCCAATGACATTAGATCACGAATTTGGTTCAGATATGGGGACGATACTTTTTTGTCGTTATGAAAGACTCTCTTACGAACGTTTTCTAGACTGATCATTATACTCTTATCCCATACTGAATCCCCATACAAAAATCAAAATGAATACGGTGAATTATCATTTTTAAATTGCTCAATTGAAAGAAATCTAATTGAAGCTGTAAATCAGACTATCCAGGATAAACCAACACACTCTAATCGTTATATTGCCTTCAACTCAGTACAAAAATCTATTTAGAAGAGCAACCAAGAATATGACATCCGAAAAGGCTAGGCAAAAGGAACAGAAACACGGTCAAGATCTTACAATTTTCCTATGAATATTAATAAATATATATCAAAACGAAACGATTTATTATTAAGTAGTAGTTCAAATGAAATAATATGGATTGGTGATGTAGTTTTGCCATACCGCCAAAGTACAACAGAAAAACTAAAGAATCTTAACATAGAATTCAAGCACACTACAAAACAATTGACACCCTTAGGAATTGAGATAGTAGAGATTTGTAGCTCAAGAGGATGATTTTGGTGGAGTTTTGTTCTCCAAGCTAGATGGTTTGGTCGTGGAACTTTCATCGTTCTTCTCAACATCATCATCACACACTTCTACTTGAAGTTTTCTTCAATAACCATCAAATCGATATTGAAAATATTAAAGTAATTTTAAAAAGTTTTTCCCACTACAAAGATAGGAGAGTAGCTAAAGATCTCCATATACTGCTAGATCCTACTGCCCTCAATAGGAAAAAAGGCCTTACTATCCATACGACTTGGAACATCTATCCGAGTTGCCATATCTAATTCTATTCACATCACACCATTACCACACATACAAACACAACTTTTCAGAATCATTTGAATTCATAGAAAACCGGGGAAAAAGAAATCATCTCAGTAAACATGGTGAAATGAAGCGATGTATATAATGTACTTGAAGAACTTGCTGTATAAAATTATTAACTTTTAACCAATGCCTTTAAAAAGTAACAGATCAATTATTTTTGCTCTGATTAAAGTTTACTTAGTAAGAAAAAGAAATGGTAATAAGATACAGTTCTCAAAGAATAGAAAACCTTATTTTAGGGATGAAGTTTGTAAGTCATTTACAAATTTCACAATTTGTTTTGACGAATAAGTGAAACAGGTTACCGGTATTTGAATTAGTTCGATTAGGCTACGAAAATTGACACAAGCAGTGTGGAAATAAAGTAGCTTGAGATTCTAACATTTCTGTTAAAATTAAGAGATTTTAGTCAACTGAAAAGTATACTTACACCATAACAAACTAGTAGGAAATGTAAGCCCAGTTCTTCAAGTCACTTGATATGAGGAATATATCTTTATGTGATTAATTAGTGTGTATGAATTATCGATAAACTTAACAATGAGATAACATAATAATTGTTTTATGTTTAGTCTCTTATTTATCTATTTGAACACATAATATTGGTACAAGGGGGGGCACCAAATATATATGCGCCACACAAAACGAGAATGGGGAGAGAAAAGAGGTAAGGAGCGTAAAAAAAAGTCAGTCAGTCAGTCAGTCAGTAACAACGTAGAACTTCGTACGTACGTACATCAGTTCGAGTTGCCACACCACATTAGCACAGAGATGCACTTGTCGATTCAAATCCCGTCGTGGTAGAGGTAATAAGAGTATAAGCAGTAATCGGGAAGATTAGGGTTTGGAGATGTTATTTAAAGAGTATAATCCAGCGTAAAAAAAAAGAGGAAGAGGAACAATAAAGACCAGATCATTGTAAGGAAGTGTAATAATAATAATAATAATGGGGTGATGGAAAGGTACAACCAGAAGGATTCTTTCAGTTAAGGGAGAAACAAGAAAGTAAAAGAAGGTTACAGCAAAATCGCCACTGGCTTCTATTCTGAGCCATATCTGATAACGTCTCTAGCCACTGTGTTGCACCATCTCTCGGACCCCAGCAACGAAGTCGTGAAGAACCAACAGAAGCCAGCTCTTTACAGCTTTCTTTCATACCCCGACATCATGTCATACACTGACCACCTCTCCACTTTTCCCAACCAGTCCCAGAGTCGGCAAATAATGTACGACGTGGAGTTCTCTGGGACGACATTCATAGAACATGTCCAAGTCACCG
The DNA here is from genome assembly GCA_944470405.2 of Schistosoma mattheei. Classification (NCBI taxonomy): domain Eukaryota; kingdom Metazoa; phylum Platyhelminthes; class Trematoda; order Strigeidida; family Schistosomatidae; genus Schistosoma; species Schistosoma mattheei. Next base: position 68,644,875 of record OX103943.1, on the reverse strand, counting down.
AAGTCGGTGTTTCAAGATGGTGACACCAATTGCATTGTCGTCTCTCTGCCCGAACACACGATGCCGGACCTCTGCATTACTAACAGTCTTGTAGAAGTACTTTGCACTTCGAAGGCGCAAAGCACATACCATACCTACGGACACTATTTGCCAACTGAATAAGTGCGGATTGCATGCCTTGGGTATTATCACACAGTAAGACAATGTCATTCGCATACTCAAGGTCGAGAAGTCTTTCTCCAGGCAACAGATCCACACCGCCATTACTTACATCCATTAGAGCTGTTTCCAGAATGCCATCGATGGCAAAGTTGAAGAGGAATGGTGAGATTGGGTAACCCTGTCTAACCCCACTGCTTGAATGGAACAATGGAAAAAGGTGGTTGTAGTAGTAGGACATTTACTTAGTGATGAATCTTGTTCAATTTCTAGGAATGTAATATAAGACCTTTGGAAGTATAATTCTAACTATTACTACGTTTTATACATGTGGTCAACAATTTCACCATAAAATATCATGTATCATTACATATGACACCAGTATAGACAGATGCATAATCAGATATCATGAGAGATTTTTTTAAAAAAAAGCAGTAAGATATCGAGATTAAAAGTTGCTAAAGATTGATCTCAATAGAAATATAATTGAAAGGGATTTACATTTGGATGTTTGCACATGGTACGAAAAGGTGCAGCATGTGAGTAGAAAAAAAAATACATTAAGCTTTCAACCTATACATCACTGTAGTTAAGGTGGAATAATTGATTTTTATGAAGCAAGGTATTGTAACATATTTCTCTCTATAAACTGATTTATAATATCAAAGAGACACATTAAGTTTCCTATAACAATCATTTTTATTGGCTACCTAATTATCTAGAGTTAAGGTAGTATGAACCATATGGAAATTTATAATTTTGACAAGTTACATCTTCATTCGTCAAATTTTTCATGAACATTTTACAGTCAAATAAGATTTAATATCTTCTTCATAGGAATAATCATGATGATAGATAATAACACTAATCAAGTATACATTTTTATTCATTATTTAAAACAAAGAAAAAATTAAAATGAACTTAATTCCATCAGATAGAAAGTTATTACATTTAATCGAAACTAAAAACGTTTTCACTATTAATAGAAAACAGAATACTTTATTCCATTGAACATAAATTACCAATCATATGACATAATACTATCATTAAATGAGTAATGACAGCTGTATACTTACTAACAATATCAGCATAATGGTGAAAGTTAAGAGATAAGTTTCGATAAAAATCAATTTTAAGGAGATCATTAGTAGTGATTGGGAAGAGAAGTGTTTGAAACTTGGGTATTTATATTTTAATCGATTAGTTTTTTTTGTTTTTAAAGTTATTTTAAGTACTTTTCAGGTCATCCTGATTGTTAAGTTTTTTTGGACTTAATAACTGTTATATCCCGACGAGAATAACGAATGGTAACTGTTGGGACCTTTTTATGGACTAACGTTATATGCATCTTCCTAACACATAACTATTGAGTAACTAGTTTATGTATGTTCATATCTCCCTTATTATAAGCTTTATTCTGACCTACATGCTACCATTACACGAATTATTATCGTAATGTCCAGTTTATTAATTAAAGTTTCCCTTAATCATAGCCACTTTTTGGCTTGATCTTGTACAATTGTTGTTTTCTATTCCTGGTATGATGTGGTCTGTTTGGCTTGTACATAAACCGAGTATGTTTGAAATATATGACGTATATTGCGGAGGTTAAGGTTTGTGTTTTGGAATTAACAGGCAGCGAAAAGGATTGAACGGGTCTCTAGGCTATTCGTTCAGGTATATGTGTCATTTGTTGGTCATATAAGTCCGAGTATCTAAATTTGGCAATCGTATTCGTGGTAGTCGTATCTTTAACTGCGAACACAATTCCTTCTCCAATTCACAGTTCTGGTTCATCTAAAAGGTAAATCCTAGAGGAAAGATCTAGTGGTGGAGACTTAAAGTGATGTATTTTAGTAAATATAGGTTGGATATGGATTGAATAATATTGAAAACAGGGTGGAAAATTGACATACTAAATAAGCAACAAACCAATAAAAAAGTCTTGCCCCTTATCACAGTAAATGAAGACAGTTCCTGTGGGTATTTTCACCACAAAAATGAAACCGAAATCCGAATTTATAGAATAAATCAAATACATTTTATTCTAGGGGATTTAACGTCCTCGGTTAATATAACTAACTTACACCATTGAATATTATTTCACGTAAATTTTCAGGTCGATTTACACGACCTTCTGGATCCAGTGACTTTTTCCATTGGGTCATATTCAGTGGGAGGGAACGCTGAACAGTGGGCATTGGTGGAAGAAAAATAGGGTTTGGTCTCTACGGAAACAAGTAAAATAAAAGTAATTTGTAACCACCTTTAAAAATTTTGATATTTGAAAGTCTAACATTTTAACAAATCAAATCTCATAAATGTAGACTAAGACCCCTACTTCGCTAACAAGATAATTGTTGATAATAATAATAATAATAATAATAATAATAATAATAATAATAATAATAATAATAATAATAATAAACCGTTAAAGCCAGTTAGCAGAAAACCTCTCGTAGTGGTATTGCATGTCTTTCGATAAGTATTTTTACCATGTATGAACGTTCTTAGAGTATAATAAACTACACAGAAAATATGATTATTAACCATATATAATTAGCAATATGTGTGTAGCACTATGGTTCATCAGTCTATTGATTCGGCTTTCAACCATCAGATAGAGGACTCTTGTCTTATTTCATCAACATTAGAATAGTCAAGCTTTTTTCAGGAATAACAAGTGTGGGCTGCAGCCCGTCACCACGTTACAATGTTTGGAGAGATTACGAGATCAATTAAATCGGCGAAGAGAAAGAAGACTCAGTGATACAATGACAAGATAAGCTAACTATTTTGATGCGTTCCATATCCGTCGCCAAATTGTTATGACTGCATCGCCAACTATTATATCATGTCATCGCTAATTTTTATGTCGGAACCGCTTATCACTTATGCTTGTAAAACAAAGAACAACTGCAATTCCCACGACGTGAAAGTAAAGACATAAAGGTTGGTACAAGTGAAGAGTTATTACTCCCAAAACACGATGACAACCCTAGTCGAAAATACACTCATTTATATGTTGATTTGCAAACTCATTTCGATAAATAGTTAGGATGAAATCATATATATGAAAAATACTCAGAATTATAACAAATCAGTGTTATACCGAATAAATTACCATACTGGAAAAAAAAACAAATACTACATTGAGTAATTATCACAGTAGATTAAAACAAAAATCACAATGAGTAAAAGAATGCAATTTTGCTTTTTAATTCCATCATATCACAAATAGATAGTTATTTAGTCAAACCAATTATTTTGAAATCATAAATGTCATGATTTTAACACAGTCAGCCAGTCAGTCAGTTACAACGTAGGACCAGGTACATATATGCATCGGTCAAAGTTGCCATACTTAACTAACACAACAAGATGGACACCGGATTCATAAAAGTAGTTAATTCAGAGGTGGTAATATATAAAAGAAAAATTTTATATAAGGATATAGTACAAGAAGAAAGAATTAGTTCGTAAAAAGAAAGATATGAAGCGATTTTAATCTATTAGTTTAAGAGAAGATAGAGAGTGTATACACCTACGCCATTGTGATGGATTCTGAGCCATGTCATCAAGAGTCTCTAACCATTGATTACGATAGTCACGCGGACCCCAACCAAGTAGTCTGCATCTACCAACATGGCTCAGACTAGAAGTTAGTGACTTCAAGCACTGATGACACGTTTTGGTTTGGCCTCCCCTAACTTTCTTCCAATCATCTCCAATACCGGTTAGCATTGCACTTCGTGGTAATCGGTGTTTGGGCATACGTAACACGTGGCCCAACCATCTCAGTCGATGAAGATTCATAACCTCATCGACTGATTTACCATCATTCCCTAATACCCTGCGTCTAACCTCCCTATTACTTACCCGGTGATCCCAGCAGACGCCAGCAATATTTCTGAGGCATCTGTGATCAAATACTTCCTCAAAGATAGTAAAATATACTTTAATGCGATGTCAGACTTTTAGTGTGTTTATTCCGGTTAATTTACACCAGAAATAAAGATTTTTTAAAATTTAGGATGATTATTTCTCAATCCAAACATAAACTTGGGATTTATTGAGTATTAATACGACAAAATAGCGATGAACATTTTTAATTAATAAGTAAGCAAATAATCAAATTTTTAAAACAACCATGCATAAAATAGCTGAGGACAAAAGTGTACATTGAACATATGGGAAGTAATTATTCTTCGAAATCACTTTTCCAACATTATTTCATTAGCGAAGACAACCGAATACGTTACAAAAAGATAGTTAAACTAGACAAAAAATAAATATGGAAATTCATTACCGAACAAAAACAATTGATATTACCTCTAAGGGATGGTAGTTTATTTTATTTAATTTTAATTATATATATATTAATTATATAAATGCAATAAAGTAAAACTTAAACTAACTCGTTCAACAACAGCAAATCCTCCTTCATCATCGGTAGTTCTTAAACGTGCAGCTTCGATTTTCTGTAGATCTTCTGCAATACATTTTGCAAAATACTCTTCAGATGAGCCGTTATTTGGAGCTATATTTTCATCGATTAAATTAGGTGATAATATAGTGCTAACAATTGAGTTGACATGTATTCCAATATTTCTTAATGAAGCACCTAATTGGCCAGAAAAAGGGGACCCAATCAGCCCTTCCGCTTCCACTCTTGCTGAACTGAAATGACGTTTGTTTTGTACAAAACTAGTGATATAATACAGATATATTTTGGTTTAATGAAAACATAAACAAACATACATGAAATAAGTAAATAGAATTCACTACCGTCTAACATCTTTTTAAATTCTAGCACTTTACTCAAGTTAACGATTTTCAGGATTTGATCCAACTAAATATATTATTCATCAGCAATCGATACTGTTTAGATAAATACTCAAAAATAAGGGGTGTAGACAGCATTTGTATGCCACAATGTTACAAACAAATATACCCACCTGGATTATGTAGAATGTGCCAATTATATCCTAATATCAAAGTTATTTATTTATTTGAACACATAAATGTTGGTACAAAGGGGCACCGAACACAAATGCCTCACACAAGTCACTTGATTTGTGTGCGGGCAATGATATTACCCGGGTGCCCGAACCGAAGTAGGTTTTTTTCTCAAGAGAGCACGCCCGGAGCCTTCGACCTAAAGGTATGATCCACAAGGCAGTGGAGCTACTTACGGAGATGTAATCCCATGATGTCCGGTGATCAACGATTGGTTCATACCCCATTTCTTCTCTCAGGATACTGGGCCCCATGTGCACCATTGGTTTGGAATCAGGGTTTTCCAACTCCCCCAGGTGGACTCTCCGTGTCCACCTTTAGATTTTGATGAATAGTACAACTGACAGTATTTTTTCCGCTTATTCTTCGAACTCAAAACTGAAGTTTTTGAATTAATCTGGGGTGAAATTTAGGGTATACATTGACAAAAATTCTTAAATTAAGACAAAGAAATGTTGCAAGTCAATACTTAGTTTTGAAATGCGCTTTGAAATCATTTCAAATCAAAAGTAATTATATTTTACTTTTAATATGGATTATAAACAATAATTATGTATAGAAAACTTTTGATAAATCAAATAACAACAATTTCATTGCACTTACGGATCAGGAAGATGGTAATTAGAAGTAAAATTATATTGTGGACGAGGTCTGACAATGTACCGATTCTCGTCATCATGGCATCTAAATTAATGGACAACAATAACAATCAATCGATAAACAAATCAATCATTCAAATGCCCAAACAACAAAACGATTAGTTCGAAATGAAGTACAGAAAATATTATAGAGAAATGTAAACCTCAAGTAAACAGGGAATACGTTAAAACTGTTTTAATGATTTAAGCAACCAAACATATTGACAGAATGTATGGTTTACAGCCAACTGAATGAGTTTGTAGGTTATTCATTACGAATGTATGTAACGCACTACCTAACACACACGTATGCTAGTTTTATATTCATAGAACGAGAGACAAATAGCAGGATAATAAGCTAAGAAAATATTGATGTTGGCAGTAGTGTGGACAAAAATAAAAGGATAAACCGTCAAAAGGAGGAAGTGCAAACAAAGAATGAAAAGAATGAGATAATACAATAGTTAAGTTACAAGAAAATAAAGAAATGCATTTTAAAAAAAGTGAGATATTCCTAGTCATGTCACCTAACATCGTCAACCATGCGTTTCGATTATTCGGTAAACTAATCAAGTCAGCGGCTCACAACACATATTAATGATCAATGATTAGTGTGGTGTTTTAGTAGTTGGGGTATCCGAATTTTAGAGCCTTGATTATGAATTAGAATCCCATCTAGCCAGTCAGGTAGTGGTAGTTATACTAAATTAGACACAAAACATTTGCAGTAGAGATGAGTCGTATGATTATAACCACGGTTATATGTCTTGGCTAAACCAACTGTACACTCCTACAACCAGAAACAATGGCAGCTGGCCATGCGTAATACAAATCTCAACCAGGTCAACAGAAATACATGGATAGTTTCATCAACAGCTTTATCATCTTTATTTGGCAATTAACCATCTAACATCACCCAACATTCTCATCAAGCATGCACAATGACCCGAAGACAATCATGGTCAAATGACTGTATATTACATATGTTTTCTACCTTACAAATCCATGTTTCGAATTCTCAAATACTACAGAGCAAATTGCCTTGCAGTGAACGGACTTTAACAGGTGGGCAGAAACATCGACCGAGCTACAGGTTACACAATTCGAGGAAACCCACAGGAGTACGGAAGTAATAAATATCGTCATATATATTTTCTAAGTTGGCAGGCTAATAAAACCAACTAGCAGACTCGAAAGCAGTTCTCTGTAGAGTTGAAAATTAGGTTTATTTGATTAGCCACAATCCCCAAGACTAGGTAAAGGAACAGCACTGATAATACTTAGTCATCGTGGACAAGCTAACTGCTGGTGATTTCAGGAGGAAATCGCTGAATGGTGTAATATCAGAACACTAGACATCGACAAATGCAAATAGATATATAATTGGGTGAGCATTTCAGTGTATCAAAACAGTTAGCATCAGCTGGAAATGCTTACATACTTACATACAATAGTTTACATAGCAAAATCTTAAAGATGAAATAGGAGAGTTTTTGGTCATGAAAACTCTTACGTAGCTAGTGATGAGAAAGAACTGTATGGTTGTCAGCCTTCTATTGCCTGGACAGCTAGTTGAGTAAACTACTATACGACAAGTATTTGGACAATAAAATCACAAAACTTTTACCAGTGAACAACGTTTTCCAGTTTCCGTGCAAAATTTATAATCTCAGGGCCCGATGAACATCATTTCAGAGTTTGTATAACAAGGTTTTATCGGCTATGTTGGGCATGGTTCAATTTATTCAAAACCTCGCAACGAAACATATAAGGTGTGAACACGTATTCATCAAGACGTGAAAAGTATCTTTGTAAGAATTGAAATGTTTTAAGTATTATAAGGTTTGACTGTCTTCCATTCAATTTGTTTTGCCACGAGCCACGCTTTATTCCTCTCCTAAAACCTGGATATAAAATTAAGTCAACTGATTTTTGTTGAGTTTTGCCGGTTGGTTCTTAGCTGACCTCTAACAAAGGTACACTAAACATCGCTTTATACTGACAGAAATATCAAAATTGATACGATCTACGTGGCCCAGTTAAAAATGCGTTTCTTTATACAACTTGACTGAAAATGTACGATGAAACTGACTAGTAACAAGGTGGAATGCAAATCAAGACAGAAAGGGGGGCATATCTTATATTTTTTGAACATGTTCCAAAAAGCCTCAGAACAAGAGAAAGAAAGGCTTTAAACAGTGAGATCACAAAACATCTTGATAAAGGACATCAGGTCGATACCTTGCAATCATTCAGGGTGATTAGTAAGCATCCAAACTCCAGTCTTCTGAAGTTTGTTGAAGCCGTTGTTATCAGACGCCAAAAACCTGATTTATGTGTTCAAAAGGAGATGGTGATTAATCTTTCCTTGCCTTGGTGACTAACATTCCTTCACTGTATCTTAACATTTTTCCTTTTTCTTTAAACTCTTTCTTGCATTTATTACATCATTGAGTTTTATTTCAACTATCTTCCAAATTGATAATCTTATTTTATCTACTGAACTTACTAATTTTATTCCTATCAATGTTTACTCATTATATGATCACTTGTTTCTAGCCGTTTGAACGGTTGTCACAATCAGTGTTGCAGAATTTTCTTTTACATAAGGTATACATATACAATATTCAGTCTAGTAAACTTATTTACACCCTTGCCATACTATACTAATATGTCTTCAATATAACTTCTAACTAAACCCTCTCATGTAAGTAATTTCAACCCATTATGTAATTACGATTTTAAATATCACAGATTATAAGCAGCTGACGAGAACCAACGAAATAAAATGAATTCATTCTATTCTGCTAGAATGTTTGTTCTTACTCTCTTCAAAATGATAAAGGAAACTATGTGTATGAAACAAATCAAGACTATAGACTTCAACAAATAACGGAACAAGGTATTATTAATTCCAGTATAGGTAAGAGATTTCAAATACATTTACCTTCTAACATCAGCCAAAGTACTCAAACTTCGCAAAAATGAACTGGAACCACCTTTACGGAACTCGAATGGGCCATAAGGTTTTTGTGATTTTAGGGATAAATACACTCCACGGCAAGGAAAGCATGGGGCCTTTCGTATAACAAGAAAATCCATATCCTTAATATCGATTTCATAACCTTTTCTATCTTCTTGGGATAATGACGAATCTATAAGGTAATCCAAATAGGAGTGACAATGAAATTTACCTTGATCATGATGGGGTACCCAGTGAATACTTACTTTTGATCCCTAACAAAATTGTAATTATACACGAATCCCAAACTAACATGGTCTGTTAAGAACAAAGTTCCCTTGATTGAAATGCTATCTGCCGGGCATTGGTTTGAAATATACATCAAGTAGACGTCCTCCCATTTTCTGCAATCAATGTTTCCTGCTCCGTTCTGAAAAATTAAGAAACTAACCACATAAATCAAACTGTAGGCAAAATGAGTTGAGAACAATTGATACTATCAATAACATGAAAGAAAAACGCGAAGAGCCTTGTAGTAAGCTAAAAACTTACGTGCAATAACAAAAGTTACCTATTCGGCTACTAAAACGAAACTTTGGAAGACCAGTTTGTCAAACACCTAAACAGACATCTTTTTATCAAATACCTAAACACATTTTTTCGTCAAACACACAAGCGAATTTGAGCAACATAACACCTTATTCATAATAAAAAACAGACAAAGAGAACTGACTAATGGTATGGAGTAGATAAAACTTTGCAATGAAAGAGATTATTTAAAGCATTTTGATATAACTAATGTTGAGCTTACGTAATGCCTCTACTATGGCTGTAGTTTATAGGTCCTTATAACATCTCCAAATATTAGAAAGGAATTATCAGTGATGAACGAAAGTGCATACAAAATGTAAAATTACTGAGAATGTTAAAACTGACGGATTCATATTTGTCTGTATACATAGTTACCTTTCAACTAAATAATAACTACACTCATCTACCGAAATAGATTTTCTCGTCAGACTACTACCGATTAACGCTCGATCTTTAGGATACAATATAGGAAAATACGTTACATTGATGTCTCAGTTCTAAAAATGCGTCATCTGTAGTAAGAGCAAAGCTTAATTTGTGAGTCCCATACAAGCCCCAACAACAATTTCATCATTACTTAAAACAAAACAGATTTGTCATAAACACCTCGTAAACAAATAAGAGGATTTGATAATAATAATAATAATAATAATAAAGTTCAGGTCGTCAATGAGTTAGTTGGAAAATCTAAATACCAGCTTTCGATCCACGTTAATATGTAATTCTGATGGCCTCATTTAGTTGTATTGGTAATAACAAATGACATTAAAATCCATAAGTAGGACTTCACGACCAAATCTAAGTTCCGCAGTTTTTAACTGGATCTTGGAGACCCAACTCCACTGAAGTGCTAAAACCGAACAAACCCAATATCATTAAATGTGGAAATTTCAAGATATTCTAGAGTCACAAGGGTTCAGCAAAGAGGTTTCTTATGTTACTGTAGTGAATTAATGCTCCATATTATTACCATACGTTAATCGACTAGCAAACAAACCACCGCGTTGATCATCTGACTGGACTGATTCATAAGAAAGTATTCAAACAAAATTTCACATACATCCAGACAATGAAGCAAATATTTTCTAGAAGCTCTATTCTTCAGTTCAATAAGATGAACATTAAAACTCTACACTTTTCAGCGGTTCGAATATTCTCTGACTAGAAGTTAAGCAGATCCAAACGGTTATTAACCAAATAGGGGAAGTTTTCGATCAACAAGCTTCCAGGTCTATCCAGCATTGACAGGTCATTAGTTATATGAGACGGATAGCCAGATGTATGAGAGCACGTCGAGAGCAGAAATAACATGTTTAGCGGTTGAGAACTACAGAGTTATCAATTAATGACTGAAAATACTGTAGTTAGTACTATGTTCGTAAGTTACAGCATAACATGCACCAGAATACATTAGGCAGTAGAAAAACTGAAGACGTGAACCTGATGTCAGACTCCAGAACTTGTCCTCCTCTCAATTTCACAAACACAAATTATCGACTTACTACGACCAGCATTCCAAGTAGTCGAAACTGTTTTTCAGAAGTTAAGCAACTGAAAATTCAGTCGTCACTAAGTGAAATCAATATATATGTGAGATTACTGAGGTGTTTTCACGAATCAATGATTCTCTAGGTACTCAATATATGCTAGATTTTGATTTCCGAGTAGAAGTAGTAGTTCGTGCTCACCTTTTTCTACATGACTGTGGTGTTTGAATGAACTAATGATTTCTTTGTACTTGCTGAATTCTTGATTTCGAATTTCAAATATAGTAAATTCGTTCGAGCTTATCTAGTAGTTCTTGATCCAATAACGTTATTTTTGAGATTCTTAGTTCGTACTATAATTCATTTACTCCTAATCATCACATGGGAGACACGATTGAGCCTGTGATAGAACGGTTGGACATACAGTCAGATTTTTATGCTTTTGAGGATTACTTTGAAAGGTTCGAAATTTGGGCTATGACAAAGGAAGATCATGAGGATGTTAATATTGTGGCACATTTCCTCACATTCATTGGAAAAGAAGCATATAGCTTAGTACAAACTCTGGCTTTACCGGAAAGGTCCATTTCGCTTCCTTATACAGCTCTCAAGGATCTACTGCTAGACTATGTTAAGTATACAAATTTCGGATGTCGTAAAGGAGGAAGATTTCATAAAACGATTCATGAGGATATAAAAAATTCCACTACATTACGTCATCCCAGCCCAGTGTATATTCAAAATTATGCAGATAATTCATTGAGTTGAGATGCAGTTCACGAAGATGGGCACAAGTTTGGTCAATGCTTGTCCTGTGGCAGGTTCCACTCATTTAATTCATTTAAATTTCGTAATTCTGAGTGCTTTAAATGTGATAATATTGGACATATTCAGTCAGTTTGTAATACTGCTGTTCATCTTGCTGCAAATAATATTAAGTCTTGTTATTCTGATTGTATTAAGTTGAGTATTTATAATGATGATTTATCTTTGTCAACGATTTCAAAAGACAGTGTAGACTTGTAGCGTGGAGTCGAGTCGCGGTTGACTATGAACACCACTACAAGAAGACTACGTTCCAGTTAACCGATAAAATCCCCTTAAGCCAAATATCAGAAGGCAGTTGATAGCTGTAGTCAAGATGTTTTTGTTGGCGATCTCGTGGTATCGAAAGGATACCGAGATCGTGCCAAAAAAGTACAAGCGTGGTTACCGAGTGTAACCAAACCCGTGCAAGGTCACAATCAATGGAGTAGCAATAATATGGCCGTCTCTAGCACAGTTAAACAAACAAGCACAGTAAAACAATCACTAGTACAATTAGTTATAATAATGATTATTTCCAATAAATCAATCGCGTTCTGTTGATAAAAGTAGGTCACTACAGACTCATATAGCAGTTCAGAGTCGAATACAACTCAGAATTCTCGCGAGACAATAGTTTCTAATCAATAAACATATTGTACAAGATATGGGTTTCCCTAAGACTCATTTATTTCTGACGAAATCCTTTGCAAATCTGAGGTAAATATGTTGAATGAACCTAATCATGATCGAAAACCTGATGTAATCTTGGTAGATGCTGATTTTTCCAATGATCCTTTACTCTGCAATAATATTCTTAATAAATTCGAGGAAACTATTTCAGAAGAGTCAAAGCTTGATGTCATGTCAAATATTATTTGTCCTCATAATGCATTTGTTTCTTGTGGGAAACTTGTTCAATGCAAAGCACGATTATTAAATGAACTCGATTTTGATTACAATTCAGATGATTTCATATCAACTGTTGTTTATCCTTATCACAAAAACACTTCTAATGTATATTCTAGTCAATGTGAGAAATATGTTTCAAATGAAGCCACATTATTCATAAATTGGGGATATAAAGATCCAAGATTATTTCGTGGGGGAAGATAGTGTTGGAAAATCTATGATTCAAATTCTAGATATTAGTGGTTTCGGTACACAACCGACACGGTGATTGTATACAATCCTAGAAACCAAGTGAGTCTGTTCCGATTTCGGTTGTTATTTCTAATACTAATGAGTACATTCTAGATAATACAGAGTTTTTATCCAATACAGTATCGGAGAGACTCAGGATGAACTTAAGAAGAAGACGTACAACCTATTACAGACACTTATACTCCAATTTAAGCTGTGGCGGATGTGGTGTTTCAATGAACTAGTGATTCTTTTGTACTTGTTGAATACTTGATTTTGAATTCTAAATACAGTACATTCGTTTGTGGTTATCTAGTACTTCTTGATACTATTACGTTATTTCTGGTATTCTTAGTTCGTGCTATAATTCAAATACTCCTGATTATCACACTGACCTAAATTGCTTTGTTTCGGCGATTCCTTGTTCATATAATAATCTGAATACTACTAAGCATAACGATTACTCGAAAGTGATTTTCGAATTTCTTTTGTTTTTCGAGCTCAATTGTGACATGGAAAAGCATGAAATCAAATTCTGTCAAAACAGTACATTTCAATGGATTTAAAGACTATCATAATATTTCAATGTTTTTCTTGATAAATTTGGTTCGTGATGAATTTCGCTGCCATCTGTTTCTACAGTACAATTTTGCATATCATTTGTTCATTCGCACAGATTTTTCCGTGTCCACATTTATCTTGACAGTCTTTTATTGAAGTTGTTTTTAACGTGGTTTTCCAATGCCTATAAATCACCATGAATCCAAGATAATTAAGCGAGAAGAAAAAGTTATAGATGTAATAAATAAGTGATGCTTTTAATGGGGGTTAATTGCTAATATTCGTTTTGGCGATCCAATCTGATTGAACACCATAGATAGATGTACAAACGTTTATCTCAATTAAAAAGTACAAAGTCAATAGGTTAGATGAGTGTATGACCAAACGATAAAGAAAAAGCTCAATTCAAGGAATATCAGCTTAATAGTTTACATATTTCAGTTGATTTTAGTTATTCTTGAACATGTCTAACCGCTCACCGTGGAATAAAATGTTTGACTGTTACTCATATGTAAGTTTTCTTTAAGTAAATTCAGCTGAGAATGTAAACTTAATAAAAAACGTCCTGTGGCCCTCCATTCTGTTTCACGTTCCTCATTTGTTTGTCTCCTGAAAATAAACAGTTTATTTAATTATGAAGTATTGCTAAATATGTAAAAAATATATACAGATAGATGATAATTAAATACTGTACTAAAACACAGATTAGTGAACGAAGAATATTTTCCTCGATAATTTCTCTTCAGGTTCCACAATTATATATCCAAATTAATAATAATTAATAATAATCGGTCAGGTTTAAGGCGAATTACATCATTTAAAATTATAGTATGTAACTTAAGGATTGTCTGTAATGTAAAACAAAATAAAATCAGAATGGGGATTTATAGAGATTATACTAATTTTAAAAGTTGGATTCATGAGCCGATCTAAGGTAGATCGTGGATGTGCACTGCTAGAGAGTCCCATAATACGACGAAATGGCCTTTCAGTACCTCCAAGTTTTCAATGGTAGTCTCGCTTAGATCGACTCATGAATTCAACTATTAAAATCAAATCGTCAGTGTTGGGGTGACTAATATGAAGTGTTAACTTGAATAATCTAAGGCTATCTACATATGTCTTCGGTGTATAAGCTAGCGTAGCGCATCTCAACATGCTAGATAAAAAAAGCGAATGAAGTGAAAGTTATAGCTTGAAATAAAATCCTCAATGAAAATTATGCTCTTACATATAGTATTTACTCACTAAATGAATGGAAATTACGAGATAATGCACACGTATTGAACATTCTGAGAAAGATGCACTACGACATTTATCCTATCCCATAATTTATCATCTGTTGTTTGGGTGTGTTACAGATAACTTTACTGTGAAGGTAAACAAAAATACTTGAAAAGGTATTATTTATCAAAGGAAATTGACCGTACAATCCAAGACATTACGAATAAACTGATTGTCTAAATGAAATTTCCTCCCGGAACTTAAATAACTGACCACTCACGATATTTGAAGTGAACTATATTTTGTAACATATTAAATGAACAAACATTTAGAACCATACTACGATTGTCATCTGACCTCCATTTCGTTCGACGATTTTGAAACCATGTTTTCACTTGTACATCAGTCATTTTCAACAAGTTTGCCAGCTCATTCCTCTCAGTCGAAGCCAAGTACTTTTGTTGATGAAACTTTTTTTCAAGTGTTGTCACCTGTTAACAAGTCAGAGAAAATAACCGAAAATAGAGTATTTATCTAAATTATACGTAGTTGATTTGAGAAAAGAATGTGAAAAGTGTAAACAATAATTAATATATACGTAAGGTTTTGAAATTAATTAATTTAAATAATGTTGGTTGCACCAAAGTATGCGTATAAAATGAGTTGGAAATGTGAATTAATTAGCACTCAACTGGGGTTACTGATTCTAGAAAATAATCCAGTCCTAGTACCATATTGTTCTCTCCATCCTTTCAACTGATGTTCCTATTTATTCGGATAACCCATGAAAATTTCAAGCGAAGTGTACCAAAAAATTTACATCTTTCGAATCTAATTGAAAAGCCACTAAAAATTCACTTCAACATTGATTTATATTATTAACAGATAGTTTGAAGAAAACACCAATAAATTTCAACTTCTTTTGGAAGTTTGCAATGATTAAGTTGTCTAGGAAAATAATGAAAGCGCTTTTATTAAATTATTGAGCTCAAATTATATTACTGAAATGTGTAGAACATCTTTGTCAGCATTTGATAACATCGTATTCTAGAAGAAGAAGATACATTTCTCATAACACGGGAAGAAATAGTATCCACAACCATAACAAGAAAACTTAAGCCTCGAAATTCCCCACAAATTACGATGAAAACTTTAAAAAGCTGTTCTTACACAAAATAAAAACATATGGTCAGTGAAATGGCACGAACCTTAAGGATACTAAAATCACATTTTAAAATGCATTTATGAATATTTTGAAATAGGTTTTTTAAAACTCCCATTTTAGCCGCCTTTAGCTGTGACTCATCGACCAGCAAAACTATGACCAATTATTTTAATACTTCAAGTTTTATATGTTAACAAAAACCTTTGAAATCAGTTTCCAGTCCTGAGTAATCAAGCAAGTGTATACTATATTAAACTTCACTAATCAAAGTAGTTGGAAAACTTTTATCACCTTGTCTTGTAAAATGTTATATTCAAATCCTTAACAAAGTAACAATAATAAGAACCAGCTGTGAAAATCCGTGAAGTACGGTAATCAGTTATGCTTCCAAACAGATGTTGATATGAATTTATTGAAATAGAAAGTGTCCTAGTTGCGAGGATAAGAATTGAAGTAAACATTACTAATACTGAGATACCCTGACCAATCAGAGTATTAATCATTCTGACTCTTGTCTAATTGTTGATGAACTGATCTAATTTTTCCGATTTCCAATATGGTCACTAATCTAAGTGGCTCAACAAAGAATACACCAAGTTTAGCTGTTTAGGAGTTGAAAGCAAAATAGGAAGTCTTGTTGTAATTCATCCTTAACTGGTCAGGCTCGTCCAAATAAAAACAAATAGGATATGGGTTTAATAAGAACTACTGATCAATTTCATGTATAGGTATATGTAATCCAATAGCTGTTCAGTATTTCCACTGAAAAATAATCTCAGAAACTCTTTCAACAAATTTAACGCGTTATAGTTCTTATATGTTATATAGTGAATGTGAGTTATCATTATATTGGTTTTCTACATTCACAAATGTGACTGTGTACAGAAATGTGTTTAAGACGAATTGTCAAAGTAGGTATTCTAGAGTGCACAACATTATAATACACAAGTTTAGGCTATGTATGCACTTATAAAAACATAACTTCCTAAAAATGATCTCATTTTCTATGAATTGTCAAGGCAATTAAAAGTTATTTTATCAACAAAATAAAATTTTTACTTACTTGATATCTTGTGAATGATGCTCTTGGTTTTTTCCGTTTTCTAGGTATTCTACTCTGATAAGGATGTCCGATTCGTCTTGGTTCTACGTAAATATTATTAGATAAATTTATTATTCTTGACTATAATGTTTGCGAAAAACAAGAAATATTTGCTCACAATGCAAAAACTGCAATGATAAACGTCCACTGATGTGATTTCAAGATTACACACAATGCAGTGATGTACTGTGACCATCACATTTTGTATTAAACATTTCAATGATGCTTATTAATATTTACATAATAACACTGGTTGGTGCATAATAAATTTGATACACAACTTAGTACATTATCCTATGAATAATAAGACATGGTTCATTGTCTTTAAATTTGAAAATATCGGACTTTTTAACTCCCACAGTAGTGAAATTTGTCTAATCTACACATTTCCTGTTACATTTATTTAACTAAATTTCTCTTAATACCCATGAAAATACAAGCCTATGGCAATTTAATCAAAATTTAGATACAATTATTTAACTATATATTGTTATTTAGATGTTTGGCAGTTCAATATCATACATAAACCATGCATAAGTAGTTAAAGATAAACTGTTATAGAATCGTTAATCTGTAAACCGAAATCAATTGACATGTTATGTGCTTTCAAAGTCGTTAGTCTTGCCAAGAATGATGGTATAGGTTGTTATATCTCAAAGGGCCGCCAATTAGAGAAAAGTGACTTATCGATCGGATCAAAGGATTCAGAATCTCGATAGACTATTCTGGTCCGTTTTCCCCGACTCAGCTAACTCGATCAAGAAGTCTTGGTAAGGTGTAGAAAGTGTATTCTAAAGGCAAACAGCAGATACCAAGTCAGGTCAAGCACACAAGTCAAGCGTATTTATACAAATATTTACAATCGATATTGTCATAGTAAAATGTTTTTTAAACATTGATCAATAATTTCATCAATCGACAAACATTCAAATATTTAATCGATAAGTTCGTCAATTGACTGCTACTTAATCATTTAATCGATAAGTTCATCAATCGACAGGCATTCAAATATTTAATGAGTTCTGGGGATCTATCGTCCCCAACATAGGGTTTACAATATCCTTCGGGGGGGTATTTTTGACATGTACATTATCTTTGTGTTGTGATTATTTTGATATATGGCCTATTTTAACTCTTAATGAATATGTTTTATTTTTCGGGACCAGAGAGTGAGTAATAAGTTCAATCAACTATTAAGCATGGAAGGAATTCTGGATATAATACTTTTGCATTATTACCTGACTTCGGTTGAACAACCATTTAAAACCAGGTACTCCTAGATAGTTATTTCGTTCTAGTATGGAATACCCCATCAATCTCATCCAAAATCTCACTAGAGATCAAACCTAGGATCTTCAGGGTTCGTGACGAGAAAGTAACTTTTAAATTAATGGGTTGACATCCAGTGGTTTAATTTTTCAATTTTGATTAATCTTCAATATTGTATGATAATCATTTGGACTAAATTGTGATGGTCATGAGGACTGAACGTCTCGAGTTTGATCACTTACAAAATAGTCAATGGAAAGGTAATTCTGAATATCACTGTAAAATCAAATGCCTTTAATTTAATATCTGGTTTCACGCAGCTTTGATTGCAACCTAATACTATTTAAGAAAAAATTATTTAATAATTCGGTTCACATCAGTAACATTCATCACTGATTATGTTGTGACTTATAAGATTACCAACAAACTTTCAATTGAAATATTCCTTTAATTAGAACTAGACATCGTAAATTTAGCTGTTTAACACATAATAAAACTTTCTTAATCATGATGAATTTGAGAATTTCTGCATAATATTAGATTTTGAACCTTAAGATTAATTTAATCGGCATTAATTTTAATTGTAAGTGATTTATAAAAAATAATAAGATTTACAAATATCTGCTGTTACTATCGCCTATCACTATTAAGTAGAACTTAAGTTTGTTTTGATAGTATGCTACCATAAAGTAAACAATATCGAATTCGACTTAAACACCCTCTTATTGTAAGTAATTGAACCTGTGGATGAGATTCATTGTCATGATAACATATAATATTCACTGACTGCATTGCATTTCCACTTTATGAAACGGAAATAATGATACATTTAACTTTCTATACATCACTTAGAAAATATTCAATACGAAATAAATTCACTTGGTATTGTTTACTTGAATCTTCCCATTGATGATTAGGACTGCAATTGGTCAGTCTCTTATTAGCATATATGCATACTGTGCGGATTGCTTCGATATTACCTTAAGTCACAAGCATTTTAAGCAAAGATGGATAGTGCCTAGCAATGAAATCAAGAACGCGCGTTTCGTCCTACTCAGGACTCGTCAGTCGGATGTACCTGCATATCAGAGTTGATATTCAGTATGGGACTCGAACCCAGCAGTGTTCGCTTCAAACGCCATCGCGTTATCCACTTAGCTACCGAGTCCTGAGTCCTAAACATCAATGGAAAAATTCAAATAAAACAACATCAACTGAATTTATAATTCTTAACATTGAAATTGAAATAATTTCGGAACCTACCAATTATATTATCTTTGGATAATTCATTTAAGATATCATTTGGATTATTAGTAAATATATGTGTTAAATATTTCATAATTACAGGATTTGTTATATTATATTCTTCTATATATTTTGTTCTTATTTCATTCAATAATTGATTACTAATAGTTGAATATTTAAATGATTTTAATATATTGATAAATCGTTTAAATTGTGCGGAATTTAAAATGTGTTGAATATTTTTATCATTATCATTTGTTAATGATTCTAATGTTTGTTTTATATTAGAATCTATTAGAAACTCTTTGAATGTCGATGAATTCAATGAATGATCTGATGATGTCATTGAATAATTATGATTATGATTAGTTGAAATGGATGATGTAATTGTTGTGATAGGTAATATTATTTCATTCGATTTATGTATATCAGTTAACGTGATTTGTGTATTATAATTTGATCTCAATATTTCATTAATACTAAATTTATCTGACATTGTTTTAAAAAATTATTATTATAAATGATTTAGATTTATTCTTAAATTAGATCTTAATCTATAATATTTGAATATTGAAAATATTCTCTTCTTTTTCATACCCATTTTATTGATATTTAATTGGATAACAGAATATAATTTAATGAGAAGAGTAAATGTAAACGGATTGTTATATGATTGGTTAAAATAATTTTTCGATGAAAAGAAAAAAATGAAGAATACAATTTGATCAAATGTGGATAGATGATAATCAGTTGGGTAGATAGATAATTTTCTATCAGATGGGTTTTGTGGATATTATAGTAGTTTCAATGGTTAGGATCATGAGTCAGTTGAAGCTAGACCACCATGGAAAACCTGGAAGCACTGGACGGCCGTTTCGTCCGTTGGATGCCAGCTCAGTGATTTAGTGGTTAAGTGCTCGCACGCGAAACCAGTAGATCCTGGGTCCAAATCTCGCGGGGGCGAGGTCTTGGATGCGCACTGCTGAGGAGTTTCACAATAGGACGAAACGGTCGTCCAGTGCTTCCAGGTTTCCCATGGTGGTCTAGCTTCAAATGACTTATGACCTTAACCATTGAAATAATTTTCTACTGAATTGTAAATAAACCTTTGGAATAATAAACTATAAACCTATGAATCTCCTCCTTTGAATATTATTTTGAATTAAATGTAAATTACAATCTATCATACCGTATACTGTTTATTGAAATTTTTAAAACTTCTCTAACATTATTTAAATAAGGATCTATCTAAACAAAATGAAATTTGAATACACAAGTCAATCTAAACTAAATCATTATTGAAAATCTGAAAGCACTGGATGGCTGTTTTGTCTAGCTTAGATTGACTTATAAATTTAACATTGAAAATACTATAATAAACACAAATCCCCAAAATTGAAAATGAAAATTAGCAATACATCTCTACTACGAACAAGAAATCTAAGGGATTAATATTGTTTTCAATTAGATTCTCATTAGACTTTACTCTAATATACCGTGATATTTATAAGCATAAATAAAAATATTAAATCACTCAAGGTAGTTTATAAGTAAATGATAAGAACAAAATAAATTAAAGAAGTTAAAATGATCATAAAGTATGAACTAACAGTAGGATAATAGATATGCTGGCTGTGATAAGAATAATAAAGGCTTAAAATAATGTTTAGCAATATGGAAGTAGGTTAAAGACTCGGGAAAACAGAGACTAGAATAACATTTATTAAAAGTTGTTAAAGTTACGCAATAGTAAGTGTTCATATAATTAGTATATTGGAAAAAGGGTTGAAGGAAACGAACGATTAGGATGGATATTTTGACTTACTGACATACCAAATTTGTAGAAGTGCCAATAAATTAACATTTCATAGAATTGAGAGTGATTATATTCCCGAACATTCATCTGTAGCGTGGAGTCGAGTCGAGGTTGACTATGAACACCGCTACAGAGAAACACGTGCCAAGTAAATCAGAACGCGAAGGTTGGACGCAACCAAATAAATCCATAAAATCCCCGAGAAGCCAAATATCAGAAGACAGTTAATGGACCAAATCGAGATATATTCGCTGGCGATCTCGTGGCATCGAAAGGATACCGAGATCGTGCCAGGATACAAGCTTGGTTACAGAACGTAACGGAATTCGCGCGAAGTCACAATCAAAGTGTAAGAATAAGAATGTAAGCACAATATAGCTGTCATTAGCACAGTCAAACAAAAGCACATTAAAACAAACACTGGTACAGTTGGTTATAATAATAATTGTTTTTATTAAACCAGTCGTGTTCTCGTGATAAATGTGAGTCACTACACATCTATGATCTATACCCACTGTTGGCTTGTGGTTAACTCTGTGTCTCATTGTACCACGGTTTACTTAACCGACAAATTAAATATGAAGAAATATGACAATAAAAAATAACAATTAATAATGACATCAGTTATTTAAATAAAATCATATATGAATTTGAGTTTGAAGCACTTTATAACTACATACCACTACATTCAAGTTAATATGACAAAAATGAAGTAAGAGTTAGCTAGAAGAATGAAATATTTGGCCTTAATGAAACTGAGGAGGGCTATCTAATACCTAGGAATATTTTGTTTATTGTTCTCTACTAATCAATGAATATATAAACTGAAAAGACAGTTCAGGATTTAAACAGAGTCTAGTGATAACTTATAGTAAACTTTCATGATCGCTTCTTCATTAAGTGATTTTTGCTCCTTGTATTTCATGTCGAACAATAAACTCTTAGTAATTATGTTCAGAATAGTTTGCATAACATTATTAACTTGAAAATAAACTACGGAAACTCTAGTGAAAAATCTTGCTCAGTCAAGTTTGACCATTCCAACACTGAACCAGATATTACTTAAGGCGTTGGATGATATCACAACTAAATTAAATTTGAGAATTTATTTAACCAAAAACTGGCTCGCCATCATAAACTATTGTGCTCAACGTAAAATCTTAAGGTTTAGGTTTCGTTTCACTGTGAGCAATCTCTGTTATGCAATAATGAAGAGTAGCAAACCAGAGTGAAAAAAAACCTATTTCATGATCGCTATTTTTCAGTGATTTTTCAGCTAATGTTTATTCATAGAGAAGGCTAAACTGTTTCTACAGACTTTCATATTAATAATCTTCAAAGTTATGAAATTTCATAGAACACAAGCGATAATTGTAACATAATAAATGATGTTTAGACCATGATGATTTGTAAATATCTTTTAAAAAAGGTGGTTATACAGCATTAATAATTTTGAGAATATATAACGGTTGGTATAAATTGAAATTTTAGAACATTCTACAATATATTTATTTTCCTTATGCTTATAACTTCATGTCATAAATATAAATTCAGTGGCAGGATTCGTGAGAAACCAGTTTTAAGTTTCTGAAAAAGTAACTTCATTTTCTCACTGAAGAGCTAAGGATTTTGATAAACGTCATTGAGCATCAAATTTAAAATAAGTCTGATTCCTGTCCCATACAATATATCCAGCTTAAAGTACTGAATATAGTATTACCCAAACACTTAACTTAATATCAGATTTCATTGACTGGATAGTAGACCGTGCAACATGGGTTTATAAGCAAAGATAAGTGAAACATCACTGAGTTAACTTTTCACATATATAACAAACATCTTATAAACTACATAATTTCCACATTAAATACTTAATCACGACTTTATTATTCTTTCTACAGTTTACATTTGTATGATTAAACTACTCTTTAGATGTTGTAACACGTTGTTTCGGCCACACTTATACTTTAGAGTTATAGAAATGGCTTACACAGACATAAAATTTAGTAAGTTCAAATAAATCTGTCATCTAAACAATCTTAAAATATTGTAGATCACTACAACTCAATACAACTCCGCTTAAAAATCCATCACATTACATACTATCGACTTCATCTATGATTCAGCATAACGATCCTAAATCATTATAATAAATAATTTTCATTTGAATTGGAATATAATAGGCATTATTTCTAGACATCTTTATTTTGACAGATAATTCCCATTTAAACATTAAAATTAAAACACGAATTTCAGCGAAGGGATCTCTTTTCAATGAATTTATTATCAAGCTGTATAATCGTATATATATGAAAATTTTGTTTTTGTAAAAGTACTAATTCCGTGAGGAAATGTGAACACCGGTTCCAATGGTTAGCGGAAAAATTGGAACCGGTTAGAAGGCAAGTATGTAAACATTCTATTCATGATACTTTTCAATTTATTGATCGTATTAAGGACGTTAATACTTCCGAAAAACACATGTTCTCGCTTGACGTTAATTCTTTGTTCACTAGCGTACCTTTAACCGAAACAATATGTTATATATGTGAGTATATTGATTCTAACAATATAGATCTAGGTTTGCCAACTGAACACTTGAAAGAATTATTGTTACGCTGTACTTTTAATGTCCAGTTCAGTTTCAATAATGAAATATATAGACAAAGGGATGGGATCGCAATGGGGTCTCCATTGGGTCCAATTTTAGCAGACTGTTTCATGGCAAAAGTAGAAAACGACCAACTCCGTTCAATGATCAATCGATTCCACCTATACGTGAGATACATGGACGACACGTTTGTTGTTTGTGACAATAATATTGATTTAGATGATATTCTACACACCTTTAACTCGTGCCACCCTTCCATAGACTTCACGTTAGAAAGGGAACAAGACCAATCAATTCCTTTTCTCGATGTACGTCTGATGAGAAAGAGTAATGGTTCTTTAAAAAGATCCATCTTTAGAAAACAAACATGGAATGGCCAGCTAACCAACTTCTATAGCTGGGTTCCGTTAAGTAGGAAGAGAAACCTTATCCATTCTTTATGCCATCGCATACATCACATATGCAGTACGGAATGCATTAACGAAGAACTCGCATTCCTGAAGAAGACTTTGACGGAAAATGGTTACCCAGAACGGTTCATAGAAAAGAATATGAATAAAAGTAGTCGCGAGAAGAATTCTAGTTGTTCCGTTCCAAAGAAAAACCTTTATATAAGTCTGGAATTTAAAGGTGACCGAACATCGGACGTAATCAAAAACCGTCTAACAACAACTATTAGAAGAACATTTAACGCGGCAAAACTGCGAATATCCTTCACTAGTAGAAACTTATTTTCTGTATCCATAAAAGATAAGCTTCCGCGTCTGGTCGCCTCCATGTGCATCTACCAGTTCACCTGCTCTTGTGGAGCAAGGTACATTGGCCGTAGCCAGCGCTCGCTTTCAACTCGGATACGAGAACATATCCCAGCCTGGTTCTATAAGGGTGAAAGGAAAGCAGTTAGGAGTTCTATACTTGAACACCTAATCGACTATAACCATTCAACAGATCCACAAATTGACTTTAAGGTTGTTTATATGATTCGTTCAAATCTACCCAGATTTCTTCGTATCCAACTTTTAAAAATAGCCGAAGCTCTTGCCATCCAGGAGCTTAAACCAGAACTATGCGTACAAAAGAAGTACGTCTTATCGTTATCGTTACCTTGGCCTTAATTAGTTTGATTATCCTATTATTATTATTATTATTATTATTATTATTATTATTACTGCATTCCCCCTTTACTTATGTCTTATATTCTCATTGTTTTATTCGTCAATACTCATCATATCAATTTATTTTTTACACCTCTATGACCTTTAATTATTATATCAAAAACATTTTAATCATCTTATTATATTCACTAAATCTATTGTTATTATTCATATTACGTAATCTAGTATTATAACTTTTTTATTAACTGTGTTCACATTTCCTCACGGAATTAGTACTTTTACAAAAACAAAATTTTCATATATATACGATTGTACAGCTTGATAATAAATTCGTTGAAAAGAGATCCCTTCGCTGAAATTCGTGTTTTAATCTTTATTTTGTCCAGTAAATCTGCGCAATTTTTATTTGCTTATTGCTTTTCCTAGACCAATTCACGTTACACAAATTCAAATTTGTTTTATGGCGGCTCACAAATTATTTGTATTAATGTATCCAATGAATAAATTTAGATATCCATATTCAGACACATAAGGATTAATAGTTGAATTTATGAGTCAATTAAAGCTAGACTACCATAGAAAAACTGGAAGCATTGAACGACTGTTTCTTTCTAGTATGGGACCCCTCAGCAGTGCTCATCTACGATCCCGTCCTCAGGATTCGAATCCAGGACCTATCGGTCTCGATCTTAGACTCATGAATTGAATTATTAAATTACTAAAATCTCCACAAAACCCCCTTCTGACATAAGGATTATTTTTTTTACAATACCTATTTTGACAGTATGAATATGCTGAGCATCAATTAATATTATACACCCATATCAGTACTAAAATCTCTTGCAATCACTTCATGCTTGAATTACTTTTAATTACATAATAATATGTTTATTCTGTTGTTAATACTTAAAACAAGACGATTTCATATACATGAGAATATGTTGTTAACATTGATAAAATATTCTACCGTTACTATGATAATAAGTCAACTAAACATATAAACATAATATTTATTCTACTAGGGAGAAAAGAAAACTTAATTAAAAAAAATTAATCAAATTAGGCAAGTTTAATTAAGTTATCCTATTTGAAGTGAACGGGAAAAAGATGAAATTATAGTCTATTAAATTAATTAATTAAATTATTAATATATATATATATATATATATATTCTCTGATAGGTAGTCAAGTAGAATATTTATTCCCTATTTAAAGAAGCCCATTATATTTCATCTGATTGACCTAAATTATTACTTTACTTTAAATAAAAACGAATATAACTTGATTATTAGTGATTAGCCATATGAATTAGTGAATATGATAATGTATGTTTATGCGTGATTAAGTGTTTAGCAATTTTTGTTTTGTAAATGTGTATATTCAGAGAATAAGTTGGGTCTTTTTTTTTCTTTCTTGTATAAAGATTGACACTTTCAAGTTATAATCCAAAAAAAAAGTGAAAAAAAGCAAGAGATACGACAAGAAAAGAAAAAGAATTAAAATCTTTTCACTATCTATTTAAATATCAATCTAATGATTAGTGAACAATTGATTTGATTAAATTAAAGTAAATTTCTCTTGTTTTAAAAAATGCAAAAAGAAAAGAAAAGAAATAGATTCCAGTACTAATTAATGTTGTAATTAAAGGTGAGATGATTATTAGTGATTATATTCTGATAGTTTATTAGTTTTGGTTCATTTCTGTTTGTTATTTTTACAAATTATAAATGGCATAAGTAAATAAATAAATAGATATTAATCAATGGATATTAACTATTCAATATTCCAATTAATGGTAAAATGAAATGTTCAAATCAATCATAATGATAATTATGTTATAATCTATTTTAAATGTCTCAATGTTTAAGTCAATAATATTCATTATTAGATATTCAAAATGATTAATCATGAAGTTAAACATACAAAAAAATTTTTGTAAGCAATGATGGATAGTGGCTAGCAGTGGAATCCAGGACGCGCGTTTCGTCCTATTTCGGACTGTTAGCCACTATCCATCATTGCCTACAAAAAGCTTGTGAATTAAGGCAATATCGAGGCATACTCATAGTATGCAAATATGCCAATAACAGACTGATTAATTGAAGTCTTAAACCTCAATGGGAAGATACAAGCCAAACAATACCAAGTGAATACAAAAGAATTATTAAAGAATAAATAAACGATGATGAGATAAATTGAAGACGAAGAAAAGTCTTACAAACATATTGTGATAATTAGGCGCATTTGAATTATAGTACAAACTAATAATTCCAGAAATAACGCAATCAGATCAAAAAGTACTAGATAAGCATGTTACAACTTGTGGCCTGAGTGCCCTGTTAATGGATAACGTAATAATACCGTCAATCAGAGAGCAGTGAATTATCGATCGGATCAAGGAAGCGTAAAACACGTGCGAGCAGTCTTGAGTTCTGATTGGTCCTGCTTTCCGCCTAGCCCAGACAGTTAAGTCCAGAACACCAATTTCAGCCTCTGCAATATGAATCATTTATTTCAGATATACGGGGTTTATATACTAATCAAACAGACCACAACGTAGCATAAAATAGAAAATACCAATTGTACAAGATTTGGCCAAATGTGGCTGTGAGTGTGGGAGGCAGTGATCAACAGACAGGGCATAATTCAATAATGGTAAGAAGTATAATTATGGTTCATAGGTCAAAATAAAGCTTATGATAAGAGACACGTGAAAATGGATAGTTTAGTTAATTAACAATTATACGATAAAAATATACGTATAGTATTTGGTCCACAAATGGATCCCAAAAATTACCATTCATAATGCTTATCGGGACCTAACAAAGCATGAACGAATGCACTGTATTTGGAATTCGAAATCAAACATTCAATAAATACAAAGGGATAATTAGTTCGTTCAAACACATACACATCTTATGTAATCTAGTGAATCATTTTTGCTATGGAAATATTTTATGATTATTTTATAGTTGTATTTTGTAACGGATTGATGAGATAAAGTTTTTAGTTCTACATTATAATGATTATCATATTTAACTTTACAGTTCGAAAAATGATTGCTCATTTGATGATTCATCCTTATTAATGTCGTCTTATAATTTTCAGATTATTATACGCTATTATCATTATTTTGGTCCACAATTTTTTGTAAAAGTTCGCATAGTTTCCTGGCAGTTTTTCTGTCCCTAATTGTTATAAGTTGGCGTACCATTAAAAAACATGGGGAACTAAACAGTTGTCTTGTTCTATTATTATAATCTTCAGTGCCCTACAGCCACAAAAGCACAGAGAAGCAAATCCATGATCTTCAGGTTCGGGTATGACGGTTTAGGATTTAGGCAGTTAGGTTTGATTTTACAGCTACTCATTTTATAATTACTATCAATTTGTGTATGAAATGATATATAACGAAATAGGACTAACCCCAGTAAGTCTAGAATCTCAACAAGAACTTAAATTCGAAGTACGCAGCATAAGGTTGTATTATAATACTATGACAGATTTGAACACATCAGAAATATTTGACTTTACAATAAGTCGATTGGTTGTTTATCACAATCAGGACCTCAAAATGTTTGAAAACAATGAAAATATCTACTACAAGACCAAAAAGTGAATTTTAGATTGTGATTATAACTCACCTCCTCCTAAAGCAAATTTTGTGTTTAGGTAATTTATGTCGCTCATTGAATAATCAAAAGTGTTAATTGAAACTGCGTAAGGGTTCTCATTTCTAACTCTCACTTTAAATCCAAACCCTAACTTCCTCGAATTTGTGAACAGGTAAGTGTCAAGGAATTACAGTACAGATGACGTTATAACGAGAAACCCGGATAGAGGAAAATTAATTAAATTACGTAAAATTATGAAAACAATACATTTAAATACACCATTCCCACGTCTTTCTTGAGCTTTCCTCTACAAACTGTAGTGGCATTGGACCCTAACCACATGACTTTTGAAGCTGAGAATATAATTACTGGAAAGACATATTCAACAACTGACACGAAGAGAAGCTTAGCTATGGAGAACGCGGGGACATTATTTTAATTCGTTTGATGGCATGGCTCAGCCTTGCAGGCGTAGTCATTCTTGTGTAACTTATCTCTTTTATTTATAATAAACATATTGTTATTTCTCCAGCCTAAATGTGTTCCCCACCATATATTGATGACTATTACGATAGGACGAGTCGGTGTAGTCAATGATGTGACTTCCACGTACAATCTTATAGATTGGCTAGTCACATAACAGATCTGCAATTTTAGGATTACGTTTATTATCAGAGCAGTACTAATAAGGAATTAGACCATAATTCTACAAATCTACATCGTTTTTCCACTCATATTGTCATCCCTATTTCTCTCTGTTTTTCTTCCTCTTCTGCTGGTAAGGATTCTACTTCCGATTCCTGCTACATCTTGCTTATATCTGGTTTTACAAGTAGTAATTGCCACAATACTGGTTCGTGTTGAAAAGTTCGGCTCTAATTTTTAAGCCTGAGTCAAAACTCCCGTCTTACTTTTGATAACTGACTCCTTGCCTTTTGCCCTATGATATCACCTGGTGACAAAAGCTCTATTGGGTGGTAACTCTAGCTTGAAATGGCTGTCAAACTCCCAATACTCATGTATATATGAAAATTGACCTTCCTTACTTACCATTAGGGATAATTTAACTTGTGAGGTTTCATTAATACTATCTCATCTGTTCTTCAACTGATATTTCAATACTTCTATCGTTAATTATTTAATACTAGGTAGTGTTCCTTTAATATGTTCTGTAGCATTCACTTTGCAAGTTACATATCATTCATTTATGTGGATATATCTCATACTGTAATGTAAACATAGTATGTCGTATAGTATATTTTTGTGTTCGCTCAGCGGTTACAAAAGGCATTTTCACGAATTACTTTTGTATAGTTTGCAGTTCAGCCCTCAGTGTTCCATTACTTGCCGGTCTATAACATAACAGGTTAAGCTGAGCTATGTCACAGGTCTGAAGCCAAATTGTGCTATGTTGGATTGGTTAGCATTAGATTCAAAAAGTTCCCTACCGTGCCTCTTATGTAAGTTTCATGTTTCTGAAGCTATTTTTAAAGTTGCAATGGTATATACTGTTAGGCTAATTCTACGATACATGCACAATAAACCAAATCATCTATCAATGTAGGCGACATTAGGCCATTTACTTTGTGCATAGTCTAGATTAACGAGCAGATCATGGGATTAGACATGTAGTACAAAAGCAAGGACACCAACATGTTGCTTGTGTTATTGTCCTTCTACTATCTCCAAGACGATGCATTTCAACTCGGTTTTGCGATTTGCATGGAGAGTTTGTGCTGATGACAGTCTCAATAATACAATCTCGTTAAGCCATCTAGTAGACAATGTTCTTGGTCAATAAAACTTGTAACTACTGTAAAGAGCTTGAAGAAAGTTACAAAAACACTTACGTCGTGTGAGGGATTTATCGTTTGAGAGTTCTTAACTCGTTTTTCTCCTTTTTAAGGCTTGCCACAATGCCGTACATTGGAGCTGAATGTTAAAATGTTGCAGTGCACAAGAGTACCAGCAAACAAACTGGAAAGTATTAGAAGCAATTGTAGATAAATACTCCATATCTTAGTATGCCCGTAACCAATTTACTTAGATTAACAACAAAAATTGTCTTCAGTCTTGTCGACTCGGAATATGGTGTGTGAACTCATTAAGAACCAACTTTGGCAGAAACTATTGTTCTTTTATTATATAAGAATTTTTGTCAATATCTGAATGGATAAACTGACACAAATTGGGCTGCGAGTATGTAGAAGTAACCAAGGTATTCCTTAAAGCGGCTCAGCAGTAACATCTAAAGGATTCACCGTTGTCTAAAAAAGCGCTTTCAATGACGGTTTCCCGATTCATTTCAAAATATTCACGAAAAGTTTTGTTGCCAGTTTATCTTATTCATTAGCAGCCCAATACAGAAATCTGTCGATCTCTAATCATTCGCGCATATAATTCTAAATTTGCCATTCTGAAACGCAAGAAATAAAACATTACTTACCTTAGAAATTCTCAAGTAATCTAACTTATAATCACCTCAAACCCTTATCATAATTGTGCAGTTTAGACCTCGGTAGTTTGAACATAACTTGGCAGTTCTAGTGGGAGTTTAACTTGGATATTGTTTTACTTTCACAGTTGAGCCCACAAATCCATCCAAGTCAAAACACTACTGAAAACCACCGTCAGGTGTGTGCAAGATCGTAGGTGTGTAGTGGCATTGGACCATAACCACACAATCTCCAAAGCTGAACACAACACTACCCGGAAAATAGATATTCAATATTTAACGCGAAGAAATACCTAACGATGGAAAAGGCGGAAACAGTGAATTGAATGAATTGTTGTTGATCGAATGGCATGGCTCGGCCATACAGGCGTGGCTCCTCTGAATGTTACCTTATATCTTCTATTCATATTAAATATATTGTTCCTTCTCTAGCCTAACTTTGTTCTACATCATGTATTGGTAATTGATACGATACAGTGAGTTGGTTTAGTCGATGGCGTGACTTCCACGTAAGATCTTATAGATTAGGCAGTTATATCATGACAGATCTGCAGTTTTAAGATTAGGTCTATTATTAGAGCAGTACTAATATCATAGTAGACCATAGGTCTACAGGTACATGCTGTTGAGGAATGTTATATCAGGACGAAACAGTCATCTAGTGCTCCCAGGTTTCCAATGGTGATTTAGCTTAGATCGACTGGTAAAGTCAACTATGGAAACATATGCATTTAAGGTAAATCGGTAGACTTTAGAGACGCCTTGAGCGTACACTAGCTTTAATTAAATCACACACAAGTGCCCTACCAAATAGGATTGTGTTGATAACCCTTGGTTTTTCAGCGAACACTAAACTTTGTTTGCGATTGGTGGATCATGACAATTTTCTCACCCCCTAACGCCGTACTGTTTACTGGAAATTGCCTAAACTTATCCACGAGTTCTGGTGATTCCAGGTCAATACAACTTATTAAATTTCTAAGAGACTTACTATTTAGCTTGCTTAACTATAAACTTTGAAGCTGTCCAGACATTCCATGAAACTGAGACTATCGTAACACTGTAGGAATTTGCGTGATACTCGTGTTCGAGGAATTTTGATGTATAGAAAGGACTCGAGAATAGTGAAAGTTTCTTTCGAAGACTGTGTAACATCTTTATCGCTTAGCCTCGAAATCCAGAAGCTCTGTAGGCTAACACAATTCAGGTTGCACTGATACACAAAATAATGGTAATTAAAAAGCATCTTGATAACAATCATAGCTTTGAAGAACTAAAAATAACACAAACGAAAGTGGCAAGATTGGAAAGTTACCAATAAAATAACGTTTCTGAATGTGTACAGTAATCGTATGTTTTTGTAGTCGTTCATGGACAACGTCAAATGAGAGTCTCCGTACAGATTTGCCATCAACCAGTCATCTACATATACATATACAAAGTTGAGATCTCGAAAGATGTCATCGATGGACCGCCGGAAATTTTCTGTAGCATTTCTTAAGTCGAAAGGTGTGCGAAAAAAATCACAGAGTTCTGGTTGCGTGATGTTAACGGTTTTGGGGAGGTCATCTACAGCCATGGGAATTCGGTAATGCACTTTAACCAATTTGATTTTCAAAAATACACTTGTGGGTGCGGTTACGTGAATAATTTTGGTATTCAGTCGCCGATAATCACCGTCTGGACGCCAGTTGTTGTTTACTTTGGAGGCCATGTGTAAGGGAAATCTTCATGTGCTGTTCGATGGATGAATTATCCCCAAGTCTATCATGTACTTGAATTCGTTTTTGCTCGACCTTAGGTTTTCAGGAGTTAATCAGTGAGCTTTCGAGAACACAGGTGGTCCTGTATTTGTGATTTTTAGTGTACTTTGGTCACGAAAGGTACAGTTCAAGGTACTTGTCCAGCATCCGTTGAAGGTATGGATCGATCATGTGCTTAGCAATGACCGGGGATAACCTATCAACAGAAAATGAAGTTCCACAAACAGTTAATTTAGTAATCCTATCCACTAACCTCCGTTTCCACGTGTCGATGAGTAGATTATTTTATTGAGGCACGTCTATATCAATGGTTGGCGTACAGAAATATACAACGATGAAAATACAGTGGACGGGTTTCCATAAATCTACATCAAAATGAACATATCGCTAACCGTATATCCCTATTTACCACCTATAAGTTCAAAAGCGGTTCATGCAGACGGTCGTTAGAATTTGCTGGAAGAACGCTTACTTCTGTACCAGAGAGGTAGTGGACTTTCATTACCACATCAGCGGTGTACAATAGACGTCTATTTCCCCGGCTACGGTTGCTTACACAGGAGCTGTCCAAACAGGCCATCATCAAAGGTCCATTGACCAATGCCCTTTCGCATACATAGCAACATTTCTGTTGCTGAATTGTATTGCAGCTCGATGTTGTAGAAGAGTTGGTTTAAACATTGTCGGCTGATCAGGTCTCCACGATTAAGGATGGCCTTCTTCAAAGTGTTGTAAGTTTCGGAAACATTAATTATTAACATAGCGAGTGTGACGAACCTGCTAGAATCGCGAGGTAATGCCCTCACTACTGCGAGGAATCTAGCACATGGGTCCGTCACGCCGTGCTCGCGGGAGTTAGCTTCTGCGTGGTAGAACCAGGCCTGTGTACTGTCATGACATTCTGGTATGACAGGTGGAAGGTGAAATAGTTTTAATCTTACATAACTTTGCTGTTTGTACTGTCATAATGACGATAAGATATACTAATGGGCGAAAGCATGTCCGAAAATGTAAAACATTATTACTACATGCAAAACTAAAAATGATGTATAATTTCACAGCATGGAACAGAAGCACAGTTTACTGTCCGGTGTATCAGAGCACGCTGAGCTCACCGCCAAAGATGCCACAGCTATTCGCAGTTGGACAACGCATTTACATGCAACACTTTTATGAGTGAGGTATACCAACCCAGTCAGATCAAATGTTAGAAATTAAGTGATCCGAAGATATGTTTGAAAGGCTGTCGATATGTCGAGGAGCGTTTGGTCTAAGCTGGCTGCAAGTGATGCGTAGCACGTGTACACATTCGTGATCTAGTGCGGATGAGTGACCGAGCTCCTCCATCTATTTGTGTCCAATAGAACTAACGAGGTCAGAATCAATGTCGAAAAGTCATGGAACTATTTATTTTGAGGATTAATTTACCGCTACAGACTTCTTGGTTTGCCAAGACCTGTAAGTTTCATACCAGCCAAATTCAGGATAAAATGGATGAATGTAAGTGCGTTTTTTGTCTGTCTTCACGCTAAGGAATATGAAACATATGAGTTCACTTTCAGATCTTATTATGACCATTTTTATCAGTGCATTGATATGTTACACTCTACGGTGGTTCAAACTTGTGAACTAGTGAAAGATTGAACCTTATCTGTTTATTGATAGTGTACGTTTATATATGCATTCAATACACAAATAGAGTAGCATTTTGTTGATTGATTATTCTAGACGATGAATGGAGACCGAGGGTTGTAGGTTGTTGTAAAGTGGTATGATCAACTGATTTGGACGACCTTGTATGGTCGACCGTAACAAGTGGCGGGTCATTACCTCTTGTATTCATGATTCTTTGGGCAAGGTGTCTGGGTAAAAGTAACGTCTTTCCATTAATGTAAGCTCCATTCAAGCTTTCTATATCAAAGCCGTAGATTTCCCTGCAGATGTAACGCCAATCGGGCAGTTTTATGCCGTACCAAACGACGAATATATGGACGTACATATCCAGTTAGCTTAGTTTATCCTAACGGCGGTTCGATCCGTATTAGATTTCATGAGCCTCGAATAATACTTCAGGTTAGTGCTCTTAAAATAATCATAAAGTATGTTTATGCGTTTCATCCTGAAGTTCGTTTTCCGTTGTACAATTAAGTTAAACTTGAAAAAAATAGACAGTGATGTATAGTCGTTAAGCTGTTACTTTCCATAGGTCCTGAGGTAACTGTCATCGCAGTAACCCCTTATCTCAGACCTCATATATCCTGTAATTAAAACTTAAAGCTGACACAGTTTCCAAACGTGCATCAATAAGATCCTATCAATTTCAATGAAAAGTCTGTGGTCATAAACTTTGAACGTAAACACCTTAGATAAGCACTTAAATGATCTTCAAAGTATACAGTAGTGTGTTATTTAACTTATAAAATTCTCTTTTACCAAGAGCCTGGCTTATAAGAATTCTAGTTGTGTTCTATGTACAATTAATTCACCTTTCGTATGTCTATTAAATAGTTGCAAGAATGTTGAAGATTACCAGATTTACTCGTATTCTAACTTGAAATTTCAAGTGACATTTATGTGTTTGAAAAGCAAACTGTCTTAACAATCAAGTGTCTTCTAGTTCATTACCTAAATGAATAGTACATTAGTTTGTAGTATTAAATGACTGTTATGGAGCATTGTAGACACCGTATTATTTTTCAACCCATTTTTTATTTACCATCGGGTTCTGTGTACGTGTAAATAGCCCAAACTTTACACCTATACCAACCATGAATTTATAACCAAAAGTTGAAACTGAAGAATCATTAGCGTAGAACTTGAAGTTCAGGCTGCAGTGATGTAAATATTAACACACCATATAGTGAAACTCTCACAAAAGAGTAAACATCAGCTTCACTTTTTATGAGTAACACCTTATAAATTTGTAAGTGTTCTGTCGTTCAGCAGTCCATAGAAAAATGACCAATAACAGATCTAAGGTAAATGAACTAAAGAAATTCAGCATTATTGACAAAATTCTCATGATAAAATTGTTTATTCATTAAATAGCTAACAGGTCCTTGCACTAGCTGCCGAAAATCAATAAAATTGCGTTCTAACCTAAGAAAGTCTTCTGATGCAGTGTACTTCCCACTGACATGTGATTATGTATCTTAAAATGTTGGCAATCGAAAATCAGAACTTTATTGTTGAGTCACTACTAGAGATCTAGTGTCAAGATTTAATTACATGCCCTCTGGTTGTCACTGTATCAATAACGCTAATGTGGACGTGTGGTTTATAATTTGGAGTTATTGTCCTAAACCTTTGTAACATTACTGTAAAACCTTGGGTTTTATTCTCAAAACATTTAGTATTTGTTTCACTCAATCTTCCTCTCCAGATCCCTCCAGATTTAAATGACTGTTCTCCAGAAGAAAGACAGAAACGTCTTCTTAGACGCGCTCCTCAATCAAGGTTGACTTTGCAAGAACAAATAGAAGACACTTTTGACCAAGAAGCTTACAGTTTTCTCTTGAAGAAAAATTGATTCCTCACTCCCTGTACATAAACTTCAATTTTAGTAATAAATTATATTGATTTATCCTCTTTATTTTCCTATAAAATATGTATTATGTCGTATCTCGTGAGTGTTCTGAAGAACTACCTGATCAGTCTCTATATACATAAATATAATTTATCGTAGACCTGCCATATCTAAGTCAATTACTTTTAGGTATTTCTCTGGGTATACATAAGTCATGAATAATAAATATGACAGGAAAACCTGTACTATTTCATCCATTCCAGAATCGTTGTCCCAGGTAATAGCACGTTCACACCGAGTTATGATAATTATCTTGTTAAGGTTTTAAACGTAATACTCAAGCGTCTTTTCACATATTACATCCACTCTGCAGATGGAGTTCAGCCAATCTTATGTCATTGATTTTGTTTGCTAAGATAGCAAACTTTTAGGAACATTTCTCCCGATTCGACTTACCAGGAATCGATCTTGTATCAGGAGGTCGGCTTGTTAGCTCAAGATTCGCAGGTGATATAGTTCTGTTTGGTAAAGACTGACAAAATACAGTTTTCCGACCATTTTAAACAACAATACAATCATGTTTGGGATACGTTTCTCTCCAATGTTTATAGGTACGGCATGTGCTTTGCACCTTTGAAGTGCAAAGTACTTCTACCAGACTGGCAGGATTCTAATCTTGTACTCACCCTGGATGGTGAGCAGATAGAATTAGTTGGGGAGTTCGTGTATCTAGGTAGCTGCATAAGTGCTGGTGGTGGCGCGAGTGATAAGATCAATGCAAGTATAGTGGAAGCCAGAGTGGCTTATGCCAATCTGAGATCTTTGACGCCTTCGTGATGTCAGTCTGGCTGTAGAAGGTTGGATCTACAACGCGTCGGTGAGAGCAGTTTTGCTCTATGCTTGTGAAACCTCGGAAGTTGAGTGCTACCACTGAATACGAATTCTCAACCGGCTACTCTGAAACCGCGCGTGTTATTCAAACTGACCTCACTTAACGTTCGCTCACGAACGCCGACTGGACAAGAGATAGGGTTGGCTATGTGTTAAGAAAGTCTCAACATTGATGTCTGATATCTGTCTGGCGTCCGTATTCAAGACTCTAGTAAAGTGATACACGCTCGCTCTCCATTTGTCGCTCCGAAAGCTTGTTTCGTATGCGTTGATTTGGAGATTCTGTGTTATCTCCATCTGGTTTTGCTGGCGTTGGTTTTCCACTGAGCGCAAGAGCTGAAGCAGAACTGGCCGATTGGATCCCTATTAATCTTCGGTTGTATGCTGTTAGGTTAGAAAGTTCCACCAAAGGGGGAAGAAATGTGTATGGTAAACGATGATTTTGGCTATCTCTGCTTATACCCTGACATGTTGCTGCCAAGATTCCACCAAAGATGACCTCCAGGAGGTGTGTTTGATTGATATTGCAGTACTAGCTGGAGATTTGAATGTGCAGGTCGGGTGTTTGGGCATAAAGGAGAGTCGTTTGTGTGGCTAATGGGGACTTGTTGGTTGCAGATCAGATAACGTTGACCGTCTATCACAACTTCGCGCGGACTTGAGATGGTGGATAATATTCAGAGCTCAGGTGTATAATTTAGGTTTGGTTGTGAAGGTTTCACTGTTCGTCTGAACAACATTATCAATACAATTTAGTTTGAAGATTTTCGAAACAATGGTCCATTCCAATACTAGTACAGTTTGAACGTTTAAGCATGTCTCATAGTATTCATGATAGCAATCAGATCACACGGAGATTTTCATGATAATCAAACATTTTGTCTAGGAACATTTTGTGCATAATATTTCTAGTATTTACTCATCGAACATGTGGTTATAAGGATATGACAAGTGTAACGGTGAGGTCTTTCGACAGTCTGTTTTCAAAGGTCATTTCTATTGTTATGAAATAATTTGATAAAGTGTGGTTAAATCTAGCGTAGAACTTTGGAAAATGAGTACTCATCTTTGTATAATGTTATAGATTTCACACCAAGTGGAGTGCTTACACTTCATTTTAAGTAGACCGAAGCAATATCTAGCTTTGGATATGATTTTAACTGGTAGACAAGCAAAGTAAATTTGGGATCACACAGATGAGTACGGGGTCGATAACAGTTGTTTTAATCTATATAGGTTGTTCTATAATTTATCATGTTTACTATGTGAAAATAGGATTTAGTAATGTGACGTGACCCAAAATCGATAACCCTGTTACTCAATCATCTATTGTTAACTCTGTATGAGATTTTAGACGTACTATTATATGACCTTCACATAGTATGCTTTGGCTAATTTTTTCTTATGGTGCTATCCGTCATCTTTATCGTCCGTCATATTGTTGTGGTGTTTGTTAATCTCAGTTGATTTAGTGCTGCAATATATCTGTATAATATTTTGACAGAATTATGTTGGTATTTGC
This sequence comes from Schistosoma mattheei, assembly GCA_944470405.2. NCBI lineage: Eukaryota > Metazoa > Platyhelminthes > Trematoda > Strigeidida > Schistosomatidae > Schistosoma > Schistosoma mattheei. The sequence goes on along the minus strand of OX103943.1, from coordinate 68,606,193 downwards.
ACGAGGTACTGTTTTTAAAAAGGGACGTAATGATGTGACACAAGTGTGACAATGATTTAATCTGAAGGAATTAAAAATTTACCACTTTCAAGCATGAGACTGTATGTTTTTTTAGCAAATCTTATTCTCAAGTCTTAAATATCTGTAATCCAGCTATTCAGCGTCGATGCTTATCATTTTCAAGTCTATTAAGTAATCAATTCATTCAATAGAGATAATTTTGTAAGCTTTTATTTGATTGACCTATAATAATTCTAATGAATACTTGATTACAATCTACTATGATTACGTCATATGATTAAAGGCAAATACACCAAGTCAAAGTAATACACAGATGTATCTATATACTTGTGTATTTACATGATTGGATTTAACTAAGAAATTAAACGCCTACATATATACATCGGTGCACTGATATATTAAGTAATTAAATGATCAATACTGTCACTTGATCAAACATTCTCAAAAGTATTAAATTTTACAAAAATTAGTCGTAGTTATGTATAGTCATAAATAATCAGTAATACCATGGATTACAGAAAACTGAGGATTATTCAATGAGAAGTACAAATAAATTCTTACATTGCCAATCAATTAAATTATTTCAACACAGATATTTACTTTTCACTTATCCCCTTTCTATTCAATGCCTGAATATATGAAGTTGACTTGTCGTACAGATTCACTCATTCAACCAGAATCCAATGGAACTAAAGAGAACAATGAATCTTCTTGCACTGTTTTACTATCACCATCTTTATCATCAAATCTTCTTCATACAAACATATATACTTAATCTATTCTATTTTAATATTTATTTTAGTAGTCATTATACCATTAATGTTAAAAATGACATTATATGGTGAACCAAGCTTTTATTCACTTTTCCCAATCTATTCAATACTTTTCTCATGTACAACAATATTTGAGGTAATCAAACGTCTTCGTACATTACAACATGAAATGAATGAAGACAATGCACCAGCGGAAGTGTATTTTTCTTGAAAAGAACTTCATAAATCAACATATGCCATATCTGTAAACTTCATAATTATGTACATTTTTTCATTCTATAGTATTTATTTATTGAGTTCAATACTTTCAATATTCGATACGATTAAAATGCCTATTATAAGCCCAGAATTATCGTTTCCATCATCGTGCTTACATGTACATCAAACCTCCAAATTGAAAACATTCTCAATTTACTCTCTTTTCATTTTTATGTTGTTGGAAAAAAATGGATAGTTTTTTGAGTAAATAAATGAAAAGCATTTATCTATTCAACCATCATTCAACTATTCAATAGATCAGATATTAGCGATGTCTGTTGATTTAAACAAAACTAATACATTTATAATATAACGACGCTATATTCAGATTTATGTACCCATTTATTTCACTATTATATATGCTGAGATTCATTTATAAATTGTTCTTTCATGTTTTATCCAAAAACAGTCACATTTTGAATGAGTAAAAGATAACCCATTATGTTTTAATTCCTAATAACTAATTTTGTGGTAAGTTATATGTGATTATGTTGTTATCAGGATACATTATACATACATATATATAAAACAATAACAATTTTAATAATAAACTGATATTTGTTTGAAAAAAGTCATTGATGAGAGACCAACCAGTATGTTTTGGCATGGGACTTCACATGAAAGTACTAACAACTAATAATGGTTAGAATATTTAGGAGATTGAACTGATGACTGATGTATTTTTCTTTTGTAATTGTCAGACACTGAAATGTTATTAACAGTAAAATCTAGATATCGAATTCTACAAGAAGGATATGTGATATAATGTACTAAAACTTCAATATGAATCCATCTCATCATGAAGAGTATGAAATGAACTGATTTTTTATTCAAATAATTTATTTATATAGGTTGTAAAATATCGATTCTCATTGTAAGTAATTTGTACAATCGAATGGCAGTTCTTTGTGTATATATGCTAGTTTACAGTAGCTATTCATATAACATACCGTTTAAGCTATATATTTTAAAAATATTTTTCATAATCGATATGAAGGTTAGTGGCTTATGCCTAATTGAATAACTCCTTTTTAACACCATTATTTAATAGTTATTTTAATTTACTATTAGATATGCGTTGCATTCAAGTTTATGTTGTACAATGGTATATCTTAAATGATCATTGAAGGTTAGATCAACCTATCTGAATGATAACCCGTTGCTTATTAGTTAATGAACGCCGAAAAGATTCGTTTACTTAACATTTTCTACAAACTGATATGAAATTGGGGGGTGGGGGTAGCACGTTCTTCAACGAATAGACGTGAAAATTGTCGTCTATCATTAATTATGTAAGTGTTTCTTTTTTATTGAAAAAGAGGTACTGATATTTCCATTTGTTAACCCAAATAGTTCGAAGTGTGTAGTATTTCTGAGAGTTTTAAACTCAGATGAAGCAGCTATCAATTGCTTCTTGATCCCAATAAAATTGATAATAACATAATAAGCTAATAATTTTTGACTTGAAATATTTCCTATCGATTGCCATTTTTTCTCAATTAGCTGATTGTAGTACAGGAATTCTATCAACTGGAAATTACGAATAGTACCACTTTTTTATAGTTTATTCCGTTTTTACATTAACAGCTTCTACTTCGTTAATCGTTAAACAGTTGTTATCAACTGCTTCAACAACTTGTTAATGTCTTTATTTGAACAAATTAAAACAGTACATAAGTGTCATTATTAGTCTAATTCCTTATTCATGATAATATTATAAGATAATCTTCAATTTTTATCGATAGTGATTGTTTAGCTTTTAATTTACACTAAGTATAATAAAATAAAGACTGAATACATGATAGACTATTGAATTCTGACATTCAGATCTGGCTAAGAAACATTTAACAATACATAACAATCCATCAATATAACACATCAAATAGATGTACAGCCTCGCTTAACTTTAGTATATTAATAGCTCAAATTAACACCATACAAACGTTAATGTTTCCTCTTCATTCTAGAATGTCAATACTTAAATATAAATCATATCAATACATTAAGAAATGAATAGTGTTTGTATACAATTTAAGTGATGTTCAATTTTTCAGTCACAGATTTGTTTTCCCTGACACTGTTCATATTACTATAAATGTATACAAATCATTTAGATGATCTCATAAATCATTGTTGAAATAAATTTTCAATTAGATTAGTTGTAAGTTAATTTTCATTTTATTTTATTAAAAGAAATTAATATGCATAAATTGTTCAATTGAATTTATTTAGGTCAATAAAGTATGCATAGATTAATTGTTAGTAAGAAAAACAACAATAATGATAATAAACCGATGTTTATCATTCATAGTCTTAACTATTCATTCATTCATTCATTCATTTATTCACTGAATCCTCTTTCTTTTCTTTTCACTTTTTTTGGATGCCTCATTTTTTAATTTATCCAAAATGATCATCTAAGGACTAGTTACTAAGCTTCTCTTTTTTTTAATTGTTGTTGTTGTTGTTGAAACTATTGATTTTTTAATAAAAATAATTTCGTTTTTACACAATTATTTATTCAGTTGAGGTCACTTGTGACCATTAATGTAATGTATATCATGTGATATCATTATTTTATTAATATTAAAAAGATAAAAAAAGAGAAAAAGAAGAAAATAAATGTGAATATATATACATAATGATAAAACTGGTTAATATTCAATGGATAATTGATGAAATTGACTTGTATACCTTTTTTTTCTTTTTTTTTTCTTTCTTTCAGAAATTGTAACATTATCATGGATAGTTTTAAAATAAATGATTCTTTTCTATTTTTTTGTTTTATTAACTTAATCAGAATATTATAAAATGGATTTAGATTATTTTATCATTTATAAGTAATTAAATGTTATTTCAAATAACTTTTTTAAAGTTAAATTAAACAATAATAGACAATGGAAAAGAAATCTGTTGTATTTTTTGTTGAATGTATCACAAATAAATCATAATTCTTAGAAGGGGTTTTGTTGAGAATTTAGTGAATTCAATAGTTGAAATGATGAGTCAATTGACGCTAGACCACCATGGAAAACGTGGAAGTATTGGACGGTTGTCTCGTTCTAGTATGAGACTCCTCAGCGATGCGCATCCACGATTCCATTCGACTCGATTCTAACGTAAGACCTATCAGTCTCGCATGCGAACGCTTAACCGCTTGACTACTGAACCGGCATACAACGGTGTTAATGTCTAACTTCAACCAATCCATGAAATTGCGCCGGCTTAGTGATTTAATGGTTATGCGCTCGCGCGCGAAACTTACAGGTCTCGGTTCGAATCTCGCTGGGGTTTGGATCGTGGATACGCATTGCTGAAGAGTCCCATACTAGGATAAAACGGCCATCCAGTTCTTTCAGGTTTTCCGTGGTGGTCTAGCTTCAATTGACTCATGATTTCAACTATCGAAATCACTATTCGTTGAAAAATCCCCATTATATTAAAACATAATTTTAAATAGTTAATATGTACGAAAATATTCTTTTCAATAATTCCTCATCAGGTTCTACAATTATAAATCCAAATTAGTAATCTATAAAATTGACCAGATTTAAGGTAGAGTACATCATTTGGAAATTGTAATATGTGAATCAAGAATTTATAAATCAAGAAAGTTTTAAAGAAAAACATAACCAATAAAAGAGAGTATATAGAATGCGTAACCATGAATAAAAAGCCTCCGTGTATACGCTTATAATTCAGAGGCAATACGTCTAGTGAGATGCTAGAACTGAAGTTAAGTAGATCAATCCAAAGAACCTTTAATGCAGGTAAACTACGATTAGTGTTTTTCACACGTCCAGTGATCACTCCTAGATTGAAAGATAAATTGTTTAGACTAGCTACCTCTTTCTGTATCTATGAATTAGACTGCTCCTGTGGAGTAATTTCTATTGTCAGATGTTCTAGGAATTTACATATTCGGGCTCATGAGCGCCTCCCAGTGTGGTTAAGCAAAGGTGTAGTTAAAACGGTTAACAGCTCCATTTTAGACCATCTAGTTCAGACGGGACATACAGCCAACATGGAACAATCTTTCGCAATAATATATCGTGTTAACAGCAGTCTACCTAATTCCGTCAGACTAAGAAACCTGCAGACGGTTGAAGTAATCGCTATTCGGATCAAAAAGCCAGAGATTTGCATCCAAGAGAAATATGTTCAGCCGCTCCTTTTACCCCGGCCAACTTCGGGGTCAACTATGGTAACGTAATTCGATTAATGTTCATTTTTATGTCCCAAACTTATTATTATTATTATTATTATTATTATTATTACCTTTATCATTGTTATTATTGTTATTATTACGCCTGATAACCTTTATGAGAAATTTATTCATCATCCACCCCTATCTACTATATCTGATCTAATTCATATTATTCTACATATTACGTAATTTCTGATTTTTATTGCATTATCGTCTCCCACACACCCCATGTTGACCAATTTTATTCTGATCATTTATCTCACAATTTCATTTTACTTATAAACTGATTCAAGTTAACACTTCACATTAGTCAGCCCCAACATTAACGATTTGATTGAGATCTTGAACCGATTGATGTTAGACCATCAGTGAAAACCTGGAAGCATTGGACGGCCATTTCGTTCTATTATGGGACTTTATACGGGATTTTATATGACAAACAACAATTCTTAATTCACATAATACAATTTTAAATGATGTACTCTGCCTTAAATCTGGCCAATTTTATGGATTATTAATTTGGATTTATAATTGTAGAACCTGATGAAAAATTACTTTTCATTAATCTAAAAAAAATTATTTTTCAAATCAGTATGGATTGAACTGACAACTTCTGTTGAACAGTCACAACTGATTGATCACTGGGTGGTGATCAATGTCATGCTTGTCTAGTCCTTATTAGTGCAGATCGAATGCTATCGACCATGTTGCAATGTGGCCACCAGTCTAGGTAACTCGACACTGCGTGCACTATATATTGAGATTAGATAGTGTCAATGAGAAGATAAACGATTATTTAAAGAATTAAAAGGTTATTTAATTAGATAAACAAACTTGATAATTAACCGGATTAGTTGAGATTTACTTTGTCTGGAATAACACTAATTAACAGATCTGATTTGATCTAAACGGTTGACAAATGAAAATTGATGAGAACTTAGTTTGAAGCAAAATTTGAACCCTGACACTTTCTTCCTTAAAAAAAGAATTAGCTATATAATTATTCTTTAATCTTTTAGGAAGTTATTTCACATCAAATACTAATTTCAGCTAGGCAAACAATAAAAACAAGAAAGCATTAGTGAACAGCTGCTTTAGGATAATATGTGATTCCTCGGAATATCAAATAAATGACTTTGATTTTAGAACGGAATCGAAGACCTCTAGAGTTAGTGGTCAAACCACTAGCTTTAGGACTATAAGTTATCATTAAACATTTCATTCATTTGGCTTCAGCCGATTTAGAATCAACATTATGAAACATTTTCTATTATTCTGAGAATAGTTGACAGATTTTGTCGTTGATTGTTTAGTATAAAAATTTAGTAAGATATTTGACAAGGAGTACAATTAAACAGAATCGAATTGATTTAATGATTAAAGTGACCTAACTGGTATTTTGCTCATGTCACTCAGCTTCAATTTACAACGTAATGAATTTCAGAAGACATAACGACTGTTCAACCTATTGTATACAGTAAAAAAATCGAAGTTGTCATTTATGTACAAACAACCCAAACAGAATAATTTACCTAACCAGATACAAAATACTTTCACAATTGATTGATCACTGGGTGGTGATCAATGTCATGTGTGTCAAGTCCTTATTAGTGCAGATCGAATGCTATCGATCATGTTGCAGTGTCGAGTCACCTAGACTGGTGGCCACATTGCAACATGATCGATAGCATTCGATCTGCACTAAATAAGGACTTGACACATATGATATTGATCACCACTCAGTGATCAATCAATTGTGATCACATCTCAGTCCTACAGGAGGTTAATCACGGCTCGGATAGCCCAGTGATAACGTCTCTGACTGTGAAGCTGGGTGACACGAGATCGAACCCTCCAGGGCACACCAGTTCCCTCAAGATTACAGATACACCTTGCTGACGAGTGCCAAGTAGCACGAAACCTGGGTCCAGGGTTTCCTGTTGACTACCTCCAACCACCATCTAAATCACAAAATACTTTATCAGAATGAAAATAATGATCTCAAACTAGCCTGTAATCCTTCATTTCAATTCATTCTACTATGTTGTCATTAAATCAACACAAACAATGTAAATTCCTGTTCATAAAGAATTTGTTTAAGAATTGGAGTTCAGTCTATACATTATCAAAAAGTAATAGTTCGTCGATTCTTACTTCATCGAACTCAATAAGTGTAAGTTTTCTGTCAAGTATCCCTTCAAATAACTGTTTATTACCACCTTCTTCTATATCTTTATTGTAAATATGCCTAGTTGACTGGTAGTTCATACTTTATGGTATGGTATGAAATCTAATCGTTTTCCAACATTAATTATTTATGAATTTCATAGGTAGTCATATGGAATTATTTGGATATTATTGATTAATTTTCAACTCTTAACATATACTGCATATATAACTCACTTCTTAGTTAATAATGTTCATCCACATGAAGTTCAACAGATTTTGTTGCCTGTTGGAAGTCAATTGTATTGTAGATAAATACTTTCATGTTTTCTTAATTATTATCAAATAAACGATATAATTTACATTGGCAAACATGTACAGAATGATATCAAATTAGATAAGAAATTAATTCCTCGTCAAACAGATATCCGTGTAAACTTAATACATAACTTAAATAGTATAAATAAGTGAGTATTATTTAGATATGAGTTTTGATCATTAGAAGTAATTAGTAGAAGATGTAGTTACTACACTTGTCAATGCTAATCAAATTAAAAGGATTATCTTTTGATAGAGGTAATATTGAGTTATACACTAATTATAAACCATACGTTGATAAAGAATTTGAAACTGTGATCATGTATGTTTAGTTGTGATATTTTAACTTAACGACTATTAATAAATTGTCTATATACAATTAATCAGTTGAAAAATCGATGGAAAGTCCTATTAATCCAATATTAAAGTATGTATAAATAAATGCATTTCAACAAAGTTAATTCATCTTAAGTATTATAGTCAATGGATCAATGAATAACTGACTGTGTTTTAAATAAATATCGCAGTATATGCTACTTGCAAGAATTGAATAGATAAATTATATAAATTCGGTTCAGTTAAATCTTGACAATGAATGAAGGATTGAGCAAGATCATAGATAGATTGAAGTTGAACGTTAACACCGTTGGTTGCTAGCTTAGTGGTCTAGCGATTAAGAAGTTCGCTCCCAAAACCGAAGGTCCTGAGTTCGAGTCACGCATACAGGATCGTGGATGAGCACTGTTTAGGAGTACCATACTAGAATGAAATGGTCGTTCAGTGTTCTCAGGTTTTCAATGATGGCCTAGCTTAGATTGACTCATGAATTCAACTATTAAAATCTTGATTTCATTCGAACTGGATATAATTTCAGCTTCATGTTGAAAAGTGAAATAGACAACTGGTTTGAGAATTATATCAATTTACTTTTAGGTATTGTCAACTGAAGACTGTAATTTGGACAAGTAGTAACGAAATTAAATGAAAAATGTAAGGAAGATATCTGATCTTATTTCAAACTAATAGGTCAAAAATATCCAAATGATGATGGATTTTTATCTAAGAAAAGTCCTGACATCTAAGGTATAATGTTCTAATTATCAAGTATATTTAGGTAGTTTATCATCATGTATATGCTTTTTCGAGGTCCTGAAATTTGATCAAGTCGTGTACTTATTTTAAAAATCTTAATGCTCGGACAATACATTTATTTAGTGCTTTCAAGTATTATTCATTATTTGGTTAATAAATGGTTGTTGATGAAGATGTTCTAAAAATACACCATAGGATAAGATTCTCTCAGTTACAATCGATGGAATTTAGCCTCAAAAAGCCGATGGAATGATAATTCAAGTGGCACCTGTCAAGGCTCATTTGTTGCAGAGGATTGTTTGAGACTACTAGAAAATGCAGACATATTATTGTTTCATAAATAAATTTACCTATGGTTTTACAAGTCTTTGAATATCTAGTATACTGTCTGAACTTAATTGTAGACAATATTATTCGCTTATGTGTGTTGTTCTTATTTGAGTAAGTTAATTAAGAATGAGAATAACGTTAAAGCAATTGACGAAAAAGATAAAAGATAAAACAACTCAGCTTAAACTTAAAGTAAAATATCTGCTTGCCTATTAAACGAATGATGATTGTAAGGAAACGAGTGTGTTGGGTTACAAAATCAAATTAAGACAAGATGAACGTATGAAGTGTAGAAAGTGCTTTTGCAATTTCAATTCATACTTAAAATCTTTTAGAATGATACAATAAAGTACAGATAAAACAATTCACCATGTTCAAAACTTCTTGTAACTTTATAAAAATGGAAATATTATTTAGTATGAAAACCAAAGAGTTCATATATTGGTAATTTACTTTAGAAAGTCTACAAAAAATCGCAAATAGGATATAAATTAAAGTGTGAATTCCTATAAAAGATCCCTGATACTTATGACCACAATACATCACTGATCTAAATCCCATACAGTTAAACTTGATTGACTCTCAAAATGACTTTGAGACCAAGATTGATCTTATTGGTCAATAAGAACACAAATTGTATTTGAATAAACCCAAAAGAAACCAATGATAACCATTTTATATTGACATTACATTTGAAATGTTTTAAGATGTATATGATGTCAATTTTGTTCTGAGATAGGGTGACGCATTCTTTTGCATTATTTATAAACGTCTTAGACCCTTCAAAAAAGTATCTTCTATATAGCTATTTATTGAGTAAATGATATTTAGTATAAATTTTTGTGTTTAAATGCTAAAACTTTAAATTGACTATTACAAACCTGGAGGTTTCTGTAGTGTAGTATAGTTTACTTACTCCCCAGGTCGTTTGAATAAACAATTATGGTATTAAAATAAACTTACATAAATAGGGTAATAGACCACCAGATTTCATTTTGAGGTACCTAGAATATTCTGTTAACTTCGGAATTAAAGAGTTATTAGTGTTATTTAAAGTGAACTTCTAAGCAGTATCTTTCAGGACCTAGAGTTAATAAACAATACTGTATATTGTGAATAAAATAATATATGATTTCGCATTAAATGGTTTGAAGACTAATGAACGTGATCAAAGTTTACATTTTAACTGTTTATTTATTTATTATTGATTTAAACACAAACTCATTAGTACAAAGGGGCACCAAAATATATATGAGCCACAAAAATCACTGAATCTGTGTGTGGGATGGGTTACTGTCCGGGAGCACAAATCGAGGTAAGTGGTTTTCTTAGGAGACCACTCCCTGAGCCTTCAACGTAGACGTACAACCCATAAGGCAATAGAGAGACGTTAGGAGATATAGTTCCATGGTAGCCGGTAATCAAGAACACGTTCATATGCTAATCGTTCCTTCAGAATAATATAGCTCATGTGCACCATGGGTTTGGAATCAGGGTTATCCTACTCCCTTAGATGTATACTACACACCTATCAATCTGAGTTAAGCACCAGACATTTATTTTTCGTTCTCTCAATTTCGTAAACACACCCTCTCTGGGAGAAGACAGTAGGTAGGACTTCGGTGGAAGTGGTTATATATGTATGGTCTTTTTAAGAGAGGATTTCGAGACGGAGTGCGGACTCTTCCCACCCTCGGCCATACCCAGGAGTTTGGGGGTGACGTTTTGGCTGATATTCAACTGTTATGATATCAGGTAACGAGCTACTAAATCAATGTTTTGATTTTGAATGTGTGGTTTAGTTACTTATTCTTCATTTGAGGCAAAGGTGAATAATTTCACAATGTAAGGAGTTAAGTTGAATTGATTATGATTTTATAAAACATGGTATAATGAATTAAAAATACGCAATATATTTTATGAGAATTAGGAATTAATAAAACACAGATCAAATCTTTGGTGTTGGGGTGACTATTATGAAGTGTAGACTTGAATCAGTTTATACGTTAAATGAAATTGTAGTATATACGCCAATCCATATCCTGTATTTCTTACATGACTTAGAAAAACTAAGTTCTCTGAATCGTTGTACGAACGAAATTCAATACATTTCACAACTGTAGAATATTTTATTGCTTATCTGCCTCTCAGTACTAGTATGTCTGAGGACTATGAATATCAACATGAGGACTCACTTTTTGGTTTACTGTAACCAATCCTGTTCTAAAAAGATGAGTTATAGTATTCGAAATGTTTTTAGTGCAAAAGTTTCTAGAATGCATTTCTGTCTCCACATATGGAAAATGTCACTTTCAAACTGGACAAATGCTGATACTTATTTACTCATCAGACGTTGGGAAATACCCAGAAATCCACTCTGTGTCGTTCCATATCTGTGATACCTGGACTATGAAAATAGGAGACAAGTGTAACTGATCATTATTTTTTGTCTTCGAACCAATTCACATGTATGCCGGGAACACTAGATGAGGAGCTTGATGACTTACTTAAATACCGAATTAACTGATTAGTTTACAAACTTTCATTGATCGAGATGGCTAGGACATATGCTAAGCATATTATCCACCGCTTATCCACATGCACGAATCCGGATGGCATAGATATACTTTGGAAAAAGGCTGCTCGTGGCAAAATCGAGACGTGACATCAACACATGAAATTATTGACTGTCAGACCAAACTTCAGTGACAAAGAGATAACAGTAGCCGTGAATGGTGAGGTGAATAAGAGAAACAAAATCTATCAGGCACTCAACAACAAGAGACCATCTGGGCGAACTGATACAACACTTGGGAAGTAGCTGTGGTGGTCGGCATTCGATATATTCCTTAAACTTCGTATACAGTTCGTCTTGATAACCGTCCTAGATAACCCTAACGGTATATTAATCAGAAGGCGAATACGAAGCGTTGATTACGTTTATTGCGAGACCACACACAGATGTCCAAAATTACAGATGCATTAAACGAGTATTAAGAGTTGTGCCGAAAGGCAAACAGGCAAGCGAGCGAATGAGCGAATATAAGTAATCGAGTACAATCAAGCGAGCGAGAGCGAGAGCAAGCGATCAATATGAATAACCTGGACATATATATTAGTGAAGCGAATGAGTCATCGAATCAAATAAGTGGTTAGTAGTAAGACTAGCAGAGTGAATAAATGCGTGGGCCATAAGCAATATTCAAGCATACATGTTCATACATTCACAATAGTAATAAAGATACAATGATTTAGGTAAGTAGTTGTACGGATGACTCAGTTCGGTAATAAGTTAATAAAATGACTTGATTGAATTAATTGTGAACAAACTCAGTTTCACGTGATCTGCTATATTGATTAAAAACTCACTTCTACATGAAGTAAACACTGAGAGTTATGCCAAGAACAGCAATCAACGCCCCACTATCAAATCATGTAGCTCAGTTTACTCAACACAACCACTAGTTCGTTATCGTTTGTCAACTGCTTGAATACTTAATATTTCTTATGTTTAGCCTCTCACTCCAATTAACGTTACAAGTCTCCCATGTTTCTTATTTTATGTTTTGACCTCAATTCGATTATATGAAACATACCATTTTCTACGCAATGAATTACTGACACAATTATAACTATGATCTATACATTTTAAGGCTTCTTCTTTTTTATTTGAAGTAATTATCTATTAAAAAGCAGATGATTACTTGATCTGAACACTACAACTGAAAAGTGAATATCCATTACGAACATGGAATGTTATAATTAGTGAATTGAAGTACTCGTGTATTCAGTCAAATCACAAATGTAATGGATACACATAAAATACCTTTAAGTGTATAGCGCTACCTCAACTATGAACATTGATTCCTTGATTGGAAAAACTGAATTCATTTCATGAAACCTCATGTTTGTTGTGGAGACATAATGGAGTCTATTTGGAACTTCTCAAAGCCACTAATTCTCTAGCTCAACTTCTTCAATATTTCAATTGAAATAATCTCCTGTTTAAAAATGTGAATGTAAGGAAATCTTTATTAAAATAATACTTTTGAACTTTTATTGCTTAATTGCATTTTTCGTTTGGTTTCTCAAAGTATCTTAAGACATATGTATTGCATTTCCGTTTCGTTGAGAAAATCCTTTATTATTGCTTTGAATTTCATCTTTGTTTATATCATTTCGAATTTAATGAGGAAATCATCTTTTAGTTATAAGTAGAGTGGCTAACATATCGCCCCATGATATTTAAAGACTTTCGTTGAAAAAAGTACAGAATTCAGTGATAAAATCAATCAGATCAGTCTTATATTGCCATATATGAGATCTTAAACCTTTGTTAAAATAATTTTACCTACTGCATGTTTATAAGTAGCTAAACACAAATACAGAAACATTCAAACTTCCCGAACTTCAACAGCCATATCTAGTAGGTTCAAATAATAAGTATATGAGTTTACTTCAGTTCTGAACACAAATGTTAAGCCCTGACAAGTACATAAATCTCTCTTTTAACTTATATCCCCATTCTCAAACTTTCAGAAAGTATGTACTGTATTTGAATTACGTAATGATGCAAACAAATATTTGACGGTAATTTGCAACTTGAAACATTTATAAATTTTGTACAAATGAATTAATTCATTTCTTTTCAGTAGTATTGCTATTGGAAATTCTGTATGAGATTATCATAAACTAAAATAAACTTTCATTGGATGTTCCACAACAATCAAAACATCCTAAAGCGTTTCCATCTTTTGAGCTAATTGATGTACAGAAACAAATTCAAATCATAAAAGGAAATTTACTCAAATATCTCTTGTAACACTTCAAGTTGTTTGTATATTAGTGATAAAGTTTTAAAACAATCTGTAATCTTAGACTGAATATTTTAATATGAACAGTTAAACATCCCAATCCATTCATTCAATGGATTGACTTCTGCACTAAATCAATTTATTATATGGTACTGAAAATAATAACCTGAAATCTATAATATCACTTCAAATATATAATGAAAACTGATTGAACAAATGAAATTTATTTTTAAGATGTTTTATTCAATAGCTATGAAAATGTGCTAATTTTCAAATCATTCGAATTACGGAACTTGATCAATAACAAATTGAAAAACAAAAAAAAGCAGTATTTTTGAACCTTTTTTCCTTCTCAAATGTTCACTAGTGAATTGTGGTGTTTGAATGAACTAATGATTTCTTTGTACTTGTTGAATACTTGATTTCGAATTCTAAATACAGTACATTCATTTGTGCTTATCTAGTAGTTATTGATCCGATTATGTTATTTCTGGGATTCTTAGTTTGTACTATAATTCATTTACTCCTAATCATCATATTGGCGTCGCGATTGAGCCTGTGATGGAACGGTTGGTCGGATAAGAAGCATATAGCTTAGTACAAACTCTGGCTTTACCGGAAAGGTCCATTTCGCTTCCTTATACAGCTCTCAAGGATCTACTGCTAGACTATGTTAAGTATACAAATTTTGAATGTGGTAAAGGAGGAAGATTTCGTAAAATGATTCATGAGGATATAAAAAATTCCACTACATTGCGTCATCCCAGCCCAGTGTATATTCAAAATTATGCAGATAATTCATTGAGGAGTTGAGATGCAGTTCACGAGGATGGACACAAGTTTGGTCAATGCTTGTCCTGTGGCAGGTTCCACTCTTTTAATTCATTTAAATTTCGTAATTCTGAGTGCTTTAAATGTGATGATATTGGACATATTCAGTCACTTTGTAATACTACTGTACAACTACTGTACTTGTTGAATGCTTGATTTCGAATTCTAAATACAGTACATTCATTCATGTTCATCTAATACTTCTTGATCCGATTACGTTATTTCTGGGATTCTTAGTTTGTACTATAATTCAAATACTCCTAATCATTATATGAATGTAATGAATAGTTAAATGAATAAGTGAATGAAAACTTCTAACTATCCTATTTATTCAATCATTCATCTATCAATTTATTTAGTTACTTCATGAATTTGCATGAATGCAATTTTTTAAAAATTTATTTCATGGTTCATTTCTCGTTTTGTATTTTATTTGAGTAACATTCGTAATCACTTTTTTTTATTATTGATAAGTTCATTATAAGTTCGTTGATTTGTACTTTCAGTTGAATTGTTCCCTATTGATTTCCAATATTTAAAACGTAATAAAAAGTAGGATCTATATGTTCATCCTTTGATGAACTTACATGTTTATATGGAAAAGAATTTTTATTAACATAAATGATATGTAATAGATTATTAGTGTCAAGGATTCAGATAATCATACAATGAAAATATAAGTCAATGAAATGAAATAATGAAATATCCAAATAAATCATTATTAAGATTACAAATTTCTAATTCATCTGCTAAACATTGATCAGTTATAGCAAAATCAATGCAAATGTATGCTTGATAGTATATTTCTATATTACTGGTAATAAGGTCTTTGTATTTGGATTTAAGAATTGTTCGTTAATCATTTTTGAAAAAAAATTACTTTTCAGCCTGAGGACTTAGCTGGTTCCAATCATAATACACGAAATACACTTCAACTCAAGAAGCGTTTGATTTCATAACCATTATACACATCAAAATGGTGGTTATGGATCAGGGAAATATGCTATTATCTCTTCATCGAATACATTTAATGTTCAGTTTTATATTGTTCTGATATTTTACTTATGATGATTGTTTATGTGTCTTCATTTATCTAGTTCTCATTGGTACATTTGATCGATCATCAAAAATCTACAGTTATCGTCTATTTTATATTCTCCCACAGTAACACATTGATAACTAGGTTTTATTTTCACAGTTGTTTACCTTAAAAGAAAATAATTTCCCGTTGCTTAATAACTGACAAACGATGAAAATAGTATCAACTATTACTTTATGATGAGTTGGTTAGTGAATAATGTTTTACAGTTAGATTACTTCAGTTAATATTGGTTTTGAACTGATGATATTTATTAATCAGTGATCGATTTATTAGCACAATCAGAATTTTACGTGAACGAAATGTAAACGAATTGATGACGATTGATAGAACTAACAAAATATTTGCTTAGCAAACAAATGATCATGAAAGCCAAGTTGTGATTAATAAATAAACAGATTATTATATTTTTATATTCATCATATTACAAGCTTCCGTTTAACATATGAACCGTTGTTATGTTATATTAGATCCCTTTAATTATTATCAGTGTATTATTCCCTTTTTGCTTTGTTCCTTGTCACTTATGACGTGGTTGGGTAAAAACAATAATTACTTATTTGTGGTGCGTTGTGGTCTAATAATCAACATATATTAGCCAACGAGTTTCTTGGTTTGTGGTTCCCTACCGAGCGAGAGTGAATCTACACTATGGGTTATTCACAATAATGATACCTTCAGTCGTCGCTTGAAGTTATCTGTTGTCTGTCAAAGCGCGTCATTAGTTAAAATGAAGGTCGATTGTCTAATAGACATGAAGCGTATGCGTCATTAGTGGAATTTATAGTCAAACGCAAAGATTACGTTTGCCTTAACATTGATAAGAACCTTCGATTCGCAAAAATAAGATTCATTCCACAATAAACACATGGTTTTTTTCATAAGACTCAACCTAGTTAATTTAATTTGCCGTTTAGGTTACTAACATATTATCTCGCAACATAATACTCAAATAAATAGGCAATCGATAAGGTAACATTACATGTCAGTAGGTCATATTTATGATGCTGAATAGATAAACCATATTTTACTTACTAGATTTGTTGGCTCTTAATATCATTGAATGTTTGGAATTCATGCTACCAAGTGATTCTGAATGAACAATTGTCATTTCCTTAAAATTGGAATTATTTCAAACATTTAATGATGGAGACAGACACAATTTTTTGCTCTAATTCCTTAGAATTTTCTCGTCGGATTGTTTATTTATTTTCTAAAGATACACTAACTGCTATTCTACGTGGACCTAATTCACAATATGAAAAGCTGCATTTTATATGACCACTGTCATGTCTATGTACAAATGAATGAATCGTGTTAAGAAATTCTACCAGTATTATTTGTACCGCTTCATGGATAATTACACTATATGTGAAATTACGAAATGTTGCAAACATATTCGAATTTTTATGAAATCTACGAAATATTTCATCATTTCCAAAGTTTAAAATTGATTATATTGTAGTTGACAGAAACAGTTCTTTTGATTAGAACAGTGAATTATATTAGGTGCAAGATGTACTCTGGTGAAGTTTTGTATTACAAAAAAATAATTATTTTGGCGGAAGATCTTAGATTTGAGATAAACATGTTTGAATTGTTAAGACGTATGGATGAAATAATATTTGATAGATGATGCACATTAAAAACATTATGGTCTACTGATCAGTGTTCATGAGACTGAATTATCGAAGTAAAGCTCCTTAATGGACTAATGTAAAAAAAAAGCAGGCGAACGAATAGTTTACTCTTTGGAAGTAATTTACACACATAATATATTAGTAAAAAACAAGAATGATTATATGTCATATGAAATTGTATGTACTTGTAAGTAATACACCCACCATTGAAGTTAAGAATTGACTATTTGACCTAAATCATCGCCGTTATATTCATAATTTGAAGTATACGATGGAGTAGAGAAGCAAAGTAGAGTTAGTCTCGGCAAAAATGTGAAGAAATGAAACATAATATTTGAATAAGTTCACAGCCTTGGTGCATACCATTTAGATAATTAAACAATTCTATATATTTTCTTGAATAATGATCAATCTATCCTTGTTCATTTATCTAAAATTACAAGTAAGTCAGACGTTATAATCTCACTGGTAGTTGATTTTTCAAAAGGTTGTTTTATTTTTCATTATATTGCTACTAAATTTACTAACTTGGTGTTCATCTTATTGATTTCATCTAGTGATTTAAAAAGTAATTTAGTGTGACAACTTAATTCAATGGATATTTGCGTCAAATATTATATCGCTTCTAGCTGATTATTTTCCCTTTGTTTTCGTTACGAATCGATTTCTAAGTGGTATAATCTTATGTATATTCAATTTATATCATTGAACTTTCTTTCAATTTATTAGTGATTTAGAAACATTGATTTTACAATAATGTCAACTTTAATGATTCACTGTTATTTGACTTTATTCAACCTGTTTTGCTCGCCTATCCAAATAATATATACAGAATGTTGTTTTATCAAAATAGTTTTTGATCTTTGCTATGTGATTTTAATAAAGATCATAAATAGTAGTGGAAACCGTCTTTATGAACAGTTCAGTGATATTTGGAGGTATTATGTCTTATAATCTTACTTGTTCGTATTATATTTCTCAAGTCATTCAATATTTTCGTTGGCTAACTACTCAATCACTCACTCTCTTGCCTTTGACTTTGAAGTATTTATGACTAGAGAACTAGTCTGAACTAATAGTGCCAGGTAATGTGTGTCGAAATCACTTTCAGTAGATAAAATTTGGATTCTGAATCTATCTAAGTGTAAAAGTCAAAAATGAGTTTCAAAGGGGTAAATCCAACAGATTGGTTAGACAAAAGTCAACGCCTGCTTTTAATATTTTTACAGCATTTCTAGCATTTAAATGTACAAGTAAGTTGTGAGTGTTGATTGCCAATGATATAGCTGCACATCCAAATGCCGCTACGCTTCTGTCTGTTGGATATTACTTCATGTATGGCTTATGTTTCTTAAGGTATAAACAAATTCATTCTTATTCAGCAACAAATTTTGTAAAGACTACATGTAAACTTACTAATAACTAATGGAGACGGATGCATGTTTTTGGAAGTAGATCTGAATAATTCTAAACTATTAAACTACTATAATTTTTACTAATATTATTTATAAATTTAGCACGACAAGTGAAATGCATTGACTATTCAAAGTAAAACATAAATATCCTGTTTCTTAGATCTCTCCTCCGATACAAAATGACAAAATTTCAATTGATATGTGAATTAGGAATTTATATGTGATCCACACTCAACAAGACTGATCTTCCCTAGAACACGGAATTATTAATTAGCATCCCATTTTATTTTATCTAATGTTACTGTCAACACTAAAAAAGTATTATTGTTATCAGTCTAGAATATGTATTTGAGGTAGGTGAATATCTCAGGTAAATAATGACAAATTTATGATCAATTCTGTCGTTCAATCGATTATATCGACTTTACTTTTCGTTTGATGTTAATTTTTGTTGTTGTTCTATAACCGATATTTATTGACTTACAAGTCGTTCTGTAGCTAAGTTTTAACAGAATATAAAGCTGTCTATATGAATATATTGTTATTTTAATAAAGAAATGGACTTCACCATTAAATCTGAAAGATTTTACTAAGAAATAACAGTATTTACATAAGCGTGTGTAATTAATAACCACTTTCAACATACTTCACGAATTTACCACGTTGAAATGTGATATCATTTACCAATCTACATAGTATAGAATTCACACAGATCTGAACAAAATAGAACAACAAGATACGATGATGAAAAAAAGCAGTCGATATTGAAACTATGTAAGTAGTCAAATTATCCAAAAGCTATTAAAACAAATAACTATGTAAATTAGTTAATATTTCAATAACCTAGTAGTGTTTACGCATCAAAGGTAATAGAAAATTTAATTAATGGTGAAACCAATTATTTTTTAGATTCATACTCAAGATCATTATGGTGTTATCACTGAACCATACCATCAAATCAAAATAGGTCGCTTGGTATTGATCATATGACAAGTAACTGAAATGAGATTGTGTAATGAATTTCTTTATCTAGCTGTATTAGGTTTTTGTTGTATGGAATATAAGTTTCTCGAAGAGGTGTTTTGAGAATGCCAAAAAACGGGAAGACTTGTATAAATTTTTTTATAATCAAAAAGTATGTTTTGATAGGGATTACTATGAACACTGAATGAATTACAGATGTCTTAAGAAAAAAGGATACTATGATAAAGTCGTTGTCCATCAATAATATTTTGTAGGCTCTGCTAGGGGAGTTCGTAAAGATAACGTGGAGAGGAGGTGGAGGCTGCTAATAAGCTATATTTGCCCCATATGAAGGGAAAGTGGTTATCAGTCTTATAAATGAAATAGTCTGATATCAAGATAAGAAGAACGATTTATGAACATGAAGAAATTTATAGTTGATTTACAAACTATGTACATACTCTGGGTTATATTTGCTTCATATTATAAATCATTCTTTCATAAAACCCAGTTTTTGATTAACTAAGAATCGGGTTTTTTTTGTGCAAGGTTAATTTAAGTATCCTTCAATAATAACGTACGACGGTGTACAGGTCGTCGGTATTATCTACTACAAATGTACGGGATGGTTTAAATGTTACACACATAAACCAAAACTATCATCCGACAGTTTAATCTTTTAATTATCACATAATAATATATGAAGAAATATATAGAGTATTAACGATTGTGTTTGTTATATTAAAATACAGCTTATATGTTGTTAATTATCAACCTTATTTAAATATTGAACTTTGAATCTTAGGAATCTTGTAAAATTAATTGTTCGACTTTTCCAAAACCTCAGATTCTCCTGGTTTTTATGAATATCACTGTGTTTTTGACTTTTATGTATCAGTAGCGCTAATACATCACACTTGATGCTGTAAGGAACTATAATACTTTTTTTTCAAGTTGATTTTCGATCACAACGGTCTTTTAATAAATGGCTTATGAAGTACATTTGGATGCTCTGATTTGATTAACGATTAGATGAATTTACTGTCTTGATGATAATTCATTCTAGGACAAGTTGATTACAATCCTAACATATTTTTGTATTGAACTACTACAAAAATAACCTAGAGATTCAGATGTTCATTCCGTCCTGGATTAAAATGGTTCATCAATAGGAAGTCAATCAGTGATGTAAAACTTCATTATAGAATACATGTAATTTCCGGCAACGTGTATACATGCATTTTTCCGAAATTTTGTACCGACTAGAGAACTATTGAACGAGGACAGATTTCTCCAAACCGCAGTAATTTCAAGTATTACCATTGTTGAATGGAGTATCTATATAACTTTTTTTACAATGAAATTAAAGACTATACGAAGGAAGGCAAATGTATCACCTCACCATTGTTGACTCAAAGGGATCCCACATCATTTATTTCATAGGAGAGGTGATATAGTGTCCAAGGATTAGGTTCAACAGTCAGATCTTAATTGATTGAAGAATGAGTGACCGGAAAGCTAATTTCATACAATTGGTTCCCTTTATGAAATTGAATAAAGCTAGAACAACCACTGATGCAGAATAATGGGGATTCATTATATTGCATGGTTTTTCATCAGCTACTTACAACCATATATATGTTTAAACTTAATATTGAGGTAAGATATAATGTGAAACAATCGACGTAGATAAACGAATTAGAATGACTGGTGGCCACATTGCAACATGGTCGATAGCATTCGATCTGCACTAAATAAGGACTTGACACACATGACATTGACCACCACTCAGTGATCGATCAATTGTGATTACATCTCAGTCCTACAGGAGGTTAGTCACGGCTCGGATAGCCCAGTGGTAACGTCTCTGACTGTGAAGCTGGGTGACACGAGATCGAATCCGCTAGGGAGCACCAGTTTCCTCAAGATTACAGGTACACCTTGCTGACGAGTGCCAAGTAGCACGAAACCCGGGTCCAGGGTTTCCTGTTGACTACCTCCAACCACCATCTAATAATGAATTAGTGCTTAAACATTTCTAAAATAATCGTTTGATTCAGTTCATTTACCTCAGTAAACGAAGTGTCGAAGTTAATGCGAAGCAATCCTTGTCAGATAAATATGTTTTCCTATGCCACATTTTTACACCACAATAGATATTTATATGATGATATTTTCGTTACATGTGTCTATAATAATCACAGAAATTAGGCGCCCCCCCCCCCAACAAATGACCAAGATAAAAATGTGTTCGTCACTCTACACAGATGTGAAGTATAATCTAATATTAAATATGACCTGTCTACCTCTTCTTCATTTATGTTTGGCTAGTTTGCTGAAAGTGAACCATATATTAAGTGTGCATATATATAAATTGAATGTTTGTTCATCCATCTTTGGTTATACTTTGCCTGCTTCTATTAGAGAAATGTCACATCATCAAAACATGTATTCATATGTGTGTCTGTAATTTTTGTAAATGTAAAATAATGATAATGATAAAGGTGTATATATAGATATATATATTTCCATAGTTTCGTTGATGATCTTAGTTTTTATGAAACGGATACTATTTCTCTATCATCAAGAAGAAAACTAAAGACAAACACACACATACATCATAGTTCAACGCAACTATAATAATATCTCCTGTTTTATAAATGACAAAATATTATGAAGGCCATAAAGGATTCCACGAAAATGTCTTCTTGGAAAATGGATTTTTAATTAAGTACAAGTAATCAGTGGATCTTTACCACATTTATATATATATATATATGTATATAATACATACATAAATATACATATTTGTACATGACACTTAAACTAACGAACTAAAAAGGGCACCGGTGTATTTTTATGGTATTTCTATTTGATTTTAAATGGATTATTAATGAATTAGTATAGTTTGACATTGAACAAAAACGAATGTCTACAAATTATTCACAATCTAATAATGACAATGACACTTGTCAACATGATTTATTACATGATAAACAACAGTTTGGAATATATAATAAACAAAATAAGAACAATATTAATGATTATCACTCGAAAATTTTATCAAATCCTATTATCTCTTCATTGGGTCACAATTTACAACGTATCCACATGACGACTGCAACAACATTAAGTACAAGTGGTTGTACAATGGAATATGCTAGAATTAATACAACACATGATATTGTTCCTTTTGAAATACAACATAATAAGAATAAAAGTTTAAATGCTGCAATGGTTGCTCATCTTCATCAATTAGAAGTACGTAATCAAAGATTGGAAAAAGAGAAAATTAGTCTTGAACATCAATTGGCTCATATTCTTAAACGGTTGACAACAGATCAAACTATTAATAAAAATGAATATTTAAATAATGAAAACAGAGGTGAAGAACAACAGCGAAATCAATCATTGTCATCTGTTAACCAGAATGAACAATCATTAGTTGAAGAAAAAGGTTATAATAATCGGTATGATGAAAAATTATTATTGAAACATGCACCAATCGCTTGTTACGATGATTTGACAGATAGAAGTTTACTCGAATCATTAAGTGGATTTAGTTTAGGTGAATATTCAAGCTTATCCGATGCTTATGATGATATATGTTTAAATAAAAATCTTGTGAATGATGTAAATGATTCAGATTTATCAGAATTATTTTACACCGAGCAAAAAACATTAACTCATGATAATAAGTGCATCGCGAATCAAATAATCACTGAACAATCAACACATAGAAAACACAGCGTGATGAATCAAAATGAAGCTGATAATCAGCA
Organism: Schistosoma mattheei; assembly: GCA_944470405.2. NCBI lineage: Eukaryota > Metazoa > Platyhelminthes > Trematoda > Strigeidida > Schistosomatidae > Schistosoma > Schistosoma mattheei. Next base: position 68,582,484 of record OX103943.1, on the reverse strand, counting down.
ATCATTTATGAAATTTGGAAAAGAAATAAAACAGTCTAAAGAATGTTCATCACTTTCACCTGAGGAATTAATGATTTACAGACCGGATGAACGAGTGCATTATGATGATAACGATAACAATAGTGAAAGTTACTATAACACTAGCTCATCATCGATTAGTCCATCACCAAAATCTGGCATTCAACGAAGAACATTATCATCTCGTATGAAACGAGTTATCGTAACACGTAACGAAAGATTATCTAGTTCACTCTCTGTTGAATCGTATAACTCATCAAGTGATTCTATGATAATCAACAACAACAGAATGCATGATAATGAACAAGTGATTAACTTAAATTATTATAATAACATGCATAATCAGTCTACATCCTTACCAGTTTCCCCAGTTACCTCGAAAAATTGGATGTCTAAAAGTGATTTCTTAAAATCGGTAAAGGATTATACAACAGCATCAAAACTCTCTTCAAAAATCAATAGAATACTTGATTCAACCATTATTTCTACATTATATCCAGGTGGAATATGTAAAAGTATTCACCAACAAAATAATTCAAACAAGAGGGGATCTGATATTTCTGAAGCTTCCAATCCAACTACTTTTAATTCAAATACACCACAATCACAGAATAAAAACAGTATGATTTCTGTAAACAAAAATAACCTGATTAATGGTCCACCGAAAATTCACATATCAAGAAAACACTTATATGAACCGAAAGAATGTATACGATTCAGTGATACAAGTAGTTCAATTAATCAAATTGAAAAAATTGAAGATAATTTATTAAAATCATTATCTCATACTAAAAATATTGAAACAACTAGTTTAAATGATAATCAATCGATTAAGTATAGTGTAATACCTCATCTAGAAAAATCAATACAACAAAATGTACAACTTACAAAACATAACATCTTTTCAAATATGGATCAATCAATATACAATGTTCCAGTTAATAGTTTATCTTGTAAACAAATGATGATGATTGAGTCATCATCATTATCATCAGAAAATCAATTACCATATACACAATTAACTATAGGATCAATAAATGATTTTTTAAATACCAATTTAGAAACATCATTTTGTATTGATTTAAATTATTTATTAGCTGATGAAAAAAATCAATTAGCTTTAAAATATCTTTCAAAATGTATTAAATCTATTGAAGTATTTACATGTATTTCAGGAGTTGCATATTTATTACAAAATATTAAATTAAATTTAATTCATTTAATGCCTATACTAATAAAACAAATTAATGAATCTATTACAATTAATTATGATCAATCAAGTGAAACGAATTCTGAGCCAAGTATACATCAAACTATTGATTTGAATCAATGTTTAACAATAAATTTAAACAAACCAATCGATTCATTATCAATAAAATCAATAAAACAATTTGAAAATTTATCAAATGATTTATATAATTTAAAATCAAATACATTTGAATCATATCAAACAAATTTATTAAAACAATCAAATTTATTTGATAATTTACCAATTTTAAATGATGAAAATAAATTATCAATTTGTGAAAATTATTCTGGTGTTTTATTAAAATTAAATAATCATTTGAAAATATGGCATCATTATTGGTGTATACTTACATCGAAAGGTTTATTTCTTCATCAATGTCAACCAATTATCACATTGAATCAATCTACAACAATCAATCAACCGAAAAAAGTTATTCTTTACACTGATATTCATAATGTACGTCGTCCAACGAATATGTCAACATCAATAAATCAATTGATGTGTTCAAGTTTACCTAAGAATGATTCATTATTATTATTATCATCTGAATCAGCAACAACAGCGACAGCATCGACTACACGTAATAATATAGAAACACGTCCAAATGTTAGTGCACCAGTTTCACGTAAATTTACACATATTGAAAGTATGCCCAAAATTCGTGTAGAAAAATATTTTGAATTGATATTACATAATAAGAAAGTGTATCGACTACGCGGTGTAACTAGCCAAGAAACAACGAAGTGGTTAAGTTTGATAAAAAATATGCTTCGAATCAATGAAGCTGAACAGATACTGAATAAATATAAATCACAAATTATTAAAGAGGGTTGGTTGAAACGTGTGAGAAAAGGTCAGATTGCATGGTTTTGGTGTCGTCTAGCTGGTTTCTATTTGATTTATTCATTAAGTCCACAGAGTACAGTCCCAGTTGGTTGCAAAAATTTGAAAAATTCGTACATACATTTAATTGGCAATCAAACATGTAGCCTAGAAAGCGGAGTAACACAAAGAACAAATAAACCATGCAATATATCCACAGATTTTCATGATTCTGGCCAATTACTTACATCCAGTTCAGATTCAGATTCCCTTTTGATTAGTTTAAATTGTTCAAAATTAAATCAAGAACGACAACAGACAATTAAAATATGGACACCAGAACATGAACCTATTTATTTATTATGTCCTACAGTTGAAGAATGTGAACAGTGGAGAGATAGTTTAATTCGGGCGACGTTACACTCTCCCACAATTATTGATTCTAGTGACATACAAAAGTCACCGTTATCATCATCAACATTGCCATCCATTAAGTTATTTGAAAATATTCGAGAAATATGGAAACAACTAGTAAATTCATCACATATAAATAATTTATATCATTCTATTATTTCAATTAAAGAGCCTATTTCAAAAACCATATCAATTGAATACACCGAGATTAGTTTACGATTATTTAATCATTTACTATTTCTTTGTCACCCACAAATTGATTTAATTGACAATTCGAATTTACATTCTATAGAAATACCATTAAACTGTTTAATCAATAGTTCACAATGGTTAACATTAAAATATTTAATTATGAAACAAATAGTATACTTTTGTTTAAAATATCCCATATTAAAAGATGAACTTTATTTACAATTAATTAAACAAATAATTTTTGCTGGTATACATACAAAACAAATACCAAAAGATGCTTATATAGTTTTATTTAAAAATAAAATTATAAAACGTACTTTTGCAATACTTACATGTACTAAAAGTCAAGAATTAACAGATGAATCAAATCTTATCACTAGTCATTTGAAATATTGTAATAATTTTAAACAGAATGAAGGGAGTACTTTTCATCTTCAAATTGGGAATCGGTATAAACAATCATTACCTGAAGTTATATCTCAATTAACATCATCACCGATAGCTAAGTTGATTATACCATTAACGAATTTGAATCATAATCGGAAACCAGAACATTGGTGGCCTTCTATAGCAATCTGGGAATGTTTATGCTTATTTTTAACATTTATGTTACCATCCGATCCAGTTGTAGAATGTCTTCAACAAGTTTTCAAGTTATACATGGATCCAATACGTTTAATGTCATCTACAAGATTATCCAATGAAATTGATCCATATGAGAAAGGGAAATCAGAAGGTGTACAATTGAAAACTAGATATTTCACAGAAATTGCTGGCTATGCAGCATTTTGTCATGATACATTAAACCGAACTAAACTATATGGTGGTCGCGATCAATATCCATCAGTTTTAGAAGTGTTCACTATATCCATTCGTAATCCTTACATGCATGTATATCCTTTCTCATTACCAATTTACTTACCATTTGGATCCGATTATGAAGTGGTCAACTTTCATGGTAGTTCTACAATACAAGATTTACAAATGCAAATTATTGAAAAACTTGGATTTCATGAAATCAGTTGTAAACATACAATTCTATTTGGTATATATTTATGTTTAGGTGAATCAGTTATAGAATCAAAACATATTTATTTAAATCCACAATGGAAAATATGTGATATCATTTCTATACATGAACAATTTACATTAGAACATTTATTAACTAATAATCAATCAAAACAAGAACAAGAACAACAAATTAATTCCATTAGAATTGATCAAATTACAATTAAACTTTTATTTAAAGTACAAACATTTACATGGAAAATTTTACGTCATTTAATATTGAATAAATCAAATATATTTTTATTAAATTTTATAGTACATCAATTACATGCAAATATTTTAGCAAATAATTATCAAATACCAATACGTGGTATTGATTTTATTGATTTAATTGTTTATTTATGTCGTGCTGATTATTATGATTATTCTGAATTACAAAAACGTTATGAACAAATACCATTTACTGAATTATTAAAAAGTTATTTTCCTATTCATTGGTTATCTTATAATAATAATAATAACGATAATAATAATAATAATGATCCAACTGATTCACAATCATTTATACAGATCAAATTAATCATATTAGATCGTTGGACAAAATTAACCAAATGTTCATTCAATACAAAATTTCATTTCAATAAATGTAATATCAATACGAATAATAAAAATGATGATAATAATCATAAACAAGATCATGAAAATCAAATAGATTTAGCTACATTTTATGCATGTTTTAATTATTTAAAACATTTAAAACGTTTATACCCTTATCGATTTTCATGTTCAGCATATATTGCTCGTGTTAATAATTTAATATCAATACATGATAATCAATTAATATGGATTGTACCACAAGAAGATAAAATTAATTTATTAACATGTGGTACATTTCAATTAACAAATTTAGAAATATTAAATCAAATAAATCTATTAGGATCAAATCAAATTTATTGTTTAAAATCAATATTATATAAAAATATTATAGCATATGGTAGTCAAAAGAATGGAATATTTTTTCTTGTTTATATGGAATATACAAATCCATCACAACAATATGGAACAACATCTAAACATCTGATCAATCATGATGTTTTATCAAAACAATATATAAATCAAATCAAAGATACTAATTATTATCCATTCACTTCATTATCATCATCATCATCAAATTTTGTAAATAGTAACCAAAGAAATATAACTCAACATCAACCATATTATTATAATAATAATAAAGAATGGAAATTATTGAATACACATCAAAGTATAACAGTGAAAAAGTTAAGATTTTTTTTAACTGATTTACATGCTGTAATGGATTTAACGAATGTACTTACATTTTTAATAAATATACAAAAGAAATCTGAGATCATTTGAAAAAAAGATCATATACATGAGAAAAAAAGGGTTATTGTATTTAAGAATAAATTGATCATTAAAGTTTTAAAATAAATTGGTTACTATGGAGATAAAATAATTTTATCAACATAAATCATGAAAAGATTAAATCAAATCTCTTATAGGTGTATATTATTATTATAACAGAAGATTCAATAAAAAGTAAATTATCAATGTTTGTATGGTATGATTTGTATAAAAATTTATTTTTTTAGTCATTTTATTACCATTTTTATAAAGAAATCACCATTGCTTATTATATATATATATATATATATATATATATATATATATATATATATATATATATATATATATTCGTACATATCTTTTAGAAATACATTTGTGTACATATATATTAACCAAATTGTTTATCCATTCCATTTATAAATTCTTTTATTTGTGAAAGATTAACTCTTCTAGTTTCTGTACATACAGTTAAACTTTTTTTTTTATTGACTTCTTCTCTTTTGATCAATCTCCTTTCTTCTATTTTCACTATTATACACGCACAAATCCACATACCTATATACATTTTATCAAGTTTTCTGTATCCCTAATGATGTTTTTTTATTTTTATTTTTCAAATTGTTGCAATCTTACTTTTTATTTATATAGTCATTATTGCTTAGATGATCAATTTTTGTTTATTTATATTAAAAGAAAACATTAAGGAACATTACCAGTTTTAATGTTTATATTTAGTTTTTATTTAATAACAATTTAATAGAATATAATTTAAAGAAACATATTTTTTAGAACGAAAAAATAAACACATTTCTAATGATGAATGATTTCATTCCTTACAAAATAGAAATCATCATTTTTTGTAAAAAGAAATAAATTATATAACAAATTACTCTTTATTGATTGATTAATTAATTAATTAATTAATTAATTAATTAAAGTCTCATTTTGTTTTGTCTTGTTTGTACAAACAACTTTTCTAGAACAATGTAAATAACTCACTAAATAAATAAATATTTTATTTATTTACTTATGAATTTCATTTATTTAAAAAGAAAAATTTAGCGTCAACTAATTTCATCACACAATTTAAAAAAAAAACAAAAGTATTAGTTTAATGAATTTTATGGTTGATTGTAAATTGTATCTAAAGTACTTAGTTACTTAATTACGCCTGTTACTCCCAATGGAGCATAGGCCGCTGACCAGCATTCTCCAACCCACTCTGTCCTCAGCCTTCTTTTCTAGTTCCATCCAATTCTTGTTCATTTTTCTCATGTCTATCTCCATTTCCCGGCGTAATGTGTTCTTTGGTCTTCCTCTCCTCCTTTGGCCTTCAGGATTCCATGTGAGGGCTTGTCTTGTGACGCAGTTGGGTGCTTTCCTCAATGTGTGTCCTATCCACTTCCAGCGCTTCTTCCTGATTTCTTCCTCCGCTGGGATCTGGTTTGTTCTCTCCCACAGTACGTTGTTGCTAATAGTGTCCGGCCAACGGATCTGAAGTATTTTGCGTAGACAACTGTTAATAAACACCTGTATTTTCTGGATGATGGCTTTCGTAGTTCTCCAGGTTTCCGCCCCATACAGTAGAACTGTCTTGACATTTGTATTGAAAATCCTGACCTTGGTGTTGGTTGACAGTTGTTTTGAGTTCCAGATGTTCCTCAGTTGTAAATATGCTGCTCTTGCTTTACCGATCCGCGCTTTCACATCTGCATCAGATCCACCGTGTTCATCAATGATGCTGCCCAAATATGTAAAGGTTTTTACATCTTCCAAATCTTCTCCGTCAATTGTGATTGGATTGGTGCATGCTGTGTTGTATCGGAGAATCTTGCTTTTCCCTTTGTGTATATTGAGACCTACTGCTGCTGAGGCTGCTGCCACACTGTTCGTCTTCTCCTGCATCTGTTGTTGCGTTTGGGATAGAAGGGCCAGATCATCTGCGAAGTCTAGATCGTCCAACTGCATCCTAGATGTCCATTGTATCCCGTGCTTCCCTTCAGACGTTGACGTCTTCATGATCCAGTCGATCACCAGGAGAAAGAGAAAGGGTGAGAGTAAGCAACCTTGCCTGACACCGGTCTTTATTTCGAACGACTTTGTCAACTGTCCTCCATGCACGATTTTGCAGTGTAATCCATCATATGAATTCTGTATGATATTGACTATCTTCTGAGGCACGCCGTAGTGTCGAAGAAGTTTCCATAGTGTTGTTCTGTCCACGCTATCAAATGCCTTTTCGTAGTCAATGAAGTTGATGTAGAGTGATGAATTCCATTCAATTGATTGTTCCACAATGATCCGTAGAGTTGCGATTTGGTCTGTACACGATCTATCCTTACGGAATCCTGCCTGTTGGTCACGAAGTTGGGCGTCTACGCAGTCCTTCATCCTGTTTAACAATACCCTGTTGAAGACTTTTCCCGGTATTGAGAGAAGAGTGATGCCCCTGTAGTTATCACACTTGCTGAGATCGCCTTTCTTCGGTATTTTGATCAGAAGTCCTTCTTTCCAGTCCTTTGGTACTTGTTCCTCATCCCAAATCTTATTGAAGAGAATGTGGAGTATCCTTGCAGTTGCCGCTACGTCTGCTTTTAGTGCCTCTGCTGGAATGTTGTCTGGTCCTGCTGCTTTGCCACTCTTGATTTGTCTGATGGCCATGCTGATTTCTTCAATTGTTGGTGGGCCAACATTGATTGGGAGGTCCGTGGGTGCTGCTTCGATGTTGGGTGGGTTCAGTGGAGCTGGTCGATTCAAGAGTTCTTTGAAGTGTTCTACCCACCTGTTTTGTTGCTCTTCAATGTTGGTGATTACCTCGCCTTCCTTGCTTTTCACTGGTCGTTCTGGTTTGCGGCGATTTCCAGAGAGTTTCTTTGTCGTGTCATACAGTTGTCTCATGTTTCCTTCTCTTGCAGCCTTTTCCGCCGTCGTTGCTAAATCTTCCACATATTTACGTTTGTCGGTTCTGATGCTCCTCTTCACTTGTTTGTTTACTTCTGTGTATTCAGCTTGTGCCTTGGCTTTTTCTGCTCTTGTTCGACTGGTATTGATTGCTGCCTTCTTGTTCCTCTTTCTTGAATCTTATCCAGTGTATCAACAGTGATCCATTCCTTGTGATGGTGCTTCTTGTGACCCAGGACCTCATGACATGTTGAAGTGATTGCCTCTTTGATCCCCTTCCAGTTGCTCTCCACAGTAGTTCCTTCTCCATTGAGTAGATCATGAAAGGCCTGGAACTTGTTGCTGAGGACTATCTTGAATTTGTTGAGTTTGTTAGTATCCTGAAGAAAGGCCGTATTGAACTTTTGTGATATTGTCCGCCCCGTTGTCCAGTGCTTCTTGAGTTTCAATTTCATCTTGGCGACCAGCAAGTGATGATCTGATGCTATATCAGCTCCTCTCTTGGTTCTCACGTCCTCTATAGTCCTCCTGAACGTTTTGTTGATGCAAATATGGTCGATTTGGTTTTGTGTATAGTGATCCGGTGAAGTCCATGTGGTTTTGTGTATGCGTTTATGTGGGAATATGGTGCCGCCTATGACCAGCTTATTGAAGGCACATAGATTTGCAAATCTCTCACCATTTTCGTTCCTTTCTCCCAGTCCGTGTCGTCCCATGATGTCTTCATATCCAGTGTTGTCCGTTCCAACCTTGGCGTTGAAATCTCCCATCAGAATGGTCAGGTCCTTTGTTGGGCACTTCTCGACGATTGACTGCAGCCTATTGTAGAATTGATCTTTAGCGTCTTCATTGTAGTCGTTGGTAGGCGCATAGCATTGGATGATGTTCATTGAAATACCCTCTTTCTTTGTTTTGAAGGAGGCTTTGATGATCCTTGGTCCATGAGATTCCCATCCTATAAGTGCATTTTGCGCTTGTTTGGACAGCATCAATGCAACTCCTTGTGTATGTGGTGCATTTTCATCTTCATGGCCGGAGTATAACAGGAGCTCTCCTGTAGTTAGTCGTTGTTGTCCAACTTGTGTCCAATGTGTTTCACTGATCCCAAGTACCTCTAGGTTGTATCTTCTCATTTCTGCAGCAATTTGGAAGGCTCTCCCGGTGTCCCACATTGTACGAACATTCCATGTACCTAAATAAATGGTTGCTCTGGTTGTCAGAAGGGGCATCGGCCTCGTAACTTCCGAAGGAATTCGGCTTTCATCATGAGGCGTCATAATTCTTCTAAATGAAGACCTTCTGACTCCCAGGGCAGAGTTTAAAAGGTTTGAATAATTTTTTCTGGTTAGCGTTTTTTTAGCGAGTTAGTTTTCTACGGGATGGGGACGCTAACCCCATGCCCAACCCTCCTTCTTTGTCCGGGCTTGGGACCGGCATTAGCCCCCGAAGGGACTACAGGCGGAGTTTCACAGTTATATAATATACGCTTGTGGGCCAGGGTAGTTTTACATTTGTTTTCAGGAGAACCAGACACCATCCGGACTTTCACGTAAAAACCCAAACAGTACAGCTCAACACCGTTTAGCAGGGGAACCAGAGTACAAGCTTTAACGCTACAATCTGAATTGTACAGCTCAATCCTGTGGCGCAACCACACACGTACCAAGCATCCTGGTGGACCAAATAATTACTAAACAAAGTTATCTAAAAATTGTTAATGTTTGAATGACACTCTCTACCAATGAGGTTACCTGAAGGGCTTAACAAAATTAAATGTAGACATACTCAAGTGTAGGCGATGTGTTATGATCAACTGGTAATAGATAAGTTACTAGTTTTAAATTCCATTTCAGGAAAATACAAAAATAACAATCCTCTCAAGCATAAAAAAATAGACACTAGGTAGTCTACAACTGCCAATATGTCACAGATCATTAGTCAACAATAACTTCCTGAACTAATACACTTGTTGTTTTGGCCCCTCCTAGCCTTCCTCCAAATTATTCTTACGGATGCATTATTTTGCTAGCAAGTCCTGTCTCTACAACTATATGCGACTCATTCCAATCGCTGATAGATATTTCTGCCGAGATAAGTATTCTAAAGCCTCTAATTTGTTACTTTTAACAATTATAAAAGAAAAATTACAAAGCCATGTGACTAGCCGATTTCTTTTAAATGTTCGAGAACATTCTTTTTGAAGATGATGGATGAGGTAAAACTGGTAGCTCACATTCCTAACGTGAAGTAGATTTGAATACAAGAAGTTAAGGCCTCACAGTGATAAAGACAGCTTGGAATAACACTGCTGACATTTCAAAATCTAAACTATATATATATATATATATATATATATATATATATTAGTATCTCGGTTAGTCTTAACTCAAGACAAATAAAGCATTCATTTCATCTTGGTTTATGATGGTACATCAATGAACATTGCTAGTGGTGAAATATTAATTTAAAATCCTATGAAATTCTCACAAAACCATTTAGATTTAAATAAACATTGAATTTCAACAGTTGAGATCATGAGTCAGTTGAATTATTCAAATGGACAATTTTCACATTTATCTCCAAAATGGTGAGATTATAGGCTATGGACGACTCTTGAGCGATGTTTAAGCGACCTTCAAAATGCCAACTACTCACTAGGATCAAAAGAGGGTTGTATATTAGTATGAGGAATTAGGATTAGAATTTGCAGTTGGATGTTAGGATTAGCTAGGTTTTCTGCACGAACCAATCAGCTTTAATGATAAAATTCTATTTAGCCATGAGGATGAATGAATTTCGCGCCAAAATAAGTGCTTTCAAGTTGTGTTTCACTATGCATTTCACTTTAAACCAGAATATTTTCATCCTACTTGCTTTCATGACTGAGTGTTTTTTAATAAAAAATATATTACGACTACTAATGTCACATTCGATTCTTATCTATTTCTTGTAATTGAATTAGTTTGAAGACGTTTTGGCCACAATCTATTATCAACAAGTAAAGGGATGACTCACAATCACCTATTCACGAGCTTAAATTGCTGAGGACTGTGACCCTTCAGGATTCAAAGCTAAGACGTAACATCTAGACGAACAAATTGCAATCTAATAGTCTACTTCAATCAGTATAGTATGTTTTCACAGATTTTGAGGAGTCTAATGCTTTCCGTGCACATGAAAATTAAAACACTCCATCATAAATCGCTTTTTCAACTTTATGGAGCACTTATTGTGTTCTATTCACTAGTCAGTACTCCTAAAACCTTGTAGCACATTGTTAGGTTCATAAATAAGTTCTATTAAACCATCATTACTCAGCTTCACCATTTTTATGTATTCACGAGTAATATTTTTACTGAAGAAAAACTTTTAGACAATCATATCTTCACATTTAATGGCATTGTATAGGTAATCAAATAAAATCGTTCGTCACTGGTGACAATGTAAGCTAAAACAAAAACATCGATAACTTATAAAGCCTATTTTTCAAACACCTAACCTACTTTGAATAATGAGTAAACAAATGAGCAATACAACATGATCGTAGTTCAGTGCATTTGCTTTGTGATGGCCCTGAAAAATGGAAACAGAAAACTGAATTTAACATGTGAAATATAAACAAGAATAATTGGGTAAAGAGCATACTTACTTGTGATAATAGTGAAAAAAAAACAAAGAAAATAATGATCAAGAAAATGAAAGTTCAGTATTCTTAAAATTAAAACAGAAAAGTAATACTGATCAAGGTCAAACGGGTCAAAAGTTTTGAGAGTTCATAGATTGTATTGGAAATTTATTTCTCAAAATGGGTTTTGTAGAGACTTTAGAAATTTTAGTGGTTGAAATCATGAGTCGATGGAAGCTAAACCACCATGGAAAACCTGAGAAGTCGTTACCAGTGGAGTTCAACGAGGTTTGCTGTGAGATAGGAACTCACTGAAGACAATGGTGTACGGTGGCGCAACTTCGTGGATTAGTTGAAGTTATACATTAACACCGTCGGACGCCGACTCAGCGGTCTAGTTGGTTAAGCGCCTGGCGCGAGACTGATAGGTCCTGGGTTCGAATCCCGCGGGGGGAGGGAGAGTGGATGCGCACTGCTGAAAAGTCCCATACTAGGACGAAACGGCTATCCAGTGCTTCCAGGTTTTCCATGGTGGTCTAGCTTCAATTGACTCATGACTTCAACCAGTGGAATTTATTTCTACTTGAAAGGATCGTCAATAGATGTATTTGATCATTTATTTGGCATTGTATTGTTTATATATTATCGTGAAATAAAAGCTTAAATATAAATCTTTCTATAGTTCATTTAATTGACATACTCGTGAAAAATTTAACTCACTAGTGTTAAGATTGTGTGAATAAGTCGAAATGTAAAACTTTAGCTGCCATTTTTTTTAAATTTCAAAATATAGAGTTTTGAATATGAATTGATTTATCGATCCTTTTGTTATATTTTGATATGGCACTATTTGTAAGCTTTAATTGGACTCAACTATTGCAGTGGATTAACTGAGAACCTGTGACTCCGTTTTTTTTACTACAAGTACCCTAGTTATGTTCCTATTTGAATCTATTATTTGTTTCATATCGTGTATCTTATGTATACAATCCTATGAGTTCAAAGTCAGAATATTACAAAATAGTACAGGGTACTTATTTAGTTCACTCTTTCCTTCTAACTGGTAAATTTTGTAACAGCCAAATATTTTGTGCGCATAATCGATCGTTAATGTTTAAAGGAATTGTGTGTGAACAGAAATGAAGTTTATGGTTATAATAACACATAAGGTTAGATGCATTACGCAAAATACAACTAACTAGAATTCATCATTTGGTACTGAAGAGTGTATTGTCAAAACTGCTGACTATGTGCATTCATAAATATTGATAATATATTCATGGTAAACATACTTCTGTTTTTTTTTTATAAAGTGGATACACATTTAATAAAGCACGATTTTCTTCAAAACGCTTAAGCCTTTTTTATGTTATGTACGGTTATAGTTTGTATGATTGACATTTCTTGTCATTCTGAGTTTTTATCATCAAAACAACAGCAGCAAATTACAAATAAAATAAACATTGAACTGAAACTGACCGCGGTTATAGCATTCAAAGCACAACTTCTATAAACATTTTTTAATCAATGTAAACATTTGTTCACTCTTTTTGACATACAATTGTTTATTAGTTAAAGTCATAATATTCGGGTAGAATAAAAACAAACACAATTCATTCATGGAATGTCAATTATAGATACACAGTGGTTAGTGTAGTCAAGGGAATTCCAATGATTTGTACCTAATATATATTTCATATTTCTATGTTTGAGATTGTTTTGTTAGCTTATGAAAAACATAAATTGAAGTGTATCAAGGTAATACGAAAATTGTTTATATTTTGGTGATGCATATCTTCTAATGTGACTAATTGTTTAATATAGATGAAACTTTTCCCTAGAAACAAGTCAAGATAAGGTTTCTTGTTTACAAACTTTTTAAAAAATAAAGTTGCTATACTGGATCACACTTTCTTTGCCCATTAACATTTCAAGAGTGTATAACTCAGAAACTATATATTTTCATTTCATAATGATATCAATCGTTGGTCATGGATTGTTGGCCACCAGTTTCATGGCGGTTAGAAAACTTTTATAAGTTTAACCATTCATTTTCCAATTCATGTTGTATGTAAAAAACATACTTGTATTCACAAAATATGAATGTACTTTTAAAAACAAAACACTATGTTAATGAGTAAAAGCTTGGAGTATAAAATTTCACTGACTATACATAAGTTCTCACTGCTCCATCGCTTTTACGATGCAACTTATATATACAAATGTCAATGTAAATCAAATTTCGGAAAAATTCAATGTTAGAAACATTTGTTAAAAAAAAAATAATGTATACTATTATACTTTTTATTTATAAGCATTATGAAAACCGACTGCACTATATTTCATGATGGTGGTGATTGTTACCTATTTGACTTAATTCACAAGAAAACTTACTCGGTGAGTTGTCTGTTCACTACTAATAATATACCAACACATAAATACATAAACTTGTCTATTTCTACTGATTTTGACAGTATAAATAGGATAAGCTAGTGATTTAAATGATTCCAAATGAATGTAAAATACAATAACACAATGAAACAATCTCTATGTCTCATATAAAATTTACCTAAAACGGTAAAACGTTTTTCTTTTTCTTTTTTTTTTTGTTTTCAATGACAGTGATAGTTTTGTTTGAATTTCAGCAGATAATAATGAAGTGAGATTTCAAAAAAAAAAAAAAAGAAACGATTAGAAACTCAAAAACAAATTTGTTTAAATTGATAGAAGACAGCAGAAATATTTTCACCTTTTTGTTGTTGTTGGTGTTTAAATTCATTGTGACACATTGAATAGTTAAAATTTAAATATTTCAAATGATGACTATTTAAATGTTTGAATTCATTTTATTTTAATCACTATGGTATATGAAGGTTTGATTTGAACAAAATTTTGAAAAGACCCAATAAATAATTGAATCTATTTAAACAAATTAAAATTGGGAAGTAGTAAATTTGATTGAATCTAGATACTTATTGGATAAGACTTTAAAAATTGTTTCATTAATGAAAGCATAATGCAACTAATATTATCTGGATGAATTGATTGTAATTCTCAACCATGAAAACTTTGATACAACATTTATTCTTCAGTAAGGGTAATAGAACAAAAATAAACTGACCTTAATATATAAATTATAAATGATAATTACAAGAGATTAAATGAATCACATTTTGACTTAATTGATCTGATCTAGATAGTTTAATTCATTCATCGAGATAGAATACACGAAATTTTTCTTTAATTATACAAGTAAATATTTTAAAGTGTCATTTCTATAATTTATATTTCTTCTTGTAATTTCTGGATGCTTTTTAGTAACTGATTGACTACAAACGAGAAATAACATGAATTTTGACAAGTATAGTGAATCAGAAAGTTTTGAACATCTGTTTTTTTCTTGTTCAGAACTTATTGGTATTGAACATGTTGGGAATATACCATCAGTAACAACCTATTATGGGAGAGAACAAACTAACTTCCAGCTAAAGAGGAAATTAGGAAAACACGTTGGAAGTGGATAGAGCATACATTATGGAAATCATCACACTGCATCACGAGGCAAGCGCTAACTTGGAATCATGAAGGGGAACGTAGAAGTGGAAGGCTGAAGAACACACTGCACTGAGTATTGGAAGCGCATATGAAAATGATGAATATCAAGTGGAAACAACCTGGAAGTATTGTCGATGATAGAGTTGCATGTAGAATGCTGGTAAGCCGTTTATGCTCCTTGACGTGTGGGGGGGGTATAACAGGCGTAAGTAAGTAAGTAGCATTAAACATATTAAACTTGATAACACATACTATTCAAAACTTACAGTCATTATATGTTAGATTGTAATTATTGTTTGTAATTTCATTAGTGAGCATAGGGTTTGTTACTGACATTATCAACTCGATTATTCACATATTTTTATCAATGATCAGAGATTTCGTCATAAAGTAGTCCACTAGCAACTAGAAGAATACTATTCGTTTATTTAGTTTTCTAGAATTTTTGATAATAGCATTTACTAATTAAGGGTTTAATGACATTCATGGAACTGCAGACGAATATTTTCTTCTAGTTTCAGTGCTCTGTTCATTTTTCTGATCTACTTTATTTGTTTTCATCTTTAGTGTGTTCAAAGGATAAATATATGAAGACTATGCAATGTATTGAATTAGGATTAAAATCAATAAATTTTTAGAAGTAACAAGATGATGAGAGTGAGAAATAAATTATTCAATGCTCACATACCAGTCATTTTATTTTACAATACTCATTTAACATTCTGTTACAGTCATTTAAAAAGATTACAAATTCTCAGGTCAATAGAATTTCCCCATTTACATTTACTACAACAACCCATAATCCAAATTTGAGTGATGCTTTCTTTCATACATTCATAAGGTGTTGAATGAATTACCAGTGTGCATATTACTTCTTTCAATAAGTTGTAGAAGACAACTATTATCAATAAAATTAAATCGAAGAAATCCAATTTCCTCTTTTTCTTGTTCCTAATCTATATTTCTGAAAAAAAGTACAGTAAAGTAATGAATCAGAAATCTTTTTAGGGCATACGAAAAAATCTGTGGAAATGTAGTATCTATTCATTCAGTTTGGATATTTTTATATAAACGAATTTCCCTACAATCCTATGGCTTCTTTTTGTAAGTAGAACATATAGAAACATAGCATTATGGAATGGTATAAAAAAATGCGAATCATTCTAATCGAAACATCAACTACTATCCGAATGTTGAATATATTGAATAGAAAACCATATTGATGGGCAGATATCATTTAATTTAACGGGGATTAGATGAATATATTTCATTATCTACGTTGTTTAAATATAAACAACAGTTCAGTTAGAAAATTACGAGTATTCATTTACCTACTTTAAATTATTCCGTAGGAAGTGAGACTGAAATTTCTAAAAATTCTTGTCAGTAAGGGGTTGTGGAGACTGTTGAATTTCATAGACATCATGAATCTATATAAGTTAGACCACCAATGGAAATATAGAAGCACCGGACGGCCCTTTATCCTAGTTTGAGACTCCTCTGTGGCAGTCCTCATCCACGACCCCGGAAGCGAGCCCTCGTTCCCGTGCCCACATGTTTGACCTCTAGATCATCGAGCCGGCACCAATGGTGTTGATGTTTAATTTCAACCAATCCACCATATTGCGTGACCAACTTCCACTGTCTTTAATTGATAAGTGCCTCACGACATATATTAGTTCCCCTTTAACAAATTACTCGCAATATCGCAGAATATTAAGCGCAAAAACCAACATTTTATACGATGTAAACAATTTTTGTGAAGGTTTGTATTCTTTAGTTATTGATGTTTGTTGCAAGAGTTATTAATCACCGCAGGCATATAGGCTTCTTGAACGCATGCTTCAATACTGCTCACATTTATACAGTAATTAAAATTAGAATCGTGGTTATCAGTAGAATTCAACTATTTAGCTTCATCTAGTTTGAGGAAGAAATCTCAGCTGATTATACTCTAAACTCTGTTTTCATGTTTACAATAAAACTGAAATTTGATTAGGACTTGTTATCCATTAGTCCACTATTTCATAGTAGCCACCAACTTATCCCGTCAGTACAGTATTTACCAGTAGTTGTTAAAATTCCCATTTTTTGATAGTTCGTAGTTAGAAGCGAATCGATTCGTCTCTTTTAGCTTATAGTCTTCATATAAAGTTATCTCTTCACGTAACTTGAATTTCTATTAGGTTTAAGACCGGGGAGGCTAATTTATAATACAAAATACACTCTTCACAGCATAAACTATAATATTTGTTCAACCATACAAAATCTGTTTGAAGTTATCCTGAATTATACTTCATCGGTCAATAACCAATTCACATAGTAGTTAATTAATGGAAAATTCGATAACCTGAACAGTTTTTTGCTTGAATACTCCCAGCTTATTTATTATTACTAATTTCGATAATGTTTATTTGCTTCTTACTCGTTAATAAATATTTGGTGAACTAGATGTTTGTCCTGCAGATTCAAGGGTTAAACCTGAGGACAAACGGTCACCTATAATGATGACGATGATTATAACCATTAAATTTTATAGTGTATCTGACTTAGTGACCTACAATATAAACAGGCTATATTCATTTTTTTGGAAAACCTACTTCCTCTCTCCATTCTTTCTTCCAACCCATCTCTCAAACTTAAAAAATGAATTAATCACCCTCACTATCGTTGCTTTCACTTCTTTTTAGTCAGCATATTCAATATAGATTGAATTATTGATATCTTGTTAAGGGATTTTCTTTTAACTGATTAGATTCTTACCAATAAGTTAATATACATATATTCACCTATTTAAGTGTTGAGAAATGCGAATGAAGTTTTTGAATGCCTAAATAAGTAGACAGAAACAATGAATTTTTCCACATTATATTTCAAAAAGAAAAGAAGTAAGTGTTAAACATAGAGTTAAGCGAGTTATTTATGTAAATGCATATTCTGACGATACTATGGAGCTAGAAAGCAAAGTTGGAATAGTCATGTGGTTTTTAAGGGGTTTATTGGCTTTATTCCTATAATGTTGAATTTCAAGCCTTGAATTATAACATTATAGAGTTTAATGATTGTCATTATTCTAGTTGTTAGTCAATGAGTTTCGATTTAGTAGTTTTGAAATATCATACTAGAAATGAAGCTCCCAATCTTCTCCCTACTTGAGGTAATAGGTTATAAAATTATGTAAACTAAGATGAAATACCTATCCACTACTTACTGGTTTTTTTTATATTTCTCAAGTTAGCGTTAGTTCATGGTGGATAATACCATGAATGAAGCATATTATATTAGCTAATGAATACTATAACTTGGATGATAATGTTATATGAGAAAATATACTGATAGATTAGCATATTTTATAACTTTGAGCAAATTTTTAAAAAATGCTGTTTTAAGTAGGTGGTAGACACTTTTAACAATTCAGTTTAACAACTAAAATAAAATATTGATTGTGATTTATTACCAGATGTAAAAATGACTCGCTTTTAATATTTTCAGGACTGAATAGGTATATATTTGTTTGGATACATAATCCTCTCATACCTTATTACTAGTGACTATGTTATCTTGATTATATTTGGTTACAGTTAGGAAACGAGTGCGGGTTTATGTCCTATCAGATCTTACTAACTGGATTTTATTTTATCGTGATGATTATTGATTTCCTCAACATCAGCGTAATTTGAGACAGCAATAACTATGCAAATTTGATTAACGACTCAAGATAAAAACGTCGTACTTTGCCAGCTTTCCTAAAGAACTCCGGAAACTACAAATGTTCAAAATCCTAGTACAAAGGTTGAATGATGACATATATAGACATACACGTTAATATTAACAGTCGTATTTCATAGTACATCAACTTCGTGGAGATCGTCTAGTGTGTAGTTTGCATCAAGGACTGACTTTAGTTGGACATTTATTGAAAGTCGGAAATCATTGTACAGATGTTTTCTCTTAGCATGAAAATCCTCAGCAGTGCCCATCTACTACACTGACAGTGGTAAGACTCAACACCTTCATGCTTGGAAGGGAATATTTAACCTTCAGTCTATTAAGCTAAGATTCAAGTCTTTGAATTTCTAAATGCAATCAATTGACTATATTCTCCGGTTATTATTGATTACCACTGATAATATTTACCTTACCTCCGACATGGTTGAATTCCATTCTATTTAAAGTCCATGTTGATGTGATTATGACATCAATGTATATTTGATTTATTTAATTGAAGTTTAAAGTACGATCACTGAAATATGCTGAATATATGTATAATTTCTATCATCATGTGAAACTAACTTTTGAGTTGTAAGTTATATAAAAATAGTTACAATAATTATCGGGCGTCTAACAAAGACTCGTGAACTGCAAACACGAGAAAATCAAACCTGTTCGTAACTTCATCGAATACATATTCACAATTCGTCAGAATTTAGAACTTAGGTATGCTTTCCTGCGTCCGACAATGATAGTTTTTCTTGACTTAAAGGCAGCATTTGACTCTGTAGACAGGAGGGGTTCTATGGCAGTGTCTGTCATCGAAATGTGTACCTCAGAAGTAAATAAGTCTTGTGAAGGCTTTTTACTCGAACACTACCAGTCAAGTCAGAGCTTATGGCGAACTGTCATCCGATTTCGCAACCCCAAGTAGTATCCGGAGAGGCTGTCCACTATCTCCATTTTGTTCAAATTCATCATAGACCTACTGATGGAATAAACGTTCTCGTCGACTGAATTTTCGGTCATTGATCTCTTTCCACGAGGTCCACATAGTCCTCTTTGGTGGAGACGCTGATAAAATGCATTCTCTTGGTAGAAATGAGCAAAAATGCCTGGATGTTTGAGATACGCTTCTCCCCCTCTAAATGCAAGCTGTGACTTCAGAACTGGCCTGCGTCAACACCTGAACTAAGGATAGGGAGTGAAGTAGTCAAACGCGTCGACAACTTCACTTATCCTGGAAGTCTGATCAATACTAATGGGTTGGTATCTGACGAGAACTGCACGGATTCAGAAAGCTCATTTGGCTCTTGTCAACTTACGTCACCTATGGAAAAGGCGGGATATCCGTCTATCGATTGAAGTACGAGTATACTGCTGAGCAGTTCGTTCTGTTTTACTTGACGGCTAATAATAGAAGATACTCGTAAGTTACTAGTATTTGATCACCGATGTCTTAGAAATATTGCTCTCATCTGTTGGGATCACCGGGTAAGTAATAATGAGATTAGACGCACGGTATTAGGGAATGATGGTAAGTCAGTTGATATGGTTGTAAATCTTTATTGCTTGAGGTGGCTGGGCCACGTGTTACGTATACGTGAATACTGATTACCACGACGCGCAATACTGACTAGTGTTGGAGACGGATGGTCTGAGCCATATTGGTAGATGCAGACTACTTGGATGGGGTCTGCGCGACTATCGTAACCAACTGTTGGAGACTGGGTGACATGGCTGAGAATCGATCACAATGACGTAGGTGTATACACTCTTTGTTTTCCTCTAAACCGTGAGTTCAGAATTTCTTTATATTTTTCTTTCTACGAACTAGTTCTTTCTCTCTGTATCATATCCTTATATGCTATTTTTATCTACATATATCGCTACTATCGAAGTGACTGGTTCTATGAATTTGGTGTTGATCTTGTTGTACTAATGAGATATGGGAACCTGGACCGATTCATATATATATATATATATATATATATATATATACATGCCTGGTCCTACGTTGTAGCTGAATGACTGACAATACTGTTGATGCATTAAAAGTGGTGTTTTGACAAAATAGTAAAATGACTTTTTATATTCACATAAATCAACATTCATTACTGATTACTATGGTAGACAAGGAGGTGGCTACTGAATATTACAGTGATACATTTCAATATATATACCACACACACTAGATAAATTTAAACGTGAGCATGAAATATTCAATAATTTCGAAAGTTGGATGACTTTTTTAATAAGAGAAATAAATCTTCCTATATAGCTAATGCACAGAAATGACCTCTTTTTTGATAAAAAATAATGAAAAGATAATCGTATTAAATGATTACAGAATAAAAGTATATTATGTTCTTGTGTTTATTTGACATTCTTATGAAGAACTGATAATGATAAAAAACTGAAAACCCAAGTAAATAAAATCTAATTGTAAAATACTGTTAATGATAGAAGAGAGAGAAATTTCCTGCTGAAGCAAGTAAATATTTGAAAACGTTTATCAGTTTCAGCCTCTTGATAAGTAACAGGAAAAAAAGATAATCGAATCAATGAAGATAGAAGACTGTTTAGTTGACGATCGTGGGCAGCTTTCATACAATGCAAATGTTCAACTATTATTATGGTAATGTATGGGGAAACAGTGTATCAACAGTAAAATCATTATAAGTATAATTAATGTAGAAATAGTATAGAATCTTTATGGTATAAAAAATGAACTGATATATGTTAATTATTATGGGAGATTATTTCGTTTGGTTTATATGAGATGTAAAAATTGTGGTTAAAAATAAGACAAGATGTTAACACCCTCTTTGTTACACTATAACAGTAGCTGTAAGTTTTCTATTAGTTGTATCTCTTTTAATTTATTTCCTTTTTTTATAACACTGATCGGTATTATTGGTTACATTAAGGTCATCCATAATATCTACTATTTTATTCACATATACATATAGTTTGTGTGCATAAGAGATTAAAGAAATTAACGGTTTTCAAGAGTTTTGATCTGTAGCCTCTAAAAGACTCAGATAAAAACTTTGCCGCTAAAATATCATGGATTTAAATATTTCTTTTTAAGACTAGACTATGCAAATGAATGGATCATCGAATGAGAATCTGTGACCTGACAGCAGAGTTGAGATATTTCTGTCCATTAACTCAAAAAGTGAACAAAATTAACCAGCAAAATTATTTTATTTACCTCCTCAACGGTATTATATACGTAGATATAGTACGTAGATTTTGACCAGTACATTCGTGTTTGTAAATATGACTAACTATATTAACAAAACGGAATTAGCTACAAGTGACTTTATGTTCACTTCATCTAAGCAGTTGGAGAGTTTAAACTTCTACTTTTCTGAAATAATCTTTGCGGTTGTTTTTCGAAAAAAAACCATTTACGAGTTCATCAATCAAGAAAAAACCCACAAACAATGAATCTATACAAAAATCACTCACACTAATTGGTACATTTCGTAATCAAATCATATGATATTATCTCCAGCTTATGAATGTTATTCTTGGAACAGTAAAAGCATCTTGGAAGTTAAATTGAGTTACTTATACGATATGATCAGGATAATTAAATCTGAACAAAGAAAAAATTTTGAGCCGGATGAACGGTTCGCTAATTATTTCCAATATATTGATGAACATTTTTGGCCTGAACCATTCAATCCCCGTGTTTTCATTAGGTTGAACTATTTAACTACGGTTGAATAATCGGTTTTTAAAGAATTAGTTCCATAAAAATCTTTTAAAGTTCTATTAACAAGATTTGGCTGTTAGAATCAAGTAAATTGAACTTAAAAACAAATGTTTACCATTATTGTTGAATCTGTACAAAAAATTCAGTGTGTGTGTATGAGATACCAGTCATTGTATTGTGACTGAAAAACTTACTATTAATTTAAACGTCAAAGAAAAGCTTATTATCTTGGATTTTATTCATTATGGATAACTCAGAATGCGGAACTTTCAAACTAGAGAAAATATCTTGTTCACTTGATGTCAGACAGTATGTCGTAATAGATAAAGTGTAGAACATATTTTATATAGTAGACGTCATAAGGTGTATTACTGATATTTCATGACGACTACTAGTCATTTAAAGTTAAGAATCCCCATCTTACTTAATTACGCCTGTTATACCCCCCACACACACGTCAAGGAGCATAAACGGCTTACCAGCATTCTACATGCAACTCTATCATCGACAATACTTCCAGGTTGTTTACACTTGATATTCATCATTTTCATATGCGCTTCCAATACTCAGTGCAGTGTGTTCTTCAGCCTTCCACTTCTACGCTCCCCTTCATGATTCCAAGTTAGCGCTTGCCTCGTGATGCAGTGTGATGATTTCCATAATGTACGCTCTATCCACTTCCAACGTGTTTTCCTAATTTCCTCTTTAGCTGGAAGTTAGTTTGTTCTCTTCCATAGTAGGTTGTTGTTGGTGATATTCGACTAACAGACATTGAGTATCTTGAGTAGACAATTATTTATAAATAGTTGTACATTTTTGATGATTGTTGTGGTTGTTCTGGAAGTTTCATCTCCATACAGTAGAGCTATGTTGACGTTGGTGTTGTAGATTGTGACATTGATATTGGTTTGCAGACAGTTGTTTTGAGTTTCATATATTGTTCAACTGCGGGAATACTGTCCTTACTTTGTTAATCCTTGCCTTTACGTCTGCATCCAGTTCTCTTCGTTCGTCGATAGTGCTACTCGGGTACATGAGAATTTTCACCTCTTCCAGAGCTTCTGTCTTATGAAGAATTCCTAACATGTTGTTCATTTCCTGACTAGTTATTCACTACTTGAAGTTTTTAGATCCTTCCCATTAATTTATGAAAGCAGTCGTATGGATAGTGATATTAAATGAACAATATTGCTTATATATTTGTTTGAAATAACCGATATAAACTGCACTCAAATATTACGATTTTGTGAGTGTTTTTTCCGCACTTGTTGAGATCAAGTGAGAAAACAGTGTAGACTAGAAATCACCGGAGAAATATTTTATTTCAATTAGTTGCAAAATCTTGGCAATGCAAGCTTAAGACTCTACAACGAGTGGGACTCCGGATATTCGGGGATTGCTCAGCGCATTAATTTTAAGCCACCTAGTTAGCATCTGACGGTCGACTTGTCAAACTTCAGTATATGGGCTGCATAAAGCAAAATTTATCCATTCCTATAGGCTTTGACTGTTCCACCCACAATATTGTCGAACAGTGCCATTTACGACTTTGAGAGACATTATAAATTTTCTAGTGTAAAGTGATGGGTTCACGCTTCCGAGGTGTATCGGAATCGGTTGGAACAGTTCTCCAGTTCCTCATGATTTTCAGTGACTTTGTAGGAAAGAAAGCTATGTTTACACTATGACTATTCTCTACAACCTATTCATCTAAATACAATATTCCCTTGCAAAAAAATATTTATTAGGACACGTGTAAGAGATTATTAATTCCTAAAGGTTATATTTAGATAACATTCACTAAAAAAACTGTTGTGATGCTTAAAAGTAAACAGTAATCTATTTCAATATCAAAGCCACTACTTTTCTTCAACTTATCAATAGTGAACTTATAATTTATTATTGTGCACGCGCACACATACACACATTGAGGTTAGTTGAAATAACAGCCAAAAATATTATCATTCTAACTAGGTAGATCGATCAATTTTCAACATTTTCAGTTCAGTAAACATGCTTTATTTCGGCTATTTTTTTTAATATTTAGAATTAATTAGTCTGGTGTTGTTTTTGGCAAATCTCATATTTTTCTGGTTATATTTAGATGATATTTTTAAAATTATGTCGCATAGATTCATTTCTATTCAGGTATTCATCATTTTCATCGTCATAAGATAAGTTATGATTCTTCTATTATCATTAGTTAATACTGGAATGTTGAGACATAAACATCGGGTGCGTTTTATGTTGTTAAAGTTGTACGGGTTTTATTTTAATTAATGTTTTATTGACATTTAGTCGTAGAAAACTATTAGAAACTTTAAAAAGTATAATGATACTCATTCAGGTAAAGTTATAGAGAATAATTTGCTGAGAATTTTGTGCTCAATAAAGTTTGGTAAAGTAATTTAAAGAAATATAACTTCGACAAACTATCATATTTTGGGGATGTTATCTCCAGTATCATCATCTTCTTGTACATTATTTACTGTTTATTTTATCGCCAAAATATCATCTTCAGTATCATTGATATCAGGATATTATGGGTTATTTTTTATTTATCCTTTATCCTCTATTTTGCTTACTTGTGAATGTCAGAAATATAATTAATTGGAATCTTATAGAGGATGGCAGGTGGTAGGGGAATACAAGACTTGTAATTTTCTATTTATCTAGCTAGATGTGTCTGCAACACCAGTGTTGTTTAAATTCGAACTCTAAACAGTATTCGTTGCTTTAAGTCTGGCATGCTTGAATATTTGGGCTACCTGTTCCTGACATCTGAATATTTCAACAAGTTATCTGTTTTCTTGTTTATTTCAACACATCATTATGCCTATTAGTCTCATAACCTATTAAGGTGTGTTTATGAAAAATTTACGACATTTTTCTGTAGAACTTACAAAAGAGCCTGGGAGTATACATCGAAAAGAATAAACATTATTCACATATCGATTGCTAAACTGCTAACATCTAACTGGCGATCATTTGATATTTGTAGTCAGTATCGACCAAGAAGTAAGAAGAGGAAACTTGTTGAAATACTGTGTTGAGAATCATATATTGTATGAAAAATATAATATTGAATAAAGCCACTAAAAATAATAAAGATTTTGAATAACGATAAGTTAAGTGAATAATAGTCGTTGTTCTTGTTAATTGTCTTGATATGATCATTTTCTAGCTTACTAGCACAAAGAAGAAATCGATTTTGTTTTGGACTGCATTCATACTTAAGTTTCAGTGAATAACCTGTAACAAACCTTGTGGGTTTAATAAATCTACAGTTGGATTGATAACTAATAGATGTTACTTACAAAATTTGTAGGAAGCTGTATGACTTCAATTCTTGATTAAAATATTTTACACGTCTTTCTTAGTGAATTTCGACCATAAAGGTATTGGTCTAATAGACTGTATTTCACTTTATATTTTATTTATTGTAGAAGTCAAATAAACATATTATTATTAGCATCCAATAGTCTAGTTATGCACAGATTCTAGTCATTTGGGTGATCAATAGAACAGAAACAATTTATCTCAAAGTATGACTAAAAACGATAAATTTTAATACAACTTAAAACTATCCTGTTCGTGTTGTATTTAACGGTAATCAGATCCACGTAATTTTATTAGGGTCTATTCAGTAATTATGTGTTAGACTTAACGTTCAAATAGAGGTGAATAGTGACATTTGCATCAAATTGTTAGTCGCGATTACAAAAGTGAAAAAAAGTTATCGAAATATAGTTTTAATTTTAAACCAGCATCAACTGCATGGCTGTTTACAGTCCAATTAGAAGAGTAAAGACATCCTCCATCCAATAGAGAATTGAATCTAAGATTCTAATTGTTATAACTTGTGAACCTGTGTGCCCTGTTTATTGTATAACGCAACGATACTGCCAATCACAGAGCACAGAACTATCGACCGAACCAGTGACGCATAAAACAAGTGCGAGAAGCCTAGAGTCCTGATTGATCTTGCTTTCCGCCTAGCCCAGCCAGTTGAGTCCAGAACACCAATCTCAGCCTCTGCGATGTGAATCATTTATTTCAAACATACTCAGTTTATATATCAATCAGAAAGACTGCGACGTACCATAAAAGAGAAAATAACATTTGTACAATATTTGGCCAAAAGTGGCTGTGAATGTGGGAGGTAGTGATTAACAGACAGGGAATAATTCAAGAATGGTCAATCGTATAATAATAGTTCATAGGTCAAAATAAAACTCATAATAAGAGGGACATGAATATGAACATTTTAGTTACATAACAATTACACGATGAAAATATACTCATAGTACTGGTCCAAAAATGGATCCCAAAAATTACCATTCATTATTCTTATCGGGACATAACACTAATATTTTCCAGCTGTCATGATATCAGTAAATCACCTTGTTAGAATTTAGAACTTCAGTGTTTAACGTTTTGAGCTGTTGAACAGTAAAAACCTACGATAGATCAGCTGTCAACTCTTCCTTAACGTTAGGCTGTTTTCTCAATCAGTTAGTCAGTT
Organism: Schistosoma mattheei; assembly: GCA_944470405.2. Lineage (NCBI taxonomy): Eukaryota > Metazoa > Platyhelminthes > Trematoda > Strigeidida > Schistosomatidae > Schistosoma > Schistosoma mattheei. Next base: position 68,555,369 of record OX103943.1, on the reverse strand, counting down.
ATTAACGACTTAGAACTGGTCGAAAATGATCGTATTCAGTTTACCATAGCACATCATGACAGATGGATTGTATCACCGAAATCAGTACCGTAGTAGTGGTAAAAGTGATAATACAACATTATGTATAAAGAAAAGGGCTTAATAACGCTCAACTTTTAACATAATTGACCTTAAAACATAACCTTTTTACAATTAATTTCAATGACTGATATGAGGATTATTAGTTTTGTATTTTATATGCACACCAAATAAACAAATAAATAAACGTATTTAACTGTAATAGTAATTTTTGCTATAAGGTATTATTCATCAAACAACTGTTAAAGTTTATCGTACACTAAGACTGACAGATACATTTATTATTCATCGGCTTTATACAACAAAAAGTCAGCTTTAAGACTGTTACTTTATTTTGAAGACTGGTAATGTAAGCCTAAAAAAACTTCAGTGTAAAATGTACATTGTTTTCATTGTAATCTGTTTTAACCATATTACCAACCTCATCCTTTATCATAACTATGTAATAAACAATATTGATAGTTTTATGCATTTAAACAGAGATACGACATTCAATACTCTTGTATAGAAGTACGTTTTACAATATGTTAAGATTCAAAGTCGTAAAGCTTATGTGTCAAAACCCATTCCTGATTCCATTTTCCTTAATACATAGTAATAGCACCAGTTCTTCATTCATCTGTCTATGTATTAAGTCATTTTTCCATTCTTGTTATTTCAAACACGCTACTTGCTTACTTACGCCTGTTATACACCCCCCCACACACGTCAAGGAGCATAAACGGCTTACCAGCATTCTACATGCAACTCTATCATCGACAATACTTCCAGGTTGTTTCCACTTGATATTCATCATTTTCATATGCGCTTCCAATACTCAGTGCAGTGTGTTCTTCAGCCTTCCACTTCTACGTTCCCCTTCATGATTCCAAGTTAGCGCTTGCCTCGTGATGCAGTGTGATGATTTCCGTAAAGTATGCTCTATCCACTTCCAACGTGTTTTCCTAATTTCCTCTTTAGCTGGAAGTTGGTTTGTTCTCTTCCATAGTAGGTTGTTGTTGGTGATATTCGACTAACAGACATTGAGTATCTTGAGTAAACAATTATTTATAAATAGTTGTACATTTTTGATGATTGTTGTGGTTGTTCTGGAAGTTTCATCTCCATACAGTAGAGCTGTGTTGACGTTGGTGTTGTAGATTGTGACATTGATATTGGTTTGCAGACAGTTGTTTTGAGTTTCATATATTGTTCAACTGTGGGAATACTGTCCTTACTTTGTTAATCCTTGCCTTCATGTATGCATCAGATCCTCCAAGCAAGCACACTAGCGGATATCTAAAACAACAAACAAAGCACGTATTTTAATAACATCATTTCAGTATTACTTTGAATGTTTATTCTTCGGTTAATTTAATAATTACAGCTTCCAGTTAAATCCTGATTACGTTATTTATTACAGTTCAGAAAGATCTTTATTCTTGCTAACATTTGTCACAGTTAAATATTCATTACTAATCACAACTGTGATTTCACCAAAAATTTTATCAAAAATAATTTACTTTAGTATGACAATATCAATACACACACAGTTCATTATTAAGCTAATCAATCCACTGAAATGACGGTGACCGGGTTAAAGTGGTTTTGAGCAACGAACGATCGTTCAGTATCTTCATTTCATACTTACTGTCTTAAAACAGCTCACATAACATTATGGTATAGTCATAGTTCGTAATAACTTAACTAAGGTCTCGTATATATGATACAAGAAACTGGTCCATATATTCTGAGGTTTAACATCAAATTACTGAGTATGATACAAATGAAGATTGTGTCAACAACCCCTTAGAAAAACCAAAAAGATGAATACTGGCGAAAAATTAGAATAATATGGATTTATAATGAGAACTTCATGTAGCAAGCAACTACAGCCTAGGGTAAAAATAAAGAAAATATCTCTATGGATCACTTGGTATTGTTTTACTTGAAACTTCCTATTGATGTTTAGGACTGCAATTGATCAGTCTCTTATTGGCATATGTGCATACTGTGCGGATTGCCTCGATGTTGCCTTAAGTCACAATCATTTTAAGCAAAGATGGATAATAGCTAGCAGTGGAATCCCAAATGCGCGTTTCGTCCTATTTAGGACTCGTTAGTTGGATGTGCCTGCATCTCGGAGTTGATATTCATTCTGGGACTTGAACCCAGCACCGTTCACTTAAAATGCCATCGCGTTACCCACTCAGCTACTGAGTCCTGATAACCAACTGCTTGTGCGGTGGGGTGAAGTTCAATTCATTTGATACTGTTTTACTTGAATCTTCCCATTGATGTTTAGAACTGCAATTGATGCAGGTATATCCAGATAGCGAGTCCCAAATAGGACGAAACGCTCATTCTAGATTCCACTGTCAGCCACTATCCATCTTTGCTTATATCTCTATGAATGTTATAAATAAAGAATACATTTCAATTATTTGAAATCCCATTGATAAGTTGAATAGTTTCACATTTCAATCAGTATATCAAAATGGTGTATGTTAGCTTAGAATTGGTTGCAATTATTGGTCAGAATAAATATACACTTCTAAGAATGCTAATTCACATTGATACTCGCATAAACATAGACAGATATTCATTTTGAAATGTTAGAAGTTGAATGCTTGATAGAAACAGATATACGATTATATTTTTATAGGAAAACAAAAATGTTTGTGTAATCGTTATTTTCTGTTGTTTTTTTTGTCACCTGTTAGCTATTTTAATTTACTTTGTAAATAACAACAACAATTTTCTTTTTATTTATTACATTGATGTTTCTGTTTCACTTCGGTTTATATATTATGGTTAAATTATTACATAATATTATTAAATTGTTGTCATAGAAGTGCCATGTATTGATAGTATACCTAGCGTATTCAATGAATACTCACAATGAGCTATTTTCATTTATGCTGTGTTTGAACTTTCATCATCTTGAGTTGGAATCATTTTGATGGCCTTTCTTAATTCAGTGATTAACCGATGAAAATAACCCGTTTGATAATGAGTCATTTTTGTTACAGTCTCAGTTACTACGATATTATCATAAAAAAATATTTTATACTTGTTAACTTAATACAAATTATTTCGGGTTTGTAACAAATCAATTTCAAGAAAAGCTCTAGATTTTGCGATGATAGTTTGTCGATAGAACAAGCTAATTGTTATTTCTGAACAAATTCCAAGAGTTTACTACTTAATACAGTATGATGTTTAAAAAGACAAGGTTCAAAACTATGCCATATAACTTAAAAAATCTTCATCTTTCCACATACATAGTTAGTTAATTGTCAATAATTATAATTTGAATTTATATATGAGGGTTTAAGAGGTATGTAGGTATGTTGTTGTGGCAAGTTAAAAAAAAACTCAGTGCTCTTTCAAAGGTTAAAATAGCTTCTTACAGTAATGTAGTCAAATACCTTTTATTGTTGTCCTATTCTGGATGTAGCCAGAGCGGCAGCAGTTTCTTAAGAAATAGACTACAGTATACACAAAGGAAAAAGAAAATCTCCAAATACAGCACATTGAGCATCAACAAAATCACTCTTGATGGAGAAGCACTGAGAAAGGTGGAAACTTTTACGTATCTGTGCAGCATCTTTGGTTAACAAGAGGTTCTGATGCAGATGTAAAGTTACGGACTGGCAAAGCAAGATCAGAATTCTTACAGATAAAGAACATCTGAAACTTAGAAAACAGTCAACCATGACCAAAGCTTAAATTTTCAAAAACAAACGCTAAGACAGTTTCATTGTACAGAGCCGTAACTTCGAGAACTACCATAACCATAACCGAAAACGTACAGGTATTTGCAGACAGTTGTCCACGCAAGATGCTGCTAATCAAATGACGAGAGGGCATCAGGAGAAACCTAATGTGGCAGAGAATAAACCAGCTTCTAGCTGAGTAGGAGATTAAGAAAAGACTCAGGAGGTGGATAAAACTCGCAATGTGGAAATCGTTAGACTGCATCACAATGCAAGCTCTTACTTGTAATCTTGAGGGTGAAGGGGAAAGAGATAGAACAGAAACCACATTGAGCGGAGAATCGGAGGTAGATATCAAAATAATGAATAGCACATGGCATAACCTGGAAAGCAGATCTCAGGACAGAGTTGGTTGGAAAATCTTGGTCGGTGGATTATGATCCACCAGAGGTAAAACGCGTAAGTGATTTTGGATGTAACAGTCGCCTTGAAACGCAGATATTATTGCTGTGTTTCACTGAAATTGATGGTTTTTATTTTTATTTTTAACCAAAGAACTTCATTAAACTCATCATAATCCAGAATATAAACGAGCTGTACACAAGATGTGTTCCAAAATCAAGTACCAGAAAAAACGTGCACAAGCCAAAAAAGCACGTGGTAATGTGAATCCACTTGGAAATCTTTTGTTATCTTTTGACTGCATGAAAACAGATCTCATATTGAAGATATCTGGTACATTATTACGAATCTATTCTCTTAAACTATAACATCTGTATTATTGTTCTGCCTTTTTCTCACTTTGAAATTATACAATTTTATTGAATTCTCTGTAATAATTCAAATTACATTTTGATTATTGGTTTATTTGATTAATAGTATTTTTCACATTGTAACGTAAAACTAAAGGAAACAATGTAGGTTGTTGGTCATTCGAACAAAAGAAAATTTTGAAAAATTGTCTATTTCACTGTTGAAACATACATACATACCCACGTAAATGCATCTATGCTTTCGTTTATTTTTATACACGAAAAGAACAAAAAAAATAAAGGTATACATATATACATAGAGCAAATGAATGTGTATGTATGACCTTTGCCTACACATCGACCACAACAACAACAACAGTAAGGAAAAACAAAGGAACGACAAAATAAGTACCAAACTGTAAAAAAAAGAGAAAAGAATTACAATATTTTACTGATTCAATAGAATAGTGTTTCGCATTGATTTTTCTCTTTGTTTATTATTCTGGTCGATTAGTTCTGTATCATGAATATAGTTTTAATTAAAAATAGTTGTTATATAGATTTATTTATTATTTAATTACATTCTATGCATGTTAATAATGATTATGAAGCTTGATAATGCAAATCATAGGTAGTTTGTTGTTCTACATATATGATTAAGTATTCAATGCATTCACATTTGTTTATAATACATAATTTACATTATCCATTAGGAGAATTATATGAAATGTGATTAGGATTTGGTGTAATTTATATTTTTAACAGGATTCAACAAAAGATTGCTATTTGGAAATTTGATTGATTAAAGTCCTAAATATCGATGGAAGGATCCAAGCAATTAATATGTATGAAGTATTGATCGTAAAAAGTTGAATTTAGGCAGTTAAACCATTGAATATAATTCAAGCTTTTGTTTTGATCATTTAATAATCCAAGTAGTTAACAGTAGGATGTACAATATGGTAATTGTTTTTAGTTGAACAAACTGGCTACATAATTATTGGAAATAAATAAGCGAAAATAGTTAATTGAAGCTCAATAAATATACTTCATATTAACGAAACAAAAGAATTGACTTCGTTGTTATGTTAATGTGTGTTCCTTCAGCATTGGATTCTACACGTGATTATTCTAATTTCCCTTTCATATTGATGGTAAAATTTACTTACAACGTTCTTATGAAGAACGAAACGTCCTGTTTGCCATATGAAATGCTAATGTGAATATAAAGACTTAGACGATTATTCATTTAAGGTAATACGTAATAAATCAATCAAAATGCCAATACTTTCTAGTAGTGTTAACATTTATACTTTTTTTCAAACATTCTCAACTGTTTTGCGAGTTATTTAGTTTTAATTATGGCCTGAAAGACTGAGTTTATATAGCTGTCGACTACCAAAACCACGAAAAGACTGATCTTCAAAATTCTGTGAGGTCAACGTAGATTGTGTACATTAGAATCATTTTAAGCACCTACTGACTATGTTTACTGTTTAACTGAAAAACCAAAAATATTCTTTAAAAAGATTATTTTAAACACCGTAATTCTTATATACAAGCGTGATGTATAAAGTTACAGAAAACTTTAGTATTGAATTTAATTCATACTTGTACACTGTGGATTACTGGATAAGTAATATATGAGTATATAACCAATAATATAAACAGTTGTATAACTAGCGGATGAATTTTATTTGAGAAAATGTGGCATTATACAGATTCCCAGTTCTACGTGACTTCGTATTCACATGCATTATTGAGCAACATATATACTACTTACTAAAATGAGTAGTTGAAAATGAGCTGTATGAAATAGAGAAATGTTAACCAGGCCGCTGATAGACTAACCGAATTAATCCAGTCTATCAGAATAAACTGTCAGCTATTATAAATCTACCAAGTGAAGTATTAGACGTCTCCATGTACCGCCGGTCACATGTTTCAAAGTTAATTTTTGTTAAACTGAGTGTCAAGACACACGTGAAATCAAGTTGCTACTGATGTGTTCTGGAAGGGAAGCTAGAAATAGTTCATACTTGATGAAATCATTAAAAACTTCGGCCTACATATCAAGGAACGATTACAAACTCAGTGAACATTCATGATGAAAACACCTATTCTGTATTTTCTTTAAATTACTGGGTTTTAGTCTCTCTTTTAAATCGTTCAACAAAATAAATACTGTTTATAAATAATGAGATGCGAAACACATTTAGTTAATTTATAGTAAAAGGGAAAAGTAGTCAAAATCAAGAAGACTTTATTTCAGTTTTGGATGAACTTTCAAATGTATTACTTTTATCTTTCATTACAAAAAAACTTTAGCCCAGTGGAAATGTTTTTTTTTGTATAATGCTCAAAATATTTGAAATGTCAAGGATAAATTCTTTTTGTTGTCACAAATTGAAAATAATATTGTCCAGAACGTTAGATGTTTACTGTTTCATGTTGGTCATACATAATACGTTAATCGCATATTTTTCATTCTATTAACCTCGTTAATATTAAACTCATAAAGAAAGCACTTCATTAGTGGTTTACTGAATAATGGGCGATGTTATGATTTTATGTCCGGCTTTTATCACGTGATATATCCACCAATCAAAATATGACTTACACTATCTTAGCACTATGCCAAACCAATGACGTCCGACCGGTATGAGCAGCCTAGCTTCCTTATTGGTCCTATGTCCGCCTAGCTCGTCCACTTGAGTCCAGAACACCAATACCAGCTTCTGCAATATGAATCATTTATTTCAAACATACTCGGTTTATATATCAACCAGACAGACCGCAACGCGCCATAAAATAGGGGATAACATTTGTACACAATAAAGCCAAAAATTGGCTGTGAAGGTGGGAGACAGTAGTCAATAAACTAAACATAGCTTAAGAATCGTAAATCGTACAATAATAAATTATAGATCAAAATAAAGCTTATAATAAAAGGAATGTACATGTACATAATCTAATTGTTGAATAGTTATACCATAAGAATATATAGATAATATTAGTCAATTAATATGTCTCAGAAGTTATTCGTGATTTAATCTTCGCTCGGATATAACAGGCGAGGTGGTGAGGTATGAATAGTAAAAATAGATGACAGTTTCCATGGACAACTTTGTTACGTCACTATAAGAACATTGATTATGGTCTCAAAGCTCCATTTCTATTAGTCTTCAACGAGTTTAATAACAAAGAAAACGTTTAGTTTTTCACGAAACTACTTATAGCTGTAAGAAAGATTCAGAAAGAAACTTTTAGTGTGAATATTTTCTCATTGAAGTTAATATGTTTTATGTAGCAATGGTTCAATAACATCGAAATCAGAAACTGAATAAAAATCTTAAAAAAAGCTAATGACCCACTTAAAACCACTAAATTCTAACTAGTTCAATTATATCCATTGAGAAATATTTTTAATTTAATAAAGACTATCTTGTTCATTGAATGAAAGTGACTTTAAAATCTCAAGGTTATTTCAACATCCCTTTTTGGCTTGTAATTTAATCACGTTCTGTATAAATCGGATATAAAATTGGAACTTAATCAAAGCATTGTAAAACATTCTTCAAAATATTGATTAAGGTAGATAAATTAACCAGTAGTAGATTGAAAGTCCACATAAAATTAAAACATTGAAATAAGTAAATAAAGTGAATTTTCTTATCAAAGTTTTACTGTAAAGAATTTTTTTTTAAAAACAAAACAAAACAAAATAACCATAATTCACATTAATAACTTTCGTCTCAGTGATAACTTTCCATAAAATAGTAATGCTAAAATTATGTATCAGACATTTCTATTAGAGTTGATCAATACTGTAATAACTTGTTTGTAAGATCAATTTGAATTTGGTAATGAATTAAATTAAGCAATGAACATGGTTTAATGACAATAACTATTGATTATTTATTCTAAATAGTAATGAACAGTTGAATAATTTGGTATACATTAAGTAATGAAATAGTATGAGTCAAAGGTGTGTAGTATCGGCATGCTTTAATGTATACTAGTTTCACTGGCTATATGTTTTCGACTTACACTAGTTATAACGCCTTAATTACTTCAAAATCTTAAAGTGTTCTAACTTTCAGGGCAGAGTTTAAATGGTTTGAATAACTTTGTTCTGCTTAGCGTTTTTTTTTTGGCGAGTTAATTTTCTATGGGGTTGGGTTGCTAACCTCATGTCCAACTCTCGTTCTTTATCTGGGCTTGGGACTAGCAGTAGCCCCAGAGGGGCTACAGGCAGAGTTAAAATCTTAAAGTATGGTTACATACTTCTGAGCATTACATTACACATCTGTTCGTTTTATTTGTCAATAAAATAAATTTCGTCTCTTTTCACCCGGTAAGCTTTAAAAGTCCATACTTTGAATTTTATTTTACTTTTATGGCAACCTACCAAATCGTTCAGTCACTGTGTCTGATATGATTCAATCGATTACTTTAAAATATGACCAATAAACTAAGAGATATTTCATCATGAAGCATGATCATATCCCTTATATCTTAATTACAACGTTCCATACTGTAACAATAGGAAACACTAATATGAATTCGAGTTTGATAAAGCTTACAAATATGCACTACCAAAAACTTCCAACTTGCTCGAAATCCAGGTTTCAAGTTTCTTATCAATTTCCTTCAATCAGTAAACATCCAATTATTTAGCACTTTTGTATCACTATTGAGTCAACTTATGAACTTATCAAATGATACGTTCCTACTACTAATCAAATGAAAGAAGCTATTCGTCATCGACTTTATGATTGAAAATTTATTAAGTAGAAGTAAAATGGAATATAATGGCTTTCTTCCATGTCATATTTACTAATAAAAATAATGAAGGTTAAACGATTGAAACTTATTAGTTTTTCTCGGCCGAATCATTAATTTTTTGAATTAATTTTTACAGCTAACTATGTATCATTCATAATTCTCAATACTCTTAATAAGAAAATCAAATAATATTTCCCTTCTAAAGTCTTTTATAATAGTAAATGTTTAATACAACTAGGGATGTAAAGTGCAGTATCATTTAAAAGATTAGATTGAAAGTTCAGGCTACCACTGACTCTCAGTTCTATTTCGTGGAAATATCTATGAATTATGATTAAAATGAGGGTTAGTCGATTTAGCCTAGCTAGACGTAAAGATGAGTAGCGGCAAAAAATCCCCGAAATAAGAAAACTTGTAAGTCTTCGACATTAACTCTGACCTCATTGATTTAAGTGGACACACGTTAAGGCGCTCACTCACGAGTTCGCACCAGGTCAAGAGTAGGTACGCCATGCTACACATTTCTTACAACCATTAGACGGGTTGACTGTGGATGCGCACTTCTGAGGAGTCCCACAATACAACGAAACGTCAGTCCAATGCTTTCAGTTTCTCAGTCGATTCATGATATCAATCAAAAATTTAATAATCTCCACAACCCTATACTGAGGTTCATCAACGCCCAACCTGATTAGCAAGCGAAAAGACAAAGAACGAATAGAGATTTGTATTGCTTATTCGATTCGAAATGTATACAAAACCCATTGATATATATATATATATATATATATATATATATACGCCGTGAATAACTCCATCTGGAACATTTTTCATGTTACTCCCGATCCCAAGCCTGTATAAAAGAGGAAGGCGGAAAAGAAACTTGCTTTAAAGAAACACTAACCGAAAGAAATCATATTCCGATAACTTCCATCTATCAATAACTCACATGCGACTTATCCACAATCTAACACTTACACACTATGATGTAATATAAACAAATTGATTAAACTAAACAATATAAACTCAGTCAAGAAATTAAAAAATTCAATTTCTTTTTTTTTGTTTTGAAAATAATTAAACTTAACTATTTTCTTGTCGATTAGATACTTTCTAATATGTGTATTATTCTTTTTAGAAATTTGTTAAATAGTTCACTTTTAATGTGTTGTTTACAAATGATGATTACTTTTTTTTCCTTTTTATAGTTTGTAAGGATAAATAGTTACGTGGATTATTTGGTTTTGTTTACATTATTTGATATCATCTGGATATGGGACATATCATTTTATGCTAAGATTTATTTTTATGTTAGATCAATGCTTAAACGACAAAGGAATTCATTACAGTTATTCCATAGAATTCTTAGTATAAAGTATCAACAACAACTAAAGTATTCAGTCAAGGAATGTCTTGTATCGACTGTGTTCAAATTACCTGAGACAAAATAAAATTATTGATTGATATATTGAAGTGATTGATGTTAAACCACCATTGAAAACTTGGAAGCATTGGACGGCCGTTTCGTTCTATTGTGGGACTCCTCAGAAGTGCGCATCCACGATCCCGCTCGCGGGATCCGAACCCATAGTATGCGGTAGATGAGCTTATTCATTGAGAGAATGGTTCAATGAGACGTTATCTCATCTAGTTTCACTTTCTCCAACGGTTATTACATCGTGTGAAATTAGTGATCGATACTTCATCCCTTAAAGTCATCGTTTTAAAACCATGAATATTATCTAAATGCTGTATTTCGCTTATCCTATCATATCACAACAGTCTTAAAAGAATATTGTGACTATCTAAAATTTATCAATTTGGGTAATATCTTACCAGATTTATACAGGGGCATCACTCATCTCTCAATACCGGGAAAAGTCTTCAACAGGGTATTGTTAAACAGGATGAAGGACTGCGTAGACGCCCAACTTCAAGACCAACAGGCAGGATTCCGTAAGGATAGATCGTGTACAGACCAAATCGCAACTCTGAGGATCATTGGGGAACAATCGATTGAATGGAATTCATCACTCTACATCAACTTCATTGACTACGAAAAGGCATTTGATAGCGTGGACAGAACAACACTATGGAAACTTCTTCGACACTACGGCGTGACTCAGAAGATAGTCAATATCATACAGAATTCCTATGATGGATTACACTGCAAAATTGTGCATGGAGGGCAGTTGACAAAGTCGTTCGAGGTAAAGACCGGTGTCAGGCAAGGTTGCTTACTCTCACCCTTTCTCTTTCTCCTAGTTATCGACTGAATCATGAAGACGTCAACGTCTGAAGGAAAACACGGGATACAATGGACACCTAGGATGCAGTTGGACGATCTAGACTTCGCAGATGATCTGGCCCTCCTATCGCAATCGCAACAACACATTCAGGAGAAGACGAACAGTGTAGCAGTAGCCTCAGCAGCAGTAGGTCTCAATATACACAAAGGGAAAAGCAAGATTCTCCGATACAACACAGCATGCACCAATCCAATCACAATTGATGGAGAAAATTTGGAAGATGTAAAAACCTTTACATATTTGGGCAGCACCATTGATGAACACGGTGGATCTGATGCAGATATGAAGGCGCGGATCGGCAAAGCAAGAGCAGCATATTTACAACTGAGGAACATCTGGAACTCAAAGCAGCTGTCAACCAACACCAAGGTCAGGATTTTCAATACAAATGTCAAGACAGTTCTACTGTATGGGGTGGAAACGTGGAGAACTACAAAAGTCATCATCCTAAAAAATACAGGTGTTTAATAACAGTTGTCTACGCAAAATACTTCGGATCCGTTGGCCAGACACTATTAGCAACAACGTACTGTGGGAGAGAACAAACCTGATTCCAGAGGAGGAAGAAATCAGGAAGAAGCTCTGGAAGTGGATAGGACACACGTTGAGGAAAGCACCGAACTGCGTCACAAGACAAGCCCTCACATGGAATCCTGAAGGCCAAAGGAGGAGAGGAAGACCAAAGAACACATTACGCTGGGAAATGGAGATAGACATGAGAGAAATGAACACGAATTGGATGGAACTAGAAAAGAAGGCTGAGGACAGAGTGGGTTGTAGAATGCTGGTCAGCGGCCTATGCTCCATTGGGAGTAACAGGCGTAAGTAAGTTACCAGAGTTACCATTGATAACGAAGGGTTGCTTTTTATAAAAACCATTACAACTAACTTTAACACTGTTTACCTGATTTTCGTATCGACAAGTTGCTTCTTGAAACATAATTTATGATGAATATCAACAAATAATTGATACACCTTTGTTCAGTAGCTTTAGTTAACTATTTTATGAACTGTAACCTGTCATAAACTGGGGACTGATTTATATATAATCCTGACAGTGGTGGTTTCTAAGTTGATCCAACATTTCATTCATAGAGTCGACAGAAGGAGCTTCAATCACGTGTTGAGATAATGAACTCTATTCGATGGAAAAGTTGATGGTCACTTGAGAAATAAATTACTCTGGGTTTGTGAATTTTTCAAGTGTCCTCGCACATTATGGATTTTGAAAGATAGGAAAAGGGAAGGCATATTAGATGCAAATTTATCATTAAGTAATTGATGAACTGTGATCAAGTCGCATCTGGTTCTTCTATATGACAATGGAAATAGATTTAGTTTAGCCAGTCTATCATACAGAAGCTTAGCTATCCCGGCAATCAGCTTCGTTGTGGTTCAATGGACCTTTTCCAATGCCTCACTGTCTCTTTTTAGGTAGGGCTGATCGCTTGTATGCAGTGCTCGAGTTTAAGACGAACGAACACTGCATGTGAAATCAAAAAATTTTTAGCATCGACACCGCTAAAGGCCCCGAGTATTATTCATAGGGTTCTAAAACCTTTGGCGGCTTTCGCGCGACATTGTGCAGTAGTTTTTAAGTCTTGGCTAACAATGAGTCCTGTGTCGTTGTGTGCCTGGACAACAGATAGCTCAATGTTATTCACCTTATATATATCCGTACCTTGATGCACTTGGAAGCATTTATAGGCGAATTCCAAATCCTAGACCATCCAAATAATTTCCTTAAGTTATTTTAAAGTACTAAACTATCACCTTCACATTTTATCTCTTTCCATGTCTTTACATCGTCAGAACATAACAAAACCGATGATGATAGGAGACTAGGAAGGTTATTTAAATATAAAAGGAAAAACACTGGCTCCCAAACTGTGCCCTGAGGCACTCCGCTAAGCACAGCTTTCCAGCTATATAACTTTGAATTCACCTGTACTCTTTGTTGACGCCGAACTAGAAAGTTCTTTATAGACATAAATAAATTGCTTCTAATCCGGATATCACCTAACTTAGGTAACATCCACTTGTGAGGATGCTTGTTAAAAGCCTTACTGAGACCAATTTTGGCTATAAGTAAATTTTAATCTTAAAGAGTGCACCAACTTTCATCGGCTACTGATAAGTTAGTGAGACATGACTAACTTATCTTAAAGCCAAGCTACTTTTCGGGAAGAACTCGAGTTTTGTCTAGATACTTAAACAACTTACGGATAATCTTTTTCGAAATTTCAACAACCACACTGGTTAGACTTACGGGTTGATAGTTCTCAAGTTTGTGTTTCGTACCCGTTTTGAAGACAGGACTTACTATGTTTTTCATCCAGTCTTTTGACAATCAACCTTGGGTTTCGGGTTGGGTAAAACATATGCTTAGGGGATTTGCGATAAAATTTGCTAATTTTTTAGTAACCTAGGATGCATTTCATCGAGTCCCATGGATTGACCCATATCAAGCCTATTTAGTAGATTAAAGACATCGAGTTCTTTTGTGATCAAAGTGTCCAGAGTGTGTGGGAGTTTGTATGAACTGAAGGGAAGGCTATCTCCTACGGTATATACATTGCTAAAGTAGTTTAAGAAAACCTGAGCTTTACCACGATCGTCTTGTACTAGTGATGCAGCCCTATCGTCTCCTCATAATGCTTGAATATTTCCCCTTCTCTTAATCTTTTGGTTCATGTACAAATATAAGCGTTTAGGGTAATCTATTGATTCCTTAACAAGGCTTTCTTCGTACAACCTTCTAGACTGGCGGAGGGTCAAGGCAAAAATATTTCAAGTTTTGGATATTGAGATTTTGTCTCGTCAGTACCCAGTAACCTGGATCTCCCACATTCTTCTCCTCTTGCGGAGAAAGGTACGAACCTCTTTACTGAGCCACGGTGTGGATTTTCTCAGACCTCTTTGTGTAATCCAGCGGATGCGCGGACAGTGACTTTTACGTAGAAATTTCAGAATACATCCGAAGCTGTTTCGATGGCGGACTCTACTGAGAATGCTGATTATATAATATCATGTATATTTGTTTTCCAGCCTTTTTGTCCGGCTAGGGCTTAAGGGAACGATATCTTCCTTTAATTAAAATGTATTATTCTTATTCCATTGTGATACCAAACATAACTTTTCGTAATGATAGTGATGATATGATCGTTTGGGAAATTATTTTGATTATTGTTAATTATAACTGATCGAATAACACTTGGTACTAATACATAGAGATAGAAAAGGAGTGAGATCAAAATATGTCCTACCTGTCATTTCCAAATTTTTAAGGAAATCAAATTTCATTTACTTTCATCCCATATAGATCAAGTCTTAATTATTGAGATGCTTTTTCTTAAGCAGAGCATCGATTTTAGTTATTGATTACTATAGACAATGATGTTATTATCAATACCATTAGTTTTTATCCGTTACAAAAGTGAATAGAAAAATGTCCAATTCAGTGAACTTGTTTCAAGTTAACCAACTGTTTCATAAATGGTATACTGTACGCACAAATATATGCAAATTTCTAAGGTTATTTAGAGGTGACACTTAAAGAAATTATATATTACCGTAGAATCCTATAGGAAAACAACCGGTTAAGTAGATCCAGAAGTGTGTCATGTTTTCTAACGATCCCAAAAAATATTACTTATTCGTAATGAATATCATGATTGAGTGTGGAACCAACTCCTTGATGTTTTTAGACCGTTCTGAGTTGGTTAAGACTAAATTTTTAACCTTAACCAATACTACTGATGTAATATAAAAACTATTTTAAGTAGTTTATCCCATGGGAATAATACAAGTTAACTGATAGAAAACGCTAAATCCTAATCATTGACTCAACACTAAAATTAAACGTTATTCAAATTTGTGAATATCTAAAATGGAGCACAGATAAACGATACTAAATGGAACCTTTTACAATTATGTCTAGTCCATGATTTTTAAAAATCACTCGTACAACTATTTAAAGCATTGTAATGTTCATTTAAATAACTATTTTAACCCATCTAAATCAGTCTGTAAATCATGAAAATAATAATTAAATAAATTTTTTTTAGTTTATAATGTTAAGTGGTTTTAGGTGGTCTACAGTAAACTCTGAATCTACATTTCGTGCTATTTGGCACCCGTCAGCAAGGTGTACCTGCAATCTTGAAGATATTGGTCTTCTGTGAGGTATTCGATCCTGTGTCACCTAGCTTCATAGTTGGAGACTACTTTAGAAGCCACTTATTTCTAGCATAAACAAGATATATAATAACCACTGTTGTTTGTCAAATCCTTAGTGGAAATCGGATTTTTTTCGATCAAGTTTCAGTGTGGCCATATGTTTGATTGACTCAAAATCAGGTGAACTATTTCACGTCATACGAAAGATTGAAGTTGTAAACAAAAACACAGGACTTTTGTTTGTTACTATATATTACTCATCACCTACTTGGTAATCAATCATTTGTAAATATCTTAGTCATACTGAAGGTCAGCGGCTTCCTGAATAGTCTCCAGCTGTAAAGTTAGTCGACATGGGTTTGAATCCACCACAGATAACCAATCCCTTCAAGATTACATATAAAACTTGCCGACGAGTATACAATAGCATGAAACCTAGTCTCAGGGTTTCCCATCAAATATCTCTAACCACTACCTAATATCTCAACATACAACACGCGAGGTTGAGTCATTTAGATAAGTGGTCACACAACAGTTTAGTCTGTAGTATTCTATCATCACTACAGGGGCAAAGGAAACATGACACTAGTTACCACTCAGTGATCAATCCTCTGTACACATTTTTGTATATGTTTACTACCTTCCACATTGATAAACTCGAGAAAATATTATTATCGCATTCGAAAACATTTCAGTTGACTTGTTTTTATTAGATTTCAAGGTTTCTCAAGTATAACTTCAAACTACACGTCAGTAACAATGAAAAGTTAGTTGTTCATAATTTGGTCTAAGTGCTGAAATATGATAATTCATGGATAATATCTCTCAAAATAAAATGGAAATCAATTTTCATTAAGTGGAACTAGCTTAAAACAAACGTGTCTTTCAAATACAATTACTTTCAATTCAATTGATTTGATTCGATTAAAACAAGAGAAATGATTGAAATGATATTTTATGGTCATTTAATTTGATCAACAAAATGATATCGGCAAAATTGAATAGGAAAAAAATTATTTAATCTTATTTTTTGATGTTTGATAAAGATAAACGAACAATCCTGATATTTCTTAAAACTAGTCATTGATTTCAATAAATGTAGCTTAATCAGTACAAAGAAAAATGAGTGGAGTTGGAATTGTGAATCGACTATATTTTGGCACAGTGATCAAACTGCATCGTGCTCATCAAGTGGCCTGAAAGTTCTAAGCTCAAATTCGTGTAAATTTTGGTTGCTTACTGAAAAATGAAACAGTATTTTAGTGTTTTCAAGTTTTCAAAGTCTTTCTGGTTGATATTTCTTTAGTGATGTAAACTATTCTCAGGTTATATAAATCTTTTTGAAGAGTTAGCTAATTATTCACGACCAACATAGTGGGAGAAGCCTATTGGCCCTTTGAGAAAAGAGAAGTGCCTTGCAGAGTGCAGTCGGGCACTGGAGAAAGCAAAGTAAACATATTCATTTTGGTTCCCTTCGCACTTTATGACGTATATTTAGGGATTAGTATGTTAGTATTATGGGGAAAATTAACTTAACTCACACTACGTAGTGCAGACGGACACATTTTGGCCCACACTACATTTTTCCATCACTTTCGGAAGGTTTTATACAAATCGAAAGCACTGATGAATTATTAATGAGTTCACCAGTCGATGAAGGTGGGACTTTGTCCAAGTATGTTGTATATGCATATATTCAAATACAGATATCAGAGATACATTCCGATGATATACATATAGGCATAGATGGGCACGGTTACTAGTTTGCGTTAAATGCAATTATACAATGAGCAGAAACGTCCACCCATCCCATAAGTACGTAAGGGCACAGACGTTTCCGCTCGCAAATGTACGTTACATGCACACACAGAACGCATGAACCGAGGCTCATACACTTCACAAGATACATATAGGCATAAGCGCAATCACCCTAGGCCGTAGCCCAGAAGTATTCCCACTGCAGGAGTACTAAGTATTCAAGTCAATGTGCAAAATGGCGATGTGATCACTCCACGTTCATACCACAAGCACGTTTTATGTTTACTCCTGTACAGTTGATGGCCTACGCTCTGGCTCGCCCCTACCAGGCCTTTGGAACCCATCCAGACAAAATCAGTTCAGGCACCGAAAGGGAATTCTTGTCAGCCCCGAAATCACGCTTTCGACTCAAAGTCAGTCTCTCCCCTCTGGTAATTAGAATTAAGACAGAGTGCATAATTAACTCAATCTCCATCTTTACTGAGCGAGTGACAAACCCGATCTTCACATGGTCATTCCAGTCTCTGCTGTGCCACTTGCGTTGTTCATGAAGAGAATGATCACATGCTATCCAAGGGACATTACGTGGAAGTGAAAGTTAGACTTTGCAGAACATCTTATTAAATTTAGTTAATGATGATTGATATTAGAAATAAATAAAAATAAAACTTCTAATTAGTCATTAATCAAAGTTGATAAGAACATCTGTTTTACACTGAAGTTTATTCAAACTTTTTATTTACAGTAAACATCAAAAGTAGCACATTTTTATTAGAAATTTATAAATATCGTTTATCACAATTGGTTATGGATCACTGACCATCAATGATCTTAATTAGGTACATCAATCAAAGTGTGCACACATACACACACACACACGTATGATTCATTTGACTTAAACATTTATTACATGATTTTTTCCTACTTAATGTTATTCAGTAATAAACACGTTCATTTTAGAAACAATTTACTTTTAGTATTCAATGTTTCAACTAAAAACATTACAGGTTAAGTTGTTAAACAACACCTCAATCTTGTCAAATAAACTTTCATATATATAGTCCATGAAGCAATAATAGCTGTGATCAGTTTTCATTAAATCGCAAAACTATGTTGACAATATATCTGTCATTTTTCACGTCCGAATGACATTAAACATCGAATGTTTTAAAAACGTGTTTGATAGAATTAGTGAAAACCCAAGTAAATCAACCATAGACTTTACAACTTCACAGAACGATTTTTGTAGAAATGTCGAAGTGAAAAAAGTTAGTGTTTAAAGCTTTTGAAACAGAATTTACCTAAACGTAATTATAATCTGTTGTTTGAAAGGAACACTGTGGTTATTAATGTTATCAAGTTTTGACAAAATAATGTTAATAATTAATCCTATACAATACTAACTGCTTCAGTTAAGTATTATACTAGTGGGTTATATTTGTAGTTATTTCTCTCATTGATAGCATTCACACTTTTGATATCTTGGAGTTCAAAGATCAAAGCTCTCATTTTAAAAGCTAAATGAAAATAGAAGTCACACTCGATATTTAGTTTTTTTATTGATTATTTTAATACGGAAAGAGATCCTTACACTCACAAAGAATTATTCTATTTTAGCTCCCTAGCATTCCTTTGTCCATGAGATTTACTCGGCTTCGCCTGAATCAAAATATGAATGCAGAAAAAAATGAAATTTCGCCGAATAACAAGAACAGAAAGAGATACAGCTGTAAAAGCATAAGCATTTATATAAAGTTTATTGTTGTAACTGTAATCTATTCTCGATATATTCATTAGCATCGATCGATCAAAAATCGACCAGTCAGAAGATTTCTATATAGAATTCAGAATCTTATCTTGCTGACACACAATAATACTAATTGGTGCATAAATGATAACCTAGAGGCGCATCACAAAATACTGTGATGATTTCAGATAAATAGGTATAAAAAGGAAGATAATGGCTTATGTAAGTAGTCAGCAAGTTTATTTTTGTTCCTCATGATACGCACTAATAACACTCTTATTCTCTGTTCAACTTAATTGTAAGCATTATACTTATTTAGACATGAAACATGTGTACTCAGATAAGAATGATTACTCTTCTAAGGCTAAATACTTACCGCTGGACCATAAAATCTCTGCTTTAAAGGAAATATCTTAATGATTCATTGTGGAATATTGTTGACATAAAAGCAGTAAATAGAGTATTTTGATATCCAAAACTTTAATCGACATAATGAAACAAATTGTAGATCTTATTTTCAGACAGTGAAACCAACGGTTTTTGTAATTTAAAAACAAGTGGAAACAACTCCTGATGAAACGAAAAATCTTCAACCCTGGTGATTTGACACTGGTAACTAAAACTAAATATAACAAACAAAATTCAAAGGTATTCGGAATTAAATTTAAAACATTTCGGAAATGATCGTGTAATTGTAAACAAGAGATTTAGTCATGCCGAATTATTATTTAAGGTTTCTAATATGCTTAAACTTTAAATAGTACATATTTCAATGAGGAAACAACTGCTTATTTTTCTTCATAGCTTGATGAGTGACACTTTAAATTTAACATCTACTTAGGAAGATAATGTATGCTTTAAGAAGTGACTGTTATAAATCGATTTTTTTTATATTACCTTATACTTCCTTTGCCGACTTTAATAGTGTCAAATGACAATTAAAAGAATTCTGATGTGATTAAGTAATGAATGCAAGTTAGGGAAGTGACGTAATTTTGCTATCCCGAAGCAGGATTTCCATGAAATTCTGTTAAAATTTAATTATTGCTATTGTTTACCTGAAAAAAAAATGATATGAAATCAAAGCTTTCCTTAAATCTTTATCAGTAATGCACACAAAAGTCTTGACATGAGCTAATTGATTATAAGATTACAGTTTTATGTACTCACATTAGAATACAGATAGTCAATTAGGCATAACTTATCTATTTTATAGTTATGTGTAAATATTAAATCTTGATGAACTTTCCAGTTGGTCGTTAGTAATTTTCTATTTATGAAGGATTGAGATACTTCCAAAGTGATTGGGAACTAACGTGAACTCGGTAGTGCAGATATTGACTGACACGACGCTTTAATAATTATCCGTAAACAATGGAACCCAGTGAGAAGATAGAAATGTGGGAAAAGCTTGGTATTTAAAGAAAACAAACTGAAGTAGAATAACTCCACATGTAGAGCAACAAGACATGATCTTTAGACACAAGAAAATCGGTAAGCTAAAAGTGATGGTAACCTATCAGAAAACAGTAAAGGTTATTCAGAAAAATGAATTAGAAAAAAGATACTCGGAATTATCGTTGCTAGAGAGAAATTAAAGCTCATACTTAAAAAAGTGGATAATTTGTCCAAGTAGTATATATAAAGTACTAGATTAGAACTATAATATGTTATCGTTTAGTTTGCTCGTAATTCAAACATGAAAGAAAATCACTGATGAATTTGAACTCATAAACTATTTATATATGCCTAGTGAACTGCTTTGAGAAAAAAAGATGATTTACATTTGACAGTAGATTATTAACATAAATTATCAGAATAAATTAAACATTATCCTTATTTTATCGAAACGATTGTAAATAACTTTCATTAAAGTAACAATTTAGTAAAATCACTTATATGGTGGTTGGAGGTAGTCGACAGGAAACCCTGGACCCGGGTTTCGTGCTACTTGGCACTCGTTAGCAAGATGTACCTGTAATCTTGAGGGAACCGGTGCTCCCTGGCGGATCCGATCCCGTGTCACCCAGCCTCACAGTCAGAGACGTTACCACTAAGTTATTCGAGCCGCGACCGACCTCCTGTTGGACTGAGATGTAATCACAATTGATTGATCACTGGGTGGTGATCAATGTCATGCTTGTCTAGTCCTTATTAGTGCAGATCGAATGCTATCGACCATGTTGCAATGTGGCCACCAGTCTAGGTGACTCGACACTGCGTGCACTATATATTGAGATTAGATGGTGTCAATGACAGGATAAAAGATTATTTAAAGAATTAAAAGGTTATTTAATTAGATAAACAAACTTGATAATTAACCGGATTAGTTGAGATTTACTTTATCTGGAATAACACTAATTAACAGATCTGATTTGATCTAAACGGTTGACAAATGAAAATTGATGAGAACTTAGTTTGAAGCAAAATTTGGACCTTGACACTCTTCCTTAAAAATAAGAATTAGCTATATAATTATCCTTTAATCTTTTAGGAAGTTATTTCACATCAAATACTAATTTCAGCTAGGCAAACAATAAAAACAAGAAAGCATTAGTGAACAGCTGCTTTAGGATAATATGTGATTCCTCGAAATATCAAATAAATGACTTTGATTTTAGAACGGAATCGAAGACCTCTAGAGTTAGTGGTCAAACCACTAGCTTTAGGACTATAAGTTATCATTAAACATTTCATTCATTTGGCTTCAGCCAATTTAGAACCAACAACTAATGTTATAAGTGGTGTAATGGCTCTGCTTCATTAATCAATTACCTTTGTAACCGTTATTATATAAATTTTAAGTGTTTGGAATCAGAAGGCAATAAGAAGCGGCCACTACATTTTATCAACGCATAGCACAAATCATAAAGCTATCATCACATGAGGCGAATTTGAAGCAGAGAGGTGAATATGTATATGCGAGCAATTACATAGGCAAATTTATGGTCGAATCACATGAGGGCCAGCAAGGCAAAGAAAAGCTAATAATAGTATTCGCGTACAAATATATATGGGAAGAGAAGGAATCATCCAGCAATATTTAAGCTACCAACGTTTTAGCTAGTGTCTGTCATATGGTCAAGACTACACGTTTATACAGATATGGTAGTGATCATAATAGTACAAAGAAACAGACGAGTTGTTACTCTTCTAATAATATTGTCTGTTAAGTTAATAAAAGGGCTTAACCAAAATTAACCGTGATCGAAATTGATTGCAAGACAGTTGCTATAGTAGCAAATATCCTAATTTCAAATTGTTTGTACTAAGCCAGTCATCAAAACATTTTTTATTCAGTAATAAACTATTGAATAGTGAAAGCATGGTTATTTTATGAAGATTAAAGAATATGGTTTACAAAAGTAATATAATTTCACTGGACAAATAAAGAGGTAAATTTATATTCTAAAGGTTCTGTTTATTAAGTTTCGATAACGAACATAATTCAACGAAAATATTTTTTGATTGAGATTATGAACTGATTGATGTTAGATCACCATTGAAACATGGATGGCCGTTTTGTTCTATTGTGGAACTCCTCAATAGTGCGCATCCACGATCCTGCTCGCAGGATTCGAACCCAGGGTATTCAGTCTTGCTTACGAACGTTTAACCTCTAGACCACTGAGTAGGCATCCAAAGGTGTTATTGTCTAACTTTAACCAATTCATGAAAATATTTTTTTGATACTAAAGTGTCCAATTCAATTTTCAAATCGGTTATGACATATCTAAAAGTTTTTTCTATCTGAAATAAATGATCTGCTCTGATTCGGAAGCTGGTATTGTGTTCTGGACCCAAGTGGAAGGGCTCGGAGGACATAGGACCAATAAGGACGCTAAACTGACCACACTGGTTGAACGTCATTGGTTGGCCTAGTGTGAAGATTCGTATAAGTCGTACTCGGATTGGTAGATAAGTCGTGTGACAGAAAAACCAGACATCCAAGGTCATAATAGTTTTCTATTTCATATAAATCACATTGAATAATTTCCTATCGCAAACGCAACAACAAATGCAGGAGAAGACGACCAGTGTGGCAGCAGCCTCAGCAGCAGTAGGTCTCAATATACACAAAGGAAAAAGCAAGATTCTCCGATACAACATAGCATGCACCAATCCAATCACAATTGATGGAGAAAATTTGGAAGATGTAAAAACCTTTACATATTTGGGCAGCCTCATTGATGAACAGGGTGGATCTGATGCAGATGTGAAAGCGCGGATCGGTAAAGCAAGAGCAGCATATTTACAACTGAGGAACATCTGGAACTCAAAACAACTGTCAACCAACACCAAGGTCAGGATTTTCAATACAAATGTCAAGACAGTTCTACTGTATGGGGTGGAAACGTGGAGAACTACAAAAGTCATCATCCTAAAAAATACAGGTGTTTAATAACAGTTGTCTACGCAAAATACTTCGGATCCGTTGGCCAGACACTATTAGCAACAACGTACTGTGGGAGAAAACAAACCAGATTCCAGAGGAGGAAGAAATCAGGAAGAAGCTCTGGAAGTGGATAGGACACACATTGAGGAAAGCACCGAACTGCGTCACAAGACAAGCCCTCACATGGAATCCTGAAGGCCAAAGGAGGAGAGGAAGACCAAAGAACACATTACGCTGGGAAATGGAGATAGACATGAGAGAAATGAACACGAATTGGATGGAACTAGAAAAGAAGGCTGAGGACAGAGTGGGTTGTAGAATGCTGGTCAGCGGCCTGTGCTCCATTAGGAGTAACAGGCGTAAGTAAGTAAAAAGTAAATAAGTAACAGTGATTAATTATTCTTCTAAAAAACAGTTGTTCTATTTGTTTTTTTTTCGTCGAAAAAGGAAATTTTCTTTTACTACTTAATACAAATTATTTACAGAATCAAATTCATATTCCTTAACTTATTATAATTAATGTTGGTAGATTGAAACACTTACTTCATTATATAGATGTATAGGAGAAATACAATGACATAAACCTATTATAATATATAGTAATTATTCTCACTAGTTCATAAATTTGTTTTAATTCATTGTATTGTGTATTTTTTTCTTGCTTATGGATAAAGGATAGAAAGTAGAATGTGAATTTAAGATTTGGATAGATGATGGAAATCTTAAAAACAACTTAATTGACTATTAACATTGTATTTATTACTTAATTTCATTAAGTCGACAAGTTTGCTGTCTATGAATATATATATTCTTATACACATAATTGGTTACAGAATATAACACTAAAACTCTGTTCACATCTCATAGAGAAATAAATATGTTAATGTAAATTAATGGTCATTTTTATTCAGCGGAGAGAATAGTAACAGAATATGTGAATAAGTGTTTTCAAGTTTAAGTAGCTTTTCTTTTTTCCAACAAAATTCGAAAAGTTTATTCTAATTAGAAAATAAATCTTATGGTGAATTCTTTTTCTTTCAATGTAATATGGATGAAATAGTTTAAGAATATGATTTTGACGTTACATACTGAATGTTCGAGATTTCTTAAGTGTAAATTTTAGTGGCCAGGGATCTGACTAAGTGGATCATATGAATGATTGCTATTGAAATATATATATGTCGCCTATCCTCGTATATAATCATCGACTTAAATCGCGTTAGTCAATAACGGAATTAAATATTAATATTTATAGTCACACAAAAATCAGTTACAGACATGTGATAAATAGGATAAGAAATGTACACACACATATGCGCTCATATAGAAACAGTTAAGATTGATAAGCGAATAATTAACAAGGTCAAAATATGGCTCAAGTAGAATGAATAGATTGGCCTGTCCGAAAGCTAGAATAAGGTATATAGGTTTAACCGACACTACAAAATGAAGTAAAATACAACCATGTAAGTGGATATAAGTAGGCTACGTACATTATTCCTAAGAAAGAATGTAAGTCTCTGCTAATTGAGGTACTTAAAACATAGATAAGACGTTTATAACCAAAAGTGAGCCTTAGATTAATATGGAAGTAGGTAGGATGTAGATGAATGTCTCAAGTCATGCCGTTTCCTACGTCAGTTCCTTAAATCTTTGCGCTCATGTAAACTTCTGCTTTCTCCTAAAAATCTTCGGCGTATCATAAAATCTCACATAGAATCAACAAAGTTACTGGTTGAACGTTTGAGGGCAGAAACTAATGCCTTTGATGAATTGGTCAACGATCTAGGTACCGTATGTTGCATAAAATTTATCAACTATATCCAAGGTCTGCAAAGTAAAATGTGCAAGAATTTTCACGTAACTTTGTCAAAGGAATAATTATACTTTAGTTCCCCGAAAAACCCTGAAAAATTTCTCTATAATCTATCAACAGTGAAGTTAAATCAAATAGAAACATAAGCTTTGTGGCTTGGATTTAAATTTCATATCCCATAACTGCATTCCGACAGAATCGACACAGAAACTCAACTTGAGAATTTATTTGATTCCTTAAAAAGAACATTCTTCGCAGCAACACTGCGAATAATATTCTCCAGCCGACCATTGTTCACTAATAACCTTAAAGATAAATTATCGCATCTGACCAACTCAATGTGCATTTACCAAATTACCTGCTCATGTGGAGCTAGGTATATAGGTCGTTCGATGCGTAATTTATCCAAAGGAATTCAAGAACATTGTCCGGCGTGGCTGAAAAGAGGAGGCAACTGCTCAGTAAGAAGTTCAATAATCGAACACCTTATGAACACAGGCCACTCGACCAAGACAGACTCTGCGTTTAAAGTCATCTACAAAGTAAGTAGACGTTTTCTAAAGACAATTAGACTGCGCCTTTTTGCAGTGCCAAAGCATTAGCCGTACATCTGCAAAAACCAGAATTGTGTGTGCATAAGAGATTGGTACAACCTCTTCTTCTACCATGGTCTTAATGTCTTTTTTTCCCTTTCTCATACTCTTCTTCTTTTACAGACATCTGCTTCACCTTCCATCTTCCCCCTAGATCTTCTACCCCCAACTGGTTTATTTTGTTTCTACGGTCATTCTGATTACATTTAATCTCAATTTCAACATTTTATCTCATCGTGCTGAGCCATCCTTCTCCATTGATAATTTTCCTTATCTATTTTTTGATGAATACTTAAGCCATTAACAATCAGACGGTTATTAAACTTTCCTTGCTTTATAAAACACTTTTTTCTTAATACCTTTGTTTACTTAACCTTACTGTCGTCATATCTAACAGAAGTTCATTATCAGTATTATTATCATCCTGTAAACGTAAGTATATATATATATATTTGCGATTGTACAGCTTTAAAAATGAATTCACCGAAAAGAGAACTCTTCGCCGAACTAATCTTTCTTAATTAATGTCTTAATGGGTTTATTCCGTTCACTAAAGAATTTACTTGATGAAATTAAAGAATTGTATCGTCACTGAATCGCCTGGTGAAAGTGCAGACACTATAGCTGACAGGAGTGGTACATGGGGTTCTACCAAAAGATTTAATTCTAACCTCTTTATTAATTTTTAGTGGCACGAGATCTGACTCCAGGTACACCGTTTGTTGCTTGTCATCGAAATATACATGTTTCTAACCCTCGCATATGTTTATCATCGGCTTAAATCGCGTTGTGGATAATGGAGCTAATTAAGTCAAGTACCAGAACGGATTTTTGAAAACGTATATTTCGTACAATCGTTGGTCGGAAAGCGAAGCAAAACAAAATGACGCGCAATGGAGGTGAGTGAGCCAACTCGATTTAGTCAAGCGTGATTCGATATTCATAGTTGAACAAAAATAAGTTACAGATATGTGATGAGTAAAATAAGAAATGCACACAAACACATATACGCTTACATAGAAAACAGTCAAGGTTGATAAGCGAATAAGTGACAGGGCAAAAATGTGGCTTGAGAAGAATGAATAGATTGATCTGTCCAGAGGCTAGAATAACCTATGTGGGCTTGACATAGTACCAGCACCTGCAAATACCCAAATAAATAAAATGCAGTGGTAAGGTATGTTGGAGTGAGGATTGGTCACAATAGCTAATTCATTAGCACAAGAATATGAATAAACTGATGTTAACGTCAAGACTAGTAGGCTGAAGAATAGGTTTTTTTTAACCAATAAATAAACGAGCTTATTTCACTGGTTGAAATTTCTAAAATTTCCACAAAACCCATTCTGATAAAACAAGCTTATGTTTCAATTATTGAACAGGCGAATAAACGTAACTTGAAGTCTTCTGGCACGTGTGAAAATGGGAGATAATTATTTTGTACGTCATTCAAACGTTAATGTAGTTACAACTAAATTATCTGACTTATTTCTTATCTGATGTATTGGAATCGATAAGGTACTCTTAGATAAACAATATTATTGAGATTTAAACAAGTCTATTGAACATTACTGGTTGAATGATTCGATAAAACCAGAATTACAACTTGTTTGAACCGTAATTTAATAGTGAAATGAATAAACAGATATCATGAATTGATTATCATGACCTAATGGTTAAATCCATATAATGAACGTAACATTTATTTTTTAGTGGCGAGACTATAATTTATAGACGAACCAACCAGATATAAGATAACAGGTCTCCAATTTTGGCGCGAAATTCACTCATCCATTTAGTTAAATAAAGTTTTGGCATTATAGCCGATGTCAGTTTGCTATGAAAACTCTGAATCTAATTCCTAACCTTAACCATCAACTTTAAATCATAGTTCTAGTTCCTCACACTGATTTATAACTCTCATTTTGTACTCGTTATCAAGTGGATATTCTCAAGGTCAGTTTAGCGTTGCTCAAATGTCTCCCATAAATTATATTCTTTTCTTTTTAATAATAATTACACTCGAACTTATTTTATTCTATATCTGAGAGATAATAACTACAACAAGAATTGACCGTTACCGTACGTAAGTATTTTTTATAGTGAAATAGATGAGCTAAAATTTACAAATAAGTATACAAATACATACATTATAATGCAAGCAGATTATTCAACAGTACATTCTCTATGAATTTAAGACAATGTCATTTTTTTTTGTGAATACAACAAATAAAATGTAAATCAGAAATCAATACAAGCAATCTCACCTCCGATTATATGTTTCGGGCATCAGCTTTTTTTCATAACAATAATAAATACATAGGAGAGAATTATTCCAATAAAACTCGTACATTTAGTGATTTTTCCAATAGCATTTAATATTTTTATAGTATAATTTACATTTATGATAGATTTACTGATTTACAAACTGTTTAGGAGTGAATCGATTACTGAAAATTTTACAGTGATTTGGAGTCAGTAGGTGAGATAAACGGAGTAAAAGAGCAAAAGAAGAGAAAGAAAGTACAAATTTTACTAAAATAAAAAGCGTTTTGTTTGCAATTCAAAAGCAAAACATTGGTAACCATATTAAAACTATGCAAAGTTACTAAATTGAAAGTTTGGCTTTTTGGTATACAATCCTCACAGATGTTAATTACACTTTAGCAAAATATGTCAGTAACACTATATCAGCTTTCATTTTTAGGATTAAGCATGAATAGATATCGACTTTGTTTAGCAATTGAATCTAGGGTGCTCGTTTCGTGCTATACAAGACTTATCAGTTAAATATACCAGCATCCCAGAGTTGATTTTCACTCTAGCACCAAAACCTAGTACCATTCGGTTGCAATATCATCAGTTTATCCACTTATACAATAATTATTTTGGATGGAAACGCAATGTTTACATTTATTAAGCCATAAATATTATATATATAATATTTATTTGAACACATAAATATTGGTACAAGGGGTAACAGATACGTATGTGCCACACAATGAGAATGAGAATGGGAAGAGATAATAAATGTAAGGTGCATGTAAAAAGAAAAAAAAGAACGATAGAAACCACAAATTAGTGTCTGGTATTGATAATAATAATAATAATAATAATAATAATAATAATAATAATAATAATGGGGAAACAGAAAGGTACAACCAGAAGGAATCCTTTCAGCTAAAGAACTTATGGTCACTTTTTATGAAGAAAGTAAAAGAAAGTTACAGCAGGATCGCCACTGGCTTCCATTCTGAGCCATATCTGATAACGTCTCTAGCCACTATGCTGCAACACCTCTAGGACCCCAGCCAGGGAGTCGTGGAGGACCAATACAAGCCAGTCCTTTGCAGCTTTCTTTCATACCACGACACCATGTCATGCACTGACCACCTCTCCGCTTCTTCCAACCAGTCCCAGAGTCGGCAAATAATGCTCAACGTGGAATTCTCTGGGACGACATTTGTAGAACATGTCCAAGTCACCGAAGTCGATGTTTCAAGATGGTGACACCTATTGCATTATCGTCTCTGTGACCGAACACACGATGCCGAACCTCTGCACTACTGACATGGTGTTGCCACTGGATTTCAGCACTCCTTCGGAGACAACGATGACCGAACACATAGAGTCGTCTAACATTGTCAACTCGGAGAGGCCAGGTTTCACAAGCATAGAGCAAAACTGCTCTCACTGACGCGTTGTAGATCCAACCTTTTACAGTCAGACATCATAAAGGCTCCAAAGTTGGACCAGATTGGCATAAACCACTCTGGCTTTCACTATACGTGCATTGATTTCATCACTCATATCACCACCAGCACTTATGCAGCTACCTAGATACACGAACTTCTCGACTACTCCTATCTGCTCACTATCCAAGGGGAGTACAGGATCAGGGTTCTGCCATTCTTATAAAAGGACTTTGCATTTAGAAGATGCGAAACACCTACCATATACCTTATAACATATATATTAACAAATGGATAAATGTTAAGAACTATTTTGTGAATGTTTACCGATATTTATTACCAGTAAATATCTTAAATCATTTTGTTTTCATTGTTACTTGATAAATGTTATTCATTATTATGTAAATAATAATAATAATAATAATAATAATAATAATAATAATAATAGTTATGGACAGTTATGAAAATTTTCTTTTTCTTACATAAATATTGATGTATATTATCACCATAATAAAAGAATCTTTATACAAAGCTTTCATAATTCAGTTGTATATTGAAGGGAACTAAGTATATATATATATATATATATATATATATATATATATATATATATATATATATATAAACAATGGAATGTTTTAAATCATGAAAATTTTATTTATTGCAATCCATATAGAATTTATATATATAAATATTATCAACATAAATATATTTGGATAGAAAGTAGGATGAAACAAAAATTCAATATATCTTAGTTAAAACAAAAAAGAGAAAAACTAAAAGTAGTATTGGTCATTAATTGATACTTATAAATGAGACTTTTAAATCATAAAATAACATACAAATAGTTTCTTTCTTGGTGAGACTATAATTTATGAACGAGTCAATCAAAAGCGTTTGAGGGATTTCTAGGTCATGGCATCAATTTCACTACCTGATGCTCACATACGATTAGCTCACAAATGGCTAGAGTATTGTCGAGATATATACGTAATAGCAATGACAAACTTATACAGCCGGAGTACATACAAACAATATTGAAGCTATGTGGTCAAGTCTGAAAGAGTTTTTGCGACCTTATCATGGCTCCATAGGCCGATTGATAAGTCTCTCTACTGTATGCGTTACGGTTTTAGAACCTTTGAACCTCTTTCTAACCATGACAAGTTTTTGAACCATGTAATATGTAATATATTTTTACTCTATGTTGTTTCCTGATTTTAAATAAAACAAGAACAAATATTGGTGCAGAATAGTATGAATTCATATTATTTCGAGGTTTCTCGTCAGCTGCTTACAAACCAAAAATGTGATAGAATTTTTACATTGAGATAGAGTGAAAACAATTGACATAAATGAGTGTAAATAACTGGGTTACAATAATAACTATATATATATATGCTAGAACAGGTCAGAGGTCAAAAGGAATTAGTTCGGGTTGGGTGGTTTAATAATGGAATTGAATAATCATAAGATAGGTTATGTAATAATAATTAAATAGAATTTGAAAAGTTAAGATAATTTAAGAGGATCAGGTGGTGGAAATGTGTGAATAATAATGTGGTTTAAGAATTATGCAATAGGGGAGGAGTATAAATATTTTAAAATAAATAAAAATAAAATAAATAAATAAATAATAAAAAAGGGTTACCAGGGTAGTGATAAGTTAATTAAAGTCTCTTTTTGAATGAATAAGTCAGGTTTAAATTTTTTGATCATAATGGCTTCAGCAAAACGGAGGGTGGTCGTACTTCTTTGTCTATTGATAATTTTAAAAGCATGAGGAATGTCGATGGTGTGCCCGGTGTCAAGTAGATGTCAAGCTATTGCGCTGCTGAAAGCCTTAGTCCCACGCAGCCTCAAGTTTTTCGGAACATGCTCAGAAATGCGGACATGCACTCTTCTCTCAGTTCTTCCAATGTATATGCTTTGGCACGTACATGTAAATTGGTAGATGCAGTTAGAGTTACTAAGAAAAGAGGGCTTGTCGATTTTGGTTTGTTGAAGTGAGCAGTTCGTTTGCCATACTGTCATAAGTTTTGCTGCTGGGTAGGTGACTTTCAACGCAGAGTTTATTCTGTGATTGATTATTCCAGCAATTTCATCACCTTTGAAACGTAAGTGTAAGAAGCAGGTTTTCCTTTCTCCTTCATCGTATTTTGTATGAAGATTGCTTTTTGCATATTTCTGGATAAATTTCAATGGGTATTCATTATCACGTAGAACATTAGTAATCAGATTAATTTCATCATCAAGGTATTCTTTTGAACAGATTTTTTGAGCGCGGTCAAAAACGGTCCGTACAGTATCCTTAAAACGATAAGGTTGTAGTTATACACTGATGAAAAGTCCTAAAATAAGATTAAACAATCATTGAATGTTTCCCAAATTCCAA
Organism: Schistosoma mattheei; assembly: GCA_944470405.2. Taxonomy (NCBI): domain Eukaryota; kingdom Metazoa; phylum Platyhelminthes; class Trematoda; order Strigeidida; family Schistosomatidae; genus Schistosoma; species Schistosoma mattheei. The sequence goes on along the minus strand of OX103943.1, from coordinate 68,523,168 downwards.
AAGTTCTTCATATGAGGTCAATCCATGATCTAGTTCAACTTTTTAATGAGGTTCATATCAACATCGTGTTTGTCGAATAAAAGTAAAAATATAATAGTCAGCTGATGAGGCGATGCAACATGTATATATTGGAAAATGTTATCATAAAACTATTTATAATGAAATTAATTCTACTTGGTGATCGTAAAATAAAAAAAGAACATGGAACACTTTCTTAAAATAAATACATTTTTATTTGTTAATTTGAAATAATTACCTTTTTAGGAGACCACACGTAAACAAAACATATTCAAAAGAAATGTGATTTAATCAGAAATTTAGATAAATGCTAGTAAATTGGATTGGAGATATACGAATATTTGGTGGACAAAATACACACGATATATATATATATATATATATATATATATATATATATATATATATATATATATATATATATATATGATCCGATGTTTGAGAAAAACTCCTGGCTAATTTAAAAACTGGCCTCGATATCAGTAAATAATAAATATGTTCTAACTACTAGGCGATTCATTAGTTAAAAGTATAAAAAATAGGACTGCAAAATCGTTACATGAATATAATTTTTTGTACTTCCAAGTCAGATATTGTTCTTTATGATAGATCAAAGCTAAGATATTGGATTAAAATCCTGAAAAGTACTGTGTATCAGTCTTCTAGTGCACAGTCTAACAGATAACGTTTAAAATACTATCCCGAATTATTGTTAAGATGTACTAATGGATCCATGAGTTTGGTATTAGCTAACACTATTACAACAGGGGTCCCATTCCCATAAATTATTTAAATGAGATCATTTATTTAAACATAGCAAAAACAGTAAGATGTGTAGGATAAAACGAATTTATTTTATGTAACGGCTTCTCATCGGCTTCATACAGCTTGGAATAACAATTAATGATATCAATTTAGAGGTTGTGAAGATTGTTAAGTTTTTGATTGAGATCATGAACCGACAGCCGTCCAGTGCTTCCAGGTTTTCAATGGTTGTCTAACATCAATCGGTTTATGATCTCAGTCAAAAATTACTGATATTATTATTCACAAATAATGGGAAGTTTTGAAACGGAATTGATGTGGTGGGTAATAGCTTAGTCGGTTGGACTATGAATGACGTATAAAATAGATTTTTCCTAAATGTTTGTGACATGTATTCACACCTTAAGAAGGATTATAGGTGCTTAGTTGCATAACATGATAAATGTGTGTTCACACGGTGAGTTATTGAATTATCATTGTTAAATACAACCCAGTTTAATTTTGACAAACCTGATTGACAATCTAACTGTAAATAAATCATATAAAAAGTGGTGCATTCATAGATCATACTGATTGATTTTAGGATCTAAATAAATCCTCAGCACAAGTCATTGGTTTTGTACTTCGCATCTTTTCTCTTGTGTTTAAGTTACTGTGTAGACTTAGTAATGGGTTATTAGAAGCAACTAGGAAATCGTATCGAACGTTTAACTGGCAAACTTACAAAAAGATGAGTTCTTGTTGTTCTTACTGCGTTTAGATTTATCAAAGCATCTCGTTTCATAAAAGAACATACACACTGTGACACGAAACCTGTGATAGGTGGTTTATTCGTTGGGTCATTTATCATTCACGTAGATTCAATCAAAATCTATTGGCAGAAAAATGATGTTCAACCTAATATCTTGCAATGGTAATTATTTTTAGATGTTCGTACCTGCATTTTTGAGCATTCCATCATTTAATTTTATCATGGAATGATAATATTATTTTCGTTACGAAACAACACTATCTTAGTACAGCTGGGAAAAGAGAACAATCAAAGAATTGACCAAATTTAAACAAATACTTAATGTATCAATCAGTCAGCTACAACGTAGGACCAGGCACATATATGCATCGATCCAAGTTCACATATCTCATTAGTACAACAAAATCAACATCAAATTCGTAGAAGCAGTTACTTCGATAGGAGTAAAAAAAGATTTCACATAAAGATATGATGCACAGAGAGTGAATTGGATCATAGACAGAAAGGTATAAAGTAATTTTAGTCTCACGGTTTAAGGGAAGACAAAGAGTTTATACACCTACATCATTGTGATCGATTCTGGACCATGTTACACAGATTCGTGAGGACCAAAACCAAGTAGTCTATATCTGCCAACATGGCTCAGACCAGGAGTTAGTGACTTCAAGCACTGATGCTACGTTTTGGTTTGACTACCCCTAATTTTCTTCCATCCGTCTCCAACACCAGTCAGCATTGCATGTCGTGGTAATCAGTGTTCAGGCATACGTAGCACGTGGCCCAGACACTTCAGTCGATGAAGATTTACAACCTCATCAACTGATTTACCATCATTCCCTAATACCCTGGGTCTAACCTCACTATTACTTGCCTGGTGATCCGAACAGAAGAGAGCAATATTTCTAAGACATCTGTGGTCAAATACTAGTAACTTACGAGTATCTTCTACTCTTAATGGCCATGTTTCGTAGCCGTAAAGTAAAACAGAACGAACTGATGAGCAGTATACTTGTCCTTCAATTGATCTCGCTTTCGTCATAGTTGACGTAAGTTGACAAAAGCCAAACGAGCATTTCGATACCGTAAGGAGATTTCGCTAGACACCAACCATATTAGGTCATATCAGACTTCCAAGAAAAGTGAAGCTGTCAACGCGTTCGACCACTTCACTCCCTTTCCTTAGTTCAGGTGATGATGCAAGCCAGTCCTGAAGCAACAACTTGCATTTAGAGAGGGAGAAATGCATCTCAAACATCCAGGCATTGTGGCTCCGTTCTACCAAGAGACTTTGCATTTTATCAGCGTCCACCTGATGTATAACTAGTATTCACCTTGATTTTATTTCAGATTTGATTCATTCTATCAATGACTTTGGATTTTGAATAATGTCAGAAATATGTTCTTGTTTTCTATTATAATTATCGTTATTTTCATATTTAGTTACATATATAAAGATTTTTCAAAGAACATTGGCGTATAACTGTTATTGCTCTATTTCAAGAATGAAACTGACTAGAAATGATCATTTCGAAAGAGCAATTAGAAAAAAGAGTTGATCTGAAAAATGTAATGTATTTGCGCTATACATTTTGAACAATCTGGTCACACATATACTTGTCAGGATATTTTATATGAATGATCACTTAATTTAGTAAGGATCCCTTGATATTTTTCTAATTAAATTAGTCATTGAATGAAGATAAATAATTTGAAAAAATGCTTGTTCATTTTAACTAACAATTAATTGATATAAAGTTGATGCTAATGAGTACTAATTAATTTGCTCTATGAACTAATGTAAATGAAGCTGTATATATCAACATTGAATAATCTATCTATCATAACTTTAAAAATAGTACGAAGTTCATAAGGAAATATAAATTTTAAATTATTTACCAATAATTTGTCAATAACGAATAATGATTTTTATTTCAGTGTATAAACATACAATGGGTACTCAAATTCAATTTATTCCATCATTTTCTAATTTGGTTAGCACTTAACTGACTACCTAATTAATAGAATAACGTTTAATTGACTATAAAAAAGGAACGAATTGAGCGAAGAAATTTCTTTTCAATTAGTTTTTCATCATGGCTCTACACTAATATATATACGTTTTACAATAATAATATAATACTCATCGAGTGGATACGTTACGTAATAATTACATAATGACATTTAAATTAACATTGATTAATTGGAAGAAAAAGGATTATTAATATTCAAAGTGATCAAGAAGCTGCTAAGTTGCGTAATGTAAGAAACAAAGAAGGAACAGAATTTTAACGGATGGTCAATAGGATGGTAGTTACGTAAGAATCAAGAGATGAATGTTGAGAAGTTATTAAGTTCAAAAGCAACAGAAATAAAATTACAAAAGTTTTAAAAAAAAAATGGAAGAATTATGAAAAATAGTTCTTTTGAAGGAAATCTTAAACTGATGGCCAGGGCAGGGAAAATGGTTGTACGAATCTCTTTTGAATGCAAAGGTCAGGTTTGTGAACATGGATTGCGATGGCTTCCACAAACCGTGACCAGTGGAGTTCAACCAAGTCTGTTATGAGTTAGTAACTCACTGAAGACAATGGTACACGATGGCACAACTTCATGGATTGGTTGAAGTTAGATATTAACATTATTGGATTCAGGCTAGCTCAATGGTTTAGAGGTTGAACGTTCGCATGTGAAACCGATAAATTTTGGGTTCGATTCTCACGTGTGGGATCGCTGATGTACAATGCTGTAGAATCCCACAATAGGACGAAACGACCGTCTAGTGCTTTCAAGTTTCTCGTGATGGTCTAGCTTCAATTGACTCTCAACTATTAAATTAGCATTTAAATATTGATCATTTCATTTGTTTTATTTAACTATCCTGTAACATTTCTTTTTTCCATCTTTAACAAATTATCATTTTATTTATTCAATAAAATTTATTATCGTTTGATTAACTTTCAACTGATTCTTTGAAAAATAAACATTATTTTTTCCTTGATATTCAGTGACACATTCCAGGAGACAGAAGACAAGAATAAATCATATGCTGTCATTATATAAATCAAAATGCAATTAAATTGAATTTTTCTTCACCATCTTCTTTATTCATTTATCATTTATGTTTATAAAATAAATGATCAAACAATAAGTAAGATCAGAAATAATTGATAATATCAGTTTGTTTTATTAATGATTTTTCATTAAAGAATTTCATAAATTAAAAAACACAACAACAAGTTGTTCATGATTACATAACAGTTTATTTATAAATTTTAATGATAAAGTAAAATTTCTCATTGTGTGTTGATTGTATTAATGCAATAATAAGTCAGTATATATGAACATCTAGGTTAGTGTATATTTCTTCCTTATTTTAAAAATAACTGACGTCAAATGAACAGTAGACTTTATGTGACCATAGTTATTATTGGTTTTAAATATGAAAAGAATAGACATTAGAAACTATTTTAAAAAAGTAATTTGAAAAGGTGTATGTTTTTTATTCATTTGCATAAAGGAAAATTTGAAACGATTGTCAGTGTTAATCTCAAAACTATTATTCAATATTGAATGATGATAACTGTACAGTGAAATTAATGACATTTTCTTATGTGGTAGAAAAGTTATGCATTTTGGTCGTTTGGTGTAAACAGGAAGAAAACTATGTATTTTGCTTGTTTTCAGAACCATTTTTTAAAAGATACTTTGACTTATAACGTGATATATTTATTATGTATTGGAAACTATAATGAATTGCTTGGAAATATCTTCAGAGGTTCCACAGGGCTAAAAACACTTCACTCATTCAGTGTTCAATAGAAATTTCCCATAGATTTATGGAAGAATGATGGCTTCTGTGTTGTGTCTTGATTAGATATGTACCGATATTTTTACCACTTTTAGCATGTTTCCTAACATGACCTTCCAGAAATATCAAGGTCACACACAAATCCACAATTACTCTTACTTTGTATACCTAAACCAATTTTGAAACTAAAGTTTGTTTCTAGACTTCCTGCCTTTTGCTTCTTGCTTGAGACTCAAGTATAGAAAGTTCATAGGGACTGGGAATCAGTTAGAAAGCCAGGAGTTCACATAACAAACATGTAACTAAGTTATATATTCCATACAATAAAATTTGTAGAACAATCAAAATTCATTATAAAATTGTTTTTACAAAGTTCATTTGTTGTGGCATCCACATACAATGAGTGATATGATGAAACTTTAATAAGATTAATAAAGTGAAACAGTCTATTTCTCTGAATATTGATATATATATATATATATATATATATATATATATATATATATATATATATATATATATATATATGGTAGATTGGTCATGATCCATCAAGAATCCAAAATATCGGATTTCGCATTATTTAATGAACTGAATCATGCAGAATGTATCACCTTAATGCAGTACCATTCACTTTAGCTTAGTGTAGAGAATGGTCGGTGACTAAAGAGTGCCAATTCTTTCGCAAATCTAAAGAAAGTAAGATTCAGTTTTCAGGTTATCAATGAATTCAAGATTTTTGAACTAGAGCAGACAGAGGTAAGGTTTCATCATTGAGATTTGAACTGATGAATTTTATCTACAAATAAATTCTTTAATACTTGTCAATTGGGCTACTCAATCATTCTTATATATTTGTTTTCTGACATCAGTTTCATCTTCAATGTAGTTTGTGTTAATCATTTCCATATCCCTAACATTATTATTATTATTCCTTCAGGTTCGTCTATGAATGAGTGCTCTCTTCATAAGGTGAGATTAAATGAATTAAGCATGAAATCGGTTTACATAACCCTATCTAATGTCGAACAGTTTTTGTCTTCAACTTATTTCAGTGGGTGTATACTTAAAATCTAAGTCACACAAATGGTATCAACTGAAGCTTAGACCTTTTGTTTAAAAAAAGTAATCTTGTACTTAAATTATCATAGGAAACATTGTGAAAGGTTATGTTTGTATTCTACAACTATCATCAGAATTTATGGTTTAATGAATAATTTCAATTTACGAAAGTGTGAATTATGTAATTTTTAGTCAATAATCATTTACCAAATCTTATAATTCAATGATTACAGGTGTTTATTAACAGTTGTCTACGCAAAATACTTCGAATTCGTTGGTCGGACATTATTAGCAACAACGTACTGTGGGAGAGAACAAACCTGATTCCAGAGGAGGAAGAAATCAGGAAGAAGCTCTGGAAGTGGATAGGACACACATTGAGGAAAGCACCCAACTGCGTCACAAGACAAGCCCTCACATGGAATCCTGAAGGCTAAAGGAGGAGAGGAAGACCAAAGAACACATTACGCTGGGAAATGGAGATAGACATGAGAAAATGATCAAGAATTGGATGGAACTAGAAAAGAAGGCTGAGGACAGAGTGGGTTGGAGAATGTTGGTTGGCGGCCTATGCTCCATTAGGAGTAACAGGTGTAAGTAAGTAATAATTCAATGATTACTGAGTAAACACTTTACTTAATTACTAATCTTTTGTAAAAAAAGAGAAGCTAACGAAATTTCTTTAAGATTGAATGCAATTAATCATTGTTGGGCTAGTTTTCAGTAGAGATAATAAATTTTACAACTAAAGACAATATGTCAAGGCATTCCATCAAGAAGCGCGGAATATCACCAACTGCAAAATTCAAATCCTTAATACATATAGTTAATATTAAACCAGTTGAACGAGTTAGTGTCTATAGCAATTTTGTATGTCAGTGAATAACGTATTTACATGTGAAGTAATTAAAAAATCAGTTCGAGTATTGATATGAACAAGGTTAGTTAGATGCAATTACAGTTAGTTGACGAGTTTCTGAAAAAATATATGAGCTACTCGTTCTGAATTCCAAGTCTTTCAATATCTAATTTTATTTATAAATATTATCTCAGAAGAAAATGAATCAAATCGCCACTCAATGTATCAATAAATTATCAAATTATTTACTTTCCAGTTTTCGTTTAGTGTTGTTTACTATTCTAGTTAAAAAAAATTCCTGTCGGAAAAATAAACACTTGTAAGGATGAATAAGTTGGCGCCAAAATGTAACTAATAATAATGGAGAAAAAAAACTATTCGTTCACTTAGTTACAAATAGAAACAAAAAAACAAACGAATAATAAGATGTAAATAAGGAAAAATGATTTATAATTTATTAGTTCTTTCGTTTAAATATTCTAATCTGAATGAAATGGCCTCAAAAGTTGATGATCAGTTATTAATTAATTGAAAGACGGAGAAGAAAAGGCGGCACTTTAATAGGAGCAGGTAGCATAATTATTGATATATATATATATATATATATATATATATATATATATATATATATATATATATATATATATATATTGATCAGTGCAGCATGGTTTATTGGTGAATACTCATTAATACTTTGAAATGATGTTTGTAGACAAGGTAATTAGACCAGACTAATTACCATGAAATAAATTAAATTATTTTGATAATATCCAGTTAGGAAATATTACTTATTCATAATTGAAATATATCTCTATTCATTAAATCAGTTTGATAGAAATTTCGACGTCAAATTGTAGTAAAACAAACATAATTTTAGATTTTGTAAGATGTTATGTAAATGACATAATGTAGCTTTGAAATAACCATATGATTCATGAACTATATTTAGTGAATATAATGATGGGGTATTAAAAATCAAATTTTTAAACATTAAACAATATAGTATAATTGCGTTTACTTAAAGAACATTCTTCGTTTACAATCCCTTTGAAATTCAATGATCAGTCAACACAGCTTTTGTTAAAAAGTCAATCAAGACATTGTTCATGTCGTTAGGTAACTGCATTTCTTAAAAATATGTTGGGTTAGAGATTTAGATAAAAATCGGTGAATCGTATAGTTGAATTGTACCACTGACTCCAAGGTGGTCTGTTTGGATATCTGGGCTACCTGTTCCTGCTATGTGGTTATTTCAACAAGTTATCTGTTTTCTTGTTTATTTTAACACACCATTGTGCCTATTAGTCTCATAACTTATTCAGGTACGTCTCTGAAAAGTTTATTACATTTCCTTGTATAATTTACAAAAGAGCCTAATCAGAGACAGCATGGTTGCTGGCAATATACATCGAAAAGAACATATATAATTCACATATTGATTGCTGAACTGCTAACATCTAACTGGCGACCATTCAATATTTGTTGTCAGGATGGATTAAGAAATAAGAAAAGGAAAATTGTTGAAATACTCTATGCTGAGAATTCTATATGGTACTAAAAATATAATATTGAATAAAGCCAATAATAGTAATAATAATAAATTAAAACTGAACTATTCAAAGCGCTAGTCGTACTCTTTAAGTACAATGATGTACAATTACTTAGTATGATTGACATTATTCAAATATTTATTCCCTTCAATAGTATAAGTGCAGTGAACAAGAACACGAATGAGGACAACCGAATATATTTGAGCACAAATTACAGAACATCTCACTAAAATCTGAGAACCATACAGTAAATAGTTAATTCACAAAATATCAATCTTGACTGTTCCTTTTGCAAATCTCAGTCCATCGTCTCAGATTTCATTGTTCATGTATTTTCATACCAATTGCTCTCCGTTCCCATTTTTCCCCTCTCGATCTTCCAATGAAATACATTCTATGTCTGACCATCGTTATATGAATATAAGTAGCTCACACCACATAAGGATTAATTGATTAAATTATCTTGACATTGTTTTGATCATTCATCTGTGATTGTTTTATTTTGCAACAATGCAGTATCATTTTGACTATGTCTACAAATTTTAAGGCTAAAATTACATAATTTATGTCACATTTGACAAATAATGCTTTCTAAAGAATTTACATATGAAATCTAATAAAATATTCATTAAACTAACTCCTTCCCATACATCATTTGTTAATAGGATGAATATCGTTGATCAATACACAATTCAGCATTTTATTTACTAGTTATGTTACTTTCCACTAAAAATCCATTTTGTACTAGGCATCCTTTTTTTCACAACGATTCAATAAACTCTTATATTGTTTTTATATAAACTTATTCAATTAATTATTCCTGTGATATATTTTTGGGAATATTTATATAATTTGATAGTTGAATTCATGAGTCGGTTGAAGCTAGACCACCATGAAAAACTTGAAAGCACTGGACGGCCGTTTCGTCCTATTGTCGGATTCTGCAGCATTGTACATCAGCGATCCCACACGTGAGACTCGAACCCAAAACCTATCGGTTTCACGTGCGAACGTTCAACCTCTAAACTACTGAGCAAGCCGGCACCCAATAATGTTAATATGTAATTTCAACCAATCCATGAAGTTGCGCCATCGTGTACCATTGTCTTCAGTGAGTTACTAACTCATAACAGACTTGGTTGAACTCCACTGGTCACAGCTTCTCGAATCTCGCGAAGCGAAATCGTGCATGCGTACTGCTGAGGAGTCCTATACTAGGACGAAACAGCCGTCCAGTGCTACCAGGTTTTCCATGGTGGTCTAGCTTCAATTGACTCATGAGTTCAACTCTCAAATTACTATAATATCTGCAAAGACCCTGTCTGATTATAATTTTTATATAAGTTCATTTCTATACCATGCTAAAAGTATACTCACTTTAATGCTTAGAACTGTGACTAAAATAATTCAAACAAAATTACAATCATAATCAAGTAAATGCATAAATCAGCTATAACATACAATAAGGAATTGACTGTTCGCACAAAATTTCCTACTTATTTCAGATATGTCAATCAAAATAATAGAAAGTTAACTGAGCTAAATTATAACGTGCTCATTTACATGCAATAATAATCTAAAACACATTGTTAATAACAAATCCCTACATGTACATGATTCAGATCTTTTTTTGATACAAGCTCTGGGTAATTGGTATCTAATTAATTAATAATAATACTCCATGAACAGAAAAAGATATGACAATAATTGATGAGTTAAATGGAAGTTTAAAATTAGAACAACGTCAAATTAACATAAATCAACTATTTGACAAATGTATACTAATATATATGTATATACGTCGAGAAATAAAAGCAGATATGAAAAGGATGAATAACAACTGGGAAGAGCTAGAAATGATTGCCTAGGACAGGGTTAGACGGAGAGTGCTGATAGGCGGCCTATGCTCCTCCACAAGGAGTAACAAGCGTAAGTAAATAAATAAGATTCAGTAAACTGGCATGTCATTTTCAATAATGACAGCTAATCAATAAAATTATGTAAATTATATTTCGTTTTTTTATCAAGTATCAAGTTTTATTATTCTTCAAAATCATTTCAAATGAAAAGAATTAAATTTCCTGATTATCGAAATGTAAAATAGTTTGCTTTCTCTTTTTGTTCTCACTTCAGTATCTTAGCCTTAGACAGTCATCATAGATTTATTAAACTCTTAGATTACACATATTTTCTTATATCTAGTGACCGCCAATCAGGGAGCAATGACTTATCGATCGGACCAATGACGCGTAAACCTGTATGAGCAGTCTATGGTACTTATCGGTTCTGCTTCTTGCCTAACCCAGCCAGTTAAGTCCAGAACACCGACCCGAGCCTCTGTGATATAAATCACTTATTTCAGGTATACAGGTTTTATCGTACCATAAAATAGGAAACAACATTTATACAAGATTTGGCCAAATGTGAATGTGAATGAGGGAGGCAGTGATTAACAGATAGGGAATAATTCAAGAATGGTCAATCGTATAATAATAGTTCATAGGTCAAAATAAAACTCATAATAAGAGGGACATGAATATGAACAATTTAGTTACATAACAGTTACACGATAAAAATATACGTATGGTATTGGTCCACAAATGGATCCCAAAAATTACCACTCATTATTTTTATCGGGATATAACAATTTCTACAACAGAATTCACCTAAAGATATAATCTAATAGACTGTCTGTCAGAAATATTACCAAAGAATACTTAGAAATAAATGAAGACAAACTTTTTAAATAATTTATCACATAGTAAAAACAGAGAATAATATAAGAAAATCCTCATATTTAAAAACTAATGGTTCGGCAAAAGCCCGTAAAAAGCCGTTTGGATTGTATTGAACATGAATTAATGTATTAAACAAGAGGTACAAAAGGATGTTATTTGTCTTCAACTTCCTTATTTTTATAATGAACAGTCGATAACCTAACATAGAACCTAGTCCAATATAAAATATAACAAATTAGTGAATTATATTTCGAAAATGCACTACATTAGTGTGGTGTTTGAATGAACTAATGATTCTTTTGTATTTGTTGAATGCTTGGTTTCGAATTCTAAATACAGTACATTCGTTCGTGCTTCTCTTGTTCTTCTTGTTCCAATACCGTTATTTCTGGGATTCTTATTTCGTACTATAATTCAAATACTCCTAATTATCGCAATTAGATGACATTTTGTGGTAAATGTACAGACTGCAACAATTAACAAAATATATCCAAATAATATCAAAAACTATTTACAAAATAAGTTTGTCATGCTTATCTCCACAAATGTATTGCGTCTTCAGAGTTAATACTGTTGACAGTTATTTACCTGACACAACGCAAATAAATACGAGGCAAAATATGGACCGGAAACGATTTATGTTCATCTACTAACTTTAGCTAAACAATCAACCAGAAAGTCTGGTTGATACTTAAATATCTAGATTAAAATGGATGAAAAGAGTTTTTAACATATATTTAAAAGCTGGTTTCTAGTTGATAATACAAAGCCACAATAACCGGAATCATGAAATTTTAGGTCAGAAGATGGTTTGCTTTTAATAGCTTAACAATGGTCTTAAAAAACTCTAAATTTAGTGAATAGGAAGTATTTTAAAGTAAACCAAAAAGGATTCTCACCTTTCAAATAAAACTTTCTACAAAAATTAAAAGCGAGAAAGTATTCTGACCTCAAAAACATGATTATTATTAATTTCCATGTAGCCAATTTACAGTTATCTTGGAATCACAAAAACATCTTCATTTCTTTGCGTTTCCTAACGACCTTGTTTTAGATATCATATATGTCATTCATAGAAAAGCGAAGTTGTCTCTTATTTGACGAAAGAATGATTTCAAGGAGTTTCCTAGCAAACAAATGCTTGAGATTTCGATCTAATAATTCGTATAATGTTAACTTTAACAAGTTATTTATTGTTTAGTTGTGTAGGCCTCCCTTGGAAATTTATTAATCATACCGATTAATAGATATAATGTAAGTCCTTAGGTATATTGACTTCTGCTCTTGGTTGTGTTAACAATTAATACATAATCCAAATGATTTACTCCGAGTGAATGAATATAATTTCTTTTTATTGTTTATCACCATGTAAGATGCCATTGATTTGATTTTATTTTTTAGAAATGTGGTTTAAGTCTTTTTCTCCATATGCAATTAAAAGTAGATAAGTTGCATACTGATCAATTAAATCTTAATCAGCATAATTTATATATCATTTGTGATATAAACATTTGTAATTCACCATTGGTAAGCAAACAAATTAGTCACAAGCCAAAAATAAAATTAACCTTTATTTGACAATATAATATTTTGACATAAGTAATTAGCATTTAAATTTAGCCTACTTATATGTAGTTCAAATCTACTCTTCATTTTAGTTGAAAATGTTCTCGTTATTTCATACAAATTCCGCATTACAACAACATAAATCTTGACTCATGGTGAAATTGATACCAATAATAATAGCAGGCATTTTTTTTTCCAATTTTTATCCTTTCGAACTAATATCAGAGAGTATTTTAACTAACTGCGGGATCTCCTAACCATTCCATTTCCGATGCGGTGATATGCTTTGGTTCTGATATTTTTAATGCCCGAAAATTCTACCAGTTGCTGTAAAACTAGTTGTTCATATGCAATACCTCTGAAATCTTTTTTTAGAAACGGTTATTGCCAAAGTATCTGTAGTGACCTACTTTTATCAAGAGAACGCGATTGGTGTGATGGAAAAAATCATTATTATAACAAATTGTACCAGGGATCGTTTTATTGTGCTTGTTTGTTTAACTGTGCCAAAATACATACATTCTTCCGTTGATTGTGACCTTGCACGAATTCGGTTATGCTCAGTAACCCCACTCGTAACCTGGTACGATCTCGATATTCTTTCGATACCACGAGATCGTCAACAAATACATCTCGACTACAGCCATGAACTGCCTTCTGATATTTCGCCTACGGGGGATCTTATCGGTTAACTGGCACGTAGTCTTTCTGTACTGGTGATCATATTCAACCGCGACTCGACGCTACACTACACATGTTTGATGGTATAACAACTGGCCATCTCGTAAATCAACACACGCACTTTAAAATACGAGTACATTCGTTCGGTAGTGGTGAACATCCAACAATTCCTACTTGGACTATTAGAATCTATTGTTCGGTTTATAAAATGCTGTATTTGATGCTGCGTTATGTTGATCTTTGATTTGGTAAACAGTTTCTTATCCACTGTCTGATTACGCCGTATATAATTCTTAATAACCAACTTTATCAAAGCTGGAATTCCAAGAGACTAAGTTCCATGTATTGGATGTCGGTTTTATCAGGGTTAACGCTATTGAAAGTTCTGGTCTATTTGTGCACGTCTGCGGTATCAGAAAGAGGGAATGTTTTTGGTTCATAGGTATATACAGACTTGCCGCCTAGTACATTACTTCGTTTCCCTCTTGTAACTGAGATTATTGTGCGATAATGAGTCCGAAATTATAGTGTTACCCGTAATGCGCGATATATTGACTGCAACCTGGAAAATAAACTCAAAGTGACGTGTTTTATGGGATGAATAGTTAACCTGTTTGTCTTTTTCAACAGTTTTACGACATGTAGGTTCAATGCAAATGTTTCCTTCTACCGCAAATAGTAAATACTCACGAATAAACGAAAATATTTTCTCCTATTGCACGAAATATAACTATACTACGATAATAAGACCGGTGACCGAGTTCACTCTTCAGGTAGGCTGGGTACTCCAATTGTAAGTTAAACACAGACTTGATCACGTTATGTCCGACGCTCGATTTCCTACCAGAAAAGGATAGCAAGGGTAAATTCTGGACAATGCTTCGTTCCACACAATTAAAAGCAGTAGCTTCAACTGTGTCTAAGGTAGAAATAAAAGCAAAATCAATCATATATTTCATAGTCGGTAGGCTGAATCAGAAGCATCAGATTTAAAAATTTATTTAGGGATGGTTTCAATAACAACGCAATATCAAACAAACATTCACACTAAGTTTATGATTTTCAAATGTTAAGTTATAGTCCGCGTTATTCTTTTAACCTAAACGAATAAATAAGTAACTCGTACGTAGTGGAAGTGATTATGAGACTAAAGTGAACTTCTGGCTTGCTTTTTAGAAGCTTTGTAGAAAGTGCTGTTAATACTGCCCTCCGTAGATAGTTCTACAGTACCGTAATTTTGACGACGCAACGGTTTTCAAGGAGATCTGGGAGGGCTCACTCATGTTCCATTCTAAATAAAAAAATAGTATTGGTTTTAGTCGAAAAATTGAATAAATCGGCCTTAACGCTGGAGGAAATTGCCTTATAAGACCAATAAAATGTCACTGGGCTCAAGCCAAATAATTTGGCATTTGGGACACTGAATGTCGATCAGTTCACCACTCCTCATCAAGTTCAACGACAACCAACGAGCATCGATTAATTGAACGCCATAGACTGACCCATATAATGGTGATCTCACTCTCTTTCTCGTACCTACTCGTACTAATACATTTTTGTAACAGCGTCCATTGGGTCATACTGTGTCCAAAGCAGCCATAGTACCTTGATACGACGAAAGGGTGATGGACCATGGTTGACTAGTATCAGTAGGTTCGTAGTGGCATTGGGCCGTAACCACACAATCCTCAAAGCTGAACACGAGACAACTGGGAAAATAGATATTCAACATTTAACGCGCAGAGAAACCCAACGATATGGAGGGTGGGAAGAATTAATTC
Organism: Schistosoma mattheei; assembly: GCA_944470405.2. Classification (NCBI taxonomy): domain Eukaryota; kingdom Metazoa; phylum Platyhelminthes; class Trematoda; order Strigeidida; family Schistosomatidae; genus Schistosoma; species Schistosoma mattheei. Next base: position 68,507,592 of record OX103943.1, on the reverse strand, counting down.
AATTAGTTCGAAATGGTCGAATGGCGTGACTTGGCCTTGTAGGCGTGGCCCTGCTTATGTAACAGTCTTTTATCTATATTAAATATATTGTTTTATCTCCAGCCTAAATGTGTTCCTCGTCATATATTGATGATTGTTACAATACGAATGAGTTAGAGTAGATAATGATGTGACATCCATGTAATATCTTATAGATTAGGCAGTTATATCATGAAAAATGTACAATTTTAGGATTAAGTCTATTATTAGAGCAGTACTAATATCATAGTTGGCCAAAATTCTACAGGTTTATTGACCTATTTGCCTACATGAAGTAAAAATTCAAAGTGGTTATGAAGCTTCCGAGAAGTTAGTACAACTTGGTAAAAGAGTAAAGAAAAAGAGACTCAAAACATGTGCGTAAATGGTTGATAATATATCAGTAGGGTGCAGATGTTTTGTTCGTTCTGGGAGGCTAGTGCAAACGAGAAAATTTTCAAGAAGACTTGCAGACAGATGAAGCCCATCATTTATGCGTATTTTCGTGAGAAGACTTGTATAATAATAAATGCCGGACGAGGAGGGTTTCCCATACTTTTGAATTCGTCAAATTTGATCGTAGATACTTTGTCGCGAGGGCTGTTCATATGCGGGCCTCGGGCAAGGATTCTATTACAAGTGGAGTCAGCAATATTCTTGAGTAACTGAAAACAGAAAACCAAATTAGGCCTAAGCCTTCTTTTTAAGAGGGGTTCAAGTTCTAGGATACGACATCAAAAGTAGTAGTCAATGTGTGAATCAATTTTAAGCCTTTTGTGAGTGAAATTCCGTTGCACTCCTTGTTACGGGAGAACTGAAGACATTTAGCTGATTAAAATCTTTATATTAAATATTATTAATTTCGCTGTGTTTTCGGATGTATTTGTTTTACTTCTGAACTTGTTTGTTTATGTCATTATTTCGAAAATTTTGGTTTCTCTTTGTCTTTGGTTTGGTATTTGAGAGTTTTTGCCCCGGGAACCTACAAACTTGAAGGTTTATTTTGTAATTGTTATAATTATTGTTGAAGAACGACATTTGGGTCGACTTTTTGTGAATTGCGAATAAACTTTTGTACCTAAATTGGAGTTTGGTTTGCAAATAGATCGATATACCGTACTTCAATAATAAGAACGAGCAAAAACTTGGACGTCACACTCCTTTCAATTTCAGTCCATCGAACAGAATAAGAACAAACAGTATACAATTTTAAGTCATACTCATATCTTGTAAAGCAAGATTCCAGAATTTTTTCGAGAGACGTTACGGAGATTGAAGCCCAGTAATTTAGTATGTTAAGTGCTTTAGTGGAGATGTTTCAAGAATGCACTTGGTACTTGATCGATGAAGTCACCAACTTCAGCTGTCATTTCTTTGTTCAGTGTACCCACTACATATGCATATTTGACTGCTTGTGAGCGTATTTTATGAGCTAAATACAAAGTTGCTACCTAGGCAAACAAATTATAGAACTACTTATACCATATGAAGGTAGTGATATCCCAAATGTCAAAATAATGGTTTTTATGGTAGTTTCAGAATGTCCGGGAATAACGTAGAAACCTTTGACAGTAGCCTTTTTTATTTTCATGCCTTCCGTTGAACAAATAAAGAAGTAAAAAAGTAGTCGTAACACAGTGATAAACGAACGAAAATACACTGACGACGATCCTGTAATAACATGAATGGAGGATCAGTACAAGTTTGAGAATACCTCAACTCAGTTAATACTTCCAAAAATATAAAAAAAGAGTTAATAAAACACAAAAACAAGTACACAAGAATTCTGTGATTTACTTGTAGTGACTCACATTTATCACGAGAACACGACTGGTTTAATAGAAACAATTATTATTATAACCAACTGTACCAGTGCTTGTTTTAATGTGCTTTTGTTTGACTGTGCTAATGACAGCTATATTTTGCTTCCATTCTTTTACACACACTTGGATTGTAACTTCGCGCGAATTCGGTTACCTTCTGTAACCAAGGTTGTATCCTGGCACGATCTCGGTATCCTTTCGATGCCACGAGATCGCCAGCAAATATACACCTCGACTTGGTCCATTAACTGTCTTCTGATATTTGGCTTCTCGGGGATTTTATGGATTTATTTGGTTACGTCCAACCTTCGCCTTCTGATTAACTTGGCACGTGTTTCTTTGTAGCGGTGTTCATAGTTAACCTCAACTCGACGCCACGCTACAATTGGTAATCCCGATTCGACTACATACTTGTCATTATCAGAAGAGTGCGTGTCCACAGTTCCATATTTGTTCAAAATAATGGTTATGTATGGACAATAATTCCATGGAATGTCAGATATGGACCCAAAGTTTTCGCGTGTAATTGATGGTGAATTTGCTTTATAACCAGAGCTAAAAAGTATGCAATGGCATTGTTAGTAAACAGTTAGAAAACGTCAGTCAACAAAGTCACAAAAAGGAGTATATGTAAATACTTGTGTTTAGCGAAGGGTAATCAGTATAACATGCGAAAAGTGGACAGGAATAATGAGGGTAAACTTAAACAAAACACTTTGGTCAGTGTGGTCTTTTTATATATAGATTAAAATTATGAAACAACAGTGACAAAAATTGTTCAAAATCTCAGTGTATTTCAATTATTCCTAACAAACTAACGTCGAGTTTGGGCCTGGTCTACGTTTTCCATGGTCATAACGTAGACGCGAAGCCATTTTTGAGACATTATAAAAACTGCACTCATAGTGCAATACTAAAACATAAACAAAATCAAAAACCGTCAGAGACATTTGCACCAATGCACAGCCTATTATTTTTATTGATTTAATCTATTTAACAACCGCACTCGAGAAGCATCTCAAATACAAACAAATGTTGTGAATCACAAGTCACGCCAGTAAAAGTAACATGTACCTGCCCCAGAAGAAGTACACGACTACCGTTGTTTCTACAAAACGTCTAAGCCATCACAAACACCTCCATTTAATTATTTGTCGGCCCAGTGGTGAATGTGAACAGTAGTAAAACATTCATGTCAAAATTTGCAAGTGATTCCAACATTCAACTTTCTCGAGTGTCATCTTGCTCGTCACATTGAGTGTTTACCCTTAAGGTTCACCAGTCAATAAAGATTACGCTGTCACGTAACTTCTTTTCTATACCATTGGTAGATATATACTTGAATAATTCTAACCGCTTCCACTGTGTAGTTCACCGATGTTGTTAGTAGTAAGGCTGCTTGGGTTGGACGAAAGCGGTGTGACCTTCTGTGTACGTCAATTAACATCTAACCATCAATGAGTAACCTGTCACTGGGATAATTAGGAGTATTTGAATTACAGTACGAACTAAGAATCCCAGAAATAACGCGATAGGATCAAGAAGTACTAGATAAGCACAAACAAACGTACTGTACTTAGAATTCGAAATCAAGCAGTCATCAAGCACAAAGGGATCATTAGTTCATTCAAACACCCCATCCGTCACTGCTTAAATTAGAGTCTGAGTATCTGTAATCGATTGCACGCCCTCTTCTTAAGTTCATCCTGTGCTTGTCCGACAGTGTTTTGCATAAAGACCTTGTATTATCTAGAATGTACTCATTAGTATTAGAATTAACAATTGAAATCGGAGCAGACTCACTTGGTTTCTGGGATTGTGTACAATCACCGTGTCGGTTGTGTACTGACACCACTAATATCTAGAATTTGAATCATAGATTTTCCAACACTATCCTCCCCCACGAAATAATCTTCGATCTTTTTATCCTCAATTTATGAATGATGTGGCTTCATTTAAAACATATTTCTCACATCGACTAAAGTATACATTAGAAGTGTTTTTGTGATAAGGATAAACAACAGTTGATATGAAATCATCCAAATTGTAGTCAAAATCGAGTTCACTCAATAATCGTGCTTTGTATTGAACAAGTTTCCCACAAGAAACAAATGCATTATGAGGACTTAATATTCGGTGCAGCAAGATGAACATTAGTATTACAAACTGACTGAATATGCCCAATATCACCACATTTAAAGCACTCAGAATTACGAAATTTAAATGAATTAAAAGAGTGGAACTTGCCACAGGACAAACATTGACCAAACTTGTGCCCATCTTCGTGAACTGCATCTCAACTCCTCAATGAATTATCTGAATAACTTTGAGTATGGACTAAGTTGGGGTGACGTAATGTAGCGGAATTTTCTATATCCTCATGAATCACTTTACGAAATCTTCCTCTTTTGCCACATTCGAAATTTGTATAATTAACATAGTGTAGCAGTAGATCCTTGAGAGTTGTATAAGGAAGCGAAATGGGCCTTTCCGGTAAAGCCAGAGTTTTTAATAAGCTATATGCTTCTTTTCTGATGAATGTGAGGAAATGTGCTACAATATTAACATCCTCATGATCTTCCTAGGTCATAGCCCAGATTTCGAACCTTTCAAAATAATCCTCAAAATCATCAAAATCTGACTGTATGTCCAACCGTTCCATCATAGGCTCAATCGCGACACCAATATAATGACTAGGAGTATTTGAATTATAGTACGAACTAAGAATCCCAGAAATAATGCTATTGAATCGAGAAGTACTAGATGAGCACAAACGAATGGATTGTATTTAGAATTCGAAATCAAGCAGTCATCAAGTACAAAGGTATCATCAGTTCATTCAAACGCTACACTCACCCCACGTTTATAACCAGGTATTGCAGCTTCTTTGGTGAGTGTATGGAACAAGTAGAATTTTATCAAAATGATTGTGTAGCGCCAGCGAAATGTCACTAAGCTCTAGCTAAATCATCCTGCAGTTGGGTCACTGATTATCGAACAAATCATCGATCCTCGTCAAGGTATAGGACAACCAACGCGCATCAGTTAATCGTATGCCACGGACTGGCCCATGTGGCAGTGGTCTTACTTTCGCTTGGATGTACTTTATCTAATATATTTCTGTAATAACGTCTTCTGTGTTGTACAGTCTTCAAAGCATCTATGGTGCCTTAAGACGTCAATGGGGTAGTCCATTTAAGGTGCTGACCACGCGGTGTGACTTCAACGTTAGCTAGTTTGTCATACCATTCACGTCTAACTCGAGTAGGCCTTCAATCATTTTCGGCCTAGATCATCTACGTTGGTGATCTACAAATGCACGTATTTGTAAATTTGGGTTAAAGATATACATTATATAGACAAACTGTCTCATGAACAGGTCCAGGGCAAGCAAATGGCTACTTCCAGTTTTTCACTTTTGAAATTCTGTAGTCTGTATAACACAGGGATGGTTTGGCCTGGTTTCGGTGGCACATTACTGGCTCTAAAAATGCCATCGTGAATCAGTAGCTGGGAGTAGCTCCTTCATCAAACCTTTTACCTCACGGACGATGCCATTTGTTTAGTACGAGTTCAAAGAAGACTAGCTCATAAAGCATCCAAACTTTAAAACAAACCATATTCAGCTACCTTAGAAGCAATCAAGCTAAAAACCAGGAAAGTGACGAGATATAATTATTTTCAACCAATAAATTTCTGAACCTATCAATACTTCTTCTTTAGAGAGGACACAAAAGAGATCTCATTGAGAATGATGTTAATAGTTTAGATGTTAGATTATGTAGGCGATTGGATTCCCTGAAAGGAGCGAAGCGATGGTGGCTTAATCTAACTTCTTTGAGAAAGGATTTAACACTGAAAATGCCGTTAGTATTCAGAGTTTGACAGCACGTTCACACGTAACACCTTTATAATCGAAGTACACCAACACGGTCGATTTCGAAGTCATAAATGAAGGGGTCCGAAGATGTATTTAGAAGGCTGTCGATATGTCGAGAAGCGTTTAGTCTAAGCTGTCTGGCAGTTGCAAGTGATACGTGGCACAGTGTACTTACTCGTGACCTGGTGCGGATGCTTGACCGAGGATTTTCGGCTAGTGTGTACAGTAAAACTAATCGGGCTGTAGCGGTAAATAAATCCTAAAAATAAATGGCTCTTTAAGTTTTCGACATTGGATGCTGACCACATGTTTTAATGGACTCACCAAGCTAAAGGCGCTCGGTCATGCATCCGCATCAGATCACAGGTGGGAACGCCGTGCTCAACATCTACTGCAATCGCTAGCCAGATTAGATCAGACGATTCTCGATATATTGATAGTCATCAAATATATCTCCCAATCTCCTCGATTCTGTCTTTTGATTTCTCTTGGTGGGTACGAGTTATATTAGAAGGTGTTATTGGTTAAATCGTTGTCAAACACTGAATACCTGTGCCATCTTGAAGGCCAGCATCAATGTCGAAAACTCACAGAACTATTCATTTTGGGGATTTATTTAACTCTATAATATTGGATGTGTGGTGGATCACAGTAAAGAAGCTTATTCAAGATATAAAAAATGCATAGTTGTGAATGATATGCCGAAAGAAATATCACGACAAACTGAAGTGTCTATTTATGAGTAAAGGAAAACGGTAACAAACAACGCAACAAAATGATGCATTAGACAAGACAACAATTTTCGGGGATGAATGTCACATATAAGCTCCTTCTGAGATAACAACCACACATTAATTCAGTATATTACCGAAGGTCCTCATGCGCGTCTTAGCACTAACGGTGTGATGAGAAAGATAAATCTGATAGTATTACTCGATAATAATCCGGGCCCAAACTCCAACGTAGTGTAGGGTGGCCTAAAAGGATGTTATAACATTATTATAATCTTCAGTCACAGGCCGTGGCCAACAAAGTAGAAGAACAGACGATAGAGATGGCGTTTATTTCTAGTGTAGAGGTGGTGTGCAAATGTATTATCACAACATTAAGGACTAAGGATATATTACTATGATTTGCCAAATTTTCCCCTCTATTATGGTTAATATAACTAGGTTCCTGCTTGGAGGTATTGATGATCCACAGCTACTAGATGCGGAAGCCCGCTGAGTGAAAGCTTCCTCCATTCCTTCCTCAACCATTTTGAACCATTTGAACCGAATAATTATATTCGTTTTTACCATTGATACAGAGAAACGATAGATAATAGTATATTTTTGTCATAGCACGCATTGAATATAGGTGCAATTACATGCAAATTGTCACTAATGTAGAAAAATGTCGTCTTTATTTTTCGCTGCAAGAATCACTGATTACTCCTGTCGCTATAGGTGTTACTTTTCGGTTATCTCACCCATTAATAAGCACTATCCTTGTCAAAAAGGTTGCCACAAAAAGAGACCGTGGACAAAGGAGAACCTTCCTCCATTACAGAAATACCAAGGGGGAAACAGTTCGCAATATCTGCCAGCAAAGTTTGAAGCTTGAAGGTTTGTTTATTGAACCATGACTTTTCCGCTCAAATTGTTTCGGACGTTTGTTCTGGCAATGCTTAAGTCCTTGACCTGATTCGTTAGTATCAATGATGAGAGTCGTTTTTAGCACGATATTGTTTTTGTGTGTAAGCCTTGATATTGCCGTATGTAACTCAGAAGTGAATGATGATTCATCTGCAAGAACTACGCTACAACTGCGTGATAGTGTGGAGTTTTCTTACTCGATATCAAATTCCTTTTTGGATCTTATTCGTGGTCAGAAACCACCAACAGCCGTCTTTGAAACCTTTGTCAATATTCAAAGTGCGTTTTTATCGACTTTTAACTCTCTTCGACTTTTAGCTTCTCACCACTCAAGACTCGCATATAGAAGCATTGAGCCCGTGAGTTGCTGTTTCTGTCTTTGTTTTACGTTGTGATCTGATTTTTGCAAAAGGCACTGTATTTTGTCACAGCTTTACCGTTTTAAACCTGCTCGTGTTCACCCGCTAACCACTTGTTTAGGCCATCTTAGAGACGCAACTAGTTTCCTCGCTCCATGCAGGTTTTCCTGCAGTGGTCGAATCCTGTGATTAACTGCTGAGGAAATTCATGTGAGCACCTTCAATTGAATACTTTATGAGATGGATAAACACAAGCATGATAGAAAGTGACTAACTTAAGTGTTTGAACTCCTGTGCTCACAACAAAATCTGAATATTAATACTGTCAACTGCTAGTTGTTTGTGTACATATTCAAAATTTACTTGAGTTTATAATTACTGAAAGCTGTTTCCTTTGTAGGGTAACTAACTACCCATAGGAGTAGTTCATTTCATCTCACAATAGACTAACAACTATCCTGCTATAAACCGTCTGATTTTTCAGACAATTGGAAGTACTTCAGTTACTCACTCTCAAAGAAATGTCGAGAGTCTAAGGGTTTGTTCTCCCCTGAAATGGTGTTGCCACGATATAGTCTTAAAGTGTCTCCAAACCTCGCGTTATAAGTAAAGTGTGAAATATGTAGTCATCTGTCAAACTTAAATATAGACTGCTACAGCTTTTAAGAGAATCCAGAGCACTTCTGTTATATAACAAATGGAGCTCACAACCAAAGTATTCAGATTTCACTTTACGAGAAAAATAATAGTCAGGCTTAGTTCATATGTTTGTCCCCCAAGGTTACCGTAGTGAAACGTATTCGTTGAGATAAATACCACAGTAGTATTGATGACAGTAAAATATGATTAGGTGTAGATATAATTTTATAAAAGTGATTCACGAAATAGAATGCATAGAATAATTGCATCACTCAGGATGTAAGGGAAAGGAGAGTGCATTAATCTGTCCCATTGCTGCCAAATTTCAGACTACGTCATCTATTGGCTCGAATTACTAGTCTCGATAGCAGCGCGGACGTCAGTTAGGTAGTCCGAGCTACAAATATGACTTAGGTCGATTGTCAGTGACTTCATGGACTGATATTATTGTTTCATTTATCCCTAGCTTTTGTCAAATGTGCTTATATAATAGCAAACGTCGTGCATTGATGTTGGAGTGTTTGTGCATACTCAGCGCATTTCCCAGCCTTAGTTGCTAAAAAATCCACTGTATTTTCAAATGATGACTGACCGAATTATTTTTCGTAGTACTGTACTTTCTAGGTTCTACAAGTCCTTGAGTTTTTTATGTTAAAAAATATATCATACTTTAGAAACTTAGTAAATAAACAATGGTATATGTTTATATATAACCACATACTTTTCTATACAGGTTGTAACGACATACTTGGGATATGGCATATGTCTTGTTGTCGGTCTTCTATTTGCTATTTTTATGCCCCTTGTTGGAATCGTTTTCTTCTGTGCTCGGTGCTGTGGGAAATGTGGTGGACGTGTGCAATTTGTAGATTCCAAACACGATCCCTGCAAACGAGTTGTATACACAGTGTGCCTAGTCTTAATTGTGACTTTCCAATTGTAAGTCAGAATAACCCGTTCAAAGCAATATAATAATATTACTGCTATGCTTGTTTTTCTTTATGTTATGTACGTCGTAGATGTTTGCCCAAGAACCTTTATCATATTTTGGATAGTGACTACGTTAAATTCTCAGTTTTTGTTTCCATTAAGATTCATTATTTAAAAAAATCTATTTTGTGAATATTATCGTCATCAAAGTTTAAGTATTCGAAGCCTTCCATAAGCGATTCTAAGTGTAACAAGTACTTGTAAGGTCACACTCGTGTGACTTTATATGACACTTATAACATATAGTTTCCTGGTCAATATTACTAGTTCAAGTCCTTTTTATGAACCAACACTCTTAGTTTTTTACGCATTTCCATAAGAATAGCTCTGTAAGTAGTTATCTTATCAGTCTTGGAATATTTCCGATCTAAGTGGTTATTAACAAAAGTCATCTAAGGCTAACAATCAGGAATAACTATTTGAACGCTTTTAGTAATATTGTTGATGTCTCACTAAAACTTCAACCGCTTGAAAGTCTACCATATCCGTTTCTTTGAATTCAAGTTTCTTAATAAATGCAGATAATTCGTATCTGTACAGTTTCATAGTCATCATTCACTTTTTAGTGACCTTAAGTCACTAGTACACAGTATGCTATTGGGTAAAATAGTTGTGCTCCTTTATAGAGCTTGTCAATCTAGCTACTTAACTTTCCGCCTATCGTCTTGGAGTTTTGGAACTTCTTAGGGCTTGAGTGGTCAAATAGCCTTGTTGGCCTATTGTTTCCCCTGCGCATAATGGAAGCTGTTTTCCCACTGTACTAGTTATTTGATCGTAATATTTTATTGCTAGTCAGCTCATTTTTAGTTGCTGCTATTCCCCACAGCAAGCAAACACTTTAGAGTTCAACTTGATCATGAAAAAGTCAAGAATATATTTTAGGAACAACTAAAGAAGCAGTTAGTCAACTATGAGAGTGATATCCACCCTGAGTTAACTTGGGGTGATATCTGAACAGTAGTGATATCTACCAGCTACTTAAACCATTAGATTAAGAAAAGTCAATGGATTTCAGCGGCGTCTACTAAACCATGGATGCTTAAAAACTCATCCCGTCTGGCTCTGAACACGAGCAAAACCAACTCAAACGTGGGCTGATAAAAGGCTCACTAAGAAATCGTGAGCAGTGGTGGATCCTGGAAGCAAAAGAGATAGAAAAGGCAGCGGCGATATATAACAGTAGACAGCTGTTCAAACTTATCAATGAAATGGGCATTAAATGCACGGCTGTTGAGAAAACGGTCTTTGAAAAAAACGTGTCTATTATTTACTCAATCCAGGAGATTGAACTGATGAACAGAACACTTTTTGGAACAGTTCAACCAGTCTTCAACCACTTTAAATACTCACTATCTCCAAGAAACCTGAATGGCGAATAGATTTAAGTCCTTCAACTCAGTGAGGTTGAAAAGGCTCTAACTCGAGGGGAAACAGCAGGACTTGATGGATTAATCCCCGAGATTTTTAAGGATTGTGGTTCAGTTTGAGCAGTTAGATTGACTGAGATCTTAGTTAAAATCTGGGGACTGGGTGTAGTCTCATCTGTCTGATCTCGATCACTGATCGTCCCAGTTTACAAGAAAGGACAAAAAATCCTCCTCCAAATGTAATATGTTACTTCAAGATTGGCCTGCGTCATTGCCTGAATTAATGGTAGGGAGGGAAGTAGTTAATTGTATCGACCGCTTGATTCATCTTCGGAGTCTCATCAGTCCTAATGGTCTAGTGCCTGGCAAAATATCGCTAAAACTTCAGGAAGCTATGCTGGCTATTGCCAACTTGTGGCGTATGAGAGATATCCGTCTGCCAACCAAGGGACAAGTTTACTGCACATCAGTTTGTTCCATTCTACTAATGTAACTGGTCGGTGATCAACTTATTACACGCCTAACTATTTAATCGTTAGTTGTTAATCTGTGACAAATGAATTGTATCTAAAACACTCGCGTCTGTTAGTTTATTCCTTATTTGAATTTGGGCTGTGTTTTTATAGCAGTATAGGCAGACGTTGGTTCCTGATTAATTATTACGATAAAGTAAAAATTCATCCAACTAAATTGTAAGATATTAAATCGTTGTAACTGATATTGGGAGATTTGATTTTACCTTCGTCTTAGTATTTAGCTTAAAAGCAAATATATCTTTTATCATAACTTTTTGTATGCTCTTTTATATTCTGAAGGGCTGCTGTTGTTTTGGCTTTCATCAATCACTACTTATTTCATGAAGCTTTGGTCAGCAGAGACCCGCGCATAGGTGCTTTTAGTCAAGCTAACCTTAGCCTTGTTGAGTTTGAAGAGGCTCTAAAAGATATGGTACAGGTTCGTTCAATACGAGTATTTTTACACTATCCCGAATTACTGTCATTTGTAATCAAGTTGTGGAATTTTTTATTTGGTGTTTTAGTGTGGTTTTTTTCTGTTTATATCTATCCTTGAGATTTTAAAGCTAACTCCATGTCTAGTTTATTATTTACAATCATACTTCTGTTTGTAAAATACTGAAATGAATGTTCAAATACTTAATGATCCGAGGACTAAAATTCATATTTTGTTGACCTACTGATTTATGGCAGCAGTGGGTTAAACTGACTGTGTGCTTGGTGTCTGGACATTCATTACTGATCCAACGTATTCAGATCAATCTCTACCACTAATTGCTTTCCCATTTTCTGAGGCACTCCAAACTTGATCTGGATTTGACAGACAGGATAGCTGGTGCTTGATGTGTTTCATATTGCCCTAGATAATTGTATCGCTAAATACTTCTGAATTGTCTTATTGTTTCTACTAGTTCCTGTTTCTACTGTTCCTTCCTTTTGCCATTACATTCGCTCCTATTATCAGTATTTTTTTTGTCTCCCTTCACTTAGTTCAGTTTATGGTGTGACTTTTTCAACCGCTACACTTTTCGCATTCCCTAAATTATTTTTGTTTCCCGAATTCCACGACATTCGTTTGACTCCATTGTTTTATGTTTCTCGCGATGTTTTTTTGGGTCCAGGTTCTCATTTGTGGAAAAGTATCCAATCCTTGTAGACAAACTACTCTAAAAGTTGAATTTGGCAATTGAATAATGATGTAGTCCTTATACCTAGTTAAGTGCGGTCAATCAAGGTTAAATAAACAAGTCAACATATAGTTTGATAGTCAAAACCATTTCGGAGAACATACTAGTCTCTGTAAACTCTGCTGCCAAATTGGATGCTGACATAATTATAGTTGTTGGTAATCTGGTTCAGGTGTGGTATTGGGTTCTTACCATTTCTCATAGTTTTACAATTTCCATCTGTAGAAAAGACAAAAGTTGACAAAAACAAACAACGGTTCATAAAAATAATGCGCACTGAAAGTTATTCTAAATAAAATGTGAAACTTTGATCACTTGAAAAAAAAGTCTTTATGTTGATTATCCGTAATGCATGTGACCTATGGTATCAGAAAGGAGCATGTGACAGTGTTTTTTACTTCTGTTTTTTAGATGGCAAAGAATACTTCCTCAACAGATCTTAGTAAACAAAAAGAACGCTTCATGCGAATTGTAGATGGTAGGTTAAATCAATCAATACATCAACCTTACTACTTTCCACTTAATTTAAATACAATTATTTCTATACATTTTATTTTTCATTTGTATCTTCTCAAGGATGTCGCGTAGGGGGAAGCATTAAACATGCTAATGTAGAAAGGGCTCATTAGTTTAAGCATTCAACTTCAAACCAGTAAGCCTGAACCTCACTAAACGTAACTCGGCTTAGAGAACTGGATAGTTTGATTAGCTTTTTCACAAGACTTGAAAATGCAGATAGTAAATGACTTTCAAATAATAATAAAGTAAATAAGTTTGTTTAAGGTTCCATGTAAGGATTGGTAATCTTCAAGCACATTCGAAGGTTTTGAGATAGGCTATCAGAATAGTGTCTTGGTTTTGAATTAAAGAGCCAAACAAATATGATCAATCAGTTATCACGAAAAAATTAACGATTGTTTTAATAAGTATGAACACAGTACATCAAAGTTCAATGGTATCTGAACTTAAGATCGTCATATATATGTTACGGGATTCTGCTTTTACCTTGCGATTTGCCATTGAGTAAATTGAGGAATGGAATTTACTTTTTTGTTATTATTTTTTAAGGTCAAGCTATTTACAATCATTTCCATTGTAATCTTATGTATGATGTTTTTGGTCTCCGTATCTAAGTTGTGTACTAGCAAAACTTCACTTACTTTTCTTCCAGATAGTCTTGTCAGTTTTCAAGAAGATTTTACCAAACTGTCTCAAGCGAATAATGTATCTGATGCAATTTCAGAATTTCAAACAAGTATGTATATTTAATCATTTATTAATATGCATACATTATGACATAATTTACATGTGATATTTTGCTTTCTGTACTAAAGCCTTCTGTATTTAGAGTTGAAGATGATAGAGCTTTACATTCAACTTTTTCAAAGGATAATTACAAAGGTTAGGGCATAAGTGTTAAATTCATCATAACGGTACTAAAAGAAATAAACGATGTAAACCTCTGTCACAATGCTTTTGTGTTAATAAGTGGTTATGATATTTGCACATCATAATTTTTCTGAAAATCTCCAGACGTCTTTAATTACAGCTCTTAAAGGTGACGGGGACAATAATAGTTAAATCTTTCAATATATTACTCAGTGGCTCAGAACTCAATCAATGCTCACAAATGACTAAGTCATATTCACTTAGAATCTAGGTAAGTGCTCCAATATTAGACCCCGAATAACGCTGCAGTTAAGCACTATGGCAGATGATAAGGTTCCTACCTTTATCACTTGAAAATACATCGATCCCGACAGTGTAACAGATTGTGACATAGAAATAGAAATGAAACTATAAACTGTTTTTCGGATGTCCAAGGAGTGATTTTATATGCTAAGGGTATGTAGTTTGATGCAGTTAGGTGTGAAATAATTTTTTGGGCACAAGATTGAGACATTGACCCATGAAGGTTTTTTGCTATCAAAGCAGTTCTTGTAAAAGAGTGAAGGCTTTCCGTCCCAAGTCCTTGGGATAACAGTTCAGTTGCTTGTTGAGGACGTTAATTAATCACCTCGAGAATCATACTCACATAACCTGTTTCGAAAAATGGGCATTGCGTTCACATCTTACTTGTCCACTTGGTGTTTCTCTTTGGGTGTTTTTTATGTTTTTGGTGTGATGCCAGTAAAAATGTTAGTTCGAAAAATCACCTATTAATCTAGGTTGTTTGGTGATATCACTGGTTATACAGTTATCAATGTATGCTAATATTTACTTATTTTCAAATTAATTTTGCATATGATTAGCTACACAAAGCAATTCATAAATTCCTATTCCATACTCATGAATTTTTTCCTAATCGTATTCACTGTTTCTTATTTACAAGCTGCACGAGCTTTCCTCCCTGGATCTGAGGCAATCTCACAAATCAGTTACTTTAACAATTCACTTTATGAAGTGATCTCTGAATTACCTACCATTCGTCAGGGTTTGACCGATACATTGAATACAGGTTGTCCCATTGATAAGATCATTGAATGCCGAGAATTGATGGGACTGGCCAACGATCAGTTAAAAATTCGTGTTTCACCAAGTATGGTAAGTAATGATTTCATGAATTATATTTTTGGTTTTAGGTTACAAGTTTTTTTCTCAAATGATCTATCATTTCTCGCTCATTGTTGAAAAATCTCTAATTTTTTTTACCATAGTTCAGACGTAAACAGTTTGGCTTAAAAAATCGCCTTCAACTGACTGAGTAGAAAATTAATTTTGAATCTACATAAAAATGTAGTCTAAATACATACTCCCTTCAACTTGACATTTAATCAGTCTTCTTTTTATGAAGGAATTTGCTGGTTGCTACCATTGTTGCCAAGGTTTCGAAAGCTGGTTGTTTGTTACCTGTTTTAATTCATATAAAAATCGTATAAAGTATTTTATAGAAAAACATTTAATGAGACTTAGAGAAAAATAAATGAATAGTATTAAAATGCATTCAAGTCTAATACATTCATTAGTGTATTTTTGAAATTCTAACACTATCTAATTTTTAAGAAATATGTGTAGATTTCGATTATTAATCGTAGTGATGTTATTTTTAAAAAGAAATTATGTGCATTTTTCTGATTGTAGTTCCAACTAGACGAAGCGTTTTCTATTTCTAATCAAATTCAACGGCATCTTCCTGATGTTGACTATCTCAGTGAAGTAAGGATTATTAATTTTATCTCAGTTCATTGTTACTAATTATTTTAAAAGGTTATTTTTTCGGATAACATTTATTACATGAATAAATTACTTGGTATGTTTTTTTAAACAAACTTCGATATTGAATTCTTGTATATATATTTTTTCTACATCCCCCCTCCTAGTATCTCAGTATTTTTGTAACAATTCAACAGAACATTTATTTTAAATTTATATCATGAATGGATCAGGGTTAGACCACTATTGAAAAACTGGAATCACTGGAAGGCCACTTTGTCCTAGCATTGGACTCCTCAGCTATGAGCATCCATGATCCCGCGCGTGGGGCTTGAACCCAGGACCTCCGGTCTCGCGCGAGAACGCTTAACCTCTAGACCACTGAGCCAGCATCCACCGGTGTTAATGTCTAACTTCAACCAATCCACGATATTGCACGACCGTTCACCGTTAGTTTCAGTGAGTAATTTCCTCACAACAGACACTTTTGAACTCCAATGGCCACGGCTTCCCACTAGAACTCCAGGGAATTCATCTTGAAGCCAGTCACTGGTGCGAACATGATAATTATCAGCATTGGTGTTTTGGATTAGGATCTAATAACAAACAGTTTTTGGCTTGTTAAAACGGAGAACGCATTTATGTGAGTGGTTACTGCTTATCAGACTAGAATGTTGACTAAAATCTCGGAATAAGCTGGTACCACTAGCCATATAAATAGACTTTCTACATAATAAAATACAATGTTTATATGTAAATTTTTAGAAAGATTAACATGATCGGGTGCTATAAAATTGATTAGGGAAAATCCGTTTTGTTAGTCGCTCGCTTTTGAATAAACTAAGACTTGATTACTAGGCCTAATTCTTGTCCATCGTATCGTATTACCATATATTATAAACCGTATATTCACATGTTATATACCGAACCTCTGTCAGTCAGTAACAACGTAGAACTTCGTACGTACGTACATCAGTTCGAGTTGCCACACCACAGCACAGAGATGCAGTTGTCGATTCAAATCCCGTAGTGGTAGAGGTAATAAGAGTATAAGCAGTAATCAGGAAGATTAGGGTTTGGAGATGTTATTTAAAGAGTATAATCCAGTGAAAGAAATTTGGAAAGAAGAAAAAAAAGGGACATGAAGAATTCAGAAGATTAGAATTTGGGAGAACACAGAGAGTGGATGCACCTGCGCCATTGCAAACGATTTTGAGCCATGTCATTCAGGGTCTCTAACCATCGGTTGCTATCATCTCGCGGTCCCCAACCAGGTAGTCTACACCTACCAACATGACTCAGTCCACCTGTCAGTGACTTCATGGACTTGTGCCATGTTTTGGTTTGGCCGCCTCTGTTCATTGTCTAAAGCTCTGACCCCACCTATTATAGCAATCACACTTTCCCTTTCTTTACACACCTAAATGTAAAGTTATGTTTTTCAATACTTATCGTTTTGATCTGCATCACACAGTTTATTTCAGCTATTAAAAGCTATTCCTGTAAAGCATGGCTATCTACCATTAAGTTCATTGGATGTTGAACTGTTAGGAGATATTATTTAAGGTTTGCTTCATTCTAAAATCTTGAAAATTCTAAATACTAAGTAGCCTCTTATCATTCACACATACTCAAGCCTGTCTTATTTCAACTGTTGTAAGGCCCAACATTCATATGACCATTAGTTGTATCACTGTAATCTCATTATTCATTTTGTACTTATTCATGTGCTTAATTATTAGCTTTTACCCATTTACATCCTTATATATTGATTGTCTGGTTATTTTGTTCAGTGCCTATTTGAACTACTTAGACTCGTACAATAATTTGCATTATAACTAATTGTAACATCAATCCACACCATATAAAATTAACATCTACAATTTCTGCACTGTACACATGTGGTTTGATGAATTACTTCGTCTGAAATATGTCTTTTTTTAAAATATTTCGTAAAAAATTTTTGATATCGCCTTGTCATCTGAATCTGATCGCGAAACAGGATCAGCCTGAAAACTGGGATCACGAATAAATGAAGTTAAATTAAACAATAAATTTCTTTTGGTCTATTGGTGGTATTTATGACATAACTTGCCAGCTGATCAACTTTCCTCTTACTAAACACGTGTGCTCTTGTAATCCATTTTAAACCATCATTTGTGTAAGGCCTAGTGATACTATTGTCTATGTATTTTAGTCCCGCAGGGTTTGAACTTGGAACTGAGTAGCTGCATCGAGGGCCTGCTTGAATATCTGGGCTACCTGTTTCTTCCATCTAAATATTTCAACAAGTTATCTTTTTTTTAAAAATTTGTTTTAACGTCTCATTATGTCTATCAATCTCATAACCTACGCAGGCGCGCATATAAAAAGCTTACAACCTTTCGCTGCACAAGTTGAGAAAAGTACAATAAGAGACATCGTGGTGTTTGGCAGTTCGCATTGAGGAGAATGAACATTGATCGTATGTCGATTCCCGAGCTGCTGAATTCTAACTACCGATCACTAATTAACAAGGTGGACTATTTTCAATTCCTACTAAGTGAAAACGTGTATCGTAATTGTGTTGTCATCACAATTCAAGAATCTTGGTTAAGTGATTCACAGGACGATTGCTTAGCATCACTACATGATTTCAATATCTATCGTCAGGATTGATCAAGCAATAAAAAGTGGTGTGGCGGCGGTGTAAACACGAAATGGTGTCGATCTACTTTTTCATGTTTCAAGTTTTCAAATGACTTTATCGACTGTCTAACTTTAAGATGTCGTCCAAAACACCTGAATAAGCACAATTATGTTTGTGTTACCAACATCTACGTGACTACAGACTGCACATCATCTGGGCTATCTGTTTTCGCTGATGAATTTGCTGTTACTGCTTTCAGTGTTTCACTCTCAATTTTATATGGTGATTTCAATCCATGTGACTGTAGCTTCCTTGCATCACTAGGTCACCAAAATGTAGTAGATTTTCCTACTCGTTTGGATGCTCATTTTCATTAATTTGACTCGTAAACATGTTCCATTGTCTAGCTCGGATCACTGTATAATTCATGTTCTACCTAAAGTATATGAAAAGCATGGAAAGAGTACACTCTTACATCAGACCAAGAAAGCCAAATATAGGAATTACTCAGAAGAAGATATCCAAAATCTGAGAAACATGTTTCTTACGACTAACTGGGAATGATTTACAGATGACTCACTGGAAAACATTACTGATATTATCACTTTTTATCTTAAATTCTGGTTTGATATTTACTATTTCACTGAAACCATTTTTTAAAGTTTTGGTCGACGTACATCTCCACAAGTAAGTTGACTACGAAGAGTAAAAAAAGAATGTACAAGAAGGAAAACAATTGAATTTCGTAAGCTAAATGGTTTAATAAACCCAGAGATTAGACGTCTCAGCTCTATCTTTCTCAACTAATCTCATACCGAAAATGTAGAGAAAGAGAAAGAGAATCCCTATACCTAAGAAAGTATCTAGTGATAAGAATGTGAAATTTAGACCCGTAGCAATAAATTCACCTTTCCTCAAAACGATTGAAAGATTATTGATACTCTCACTTCAACCTGCAATAAAAGAGCACATTGATCCATATCAGTTTGCTTACAGACGCAAAAGAAGCACTTTAGATGCTGTTGCTGTTCTGCATCACAACATAGTGTTCAACTTAGAAAAGGGTAAGAAATATGTTCGATGTGCTTTTCTGGACTATACTTCAGCTTTTGACTGTATACCAAGACAACGTTTACTTAACAAATTAATCAGCGTCAGCACTGACAGCTGGATAACCAACTGGCTATGTTCCTACCTCTCTGGAAGGGAACAGTACACTGTGTTTGGAGGAAAGAGTTCAGATTCTCTACTGTCTCAGGAAGGTGTACCACAAGGAGCTGTTCTTTCACCTCTTCTATTCTCTTTTTTTCTGCATGACCTGCCATCTTCCACAGAAAACACTTTTGTGAAGTACGCGGATGATCTCACTGTATGTATCCCTATCTCTTCCTCTTTACATCCCATAGAAATGAATGAGTTTTTGTCTCGTATTGATTGTTGGTCTGTTGGTAATGGTCTCATACTTAATCCGTCTAAATGTCAAGCTGTTAACTTTAGCATGAGACATGAACAGCACCTAAACACCATTTTGAGATCCCATAATGCCTGTGCAATTGGAGACTCTTTGGTAAATAGTGTGGAAGGTCAATTATCTTGGCGTTACCTGTTTCTCTGACCTCTCTTGGTCTTATCATATTTTAACGTTATCAAAGAAAGTTTTCTGTCTGACTTACTACATAAAGAGGCTGCATGCTCTTGGGATTACTCGATATTTACTCTTACAATTTGTCAATTCCTGCATATTACCTATTATTCTTTACTGTTTTCCATCATTCTTTCCCGGGTTTTTGAGGAAAGACTTTGCTGTATTGTGGAGAGTGCTGAAAGCAGTTAGCAAGGTATTTGGTTAATCTTTTGAGGTCATTATTAATATGGTTGTGGATAGATATCTGAAGTCTTGCAAACTCCTGGCAGGTGTTATCTTATCACATATTAACCATCTTCATTCACATCTTTCTCCTTGTATATCTTCTGGTAGAACGAGACCTAAATTCATGCACGCAAGCAAAGGTCTAAAAGTTTTATAATACCTTACCTAGGAAATATACTCTGTGACGAACACGTTGTTAGAGTTAAGCTAATCAATAACCTGTATTCCTAAACATATCTCTAATTTGAAAATTTGTACAGATTTGGATATTTTTTGACCTTTTTCTTTTCTTTTTGTTGTTTTTGTAAAAGAAACTTGTTGAAATACTTCGTGCTGGAAATTCTATATTGTACCAAAATATAATACTGAATAAAGCCGTTAATAATAATAATAATAATAATAATAATAATAATAATAATAAGTTAAGGTTTTCGACATTTTGACAACTGCTCAAATTTATCAGCTTGGTCTGATTTGCAGTATGTGTTATTCAATGTTTTATATTTTGACTATCATGAAGTTCTCTGACATCTTCATCCTAACATATGCTTTTATAATTATTCGGTAGTTTTCTTTTAGTTAATAATTCCTTTTCTCCTAATTTGTTTCAATGTTATCTAGTTTAATGGAACTATCAACAATCTGGCCGCAAATGTGAAGCGTTCCATTAGTGGTGATCTGGATCGTAAGTCTTCACTCATTAGTTTGTAGCCTACTTTTATTTTTATTGTGTAGTTTTATCTGAAAGGCGGATAGTTTGTGTTATATTTGATCGTTTAGTAGAGAGTTATTTATTTGCTTATGAAAGTCATGAATGGGTTTACAATATTGTTGATGAATCACTTCCAGTTTATGTGTTGGAGTTTAATACTCTAGTAAATTCAGAGATCATGATTTATTAATAGTTCTACAGTGGGTTATAGGTTCTTGCTGATAGAAATGTCATATGTAACAAAACAGTCGTTCTGATGATCCCTGACTTCCACTGATAGCTAGACGGACATAAACTAGTATTAAGGCATTGTCGTACGTTATGATAGACGTTGATTGTGTGTTAAGAATAACGAGAATCGCGTATCGAATAATTTACAATACTGAATCATCCTTACATATACACTTAAACTTTGAAACGCTTTTCGTTAGGATATGTTTGATCAAGCTGTCGCTTCTGTACCGATCTAGATGTTTCTACAAACCACTTATATGTTGAGGATTCTCCTAGTCTCCGTCTGATGGTACAGAGAATATGTGAAACACCTTTTTAATACTTTCTAAAAGTATTTTTCCAAACTGGATTTTTGTCAGAGATTAGGCATGTACATACACCCTACACTCCGATGCTTGATACTGACATAAAAGTAAGCAGAGTGGAAAAGATTCTCTTTCTGTATCATATCCTTATATGCTATCTATATGTATTACTACTATTGAAGTGACTCGTTCTATGAATTCAGTGTTGTGCTAATGAGGTGTGGCAACTTGGACCGATGTATATGTATGCCTGGTCCTACGTTGTAGCTGACTGACTGATTTAATCAAAATCAGTTGCAGTTAAATTGTGTCTTTTTAGACAAGTCAGCTTTAGTTTTTTGCAACTGTATGTCACGAGAATTGTTGGCATTTTCTTACACATTAACCGCACCAATGTTTCTCCATTAGTTTGTATTTCTATGTTTATAAGATTACTTTGTTCGTTAGCACATGTAACGATATCCTACTGCATAAGGTTCATATCATAAATTTGCGCAGGTGTTGTACGCGATCACCAAAGTCACCATTTTCCTTTCATAGAGAAAAATATCTTCCTACCTAATGTTATATGTAAATGTTTCAAATTTCATTTTGTTGATTGTCATTACTTTTTTTCATCTGATATTCGATTTTTCATTACTGAGCTAACATTAGTTTGCCATTAATATGTTCTAAAAATGTTCTTGTTTTTCTTGTATACTACAGTTTATTTAACATTTCAAATACTATATTAACAATTAATACAGATTCCTCCTGTAGTACCGCGCAAATTTTAATACGAATAATAGTTTAGACAAATAAATACACTAATAGCAAACTTCAGATCGTCAATATGTTTATATCGTATATTAAAGGATAGATTATATATATATCACATTAGATTGATTTTTTGCATCTGTACATTACGTGTTTATACTAGAAATACAGTTCATAATTCCGTTCAACCAGTTTTTTTTCTTAAGTAATAATACATATTATGACAGGTGACTTATTTTACTTTTCCCATATACCTGTATTGTATTTTATTTCGTTTGATATTTTCATCTATAGAATTCAATTATTCTGTTAGGGTACATTTCAATCATACTTATATAACATTGTTTTTTCATAGGTGCCTGGAACGATTTAGCTCACTCTCCAAAGACACGAGAGAAACTAGCTAGTGTATTCGAACATATTATGGTTAACATAAGCACCACTTTAAAATTTATTCGTGATCGAATTTCATTGGAGATTAATGAAGAAGTAAATGATCATTATTTACGGTTAGTGTGAATTTTATCCTAGTTACATGTATTTCTGGTGAAGTTTCTTTTAAAAATTTACAATCGAAATCATGCTGCTTACGTTGTTTATGGAATGAGCGATTGCCATGCTTTGGTAAATTCTATATTTACGTTTTTCTAATTGACAAAGTAACGCAATTAATGCTTCTAACAGATTTTTAGGCTACTATAAACTCATTACTACTAAAAAGTTAACGATACTTTATTATATCACATTTATATGTCTTGTATGCTGGGAGTCGACACTATGTTCTTCTGGTAGTAACGCTAGTTTCAAGAGGAACCACCTAACTACACATTGCTTATTTCATATTTCTAGCTGTCTTTCTGACAGCTATTCGATCGACCGATATTCACATTATAAAATTACATAGCGTCATTTTCCTTAGTGTATGTATGCGAAATTTGTAAGACTACGCGTAGCGTGGTGGTCGGGCTTGCTTATTATAATAAACCGACTGGGCTATACTGGCTGAAAGAATCGTCCCACAAGGTCCTACGATTCGAGACAGCTCGGCTCAAGAACGGTAAGACTAAAAGCTGCAGACCTAAGGTCCGAGGGCGAAGTCGCACTGCTGACTGTACAGAGGTGTGGTGGCAGTAAGTTGTTTCCTTTTAGACAACCAGCATAACGTCGATACTGCCTTCCCAAAAAGAAAGAGTGGAGCTAGAAAAGGTCAACCCGAAAAATGCACACCTCACCTTATCCCGAAGAATGTCTGGTGTGACCGACCTCAGGTAGTTGTCCCTTGGGCACTGCAATCACACCCTTTGGTCACAGACCAAACTCGTCTATCAACTTTAAGCTTCCTCCACAAGTGTCACCATGGCCAACGATTCGTGAGCGAAACACTGTTAGAAGTCTACTGAAACCTCACTCCAAACTACACATTGAAGCCCTGTGTGAAATCGGCCAGCAAGCTTCCTTGGCTAAATACCTAGAATATCGTACGGTTGATGTATGCTGTGTCTCCGAAACACATACAGGATCCTAGTGTATTCATTTACTTAACCTCACCTCTCCGAAACGGAGAGCCGATAAGACACACCCTCCGCGTATTTGGCGACCCGATGGCTAGTTTTCGTGAACTGGCAGGTGTAGGCATAGCATTAAGTACGAAGGTGGAACAAGCACTATTAGAATAGATCCCTGTTACCAGTTGCCTATGTGCTGTTCGGCAAAACGGCTTGGTAAGAATTTGGAAGGATAGGTACACACGTTGTTGCTCTTTCATCATTTTACAGAAAGGTTTCTGAACTTCTTCAAAAATCTAAACTCAGACATAGTACTCATAGCAGCTGACTTTAATGCTGAAGTAGGCAGCTTAAACCAAACAAAAAGACCTTCAAGTGGGTATTTTAGTATTCCGGTTCAGCGAAGAGATAATGATGACCGTCTCGGTAGACCGCGAGATTCTGTGGCAGTGTCTGTCATTGAAAGGCGTACCACAGAAGTACATAAACCTTGTGAAGGCTCTTTACTCGAACACTACTTGTCGAGTCACGGCTTATGGCAAACTATCATCTACTTTTGCAACCTCAAGTAGTGTCCGTCAAGGCTGTCCGCTTTCTCCATTTTTGTTTAACTTCATCATAGACCTACTGATGGAAATAACTTTCTCGTCGACTGGGTTCTCGGGTATTGATCTCCATCCAGGAGGTCCACTTATCGACTTAGAATACGCAGATGACATAGTCCTGTTTGGTGAAGACGCTGACAAAATGCAGAGTCTTTTGGTAGCACTAAGCAACAATGCCAGAATGTTTGGAATGCGCTTCTCTCCCTCTAAATGCAAGTTGTTGCTTCAGGACTGGTCTGCGTTAACACCTGAACTAAGGATAGGGAGTGAAGTAGTCGAACGCGTTGACAACTTCACTTATCTTGGAAGTCTGATCAGCCCTAATGGGTTGGTGTCTGACGAAATCTCAGCACGGATTCGAAAAGCTCGCTTGGCTTTTGCCAACTTGCGTCACCTATGGCGAAGGCGAGATATCCGTCTATCAATAAAAGGACGAGTATACTGCACGGCCGTCCGTTCTGTTTTACTTTACGGCAGCGAAACATGGCCATTAAGAGTAGGAGACACTCGTAAGCTATTACTATTTGACCACAGATGCCTTAGAAATATTGCTGGCATCTGCTGGGATCACCGGGTAAGTAATAGTGAGGTTAAACGCAGGGTATTAGGGAATGATGGTAAATCAGTTGATGAGGTTATGAATCTTCATCGACTGAGATGGTTGGGCCACGTGTTACGTATGCCTGAACACCGACTGCCACGACGTGCAATGCTATCGGGTATTGGAGATGATTGGAAGAAAGTTAGGGGCGGCCAAACCAAAACGTGGCAGCAGTGCTTGAAGACATTAACTTCTAGTCTGAGCCATGTTGGTAGATGCAGACTACTTGGTTGAGGTCCGCGTGACTATCGTAACCAATGGTTGGAGACTCTAGGTGACATGGCTCAGAATCGATCACAATGGCGTCGGTGTATACACTCCCTGTCTTCCCTTAAACTAAGAGATTAAAATCACTTCATATCTTTCTTTCTACGAACCAATTCTTTCTTCTTGTACTATATCTCTATATGCAATCTTTCTCTTATATATTATCACCTTTGACGTAACCACTGCTATGAATTCGGTGTTCATCTTGTTGTGCTGATGCGGTATGGCAACCTGGACCGATGCACATATGTGCCTGGTCCTACGTTGTAGCTGACTGACTGACTGATGACCGTCTGCTGCAGTTGTGCTCAGACAAGCACTAATTTTAAGCATAAGGAGTGGCATCGTCTAACATGACAATCCTGTGCACCAAACCAACGATGGACTCAAGTAGACCATATTGCCGTCAGTCATTGTTGGAGAGACTCGATGGAATACTGCCGCTCGTGGAACACTTTAAGGAGCAGTTCAGCTGCCTTTCAGCTACTTTACAACTACCCACCATTCCCAAACAGAGCTTATGGCGAACTGTCATCCGATTTTGCAACCTCAAGTAGTGTCCGTCAAGGCTGTCCACTATCTCCATTTTGTTCTGATGGAATAAACATCCTCGTCGACTGAATTTTTGGTCATTTATCTCTTTCTACGAGGTCTACATAGTCCTGTTTGGTGAAGATGCTGATAAATGCATTCTTTTGGTAGAACTGAGCAACAATGCCTCTAAATGCAAGTCGTGACTTCAAAACTGGCCTGCGTCAACACCTGAGCTAAGGATAGGGAGTGAAATAGTCAAACGCGTCGACAACTTCATTTATTTTGAAAGTCTGATCAACCCTAATGGGTTGGTATCTGAAGAAAAAACTGCACGGATTCAGAAAGTTCATTTGGCTTTTGTCAACTTTCGTCACCTATGGCGAAGGCGAGATATCCGTCTATCGATTGAAGTACGAGTATACTGCTGAGCAGTTCGTTCTGTTTTACTTGACGGCTAATAATAGAAGATACTCGTAAGTTACTAGTATTTGATCACCGATGTCTTAGAAATATTGCTCTCATCTGTGGGGATCACCGGGTAAGTAATAATGAGATTAGACGCAGGGTATTAGGGAATGATGGTAAATCAGTTGATAAGGTTGTAAATCTTTATTGCTTGAGGTGGCTGGGCCACGTGTTACGTATACGTGAATACTGATTACCACGACGCGCAATACTGACTAGTGTTGGAGACGGGTGGTCTGAGCCATATTGGTGGATGCAGACTACTTGGATGGGGTTTGCGCGACTACTGTAACCAACTGTTGGAGACTGGGTGACATAGCTGAGAATCGATCACAATGACGTAGGTGTATACACTCTTTGTTTTCATCTAAACCGTGAGATTAAAATTACTTTATACCTTTCTTTCTACGAACTAATTCTTTCTCTCTGTATCATATCCTTATATGCTATATTTATCTACATATATCGCTACTATTGAAGTGACTGGTTCTATGAATTTGGTGTTGATCTTGTTGTACTAATGAGATATGGGACCTTGGACCGATGTATATACATATATATATGCCTGGTCCTACGTTGTAGCTGACTTTTTGAATGTGCTGTGTAAACAATAACAGACAGAGTTGACATTTTTATTTATTCTTATATCATTTTTTATTGAAAGTTTCTAAAGTTATTCGCTATCTTCAATGAAAATTTCTAGAGCTGTCGAGTATGTGTTATATGGCGGAGTGGCGCTGTTGTGCATTCCCATTTTAATTTTCCTGATATTATATCTTGGACTATGTTTTGGCACTTGTGGTGATCGTCCATATGAAGAGGCCGGTTTGTGTAATCGGGGTGTCGGCGCCAATTTTTTACTTGCGTAAGTGTGATATTTTATCCTTTATATATATGTGATCAATCTGATTTTTTGTCCTATTTTATCATACTAAGTAACATTTGCGTTGGGTGCTATAGATAAAAGAGTAAACTATTTTAAAGTGATCAGTTGATTCTTTCTTCAATACAGAAATTAAGTAACGTGTTAATAAGAGATGAGGAACTGGTCATAGGGAAATATGAAGGTTTTCCTTAAAATTTTTGACATAAAATGTAAATCATGTTGATTTTTTAGAGATGTAGGTGATTGTTTCCTTTCTTATTCGTGGTTAAATATAATCCGATCATATAAATCCATCTGTTATCCTTTTCATGATATTTAATTCCACAAGTGTTCTATATCTTTAGTTGTGAGACTATATTGGGCGTCAAATATCTTTTTACCACTGATTGTTTAGTTTAGAGAGCCTTATATTTACCCGTAGTTTAGGGTATAGTTTTCTGATCTTGTTCTCAGATTTTAATCAAGGTGTGACTATATATCCACTTTTTCTGTTTAGATTACAGTTTCGAAACATAGTTTTACTTTTACTCAGGTTAACGTTATTAACTTTAATCTCATAAACTGAAGTTCAGTAAGTGTGAAAAACCAAGTGATAGATGATATTTTCTTTTCAATATTCATGGATGTCTATGGAAACTTTGTTTTTGAATTGATTGAATTGCTTCTTGCAATTAACTCTCAATGCTACATTACCTTTTTTCAGAGGTGTAGGATTCATGTTTCTTTTCTCAACTATCTTGATGGTCTCTTGCATGGTACCTTTCCTTTTTGGCGGAACTTTGCAAACTGAAGTTTGTCGATATCTGACTGGTCGCTATCCAGATGGTCCCCAAAAAATGGACCAATACGTTTTTCAAAGTTTGAAATCAATTTTTCTTGCCGTTGATGGGTCACTACCGAACTCGTCTAAATCTAGGACATTTCATGTTGATAAAAATGAACTGGAGGCTATCAGGTCAACGTTGGATATTATTCGTTTTAATCTGTCAGATGCCATTTTGACTCGATGTGAAGACGAACCATTCGTAGAAGCAATCAGTACAGGAGAGTTCGTTTCCCCTATACTTGCTGATGTAAGTCGGTTTTTTCTTTGACTTGAAAACAATTTTTGACATCATTCACAATTGTGATTAGTTTTTATTTTAGTGACATATCTACAACTTTTATTAGTTTCTTTGAATAAGGAACAGAGTTTTTATTAATACTGTATTTTTAACGTGTAGTCCTGATGTATTTATTTATTGTAAAAATTGGTCTGTAAATATTTATAAATCTTGAAAACAACAGAGCAATACCTATCTGAGTCATCCAATCATTCGTAATACTTAAAATGTGAAAATCAGTTTAGTGTTTCTGTACATCTCGCAACTGTAAAGTAATCTTACGTCTGTAGGTCGATATCTTCATGTCTACTAGTTAACTTCAAAATCCAGTTGCTTACGTAGTGTAGGAAATGAATTATTCAAATGTAGTTTTAGTCTTTCCTTTTTCCTTTATTACTGTGCATGCAGTTGAAATATTATTTATTCAACAAAGACTATGGTTATCCATCCACTTTTAATTGTTCAACAAATAGGTGGTATCCATGACTTTCGGGCATTCTTTTTATTCGTTTAGTTTATGATCTTTGTATATAGGAATGTAATTTTCATTCGCGACTTCATTCCAAGCTCTAACTTTCGCTACATTTGTGTTTTTCATCCAGCATGTTGGAATGAGCTACACTAACGTATTCATAGCTGACAGGTGTTGGTAACGAACTTCAAATGCTTGAAATGAAGTTTAAAGTGGAAATTACACTCTTTTATTCAGCAATCGTCCACTAAATGAGCGGTTAATTGCTTGAAAATGCTAGATATCGCATACGTATTAAACAGTGAATAACTGGTGAATAGCTTCGACCATAATTAAGGTAGCAAGTGATTTGTTAATATAACTGCGACGATCATTTGGTTGTTATTTAACTAACTGAAATAATCACTGGCTGTCTATTTGACAGAAGGTATGTATAAATTTAGGGCAAAATAATAATAGAATCGATTCCCACGGTTTACAAGATTAATCACCTTATGTATGATACTTCGTACATTTGCAGTTGGATTATCTGTTTAGTAAGAATCAAATTAATTGACTCACCGTATAACACTATAATTTTAGTTAATTCGTTGAGAAGTGATCATTAGATTCTTTTTAATGTCTAACCGTACGTGCATAAAATTCCTTGTTTCTTTGTGGAGATTTGTATGTACAGCTCATAAGTCATTTGAAACACGTTTCTTCGAGAGATCGATGATTTATTCGTTTGTATTTTATCTATGCACCACAATAAAGAGTCATTTTGTTATAAACGGAGAAATATTTCAACCTTCTGAATAGCTTGGTGTATCATGGTGCACTTTTTTGTCTGTTACAAAAATAAATAACGAAATACGTAACAGGATCATTTCGAATTCCATTTCCATAATGTCATTGAATAAGAAAAAGAGAATTCAGCTCAGAGTACAGGGTGAGCGTATTTTTTAACTTGTAAATTAATTAGCATGTTGTAAAGTCCTAAATTAGCTTGTCAGACTTATCTGACGTGGTTCATTGGGATTTCTCATCTTGGTTTCAACTTTTATTTGTTTCAAATTTACAACGTACATTAGAACATTCTTAGGTTTCATATGATATTCAGTTATTATGTGTTTACAAATTATTGTTATATCGATTTTTTGCATATTTTAGGCAATTGACGGAATTTTGCAGGGTCTCATCGAGTCATTTAAGAAAGTCGACATAGAGTCTCCATTTCGCCGTACTATCGGGTCGTGTTTAGCAGCTTTTGAACGTCTCAAATTTCTTTCTGCTGTCAATTTCAAGGAAGCTATCAACCAAGTTAGTTTAAAACTTTTGATATTCTTTTATTCATGTTTTTTCTGTTCCTTCTGTTGTATTAGATATCTGGTACCTTTCCAGAGTAGATTATATTGGAATAACTCGTTACAACGAAAGATATCTTCTTATCATCAGTATCATTTTGACACTTTTTATTCAGCATGATATTTATAGCCTAAAGGAATTTGTTGAGAATATCAATCTTCACGGAGCAAATACTTTTTCTGGATGTTTCATCCCTGTTAATAAACATTTATGTCAATTAAACATTTCGTTTCTTTTGTAATTACCATTCCAGAAACAAACATGCACTTGCAACATTCAGTTTAAGTAAATGAGAATTTCTGCATAAGGGAATTATGTATCTATTAAAGTTTTCCCTATTCAGTACTGACTAAATCGTTTAACGATGCATCTTGGAAATTGTAGAGGAAGGTTTTTTTGAGAAATTTCACACACTTAGTTCTGTTTATTATCTTTCAAGATAACAAAGGAAACATCTTGGAGATATTATCTTCGACTAACAAAGCTACTAACTCTCCTATAAAACAGTGCATTAGTAAAACCTAAATAGTGTCTTATAGACAATTCGACACGAAAATTATCGAGTAAATGTAATGCCCCTCACTCTTCTGCACTTTTTCAGGCTGGAGTACTTATAAAACTCGTTATTCCCACCTCTGAATATGTTGGCAAGGTATTTTTTTTCAACGTATAAGCATGGAAGGGAAAGTTAGAAATTGTTGATGGATTTTATGTTCTTAGTGTGTTAATGAACATACATACTTATTTACGATAATGTAAATACGATTATAAACTGACAATACTCATTTTTTTAAGAAATAATTCTCGTCGTATTGTTGATATTTAAAAGCTGATATCTCATTTAAGTTCTTTGGTGTTTGAAACTAACTATTCAACTATAGCGAATAACATAAATAATACTTTAAATAAGAAGTGATTAGTAGCGATATCGCGGTTTTTTCCTTTTAAAGTACTTTTTGCATCAATGTATGTTTGTTGCTCTAACATAGGTTATAAACGAACTTTTCAAAAGTGCTTTCTAGTGTAGACAAATGCGTAAAGGTTACAGTAGTAAGATTAATCAATTTGTGTGCATTTTCATCTTTTTGTGCGTATGTACAATTCTATAATAAAGGGTTTTGAGGTTTATAAATAATAATGTGTCTCTGGATTGTGGAAATAATTTAAAATGCAATGATTGCAACGTAACCAAGTATGGTAACTGCTCGCAAGACCAGATTATCGACTCAGGTCCATTGAAAGATCTAGTATATAATAAACATTAAGACAGCAGAACATGATTTTTCTTAAACAGGGTAACATGCTTATGTAAGAAAACATAAATAATGTATGGGGTTTAACTAACAAAATAAACATCTGTCAACCAAAGGATAGGTTTACTGCCCGTCGGTTTGCTCCGTTCTACTTTCTGTGTAAATCATAGCCATTGTTGGAGACTGGGTGACATGGCTGAGAATCGATCACAATGACGTAGGTGTATACACTCTTTGTTTTCATCTAAACCGTGAGATTAAAATTACTTTATACCTTTCTTTCTACGAACTAATTCTTTCTCTCTGTATCATATCCTTATATGCTATATTTATCTACATATATCGCTACTATTGAAGTGACTGGTTCTATGAATTTGGTGTTGATCTTGTTGTACTAATGAGATATGGGACCTTGGACCGATGTATATACATATATATATGCCTGGTCCTATGTTATCAGGGCTGGCTAGATTTTTGTTGTGTTAATGTAACTTATACCCTGATTGCGGTCATTAAACTGAATATTTGATTGTCTCTGTAGTTTAATCATTGGTATTTTCCTTCAAATCAATCATAGTTTTTTTTTATTATCACGGAAGAAATATCATTTTCATTTTTAAATCGATCGCATGAATTGATATGATTTATTTTCGACTTCTGGGCATAGAAACTTTCTTGCTCAAAACCACCTTCACTTCCCTCTTATAACTACGATGGCTGTGGGAAAACTTTAATTGCTGTGATCATGTAACGGAAGCAGTGAATAGGTGCAAATAAAGAAGGGATCTCATTTCAATATCGAATAAGCTATGAGTGAAATACTTTGAGACGCCTATAATTTTCATACTTCTTGAGTTGTTCACCAATTTTTATGAAGTACTCAGTTCATAGTTATAAATGGTTGGTTCTATTGTTCCAGTAATGAATTTACAACTTTGTTTCCACTGTTTATGACTATGTCTTCACTTAAGTGTATTATGATTACTAGGATTATTATTTTGAAATTTCTTTCTCTTAAACTGCTATCTTCATTTGAAAAACCTTAAGAAAAAACTCAAAACACAATCATGGTTTTCTTCACAGTATGTGTTTTTATTTGTATAATAGGTCAATACTCCACTAACTTTTATTGATAATCTCGGTGAATTTGTGTCAAGATTGAAGGCTTTAAATATGGTGAGTCTTGTTCATATTTGTATAATTCCTTTTATATTTTCCATGTGAATGTGGTATTTATAACTAGATATTTTCACTTATGTTAAAAATTCTAATTACATTGTCTTTTTGTATTGTGATGCTGTCTTATGACTTATAGTCACTCACTAATATCATATAACGAAAACACCAATAAGAATTCGTTTCAGCACTAATAACCTTGGATCAACTCTAAATCCTTATTGGTCCTCCACACAGTAGTTTCCCACCTTGCCCTTCCTGCCGAGTCCAGTACGTAGTAATCGGCCTCCACTGTATGAATATTATCTTTCAGTCGTATTCAGTTTATGTACAGACATGCCCAATCACGTCACATCATCAAATAAGAAATAATTTTACATGGTGAATTGAGAAAGGATGTGTGAATCGGGGGGATACAGGATAATAAATTGGTAGCAGAATAAGAATAGTGAATCACACTACAATGGTTAGTGGGCTATTTGAAAGCTGATGATAAAAGGAATACATATTGATATATAATAATCTGGTTACTTAATAACTATATAATGCGATATAACAATAGGATATAACGCTGTGAATGTATTATGACTTGGTAATTCAGGTAAACACTTGTAGCTTTGATTCTTATAAAATTCTTAGTCCTAACCTAAGCGATAAAACGTAGTCCAATTTTGATTGATTTCTAATTTTGTCAACAAGATTGCCTAAACGTACATTTGGTGTACACAAATGGGGTCACAATGGCTTTGAAAAAGATGAAAATAAGTTTAGAAATCAATAATCCTGTGAAAAATGCGAATAGCACATCATGTAACCATATTATGATGGAAAAAACACTGAAGTTGAAATTGTAGAGAAGAAATTTAAATCCCCAAAGCTATGTCATTAGCCGGATGCACCTGCATGCCAGAGTTGATGTTCTCCCCGGGAATCAAACCCAGTACCGTTCTCTTCAAGAATAGAAAACTGATCAATTGCAATCCCAAACATCAATGTGAGGATTCACGAAACAATACAAATGAATTACCGATAATTGTTTCGTCCACTTTACACTACGTTAGCAGTTGATATTTGCTTCAGAATGTCTTTATATACACGTAAATGTCAATTGTAGATAAGAATCACACAGGAACACAGTGTTATAATTGGCTATCAACAAGTGTTTATGGCATATACTGCAGATTGTTTGTATGCATTCTAGCAAAGTCTATTGGTTCGCAATGTCTTCAAGGAGTGGGGAAAGTGCAACAGCATCAGTAAATATAGAACTCTCAAATAATTGATTTATATTCGCTTCAGTTACTGAGTGATTGCAGATCCGACGGTTTACATTTTAAGAAATAATTTGGTTTTATGGATTTTGAATAATTCCATATTAAATGACTAAATATAAGTTCCTCCCCCGATCGAAGCTGCTACCTTGACGCGGTGATCGGGCTTGCCTATCGTGATGACCCAACCGAGCTATATTGGCTGGAACATATGTTCCTGCAGGTTCTACCATGCCAGGCAGGTCGATTGGCGAACGGTAAGACTAAAAGCAGCAACTCAAGGTCTGAGGGCGAAGTCGTACTGCTGACTGTAGAGAGGTGTGACAGCAGTAAGGTGTTTCCCTCGGACAACCAGCATGACAGCGATGCTGCCTTCCCACAAGGAGGGGTGGGGTTAGAAAAGGTCGACCCTAAAAATGCACACCTCACCTTACCTCACGGATTTCCGTCTCCGGCGGTAAGGCCCCTTGAAGAACGGAGCTAACACGTCAAAAACCTTCCACAAAAAGGCCGTGCGCGACCGGCCTCAAGCAGTTGTCCCTTGGGCTCTGCGGTCACGCTCCCAGGTCGTCAAGACCAACACTAATCCAATTTCCTTTTCAGGTTCCTCAAGAAATACCCTTCCACGGTGTGGGCAGCCGGGAAGTGACATCAGCCCTCATACCCGTAACAGCACAAGAGACCAAGGTGGTCACATTCAAATCCTTCCTACACCTCCTAATACTTCTCTTATCCTCCCGACTAACCCTCCTCACGTCTCTTTATCACCTCGCACCGCTAGGGCAAACGATTCGAGTACGTGGAACGCCATTCCTGGTCTCCTGAAACCACGCTCTAAACTACACGTAGGAGCTTTTAACGTACGAACACTTTGCCAAATAGGACAGCAGGCTTCCTTAGCTAAAACTTTAGAATCTCGCGCCATCGATGTGTGCTGCGTCTCCGAAACGCGCATACAGGATCCAAGTAGCGTCATTCATTTGACCTCACCATGCCAAAATAAAGAACCGACTCGATTTACGCTTCGTGTATCTGGAAGCCCTGATTCTGCTTCCCGTGGCCTCGCCGGCGTAGGTATAGCATTGAGTCCTAGGGCAGAACTAGCTCTCTTAGAGTGGATCCCAGTAGACAGTCGTTTGTGCGCTGTCCGACTGAACGGAACAGTAAGAATCCGGAAAGATAGGGACACTCGTCGTTGCCTCTTCGTCGTCTCTGCCTATTCTCCCACTGACTGCAGCTCAGATGATGTAAAAGATGAGTTTTACAGAAAGCTTTCGGACCTTCTCCGAAAAGCTAAGCGCTCGGATGTAGTAATAGTGGCCGGTGACTTTAATGCTCAAGTAGGCAAACTAAGTGATAAGGAAAGACACCTAGGTGGATCCTATGGTGTCGTGGCTCAAAGAACATATAATGGCGACCGTCTGTTGCAGCTATGCTCAGATAACCGCCTGTTCCTTGCAAATACTAACTTTAAGCATAAGGAAAAACATCTTTTAACATGGCGACCCCCGAATTCGTCCCAACGTTGGACCCAACTGGATCACATCGCTATCAGCCACCGATGGAGGGGCTCGATAGAAGACTGTCGCAGACAATTGTTCAGACTCGTTAAGGAAACCGGAATTAGGAACCCGACCGTTAGCGAAACAATCTCAGAGAAAGATGGACATATTATTCATTCTCAATCCAGGAGATTGGATCGATGGGCAGAACACTTTAGGGATCAGTTCAACTGGCCTTCAGCCACACTTCGGTTTCCCACGATCTCCAGTCAACCTGAATGGCAAGTTAATGTAGGTCCTCCGTCCCTTTACGAAGTTGAAAAAGCCATAGGAAATCTGAAACGAGGGAGAGCAGCAGGCCCTGACAGGTTTACTCCTGAGATTTTTAAGGATGGTGGTCCAGTATTAGCAATGAGATTAACTGAGGTCTTAGGTAGAATTTGGGAACTGGACGTAATCCCATCTGACTGGTCTCAATCACTGATTGTGCCAGTCTATAAGAAAGGACAAAAGTCCTCTTGTGACAATCACAGAGGAATCAGTTTGACTAATATAGTGTCTAAAATATTAGCTTCAATAATACTTCGACG
The DNA here is from genome assembly GCA_944470405.2 of Schistosoma mattheei. Taxonomy (NCBI): domain Eukaryota; kingdom Metazoa; phylum Platyhelminthes; class Trematoda; order Strigeidida; family Schistosomatidae; genus Schistosoma; species Schistosoma mattheei. The sequence goes on along the minus strand of OX103943.1, from coordinate 68,471,941 downwards.
CCTAATCAAAGCTCGTGAAGAGCAGACTAGAGAAAACCAGGCTGGTTTTCGACCTGGACGTGGTTGTATAGATCAGATATTCACACTACGTCAGGTTCTAGAACACAGACACACATTCAGACGCCCCACAATGGTAGTATTTCTCGACCTTAAGGCGGCATTCGACTCTGTTGATCGTGAGGTTCTATGGCAGTGTTTGTCACTGAAAGGAGTACCAAAGAAGTACATTAACCTTATAAAGGCTCTCTACTCGAACACAACTGGTCGAGTGAGAGCTTATGGCGAACTGTCATCAGAATTGATCACCTCAAGTGGTGTTCGTCAGGGCTGTCCACTCTCCCCATTCTTGTTCAACTTTGTCGTCGACGTACTTTTAGAGATAACACTCTCCTCATCTAAATTTACAGGGGTTGAACTTCTACCAGGAGGTTCACTTGTTGACTTAGAATATGCTGATGACATCGTTTTATTTGGTGAAGACACTGACAAAATGCAGAGTCTTCTGACCACTCTAAGCAACAATGCAAGCATGTTCGGGATGCGATTCTCTCCCTCGAAATGCAAAATGTTGCTTCAGGATTGGGTTACATCGACACCCGAACTAGTGATAGGGAGTGAAGTAGTTGAGTGTGTCGACCGCTTCACTTATCTTGGAAGTCTCATCAGCCCTTGTGGTTTAGTGTGTGACGAAATCTCAGCACGGATACAGAAGGCTCGACTAGCTTTTGCCAACTTGCGTCATTTATGGCGTAGGCGAGATATCCGTCTATCAACCAAAGGACGTGTTTACTGCGCAGCAGTTCGTTCCGTCCTACTTTATGGGAGTGAAACATGGCCGGTAAGAGTAGAGGATATCCGTAGGTTACTAGTATTTGATCATAGGTGTCTTCGAAACATTGCTCATATATCATGGGACCATCGAGTAAGTAACACAGTTGTTAGGAAACGGGTACTAGGTAAGGATGGCAAATCAATTGATGAAGTAGTGAAACTTCATCAGTTGAGATGGCTGGGACACGTGTTACGTATGCCCAACGACCGACTGCCTCGACGTGCTATGTTCAGTGGTATAGGAGTAGGTTGGAAGAAAGCTAGGGGCGGCCAAACCAAAACATGGCACAAGTCCATGAAGTCACTGACAAGTGAACTGAGTCATGTTGGTAGGTGTAGACTACCTGGTTGGGGACCGCGAGATGATAGCAACCGATGGTTAGAGACCCTGAATGACATGGCTCAAAATCGTTTGCAATGGCGCAGGTGCATCCACTCTCTGTGTTCTCCCAAATTCTAATCTTCTGAATTCTTCATGTCCCTTTTTTTCCTCTTTCCAAATTTCTTTCACTGGATTATACTCTTTAAATAACATCTCCAAACCCTAATCTTCCCGATTACTGCTTATACTCTTATTACCTCTACCACTACGGGATTTGAATCGACAACTGCATCTCTGTGCTAATGTGGTGTGGCAACTCGAACTGATGTACGTACGTACGAAGTTCTACGTTGTTACTGACTGACTGAAGTTCCTCCACTACTTGATAGAATACGTAGCATCGATTTCATAAGTGCGTTTGTTATTCGTTCTTAAATGTTATACTTTCCCATTTATTTTGCATCGATGTAACAAGGTTCTTGTTGATGTGTCAACATTACATAAACGTTATTTTAAAGATAATATCTTCATGTAATGAGTTAGGGGCTGATCTCCTATTCCGAGATTCATCTATTGACTCGGAATACACATGACGTATTGAACATTCGATGTAGGTTTCTTACGTAGGTTATGGTTATTTTATCACAGTTATCTTTCAAGTCATTTTATTGCCTACATGTTATGTCTCTGTTATTGTCTTACTGGTAAACTTCTCTGCTTTTTTTCTTTGAAAATATAAAGGAATCTTTAGCTCCACATATTCAAACTCTTGTGAATGGACCTGTGAAATTAGATGCCACTCGTGATAACATTTACACCTTGTTTGTCCGATTCAATCGTTTACCGGATCAAATGAATCTTGCAATTAACAATCTTAATAGATACAATCAAACATTATCTACTTCCGTCCAGTCTGTAAGTGTAATTTATGCACACACAAAAACTTTTCACTTGATTTTCATTTATTTACTTATTCATATTCGTACCAATAAATATTTGGAAAAAAACATACTTGTTTGACTTAGTAGCCATATTGACTTGAGGAAAAACAATTCCACTTACTATTCAAACAACGCTAACTGAATAGTGTGTCTCTCAGATTTATTGGTTAACTCCGTCGAAGATTAGGGTATGTAATTTTAATATCAAGAAATTTGGCACTATAATGTGAAATCATTTATTCAAATAATATTCTCAATGCTATAGAACACATCATTTGGTCACGGTAATATTTATATTGATTAGGAATTATGATGTTAAGTGATTACAATGATATTTAAAAGCATGAAAATTGGTTTATGTACTAAATCTAACACTATGTAAGTTTTCTCGATGGGACATTAATAATTAAGGGTAGATTATCAATCAATGCGAATTAGCTAGTATTAAAGATAGAAAGGATTGCCTGTAATCAAATTTAGAAGATTGTTATTATGAAAGTGATTATTAGTTTATTATGACATAATTTTTTAATCGATTAAAAGATAATCCACCTACACTGACATTTTAATGTCTATATTTTTTAAAGAATGATTTTTTAAAAAGTTTATTCTCAGTTGTGTCTAACATATTTTAACCATCGATTTATACGATCGCATTTTCTTCATATGTACACTTGAAAGGTAGATATATATTTTTTCATTTCAACTTAAGCTATTTTGATCGATTTTTCATTACGGACAGATATCAACTTATCCACTAGTACATACATAATCGTTGTCATTCAGATACGGTTACTGGTGAAAATATGTCACTGAGTCTATTTTGACTTTTTATTTATTTATTGTTATTGTTGTCAGAGTATGTTAGAGATAAAGCATAAAAAATGTTTATACACATATAGGTCAAATTAGATGTAAGCAAGTAATCAATTATGAACAGCTAACCATTGTTCAATTACTGGTGTGTACTGGAAAGTGTTCTGAATTTTCTAGTAATTCAGATTAATAAATTTAGTAATATACACATACTACTGATTTATGACGAGATACGATCATGTTTAGTGTGTCATTATGCATTATTCATGTAACTAGTTTACATTATATGAGTCGATTTTGTCTGTATATTATTTTTGTGGCATTTCAATAACACAGTGATAATGATCATCATCATGATGCTCAACTATTTACTTTTGTTTTGTATAGATCTTAACAATCAAATAATATTTACTTACTGGTTTACAATTGTTTATTACATTTTGTCAGTGTTTTTGTTTTGTGCATATCGGTCAGTCAACCATGATATTTATATAAGACCATATTTTTTATAACATTTGCCCATTTGGTACCAGTCAATGTTAACATTTACAGATTAGAGAACTAGAAAACAAGACAAACAAATGTATTGAAATAATTTTATCATTCTCATTGTTTTAATATTCTAATTTGTATTATTTAGCTCACTACTAATTCGTTGATTGTTCATGCATTTTTTTAATAAAAAAAAACACATTATTTTTTCAGTCTATGAATCGTGGAGTTAACAGATTCCATCCACTTTTAACTAAAGAATTACAATTGGCTGTTATAGCCACTTGGCATGATATTCCGTGTCAGTCACTTCGTTTAGCTGCCAAACGTGGAGTCGATTCAGTTTGTTATACATTTTTAATGCCATTTGTAAGTGTACATTTATCTGTGTATTTCGTAGTGATCGTTTGTATTATTACCCTATTCATCTGATGAGTGTCTAGATTTCAGTGTTTATTATTATTTGTATGTATATTGCCTTGACTATCGCTGAAACTATTACTATCCACAATAATTAAGTTCATAAATATGACTGTCCTGATAAATGAACACATCGTTGTCTAACTAATATCAGATTAGTCCAATTCTTAGTGCTGGTTGATTTCTATCGATCATATTGGTCCAATTAGTCTAATTAATTCAACATCACAATAATGTACTTTTTTCAGATTTCCTTCAACAGTAACTATTATATGTGTAAATATGTGTAGATCTTTTGTTACAGGAAATAAATATTTGTTTTCTTGTCTTTGATTCTTCAGAATGCATTTTGGACTGGATTAGGATTTACACTACTTCTTTTCATTCCCGCTATTATTTTCGCTGTTAAACTGGCTGGTTTATATCGCAAAACAGAGAAATATAGTCACGATTACGAAGAACCGTGAGTATATACCTATTTGTAGATCTGTTTTTTCATTGTGACTTATCACAAAATTGTATTCTTATCATATTACAATTTAATTTTTTTCATACGTATAGTTCCCTTTATTGTTTTAAAGACAGCAAAAACAAAGATTGGTGCAGAATAATATGAGTTCATCTTATTTCGTTAGGTTCTCATATGCTCTTCCCAACCTATGATATTAAAAATCAACGTTATTACAGATATTGACATACGTACAAGTATGAAGGTGATTAGAGATGAATATGTGTATCATATTGTTGCGAGAATTCTAATGGAGTTAATAATGTCATGAAATTTTTTGTTTCGGATGGATTAAGTGTGAGAGGAAAAATTCCTGAACATTGAACTGGAGATCATAACTCATAGAGTTATCAGATATTAGATGATTGTGTATTGAAGTAACTGAATATAGATTAACTTTATTTATCTATCCGAAACAAAAAGAATTTCATGATATTATTAACCCCATTGGAATCCTTCCTACATCATGGTACAAATGTTCATCTCTAATCGCCTTCGTACTTGTATGTGAATATCTGATTTTAAAATATTATTGGTTGTAAGTGGCTGATGAGAACCTAACGAAATAAGATGAACTCATATTATCCTGCACGAATCTTCGTTCTTACTCTCTTTAGTATTTTTTCTTCACTTTTTACACGTATGCATTTACTAAATACCACTGTAAGGGTCAAAGCATTACAAATAATGCATTATGTCTAGTTGTTCATTTCTTATGTATAAATAAATTTGTATATCTTTCTCCCATATATTTTTATGTCATGTCTAATTTACATTGTTATGGTTAAACTACCAATTGGCTATTTAGATCAAAATAAATAACATTAAAGAAACGAAGCAAACAAGATTCATACATCATATTTTTCTTTGACACTCGAACATATTAAAACAATAATATTCGCTCTTATTGACATTTAGTAACGTCAAGATTGTCAGTTTAAATAGTAGTAGTAGTGTGTGTTATTGATTATTGAGTAAATAATAAATGAAAATTATTTAAATGACTTAGTTTCTACAGGTTGGCATACTGAGATAAGGTGTTGCAAACAGTGCAATGATAAGGTCTGATTCGGCACAATCATCTAGCTAATAAGTAATAATCAATTTATATCATTATGTTACATATGGTGTGACTCATTAAGCACAACTGAAAAATAGTTATTTTCCAAAATGTTGATCTATGTTATTTAAAATAATTTTTAATGTAGTTGCAACGTTTCATTTTTCATCTAATAGTTTCTCGTCAATATAAATAGATGCATTAATAATAATGTTGTTGTTGAATTATAAATCTTACTAGATATTTCTTTCATTATTTGACCTTAAGGTTGGCAGAATCGTGAGTCAATATAAGCGTATAGATTTTCATTTAAGTGTACAGATTTCAAGTTATTAATTTTGATTTGACGTATACTTTATCTACACGAGCTACCAGTGTAGGATGTCAATAAATCTATATGATACTTTCACATTCTTTTCACATTTTTAGGCTTGTTTCTAGTGTAAATTTCACGCTAATAACGTAGTTTTATTGATTATTATACGAATAAACAAACAGGGTGTTATTAGTGGAGCAATGTCTCATTAGTTGAAGCGTTTGTTATCTAGATACTAAATCCTAGGTTTGAATCATGTCCCATCTGTTTTAATTAGGCTAAATAGCCTTTACATTTGGAGTATCGTTCTTAACTGAGTGCATTAATCTATACCTGGTAAAGTAACATAGTTTGGATTACAATAGTTAATAGACACAAACTTCATGTTCTCAGTAAACAGTCATTAAAAATGGGTTACCCTTGAAACTAATCATATGGGTCTAATCGATGTCACAAGTCACCCTCCGTTGTAATATTTGCTTATGGTGAATTCATCTCTCTTTTTTTCTCACTTATTTAAGGAATATAAAAAGCATCCAAAAGTGTTTTCTGCTTTCATTGACAAAAGTTGATGATAATTATCTTTAAGTTACTTCGATGTATTCGTCAAATGAAAAACTCATTTTATCAGTAAGAAAACGAGACCAGTTGTATTAATTAGGCAGATTTTGAAGACCGTATATGTAATAATTCTTTTTTGTATTGGTTACTTGAGTCTTTTAGTCCTGGAGTGAATATCAACTCTGAGATGCAGGTACTTCCGGCTGACGAGTCCCGGATAGGACGAAACTCACGTCCTGAATTCCACTGCTAATCACCATCATTTCAGCTCATATATGTAATAGTATTTTAGATTTGTTTTCTGTAAACATTTTACTAATTAAGCATAGCTACTAGATAAATTTGTGGTATTTCTCTATCAACGCTCTTTTTGTTTAATTTATGTATCATATGTACTATAACAAGTTCATTGTCTTTCAGTTAGGTTAGTCATATGTGTATTTATTGTACTATGCACTTGTTTAACATCAGTTTTCATTAAACACGTGTCTATTAAAATTTGCAAGATGAAAATTATACTGATAAATGTCTAAATATGTATATATCTTCAACGTTTTATTCTGTAAATTCTTAAAACAAACGTTTTATAGATAAACTGTAATTTAGAGATAGAGAGAAAGCAAATAATAGTTAAATTTTTATTTAATTGAAATTCACTCCCATTTTTTTTTCATCATAGTTTCAATAAATTGTTTCTGTAATTGCAAATATTTACCATAAACATTACTCTCATTGTCTTTTTATCTATTTATTTACTTTCAGGGATTACATATCATATCATGGCTTCTATATGAGACCACCAACAGATTATCAGGACAATTCACAGTAAGTTACTTAATATATCTTATCTATATCAAATTGAATTACTCGCATATATATATATGAATGTCTGTTGTAGAGATTGATGATCAGACTGATAAAAGTGGCATTTATAACTAATAAAAAAATGTATTAGTTTGTGTAATAATTTCATTCATTTTAAGAAGTGATATTTCCCGATTGTGCTACATTATAGACTATATAATTTCATGAATGTTTGTAATTACCTTTTTCACATAAGATTCATACTTTCATACCAAGTTCATTTGATAGTTAGTGTTTTTTGTGTTTGATAAATCCAAAGTGATTAGTGATAATTTATATGACTCTTTTCGGATTACATTTATGATGTATCATAGTCGAGTAACTTGTACCTTGCTAAAACTATAATGTATGAGGACTTACAATGAAATGAAATGATATTTCAGTATATTTTCAATTAATGTTTGAGCTTCCAATATTTTGATGAATTTTATGACTTAAAATATTTAAAATAATTGTTCTTAGTTTAAATTCATTTATTATTTCCTGTTACACTCTGTTATTTGAAGACGTTCTGCGGGGTATAAATCATCCTACTAAAGGCCCTTTATTGGAACGTTCATATTTAGATCACAGCTTGTCGTTAACTTTGATTTGAATCATCTGCGTTAAGTAATCTGCTTTAAGGCTGACACTGTCTCGATTTCATTCATCCTTTATCTTCATCTAAATCTTGAGCCTTGTTCCTTATTTTTATTCTTTGATTTCTTTTGTTTTTTTCTTCTGATGCATATGATTTTCAACTCGCTAATCATCGTGATATTTTCACTTTTTTACTATTATCTCTTTATTTCACTATGATGTTGCAGCAGAAACCACCGATCTGCACTTGTAGTAGGTCTATCTTGCTTTTCAAACTTTAGTCGTTAAGTTTTGATGCCTTGTCGAGTAACTGTTTCAATAAACTAACAGTATAACGGGCGGTGTTGGGTGGGGTAGGGGTTCGAACAGAATATACATGTCACTAAAATTGAATATGGTGCTGACAAATATTTCTGTTTTATTCTTTCACATAATAATTACCTTCAGCGCTGTATATTAATTTTGTTAAAATGTCTTTCAAATAGTTGTGTCTTTTTTTAATCTATCCCATATTACTAATTACTGACTTACCAAACAGTCTGACAAAATATGTATATCTTCTATCAGTAGGAATGAACTTTTCATCTTTCAGAAAAGTGAGAGACACGGAAAAAGAGAATGTGTGACAGAGAAAAGAAAGGAGATTCAAAAACTATTTTTGCTTGATTTTCTTATTCATCGTTGGGATTTTTGATTATCTGAAGTCTTTTTTTTCAGGAAAACTTTTCATTTCAATGTGAAAAGGTTTAATATTAAATACTACAAATGTGTTAGTAAAAATGAATGAATAATCTTGTAGTCATTTGTTTTGTTGCTGTTGTTATTCTCATTGTCATTATTTCTTCCAATGTTTTTTAAATCAATTTTTGCCAACAACACAGCTGTGTAACATTATTCTTTATGAATTTATACTTTTTATATTGTTCTTATATTCTGTCCATAGGTTTTCTTTGCTGACATTTATAACACGAACATATAATAATAGTAGTTAAGTGTTATTTAATATCTCATCATCAATGGTACTGATTTATTGTTGATACCCTTGAAAGAATTTGTATTCGAGCTTTTGGCACCATAAATATTATATCTCCGGGTAAAATCTACTTTACTATCTGGAGCAAAAAATTGCAACATTGAGTACAAAGATGATATGGTTTCTTTGTGAAATCGAACCCCAATTTCTCCTAATCAATGTTTGTATGTTTGATGCAGCACTATCTAAATGCGGATTACTTCTTAAACTGGCAGGTTCTAACATTCACTTTATTCGGTTAGTTGTTGAAAATAGTCAAGGAGTGCATGTGTCTGTATAAGTAGTGGTGGTTCTACTGTGGACAAGGTCAGTCTACACGCCACTCTCGACCACGTTTTGCAAATCTTATCTCAGTGGCTCTCTTGCTGTTATGACTTCTGCCCCTGTCAATTATCACGTGATAAAATCGCCAACCAGAATACCGGCTTGCATGTCCCTATGCTAAACCAGTGATACATCAACCAGCACTAAATCCTTATTGGTCCTCGAAATAGTAATTTCTCGCTTAGCCCTGCCCGTTGAGTCCAGAACACAATCTCAGCCTCCACTGTATAAATCGTATATTTCAGACGTACTTGGTTTATATACAAGCAGACTAGACAGCGTCACACCATAAAATGCAAAATAATAGCTTTATAGGATTGAGCCAGAAGTGGCTATGAGTTTAGGAGACTGTAGCTAATAAACTGGGAATAGATTAAGAATGGCAAATCGTATAACAGTAGCCAATCGGTCATATGAAAGCTTATGATAAAAGGAAAATGATTATACATATCTAGTTAATTAATAGTCACCCAACAAGAATATATGTAATAATAGTCCCTAAATAATCCTTATCAGTTACCATTCATTTATTCTTCGTTCGGATATAACACTTACTATGAATTATTTTCCCACATTAAGGTGTTGTGGTAAAAGTGAATAGGTGACCATTTTGTGGCATGGAACTCGATATGTAAAATAACTTTAGAATTGACATGTCTGCCCGTCATGACTTCTATATATCAACGAGTTTCTTTAAGCTATTCAGCTTAGTGTTATAAATAAATAGACCTGTTGTGTCTTAAACTTTTGTTGACGTCTATACTTGAAATTGGTTAATACGGTAACATCACATGTCTATATGTCGCGTTAGTGATTACTACCAGATAACCTGAAAATAACATTTCAGCTGAACGTGAAAATATTTTAACATTAAAAGTAACATGCTAAAAATTTATTGATCTGTATTCTCTGTTCATCTGTCTGTCTATCTATCCGTAGCTACTTGTTTATTGACGTTTATACTTTATTTACCAACTTATTCAATATTATCGGTTTAGTGTGTATGTGTGTGTTACGGATGCAGTGATAAAGTTAATGAAAAACTTCTTGATTCATTATTTCCATTATTATGCTCATTTTTGACTTGGTCTTTGTCTTATTATTCATTATATAATTAAAGATAAGGTAATACTTATACGCATATTGAATCATCAGTATATATATATATATATATATACATGTTGCAAATTGACAATTCTCCAATATTTTTTTTATCAATATTATTATTGTTATTATGATTGCGATCATTATTTTAATCACTATTATTCCTATTTTCAATAAAGGAAACCCGAAACAAATCTCGTAAACATAAAGGTATGAATGAGTCATTAATTTCTCTTCTATTTTTCCCCGTTTTTGATTTATAGTATACACACTGTTTTCTATTGCATGCTGTCATATTCAACTCGGGAATGTCCCGTCTTTTATTTGTTTTACATAAATGTATATCAATGTTATATATGTGTCCAGTGTAGACATATTTACACATGTCTGTGAATGTTGTTTTTCGTTATTCTTGTTATATTATCTTACTACTTTAACTGTCATTGTCATTGATTTTCATTTTAATCTTATCACTTTTCCAACATGGTTGTTTTTAAAGCAATTAGTTGTTTTGGTTGTTTTTCCCGAAACTATACTGATATGATTTTCGTTCCATATACGTTATGCTTGTAGAGGATGACGGGGAGTGGGTTGAACATAGTAAAATATTTGGTAATGTCGACCATGATTGTGCTGGTTTTTCACTTTTCAGTTTTGCTCACACTTACATATTTTTTTAAAATTTTGTATCCAGTGCAGTTTAAGTGTTATTTATAAATTTTTGACTGAAATTGTTAGTATTTATGTATATCAACATTTCTATGTATCAATTACGCGTATATTTGTGTTTTTAAGCCAGAAAAAAGACAAATTTCTGTCCGGCTAAGTTAAATAATAGTTGTAGATCGACAGGCACAAAATCGATCCAATATTTTCTAGTCATTCTGGTTCAAGTTTAAATCTCTCTTCGTCTACTTCATTTTGTTCAATTTTGTAGCAACAAAAGCCAAGTACACTAATATGGTACCTGGTAAATAAGTTAAATAACACTAGTATGTTCCTAATATTTATAGTAAGAGCGTGTTAATTGTGTACTAATAATATTCTAGTGAACTGACTTATTATAATGCTTTTTTCTTGTTCTGTAATTGAATTTACTATCTAATATAAAATACATCTTCGAAAAAAATTTATATGGTTACATAATTTAATTCGTATCACTATGTATTTATCTCTGGGTTTTATCTAATTTATCTGAAGTTTTAAATACAATTATATGTTGTTTTAGTTAATGAAGAAAACTCTCCTCATAACATAAGTTTAGATACTGAATCAAGTATGTTGTAAATGTTATTCTTCCTTAAAATATACTATTGAATTTTATATTACTTTAAGAGGATTACGTCAAATAAATTCATCATCTTGTGAAATAAAACGTTCTATGTTCTGTAGGAAATATTCAAATAAGTTAAAGATAATAATGACATTTGAAAAACAAATATAGTTAGGAAGTCAATAAGAAATAATATGAATATTTTCAATAGTTAGTCTTCGTCTTAGTAGTAGTAGTATTTAATACCTTAACAATTTTTTCCTTTTACACTCCATACCAACCATAACACCCTTGTATGTGCAGTGTTAATAACGACACATCTTCAGTTGCACACTTGTTGAATGTCATTTTTGGTTTCCCTACAGCAAATTCTGTTTCTGAATAATTAAGAATTTTTGTAATACGAATCAAAGAATATGTGCTCGAATAAATCGAATGTCTGTCACATAACAACATATCAACATTAATTATCCACAGGCTTAAAGAGGAAATGGAACTTTCAGGATAACTTTATGTTCCGTGCATATGTAAAATTCAAAGTGGAACAACTCTATCTATTCAGTAGCATTCAATAATCTTGAGGTACTTAACAAACCAAACTAGACGTGATGACAATCAATCAGGTAGCAACAAATCTTATTGCGGAAATATAAATTAGCGAATTTCATAGTGGTTATCCTTTAAAAAAAGAACTAACATGTAATAATAGAAAACTAGATAATCTTATCTCTTTTTGGTAACACTTAACTAATACTCACTGAAAGAATGTATCACTATTACGACTTTATTCACTCCTCACTCGGTATATCTTTTATGATATCTGTTATTTCTTTTCTAACTTGCTGGCGATCAGTTAGTGTCTTACTACCACCTTTGTCTAATAACTTCTCATTTATAAAGTATAAATATCTGTCGAAACTTAGTATCCAAGTATCTGTTTGTTTAGTTAACTCCAAGCTATAATATTTTGTTTAAGCGTTAATAATACTTCGAGGTTGCCGAATCTGTCAACTTCGTTTTTGTTAGTTAAGTGGAGTTAATCAACACTCTACAGCGTTAAAATAAGTTTCATCTTATTAAAAAGTCTTGAAGTACGTGCTGATTCAAATTCATCTAAGGCAATGCAACCTGTATTTGTAGACAATTATTCGACTTGATCTCTAAAAACTTTAAATATAATTCCTCAGTCGTGTTTGCAGCATGTTCAACTGATCAACCCCAACAAGGCACCAAACAAGCTTATGCGAACCACTGACAGTCTCAATTGCAGCACAAAAGTAATTTTGGCACAAATTACCTTTACACTTCAAATCACGTAATACATTTTCTGCCTTAAGCAAGAGGAGAAAGTAAAATGGTTTATTTGTGCTCAATCTATAATCAAAGAGTGACTAACAAATGATTTGAATTTAATGTGAATAGTGCAGCTGCAGAAAAATAATTTCAGTGAAAAGTGGAGGATCACATGAAATAACACAAACCTATCACCGTTTTACCAGCGTTGGGAATAAAGGACCCCAGATCATTTTGTCGGGGAGAGGTCATAGGCGGCACAAGTATTAAGTCCTACACCGAGGTTCTAATTCAGTTGACTTCCTTCAGTGTGCTCTGACATATAATTATGTTTTTTATGTGAAGTTTGTTTTTATTAGCTTTATTCAACATTATATTTTTGGTACAATACAGAATTCTCAGTACAAAGTATTCAAACAAGTTTCTGTTTCTTACTTCTTGGTCGATACTGACGATAAATATTAAGTGATCGCCAATTAGGTTGTAACTTGTACAACGAAAGATCGTACACTTTTAAGAAACGCACCTGAATAGGTTATGCGAATAATAGGCATAATGATGTATTTGTTATAACTTGTGCTCTATTAAGTTCTAACTTAATGATACCACAAATTAGAGCAAGGAAATTTATTGACCGAACCAATGACTCGTAAACCCGTACGAGCAGTCTAGATTCCTTATCGGTCCTTCTTCCTGCCTAGCCCTGTCTGTTAAGTCCAGAATACCAATCTCAGCCTCTGCGATATGAATCATTTATTTCAATCACACTGAGTCATATACAAACGAAACAGAACACATCGTACCATAAAATAGGAAACAACATTTTTGCAAGATCTAGCCAAAAGTGGCTGTAAATGTGGGAGACTGTAATTGACAGATCAGGTAAAACTCAAGAGCGGTAAATCGTATAATAATAGTCCCTGAGTTAAAATAAAGCTTATAATATGCATAGTTTAGCCACTCAACAATTATACAGTAAAAATATGTATTGTATTGGTCCATAAATGGTTCCCAAAAGTTACCATAATTCTCGTCGGGATATAACAGTATTAAAGCAAACGAAAATAGAAAACTTGTTGATATATCTAGATGGCAGGAACCGGTAGTCCTTTTCTGTTAATGTCGTGTATATAAGCATGTAATTCCACCGAAGAGAATACCTATTCTGCGGGCTAGTGTTTTTTCTTCTGATATCAATTGATTGGGAGCTCACATTGATAACTCTGTTTTATGAGCAGCTATCATTGCATTTCATCTGTCGGTCGATATTCTTCTCACTCACTTTATCAACTATGACCATCGCGTGCTTGCTAATTCCTATTTTATAACATAACTCGCAACAGTAAATTGTAGTTGTTTACAAACTTGTGACTATTGTATATGCTCAGTTTTTTGATAACTTTGCTCTCCTACTTAGATTAACATATTTTTCTAAATACTTGAAAGTAACTGGAACAGGTTTTATAGAGTTTTATCAGAACACCTTGTAGTAACTTCCAGATTTTTGAAAGGCTCCACACAATCTCGTTAGTATCTTTGTGTATAAAGTTGGTTTTGAGAAGCCTAAATTAACATTTGAATTTGGTTGGCAATCAATTTCTACCCATAAACAGGAAGTCTTCAGGATTTTTTCATCCCTGTCTTATTTTTCAAAGAATATCCATCGTCATAAGCTGCATATATATTCATATTACTTTCCAGTAATTTTCTTCGTTTGTATGCGTGTGTATGGATGCATTTAACAGCTGAATACGGACGTTACTTGTTTATGAATGCTTTAGTTTTTTGGCAATATAACATTCCCATTGAATTTCTAATTGATTAACCAACTCACTTTATTTCTCTCTACTGTAATCCTTCAATATATATATATATATATATATATATATATATATATATATATATAAAATTCTGACGCTAATTATGTTCCCGTCATCTCACCGATTTCAATCTTTTACGCACCGACTGTTCACTCCGTATTTTTACACTAACTCACTGGCATACCTGTGTTCTCTTTTATTTTTCTTCAAGTTGCTTCTGTATTATATTATCACTATCATTTTCGATCATTCAATTTCTCCGTACTTTTATAATCACAGAGTCATTTACATTTTTTATCATCTGTATAGGTTATGTGGCTGTTCCGAATCCAGGAGCATAAAAGGTACACAATAGTTTCGAGAAGTTCATATTTTTACAAAAACGAAATGTAGTGTTTTTCTTTGGTATCAGCTATGCACCCTCACCTTCCGAGTGTATTAACTTTACTTTTTTATGGTGATGTAAACAATTAACTATAAACAACTAATGTTATTTTCTTACGAAGTTAGCAAATCTCTTTTTGTTACAATACGCCTAATTGGTTTGCCTGTATGCCCAAACAGCTGTATTTAACGCTCAGGTATTTGCTACATATTGTGGGTTTACATAATTACCAATGGCTTACCATATGTTCTCCAAATTGTTTCCCGTTTATCGCTCAACTATGTATGTTTATGTATCATAACGATCCATCTATCTACCAGCTACCGTTCATTTATGATTTTCTTAAAACAGTCAAATAACTGATAACAAGTAGAACGAGGCAGTTTAATACTTTCCTCAGTATATGGCGGGCATAGTTAATCATATGTATGTGATGGTTAATACATTGTGAGTAGTACAACTCAACATTCAGGCTAAAGTCTGCACGTCGAACTATGATTTACATATTGTATGATGATCTTAGATTAATTGTGAACCTTTTGTATTCCGATAGGATTTTAGAGCATCAGTACTGTGCTTCATTTTCAGACGTTATTAACATATAGGAATTATCATTTCATAATGTCACAGTAATTATCATCACTTCATTTAAAGCTATAAGCTAACATATCTTTCATCTGATAACAAAATACGATAGTTCATATTCCTAAATGTTGATTAAAAATGTTATCGTTCATAGATATAATGTAAATACTATGATTCGCTAGTCATGAACTACATCATTTGAGAATTGTAATAATGCTTCAAGTGAATGTTTGTCACTTACTAATTTAAACTGGGGCCCATGCACACCATTGGTTTGGAATCAGGGTTTTCCAACTTCCCTTGGTGGGTTCCCCATATCCACTGAACCGGTTATAGCGCCGGTCATTCGCTTTTCGTCCTCTCAATTTCGTAAACAACAGCCCCACCGCGGTAAGGTAGTGGGTAGGACTTCCCTGGCAGTGATTTTATGTACGTGGTCATGTGAGAGCATTTCGAGTAGAAGAGCTGACTTTGCCCACCCTCGGCCGTACCGGGAGGGGGGCTAGATACTTTTAAGTCATAAAATAGGAATCTGATTGTTTGACATTCCTGCTCCCATACAAATATCAAAACAAATGGTAATATTAGTTTGTCAGTAAAATTTAACGGCGTATAATCCTTCACAAGCGAGGGAGTTTTTGCTTCCTCTTGAACTTTATCATACAAATTTTCAGTTTGCCACTTTTTATTTCGAATATAATTTAACGTCTCAAAATTATGGATATAATGAGCTTTTAATTTCTTTCCACTTTCATCTTGTGGCTGGTAGCAATAAACACTTATTTAATGTAGTAGCTCATTTTCAACGTAGCTCGAAACACTTTCGTGTTTTTTCTCCTAACAATTCGTATCACTTACTTTACGTACGTCTGTTACCCTTCCTGGCCTATAAGCTGTAGACCAGAAACCACCAATTAATTCTATTCTGGGATTTTCTTTCCAGTTGTTGACAAATAGTACTTACTTGTTTGATTTCTGCCTCCAGTTACCGGTGCAGTATTTCCTTTGGTTTTTACCTTGAGTATTTCAAGTTATGGCTTGCCTCGGGATGAAGTTTGATGATTTCCACAGTGTTTTCTATCCACCTCAAAAGTATTTCCAGCTGGTTTATTCTCCGTCATAGTAGGTTATGGCTGATAGTGTCTGATCAATAGATCTCGAGTATCTTGTGTAGACAGTTGTTTATGAATACCTGTACACTTTTGATGATGATTCTCCTAATTTTAGCTCCTTACTATAGAACTGTTTTAACATTATTTTTGAAAATTCTGACTTGAAGTTGGCGGACACTTGTTTTGATTTCCAGGCGTTCTTTTTTTGTAGAAATGCTGCCCTCCATATCTGCATTAAATTTCCCTTACTTATCGATGATACTCCCGTGGTATTTAGAGGCTTTTATCTCTTTCAGAGCTTCACCATCAAGTGTGATTAGGTCGATGCTGGCTGCATGATATTTTCAGGATTTTGCTTTTTCCTCGTTAATGTTGAGGCCTACTGCTGCTGCTCTGGCTGTCTTCACTTGCATTTATTGCCGTGTATGCGATCGGAGGTTTAAGTCGTCTGTTAATTTGAAATTATGTAGCTGTATCCAAGCTGTATATTGTATTCCATGTTGCCTCTGAGATGTGGAGGTCTTCATAATTCAATCAGCCAGCAGAAGGAGGAAAGAAAGCAAGAGTAAGCAGCCTCGTTTAACACTAGTCTACACTTGTAATGCATCTATAAGCTGCCTTCCGTGCACGACCTTGCACTGTGGTCCGTCGTAGGAATTACATTTGATGTCGATGATCGCAGGTACACCGGGGTCGAAGATTCCATAAGGTTCTCCTATCCATACTGTAAAATGCTTTCTCATAGTCAAGGAAGTTGATGTATAGTGACGGATTCTATTCCGTTGCTTGCTCAACGATGATATGTAATGTCGTGATTCGGTCTGTGCATGATCGATCCTTAATGATTTCTTCGATGGTGGGTGGAGTGTCATCTATGGGAAGGTCTTTGTGTGCTGCTTCGATGTCCAGTGGGTTCAGTAGGGCTGGGGTTTCACTTAACTTAATTAGAGAGAGGTTTTGTCTTCTCATTTCCGCAGTTACTTGAGTGATCCTCCTGATCTCTCACATTGTGTGGGCATTCCATTACCTACATCAATTTTTGCTGTATTAGTCAAAAAGAGGAATCGGCCGGGTTACTTCCGAATTATATCTGCTTTTAGCATAAGGCGTCATGACTGTTCTAAATGAAGACCCTTCAACTCTAAGTGTAGAGTTTAAAATGATTTTTTCCTGTTTTCTTATACAGTGTTTTAATAATGAAAATTAACTAACTAGCTTTGCACGGCTTTTCCACTTACAGATTTACTCATTACTTGGTGTGTTTATGTTCACTGCCTAAAATATAATAGAATTGGTAAAAATATTCTTACGCTTTTCAAATATAAACTAGTTATGCTAAGGACAATGTTTTAAACCCATGTTCACTTGGACTGATTAAGGAAATAAAATGAAGAGAAACAGTCCATAACGTTGACAATTTTAATTACTGGGTTTGCTAATCATGTGGTCGAATCTTATGTTAAATATTGGTGACCGTTTTACTTTTCATTAACGTATCATTTATCAACCAAATCAATGTTATTTAACTTTTATTCCTCACTAGTAGTTGTCCAGTTTTGTATATCTCTGTTCGTTCATCAGCAATGATTTTCTTAAAATTTCTTTCAAAGTTCTTTGATTCTTACTTTGTTTGTATGTTTTTACTACACAATGCACTAAAATGCTTTAGCTTTTGTCTTTTCCTAATCCTTATGTAGACGAATATTACTTTGACGAAATTTGTGGGTATATTTTTAACTGCTTCATACGTGCTTACTTACTCCTTGCAACGTAATGTCTTTTTTAACCTGATAGTAATGAAGCATTTTGATAATTTAACCAAGTTAATTTGACATCCCTGCAAATAGTTATATTCACGAAAACATCATTTTCATGTAATATCACCTACTAATTTTCTTGATGATTTATATGAATACCAAGTATTTATAATATTCATATTCACTATAACATAGTCAAATCCACAACAACACATGTTTTATACGATTAAATGCTGAAAATGTATTATCATTAGTTCCGTATAATATTAATTACGTAATATCTGTCACTGGTAGCTATGAAATTAAAATACAACTTGAATGAAGATATATTTCTTCTCATTTGATTCCTCCTCATAATTCTACGCTAATATATGCGTTTATATTTAAGTATAAATTTTGGTTGACCAACTTAACTCTACATCTCAATGTTAATTTAGTAGTAGCTCAATAAACGCGAAATTAAAACTAAAACTCGATTACATAGTCGATTAATTATTGCAACTAACTACGTAAGAATAAGCATAGAAACCAGGTAAGTTGGAATTTAAACGAACATAAGTATTTATTGAAACGTTTAGAAATAATTAAAAGTGGGTCCCAAAAGATTTCATTAATCAGATTGACAAAACACAGTACGTAAGAATAAAGTTAGAAAATAATGTTAAATAAATTTTATAAGGCGTAATTAAGTGAAAGACTAGGATACATAAAAAGGCTGCACAAATTTTTTTATGTACAATAAAACTAAGCTTATTTGTGTATATTCTAATTGAAGTCTAGTTTGTGTATGAGATGATTTCTGAATAAGTTCGACAAGACTTTTTGAATAACTTTGAGTCCATGAAATGACTAATATCAACCACTAGATACACCAGATTAGAGTTTCTTGCGAAATCAATAGTTCTTGGGATCATAAACGTTTTCCATGAACAAGTTCAAACCGAAAGTAGTGTTTTATTTGTTTAATTTAACGCAATTGTTAATCATAATAATGTTTTTAATTTGCTAATAGCAAAATGCTGACTATTTTATTTATTATTTTTCCAAATCGCCATTTCATTTTATTGTAGTGAAAAGTCAATCCAATGGATCTAGCGCACGGAATTCCCATTCACGTTATCAACAATTATCTGTTTATCCATATGATGCCTATGAGTAGTATAGTGTTGGTAATCATAATAGTCGTTGTAGTTTCATGAATCATAACAATCCTTCAACTCCTTTACACAAGAATTACTACGCATACAGAATAAAATTGCTCTTGTTCCTTTTGTACACCATTGGAAACAAAAAAAATTAATAAAGATTCATTCCCAATAATATTATGCACTAATTAATTGCTTTTGTGTTAATCATCATAATCACATATTAATATTTGGTCATCAGTTTCTTTCCTCTTCCTCCCTCTTTTCCTGCTATTCTCTCTGACCCATGATTGTGATTAGTAAATATCACCAAAAAACGATCTGTATATTATATTTCGTGTTAATCTATTCAAATTCCATTCTTCCTTTTATTAAAACAAAATATAGTGTCCATTTATTGTTGAATTTATTTTCTCACACATGTTAACAAAACCATTTAGTGTTGTCTTCATTTTTATCTGCGTTTAGGAATTTTTAGCTTAGTGTTCTGTTGATTTTCGAATTCATTTTTCCTACTTATATTGTCGCTGTTGTTAGCATATATTTGATAGACTTCACATACACAACATGTAAGTGATTAATAGTAGATGCATGTTTGTACATGTGTGTACTTGATTTCCTTTTATGTATTTATGATTCAATTTTCTTCTTTGTTTGTTTGTGTGTATCGCTCATAATTTAATTTTATACTGTTCTTCGTTTCGCTGTATAGGTCTATGTATATGTTTATCATCTGAATTCCTCTTTTTGGCTTATGTTTATATTCTTACTGTTGTCAATTTTTTCTTTTTTCTACTTGCTTCACCTTTCTGAAATTATATATAATTAATTCTGCTGGGTTTTTTTATTTTTAACCAACATAAGAAGTTATCTTCTTTATATTTCCATATTTTTTGGATTAAAAAGTCTTTAAAGTAATACTATTAGTTTTCATTAAATTTTTCCGTGTAAATTTCTCTCTGTATGTAAGTTTTTTTTCGGGAAGGTGTAGGAGTTTGTTAGTAGAAGATTTCATCAAAAAGAAGCAAACAAATAAATAAATTTGAACTAACTTATTTGTAAGGAAAGAAACAACACACAAACTCTGCACATTGAATGATTTTCTTCTAAAGATACCATCAGTATTTATACAGAATACAATTGTTTATTACATTCTATTTGGTAATAGTTGTACAAGATGAAAACAGTTTTTTTCTAAAAAAGAACTGATTAGACAATAATTCATTGTTCCTCATCTTGTCTTTTTTTTTAATTGAAAGGGATTTTTTCATGTTTCTCATTTGTTTAATACGTTTTATCATAACTAAATTAATAAATTGATTAAAATTACTACTGCTTTTATCCCCTTGCTAAATAAATTAATTATTTAGGTATTTAAGTGGAATTAGTTAGTCAGCACTTCTGATAAGCTCAATATTGATATTATAAGTGATTCGCCATGTAAATATGTTTATGACCTAGTTCAATTTTGAACTATATTTTATGTGTAAAGAAAATGTCTTGTTATTTGGTTACCTGCATGCGAAATCGTTGGAATCGCATCCAAATTTATGATGTGATAGGGTAGGAAATCAAGTGTTTCTTTAAATAATAATAACTGAATCACCAAGTACTATCTGGTTACCTAATTCAAAGTAGGTAGGATGGGATTCGAACGTACAACCTACTGGTTGAAATCTGATTGGTTTCATTAATAAACCACCAATTCTATATAAATTGTATATGTAATAACATGCTACAAGATGATTTCTTGGCTTTCTCTATCATATGTTTTCAATTGTGATTGATGAGCTTATGCGTTTCTAGAGTGCAAATTTAAAAAAAGATTCTATACAAAATAGAAATCAATATATTCCCGATATAATTATTGAGTGCATACCAGTTTACAGACATTACCAGATTAATACAAAAAAACAGTATTACATGTAATAGCCAGAGATATTTGGTCAAATTCTTTGGAATGATATGATCCATTAGTTGTTTTAGGAGGATTACAACAATGAAAGGCAACAGTTGGGAACCATGAGTTCTTATCAGGGAGATCATAACATTCTATTGGTGTATTAATGTTATGCAAAAAGTCATTCCCAGTGCTATTACAAAGTAATCTACAACCACAGCAAAATTTAATATGATAGGTTTGCTGTGATGCAAGTGTTAAGTTGTTATCTAATCTACTGATTTAATTAGATAGTTAAATTAACGTGAGGCATAAAATATTTCCGCAGAGGTAATTTTGTTATGCTTTGTAAAAACAATCGGTGATTTATGCTGATTAATACTATATTTTACATATTATCTTATACGTACAGTTAACTGATCCAAATCTTTAAAATTGAGAGTTTAGTAGTTAGCTATAGAGGATGAATAATAGAAATAATTAAGTTTTATCAAATGAATCGTATAACTGATGACATATCCGTCGATTGTCGAATGAACCATTATCAATTGATTGTTAGTCCTATGATAGTGTTGTCATATGATAAATAGTTTTTTACTCAGTACAATGATTAATGATGAACTTTATTGTTTTTTATTATAAGACATCTCAATTAATTAGATACCGATTGATTAGTGAAATTTCATATGATATTAAATTACACTTAGTTGATCAAATCTAATTGTATTGTTGAGTACATCAAAATTACGCGCTTATGAACTATGACCAGTTATCCAGATATTGAGGATATCATAAAAGAGTAATCTTCATAGTTTAGAGAAAAGAGCCACCGATCGGTAGCTTGACGGTTCGCTGCGTCCACCTCCTTTGAAAATTGGTGTGGTGTGAGCCAGATTCCAAATTTCCGATAATGTGCCTCGGCTTAACGAGTGTGGGAACATCACGCTAGGCGGTGTTGTCAAGATTGAAACTGCTTCCCTCAGTATGTCAGAATGGACCATATCCGAGCCAAGAGAAGTGTCTGATTTTTAGATGTTGCAGTTTCCTGTACACCAAGTAACGTTCAGGTTCACTTCGAAAAGTCCTTTGCAGTTGCAGATAAAGCTTTCGTCAATACGGTTAATGTGGGTCGGTTGAAATGTCCGAGAGTATTGTTCGGCTAGAAAGTTAGCGGCGTCCCCGTCGTTATTGGTCGGGCCATTAGGACTTAGTAGTTGGGAAACTCCAGTTTCGGCTTATCGAAGAGAGACTGCATAACGGAATAAGCTTTTCGGATTGAAGACACATTTATCGATAAGCTTTATCTATTATTGAAGCCTGTCTTCTCTTTTTGCCTTAGTGCATATTTTACTTATATGCTTGTATTGCGTGTATGCGCCGTTGTTACCAGTTCGTTCGTATTCCGTGCAACAGTGTCTTTTGCGGCTTAGCAATCGAAAAGTTCGGTTCTTGATGACTGTAGGTTGCTTGTAGATTTTGGGAACCATTTGAGGAATAAACTGCCTTGTAGCATATAAAATCGTGTGCAGTAAGAAATCCCAATGAGAATCCGTATCAAATTGAGGGTGAACGGGTACGTTTGAAGCACTTGAGCTAATCGGCTCGTACAACCGTGGAAAATATGTTTCATGATTAATGGGTGCAATACAAGTGAACACAGCTTCCGACATAACACACCAGAACATAGTGGGATGTTTGAAGACCCAAGTCTGTTCAGCTCAACAGTCAGCCCATAGTGCTTTGGGTAGAAAGCTAGATATTGTTGGTGAAATACATTGTAAAGTCACTGCAATGACCATAACGGAGGAGGTCATATCGTATATTACAAAACGCTCACCAATCAATTTATTGGGTTTGGATTGGATTGAGATGTAAAGATTGGCAAATAGTCCCATAAACCTAATCTGGAATCAAAACGGGACTATGGGAGACAACCACAAAAACTCAATAGACGCACTAATAAGCAGAAATAAAAAATATTTGATGCTGGTCATGGATAATGTATGAGAGAGACTTCATGGAGATTTTGTGGATCCAGCATAAGAGTCATGTTTCTAGTTATCATGTACGTATTTACAAAGAAGTCGGAAGTATATATTATGCTGAACTGTATAGTTAGAGAGACTATCAAAAAGTTGTTCACTTTGCTTAATTGTTTCGAGGTCCCAGAGACTTTGATGGCAGATAATGGCTCTCATTTAACCGTTGACACATTCAGTTAATTGTATGATTTAAATGGAATAACTCGCTAATGTTCTTCACCCTATCATCTTCAGTCTAACGGACATGGAGAACACTACATGGACATCTTCAAAAGAGTCAAGCAGCCAACGAGCTTTCGGTTTTTTAGAGAATCACTTTTACTCCTGTTATACCAGATGGGGAGTCACCAGGTGAATCCATGTTTGGGAGAAATATACGGACGATTTCTAACCCTACGCTACTCCTGAAAAAGTGGGTTGCCACAGGAAAAGTAGTTGTACTTGCAATTATAACATGGTGGAAAAGGTATTCATCAAATCACACCAGCGTCGAAAGCTATGGAAATCATGGATAATTGTACAAAATATTGACAAGTTTTTGTACATGGATAAGCTATACGAACCAAGTCCATAAAGATAGAAGGACGATGAAAACTAGTGGGGACAAGTGAATCGTTCACTAGATATACGTACAGACTATTACAAAGTAAAAGCTTCGAATGAGAACGAAAGCAACTAATGAAAAATGAGGGGGAACACCGCCACAGACCAGCCATCATGTTTAAAGTAAAACCGAGAAAGAAGTCATATATTTTATCAGAGATGGACGTTGGAGGAGTCACAAAATATCCCTCGATTAGTCACTAGAGGCTCAGGAATCCTCGAAAACTCGTTAATCAGTCGACGTTGAATAGAACCATCGCCGAAACATATAGAAAATTTGGAGTGTTATGGCACAGGTATTTTGGGATAACTGCTTATGCGATTATTGTAGTTAGTATGGTTCCGAAAGATCCCAGAAGCTCAATGCTATCTGTAATGGTGTAAATACTGTTATCTGTCTGTCCGTTAACTAGCTTTAGAGTAAAGAGTCTTTTTCACTTTTCGCGCTGTAGCGGTAAATAAATCCCCAAAATAAATAGCTCTGTAATTTTCCGAAATTGGATACTGACCACATTAGTTTTAATGGACTCACCAAGCTGAAGGTGCTCAGTCATGCAACCGCACTAGATCACGAGTGTGAACGCCGTGTTCAACATCTACTGCAATCGCTTCCCAGATTAGATCAGACGATTCTCGATATATTGATAGTCAACAAATATATCTTCCAATCTCCTCGATTCTGTCTTTTGGTTTCACTTGATGTGTGTGATTCATATTAGGTGTTACTGGTTAAAGCGTTATTAAACTCCGAATACCTGTGGCATTTTCATTGGTGAGCCCAACGTGATCTGGCACACCAAATTGCCTTATTTTAATTTTTTATACATTGTGATATTTTTTCCGTGTTTTTGGGTATATATATTTTTCACTCGTTCATTCTCGTACTTGATATTTCACTGTGACTGAACAGGCACCCAAGATACTTAAGCTAAACACTATGTCCCCAACTTCGTTCCAACTGATGCCCTTCTGGCCAGACAACATCAAAGCCTGGTTCTGCTACGCAGAGGCTGACTTCCACGAGCATGGCGCGAACGACACACGTGCACAATTACTCGCAGTAGTCAAGGCACTACCGCGCGAATTCAACAGGTACGTAACGTCTAGTATGTTTACTAGTGATATTTCTGAACCCTACGAAGCGCTGAAACGTTCTATCCTTAAACGCGGAGACCTAACTGATTAATACAGGTTAGATCAGCTCCTCAATAGCATCGACCTGCAACACGGTTCTATGACAGACATGTTGCTAAGAATGAGGGAGGTGATTGGTCGAAGGACTTTCGATGACGGCCTATTCAGACGACGTCTCTTATCTAAGCATCCTCAACAGGTGCAAGCTATGCTAGTCTCGTTTCAAAACAACGCCTTAGACGAGCTGGCTGCATCTGCCGACCGCGTCTTAGGAATCACCAAATCTTCTGATGCCAGCGTTTCTTCAGTCAAAGAAAAGCCTCAAACGACCTGGAATTATGAAATACCCTTACACGTTATCTTAAATTTCGTAAAGACCGTAAGCGGTCACACACTCCACGACAATGGTTCTAATTTTTACATTACGTACCTCTTTCCAAGAAGACTTACTTTAGCATTCTTCCAGTCTTTGGGTAACTTACATTGAGTTTCAGGCAAACAAGAAGTATAATCAAGGGATTGATAATAAAGTATCCTCGTCCACTTAACAATCTGGGATGGACTCCATCAGGTTCCATAGAACTACCTGTATCAAGTTTATTTAATAGGCCAAGCATTGACTACTTTGATGGTCGCACCGTCTAAAGTGTGGATGGTGGGAAGTACACAAAAGGAAAGAGCTTGTGGTGGTTGTGGTTCTAACCACGCTGCAATTTGATAACTGAAAAAATCCACACTCAACATTCAACTTGGAGAGAAGGTCAAAATTGGTGAACGCGGGAACAATAGATTGAAATGACATGACATGGTTATACAGGCGTGATCAGTCTATGTGCCCCCTTGCATTTTATAATAAGTATATTACTCTCTTCTTAGCCCAAATGTGTTTTTCAGGGTTTATAAACACCATATCGCTGATTGTCAAGATAGTGTGAGTTATTGTGAACTGTGGTGTGACTTCCACATAAGGTTTTATGGATTAGGTAGTCACATCATGACAAATCTACAGTTTGGGGTTGGGTCTATTTTCATGGTAGCGAAGATAGATGTACTAGTATTGAACTACACCATAATTCTGCAGGTTGTTCTGGAGCATACACATTGCCAAAGTACTCTAAAAACACCTGAGCTCTGCTAAGGTTGTCCTCTACTGGTGACACAGTACCACATAATATACAAAAATGAGCGTTCTATGTATTCTACATACTTATTAACAAGCTTTTCTTCACATTTTCTTATATACCTGCGTAAAGTTTAGACAAAATATTTTGGACTTTTCAGTAGTGGGATTTGTTTCATCTGTACTCAGCAGCCTAAATCCCTCATACTTTCGTCTCCTTTTACGTAGAAAGGTACGAGCCTACTTACTGAACCATAGTGAGGAGTTTCTCGGATTCCATAGTATAGAATATGAAAAAAGTGTTTTGATGATTATATACAATATCTTAAGAACCTATCAGTTGGTTTCTCTGTGTAATTGTACTCCTACAGAGCAATCTGCTCAGAAGTCTGTGTTTGTTTCCTGTATACTTCGATTCCAACCATTTAGTTAGTTACTATTCTATCACCAACTTTGATGTTTTCTGCAATTATTTTGAAAGTAAAACTATTGAATGTCATGATAGGACAAGCTAGCTTAGACACTGACTTAGCTTCAACTTGAGACTTTAGAGATCAGGTAGTCTTACCATGGAAAGTTCACAATATTGGATTGAATGTGTTACTCTGGTAGCATAGATAAATCCACTGTTACCTGCGTAGACCTAAATCTTACGGAAATACTTACTTTCAACTTTGACCAGCCTTCGATTTCATAACTACGATTAAGGAATCTGGCTATTCTCTCGTGAATATATGCCATTTTTTACCCTGAAGTTGTTCTCACTAATCGGTTTCTCTAAAGTTGCATTAAACATTGAGTCACATCCAATTTCATAGCCTGAAAAATTTTGGCAGTTTTGATGATCAGGTCATGTTTTTTGTTATATTTCCCGCTAGAAATATACCTTGTCATGCGATCGCGTTTGCTGGCTTTTATTGACTGCTGCTATCTAGAGGGCGATGAACACAAGAAATCAGTTTTGTTATCTGCTTTCTTGGTCTCTTATTTCTGAAAGACCGCCTCGTGATCCGTCTCTATTCCTTCGATTCATGTGACAGTCATCTTTACGTTTCCTTGAGGTGACTGCATATCGACTTATGTGTGAGTAGAACAAGCATTAACAGATTCATATTGGATGATGCCAACAGAGTTGGGCTTGTTAATACAATTTTCAGCCACGTTTACCATTGCAATAGCATCTAGTAGCCATTGTATCCGAGCAGCACTGACAGCATAACAAGTTAAAAAGCATGACAAACAGAAAGACTATTAAAACAGTTAAAGTACAGATGCCAAAACATTTTTGAATAAAGGAGTTGTTCTTGATAATACTTTGACGGAAATTCATTTGACTTAGAGTTGCTAGAAATTTTACTGAAATAGAAAGGATATTCAAAATTTTTATCGCAGTAAAATAAATCTAGGACTGAATTAGACTCACCTAATCTGCATTACTCCCAAATTGATTCAAACTAACGTGGGTGTCAGCTGATTGACGTGTGTAAAGTATATATACATCAGTAATAATAATGGAATATTATTACTAGATAAGGAGATAGACAGGCAACCAAGCAAGGGGATTTTAAAAGGATTCACAAACAAGGCATTCGAATTGGTAGGGCTACTGAGTACAAGTTAATCAACAGAACCGAAGTCATGCATTTTATAGTCACATAGTCTATCAGACATCGTGTTAGAAAATGAGTATACATTTGTTTACACTTAACACATTTGTATTATATACCATGTACAGTTATCAAGCGTTATCGAGCACCGAATATCTGTGATATCTTCAAGTCGGAGAGAGCAAATTTTCGAGAAAAAACCAAACATATCATTTCTACTTCCGTCTAGACCCAGTTTTTCTTGAAATGTTTGGTACTGTTTTAGGTGAGAAAATTGCAAATGTAACTTAAATTTACCTCCGAAAATTCATTCACGAGATCAGACGTACAAGGATTCTGTAGAGGCAAAATCCTCAGGAATGACTGATTTTAGGTAAGGTGGATCCAAAAAAGTTTAATTCGAGTAGTAGTCCTCTCAACATCCCCTCGGGAAACAGTTTTTAGTGGGGCTTAACAAGTACATTGATTTACTTATTTCTGTTTGTATCTAAAATCATCGAACTTCGAAGTGTCATCAAATCTTGAATGCTACTTGTTCAGATGAATCGAACTATGGATAAAAGTATCAAAGGTTGATAATGTGAGAGCACTCGTGTTGTTCAGCTCTAAAGTCGAGCTAAGCTGGTATACAATATGGTTAGTACCTATTATTAGAGTTAAGTATATTGTAACGGATGGGTTATAAAAGGTCATTGTACATCACTTAGTAGACGATTCCTATTACAACTATTTATCTGGCAAGAGAAAAGGACGACAGATTACATATGACACAGTTTATAGCAATCGTAAGTCAAAGATTCTTATAAACAGGTTGTCTAAAGTAAATGATCTCCTAAAGTATTTTACGGTCTTTTATGATAAATAACAAGTGATCCCACATCCAGATACGCTTTTTACAGAGGATGATATCAAACCAATGTTAATTGTCACAGAGACAAACGAAATAAATGAACAAACGTCATTGTATGAAGTCCTGATAAAACCCAGTAAGTTTACTCAAATGTTTTTCCTTGGCCGTTTAGTTGGCACATTTTACTAACTGTGAAATTCGAGAGACGTATTTTCTGCTAGGTCTGATAATTTTGTGTTCGGTTTATGTCAGATTGATTTTTAAGTATATTCGGAAATATGGAAAATATAGCAAGTGCATTCAAAAGTAGACGAACAAATTTATATTTATTCTTAAGATTTTCTTACCTAGCCGTGATTGGAGTGTTTCAGTAAAAGACGAGACCATATTAAATTCATACAAGCTTTTTTCCCTCATAGGATAATTCTGTAGTTCACATGAACTATTTGTTTCTAATTATTTTATCGTGCTTTCCATGAACTACGGATTTTACAATGGTTGCGCGGCTTTCAATCCTTCTCCAAGGCGCGCGTTTTGTAAACTGGTGAGTATTGTTGGGTTTTCTCTCAGTTTAAGTCTCCTATTTTTATTGTGACTGTGGGGAAAGGTGACCTTCAAGCAACAATGACAAGTATCTTGGAAGTTATCAGTCAGTAAAAAAGAGCTCTTTACGGAAAGGACGACGCTGCACAACTTGATGTGGCTCTATAATCCATAAAAACATATGTTTTTATGGAATTTAATATCTTTTACTGGTAACTCTGTTTATAAATAAAAAAGACAGTGGCATACGAAATCTTTATGGTGGACACATAATATTTGTCTTTTAAAACTCCGCAAAAGAATCCAATCATCTATTCGAACCACTATCTTTTCCCTAGTAAATGTTGGTTATTTAGAGAAAAAGTTAAGAGTTTTGGGTTTCAAATTCAAATTCGGACAAACTTTAATGCAAAGGCACTCTGTAGCAATGTGAGCTAATAGATTTTACTCCCAAGCCATAGGTGCTATTTGGTTAGTTCGTTCGTAAGATGTAGTGCCACCAGGTTCAGGCTTGTTACAGAATGTAGGACTGTACTACGTACTTCTTCACCCCAGTCCTCTTAAGTGTAATATTTATGTCAATAACGAACAAATTTTGATAAAATCCAGTTATTCCTGAAACTTGTCAGTTCCTTTGAAGTTATTCACGTTATAGATGATATGTTTCCAGTCTAGTTTTATATCTAAATCGGTTCAGTAACGCACTGGCAATGGCTATGCGGCAATTTGCCATTGGCCATATCAAGTTACAGTATATACAAATCTGCCGAAAAATTTCCAGTGAAATACCCTGATATGTTTAGACGGTTTTCGGTGAGACTATAATTTATGGACGACCTTTGAGCGACACCAGACTGATCTTGAGAGTGTCCACCTAATAAACAAGACCAAATAAAGGTTATAAATCCGTGCGAAGAGTTGGAATTATGATTTACAGTTGATTAAGGTTAGAAATTAGATTTAGGGTTTTCGCCACAAACTGACATCAGTTATAATGCCAAGACTCTGTTTGTCTAAATGAATGAGTGAATTTCGTAGTCAATCAGTCAGCTACAACGTAGGACCAGGCACATATATGCATCGGTCCAAGTTGCCATATCTCATTAACACAACAAGATGAACACCGGATTCATAAAAGTAGTTAATTCAGAGGTGGTAATATATAGAAGAAAGTTGCAATAAGGATATAATCCAGAAAGAAAGAATTAGTTCATAGAAAGAAAGATATGAAGCGATTTTAATCTCTTAGTCTAAGGGAAGACAGGGAGTGTATACACCTACGCCATTGTGATGGATTCTGAGCCATGTCACCCAGAGTCTCCAACCATTGGTTACGAAAGTCACGCGGACCCCAACCAAGTAGTCTGCATCTACCAACATGGCTCAGACTAGAAGTTAGTGTCTTCAAGCACTGCTGCCACGTTTTGGTTTGGCCGCCCCTAACTTTCTGTGAGTTTCGCACCAAAATCCGAGACCTTTTATCTCATACATGATTGGTCCGTCGATAAATTATAGTCTCGCCGAGAAATTCCCCTTAGACTGTTCTTGTACGAATATTTACCAGTTTCACGCCTTTCATTTTTTCTCGAACATTAGTGGCTTCTTATTTTTTACCACAACTTTTCGATGTCACAGGTATTTGCGTTTTGTCTAAGAATAATGATAAACCTTACCAATACCTCAACTTGTATTTTTGTTTCTCGTTAGATAACGTGTCCTTATGGAGAACCCTGTTTTTGATGATCCTAGTAATGAAGCCAAATATTGGCGGCAAAAGGCTGAAGAGTACCGTAGCGGGTAAGCTTCCTATCACGGTGTTTGTATTCTTACGATGATTAATAGTATGGAAGAAGCACGAGAGGAGCTGGAAGACTTCCAGATTAGTTCACGAGAACTAGAACTAGAGCTTGAAACTCAATTGGAACAATTAGAAAAGCGCAATTCAGAGCTAGTCGTATTGTGCGAAAAGCTAACTGTTGAAAAAGATGCCTACCGTGTAAGTGTAAAAACAGTGATGTTTTGAGACAGCTGTTCTGGATAAAGAGATTGATATCCTCGGTTCTTACTATTTGTAGCATAAGGCGGAAAATAGTCAAGAATATGTTAATCACGAAATAACTAGACTTCAAGATGAATTAGAGAAGTCGAAGTTAGATCGAGAGAAAATGCACAAATATATCCGTGAACTGGAACAGTTAAATGACGATTTAGAACGTTCTAAAAGGTAGTTTATACGTTTGAAACTTCAAGTACTCTTATTACAGAGCGACAGTTGTTACATTAGAAGATTTTGAATCCCGCCTAAACCAGGTAAAAATATGCTCCTCGTACATGCTTGGTTTTACAGGCTATTGAGAGAAATGCATTTTTGGAGAACGAATTAGACGAAAAGGAGGATCTAATGGTAACTGTCCAGCGACTTAAAGATGAAACTAGAGGTTAGTGTCATAAACTTTAGTAATCGGTCAAATAATTTGGTTTTATCTCTTAGCTTACAAAATTTATTTTACAAAACTTATTATTTATGGTTTCGCATTACGGACGGGTTTGTAAGTAAACGTAAAGGTTAAATATATATATATATATATATATATATATATATATATAAGTAGAAGTTTTCCTAATATTTTTGTATTGTATCGTTATCTCATCACGGGATATATTAGTTGCCTACGTTGTAATTAGCTCATATAATGTCAGTGTTAAAAATTAACGTTAAAATCCACTGTTTCCGCTTTTTTTTCTCACCATTATAGGTATCTAATCACTCATCCTTTTTGTTGGTCAGCTACTTATATATCTCAAATTTTCTTTCTTCATATTTTTACAACTGAGATCTTTGATGTGATTATACATTTTTTGGATGATATATATGATTGTTATAAGCCCTCTTAGTTCAGTTTTTTTTCGAACAACGTAATGTGGCCAAGATTTCTATATGATGCAGTTGCTAACAGTTCGCCTTTCGAATGTTAAAGACATAAAGGTTTAGGTACGATAGTAATTATTATTTACTGAACTTAGTCGAAGGCAGTAGCTTCCTAAATATTCCGATATACATAGATTCAAATGTTTGCAATCACACTGTTGTAAGGAAGCTCTTGTCAAAATAGATAATAATTCATCAAGTATTTTGGTATGTGCCGCACTCAATGTATGGGGGTCAATGATACTACTGTGTTGCTCAAACCAAAGTAGGTGAGTCGGAGTTCGAACCTGAGGCCGAAAGTCGAACTCCTTAATTACTAAGTCACCTCTCCTCTGTCATTATGTGTGATACATGGATGTCATAAAATGGAGATTTGCAGTTCTATTGAGGAAAAAATGACCATACAGATTTCACCAAACATATTAAGTATGATTTATTAGTGTGCATATATGTTGTTCGTTATATTCGACTGTCTACTTGAATTAATGAAGGTAGTTCCTTTTTACTTTTACCTAATTTTTCGCTGCCAAAACAATAAAAAGCAATATGGATTTTTTGACAGGCCACTTTCTAAAAGCCTATGTTTCTTAACCAAAAACGAATTTAGGTAGCACGGTATTTAAATGTTGAAAGTATCTGCTCTGTGTAAGTGCTAATGTCTCGGGAACCAAATTTTAAAAAGTGAATTCAAGTGAACTGAAAATACATTGTTAATTCTTGAGGCATTTGGTGGATGTAAAGAAAATTGACAAGACAGTTCACCACGTTCGTTACAATTTTGCGTCTTAAGCTACAAACCATACTTATTGTGCGCGGAAATATTGAGAAATTTAGTTGATGAAACTAGTGAAGTTCGTCAATCACGTATGACATTTTGTGTTCAAATATATGTCACTTAATATATGAATGTTAATACTACTACTACCTGTATTCTTCTGTAGTGATGAGTGTCCGGAGTGTTTTGAATACTATTTTTAGCCAATTCACTGACATTTTTCCAATCCTTGTTACAGACCTCCACCAAGAATTGGCTATAACTCGCCGTCAACCTGAATTGGGCACTCCACCAGAAGTATGTAATGGAGGCAATACCATTCCTACCAAAAGTTTTAATAAAAGTAAGTGAAATAACTTCCTAGCATCTCAATATATATGCATAATTTGTATTAAGGGATGTCAATTATCTTTCAAAGTAGTATTATGTCTGGTATGGTATTATCTCACCGTACACTTTGAAAGCAGTGGTTTTTAAACTCAAAACGCGTTAACAAAGGTTTAGCTTATTTATGACATATCAAGCTACTGTATTGATACACGATATTATTCCGTTTGAGTGAGTTTAACCATAATGTTCTATTTAGATTTTCATAGGTGAGATGTAATCTATAGGCTAAAAAGTCATTACTCCTTCATAAATACCTTTCCACTAGGTTTGTTTTGAACTATATTCCGAGTATTTAATCTCCCTCTTTATCGTTGCTACTGCATTATCTTGTTTTCTTCTGCTATTCATGACTCTGACTTCATCTTGTCGTGCTAATGTGATATGGCAAATTGGGCCAACGCACATCTGTGCTAGGTTCTGGGTTGATGACTGATTAAGCCTTGACTGTGTGGTGCCCGATGATAACAGAGCTGATAAGATGATTGGCTATAAAAATTAAAGACTGATAAGTAAAGTTATTTTTTAATGATTATATTTGAAAGGTAATTTACCACCGACTGACTGACTAACTGACTGATTTACCATAGGGTCTCCATTATTGTAAACTTCTAGCTAAGTTCTTGATACATGATTAACCTACGTTGCAAGATATTCTGGGTTTTTGTTACTAACTTCACTGTTTTTCTGTCTTATTCTGATTCGGCTGGAATATTTTCCGTGTGAGATGTACATAGGCATTATATATAGTTACTGTTATTAAAATACTTTCAAACACATTACCATTTAGCACACCTTACTTGTCGAGTACTTCGACTATTTAAATCTTTCACTGTTTTTGCTTTCTTCCCTAGTTTTAAAATATCTTACTAGTTTACCTCAATAGATCGCTTCAAAACATGTTGATAATGTTAACTAGGGATCTGCTGTTTCATAAATTAAATTCAGCATTTCAGCCAGTTAAACTCTGTTAGTGAAAACCAAGTAAAGAAGTTGTAGCCCCTCTAATCAGTATGTAACCTCTGGAATTCATCATGGCATTTTGTTGAATATACTGATCTTAAGAATACACATTCATAAATCTGTCAGCTATACTGTAATATCTATATACGGTTAGGCTGTTTATTTCCCGATGCAATAATATTCTCGTTGTATAGGTAAAAGTTCTGTGAAATTAGTTTTCTGCACTAAATAACGTCATCTGAAGTACTACTGGACACCCACGAGCATCCAGTAAATGTTTCGTCCTAGTTTGTGATTCCTTAGTGATTCACATCTACGACTCCATACAGGATCAAGTACAGTATATTCAGATGTAGTTCCAAAGAAGATTACCGAGTTGGGGTTAGATGGTACATGTCTCCGACTTCAATTAGTCGGTGAAAACGCTGTGATTATTCGGTAAAATTGGCAATAAATGTCTCAGTCTCGACATTGTTAAACTCCACTAATCGTGGCTGTTGACTAAGACATCTGAAACTCACTTCAAATCCATTTGCGAAATTATTCCTTATTTGATTGATCTATTTATAATAATTCAGTACAGTTATAGTTTCTGTCACTAATATTAACTGAGAAGATATTAGATACCAACACTTTTACTCTACTAAACAACTAAAATTGCTTTATTTGCTCATTTACTTCTGTTTAGGTGTATCGGAGTTTCTGTTATTTATGTATTCATAATAATCATCTGTAATAATGAATGTTAGATGACTAATTCTTACTGCTTTATCTCGTCTTAAAAACGACTGACATTGTGGCACGTGTCACTTGAAACATATTAGTCCTTTCGCGGTATATATATATATATATATATATATATATATATATATATATATGAGAGAGAGAGAGAGAGAGAGAGAGAGAGAGAGAGGCGTATTACGATGCACTAAATGTTCACATTTTTTGATTGTTTTTATCATAAGACGAAAATACTGTAAAATCATTAATTAACTGGCACACTGCTCACTGTCGGTAAAGACTCCTTCAGAAACGGTTAATAATAATTGTATGTCTGTTTAACTAGTTCATTTGGTTTTATAAACAAAACGATAAAATTGGGAGCAATTGATATTTATTTATCATGATATCATATTAATCATTATTATATGCTTGGAAACAATTTGGCTAAATATTTTAATTAAGTTGTTTATTAACCACAAGTTTGTGCATACAATTTTCAGCTGCACTGTATAAAATCAAATCATACCACTTTGCTGCCCAAACCTCGTTAGGTAGAGCAGGGTTCGAACTTAATCTACTGGTTGAAGGCTGAATACTTCAGAGTATTATAAATCACCACTTTACTAAATACATGATTTGATATCGTTCTATACTACACTTATTAAAAATATTATTTAATATGATGGTAATAAGTTGTAGTTAGAGTTTGTGTCCAGTGTTGTACGTTTATGCGTCATGAAGACTATTCCATAGTATATGTATTTCTAGCTTTGATTATGCTTTATATTTTACACTTCACTGACTATCATATCAGTTTTTGACGAAAATTATCTTTAAATTGCCTAAGTCTCTTAATAGATCATCGTATTAAAGTTAATAGAAATGGTTTGTCGAAAAGGGAATTTACTTACCCAATGCTACAATTCATTGTGTTAGGTCATCACATTATACAGAATTGGTATAAATAATTAGGCTCAACTTACCTCTAATATAATTTTTCAGTAAAGCGTTTTGTCCAGCAATGTATTCCTCGTGATACGTAGTATTAGTTGTCAACTTTAGTGAGTTACAACATAATTTCCCCTATTACGTACATATTTCTGTAGTTTAAGACTTTTTAAAAATAATTTTAGATCGAGTATTTTTTATCTCTCCTCCTTTTATCCTAACGATAAAGCTATCGGATCAACTGTTTCGTCAAAATACTTTTACAGTTCTTTTTAGTCATTTTCACGTTCTCAAGCTGATTTGATCTTATTCGATATAACGGTTTGAATTAATCCATAGATTTTAGTGATTCTATGCGGCCTTTGTTGAGCAAGATAGTTGGTGTTATTTATTTATTTACTTGAACAAAAACATTCGTACAAGAGGGCACCAAAAACATATGCTCCACACAATAACAGTGAGGTTGTTGAGAGATAGAGAATGTAAGGTACGTATGACGAAAACAAGAACAACAACGAACAGAAATTAGTGTATGAGTGTGAAATAATAATAACAATGGGAGAAATAGTTCAGTTAGGAAAAACACAACCGGAAACAATTCTTTTAGTTGAAGAAGCTACGTTCACTTTTATAAAGACAGTAAAAGGAAGTTACGGCAGGATTGCCACTGGCTTCTATTCTGAGCCATGTCTGATAATGTCTCTAGCCACGGTGTTGCACCATCTCTAGGGTCCTAACTAGGGAATCTTGAAGTACCAAAATAAGCCAGTCCTATACAATTTTCTTTCAGGTAATGACACCATGTCATACACTGACCACCTCTCCGCTTTTTCCAACCAGTCCCAACATCGGCAAATAATGCACGACGTAGAATTCTGTGGGACGACATTCGTAAGACATGTCCAAGTCACTGACGTCGATGTTTTGAGATAATGACACCAATTGAACTATCATCACTGTACCCGAACCTCCATGTTACTAACATGGTGTCGCCACTGGATGTCAGCAGTCCTTCAGACTTGACGATGATCAAACACAGAGAGTCGTCTAACGTCCTCAACTCGGAGAGGCCAGGTCTCGCAAGCATGGAGCAAAACTGCTCTCACCGACGCGTTGTAGATCCGACCTTTTACAGCCAGACTGACATCACGAAGGCGCCAAAGATGGTCCAGATTGGTATAAGCCACTGGCTTTCACTATACGTAAATCGGTTTCATAACCCACGCCACTATCAGCACTTATGCAGCTACACAGATACACGAACTTGCCGACTGTCTCTATCTACTTACTACCCAGAGTGAGTTCAGGTTCGGGGTCCTGCTAGTGCTTTGCACTTGGAAGGTGCGGAGCACATGCCATAATTACGGACACTGGGTGTAAGAGGTCGAATTGACAACCA
This sequence comes from Schistosoma mattheei, assembly GCA_944470405.2. Taxonomy (NCBI): domain Eukaryota; kingdom Metazoa; phylum Platyhelminthes; class Trematoda; order Strigeidida; family Schistosomatidae; genus Schistosoma; species Schistosoma mattheei. The sequence continues at coordinate 68,434,477 of OX103943.1, read as the reverse complement.
TTCGGTGAGAACAGTTTTGAACTGTGCTTGTGAAATCTGGCCTCTCCGAATTTAGGATACTAAGCGACTTTCTGTGTTTGGTCATCGTTGTCTTCAAAGTATTACTGGTATCCAGTGGCAACACCATATTAGTAATGTGGGGGTTAGGCAATATGTGTTTGGGCACAGTGACGGTAGTTCAGTTGGCGTCACCATCTTAAAACACCGACGTCGGTGACTTGGACATGTACTACGAATCTCGTCCTACATAATTCTTAATCATGAATCATTTTCCGACTATGGGACTGGTTGGGAAAAGCAGAGAGGTGGTTAGTGTATGACATAGTGTCACTATATGAAAGTAAGCTGTACAGGATGGGAGTCTCTTGTTCCTTCAAGACTCCCTATTTAGGGCCCCAGAGATAGTGCAAGACAATGGCTTGAACGTAACTTCTTCGACTGGAAGAATCCTTTCTGTTTCTATTTTCTTAACTGAACTACTTCCCCCATTATTTTTGTTTTTCTCTCACTCACTAATTTTTATCCAGTTTTGTTATTTTCTTATTGTACTCACTCTTCTTTCCCTATCTTCTCACCATCTAATTTTCTTATTGTATGGTGCATATATATTCTTATATCCTTTTGCACAAATATTTATGTCTTTAAATAAATAAATCTTACAGGTGGCCAGATCTTAATATTCGTAAGGTAAGCGAGGAATCCACCTATTCACATAGTCTACATTTTTACTTTGCTTACCATGCAACTTTGAGACATTTTATGATTTATGTGATTTCCACTGGTACATCGTACTGTGTTGTGCTTATCTATTTTCAAGACAGCTGATAACATCAGTAGGCCGTTTATATTATGGTTTATTTGAAAACTTGTATAACCTTTGACTAGTTTTTGAGTGATAGCACTTTCTGTTTTACCAGCCTCATTTAAACTGAACTTGTCTCGTTACAGACCGGTATTTATCCTCCCTTTTTTATGGGTTAGGATTTCATGAGTCTTTGAAATGTATACTGTAAGTATATATATTCGAATTATGTGAACTAGTTTTCATTCTTTTGCTTTCCAGGGCGCCTACGTTCCTGCTCTTATTGTACTACTGTATAATATCTGTATATTAATTATTGTTGCCCATTGAGAATTCTTTTTCTTGTATACTTGTACTATTCTTAACAATGTCGTCGAACTAATTTCTTTGCTGTTATTTTTTCGTTTCATAGTGAATTTACTTATTGTTAACTGTTTTCATCCTTTTTTTCTTTGAAAATTTCATACACTTAATTTCGAACTTCGCTACTAACTATCTCTCTTTCTCCTTCGGTGTATATCAAACTGAAAATCGCCTAGATGTACAACTTGTTCTAAAACTTAATTTTAAGAAATCTTTCTCAGATTCTATTTTTGTAAACAAAATCGCATAATTCACTAAGTCAGGAAACTTCTGATAAAAGGATAATGAAATAAGAAAATCGAGAAAATACCAAAAAAAAAACGGATTTACATGTTTATGCAATTAATTTTTACAATTAACTGTTTCATGTTGATCACGCCTCCCATTACACCGTATGTGCTCTTCATCACATGATCTTTTTTTTCTCTATCTTTCGAAAATGTTATTATTCACATTATGTACGCTTTATGTAAATATTTTGCACTTGTCTTACAGTTTTTATTCCAATCAGAATATGTATGTATATTTGCACAGTTTTGTTGTTTATATGTTAGTTTCTTTCCCTAATTTGTTGTATGCTTATGTACCTGTGTGTTTGTGTACATGAAAAAAATGCTTTTCTTTATCCATGAACTCTTCTGATTTACTCGTTTTTGTTTCAAATAATATTAATATAATTGTATGCAAACATGTTTTGCTTAATAATATTGCGTTCATCATTAAATAAAACCGTTAGTGCTTAGTCTCTTGTGCTTGTCACAAAATATTCTTCTTACTTTTCTATGTATATTAATTTTCTTTTGTTTTAATGAACAATAATTTGATCCAACAATTTGTATTTAGACATCAGTTTATCAAATTTATCTCTGTTAATAATGCGTGTAAATAACTGTGCTCAATTGTTTGTTGTAAAAAAAAAACGAAACTATTTTGTTAAGGCAGCAATGTAAATTCTCTTTGACCATATCACTTTTAGAAATGTACACAAAACATCAGAGAGGGTGAAATTTTTGTCTACATTCACTTTTTGACTGTTTATTTTTATGGTTTTTTTCCAGTTCACTTTAACTGTTATTGTTTTTGAACATGTTAATTAATTTACTCTCTCTCTTTTCTGTAATATGCAAAGAAAATTATACATCAATTTTTACAGAAAAGTTGTTTTATTTCTCGGAGAAAATATTTTAGTTTGTACACATTCGAAGTTTTCTTAACATTTGTTTATCAGTGATACATAAATCGGTGAAGTATAGACTGATGATGTAAATCTAATAATCAATACATGTAATCATGTGTATACATCGTTCTTTTTTGATTAAACCATTAATCTTTATTGGGTAGCTTACATGTTTTATTGCTGATCAATCGGTGATATTACTTACTGAACGGTTCATTTTGATGTATGTATATAAATTAAATATCTTAATAACAAATATTTAACAGTCATATAAATTTGACAACAACCCTATTAAAAATGGACAAAACTTCCCTAGAATAAATAGGTTGTTTTCATGCTTGTGTGTATACCACTAAAGGCTTTTCTTCACAGTCATTTTATCTTAATAATAATAAATAATCATTTTAATCTATAACAAAACGAGAATTCACTATTTTTTTTAATATTCATTATGCAGTGTTCTCAATAGCTTAATTATAAATTTTAACTAGGTATCTGACACCTATAAAATACTACTTTATGACTTTCTACTTATTATTTTAATTCTGTATATATTTATGTGTATATTAGTATTGTTGTTTACTTTTCGACTTGTCCTTTGTTTTATAGTTTCGACCTGTCTATGTTTTGGCATCAAAACGTATTATTTACAACTCAAAATGACAGGTCGAAAGTTTTTTTCTTAATACTTTTAAAGAGAATTCTTCTTTTCTTCAGTTCGTTAAATAATTATTGATAATATTTAATTATTTGTGTTAAAGGAGGTATATCATAAACACTAACTTTGGGTGTAAATGACTACTTGTGTGTTTGCTTATCTGTCTTCCAACATGACCAAATATTATAATGATCACACTATTTCCTCCTTATTTTTGTGGTTGTCGTTGCCAGTTATATTTGTAACAATTAATCTTGTGAAAATACTAGGAATGAAGGTCTTTGTCTACTTTATATTGTTTCTTTTTTCTAGATGTTTTTGTTAAATGTTTGTGTCGTGCATGTATTTTAAAACGGCTTGTTCACTGTGCTTTCATCATCACTTACCATATTTTCTATTTTGTACAATTTATTATGCTGTTTTTCGCTTTGTACAGACTCTTCAAATTTTGTCAGGAATGAGTCATTTCTTATTATGAAACTGGTTATTTAATATCCATTAAATAATTGACGGAATCTAGTCATGACAGGTTTCAATGTGAAGTTTTGGTTTCGATATATCAGCACACTGATCGACAATAGTTAGAATGTTCATGACAATAAAAAAGGTTACGATGTTATATGGTGAGCTTAGTGGGCATAAGGATATCAGTCATTATGATTATTTTAGTAAGTCAGAGGTTAAAATGTATTCTTATAGTGAACGAGAACTTAGGTAGAGAGGACCGGTTTATTGTTTAATATATAATTACAGGGTGCTTAAACAAAATGTGAATTCCATATATTTAATACATAATTTGCACATTGTCTCTTACAAGCTTTATTGTCTCTTGACTCCTGTTCGTATCTTGATTGCTTTCAGTTTCCTTCTCTCTCCTCTTCATTTCAATTTTCTCAACCTTCTGCTTGCAGACATTCCACTTCCGACCTGTGTTACATGCTACTTTTATCTGCGAACATAAGTAGCATATGCTACAATCTGTGTGTCCTAGGTGATTACGGTCAATATCCATGCCATGTAGTGAGTAATTAGTAGCATGGAATTTGGAAATACGATGAAGTGACAGTTCCCTGTCATCATATGCTTAGCTGTTGTTTTTCTAGTATTTGTTTGCAACGAGACAATGCTTCGTGTAATTTGACTGCAATGTAATCGTCACCTTAACATGCCCATATTTTCTATTCATTAATAAAATTGGAAAATATTGAACAGAATAAAGTTCTCATAGCTTAATTACTTTCAGGTTTTCAATGGTTGTCTAACTAAGATCATTGACATATCACAGTCATTCGTTGGACATGATTCAATGGTATTGGTTTTAATTCAATTTGTCAGTATTATGTCGTGTTGTTTGATGTTCCTCGGAATATATTTGTGAGGAAATTCCTCATTGTCTATGCGCTTTGACGGTTCTAGCGCTATCGGACTAATTAAGTCAGTTATTTCATTTTAATATATCAGACTTTACTGTGTACATGAGTTTAGGATATTTGCTTTTTAACGTTGGTTTTCATCGCTTATCTACCAGATTTCAGTAAAAAAAGTGACGTTTATCCATTTTTCTATATGTACGCTAGTCTTATTATTTGTATAAATACCACGTCTGTTTAATTGCATAAACTAACATCTTAACTAAAACTACGATTGTCAATTGATTTTATTTCACAGGTTGAAATCATGAGTCGATTGAAGTTAGACCACCATGGAAAACCTGGAAGCACTGGACGGCCGTTTCGTCCTAGTATGGGACTCCTCAGCAGTGCGCATCCACGGTCCCGCACCACGCGGGGCTCGAACCCAGGACCTACTGGTTTTGCTCGCGAGCACTTAACCACTAGATCGTGGATGCGCACTGCTGAGGAGTCGCATGCTAGGACGAAACGACCATCCAGTGCTTCCAGGTTTTCCATGGTGGTCTAGCTTCAATCGACTCATGATTTCAACCTGTGAAATTTCTAAAACTCTCCACGAAATCCATTCTGATAAATGATTTTATTCTCATTTTATAGAAATCAAACATGTCATCGAGTTTTTATCAATAAACATAATTCCTGTTTGCGTTCAAGTGATACATCCAAGGCAAAGGCCGACTAGCTTCATTTGACTACATGTTGAATATTTAATGTTATTTATCTTATGCTATAGAAGTTTATTTGATTTTATTTTTGTTAGAATTCATTAGTTGAAGTAAAAGTGATTGATAAAACGTAACTATTACGGTTATGAAATAATTTCTTGTTAGGTTTATTACTTATTAAATAAGTTAGAGTTGGTGCAAGGACACTTGAAAATTTTATTTACAAAAGTCAAATTAAAGTGGGTATTTACTTTTCTATCTATCCTGTGACCATGAAGTGAATTGCACGTTCACTATTGACTCGGTGGTATAGTTCAACTTTATCCTTACTTTATTCATGTTACATTAACTGTCGACCAAGTAATACAGTATGTACGGTTGTGATTGTAAATATTTGTCACTGCGATTCCCCTGTTGTCAAGGCAGGAGATCCGTAAAATTTCATATGTACTTAAAGAGCATGCATAAATTATTTTAGCCTGTACGTTATTGTTACAGGTAATAAACACGTGATTATAGTCTACACTTGACCGATCAATAAACTAAGGCCACAAGATTAGTCTGTGCACTTTTAAATGTCTGTCTATTCACTAACCATTCAAGGTCATCAGGATTATGACCACCTGATCAAGTTAAATATTTTCTTCGCAAATAGCAATGATTGTGACTTTCTGAAGATCAACGTTTGTGTTTAGTGTGTTTACGTTTTTGTGTGTATGAGGTTCGTGTAAATTTTCTGTAGTGAAATAGCTGTCTTAATTTGTGAGATTTGGTAATCAATTCTTCTTCAGTGATCGTGTGTCTTTGTATGTGAATGTGTGCGTAGAATATCTCACTTAGAGAACTCACTTATCGACTAGGTTATGCAAAGACTAGTTATTTTTGATGAAGACATCGACAAAATTCGTATTCTTCTGGCCTCCTTGAGTATAAGAATGATCAAAAAGTATTTCCTTCCCTCTATATCTAAAATGTTACTTCAGAAGTGGTGTACGTTAGCATTTAGAATGATTATAGGATGTGATGTAGTTTGAAGCTTTGAATATTTCTCTTATATCAAAAGTTTTATAAGTCCTGGTGTAAGAGTCAGTCAGGCTTTGTCAACTTGTTTCACCTGCAGCGTAGGTGATATATCCATCACTTTATTAAAGACCAAGTGTAAACTTCAGCATTTCACTCTGTCTTACTTTATGACAGTCAGATACTACGGTTACTGTTTCAACTTATTGTCTATACATTTTATGAGTTAAGTGAATATGGCACACTAATCAATTGCTTACTACAAACCATTGATTCAGTAGATTATAAATAGTGTTTATTTTCATTCAAATGCGGATAATGTAATGTTTTCAAATATAAATACATAGTTAGTTGATCAATGTGTGGATTTTTGATACTGCTTTAAAGGTGTCAGTGAATATCATTTAAACCTCCTTAAAAAACTGAAAATATTTTCAACCAATCAATATATATGGTGTATTAATGTTTTGTTTGATGCACCAATTATTATTTATTTTGTATATGTTTTACAGATTCCCTAAATTAAAATTTTCTAAGTATCATTACCAAGGTTGGACATGATAATCTAGAATAAATTGAGCATTGAGTAGATTGATAATGATATGAATAATATATTTATACTAAAAATATTCTGTTTTGTTTCCATCATACTATTTAAATTTATGTTCGTTTATTTATTCGTACTCTCTGATGAAGCCGCTTACACACAGGAAATCTAGTTTTTTACTCATTAAGATTTTACAAATATTTTGTTCCTATTATACAGTTTCTTGTGATCAAGTAAATTTTGTACTCATATTTCATAGTAAAGCTTCAGTTATATTAGTAAAATCCTATCTGATCCATCTCCAACCTTCTTTTAAAATCTAAACAAATAAGTAGTCATAATTATAAGATTTCAGTAACCATAACTAACATAAAGTCCCCATCAGGATTATAGAGACATATCTTAACAATGATTAATATTAAAACCCAATTTAAGCGTATCCTTGTACAATATTTACAAGTATGGATTAGTATATTGGATTAACCCATGATTTGAAATGTTTTCACACTGCATATTTGTTTAGTAATAATAATATTATTATTATTACCATTTAGTCTCTATTATTCTATTTGTTGTTGTAAAACGTTTATTGTACTTCTGACGTCGTTTAATAAATGTGCTGTCATCTTAATTACATAGATAATTTATCTAACCTATGCTTTTAAAAGAATGATTAGTGATTGTATGTGTGTATGTATGTGAACAAGTATTTGTATAATATAATATGTATTTGCCTGTTATTATTATTATTATTTATTATTATTATTAGAAGCTTTATTCAACATTATATTTTTGGTACAATATAGAATTCTCAGCATAATGTATTTCAACAAGTTTCCGTTTCTTATATCTTGATCGATTGTGACGATAAATTTTGAATGATGACCAGTTAGATGTTAGGAGTTCGATAATCCACATTTGATTAATGTTCATTCGTTTCAATGCATATTGCCAGCCACCATGATGTCGCTGATTGTACCTTTTGTAACCCGTACAGCGAAAGGTTGTAAACTTCATAAACGCGCCTGAATAGATTGTGAGCACAACAGACATAATGATGTGCTAAAACAAACAAGAAAACAAATAACTTGATGAAATATCTAGATCAGAGGAACAGGTAGCCCAAATATTCAAGCAGGCCGCCACTGTTTATTCCATCATTCATATTAATTTTTTTCTTATTTTTACAATTTACCCTTGATTTCATGCCCATTTGACTAATTGAGAGAATTTATCTCTTAAGAAATTTAGAAAGATTATGTTAAAATTAAATAGTTTTTCAATCACTGAGTTCAAATAATTGTAATATCAAAGTCATCTTATTACATACTTATAATATATACAATTTCTATGTCTAACTAAATAGAGAAAAATTACATATTTTCTTTATAATGATAATTATTGATAAATAAATAAATAAATTTACATTTGTAGTATGCACGTATGTGTGTGTAGGTGCTCAATTGATTGCATTATAGTTCACTGATATTTGTTAACAACATACTAAATAGTTTTAATTGTAATAGAGTAATTCAATTTCTTAATTGGTTTGCTCTCATTATTATTGTTAACATTTTTTGTTATATTAACTATGATTTGTTTCTGATAATTAAACATTGAGTGAGGTTAGTATTTAGTTCCAATGATGTAAATGACTGATTCTTCTTTACTGATTCTAGAGTAGGTGGGTGGTGACTCATTAGTTAAAGCGTTCAACCTTCAAATACTAAGTCTTTGGTTCGAACCTTGTTTCACCTACTTCAGTTTTAACAATCGGGTAGTGTTACTACTCTTCACACTTAAATCGTAGATGAAGACCAAGCAAAGGAATTTGTATTCCGCAAGATTTAGTAAGAAACTATTGCTTAAAATATTAGAGTCTATACTATCTGTCTTAGTGATCCAAAGCATGGTGTACAGCTTAATTCATAAACGCATTTCACCGATTTGTCTATTATAGAAATACATGTTAATTTCACTTACCTTCTTAGTGTACCTAAATTTTGATATTTACTCCTAATATCGTATACAACATATATTCAGTTACTACTGTCATTACACTCTTTCATGCTTTAGCTTTTTTGTTGAGAGTAAATCTAGAAATGATCTGATTGTGAATGGAAACTGATTTGGAGATGAATAAAACAATAAAAGAAACATTTCGTTGTTGTACTTCATAGTATTCAATAAGTGTTACACATGAATTCGCATGTTTTTTTCTATGTCGTAAGTGCATTTCATATTACTATATGGTTCCACAACATAATTATTGGGGACGTGAAAATTATATATATATATATATATATATATATATATATATATATATATATTACTGGGATGTGGCTTAGTCATGTGCTACTCAGTGTTTCAAACATGTTTTGGTAAATAATGTAAATCCGTTTTGTTCAACACTCTAAATGGATGAGGTTTCTCAAGTGGTTAGATATTCCAAGTAATATATCAATGAAGTCTTACAGTATCAATCTCACTGTTTATTATACTGTTTCAACTAACAGACAGAATGGATATGTAACAACAATGTATTCTAATATGGTAATTCTTTAACTACTTTCATTATCTTGCACAGATCAAAATAAGTATACCTTAAAATTTAATCGATAATAATTCAATTTTGTTTGTTGATCTGTATCTGATCTAATTTTCTTATTGAATGTAAATTGAACTGAATAAAATTGCTTGTTTTTTTTTCTAATTTCAATACAAGATAATATTTACATGGATTTTATTGAAATAAAAATTTATGCTGAATACTTTCAGTAAAAATAAAATGAGATTTCTTCCGTGAACTGCTTTGTAGTTGCTGTTGCAGTAGCAGTATTTTTTCTTCATATCTGAAAGTGTGTTTTCCCCTTTTCCCACTTTTTATAATAATAATAATAATTTTATTATTATTACTGCTATTACAACTATTGTGATAACCTTTAATCATAAATTTGCATTAATTAACGTGCTAATATAAGTCCCATTAAATTGTATTCACAAAAGAGTTTACATACAAATTGTTATTGTTTTCGAATCAATCTGGATCATTTTTTGCTAACATTCAGTCATTTACATGTAACATTTTTCTAATCCCATTCTTTTATATGTCGTAAAGCATAATTTATGCTATCATATCGAAATGATTATGATTATTATGTTGCTTATTCTGTTTTACTTTCGTGTTTAACTGTAAAATGTGTTGACTGAATTTCACTAAGGCTCTTTGATATTGAGCAACAAGATTACTTCTATCCTCTTTTTCCCTCTCGTTAACTAAAATGAAAAGTCCAAGTTGCATAAAATTTTTTTCTTGCTAGAGAAACGAAAGAATAACGTTTTTATGAAATGAAATGGCATGCTCATATGAAGTATGAGGATAAGTTAAAAATGATACTATGTCACAGACGATTGGAGGAAATTAGTTTGTAAGTCTTTCACTACTTAATGAAGATCTAATTGTTAGTCTTGGTTCTTAAACTTCGAATCACCCTTTGAGTGCTCATGACTAATTATAGGAGCTTTTTATTGAAACTGACTAATTCAAGTAATTCCCTTTATGTCTATCTAACTTACCGTTTTTATTTAATTTCATAATATATATCCTGTAAACAATAATTCCACTTTTGTTTGAAACATATTTTACACGTGTTAATCCGTCGGCATAGCATTCTTGATAGTATGAGTATAATGTTTAATAAAAACAAAGGCGGGTTAACTAAAAAATGATATCAGCCCTTTAAACCATTGACTGTTGGTCATAGACATGTTAAAATGATACAGGCTATCTGCTTTGAGCCTGTTAGATAATCCTAATTTGTAGTTAGTGTTCTTAAACATTTTAACTAACATCGATATCACTGAGACAAATTCATTCGTTCTTTTTGAATCTGTTTGAATATAACACTGCTGTTTATTTTGTATTTTCAAGTCCTTTACTACCTCTGCTTGATATGCTAATTTCTTTATTTCAATAAATAATATTTTATGACCTTGATTTTCGTCTTGTTAATTTCTTTTCATTATATTGTTACATTATGGTGTAGCAACACGCTTATATCAGGTTCTAATGTTCCGTAACTAAACGACTGGATTTAACGGTTTATTCTGCATTCTTAGAATTATTCAAGTCACTGTGATTTTCATGGAACTCTAACATTGTCATTGTACATGCATTACTAGATATATGTAGTCCAGTGTTTTAAAAAAAATGGCGATCATATTTATCTGATAGTTTATTATAGTTATCGAATAACAGTTCTAATGATATGATTCATGAATCTGACCATGATGCTAAAGCTCTCTCAAAATGAAACATGATACTTTTTCACTCATTGTACATTTAATCGCCGGTAAATATAGTCACCTTGTTTACATTAAGTTTTCAAGTTCTTTTTAAGCATTTTACTGCATTGTGAATCGGATGAAGTTAGGACTGTAAACTCTTTTACTTATTATAATTGTTATTTGTTTTCCATAAAGCTTTGAAAGTCTTAGATTCGATCTCGTATCAGGTCATATGTGTGCAACACTAGTTGGGAATTCGGAATTTGAGTGTATTAGATGTCTAATTCAGCTTAGTGTTAGGTAATTGACAGGGAACCCTGGACTTAGATTTCGCGCTCTTTAGCACTCGTCAGCAAGATATACCTGTAACTTTGAAAGAACTGGTGCTGCTACCTGGATGATTCAATTCTGCATCACACAGTCAGAGATGTTAGTAGTGAGCTATTCGTACCTCTACTGATCTTTTTGTGCACGCTAATATTGGGTCACTTAGACCAGTGGCCACAGCACAATTCAGTCGATAGAGTTCAATTAACTCTAAAGGACTATATATAGGCAGTAATCAGTCATTAGTAAGTTTACCTCGGTTTTATATATATATATATATATATATATATATATATATATATATATATATAGTGCATGCCCATAAATGTTATTTTTAGCATATTTAACTGAGTTCTTATTGGTTTATTCTTGAATTGACAATCTTTTACATTGTTGTCCTGCATAATCACAATTCTTTTGATGTATATTTTCTCTCATTACTTGTTTCATCTAGTCGACACAATAGATTCTATGGTACAAACAGAAAACAGTTGCTTTTTTAATTCAATACTTACTCCGTCTGTCAGATTATCTGCTTTAAATATGGTGAATAATGCTTTACAAAGAATAGGAGTAAGTTTGAAAGTCTAAGATAAGCAACAACAATATTAATTAATCTACAATTTTACTATTTGCCTGTATACGTTCGTTTGTGTGCCTGCGTATCTTTCTTTAGCTACGGATTCCGACATACAGGTGCATATACTTTAAATTTTGTTGTTGTCAAAGTGAAATAGAATAAATATTAATTGTTGTTGTTTGTCAAATTACATTCTGTTGGAAAAAATTGATTTTAATAACCATAAAGCACTGAACAGCTGTTTAATCCTGTTTATGCTATTCTACAGCAGTGTGCATCTATGACCTCACCATCGCGGATCAAAACCAAGACTTTCAATCTTGCTCTCTGACGCTTAACTTTCAGACTACTGAGTCAAAATCAAATAGTGTCTATATCTGAATTCAACCATTTCATGTCATCTATTATCTGTGGTTATTAGTAACATTCTGTAATCTCTGCAAACCTCTATACTGATAATTTTAATGGTTTGTTTTGATATTCGTTCCTTTTTTATTCTCTGTAGCAATTAGAAATGAAATTATCTATATTGTATAAGACGTACGGTCATCCTCCACTTTCTGCGCCAGTATATAATGGTAATAGTGGCAGTAATAACGGTAATATACACTCTCCATCATCTGATTTCGAATTGAAAAGATACAATTTAAATTCACCACAAAGATTATCTAATCCAAGTTGGACGAATGGTCCTATTAAATTGTAAGTAATGTTCATTGATTGGTTAATATGTGCATTTTCAGTTATTACTTTCTCGTTGGTTTACGCAAACTGAGAGATATTTTACATTCATTGTTGTTACGGACGTTTGCACAGTAATGTACTGGAGGTAATTGAATGACTTTCTGTTAAAAGCGTTCTTATTTCATTCAATTGGTCTCTCTGACGAGTTTGAATAAAGCTAAAACAACATTTGACGGTTTTGCATCATCTGCTTACAACCATATATATAGTTATTATTGATTATCCTTGTCACTCTAATTCTTTCCGTCATTAATGTCGATTACTTCATATTATAACATATCTCAATGCTACACTTTAATACAAATATGGTTATAAGCAGCTGATGATAAACCACTAAACATTATTCTTAAATCCGATAATTAGATTTTTATTTCCTTTGTTCTTACGCTCATAGCAAATTACAATGTCCGGTTGTTATAACTGTGAAAATGATGCTGCGGATTAAGGGTAGCGAATTATTGATCGGACCAAAGACGCACAAACACGTAGAACAGCCTAGGGTTCTGATTGGTCTCGCTTCCCTATCTAACCCAGCCAGTTGAGTCCAGAACACAAGTCACAGCCTCTGGGTTATGAATCTTTATATTTCAAACATACTTTGTTTATATACCAGTCAAACAGACCACATCGTACGATAAAATAGGAAATAACATTGTACAATAATGGCCAGTAGGAAAATGACACGTTAAATAAATATTGACCAATAAGATGATACCATTTCATGTCCAAGGATAGCATTAGCCTTAACAGGATAATTTTTGGGATATTTTCCTGAATATCCCAACACCGGTCTTTATTGTAAATATCTTTCTACAGTTCAAAGAACCACAAATATTTAGTGTTTCTTTACACTGTTAACTTCATACTTTTGTTTGTACCATATTTTCGTATTTTAATAGTTGAATTCATGAGTCAATTTTCGTATTTTATATTATTATCATTATTGATTATAGGGTTTACATCTATATTTTTGAATGCGATGAAAGTGCAAACTTTTCTTCAGTATTAACCTTAGACATAAAATAACCCTGTTGCAGACTTATGCTTAAATAAAATTCAGGCAACAATCATATTTAATCCGGATATAATATTGATAATCAAATTTATCGTGTCAGTCAGGTCATTGTAATCTATGACAGGGTTTCTATCCATAGGGTTTAATCTTTTTTTTACTAATTTCTCTTAGGACTTGATATCTTGGTAAACGTATTCAGTAAAATGTCTGGGAGCTTTTTCGGGAGGATATGTTATTAACCCATTTTACTTCGTAATTTATTAAACCTTATTTTTAACATATCCCTAGATTAGTTCAGTACATATTCTTAAACTTGATCGTTGCGTAGCAAACATGGTAATTACATAAAATACGAAGGCTCATATGAGGTGTATTGGGAATAATATATTTCATGTATATAGATTCATTAGACCAAACGGTAAAGGCGAAAAACGATGATATTTGGCTTCTGACTTGTCTGTCAGATCAGGCATGGGCGGTCTGGTGGCTTTATTTGTAGGGTCATGTAGTACAGTGACTAGGCCCATAAAAAAGTCACATACGTGTGGAAAAGGTACATTGATAAACGTTTATAATTAACCTTGTGGGTACTTACTAACTAGCTAATCAAATTAAAATAAATCTGCCCCATAATTTGTCCGCTTCTTAATCTATTTACATAATGATAGATTTACGTAGGGGTGTCGTAAAAGTGGTTATTACATTCGGATCTAAGATGTAATATTTGAGAAACTATGTTTTGAGTTTTTAATCGACTCCCTCCCTTTGTACCCCAAATCTGTCACCCAATAATTTTATAAATGATATGATCGGTTGTTATTATTTTAAGATGAATATAAAAGCCAATAATTTGTGCAGTGATTACCGTTTCAACAACAATGGGTTCTAGTAGTCACGCCATCACTAATTTGGATTCAAGTCCGAATGTCATTATAGCCAAAGATATTTTTCCCTCAGCTTACTAGATCATTACATATTTGATCAAAATTGTATGGACATAGGCATGTTGAGCACTAAAACCAATCTCTGTTTGTTTAATATTTATGTTCATACTCTCAGGATTTATCGTCATGACTGGAGAAAAAATACACTTGTGATATTTCTCGATTTGCTTTACGTTCAGAGGTGTAGTAACTTAATGCAGCTCGAAGTAAACCCCATGTTGTCAAATTATCTAACTGTGTCGTAATCAGTAATTACGGTTATGTTTTCGTTTATTTAGTCACTCAGTTGTAGATATTCTGTAGAAATTTCTATTATAAAATTCATTTGAGGTAAAACTGTTGCCATATTTTAATCTTTCTCCCATCACAACTGACTGCCCTACACTTGACGCGTCCGTAACATGAAGAAGTGATAGTTTCGTCGTAGAATATTTTATATTTTTCATGTAAGCTAGCTTCCAATCAACTGAATTCCATTCAATCATTTTTGTTATCGCTATAATTCGGTCGTAACGGGTGACATTATTCTTATAAACAACTGGTTAGATGTTATATGATTCATTTACATTATAAAATGTTTCCAGATTTTTTTTCACTTTTTTTGTCCATATTTTGCTTTAATTTACAATGTCTTGATTTTACAAATAGCCTTGTATGTATATGAAAGGCTGTCAAGTCGTTAATAACTCACGTATTACAAACAAAAATCTGGGCATGTATTGAAGTATTGCATGAAGGTGTATTTACTGCATTAAACTACACTTGGGTCATTAATCTGAATACATGAATAAACTTATTCAGAGGCATTTCTCTTACCTTAATCGATAAAACTAAATTATACCGTCACTTTCCATATCCGAGGTAAAGACTTAAGTCTTGTTTTTCTTAGAGTGACGACAAGAGTACGCTGTCATATTAGGTTTTTTCACTGGAATGCTCTTATTAAATATTTTATTCATTTCATTATAAGCTTATCTATAGTAGTTTTTCTTAATTTAAGTGCTTGACAGTTACTTCATTCACTTTCATAACCGTCGTCTTGTGATTAAATCAAATAACAAATGTGTTTTCTTTCGAATCCATTTTATTTTACGAAGTTAAGTGTTAACTTGTGATGTGACTCTAGCGTGTTATGTATATCACAATAATCAGCATAGACTATTCAGTCCAAGAAGTTAATACATCTTACCTTAAAAATCAATACTAAAGATCAGTATATAGACAGTATATACAGTACACGGTCTATAGACGCCAGTTATTTTGTGAGCAGTGATTGTAGGATGTCATATTAGTTAGGTTTATTAATCTTTAATTTGTACATTTAGGTCTGGAATTTTCATCAAACTTCTAAGGTTATATCTTTTTTCTTTGACTAATTGATAGGTTGTTTATTTAAGGATTACTTGATGACATTTATGTTACATAGCAGTTTACTCTGCATTACTTTATAGTTATTGTGTATAACACCTAACAATTTTCTGTTCATCCACGCATTACTTACTATTGATTGATCACTGAGTAGTAACCACTGTCATATATCTCAAGTCTTTTTTAGTGCTCCTCAGTCCTCCTTAGTGATATTCACCATTCCGTGGCAAATCTATTGTAAATACATCTTAGTCTCACATGAGGTTATTCATTGCCCGGATAGCTCGGTACTAACGTCTCCAACTGTAAAGCTGGACTCAAATTCGGGAAGGAGGACCAGTTCCCACAAGAATTCAGGTACACCTTGCTGACGACTACCAAATAGCACAAAACTAGGGTTTCCTGTCGAATACTTCTAATCGCCACCTTACAAAGTTTTACTTATACATATTCGAACCAAGGAGTTGGTTATTTCGAGACTCATTTTAGTGTATTAAGTTAAGAAAGTGAGTGAGCTACTGAGTTAGTGAACTCTCTTAGATTAAAATGCTTGTAGTGATATTTTAATCTATCGACTCATTGTCCTCGTTGATCTACTTTACTTTTCTCGAGGTATATGCATAGATCATAAGAAAATTCAGTTTTATCGCAGATACACATTTTTCTAGTTTGTAAATCTATTCGTAACTATGTAGGAATTTGTAGGACACTGGTCTTGTTAACTATTTTGAAAGTTTAGGTGACTGTATAGATTTCATTCGTGTCACACCTTACACTGCTTTTTTGAGCCATCTTGGATGCTACTCGATAGTTGATTACACTTGAATTATCATTCATTGTTCGTATTATTTTTGTCTCGTGCAACTGTGTAACAATATATGAAGTTTTAACTAATAGACTATGGATTTCGAAACTTCTTAGCGTTAAGTACTACTACTACTACTACTACTACTACTACTACTACTACTACTACTTTGAATCCTAAAGTATATTAAGTACCGATCGCTAATAGACTCATGAAATAATAATTCGTAGTCGATTGCTTAGACTATCAGTGGTTCATAGTGTTAAGTTGTTGATTTGTCACAGGTCATTGCTGGATCATAATGTTTAACTATCAAAATTCAATCCCTGTCATATATAATTTTTTATTCTAGTAATACTTGAAATTCACTGTCCCTTTTTGAATGTAACTGACAATTTCTTGTTTATTGTTGTTGAACTTTGTATATTTTAATGTTATTATGATTACTGATAATTAAAATTATTATTGAGGAGAATTTATATAGTAGATCATATTAGACGGTTTATTGTTATTGTTCCTTTTTTTTCTCTTCTTTATCTTCAGAGATCCTCTTCCAACTGCAGAAAAATCATCTCGGGAAAATTCTATACATTTTGTTCATTGAAATTGATTTATATTGTAAAGTACATTGAAAAGAAGTCAATTCATTTTATCTTTCTATACATCTTATCCTTTTTATATAACCAAATATTATTTATGTAAAGACTGTGTTTCTTATTGTATTTGTGAATAATCTTTATTTGGATTAAGAAAAACGGTGCATTTCATCAATTTTCCACGTTTAACTTAGAATCTCTTATTATTATTATTGTACAATTTGTCAGGTGTTCTCCTAAGAAGATAAATTTTTTCAACACTGAAATATTTTAATTATCACACTTATAAGATTCTACTTATTCTGATAAATCTTATACAAAGTAATCTTTCTCTTTTTGCATGAACCATGGTGCTCACGGTTACCGTTCAGCCTTCATTCTGTTCCAGCTACTCCTCTTTGTTCTCTTTCTACTGCTTTGTAAAATTATCTTATGTAATGCATTATACTGAAGTCTATAGTACTTACTATCTCCTCTCTATATCTATCTGTTCATGTATCTGTTTGTTCTATTCAGTTTTCTTTTTTTTCCAAAGCACTACAAGGAGGCATTTTCCACTCAATACATGTATGTGTGTGTATGTATAATACCAGTTAAGTCACTTGTTAACAAATAAGAGGATAACTATGATTTTCATATAAATTATTTTCATTCTCATTTGTATTTATCACATCATATAATGATATTCATTAGTTTTATTGCACTAGCACGTATATTGTAACTGATGAAAAGAAACGGGCGTAATATATTCATTATTTTATTTTTGTCATTCATCTTATCCCTTGTATAGTTTGTCTTTCTTCTAAAGTTTACTCTTTTTCTGGTCATATATATCTCATGTCCTTCCCTCTTTTTTCTAAGTTAATTTTTAGTTTCTATCATCTATTTTGTATTTCCTGTAACTATCAAGTCGGAATTCATTTACCGCCAAAACATATTAACATTATCATTATTATCACTTGTTTCTTTATTTAAAATATATTTCTTATCATTTTTTAAAGTTTCTTTTCGTCTACAATTGTACAATCTGTCATTGATAAAATGTTAATTTTTTTTTCAAAATGTATATTTATGGTAATTGAGTTGTACCTACTCGAAAATGGTCCAACATAACAGTCATTTCGAATAAAAAACCTAAGTAATTCATAAGTAAAATGTACATTAATAGATATTATGATAACGACCAAAATGGTATACAATACAATGTTTTTATCACTTTATTGTTATTATTATTGTTATTGGGATACAATAGTAGAGTAGTGGGTTTTCTATTTTGCTTACTTTTTTCTCTAGTCTGTTATATATACTCTCATGTTAACAGACTAGTAACCACGCTTAGTTCAAGTGGAAAGAGGGTTGGTCATGTTTCAGTTGATCACAATTATCTACGTCGTATACTATATACGTGGAATCACTTCGCGTATTTTCGCACGATTATGCTTAACGTGTCACTAATGTCAGTAATTTTCTTTTTTGAAAATAAGAACTTCTAAATTTCAAAATATTGAAACATTACCAATACAAAACTATCAATGTGTAACTCACTAACTGGATGTGTATTTTTACTTGCAGTCTTGATCAAGCAAGCTAATTCAGTTTTAGTAGCTTCTCTTAGAAGTGTTCACTTTAGAATGAATGGATGCGTTACACAGTTTACTATATATCTTTACATGATTGTCAAATTACATTTTAATCAGTAGTTATAAAAGAAACTTAAAACAATGTAGATATAGTCTTATTATTAGTTCATTGACTACATTTATTGATTTCGACTTATTTAAGAGGTTAAAACTAGAGTTAATAGTCATACGTTATTCCGTTCGAACGATAATTTTACTCATTTTCACCATTGAATATCAAGTAAATTATAATTAAAATTTGTTCTTTTAGAATCATTCAAATCGAAATTTCAAGGCTGATAGCTTTCATCTATTGTTCAATTTTTGTAGACATTTCTTTTTCACGGTACCACATTTTTCTTGCGTTTATATACTCCATATTCCGCTACAATATTCATGTTCTCTTTATATACTATACGTTAGCTGTCTATCTAACAAACTTTCTTTTTTTAAACGTTACAAAATGAGTTGCAAAATGAAATATCAACATTTTAAATTTCGCATATGATTTCCACATTGATAATCAATTGAACACATTGAACTTAATTCGTTTTATTTCTCTTTAAAAGTTGGCTAAAATTATACGTGACATTTGAATTATTTAGTTAGCTTTACTATAATTAACACATTAAACCGAACCTTGTCATTGATCTATTTTATAGCATTGTCACATAAACTTTGATCAAATTTATTACAGGACAATAGTTAATTTGAATAAAAATAGAATACCTTCATGAATAAAGAACTTGTAATGCTGTCTATTATTCATACGATATATATATATATAACATCTGTTGCCGACTGCTCACAAGTTATTATGTCCTAATTATGGAATATTCATTCTATCTTTGAGTTTGAAATTCAAAATAATTAAATCGATTGTGTACAATGAGTAGAGATACAAAGCATTGTGACTTGTTAGTCTGTTTTGATAAATTACATTCTCTGACTGCAAATCAATAAACTGTATAAACCAATAGTATAGGGCTATATATATGCAGAGAAAATTATAATTAAATTAAATAATAACAGGCATTAGTAAATAACCGATTAGACGTGGTCAATTTTACAATAAGGTTAACTTCCATTAATTAGTTAACTTCAAACAAGGTTTTGTTGTTGTTATTGACCTAATTTCATGTACGAAATTGATCAACCTCAATTATTTTTCCTGTGTTCATTTAACTTTTAAGAAATAGAAATATTCTCTTGTTTTTCTTTTAATAGTCATTTTGAATGTGTTTTGTTTCTGGGTTTCTTGTTTCAAGTAGTAATTGTTAAGTCACTTTACTTCATCTAAAATGTTGCCAACAAAAATGTAATTAACAAATAATTTGTAAAGTAGATTTTAAACCTTGATTGCAGGTCATGAAGTTAGACGATCCCATTTACGTCCGAAACGACAGTTCGTATCACTTCTCAAAAGATTTCTTTAAACAATGAGTAAAATAGTAAATATAAGATATCTCGTAAATAATAATACAAACTATTCCTACAAGGTCAGTATTAATGTTCAGTTTTCTAATTAGTAGCTAAATAACAAAACTATCAGACTGTGTATTACTGAGTGCTATCTCATGTTGAACGTGTAGAGATCGAAGAAAACTGAGGGGTCGTAGTACTTGTCATTGTACCATTCGGCTTTAGCATGTCAGATTGCAACATGACAACATATAATATTTAATACGCTCGTTCATAAGAATAATTGTTTCTTTTTGAACTTATGAAAATTTATGTACGGGAAGATTTTTAAAATTGAAAGTTTTTTCCTAAAAGGTTTTAAATTGGATTAGTCTCCACGGTGGACATTCGGATTCTTATTAGAAATTTAAATCGCAATAAATATTCATTTGTCAGTATGGATGTTGTGGGGATTGTTGAATTTTCCTGAAACCACAGACCAACCTAAGTCAGATGAATACTAGAAGCTCTAGACAGCCGTTTCGTCCTAGTATGTGGATCCATGACTCTACATCCGGGGTTATAACTGCCTAGGAGTTCAATACTAGGATGAAATAGCCGTTCAGCTTCTCAACAGTTGTCAAACTTAGATCGGTTCATCATCTCAGTAGAGTTCTTTACGTTAAGCCAATCAACCCCCTGAGCTGGAGCTCACTCAAATGAACATTTGTCACGAAAACATAATATTCATTTTCCAGCCAAACACCTTGAGATAATACTTTATTACGACAAGTGAAGTATTAGTTTGGCGAATACTAGTACTAACGGTTTGTTCATGTAATACGTGGATAATGTTGCTATTCTGGCATGGACCGTATGATAGCAATCTAAAGTTAGCTTAAGCCCCCAAATGCCCTGGTATGGCCGAGAGTGGGGTGGGCCCGCCCTCCCTCTCGAAATGCTCTCACATGGTTACGCGTATACAGCCCCTGCCAGGGGAGTCTTACTCACTGCCTTCTCGTGGCGGGGGTGTTGTTTACGAAAATGAGAGGACGAAAAGCGAATGTCCTGCGGTTTAACCGGATTCCAAACCAATGGTGCACATGGGCTCCAGTATCCTGCGGGAACAAATGGCGTATGAACCAATCGCTGGTCACCGGCTATCATGGGACTGCATCTCCTTACGATGCTCCACTGCCTTGTGGGTTAGACCTTAAGGTCAAAGGCTCGGGGAGTGGCCCCCTAAGATAACCACCTGTTTCGGCCTGGGCACCCGGGCAGTATCACGGCCCACACACGAAAGTGTGGCGCATATATATTTCGTGCCCTCTTGTACCAATATTTATGTGTTCAAATAAATAAATAAATAAATAAAGTTAGCTGACTAATTGATCGCGGTTCATAAAATTAAGTAAGAGGCGTAAGTAAGTAAATAAGCGATCGCGTATAAACTACAGATGAGTGCGCATCTCAAAATTTAGTAACAGCAGCACTAATCCATTTGCTTTAATTCTAATGAATAGTTTGTCAAAGAAGCATTAGTTTGGGGTAAGTCATGAAAATAAATTTAGATGAAACCAAACTTTGACTTTGCCTGAAATTCGAAACGCTATGACCTCTGGCTAGCATCCTAATAAAAGCTCAATAATGCTTTCTCTTACTTAATTCTGTGGACGACTAAAATTGATAAACATATCTGTTTTACAATCATACAATCGATATAACATGGGTTGAAAGTTAAGTTACAAAAGCGTTTGCTTCTCACGTAAATTGTATCCAGAACGAAAATTACACGATGAGCACACTTCATATGATTTAGGACATAAACTAATCTGTTTATAGTGTATCACAAATTAATATATATGGTAGAACGCTGACATTATTCACTTGAAATTTGCTTTTTTTTCTCTACGATTATATCTTCATTTATATAACCTCTCTTCACATTTAATAATAACATGGTAGAATTTTAAAATCCATTCTAGTAATCACGGAGAATTATCATTGAAGTGTGGTTACAAAGTCGTCTCATATACTGTTGGTTAACCGTCAGTTAGTGTAGATAAATGTAACTTAATGTTAGTTTCACAAATTCAAGATTGAAGAGTGCAAGAAAATTAATGAAAAGTAAGTGCACTGGAAATTAATCAATGAGAGAGAATAAAAAGGTAATCAAAATCGAGCTGAATTCATTTTGGTACTTCGTAACATCGTTATTTTTTTTATTTTGAACACACTACAATGAAATGCAGACTACTGTGCTTTCAGAATTTCTATCTAGACGGTCTTCATTTTGCTGTGTGACTTTGGTTGTTAACTTTTGTATATTCAGTGAAGTGAATAATCAGTAGGTTCACATAGAATTGAAAAGGTTTTTCATCGTAGGTAGTTTCATCCTCAAATATTCCAATATGAAACAACCTCAGTTACTCTCTTCTAAAACAGCTAATCACTTCAAAACACTGGATTTGGTTTTCTTATGAGTTAATGAATAGTTAAATTCGAAAAATCTTTCTCGTTTTCTCTATAAATCAAATATGTTAGAAAAAATGAATTCAATTTGAATGATTCCTTTCAAAAGTCATATTCGATACAAATGGGACTACTTCATTTAAAAAAACTAGATTTCGAATTTGCACTTGATCGTAAATTACTTGATGTAGTAAATTTGATTCCTCTTTTTTTGTTAATAATAAAGGATCTACTCTCTGATAGCTTTCGATCATAATAGTACTATACCGTATATCATTTTAAATTTCTGACTTTGAAAATAAATTATACCATGATGAACATCTGAATTTTAATTCGATATACAATATTGAGTATTAACTGCTAAAAGTATCCTCGTCCAAGACTAAACATGTGTGCAATATCAGAAGGGACTTTTGTGGATGTTATTGTAATTTTAACAGTTGAAATCATGAGTCAATTGAAGCTAGACCACTTTGGAAGCACTGGATGGCCGTTTAGTCCTATTGTGGGACTCTTCAGTAGTGCGCATCCACGATCCCGCCTCGCGAGATTCGAACCCAGGACCTATCGGTCGTTTTGATTTTTCATCATAAAAGTTAATTAATTGTTGTTTGTTTATGCTATAACTGGGCGGCAGATTAGAGGAAAGCGAATTATCGATCTGACCAAAGACGCGCAAACACATAAGAACGGCCTAGGGTTCTGATTGGTCCCGCTTCTCTGTCTAGCGCAGCCAGCTGAGTCCAGAATGCAAGTCTCAGCCTCGGAGATATGAATCATTATATTCCAAACATACTTTGTTTATATACCAATCAAGCAGACTACATCGTACCATAAAATAGAAAATAACATTGTACAATACTGACCAGCAGGAAAACGACACGTGAAGTAAATATTGACCAATAAGAAAATAACACCATTTCAAGTCCAAGAATAGCGTTAGACTTAACAGAATAATTTTTGGGATATTTTCCTGAATGTCCCAACAGTTTAAATGATAAACTAAAAAGCCCCATTATTCTGCTTCCATAAATCTACATACTGTTGATAATGTAGTGATGTATTGATCACATATTTTTATGGCAATATATGAAAGCAAGAATACTAACCATATATCTGAATTAAATGAATAAATCTGTATGAATTGAATTATTTATGAGATCAAGTTTTTACAATGTTTGATGCCTGAATCAGTTCTACTTTGAATTGTAATATCATAAATCAATCATTGCATATCACAACTGATTTCTGCATCAATGATCTGGATTCTAACATTAATATTTTTCATATATTCTAGATTATAATCGATAATTAACCAGTTTTGTAGTGAATGAAAACATAACTGTGAACAATCGAATGTATTTAAACATAAAATTACAGAACATCTTAGTAAAATTTGAGAACCATATAATAAATACTTGATTTGCAAAATATCAATCACTTCACTTTTCCTTCATTTCCACAGCAATCGTTCTCATCTCTTCAATCTTCTATCGACAGACATTTCACTTTCGATTGATGATACATACTACTTATATCTGTTGACATCAATAACACAAACCAAAATTGTTTTTATATTCTATTCATTTATTATTATTGTTATAAATTTCTGACTGATAAGTAATATAGTATTTTAACCATGAGATGTTACTCTAATTTCTTTGATTACATATGACATTAATAATCATAATTAATTATGATGTATGGAGAATATAGAAAAGTTTAAGAATATTAAACAGTCTATTTTTCATTTCAATTCTTTATGTAAAGAAAACAAAATAATCGAATTCTCTTGATACTTTACTTATATACATTCTATTCACCTATATTTAATCTTTATATATGTGATTGAGTAATTACTGCATGCATTATTTATATTAATACTGATATGTTATATATAATTTAAGAAAATCATAATGTCATTATATTTTACCTATCTTTTGTAAAGTTTACAAATACCTTCCAAGTATTATATCTTCAACAGATGATTAGTACGTTTTATTTTCTTTCAAAGTCATGTGTGTTCTATTTTACGGGTCATGAACATGTGACTTAATTCGAATTTTAGTATCTTTGATTATTAGAAAGAAAAAAACTAGTATTGTAATGCCAATTATTCATTTGATATTAGAATTGAATAATGCTTTAACAATTGTATTGTAATGTATATGAATGTTAAGAAAAGATTATGTAAGGTATCTTAACATAACTACTATATCACAATTGATTGATCACTGGGTGGTGATCAATGTCATGCTTGTCTAGTCCTTATTAGTGCAGATCGAATGCTATCGATCATGTTGCAATGTGGCCACCAGTCTAGGTGACTCGACACTGCGTGCACTATATATTGAGATTTAGATGGTGGTTGGAGGTAGTCAACAGGAAACCCTGGACCCGGGTATACTTTAATAAATCTATGATTGAAAAATACGGATACATTGTGATTAAATATGTTATAATTGATAAGTGAATAAATTCGTCTTAGATAACTGCTTTCTTTAATTTATGAAATGTTATCATTATCGTTCAGTATTATTCAAAGTATTTGCTTCATTTACTAGGACTTGTGAATTGAATGGTTCAAGATTATGATTAATTTAGTATGTTGCTTAGATTAATTATGTTGTTTAATAAATTCAGATGACAATATGACAAGCTGAATCATCAGATCAAATGTATAAGAATATAAAGATGGTAAGAAGTGTGAAATATGTGTGGTGTAGAGAGATGAGATCATCGATTGTTCTGGCAAACTGACTGATTTGATAATCAATAGTGATGTATTTGGGTTAATGTGGCTATTAATCGTTCACTGAATTATCGAATCAGTTTATGTGTAATCCATAAATTTAATACAGTAAGTAGATAAATAGACATACATACAGTGCATAAAATGTATATAGATAGAAGTTAATAACTAATCACGCAAGCATATAAAAAATAATGAATTAGACGAATATAGCACGTTTAGGTTACATAATTATTTTGATTTGTATCATGCAACCCTGTATGGTATTGTTGTTAATTTGTTTAAGAGTATACTTATTACCTTTCAGGTGAATAGTATGATCAGTTCGAGGATTTGTCAAGATTGTTGAGTGCAATTCAGATCACGTACCGTCCTGAGTTAAAGAACCATTTAAAATTAGGATGCACTGGACAGGTGTTTCACCATAATATGGGATTGTTCAGAAGTGCACATCCATAACCCCGATGTATGCAGAACCCAGGATCTTCAGTTCTCACAGAGAAAGCTAAACCCTCAAACCATTGAGTCGCCATTCAGTGATTTACAAGTCTAATTTTAATCATATATAACGCTACTGTAGGGTGAATCCAGGTCTCAAGTTTATGACCAAAGTAGTTAGAAAACCTCAACTCAAAACATATCACTGTGTAATCAATATCATCCATTAGGATTAAAATTCAATGATTTATTCATGGAATCGAAAACTCAACAATGTCAATATGGTTTTCTTTTTCAATAACTATCGAATATTTCCTATTTACTAACAGGAAGATTTTTAAAGAATATGACTCGTGGTTTTTCTATCTTGTTCTCCCAACGGAGCTGCCTTAATATATTTTTACCTTAGGGCACAGGATTCACAGTTAACACAAGAAGGACATCTGAAGAAATTCCAATAAATAAGATGCCACAACTTAGGAGATAATTACCTACTCCCTAATTGTTCTTAGGAAATCTACAACCCGCCTTCGTTAAATATTTTATTAACTTCAGATTTCAATTTTCCGGAAGTTGTTTAGCAACTTTTAAAATATTCCTCCAAATCTGTAATGATCTCACTTTGTTTTTCGAAGAAGTATTGTATATCTCATATTTTTACTTTGAACTACTGTTTGTAGCTGTTCTCAACGATTGTTCTATACAATAACTTGAAGTCGTTTCAACTGACATAAGATTAATGTTTAAAAACGATGTGTAACTTTCTGCTTTTCTTGTATGATATGAGTTGTTTAGGTAATTATTTTTTCCTATAATGGTGGTTGGACTATTAAGTGAATAAAAAAATATTCAAAACAGATGATCTTCTAATTTTGGAACATCTTACAGATTCTGGTCACTTTGCCACACCAGAATTATCCTTCAAAGTCATCAAAATACTCAAACCGATGGAATTAAAGCTAGCGAAAATTCTAACCTGTAGATTTCATGTGTTATATTTCTCTTGCGTATCTAATATGTGGACGATTGTTTCACATATTTCCGTTATGGATATTATTTTCATCCTTCTACTTTTCTTCAATCTTTAGACCTATAAACAACCTTATTGTGATTCTGAAAATTTCCAAACAATCAACTACCTAATCTATTTTGGTTTTTGTAATAGACTATGTTTGCTAAATAGCCATAAGTTAGACTGCAAATCTTTATTATAGTATATCGTTGTAATAGAAAGTTTCTTTGCTAAACTTTCATTTCTTCTTAGAATTATATTGATGGAATAATGAGAGATCCTAGTCTCTAGTCGTTGTGTTAGTGCTTCTAACAATATCACTGGCAAAGCAGGTTGTAATTTTATCAATTGTTACATGTTATGTCCCGACAAGAATAATGAATGGTAACTTTTGGAATCTATTGATGGATCAATACTAGACGTATATTTCTATTGTATAATTATTAACTAACTAAACTATGCATATTCATATTCCTCTTATTATAAGCTTTATTTTGACCCATAACCTATTATTATTATTATAAGTTTTACCATTCTTGAGTTATACCCAGTATATTAATTACTACCTCCCTCATTCATGGACACATTTGGCCAAATCTTGTACAAATGTTGTTTCATATTTTATTGGTACGTTGTGGTCTGTTTCATTGGTATATAAACTCAGTATGTTTGAAATATAATAATTCATATTACGGAGTCTGAGACTGTTGTTCTGGACTTAACTGGCTGGGCTAGGCGGAAAGCAGGGCCAATCAGGACTCTAGGCTGCTCGCACGTGTTTCACGAGTCCTTGGTCCGATCGATAATTCACTGCTTCTGATTGGCGGCTTTGGGCCATAACACTACATATTTAACCAGAGCGGTGTTTTAGAATTTATCTAAGCCCGCTGAAATAATCGCTTGAGAATAAATTTTGTTATAAAACTTTATACTACTAATGATTTGTAAGTACTTGAATAAAATCATGATTAGTTTACGAATAAACTACTATCATCGAGGTTTCAATGTCCTTCATAACAGTAGGATAAATGTTTTGATAAATATTGATCACATGATCGCCAAGAAGTAAAGTAGCACCATTCAAAGGAAGACGTACACTACTGTATTAAACTTGACAGTCTGTACTGGGGCCTTCATAATTACATGATAAATAAAAGACTATTTATGCTTAATGAAATGATCGAAAATATTATAACTTGTTTCTCATTAGTGCAAGATTCTTGTAATGATTCATTCAGTTCAAAGACGATCTTATTGTAACTGTTAGATTAAGATACTTTTTCTAAGAGCAGATGAGATAATTGGCCCGTTAAGAATAAGATGGTGGAGAAGATTTGTAGCTCAGGTGGATGATTTTGGTGGAGTTTTGTTCTCTGAGCTGGATGGTTTGGTCGTGGAGCTTTCATCGTTCTTCTGAACGACATCATCAGCACAAACTTCAAATAGAAGTGAAGTGTTTGAATTTCTCCATATGTGTTTCAAACACTTCACTTCTATTTGAAGTTTGTGCTGATGATGTCGTTCAGAAGAACGATGAAAGCTCCACGACTAAACCATCCAGCTCAGAGAACAAAACTCCACCAAAATCGTTAAGAATAAAGTAAATGTTTGTTGTCGAAATTTTATTATCAATAATCTTTATTTACTTGAAAAGGTATTATTCATAGAAGTTTGAACCAATATTAGTCTGTGAATAACTGTCATGCTTAGGTATCCGTTGAGGATTTATAAAACCACCTAGTGCTCCCTGATATTTATTGATTCCTCGGTTACTAATACCTGGTGATGAACACGCTTAAATTGTACACACATCAACATTAAGATACATGTATACATTGAATATGTGATTTGTTTTATTCTCTGTATAAAAAATATTTATCACATTTGAAGGGTTTTTATTATAGTGCTCGATAAATAGCTTGGTAAGTTTCGTGGAAATAATGAATATTAAGTCGATTTTTTTGTCTGCTTTACTAAAATGTGACAATTACTTCCAATAGTACTGTAGTTAATTCGACAGTTAATAAGGCTAATAGAAGTTTCTGACACGTCCCGAGCTTTCAAATCATTGACTGAATGGTAAATTTGTTTTTAGTGAGTTCTTTAGAAAATATTTTCGGAGATCTTAACTTGGACAAGATTTTCAGAAATGGATTTGATGTTAGGTGATGAATGTAGGAGGGTTACCATTTAATTTCCAGGTAAGTCCTACTCACTGCCTTCCCGCAGCAATGGTGTTGTTTACGAAATTAAGAGGACGAAAAGTGAATGTTCGGGGCTTTAACCGGGTTGGTGGACACGGAAAGTCCACTTAGGGAAGTTGGAAAACCCTGATTCCAAACCAATGGTGCATATGGGCTCCAGTATCCTGAGGAGACACATTGCGTATGAACCAATCGTTTGTCACTGGCTACCATGGGACTACATCTCCTAACGATGCTCCATTGCATTGTGGACCAGACCTTTAGGTCGAAGGCTCCAGGTTTGGCCCCCTAAGAAAATCACCTGCTGCGGTGTGGGCACCCGTGCAGTATCACAGCCCACACACAAATCAAATGAGATTTGTGTGGCGTATATGTATTCGGTGCCTTTTTGTACCAATATGTATGTGTTCAAATAAATCACTAAATAATCCTAGCGTTATATTCATCCTGATTTTGATAATTTACAACAAAGAGTAAATTACTTTTACGTTTTTTAAATGTTTTGTTGTTGTTGTTGAGTAGGTTCACAAAAACGGATGGAACATTTTTTTAAAGTCAACATAATCAATGAAATATTGATTAAGTAATCAGTTGGAATTATAGATTCTATTCCATAAACAGGTTAAGGATAAGGAAATTATTACTTACTATATTTTTTGGTTTCTAGTGATAGTTTCATGTGGTATCAGTTTAGAATAGAAATAATTAAATATCAATTAATATGATAAATTATTTATACTTTTCCACATGATAAAAAGTACAAGAAGGTGAACAGAAAAAAATTCTAAAAAAAACACACACAATAAGCGTTAATTAACTGTGATCAGTTTAGCAAGGTTTGGATGGACACATACATTAATGTAGGAATTAATTGGAAATTATTAAACCATTTAAATCATCATTCTTTTTTTGCATAAACTATAAATCAATCGATTGTTTGTAGATAGATAAATAAATGAACAAAAGGATAGAAAAGATTACATCATAAAGTGATTTGAGACTCTAATTATCAAACAAGGTTACATAATATTCAGGGAGTTAGATAAGAATGCCCTGATTACTACGTAACCTCGTTTGATAATTGGAGTTTTAAATAGATAAGAATTAAACATTAGTACAACAGCTGAATGTAGTAGATTCAGAGATAGATAGCTGAAAAGAGGAAAATAGAAAAAATTCTGATTGGATACGAACAAAATATTTATATGTATACATTGATGAATGAGAATGTGAAAGTTGTCTGTATATAACATAAAAATATCAAAATTTTAGATACTCTATGAATTGTCATATAGTTAGACGATTCAAGAATACTTTGTCAAAAAAGATGTATGAAATTCTTTTAAATAGTCCATGACCAGTTTCATTTCTTCAATGCTAGGGAGAATTGTTATTCTGTAAAACAGAACAAAAAGTATTTCAACTATGGTAATCATAACCTGTTTCTGAGTAACATGGATTATGATTTTAAAAAATGTCAAAATCAAAGAAGGTAAACATTACTGATTCCTAAAAAAGTCAGCAAAAATGAAATGTTGATAAAACAATTTCATTGTGGTTTGAGATAAACGAACCTCAAATATATTTCGGATACAGGAACGTGGATTCTACGATTTCCGAATTTCTAATACTTTATTAAGTAAAATGAGTTTCGACTTGGAATATTTTCGAAAGCCTTTGTAAGTTTTCAACAACTCTATTATTAACTGATTACGAAAGGATTTATTCTCCATAAAACCACAAAACTTATTAGAAAACGAACAAATTTTAAATTGAATTCACAATGATAAATAGATGACTAGGCGATTAGGTTATAGGTATTGTAAATTCAACCATGATATCAGACAACTGATATATATAGTTTGAATGTGTGAGATTATTGTTTTTTACTTTTGGAGGAGATAAATCTACCGTTAAATTCGGATTTCAATTTGAAATGGAACTGTTTCCTTTGTATAACCCTACTCGTAAACATTAAAAAAGAAAGAAATAAAAGCACCCAGCCCATCTAGAAAAAAAACGATTTAATGAACTGCAACTGTGGTGATTTCCAAAATCACAAATCTACCGTATGACGAAAAATCAGTTAAGCTAAACCTACTTTCCTTATCACACAGAAGGACTAGAGGTAACAGTTACAGTCTTTGAGTAGCTTAACAATACCTTTGGATTTGCTATGCCGTCCTTTTTGTTATGACTTTATATTCGGATAGTTATCACGTGATTTATCTACCAATCAAAATACGACTTATACAATCTCAGTACTGTGCCAAACTAATGACGTTCGACTGGTATGAGAAGCCTAGCGTCCTTAATGATCCTGTGTCCGCCTAGCCCGTCCACTTGAGTCCAGAACACCAACACCAGCTCCCACTATGCGAATCGAATAATTTATTTTAGACATACTGGGTTTTGTATATCAACCAGACAGACCGCAGCGCACCATAAAATAGGGAATAACATGTGTACACAATAAAGCCAAAAATTGGCTGTGAACGTGGGAGACAGTAGTCAATAAACTGAACATAGCTTACGAACAGTAAATCGTGCAATAATAAATTATAGATCAAAATGAAGCTTATAATAAGAGGAATATAGATATACCTAATCTAATTATTGAATAGTTATACCATAAGAATATATAGATAATATTAGTCAATTAATATGTCTCAGAAGTTACTCGTGATTTAATCTTCGCTCGGTTATAACACTTTTTCCTAACTTTCGGAACACAAAATTTACGGAGGCACTAAAACAATGCACAAGGCAAGAACTAAATACGTATCATTTTGACTATCACCTTTTTCATCGAACGATCAAAAAGTTGAACTGCTTGTCAAAATACTTGATTATGTCCACTTCTGTATATGGATTTAGATAAAAGTTGGATTGACTGGGACACCTCGGTACCTAGAACTTAAGTAAATCTTTCAGTCGTCTGTTCCATTCAGACTGAAATTAAATGACTTGGTAAGACTGTCCTTGCATTATGTTTATAACGTCAACCACGTTAATATACTTTTGGTTTATTCCAGCTGTCCAACTCCATATAGTCGAGTTCTAGGAAGTTTCAGGGTGAAGGATGTAAATGAATATTTGCAAATTGGTTTACCTAAAATGCCAAGTTCCTGGTACTTGACCGAATCCAGATCCTGGTACTACACAGACGCCATATTCTTCCAAAAATTCCAAACAGTACATAAAGTCTGGTTGCATACCTTTCGACTGAAAAAAATTGTTTAAGACAACATCGATAAACAACCAGAATTAAATTTCACAAGTTATGTCAAGGTACATTGACTAGCTGGAAAAAAGAGAAAAATTAAGCGATTTTTTATTTGGTAAACCGTTCACCATTTTACGAAATCGATGACTTGAAGTTGTAAATAAGATTACTGAAAATCTACTAGTCGAAGTCATTAAAGTAGAAAGATAAATTAAATGTCTAGAGACTTTATGAAACATTATTAAATTAAATTTGCATTTACATAACATGACGCCATAAACTATAAGAGTGGTGTGTTAAATGAACATCTATTGACATATCACGAATTCAATGATAGAGGTGAGGATCTTAGAGATTATTCAACCCGAAAATGGCTCTAAAAACAAATTGGCTAAAATCTATGATTTTCTTTTGAGAATAATGAAACTTATCTTGGCTATCCTTGTAGTCGAACCATATTTCTTGTTTCACATTAATGTTTTCAGTTTTTAGTTTTTCTTTTACAAAATTGTCACCTAAACTAAGTTTTTTATCTGTTATAGTTCTATATTAATATTGGGATACTCGATTGTCTTCTTTTAATTTTTAAATAAAATATCGTCAGCTGAATGGTTTGAAGTTATCATTTATTTTAGGAGCAGCATCATAAAAGCAAAGACTATGCACAAGTACTTATGTTTTCAGTCATGGAATATGATAAGTCTTATCGATTGAACGCTATATTAGTTTCTTAAGCTATTCTGGTAACCCGAATGCTAGAACTGCACAGCGACTTGAACACCAGAGAGAAGACGCAAGTATGAGGGAAAATACTTTACTTCGAGGTTCATTTTCTGACAGAAAATATAGGGTTTTCATAATATATCTAAATGTCCTTGGGTCGCTGAAATATTCTGGAATGCTGCTAAACATAGTAGCACTGTAGTAGCCAACCAATCAGAGCTTCCGCATGTAACGTTTCGCTACCTTGATATTTCTGGCCAAGACTCCAAATGAACGCTGATTGGACAAAACACTTCTTAGTGTTTCTTGGTGCTTGCTTGTCTTTTGCAAACGATTTCTGGATCACCCCAACAGAATACAAGCATATTAAACTGTTCGGCTGAATGCTCAGAATGTAAACCAACTCATACAGGAATGAGTGATTTGTATGAAAGATATTCTGTACATTAAATACTTTGCTAGCGTACGAATATACTGATATTTAATTTAAGGGCGACTTAGCAGTCGAGTATATTATCATGTGGTCCACTCGAAGTCACATTGATGGGTTATTGATACTAATTAATTGTTGAAATTGAAGTAGGTGAAATGGAGTTCGAATCAACAACTTATTGGTTAAAGGTTCAATGGTATAATCACTTGACTAAAAATGTTAACATTTCAAACGAGTGATTGATCATCATATAAATAAAATCAAATTACACCTTCAATATTTAAGTTGAAATACCGCAACGTACTTCAGTTCTATCGGAGATAGATCATACTAAATGGTTTATAAACATGTCTGAACTATATTATTTAGTAGATTACAAAAAAAAACAGTGTAAATGTTATGATGTCAACAAAATAGAATGATTCTAAAGTAATCTTTGGTTAATAATCAAAGTATTAGTATTTAAACTAGGGTAAACTTGATTGGTAGTTTGTATTGGACAACAAATATTTGAATTTGATGGAATTTATGTTATCTGGTTGCAAGTTATGAGTCAAAACATATAACAGTTGGACTATAGACCCTGTAACTCTCCATCAGGCACTAAATGAGCGCAATAAACTTATGGAATAAGTGTTGTTTCACTGAAAGTGGGTTACTCATATTATATTTTATTTATGAATTAGTTACTAAGTGGATTTTTTTAGTTGAAAGACTTGAGTAAGCGTCGAAATTATCGAAACTAGCCCTCCTCAATCACTGTCCAGTTTAATTTAGTTTGACATATTGTGTAAATCATTTAACAAAGTCTCTGTACAGTTTAGAATCTAGAATGAATTTTTTTTAACAAATTCATTCTGTTTACTATAATTAAGAATATTTTTTCTGCAAGCCAAACTGTGTGAACCTGAACATTACATTAAGTAGATTACTTTTATTTGTATGTACAGGTTTGGTTTTTAAAGTTCAGTTTCGAGTCTAGCTATAAACTTATCTTTGCATGAAGGATCATTTATTACAATAATACGCTTGGAGACTTGCTATAAGGTTCTAACTATTTCCATCTAAGCGTTGTTGTAACATACGCTTTAGTAACTCCAATCCTCTCTTGCTTAATGCGGCTCTAATACACTGTATCCAATCAATATGTATGTTTATAACAATATATATGAACCAATTATAATCTTTTCATTGAAAAGAATGAGAACGTTTCAGAGAGGAAAATTTTATTTTCGACATCATTTTCTAAACTTGCACATTCGTATTTATAGGTACCTTTTCTACACACAGTATCCACGATATTGCGCGACCGTCTACTATTGTCTTCAGTGAGTAACTGCCTCACAACAGACACGGTTGAACTCCGCTGGTCACAGCTTCTCACTAGAACTCCAGGAAATCCATCTTTAAGTTAGTTACTAGTGAGCACATGATAATTGCCAGTACAGGTTTGTGCAGATTGTTGAGTTTTGATTGAGATCAGTGTTTCCGTCCGGTGCTTCCAGATTTTTTATGATGGTCTAGCTTTAACTGACTCATGAATTCAACTATTAAATTACTATAAAGAGGGCTGCACCAATCTTCAATTTACTTAAGACTATCAAGTCCAACCTTGGCACTGATACCTAGAAACCATCGTAAACTAATGGGATAAAAACAATTTTACAGTTGAATTTGAGTCAATTAAAGCTAAACCACCATGGAAAACCTGCAAGCACTGGACGGCTGTTTCGTCCTAGTATGAAACTCCTCAGCAGTGCGCACCCACGATCCCGCCTATCAGTCTCGCACTAGAACGCTTAACCTCCACACCACTGAGATGACCGGCATCTAACGATGTTAGTATCTAACTTCAACCAATCCACGAAATTCAGCCATCGTCCACCATCGTCTTCAGTGAGTTACTATCTCACAACAGATTCTGTTGAACTTCAATCGACTCATGAATTCAACTATAAAATTACTAAGATCTTCACAAAGCCCTTTCTGATAATAAAAAAATAATGTATGTTTATTAACGAAATAACTCACCTTTGCTATTTCGATTGCTTTTTTAGGTAGATCAATTCGTGGAAATGCATACATTGCTCCAGTGATTGGATTACATGAAAAACCTTGAAGTGAATTTAATGATTTTGTAGTGAGTTCAGCTTTTTGTTTAAGTTCTTCTAGAACTGATGATTTTTCTTTCATAAATGAATTGTAAGATGGTTCATGAGGTTTTGGAGGATTTACAACCACATCCATTGTTAGCTAACAATTATGAAAATAAAAGCAGATATGATGAAATCGTTTGATTTAATAATTATTAATTGAGTTTATTGAAGAAAGTAGATATATGTCCACAGATGAATCAGTAATTGAAACAAACTTTATATTGGAATTTTTGAAGCAAAATATAAATATAGGGAACGGCAGTCAGTGGCTAACAATTGAATCCATGATGCATGTTTCTTTGTTTGTGACTCGTCGTCTACACGTAATTGTATCCCAGAGCTGATATCTACTTAAGGATTCGAACCTAGTGCTACTTTCCGGATGCCATTGAGTTATCCATTTATCTACTGAGTTTAGATAGCCACTGGCTTGTGCAACAAGGTGAAGTTTTGAATTCATGTGTTGGATTTTGGAATCTCCCCAGTTTCTTCTGGCACATCTGGACTCAGTAACTAAGTGGATATCTCGATGAACGCAACTGAGTTCGAGTTCCGAAATGAACATAAACTCTGGGATAAAGGTATATTCAAATCACGAGTACCATATAAAACGAAACGCGCTTCCTAGATTCCACTGCTAGCCGCCATCCATCGATGCTTGTGACTCAAGACAATGTCGGAATGATCTGTACAGGATGGACTTGTGACAAAAGAGACTACTTGCCGTTCTAAACATCAATGAGAATATTCAAATAACCAATATAAATGAATTAGAAATATGAATATATATTTTTAAAGAGAATATTCTAATTTCGATCACTTGAAATTATCTTAAAGTTATCACTGGTAAAATTAAATTTTTAGAAATAAAGGTGTCAGTTGGCGTATAAAACTGTGCTATATATCATAAACTTTCAAACTGATGGTTATAAGAAGGGGTTTGTGGAGATTTGTAGAAATTTTCACAGATTGAAATCATGAGTCAGTTGTAGCTAGACCACCATTGAAAACCTGGAAGCACTGGACGGCCGTTTCGTCCTAGCATGGGACTCCTCAGCAGTGCGCATCCACGATCCCGCACCACGCGGGGCTCGAACCCAGGACCTACTGGCTTCGCGCGCGAGCACTTAACCATTAGACCACTGAGCCGGCATCCAATGGTGTTAATGTCTAACTTCAACTAATCCACGAAGTTGCGCCACCATATACCATTGGTTATAAGGCAAATGCTTTAACTATTGTATCACCTTTTCATATAGACTTTTGGAAGCTCCAAATTTTACCGATATGAAAAAAAATATAGGAATCCGGACAATTAGAGTATTAATAATTTCAATGTAAATCTATGTATTGAAAAAGAGTATTACATTTAAAAGAGAATCTTACAAATGTAAAATATGTTACAAAGCAACCATGTTAACCAAAACAAAAATAAGAAAAATAAGCTATACTGCCTGTCGGAAATTATGACGATACTTACACATGAAACAAAATCTAGTTGATGAAAAGATTTATTTAGCAGAAAAGAACCTTATTTCTCTTGGTTTATCAAACCGGGGTGACAGTAAAAAATCATTGATTTGTAATATGGAAAATGGTTTACTAAATCTTTTTGATGGAGTTTTGTTCTCTGAGCTGGATCGTTTGGTCGTGGAGCTTTCATCGTTCTTCTGAACAACATCATCAGCACAAACTTCAGATAGAAGTGAAACGTTCAAATTTCTCCATATGTGTTTCATAGCTTGTTCTGTACACCTCGATGTTGATTGGTTCTTATGGACCTTAAATTTACCATTGTTTACTTCTTTGTGACATTTTATGAACCCTATACTCCATCTCAGTTGTCATCTTTTAAATACGTATGTAAAATGTTCTTTTGGCATAAGTCACAGACATTATTCTAACTCAACATTCCATTATAATCAAATTTGTGATTAGTTTGTCTTCTATTTCTTAAAAAATGACCTAGAAGATCGTAAGATCTAATCATAATCAGTAAATCCTGTGTCTTACTTATTACTTATTTTACCTTGCTTATTTGATCTAGTTATTAATAGATCCTTATTATTTTCTTTGGATCACTTAGGATCTAGTGTATTACGTGAATTTCCTGATAGAAATGGTCATAATTGAACTACTGCATCTGTGACATTAGGAACGCATTTTATTTTTTATGGATTTCATCTAGGTGGTGTCTCTCTGGAATTCATCACTTTTGGCCTTAAAACAAAAATAATAACGCAAAAACGAGTTTGTAGGTGTCCTTATCAAGGTTCAACTTGATAATTTCAAATAAATTGAGCATAGGGTAGATTGTTATTAATAAAAATAATACATTTGTAATATCCTAATGTGTAGAAAAACTAGTGTTTTTTTAGTTTTCTAACGTTTCACGACTCAGTGTAAGCCACATCTTCAGGGAGTAAATAAACAAAGTAAATTAACTCAATATATGTGAAAATTATATTTGAAATATTCTCAGCGATTGAAATTTAACTAATTCCAACGTTTCGTCCAGCTAACTTGCCTGGACTTCTTCAGGGTAATAATCAAAATCAAAATTATCAAAGAAATATATAGTTTTTTTAACAATCAGGATTATACTGTGTAAAATAGGATAAAATGAGTCAGTTAACTACAAATCATGTGAAGAAATCAACTACATGGAAATACTTAACTGAGTAACAAATCGTATGTGTGTGTGTGTAGGTATGTATGTATGTGTGAGAGATTGATATGAAGGAATAAATAAAGTTCAAGGATGAAAAATTGATAATGAAACATCGATGTACATGTCAAAACGTAAATTGTATTGTTTAAAAAAACTCATTGAGTTCTTTCAAAAATAATAACGATGCATGTGATACTAAAAAACAGGTTTAAACAAGAGATAGGTTCCCAATTTACTTGTCAAACGAAATTTGCCAGGTATTAACTCAAGTTTGAATAGTACAATGGAACAAAGCAAGAATATTTGATGAGGTCAATCCAAAACAGGTCTGACCAAGTCAATGTCATGTCATTCCGGTCAAGGTGATTTATATGGGAGATGTTTGTATATTTGTGTGTGTACTTATGTTAAAGGATGGAAAAATGTGACATTTGTGGTGTGAATTTGTATGTACTATAATGGTGTGAGATGTGAATAGAATCAGGCATAGTAGCTCGAGTAGATGGTTGAAGTCGGATAGATAGTGAGCCCTTCTTTTCTATTGGAGGCCGTAGGATTAAGTAATATATAGAAAGCTTCACCTACTCGCCTTTCTTTGTAGTTGGAAGAACCTTCTTGTACTATTTTAATATAGACTTGGTGGTTGTTGAAAATGTCATAAAGTGATATTGACGATTTTATTCGGAGTCTTCCCAGTTCTACGGTTTCTTTGTGTACGCAAGATGTTCTTTGGCTCGAGTCAAGATTTCACGAGATGACTCTTCAATATAGAAGGTATCACAATCGACACATCCTGATCTGTAGACCCAATTTTGTGTTGACATAAAGGGGATTTTTTCCTGTATACGAACATTTCGAATGGTTATTTGTTTTATAGTATGCTTTAATTCTGTGTTGTTTTAAGACTCGGTGGAGCTCTTGTGTTGTATTATGGCGCCATAGTAAAACTACAGTACCAATCCATGGTTTTATTCGGATCATTATTTAACAGCAACATGTCTCGTTTTATTGCACTTTTAATAATCTTAACAGGAAAATTATTAAACTGTAAGATATTAATTATGTGCTATCATTCTGTTTTGTTTATCCTCTTGAGATATAATAATCTTGTTCTAAAGAGACTTAAGGTAAGAGAGATTTTTGCACTGAATGTATGTGCTGAATTGAAATCGATAAAAAGATTCGAATGAGTTGGTTTTCGGTAGATGGTCAGATTTGAATTTCGTCTAAATATTTATATAAATATTTATGAATCCATCTAAAAATGATAGCTCACTGTGTTCATTTTCATTCTTGTACATAAATTTAATGTGAGATGAAAGTGTATAGATCAGTTTAAAAAGATCTTAGATGAGTCTTTTTTTACAACGAAAGTATCATCTACATATCTAAGTCACGAAACGTAAGAAAGCTGAAAAAATTGATTCTTTTTAAATCACTGGAATATTACAAATAGTTGAAATCATGAGTCGATTGAAGCTAGAACACCATGGAAAACCTCTAAGCATTGGACAGCCGTTTCGTCCTAGCACGGAACTTTTCAGCAGTGAGCATCTACAATCCCGCCCTCTGCGAGATTCGAACCCAGGACCTATCAGTCTCTCGCGCGAGCGCTTAACCATCAGACCTCTGAGCCGGCATCCAACGGTGTAAATGTCTAACTTAAACCAATCCACCAAATCGTGCCACCGTACACCATTGTCTTCAGTGAGCTGATATCTCACAACAGACCTGGTTGAACTCCATTGGTAACGGCTTCACACTAGGACTCCAGGAAATGCTTCTTGAAGTCAGTCACTAGTGAGCAGATGATTATTTCCATTTAAATATTTAGTAAAAAAAAAATAAATAGAGTAAAGAAATTTCATTTATTTTTCATTATAACTTTATATCGATAGACATAAATGTGTTTTAAAACAATTTCAAAATGGTTATACAAATCAAAGTATTTGTAGAAATTAAACAACTCTTAGATTACATAATATACGAAAAGACGATGAACAAAATAAATTAGACAGACTACATATATACCAAGAAAAAAAGATTGGGATACTTTCTAGACAAGGTCAAATTGAATTGATTTTGTGTGATATGGTGTACATTATTTATATTGCATGATAAAGAATCAATAAAGACAAGTGAAATAGATCATGGTGCATAAATATATTAAACAATTGATGGATAAAGTTGGAATGTTAACATTCAGATCATATTTTTCATAGTATAACACAATAGTGAATCAGTGTACTTTTCATTTAAGTTATGGGGATATAATCAATACTCAATACAATAGTTCTATGAAATTTGATTCAAATTTCATTAATGTTGGAATATTTACATAAGTAGGCAGAAGGGTATTTATTTATTTATTTGAACACATAATTTTTGTATAAATGGGCACCGAATACATATGCGCTACACAAGTCACTTGATTTGTGTGTGGGATGTGATACTGCCCGGGTGTCCACACCGAAGCATGTGGTTTCCCTAGGGGGTCACTCCTCAGACCTTCGACCTGAAGGTCTAATCCACAAGGTAGTGGGGCAACGTCAGGAGATGCAGTACCATGGTAGTCGGTCATCAACAATTGGTTCATACGCCATGTGTCTCCTCAGGATGCTGGAGCTCATGTGCACCATTGGTTTAGAATCTGGGTTTTCAAACTCCTCTAGGTGGATCCGCCATGTCCACGAACCCGGTTAAAGCGCTAGACATTCGCTTTTTGTCACCTCAATTTCGTAAACAACACTCCCGCTGCGAGAAAGCAGTGGGTGGGACTTCCCTGGTAGTGGCTGTATACGCGTGGTCATGTGAGAGCGTTCCGAGAGGAAGAGCGGACTCTCCCCACCCTCGGCCGTACCACGGCATTTGGGGACCAGAAAGTGATTCCACAAACAGATATATGAAATTACTTGAAATCAACCTGTAAAAACCACCTAACCAAAGGAAATCAACCGTCATAAAATAGATGATTAAGAGAAGACTATCAGCTGAATACTTTCAACAGCACTATGTTTTACACTAACTTGAGAACAATGACTATATAAGCATTTGTAGTAAAAGCCTGATCGACTCAATTTATTATTTAATGCGTTTCTCCATTCTGAATATTCAAATAACCATTAAGAATAAAAGATGTAACCACTTAGCTATATACCATCGTTTCATCAATTTTTAATCGCCATTAGCAATGGAAGCTGACACATAAAGTCATCCTTATGGATACAGACTATCCAACTTTGTGAAATCTTATAAGGACCAAATAGATTTTTAAGAGTCCGCAAACTGTTCTTGGTTAGGTGTTAGTATTAGAGGCTCCGTTGATTAGTTTACCAGTAAAATATAACAACACTAACTTAAGGTTTGTTTCAATATGAAGGTTCTAGGGTTAGGATTTAGTAGTGTCGATTTTCCTGTTATATACAAAATCGAGCTCTTGATGCCTTCAACACCACTGTTTTTACATTATGATGACAAAAAAAATAATTTTTTCGTTATCATTTTAAACGTTTTGAGCAGTATACATGGGTGTTTCTACTGCTCATTAGACATGATAGTGAAATTCGGAGTAAAAATCTGATTGACTCGTCTCTAAAATATAGCACATTTAGCAGCTCATTCTTGAGTTTACAAACGATCTCTCATTAACGTTGCAATTTATAATAATACGTATCACATATTCTTCATTGATCTATAAGAGATTGATTATCATACAAGATTTCCCCAAATCACATAAAATTAAATTTTAGGTATAGACGGAGAGCTTATCTTTCTTTACATTCAATCGATAAAAATGTCATCAGTGAACAATTAGTATGTTATTTTCATAATGACATTAGGTATATATAACCGAATATAAAGTGGATTTATGAAAACAAAAATAGGTCAAGGATATTTAAATACAAACCGGTCATACTCTAAAACGTTGAATAAAGTTAATTTTCTCCTTGAATCTTTGTACTTTTAAATAGAATCACTTACTTGACCCAATAATGAAGAACATAGTCGAGCTGAAAGGGATTTATATAATTGTTGTTGAACATCTTCAGGAAAATTCACAAGTTCACAATATCCACCGCGAAGACCACATCTGATTCGATAGAAATGAAATTATTTTAAAGATACTCGATGAATTAATCACTTATGTATTGCTTAACATGAATGTTTTTTGCAAAAATATCTTTTAGAC
Source organism: Schistosoma mattheei (assembly GCA_944470405.2). Taxonomy (NCBI): domain Eukaryota; kingdom Metazoa; phylum Platyhelminthes; class Trematoda; order Strigeidida; family Schistosomatidae; genus Schistosoma; species Schistosoma mattheei. The sequence goes on along the minus strand of OX103943.1, from coordinate 68,391,871 downwards.
TTGTAATTTGGGTTACTAGGTGGTCAATTTTGCAAAATTAAATACTGTACGAAAAAATCTCTTACAAAATTATGCAAGTGCACTTACTCAACTGTTTATCAATGGGTTCAATAGTTGTTATGCATCAATTTCCAAATAGAAATAGGTAGGAATTAGGTTTAAACCTACCATTTAGTTTAGTTTGTGATGGTTTGGATAATCTCGTTTTTGATATCATGACTGAAATTTGATCAGTCTTGGTTGGCATATGTACGTCTTGTGCGGATCGACTCGATAGAGCCACTACAGAATATATGTAGTGTGGCTAGCAGTGGAATTCAAAGCATTACAATTCACTTGGTATTGTTTGTTTGTATCTTCCTATTGTTGTTAAGGACTGCAACTGATCGGACTCGTCAGCCTAAACTAAACTAAAATTCATACGTCATGTGCTAGTGAATGGCTGTTTAGACTCCATAGCTAAATGGATAACACGTTTTAAGCGAAAAGCATTGGATTCGAGTCATATAGTGCACATTAACTATGGGATGCAGAAGCATGCGCCTAACGAGTCCATATAGGACGAAATACACATCCTGGATTCCAATACTCCTTTTGATTGACATGCTAGTCAATTTGAGAAATTTATACGAATATTCGTCAAGATTAGAACGAATAGTTTGACAGTAATTGAGCGCCGAGTATAGAGAAGTCATTATATGTGAAAATTACATTTGAAATATTCTCAGCGATTGAAATTTAACTAATTCCAACGTTTTTTTGTTGATAATTTTGATTTTGATTATTACCCTGAAGAAGTCCAGGCAAGTTAGCTGGACGAAACGTTGGAATTAGTTAAATTTCAATCGCTGAGAATATTTCAAATATAATTTTCACATATAATGAATTTGAGAAATTGTTTTTTTTTATTCATGCGTCCAGACGATTTGCAGAGTCGAACGATTATCCAAAAAATAAGCCACTAAAATTTAATTATTATGGTGTATAGTGCCAGTGAATGTATTTATTCGATTTCTTCGATACCTTGTTTCGAAATGTAAGCTTAATAGGTGAGTTTTTTATCTAGTGGTTATTTTTACAACCATTTTTTGTTAAAAATGTTTCAAAATAAGTCTACGCTTTTCCCCTACATTTCAGAAGTTATGTTATTGGTTGTAAACCTGTCTTATGAGCGTTACCTAATCACTGCATATCAATACACTATTTTATAGATGAAAATAAACTAAATGAAGTGTAAAATGTACTACTTATGGTAATTTAAACGGAAAAACTGAGAAATATCGGAAATTATTGAAAAACTGACTATTAAAAACCACTCAAATCCTAAGGCATTGGAAAAATGCATAAAAGGAGTAATTCAGCTGCAGCTAATCTGTATGTAAATAACCTCTATTTCTGTGTTAATACAGTGAGCGAATAGTACACAAAAGCACTAACTAAACCAAAAAGAATATAGTGGGGTTCAAACTAGTGAAAATAAAGAACAAAATGTAAGAAGACAAAAAGTAAATACAAATTTCACAAAAATGAAATTCAATATTGTCATGCAGGAATCAATTCTTGTACGAAACAGAATTCTATAGCCTGAAAGTTGATTTTATTTCAACGACATAATTGAATTTCATATTTTCTAAATAATATACAGAAAACAAGTTTTATGTAAAGATCAAACTTGTCCAATGATTTTAGCTGGTCAATGTAATAAAAAAGCTTATAAAATTGTTTTATATTGCCTATTTTAAATAGAATGTTAAGACTAGAGAACAAAATCAGTTTATTCAATCCATGTGTATTGTTCGACTGTGACTAAACAGTACGTTACAGTCATGTATATTAAACTATTTGAAAATAAACAACATTTACGAAAAAAAAATGAAGGGGGGGGAATAGGTATTCGTGAATGTAAACTTAGTTCCTTATAATATGTAAACAAATAGGCAGGCTGATATTACTAACAGTTAGAGCTGATATTTGTACGGAAAAGTTTCCGTCAGTGATTGATAAACTGCAACACACACATTTTTGTATGTCATAAATTAATTATGTATTGTGCTAGATATTATTCGTTGTCAAAATTTTAGAGAATTCCTTATTACAATTTATAGACAAAGAAAACATTGTCTGTTTACCTTTTTTCAGTAACTCCAGGGTTATAATGTGATTAAATATTTCATAATCTTTTACTGAAATAAGACAAATTCTTAAACATAGACTTCAATATTTATCCATGTATGTGAAATTTAATAACAGAATGAGTGAGAAGATTTAATTGATTGTATTACTAAAATATATGGCAACATAAACAATCGTGGTGAGACTATTATTTATAGACGACTTTTGAGCGACGTTACGGTAACCTTGAGAAAGTCCACCTATTTACTAGGTCAAGAGACCGTTATAAATTAGTGTGTGGAATTAGGATTAGGAATAACAGTTAGGGGTTTCAGCATCAGTTGACACTAACCATAATGCCAAAATGCTATTTAACCATATGAATGGATGAATTTCGCGCCAGAAACTAAGAATTGCTATCTTTACTTTCATTGGTTTGTTCACACATTACATTCTCACCACAACCTCATATGACGCATATTAAACAGATTGTTTTTAACCGTCAGTGTAATTTTATATCAAATCATTGAATTTTGTGTCCTCATTAGAAAATTGGTTAGTGGAAAGCAGATATCGGTTAACAAAACCTGACTAGTGCACATATCCCAAGATGTGAACTGAAGCTTAAATATATAAGCGCCTATATCTCCAACTTCAAGGCATAGTGATACATGTTCAAGTTAAGGAGCAACATCGATTGTGGATTGTACAGAAGACACTGTATTCTAAACATGACATTTTCACTGGTTTTTATACATATATTAACCGTGGTCAAGCGCAAATACTTCATTATGTCATTATTGTTTTCTTGAACTATAAAAGGAGGAGTTACTGATATACATACCAGCTTACTGTTTTATAGAATCTTCATTGATAATAAACTACAAATCAATAATATTTAATAGTTTCGAATGATAAATCAGTCCAGTTATTCATAAACAACATGAGACCATCCTATCATCACATTATAGTACAACGAGACAAAATATACAAAATTTATAGAAAAGATTTATAGGTACAAGTAGCAGTGAAAAACTTAACAAACTAAGCACCGAAAATGTGGTTCAAAGAAAAACACACTACTCAATTTAGCTAATTCAGTTGACAACTCATCATATTTTCGAGCGAAAGTATTTCAGTAAGTTGGTATATTCGATTGATAAACTCTTTAAAAAATAGACACTCGTAAAACTGTTGACCAACTAAAGGTTAAGGGATACAACTAGTAGGAGATGGGGGATTAGTATGCCTATATTAAAAGAAAACTTAACAAAGACCACGTATTTGATCTATACAAACAGATCCAGGTGTGAAACCAGTCTGGTTTTTACAGATTAGCTGTTTCTTAGTCACATCTAAGCTATGGATAATTATACAAGCTAATAATTTGAAATTATATTAGTTAGATTGATTCCTCAGTACTTATCGTAAGAGGATTTTTATCCTATTTTTTATAAACTGGGACGATTATAGATTGAAACTAGTTAGATGGAATAACGTATAGTTTCAAATAACAATAGTACACAATAAAACTGATAATATTTTACTAAGTAATATTGATAAACAAGGTAAACTATCAGATAACTAATTAATCTGTATTTATTATTATGATGATTAAAGATGTTTGATGATGACTTTGACAAGTTCTGGATTGGTCGTCGAGGGGATAACTGAGGACAACATTCGTAGTCTCTTATTCTAGAGACTGCAATTATGTACAGATATATACTTTCTTTCAGATAGTAACTGAGACTTATGAGGTCATTGATTAACAGTAACACATGGATCTTACTATTTTCATCGTGAATATCTGAATGTATATCACATCAAATATGAGATTATTGTGTTATAGCTGTTAGTTCAGGAGCTATATTTAATATTTATTAAACAATGATTAAGGATACAGTAGTCAATTAACATCCAACGAAACTAAATGATGTAAAATTCTAGTCATAACTAATTACATATGCTCTAAAAACAACTTACTCTCCCATATAGCCTTTACTACATGACATAAATGATGCTAACTGTAATTCATTGGAAATCCTTCCGCCAATATCATATAAAGCGCGTTTAAATGAGATAAATCCTGTATCTGGTGAATAAATATTATGTTGATAAACTTCATCGGCTAACACAACTAAATTATGTTTGTAAGCGAAATTTAAAACGTTTGTAATTGTGTCTTTTGATAGTAATTGACCTGTTGGATTACCAGGATTGATTACTACCAAAGCACGTGGAATACATTTATCATTGCATTTTTTTAAAGCTTCTTCCAACTGTTCAATACTTAGGTCCCATCCATTTGATTCATCCAAGTAGTAATCAATCTTAATGAGAAAAATAAACAGATTTTAAAACGATTTGATTAGAGTATGTGAATTTTTTGTAAGTATATGGCAGTGCATTGAAGCTATAAATTGAAGTCTTACTATTCTTATAGTAATTCGACTTTGGTTTTTACGACAAACGTCAAAGAGCAAACATGAAGCTTTTTATTTATTATGACTAAGACTAGTATGGACAAGTCTGTCATATTGAAAACATGTTTAAAAATATAATCAGTCCCCGTTTAAATGGTCAGTAAATCCAGCTAGGAATTTCTAGAGAAATTACACTTACGTATTGCTGTCTTTCTGATGATAAACTCGATAGACTTATATTTTAATAAAGTACAGCTGCGTTTAGGTTAATGACATATATTCAACTGAAAAGGCCATGACTTCATATCTGGATCTATTTAATCTGACCAAAGTACTAATTGATCTGTTATGGACTAATAAGAACAGTGTATACATGGATCAGTGAGTCATAGCACATAATCCACTTTTAGTGAGCGTTAACACTTTTTCTCCGGTCAAAAAATTCATACAGATTGATTGTCGCTTATTGGAGAACTAATATCAAAAAGATCTATTGTAGATTATGTGAAATATATTATCTAATCAAAAAGTAAGAATTCATTTTTGCACTGTAAGAAACGCGTACCCTGGATTTCATTGCTAGCCACCATCCATCTCTGCTTAGAAAGTAAGAATCATTTTTGAAATTTTATTCTCTGAGTTGGATAGCAGAAATCACTTTGAGGGAACTGAAGAAGGAAACGTCAAAAAATTGTTAATGTTATGGTAAAAGTAACTCAGCAAAACCTTTTTTTATTAACAAGTCAGTTATACGTAACGTAGAATGTGTTACATGTGCGCATCGATTCGGCTTATCATACCATAATAGCACAGCAAAATGCAATTGTTGTAGTAAATCCAAGAGCAGCAAAGATAGTAATAATATTAGTTGTAATAGAAAAGTTTAGACATAGAAGATGGAATTCGAGAGGAAAATATAGATAAGTGGAATGAAAAAAGTTTTTGGAGTAATTTTTACTTAGCTCCTATTACAGTGCAAGCTATTCTGTCATTGAGTTTTGAACTTAGTGGAAATATACAAGAGCCATTATCTCAAATGTAATTGGTTTGTCAGAAAACGATAGTTTTACCTATCTGTACAGACACACGTGAAATATTTAATCTGAATAATAGAGTATAAAACTATGTCATCAATGTTACTATGACTAAGTTTACATGGTTTGCTGATCATGCACTGATGGGTGAATAAAAATATGATTCATGCATACTACAATATCAAAGACGAATGTCAATAGTAGTCAATTAAATTTAAGAATAAAACCCTGCATTTTCAAAAAAAATGTTATTGATATACAGATCGAAGTTTATTCATTATAAAAATGAGATAAAGGTGCATAGATTGGTTTTATTTCTGTATTCAGTTTGCTTCACAACGCTTTTGCTGCGGATCATTTGTAAATGTGGGTCAGCTTATGCCACAACATGCTCATGTGAATTGTTAGTTATGTACAAGAATTAGATGCTCACTAACAGTCATGGAACACTATCTTATTGACTGACAGAGTTAGGGTAAAAAAAACTCTATTTAAGAATAATAACATAGTTGAAAAACTGTCACCAAGATATATTTAAGGGGATTACAACACATCATGTTCTGGAAGCTAAACTGAAAAGCAATATTATTTAGGAAACTATCACACTGAATGATATGTTATAAACAGATTAATAAATATGGATTAGAGCCTCGAAATTACAGTTTGTCAATATAAATGTTGTTAATGGTGAACATATATATTAATCGATCAGTTTACCTGATAGGCGTTATATTCAGCATTTGTTGCTGAATAAAGAGGATATTGAGGTATGGGGACCATAATACCAGAACGTTTGGATCCATCTTCTCCAGTGGATATCAATTGAAGAATTGACTAAACGAAATATAAAGATTATAAATATATATATTGCTTTTTAAACTTTCTATCGTTTATAATCATGACTTATAACGATATGACGGTACAGAAAACATTTACAGCACTGTATATATGAACTTCAATAGAATTATATTATCTTCATATACTATACAGATCGTATGGTATTCACGTGAGAGAAGCTAGGAACGAAAATTGTTGGACTTACTTTAATCTTAAAAAGAGTGAAATAAATCTGTTGTAACATTAAGCAACGAATAAAAATGTATTGAAGAATTTACAAATTATCGAACCTACCAGTTTCCACATGTTTGTAGTGAGATTTTAATTTAAGAATCGGTATAAGACAGATTCATCCCACTCTCATACATTATGTGAATAACAGTAAGTTTATAATCTTCATAAATTATTGTGTTAAGCAATAAACTATTTTAAACTACCTTCAACTATGGATTTATAAGATAAACAACCAATGACTAAATAAACAGTTGATGAAGCCTCTGGTAGTAATCATTTTACACAACACCACAAGAATTTTCAAAACAGGAACACAATCAAAAAATGAGAATTCAGCAAAGAAAATTTTCTTTTCGACGAAATCACTTGCTCAAGCTGCACATTCGTAAATATAGTTATATGGAAAATATATGTCTATAGGAGGATAGAAAAGATTGCATCACAAAAATTGAATTGGAGAATAAATAGCAAACGAGGTTACGTACTAATCAAGGGGTAAGGAAGAAAATAATTTATGGGTCCAATTGACAGATATGAAGAAAAGCGATAAACACAAAGGTCATAATAATAGACTGAATAATAATCAAGAAAACTTGCATAAGGTAGTAATAATAACTCATAACTCAAAAGAAGAGTCCTTTGGAGCGATGTGTCCACAGCTAATTAAATGCTCCTGTATCTAAATGGTAATTGTTTTACATTCTCCTTTTAAGAACCAAGCCGGATGGTGTTCCGAGATGCGTTTGGAAAGTGATCGCTTTGTTCGGCCCATGTAACGTGCCCCACACGAGGAAGTAAATTTACAGATACACATTGATATGGCCCAAAGCGGAAGTTTATCCTAAACACATCCCAAATGGTAGGTCGGTTAGACAAAACAATTCGGAGCTTAGCTGCGTAGAACGTTTTATCCAACAATTTTGAAATCCGTTTATTTAAGATCTTAGCAGCCGTATCTCCTTTAAATTCCATGTTTATAAACAGAGTTTTCTTCTGTACTGTCAATGCTTTTTCCTGATGAAGTCTAGGTGTTAAGTTGCTATCGACGAATCTTGGTGGATAACCATTTCTAATGACAGTTTGTTGAAGTTGAGATAGTTCCCCATCTATTGTGTCATCGGAACAACACAACGATTTTTTGCTTCCCCTCATGAGGTGAAACAACCAGTGATTAACACCAGCCAGGCGGAAGTACGTTCCACTCCAAATTTCTAACTAATACTCGTCAGCTTAATCAGTAATGACGCTCAAAAGCTGGAAGTATAATATCAGTGTTTTCCGTTATTGATTATGTCTAAGACAGTTACGGATTTTCCAACTTAGATGAGACTGAGAGGCTAGATATAATTATTCAAATAAGGTAACTGGTGTGTAGCTGAATGCCAGTTAACTCGTTCGTACAAAGTGTTCTTTGCGCTGCGTGAGTATCCTGTTTTAAAGTGGACCACCGGGAAAGTTTCGTTATGTACAGTTTTACTAATTACTGATATCTGAAGCTTAGTCTTCTTGTACAGCTAATGCAATTGTTTGGGTATCTTTTCTCTCTTGAAGTTTGGTCTTTATCATCAATATTACTGGACGTAAACTTCCAGCTTTCAGATGATAAAAGTTGCGGAATAATGATGAAGATTTCGAGTTCATGACTTGTAAGTTTCTGATCAACGGAAGCGGATAATCAATGCTTGATCTGCAGACCCTAAAACACTTGAAGTAGAACTTCCTCTAGTGGTAGTTAAAGGTTTCAACAAATTGATTACTGTATCACATAAGTGCCTAAACTAGTTACTGCTTCCAAACGTTCCGCTCCCACGACCAAGAAAATCTTAAGAATTTTGTTTCTGACGACTTGAGTGTACTAAATCGTCGTCTTGATCAAATATGCTTCAAGAACCCATATGAATTCGGTCGCATCCATATTATTACTTTTGAAACAAGTGAGTCAATTCCAGACAATGCAGAATATACCTCCAATATAGATTCGAATATACGTTTAACGAGCTTACAAAAAAACCCAGAAAGGAACACAAAAGTCCTGACTTTATTTCAATCTCTGGATATCTTATCATAATCGATGAATACTTTAAACATTTTTACATTTCTTTATCAATATTTAATAAAGCCAATTCATATGTATTTACATTCTTCTCTTGTCTTCACGTACTGGTTTGTTCGCGATTCACAAAGTAGGTTTTGAACAAGCCAGAGAAATTCTACTTTATTAAATACAACTATATTGTTCCCTTAAAGCTACAAATTGTGTTGGATTTTCCTTGTTCGAGTACAAGTTCCAATTTCAGAGAGCGAACTATACTGTAATAAGTTTACGGCTATCTTAACCGCACGACTCAATGATTTCATTAAGTGGAAATATAAATTCCTGTGAACATGAATACCAAACCGGTAATTAACAAACAATAAAAGTAATCATACTTACCTTAACGGCTTCACTTGCTCCATTGGATAAGAAAATATTTTGGGGATTAGCTGATAACTGATCCCGTTGTTCTATGTATTGTGCAACATCTTCGCGAACAACTTCTACGCCTGTAGACTGGCTGTAGACTCCTATGATATGAAAAATTAATTATACGTTAATAAGCAATAAAGTTATTGGGCATCTGTTAGTCTACACTTTGTTAACAACAAATCATGAAGCTTAGTGGTATTTTAGTTTTAACTACCAAACATCTACAACAGTATTATTTTGGTCTACAACTGAAACCATAATATTTTCAACTTTAAAGGTGAACTATTAGTAAATTAAAAGCCCAGAGGAATCTTCATAGGTGGGGTCATGACAACAATTCTAATTTAGGTGAACGAAAACAATACCGAAGTCCAATTGCATAAGTTAAGTACACCAATAAGACGGTGAATTTCAGTTAGTTGGAACCACTGGAGTCCGAGACTGACTGAAGTAGGAACATAATATGACTTTAAGACGACTAAACAATTATAATTTGAGTTATTGATCAGAGAATGTATCGTAAATTAGTCACAGCTGTGACGGAGTATTTACGTATTTGACTTCCGTTTATTTAAAACCCTTTCGTATTTTACACTATCATGCTTCATTAGTGAATTGTAATCTGCAACAATATAGTAAGTCATGTTGACCTTAGCTGATTTACACTTAGCTTGTCAGATTTTGAATATAAGTGGGAATAAACGAATGTGGCGTGTCTGTAAATTCAGCAAACCTACAGGAGTTGCAAAGCAAAATAGACCAAAGTCTGAAAGTGAAATTTATCACGAAATAACTTGAGCAGAACAACTACTTAAAAACAAACGTCACAAAGAAACTGGTCCATATTACCATGTATCTTTAGCAAAAGGAACATACGAGCATGAAGACTTACATCTTCAAGTTTGAAGATATTGGTTAACTTGCTAGGATATTGATGCTGAATACAGTGGTTAACATTTCTTTGTATGACCAACCATTTGATGAACCTGAAGCTGAAATTCTTAATAAAAATTATCCACTGGGCTCCTATTAAGTTTTGAATGTATTGTCGCCCCAGGTCAATATTTTTACTTACCCATGTCATTTAGTTATTTTCAAAATCTCTTGTGGTTAATTTCATCTGTTGTCTCAAAAAGTAAAAGCTCTAACTAGTTAAATATTGCGTGAAGGGGTATTACTTTGTTTGTTGATGAATACTTATAGAATTCCCAATTCAAGTAAAAATTACAATGAAATCACCGAAAGGAACTGTTGCAATGGTAAACAATCCACAGAAAGCAGTTTAAAATAGTAATTATTCATAATATTTCTTAGTATGCCTGTCCACAAAATAGATAATCAACTTGGCAATCAACCTCGTTTACGTTTGTGAGTAATAAATAGTAGTATTTTCCTGATATTTTCCCCTTACTTGCCAGTTACCTGTTGGTTTGACGCAAATTATCTGTACATAATGTTTAGGAAATCTTGACATCACTGTCGTTCGATACTAACGTGTCGCTCACTTTCACTAGGATAGGTCTAATCATGAGTTTTAGTGTTTTGAATTATTAACGGCATATTACCAGACATATAAGTGTAATGAGAATGAATGGTGGTACTAACTTGGTATATCTAGCGTTATATCGAAAAATTTAAACGAAGTCACATAATGATGCTGAACACGAAGCATACGTCAGGACTCCGTAGAAAGAGCCACTCTATTAGATAGAAAATGAAATCGCTGAACGAGCCAGTTGATTGAAATTAGGACTAGTATTAGTTGGATTAATTTTATTAATATACACACAGTTGACGGACTAAATTAATTTCCAAGGGACTCCCGGATGTTATTAATGAAGCAAGGGGAATGAGAACCGTTAGACTAGTAACCAACAGCATTCGATTAAACATTTTAAGCGAATGAGATAACGTTAACATACATAATATAAAATCACACTTAGAATAATTGATATGGTTTGGTTAAAAAAATCATGAGTTTATTCAAATGAATTACCAACACTTCCACCACAACTGTCCAAAAATCTCCTGGCTCTTAATTTGGCATCGTCTTGAACTAAGTTGCTATCCATAATATGCGTATTTGTCGCGGCACACAAAACTTCACGAATAAATGAGATGGGCTTTTGACCAGACGCATGACAGTCCCCGATATTGCAACGGATAATTTTGTTGAATCTTCTTTTTGACCCCTGATTATAATTAATAGCTAAAATGATCTAACTTGGGATATTTCTCTCTCTAATTCTAGAGCCCTAAGTACTATCGGTCCACGGACAGCATACTGAAGCTTCACCACATGAGGATTGATTGTATCACAACTCATTTTCTGATATCCACGAACAGTTAGATTGGTGCAGGAGCTACCCATAATCTTCAGCAAGCGAAATCCACACATGATTCCTTGAAGTCTTTGAAAATTTGCTGTTTGCGACCTTGAAATTAAAAAAACTAAACAATGGACACTATATTGTGAAGCATTCTAGAGAATCGTCATATCTGTTAACGAATTATTACTGTCTAGTCTTTATTTATCGCGAACTAGTCAATGTAATGATTTATTTTTGCGATACAATGTGTCTTATGTAACGTTACCAGGGAGTGACTCGACAAATTGGAACACAGTGTGACTAAATTTATTCCTGGGAGCAACAAGATATTGGGAAAATGAATAGTTTTAACTTATTGTATCCAGTAACAGGAAAAACATAAGTCCACAAAAGTAAATTTTAAATAATCCGCTACTACGTAATGGAACTCGTAAGAAATACATTTCGAATGAGTGATGCGTAATCTTTGACGAGTTCAACTGCATATTTGGTTGTAAACAGGAAACTGAATGTTCTTACGGATGTACGACTTCATTTTAAGCAGTTCCTAGAAGCGAATTGGTGTAGACCTCTGCCATCCCCCCAATTTCGCTTTTTGTTTCGTTTCACAAGGGTATTCAGTGATCTTGTCTGTAATTCCGATTCCACTTTAAGGACTGAAATGTAGTATTTTTCAAAGCCTGTTTTCATCCCATAACTGATATACAGATGTATCTCACTTTTTTGCTCTGATTCAATATTCCATCCTAATGATCCTCCCGACAAACAATAGTCACTTACCATGTTTGTATGGGCAGGAGTAAGAATATTCCATTCACACAAGCCAAAGTTCAGTTGCCATTGTTCAGAACGTCAAATGAGCTTGAGTGTATGTATTGCATTTTAAGTGTTGTCTGCCAAAATACTCCACGGTCAAGCATATGCTAATTTGAGTAATGAGTTCAGCTTATTCTTGACTAAGAAACAGACAATAGAACGTACCGTTTGGTCACTATGCCTTGAGTTTTATCATACACTTTAGCCAAATTTGCTTCGGTCATTTCTTAGATAAGGACTTCGCCTATGAATTGGTACACGGATAACATGGCAACCATTGTTTTAGTATTGGTTACAGTGAAAATGAATAATTTATCAACATAAACTTCAGGTCGCACAAACGTTTAGCAGCCTCTATTGTATTCGTTAACACAAATGACAATATACGCATGACAGACCTTGATCACTAGCTATGAGCTCATTGTCTATTCAGTAGTACATCTTCCTATCTCTAACGTATTCTTCGCTGGCACTTTAGTCTCCAACAGTCGACTAATGAAATACTCAAGTATTCGTTTAAGGAGGCTTACAAGTATTTTTTAACAGTAAGCTCAATCACCCTCAATACCACAATATTATTTTTAAATGTGCGCAGCGGGGAAGACCAATAAGCACTCACTTTAATTCTGCAACCTTCTTTGGAGAAATATATCAACTATTGTGAGCGTCGCATCCCAAGTAGTTCCCACCAGATGTTTCTAAAACTTGATTGTCATTTTCATGATTTAATAATTTCAAAACATTAATTTTGAAGGATGACACAGGTATTCAGTGTTTGACAACGCTTCTACCAGTAACACCTTCTAATATGATTTGTACCCACCGAGAAAAATCAAAAGACAGAGTCGAGGAGATCGGAAGAGTGTATTTGGCGATTAACAATATATCGGAATAATAATAATAATTCTCTGATCTAATCTGGCTAGCGATTGCGGTTGATGTTGAGCACAGCGTTACGACATGTGATCTGGTGCGGATGCCTGACCGAGCGCCTTCAGCTAGATGAGTCCACTAAAACATATGGTCAGCATCCAATGTCGAAAACTTACAGAGCTATTTATTTTGGGGATTTATTTACCGTCACAGATCCCTCCCCCCTTGTGGGACAGTGACGACCCTAAGACGTGGCCAGCCAGAAGTTTAAACCCAACGAGTTTTGTCGTTGGTAAACACTCTCTTGATAGCTTACTAAGTGTAGCAGTGTCTGGTCGTCTTTCCTTACTATATGGGACCGAGGTACAACGTAGTAAAAAAAGAAAAAGTACGATGAAAATTTCAGTTCCTCATAAACGTCATGGTTCTTTTCCAGTCGTCCTGGAAAAGAAAAAAGAAAATGTAGATGCATGTCGAAATACACTCGTATGTGGTAAAAACACAATATCGGCGAAAAAAATTGGAATATAAACTAATTTACACGTATATCGAAAAAAGAAAGATGGAGATAATATTAAATGTCTAATCGTGCCTTACGTGCAATAGTCGTTTAAATGCTCTGGAAATCTAACTTTTCTTCCAGAACGCGTCGTTTTAAGTTTGTTTTCAGATACATTAGGAGTATCATCGCTAGTGTTGGTTTTCGGTTGAGGAATTATGGGTGCAGGAGTCGTGTTGTGCGATTTTACCGAAGGGAAATCGATGTGAATAGGATTTCCTTGTAAATACTCTGCTTTTAAGAGATCGATGCTGATGCTATCGTTTGTTCCGTGCTTATCGACTATGTAGTACTTAGATTCACGTTGAAGAACTTTGAAAGGTCCTTCGTACGCTGATTCGAATGGTCGTCGATGCGAGTCTCGACGAACGAAAACGTGTGTACTATATCGTAAGTCAGGTTGAACGAAAACATCAGTTGATTGAGGTCGAGTGGAAGCAGGTTTAACTGAACGCATTGCGTTTGTAAGCCTGTTCGTGTAGGAGGTTAGATCCATGTTCATCGAAGAGCACGAAGGATCCACGAATTCTCCTGGAAGTCGAAGTGTCGTTCCATAAACGAGTTGAGCCGCAGTGTATCCAATGTCAGCTTTCACTGCATTGCGGATACCTAGTAAGACGAGTGGAAGAGCGTCGGTCCACTGTGAAACGTTTGCAGCTGATAGTGAAGCTTTTAGTTGTCGGTGAAAACGTTCTACCAACCCGTTTGCTTGTGGGTGGTAGGCCGTCGTTCGGAAGCGAGTGATTCCTAAAAGTGTGGTCAGACGACGGAAAAGTTCAGATTCAAACTGACGTCCGCGGTCTGTAGTGATGGTTGAAGGGCAACCGAAGTTTGCTACCCATCGTTCGACGAATGTGCGGGCCACTGTTTCAGCAGTGATGTCCTTGATAGGTACTGCTTCTGGCCATCGAGTGAAACGGTCTACGCAGGTTAAGAGGTAAGAGTATCCATTTGAATCTGGTAAAGGTCCTACCAAATCCAGATGAACATGGTCGAAACGAGCATCGGGAGTTTTAAATGAGCCTAAGGGACATTTATTGTGTCTGATAACCTTAGATTTTTGGCAGCTTACACAGGAGCGTGCCCACTCCCTCACGTCTTTATTCATCTCAGGCCAGCAAAACCGTTCTGCTATAAGCTTGATGGTTGCACAAACATCTGGATGAGAAAGTTTGTGTAATGTATTGAGGATGTTACATCGATAATTTTTCGGCACGATTGGGCGATCCCTATCTGTAGATGTGTCACAAAGTGAGGTTTCCTTACCTGTTCCCATCTCTTTGATGCGTAGTTTAAGAAGGTCGATTCCTTGGAAACTGTTCAAGGAAGTCATGCGAGATAAGGCGTCTGCAACTATATTGTTTGCTCCAGAAACATGTTGAATATCCGAAGTAAACCGCGAAATGTAGTCCAGTTGTCGAGACTCACGGGGAGAGTACTTGTCAGGAGGAGAGCTTAACGAGAAAGTGAGCGGTTTATGGTCCGTGAAAAGAGTGAATTCACGGCCTTCGATATAGTGTTGGAAATGCCGTACAGCACAATACATAGCTAGGAGTTCCCTACCGAATGTGCTGTACCTCGATTCGGTGTCTAGCAACCTTCTAGAGAAAAATGCCAAGGGTTGCCAGGAGTTGTTAACCCATTGTTGTAAGACTCCTCCGATTGCTGAGTCGGATGCGTCTACTGCGATGCTAATGGGTGCTCTGGTGTCCTGATGAGCAAGCATTGTTGCTTTAGCAATCAGTTCCTTAACTGTGGAGAATGCTTTTCGTGCGGTGTCGTCCAAATTAATGGATTTCGCATTTCCACGAAGTTGGTCGGTCAGAGGTTTCATAAGTAATGCGCATTTCGGTATGAAACGTCTATAGAAACTTACCAGGCCGTTAAACGTGCGTAATTGCTTGACGGTGGTCGGTTCTGGGTAATCCAGAATGGCCGCCACTTTGGTTCTAAGGGGTCGGATACCTTGAGCATCGATAGTGTGTCCTAGAAAGTCTAACGAGTCGGTTCCGAATTGGCATTTCTGAACGTTTACAGTTATGCCATGTTTTTGTAATCGTTCGAAAACAAATCCAGATGCTTGAGATGTGTTTCTCTGTCCGGACTTGCGATTAGACAGTCATCAACATACGCGTGTACGAAGTTGAGACCTCGAAAAACGTCGTCTATGAATCTTTGGAATGTTTGAGCAGCGTTCCTTAGACCGAAAGGCATTCGCAAAAATTCATAGAGTCCGAAGGGAGTTATGATAGCTGTTTTCGGTATGTCGTCAGTAGCCATAGGGATTTGGTTATACGCTTTAACCAAGTCGATTTTCGAAAAGACAGTTGTACCTTTCAAGGTAGCTGTCAAATCGTGAATGTGAGGCAACGGGTAACGATCGGGAATGGTTTTCGCGTTCAATCGCCGATAGTCACCAGTTGGACGCCAATCGTCGCTGTCCTATTTAGGGACCATGTGCAACGGGGATGCATATGGGCTTGTAGAACTATGGTCTACTATGATATTAGTACTGGTCTAATAATAGACCTAATCCTAAATTTGTAGATTTGTCATTATATAACTGCCTAATCTATAAGATCTTACGTGGAAGTCACACCATCGACTACACCAACCCACTGTATCGTATCAATTACCAAGACATGATGTAGAACAAGGTTAGGCTAGAGAAAGAACAATATATTTAATATGAATAGAAGATATAAGGTAACATTCGGCGGAGACCACGCCTGCATGGCCGAGACATGCCACTCGATCAACTCCAGTCCATTCAATTCATTGTTCGCGCCTTCTCTATTGTTAGGTATTTATCCGCGTTAAATATTGAATATCTATTTTCCGAGCAATCTCGTATTCAGCTTTGAAGATTGTGTGGTTATGGTCCAATGCCACTACAGGCTCATCGACGGTCGTATGATTCCTAAGTCTATCATATGGTCAAACTCGTTTTTCGCTAACCTTAGCTTTTCGGGAGTTATTCGTCGTGCTTTAGAGAATACAGGTGGTCCTGTAGTCGTGATGTGATGTGTAACGTTGCTGGTTACACACGGTAGTTTCGGCTGAGTTTGTTGTATCCCAGGGTACTTATCGAGTAGTGGCTGATAGAGTGGGTCTATCATATGCTTAATTGTGACTGGCGATAATCTGCAACCAGAAAAAGAAGTTACGCAAACGGACAAATTAGTGTTTCCGTCTACTAGCCTCCGTTTGCGAGTGTCGATGATCAGATTATGGTGTTGTAGAAGGTCCATACCAATGATTGGCATAGAAACATCTGCAACAACGAAAATCCAGTGAATGGGTTTGCGTAAACCCACGTTAAGGTAAACGTACCTTTTGCCATACGTAGCGATCGGTTTTCCGTTTGCCGCCTGTAAGTTTAGGGTCGATTCGTGAAGTCGGTCGTTAGGATTTGCTGGGAGAACGCTAACTTCTGCGCCAGTGTCGACGAGGTAGCGAACTCTCGTTGTCACATCTGTGACGTATAACAGACGGCTGTTCGCCGGCTACGGTTGCCGTTAACGCGTGCCGGCTTGGAAGTTTCCCGAATTGTTTTTCGAGTCAGTCGGTTTCGTGTTGGGAAAATTGCAGGGTTTTCTGCAATTTCTGGAAAACTTTCCATACTGGTTATGATACCAGCACCAGTCGGGGTTATCTGTCTCTCGTGGTCTAGAGACAGATCGCTTACGAGAAATGCTTCTACGTTGGGTGCGCGATCGATTACGGTCGGTACGAAGACTAAGATAACGCGTGAGTGTGTGACATAAGTCGGTTATGTCATTCTGAGTCGTGTGAGGCTTTTCTTTGACTGAAAATACCTCGGTAGTAGAAGGTTTCGTAATTTCTTAAATACGGTCGGCAGATGCAGCTAGCTCGTCTAAGGCGTTGTTCTGGAACGAGACCAGAACTGCTTGCACCTGTTGGGGAAGTTTTGACAAGAAAAGTTGTTTGAATAGACCTTCGTCGAAAGTTCTTGGGCCTATAACCTCTCTCATCCGTTGCAACATGTCCGTCGCAGAACCGTGTTGCAGGTCGATGTTATTGAAGAGTTGATCTAACCTTTGTCGATCGGTTAGGTCTCCTCGTTTAAGAATCGAGCGTTTTAAGATTTCGTAAGGTTCGGAAACATCACTAGTAAACATACTAGGTGTTACGTACCTGTTGAATTCCCGCGGTAGTGCCTTGACTACTGCGAGGAATTGTGCACGTGTGTCGATCACGCCGTGCTCGGAGAAGTCGGCTTCTGCGTAGCAAAACCAGGCTTCGATGTTGTCGGGCCAGAAAGGCATCAGTTGAAACGAAGGCGGGGACGAAGTCTTAAGCTTGAGTACTTTAGGTGTCTGTTCAGTCATGATGAAATATGAAGTACGATAATGAACGAGGGGAAAATAGATATATATCCAAGAAAAAACACGAAAGAAAAATCACAATGTTTAAAAAATAAAAAAACAAGTCAATTATATATAAAAATCCCAAAAAGGAACAGACTCACAGTTGCAATTAGGTGTACCAGATCACGTCGCTCTCACCAATGATGATGCCACAGGTATTCAGTGTTTGACAACGCTTCTACCAGCAACACCTTCTAATATGATTTGTACCCACCGAGAAAAATCAAAAGACAGAGTCGAGGAGATCGGAAGAGTGTATTTGGCGATTAACAATATATCGGAATTCTCTGATCTAATCTGGCTAGCGATTGCGGTTGATGTTGAGCACAGCGTTACGACATGTGATCTGGTGCGGATGCCTGACCGAGCGCCTTCAGCTAGATGAGTCCACTAAAACATATGGTCAGCATCCAATGTCGAAAACTTACAGAGCTATTTATTTTGGGGATTTATTTACCGCTACAAAGTCATCCACATCCACTGATAACATCAAAAAACATATTCAGTGCGTAGTTTGTTCCATGCTATTATTTTATCAAGAGAATATAAAGAAATTTCAAAATGTCCCGACAATGCAGTCAACCCAAGTATATTGCAAAAGTTTCTTAGATGCAAAGTAGCTTCCTATACAAAGGAAAGTGGCTAACAAATACATTTGATAGTCGGCAATAATATTTCCATCAAAATGGGATCAGATTAACGTCTACAAGAATCAGACAAACTAACAAATATTGCTGGCAGAAAACCAAAAAGCAACAGTGGTCAATGTTTTTTCTATTTAACTTTTAGTTCAATCATAACCTTGGTTGTCAGCGCTCCGAGATCACAAAATAACAGAAGGAAATAATAAGAGAAAAACTAAATAGTGGTGATTTAGTCGAAGAAGACTGGAAAATATGAAAGTTTAATGTATTCAAAACGTGGGAAAATATTCAAAGAAACTAATACTCTCATATAAAGCATTTTGTGGGTTTTTTTCGGAGCAGCCACTCTGTTACATTAAACACACTTGGACGTTTCTGGTTTTTCAATGTAGATCAGACGAGGAATAGTGGACAAAGTGATTCAGGTGAGACTATAATTTATGGAGGGCCTGTTGCGTGGCGTCGAGTCCCAGTTGACTATGAACACCGCTACCAAAAAGCACGTGCCAAAATATCCATAAAATCCCCCGGAAGCCAAATATCAGAAGGCAGTAAATGGACCAAGTCGAGATATATTTGCTGGCGATCTCGTGGTATCGAACGAATACCAAGATCGTGCCAGGAACGGTACAAGTGAAAGCAAGAGAAAGGAGTACGTGCAAACAGTACCAAAAACCGCGGAACAATGATGGAAGGTAATGGAAGCACAGTTAAACAAAAGCACATTAAAATAAGCACTGGTACAGTTGGTTATAATAATAATTGTTTTCATTAAACCAATCGTGTTCTCGTGATAAAAGTGAGTCACTACAGACCTTGGAGCGACTCTATAGTGACTTCGAGAATGTCCACCTGCTAACTAGTAGTAAATGAGGGTTATAAACCAGTGTAATGAATTGTAATTATGATTTACAGTTGATGGTTAAGGATTTGTATAATATTCACGCGTATTTGAATTATCGTATGAACTAGGAATCCTAGAACTAACGCAATTGAATTAAGAAGTAAAACACAAGCACAAACGAATGTATTGTATTTGGAATTTGAAATCGAGCAATCAACAAGTACAAAAGTATCATTAGTTCGTTCAAACACCACAATTCGATTTAGGGTTTTCATCGCAAACTGACATAAGCTATAATACCGAAACGCTATTTAGTCATGTGTATGAATGAATTTTGCGCCAAAATTCAAGACTTGTTATCGTATATCTGATTGGTTCGTTTATATATTTTAGTCCCGCTGTACTTATTATTTACTCGATATGAGTATGAAAAATACAGCCACTAATAGTCTTTATCTTTTGTTCGTTTTGCATCTATCTTGAAAATAGATTGCAATTTAGACGCGTGTGAAGAACAGTACGTGCAGGAAAATCCTATAAACTGTAGAGCGAGCAAAATGATAAGTCGATAACTAAGTAAGCGCATGTATTGCTCTTTCATCTAATAGTAAGAAGAATCATCAACAATGTCCAAAAACGCAAACGTGAAATCAAAACATTCTTGTAAACAAAACTAGAGTGTAGCAGTCTAAAGTTTCAAATGCACTTCAGACTTTTATTGAAAAATTCACGAATATTATTCCAGATTTGACATACTTATCTTTTTTTCAGTGTTCAATAAAAATGTATTTTCGAATATTTTTACGTCAATTTAGTCTACGAGTCTGCATGTCAGAGCTTAATTTTGACTGTTGATTTAATTTCAGTAATTGAAAGCGGTATATATAAATGACCACGCCATTATAGCGCACCACAACTTGTCAGTAGAAAGCAACAAAGTTTGAGCTTGAAATGAAGGTCTAAATTAAAACTGTACGGTTATACGCAGCGCTCATTCACAGAATGAACAGAAAAATAAGCATATACGCTTGTTACAGTACTTATGTTGAATACTGAAAGATGAATTTGCTACACTTTGATGGAATGGTGCCCTATGTCAGCATTGCTTTAGATAAAGATGTAGTTTGATAGTTGACATAAGTGAATTTCTGTCAACTTCATAGTTAGTAGAAATTTTATATTTACTGAATATTAACTATGATCGATTTTGGTGGTTTCATCAGTTTGAACTTACCTACCATCTAACGAATCTTACTTTTCAACATGAAGAGCCACGAATAGAATAGGTTTTAAGGGAAGGATATGGATCTGAATTCAAATCGTCTTATGCATGAAGTTGAAATATTTACAAATATCACTACTAGCCCATAGAGCAATATAGTCTGATAATCCATCTGATGCGTTGTATATATTATCAAAATATTGCTGCTCAGATTCTAAGCAGATATTTCTATGTTGAAGATTTCCGTTATTTTCACTAATTGAAATAATTTTCATCAAGAATAGTTGATGATTCAACATTCTCAAACTTTCAGAAATGCAGTTATCTTCTATCCACGTACGCTGAATGATATATCGTATATTTACATTCTTTGTTTCCATTTCGCCTTAAATGATAGGCTACAGTTCCGTTTAAAAATACGCACACTGGTTCACGTGTGTAAGCGATTGCTTTTGTAATAATCCCTGTTATTTATGGAAAAATACGATATCATAACTTTAGGTATAATTGGCAGTTCAAAATATTTCATCATCTACATCATCACTTTATGTTAAAATTATTCACCGAATGAAAATATAAGAAGTGTTTAGCTTTCTTTAGTTTTCCAGGTTTTAATCGTAGTCTTACATTCATCGATTCGTGATCTCAATCAATCAATGTACTTCTGAAATAATTAGGTTGTAATGATAAAATAATTACTATTAGTATTCAATAGTGTTTCTGACATTCCTCGTTTCAAAAGACTTAATTATATGAATCCTTACGGTCGAACACCAGTCGTGTTTCTCACTACTGCTCACGTGAGCGGCTCCTCCTAAGTAATCAGTAGAGAGCCTAGATTTCGCGTACTCTCCAACCCCTGTTTATGGTCAAAAATATTACTGCTCCCGACAATAACTATCGTCTTATTAATTTTCATTTAGGTTAGTGTATACTTGGGGAGTACAACGTTTAGCAAAGTGTAGCACAAGTATGGCCAGATCATGGAGTGTAAGATCAAATTTAAAATAAGTGGCTTAGGTTCTGTAATCTTTACCAGCTATCATCTTACCTTAGAATTAATTTTCATAAAAAATATTACAGTGAATTCTGTAAATCTACTTCTAAATAAACATTATTATTTCAATAAATTCTTTTTTTCTAATATCGCAGAGTTCATTGATAACTAGTGACTATAGATAATGTAACTTATTTGAAAAAGCTGTCGATATTTTGCATTGATTTAAGAAACAAAACTTCATCTTTTCTGGTAGATAGTTTTTATGAAACTACCTTAGAAATGGATAAGATTTGAAAAATTATCAGGTAACGATACCGTCGCTTCATTTGTAACAGAATTTGATCAAAACGTCCTTAAAAAAACCTTTCAAAACATTTATATACAAGAGTTACATTAATTTTACACCTGATGTCATATAAAATAACACAAGAGATTGTAAGAAGTTCTATACCCTCAATCAAAATCGCATTCAGTAATAACATACACTTCAGTCATTCAACAAGCGTAAACTGATTTAGATTACATATTTATTTTCCATTAAGCAACAGTAGTTATTGTTTTGTCTCGAGACATGTTACTGTAGTAGCTCAATGTTTTTCACTACCACCAATAAATAGATAAATGAAACTGGATATCAATTTAATTGAATGTAACCAAGCAAACGTAATCTTTATTATGAAGTGAAATTACTAATAGATAAGAATAAATATGATAATATGATTTTGATGTTGGTGAAGACCATCCATTATAAATCTATTACTTTTAGATTTCCCTTCAAATTCAATAATCATATATAAACACAATATTTCTTCTGTCAATTAATATTATTATCAGAAGGGGTTTTGTGGAGATTTTAGAAATTTGAATAGTTGAAATCATGAGTCAACTGAAGCTAGAACACCATGGAAAACCTTCACGTACTGGATGGCCGTTTCGTTCTAGTGTGGGACTCCTCAGCAGTGAGCATCCACAATCTCGCTCCCCTCGAGGTTCGAACCCAGGATCTATCAGTCTCGCGCGTGAGCGCGTAGCCATTAGACCACTGAGCTGGCCGGTATCCAACGGTGTAAATGTCTAACTTCAACCGATCTGCGAAATTGCGCCACCGTACTCCATTGTCTTCAGTGAGCTGATATCTCACAACAGGCCTGGTTGAAACGGCCATCCAGTGCTTCCGGGTTTTCCATGGTGATCTAGCTTCAATTGATTCATGATTTCAATAATTACTATTATCTCAGTCCATTAATTTAACAGATGGAAAATTTATTTTCTTCAGTATATACTTTTGATTTATCCCTTGTATCATATAAATGGTAAATTTAAACACCAATTGTTACTTATATACCAATACTGATAACTAACTATTTGTTTCAAAATCTTTTCTTAATTCTACCTTTAAAAAAACACAACTAAATGTTCATTATAGGTAAAATTGGTTACAATTTGTGAACCATATTTGATTAACCCCATTTATTTACAATTAAATACGGATAAATCATAATTTACAATATCACAATTGATGAATAGATGACCTCAATAACTCAGAACATTATTTTAATGATAACAACAACAACCAAAACAGCAAAAGATTATTCTATAATGGAATGATAAATTTTTCTCATTTTAATTTTACCAATGTAAATCATTCTTCAATCTATGGTATCATACTGAGATTTATTGATTATTTCGTTTATTTTTTTCCCCCAGAATTTATTAGCATTGTACCGGTCTATCTCACTATCATATTCAGGTAAAAATAATAACTGTTTCGATAGAATGATAATAATGCTAAGATATCAGTAATAGTAGTAGTAGTAGTAGTAGTAGTAGTAGTAGTAGTAGTAGTAGTATAACAAGTTGTTTTGTTCAATCTACATGAATAATTGTATCACAATGTATAGTGCTTGTTGAAATAATCAATATTATCAGCAGATTCATATTTTTAATTAACATACAAAAAATAAAATACCACTTCATCAAAGTAACAATTCCTGTGATCAATCCATAGGAACAAAATAAATCAGCTTTTTCTTTCTTGCTTTCTTGCTTTTGATAGAATGTGTGAAAAATTCCTCATGGGCAAATAAATTTTTTAAAAAAAGTTTAAATAGAGGAGAAAATCTGTAATGGTTTTGATATTTATCAATTTATTCAAATAAGTTACATTGAAAGTGCTTATTATCTTCAAGTGTATGATCTAATTAATGATGTATTTAAATGAAATGTCAATAAATGGAGTGTTACTACCTTCTAGCAATATATTTTCCATATGTGATAGCCTATATACAGAGTAGCAGTATAGAAAATTAGACTAGGTATATGTATTTACCATTTGTTAACACTTATAAGGCAAAAAAATAACTAGTGACTATTATCTCTCTAAATCTTGAAAAGTTGTATTTATCAAAACTTAAGTTTGATCGAATAAAAATATAACAATGAATGAAAACAAATGAATATTATAGGTTTCATAGGTGTAATGGGGTATATGTTTACAGTTTAAATCGCTTCTAGGTATATCTTTTTTTTCCATTTCATTACAAGCTATTTATTTTTAGCACAATTATTAAGATAGATAGTGGCTAGCAGTGAAATTCATGACGCGCGTTTCATCCTATTTGGGACTCGTCAGCTGGACGTACCTGCATCTCAGAGTTGATGTTCACTCTTAAACCTCAATGGGAAGATACAAGCCATATAATATCAAGTGAATTTAAATTCACTCCATTGCACAAGCAAGTGGCTATCCGGACTCAGTAGCTGAGTGAATAACGCGATGGCGTTTGAAGTGAATGGTACTGGGTTCGAGTTCCAGAGTGAACATCAACTCTGAGATGTAAGTACATCCAGCTGACGAGTCCCGAATAGGACGAAACGCGCGTCCTGGATCCCACTGCTAGCCACTATCCATGATTGCTTACAAAAAGCTTGTGAATTAAGGCAATATCGAGGCATACGCACAATATCCACATATGCTAATAACAGACTGATCAAATTCAGTCTTAAACCTAAATGGGAGGATACAAACCAAACAATACTAAGTGAACAATTATTAAGAGTTCATAGGCTTTCTGTTATCCAATTATTTGATAGATCGTAGTAGGTTTAACAGATGGATTTGGAACTATGACGAAACAACCGTTCATTGATTTTTCAAAGCTAATGTCAGTATATAGTACAAACTATATCTTATAATATATTTACATAAGTTATAAACAATCTGTAGATAGAAAAATAAATTACTTAATGAAAATATTACTATTTATCTTTTTAGATTAAATTAGATTAGATAAAACATTACGACTTACATCCTTATATATATTTTTTTATGAAACCATTAGTTACACATAGAATGCGTTACAAGGAGAAAATAATTATTGTTGACCCGTTACGATGTAAACAATAATAAGAGGCTGTTCTAAAGGACTAATACAAGTGTCACATTGATATATATGATGAAAACAAGCAAGTAGATGTCATTTGGATAGAATATATATATTTAAGTAAAGTTCATGATATTCATTATGTTCTTAAAGTTTGTTAGGATCTGCTTAGGTAAAAGTTAATATGTAAACCTACCATTTCTATATAAGTAAGGTGAAAAGATGAATGAATTATTTGGTAAAACATTAAGATTAGATTAATGTTGCTCAGTAAACACTTAAGAGGGAATATGTCATAAGATTTATGTGATTGAGTTGTTTTAATTTAATGTAGAAATGAATGACAGATACGTTTGATAAAGAAGGAAATTGAAAGAGGTTAGATCACTCGGATGACTAGCATACAATGACACTTTAATGAAAACAACTATATGAGAGTAATTTTGGCAGTAACAACATCAGCGAGTCGAAATTTGAGAACTGTTTTCAGATTTTTTTAAAATGTAACTGTGGCCGTATAGTCGTTGTTGGGGGTGATACATTCAGCTTACACTGGTTAGCGTTTTTTTAGCGAGTTAGTTTTCTACGGCTTACATGATGAGTAAATAAAATCCTTTAGGCGTCACATGTAGCTCAGTTAGTCAGTCAGCTACAACGTAAGACCAGGCACATATATGCATCGGTCCAAGTTCGCATACCGCATTAGTACAACAAGATGAACATCGGATTCATAGGAGTAGTTAACTCAATGGTGGTAATACATAAAAAAAGATTGCATATAAGGATATAGTACAGAAAGAAAGATATGAAGCAATTTTAATCTCTTAGTTTACGGGAAGACAGAGAGTGCATACACCTACGCCACTGTGATCAATTCTGAGCGATGTCACTTACAGTCTCTAACCATTGGTTACAATAGTCACGCGAACCCCAACCAAGTAGTCTGCATCTACCAACATGGCTCAGACTAGAAGTTAGGAACTTCAAGCACTGATGCCACGTTTTGGTTTGGCTAATCCTAACTTTCTTCCAACCATCTCCAACACCCGTTAGCATTGCACGTCGTGGTAATCGGTGTTAAGGCATATGTAACACGTGGCCCAACCATCTCAGTCGATGAAGATTCACAACCTCATCAACTGATTTACCATCATTCCCTAATACCTTGCGTCTAACCTCACTATTAATTTCCCGGCAATCCCAGAAGATGCGAGCAATATTTCTAAGGCATCTGTGGTCAAATACTAGTAGCTTACGCGTATAATTTTATTGTATTTAATGTTCAGAAAGTTTGATCATCTTGAACATTTTGGTTCATAAGTGAATGTGTTTCCACTGACAGTCAACGTGATCAATTAAATAAATGAAGTCTATATTAGTGAAAATATACATGGTTATAGTAGAGACAATCGGTCGTAAACGGTTTATTAACCAGACTTATGTAGTATTAGTGTATAAATGTCAACAGCTTAATTCTATAAAAAGCCATCTAGAACAACAACAACAACACCATATAGAGAACACAAAAGACGATATCGTCGAAATTCTACAAGTTAATAATTTTCGTCATTTCAAGATATTTCAATAATCTGTAGTATCATGTTACATTGAGAAGCATAATCTTACTAATTGGGATTAATTATGTCTATGTCATTCATTTATACTGTGTGTTTATTACCATTTTGTTTTTCTAGGGTTCTATTGTGTTTGGTTAGAGTAAGACTCACTATTTCACCATAACGTTTAAAAAAAATTTCCTGTCACAATCCTATAAGGATTTGTTTGAAGAGTAGAGAAATTTGTTAGTATGATGTGTATATGACGTAGGTATAACAATCGTGTGCGTGCCAAAGAATGATTTTTTAAACGTTCCATTCATTCAGTCACACCAAGAATTTTCAAGTATGGAAACGGTAAACAAATATTGAAAATCAGTTGACTGTGAATAAAGCTATACAATATTTAACAGATTCATAATACGTGACCTAAACGTAAATAATAACTTTCAAGACAAATATTGAACTTTGTCAGTCTACCTGTTTAAATCAGATTTTTTTGTTAAACTAAAACTTTTAAAACTGTGATTTCGGTTGAAATTGAGATTTCTAAAGTCTCTGAAACTATTAGTGATTTTTAATACTCGTGGTACTTAGTTCCACAAAAAAAGTCCATTCTATGAAACTATGAAAAAATTGGTTTTTTTCACCAAATTGATAGAGATTATAT
Source organism: Schistosoma mattheei (assembly GCA_944470405.2). Taxonomy (NCBI): domain Eukaryota; kingdom Metazoa; phylum Platyhelminthes; class Trematoda; order Strigeidida; family Schistosomatidae; genus Schistosoma; species Schistosoma mattheei. The sequence continues at coordinate 68,364,473 of OX103943.1, read as the reverse complement.
TGAAAAACTGAAAATGAGAGGAAGTAAAGTCTAGAAACTGAGGTTTAGTATCTCATCTAAAGTAGGAGAAAAACTTTTTATTAGAAATAAGTTGATATTGGATAAGCATAAAATGGGTTCCTGACAGTGAGTTTAATAACAAAGCCACTGTTCGTATATTTAATAAAAAAAGGTTTTAAATTAATATAACCATTTGTTAGTTTGAGGAGGTTTAGTGAAATTGTTGTTTACGAAACTGAGAGAACGAAGAGCGAATGTCCGGCACTTTAGCAGGGTTGGTGAATATGGAGGATCCACCTAGGGGAGTCGGAAAACCCTGATTCCAAACCAATGGTGCATATGAGCTCCAGCATCCTGAGGGAACAAAAGACGTATGAACATATTTTTGGTCACCGGCTACCATAATGTTGCTCCACTGCCTTGTGGATTAGACCTTCAGGTCAAAGGCTCCGGGTGTAGCCCTCCAAGAAAACCACCTGCTTCAGTCTGAGCACCCGGGCAGTATCACAGTCCTCACATAAACCAATGATAACTACTACTGGGCTCATTGTTATTGCGTGGCGCATATGCATTTGATGCCCACTTGTATAAGTGTTTATGTGTACAAAAAATTAATAAAAGTAGAATTGTGATAGTCCAAATTCTTAACTTTGTTTTCAGATTATATGTGATTTTTATATTGGATGTTGTTATAATATGATGTAAGGAACTAAACATTTTAACTTAAGTAACAGTAGGACCGATAGAAATGTCATATGTTATTAGCGTCTGCATAGTGGTCTGATGCCTGCGAAGGTTTCTTATTTTCGATTATATTAGTCAAAAACTAGTATAGGGTGTATACATGTTCATTTGCAACATAAATTAGAACGCTTTTATTATCTGCAATGATTCAGCCATTATTCATCAAAACATAGGAGTAATACTAGGATTTTATACAAAATGTTTATCTCTCAGAGAACCGATATAGTTTATGAACTTTTAATCAATGATAGAATTGAATTTTAAAGTTACGTTTGGGACTGTAACCATATGTGAATTCATGACGTTAATTAATTTTTATAAAAAAGACAAGAAAATATATTTTGTCAATTACTTATTTACGCCTGTTACTCCCAGTGGAGCATAGGCCGCCAAACACCATTCTCTAACTCACTCTGTCCTGAGTCTACCTTTCCAGTTCTATCCAATTTTCGTTCATTCTTCTCATGTCTGTCTCCATTTCTCAGCGTAATGTGTTCATTTGGTCTTCCTCTCCTCATTTGGCATTGAGGATTACATGTGAGGGCTTGACTTGTGACGCAGTTCACTGCATTCCTCATTATGTGTCCTATCCACTTCCAACGCTTCTTCCTCATTTCTTCGTCCACTGAGATCTGGTTTGTTCTCTCCCACAACAGTGTGTTTCTAATAGTATCTGTCCAACGGATCTGAAGTATTTTGTGTAGACAACTGTTAATAAACACTTGTATGTTCTGGATGATGGCTTTGGTAGTCCTCCAGGTTTCCACCCCACTAGACGGTAGAACTGTTTTGACATTTGTATTGAAAATTTTGACATTGGCGTTAGTTGACAATTGTTTTGAGTTCCAGATGTTCTTTAGTTGTAAATATGCTGCTCTTGTTTTGCTGATCCGCGCCTTCACATCTGCATCAGATCCACCATGTTCATCAATGATGCTGACCAGATATGTTAAGATTTTTACATCTTCCAAATCTTCTCCGTCAATTGTGATTGGATTGTTGCATGTTGTGTTGTATCGGAGGGTCTTGCTTTTTCCTTTGTGTATGTTGAGACCTACTGCTACTGAGGCTGTTGCCACGCTGGTCGTCTTCTCCTGCATTTGATATTTTCTCAATAGTTACTATTAAAAACGAGAAATACTATTTTAAACCAAATCAATAAATGGTTTTTTATCAGCTTTGTATGCTGGAACCACAGAGAACTATTTTAAAATACCATTATTATTTATCTAAAATGTCAAATTGTCACTCATTTTAAGTGTAAAATGCAATATTACTCAATATTAAAGATATTCCTTCTATGAGGTAAATAGGAGATTCTTACAGGCCAGAATCTACATTTTTATAAGGTCACCTTTAAGTAGTTACTAAAATAAATGTCCTAAAAAAAATAGTGCTATGTATTAAAATCAGATAAATGAAAATCAATAAATAGGTTATTTGGTATTTCTAAGAGAATCGATATGAATCAATAAATTTCCTCATCATGGTAACTATAAATTTGCTATGACGTTCCGGAATCGAAAATCCAATTTTCATTGACATCAAGAATCAATCTAAGTTAGAAAACCATTGAAAACCTGGATGTACTGGACGATCGTTTCATGCTAGTATGAGACTCTTCAACATTGCTAATTTATAACCCCGACAGAACAGGAGTCAAACCCAGGGTCTTCAGCCTCATACTCGAACACCTAACTTCTAAACAATTAAGCCGGAGCTCAATGGTATATAAGTCTAACTGCAGTCAATTCATAATATCTCTATCGGGGCGCGACCGAAGTTCCTAGATTCGATTTCTATTTGAGGGATCATAGACACACTGCTGAGGTGTATCATACAGGGACGAAAAGACTATTCAGTGCCTCAAGGTTTTCAGTGGTTGTCTAAATTAGATTGCCTCATGATTTCATTGAAATTCAATAATCTTCACAAATTTATACTGAAAGTTAACTGTTTTTGGCAACTAACTAGTTGACTTAAATAAAAAATTCATGTGACACTACTGAATAAGTGAGGGAATTAACTTAAACATATAAGAAATATGTTAACTAATTAGTCAATTTATGTCTATCATCACTGTGATACACACCATTTATACTTTGCATAGTGAGAAAATATGACACACCCTAGCAATTAATATCGACCAGCTCCAAGTAATATTATTCTTACTATACGCATCATTTTTTTTTTTACTAATCATATCTCAATTTAAGAAAAATTTATTGAACAAAAGATCAGCTGAATAAATAAATGAACGTTTAAATAAAAGAGAGAATAATTTAACATGAAAGTTATATTGAACGAAAAAAAATATTTCATTCATATACCACCATATACGACCAAAACCATTCAGTTCAAAGAGCAAAACTCCATCAAAATCATCCACTTAAACTACAAATCTTCTCCACCATCTCATTCATTCATATACAAATAAGTTAACCAATATGAGTAGAATAAAACATTAAAACTAACTCCAAAGAAAAATGTTTACAAAGTAATAAGTAAGTAGAGAAAATAATCTATTAATAGTTGAATTTCTTTATAGGTAAGATGAGATTCTATAGTGAGAATGACATCAAACTCAGTGAAACATATAAAATAGAAATAAGTCGAAAAAAAGTATTGAACATCCAGATAACTGAAACAAGTAATGGATTAGTTGATATTCAGAAGGGGTTTTGTGGATATTATAGTAATTTTAATAGTTAAGATCATGAGTCTGATATTATTGACTAGTGACTGGCATCAAGAGATATTTCTTGGAGTTCTAGTGAGAAGTCGTGACCAGTGGAGCTCAACTGGGTTTGTTGCGAGATAGTAACTCACTGAAGACAATGGTGGATGTATCACTCAATTTCTTGGATTGTTTTAAGTTAGACGTTAACACTGTTAGACGCCGACCAGCTCAGTGGTCTAGAGAGGGGAGGATCGTGGATGCGTGCTGGTGAGGAGTCCCATACTAGGACGAAACGACCATCCAGTGCTTTCAGGCTTTCCATGGTGTTCTAGCTTCAATTGACTCATGATCTTAACTATTAAAATTACTTTATATTCATTAATAATTATTTTCAAAACATTAACAATTGGAATCAATAATTTAATGCAACAGGGAACACAACGAACTCTCTATTTTATTTTAAGAATTGTTAAAATAGCTAATAGATGATTGTAAACAATCGAGTACATAGGGGTTCTTGAAAAATTATGTCCAGTAATTAAGTTTCTTTTTTTCAATGTACCAATGATATCTATTTTTATTCATAGTGTATAAGTCGGTCTAAGGGATTCTATTATATTTTTTTCAGTGATTACCGGATCGGATTTCAGAGTATCATATTTTATCGTGTTAGCAGCTTTACTCAAGTTGTCTTCTTTAGGTAGAAGTAAGTAAATGCTCTAAATCAACAGACTGCAAACTATTCACCGTTTAAAAACTGTGTTTCATATCTAATTTAAGGAAACTGATGTAGGCTGAGGATGTTTGGCATGGGATGTACATAGTTACCGGCCATAAACGGTATGTGACTATGAATAGTAACACCACAGTCAATAAAGTCTTGATGGAGAAAACCAATGTATTTTTTAATGTAAAATTACTGTGGCTTGGTAAAGTATTAAAATTATACATTAAATACATTATTTGTAAGTTTTCCTTCAGCTGTCCTGCACATATTTCTTAGTTCTCTCAAATCAGTTTTTATTCCAATTCCTACCCATTCTCCTTCCTCTTCTCCTTATTTCAATCTTCTGCTGTCAAGCATTTCATTTCGGATTGATGCTACATACTACTTATATTTGTCAACATAAGCAGCATACAGCACAATGCTAGTCTCATACAATGATACTTCCTACAGTTCTGTTTTAGGTTTTAATTGCGTCTGAATGCATTATTTTAGACACAAATAAGTAGCAACTAAGTAATAACTAATCAGATATTGAAAATTATTAATTCTGTCAATTATCATCTACTTCGTATCGTGAGAATAGTGATAGTTCCTCGTTTTCAAGTATAAGTAATCGGCGAAGTGGATATAACATAAGGCATATGAACTGTTAGTAAAATTATGTCATTTAAAATCAGTTGAAAATAATGACTGTTGAAAATATATTCAAAGGATACAATTTCTGAATAATTACAGTTTTCATGTAGGTTAGGGATAAAGTTATTACAATATTGTGCAACTGATGCTAAAAATTCCTCACTGTAATACAATTTATGGTTATGGTTTACTATTATTTATACAAATACACTATATGTTTTTCATTTTCATTATTTTATGAAACAGAGAATATGACTTATTAAATAATTGAACAATGACAAACTGTCACCACTAAATGCTGGTCATGTCTTCTAATATGCATTTGACTACACTATTAACCCATAAGGAATAATGACATGTTACATAGGAGTTTGGTGATGTTTAGATTACGAAACTATTTCATAAGATAATCTAATGAACATGATCAAAACATAATAAACATTATAGCCGAAAATCAATGATTTTCCTTTATATTGTGTTCTCATATACAAATTTTATTTGACTGATATTCAGTATATTTATATCACGTCGATAATGACAATTAATGACAATAAGTAAATTTCTAGATGGGAAAATATCATTTATCCAAAACTTCCATCGAAAATTTAGTTTGTGTTTCGAATTTCCAACTTTCACTATTGATATCACAGACTAACATTAGTTAGAAATCTATTGAAAGCTAAGAGATAATAAAGAACTGGTTTGTGTCTGTATGAAACTCATCTGTAGTGTTCATCCATGACTCCTCAAGTGGTTGAACTGAAAACTTTCGATCTCACACTCAAGCGCTTAATCTCCATATTAATAAGCTGAAATTTAGTGGTATTTATCTAAATTCAATCAATTTACCATACTGAGCTATCATTTTTCATCGTTTTCAGTGAGTAACTGCTTCACAACCGGATATACTTGAACTTTTTATATATCGTTACCACGGAGATAAAGAAATATAATCGGATTATTATTATCATAAGTACACCAAATGATGATGTGTTTTAGTTCATGTAGGTTGTACAAGATCACAACAGTCGCTCTAAAAATTTTTTTCGCATTGTCTAAGTTCCTCAAGTATTTTATTTCTATAGGATAAAATAATTGAATAAATTTTCACAGGATTTTTAGAACACTCTTATTTTTATTCATTATAATTCCTAAAGGTGAGTCACGTCGCTTTGTTTGAAAAATATCACTGTCATTATTCCTAAAAAATAACCAATGTTTCCGTTGGACAGATCTTACTTGCGGATTAGTGTTGGGCGGACTTCGAAAAGCATAACGAAGCCTACAGAGGATCTAAAGGATCTGAAGCGATTTCGACCAATCAGAACATCGGAAGAGACTTCTAGAATGTTAATGTGGACAATAGCATAACTTGCCTTCTTGAAGATTGGCTGAATCAAAATGATACTACAACCATTACTAATAACTATAAATACCCATGTTTTTCTGTACATTCTTGATTCTTACCCAATAATCACTTCCCTTGATTCTTCCGTCTTCTGATTTTGAGACTGTGGGGTTCTACGCCATCCAGTGCCATTAGTTGTATATCGTAATCAATTAAAGGACATAACAGTTAGATCATTTGTCTTCCACCCAATTTGTTAAGTATTTAAATAATGCCTAAGCTAATGCAGTTGCATTACTAACAATCACAAAAAAGAAATAAATAATATGACTGAAGGTCGATTAAATGAACCATTACATGCATTTTTCCCCACTCATTTCCATATGGAAACTATCAAGAACGTTGTATTTTTCAAAAAAAAGTTTTTAATGACAAATTTACAGTTATTTAATTTATAAAACACTATTTGTACACGATCAGAATACTCAACCTAAATGAATTTAACCTCATATGTATTTTCACATGTATTGAATCGTTTTTATTTCTTTTTTTTGTATAGCGTGGAGATAAAACCTTAATACAGTTGGAAATTATTAGTATTAGACATAGTTACACGAAAGAAGTTTTGTCGTTGTTGTTGTTTCTATCAGATATACTTCATGATGAGTTGGATATTATCTCAGCTTAATAAATTCTCAAATGAGTTAGAACTATTATGAATATGATACAGAAAGCGATAAGTGATATATCAACTAGACTAAATATATCTGATTATAATATCAGATAATGGTAATAAGTTAGAATTCATGTATGCCTACCTGTAAATATAACTCTAAGAGAAAATAAGTATTATCCTAATGAAAATGTTGTTTTTTATTGTCACATCACTTAGCCTTTCATTCAGAAGTCTAAATAAATAAGCTATGATTATACACATTAACTAACAAGTGTACAAAAGCGTAGGAAGTTTCTTTTAAAATTTTCTGACAATATCAAGTTGTTTTTCTAAAGTATGATCAGTAACATTGTCAAAATGATCGATATACATCAAGTAACTAAGTCTTAAATCAGAAATGTTGGACGAGATTCGATCTACATAATCAAAGTAGAAAAAAAATGGAAACCGTTTTTGAATTATGGGTCATCTTTAAAAAAAACTTTGCAGTTGGATTAACAATAATTAAATTTAAATAATATTCACTTGGTATTGTTTACTTAAATCTTTCCATCGCTGTCTAAAAGAGCGATTGATCAGTCTCTTATTGGTATATGTGCATACTGTGCATATTGCCTTAATTGCACAAGCAAGTGTCTATCAAAGCTCAGTAACTAAGTGGATAACGTGATTGCGAACTGTACTGGGTTCGAGTTCCAGAGTAAACATCAATACTAAGATGAAGGTATATCCAGCTGACAAGTCCCAAATAGGACGAAACGTGTGTCCTGGATCCCATTGTTAGCCAATGTTCACTTTAAATTTAAATAATGAAATATTATTATTTTTATTTAAATTAACAAAGAAAATAAGTGTAAAATCTTCAATTAATTTTTATTTATTTTAATTTGTAGATTAACAGTTACTTTTACGATGTGTTAGTAGTGTGTGTGGTGAATGAAAACTCAGGTAAGTTTACATTACGCAATGCATTTGTAGATTATGATAAGTAAATATTCAATACATTATTTGCACATATTCTACCACTTATCCTTTACGTACTTCATTGTTCTTCCAATGGTTAATCAATTGTTGGATTGAAGATAGTTACATCATAGAAAGCTATATCTAATCTGTAAATGATTATTCAATATTCGGATAAACAAACTTTGGCGTTGCTCACAGTACATAACCCTACGAATTTTTAAAATTATTATAAACCGAACAAGTTATATGGATGCCGAAATCATTCACATTCTCAAAAAATATGAGTTAGAATGAATACTAGTCAAAAAGTGACTGGATGTTGAATGAATCTGTGGCATGTAGTGTCTAGTGTCATGTCAAACCTAAATAACTTATTCTAGCTTTCAGACAAACCAATTGATTCATTCTTCTCAAGCCATATTTTTACCCTGTCACTTATTTCTTCGTTAACCTTAATTGTTTTTATATAAGCTTATATGTGTATATTTTTTATCTTGCTCATCACATGTCTATAACTTATTTTTGTCTGACTATTAAGTAAGGCTTTGTTAAATAGAGTTGGCTCACATGCTTTCTCCGATTCATTGTGCTTCGCTCTCTTCTTTGATTCGTTTCTCTGTAGATCAATGATTGCATGAAATTGTGAGGACGGCCCACAGATGATCTCAAGGAAGCTCTATGAAGCTCAGAAAGAGCCGAAGATATTCCATCCAATTATCTTTTGGAAGAATATTTCAGAATTCCTACGTTAAGCCTTCTTATTGGACAAATGCTAATAAATCCTTGTATGTGGATTAAAGGATTATAATGTTAATTAGTTCTAGGAAAAGTTTCAGTATTGCTTTTTTTATTCAATTAGTATTCGATCTCTTTAGAGATATTTCCAGTATACAGTGAATTACATTTTGTAAAAATGATTCAGTTGAAAATATTGAAGTTTCTCATTTCTTAAGCCAAATAAATCTCTCTCTAAACCATTATAATCGACTCTGATGAAACACTTGGTTTTATTGAAAGGTAGTAATTGATTACATTTAGAATAATTCAGTGAATTATCAAGTGAAAAATTAAATTGTAGGTTACAGTTCTGATAGACTGTTTTTCAAATTTTTATTATTGTTCAAGTTTAGATTTATAACTTCCGTCTATATCATTGTGCAGCGTTAGATGGCTGAAAGTTGCTAGGGCGGTGTTCTAACAAAATATCAATTAAAGTGTTACTCTTTGTATTCATGTCAACTTAGCGGTGCATTAAACTGAATGCAATTCAAGTAAAAAAACAGACCATTATTATTACCACTATTGTTGTTAATAGTTTTAAAAATTTCTGATATTTAACACGTATGAGCAAATATTCCGAATTTACTTACTTACGCTTGTTGCTCCCAGTGGAGCATAGGCCGCCAAACACCATTCTCTAACTCACTCTGTCCTGAGTCTACCTTTCCAGTTCTATCCAATTTTCGTTCATTCTTCTCATGTCTGTCTCCATTTCTCAGCGTAATGTGTTCATTTGGTCTTCCTCTCCTCATTTGGCATTGAGGATTACATGTGAGGGCTTGACTTGTGACGCAGTTCACTGCATTCCTCATTATGTGTCCTATCCACTTCCAACGCTTCTTCCTCATTTCTTCGTCCACTGGGATCTGGTTTGTTCTCTCCCACAACAGTGTGTTTCTAATAGTATCTGTCCAACGGATCTGAAGTATTTTGTGTAGACAACTGTTAATAAACACTTGTATGTTCTGGATGATGGCTTTGGTAGTCCTCCAGGTTTCCACCCCACTAGACGGTAGAACTGTTTTGACATTTGTATTGAAAGGTTGTATTGAAGGTTAAATATAATGTTCAGGAAATTCGGATAGAAATGAATTTGATGTTGATATAATTATTGCTTTTTCAGTCACTAAAATCCATGCAAAATGTTTCTAATTTGTAATGAATTTATCCAAAACTATATGATAAATTTAAACTAATAATTTAGTGATAAGACACTATGTGAAATCACATGTTCAGCAAATAAAAAAATTCAAGCCTGTCTGAGTTACTAATTACTCAGTTTGAATGTTATCAATGTTGTAGGAAATATCTTCATTGTTAATTGATCCATTAAGTATCATTGTCTTCCTTAAAAGTGCTCACATAATTCATTTTTAATAATTTGGTAAGCATTTAATGACCGCTTAAGGGCAGACTAAGGCTTATACTAATTGGACTATACTTTGAGCTAAGACTTGTTGGGAACTTATCTAACGGTACCTCTATCATGAAAGTGAGTAAAGATTCACTTGAAAAGGTTATGTTTCTTTGTATCTAGCTAAAAGCTTATTCGTTTGATAGACTCTTGAGTTTTCATTGTTTAGCCCTGGTTATTTGAAGTTATTTGAAACTGTAAACCATGTGGTAAACTAATAATAATAAAGTACCGATTATTAGAATCATTTATTTTAATATTCACCATGTTATTCCTCATGTTAACTCAAGGATTTACACAATAAAAAACATCAGATGTGACTTGCTTTATATTCAGCCTATTCACGGACAAACATTGAAATCGTTAAATTAACCTATTATAAACGGACGCTATCATCGATATAACAGTCACTTAGTAATAAACAAATTCATTATATCAAATCTTTGCTCCTGATTGAGTTCTTGCTAAAGTTTCAGCGTAGTAATTAGCAAACGTAAAGGGATGTGACGATCAGCTTTGATTTTTAAAATATTTAATTTGATTAGATGAAGATGTGGAGTTGGTTTTCTTGCAGTCGGGCATTCGACAGCATATTCTGTCACTGGGTTACTTAAACTTCACATTCAGAGACACAATTTTGGATTGTCATATCAATTTAGATTTTTGAGTAAAAGTCTGAAATTAATTTCAATTCTTAAACTGATCTCCCAGCTTACACTACTGCTAAATGTAATGCCAGCAAATTAAAACCATTATCACAAGTATTCAAAGATAGGGATTTCATTCTCTTTGTAAACGTACTGAAACAAGTGACTAAGCTATATTGTTATAAAATGTAGTTAACTATACTTTTATTTCTCTTTCTCCTGGTGATCGACTGGATCATGAAGACGTCCACATTTGAAAAAAACACGGGATAAGTGGACAACTAGGTTGCAGCTGGACGATCTAGACTTCGCAGATGATATGGCTCTTCTATCGCAAATGAAAAAACAAATGCAGGAGAAGACGACCAGCGTGGCAACAGCCTCAGTAGCAGTAGGTCTCAACATACACAAAGGAAAAAGCAAGACCCTCCGATACAACACAACATGCAACAATCCAATCACAATTGACGGAGAAGATTTGGAAGATGTAAAAATCTTAACATATCTGGTCAGCATCATTGATGAACATGGTGGATCTGATGCAGATGTGAAGGCGCGGATCAGCAAAACAAGAGCAGCATATTTACAACTAAAGAACATCTGGAACTCAAAACAATTGTCAACTAACGTCAATGTCAAAATTTTCAATACAAATGTCAAAACAGTTCTACCGTCTAGTGGGGTGGAAACCTGGAGGACTACCAAAGCCATCATCCAGAACATACAAGTGTTTATTAACAGTTGTCTACACAAAATACTTCAGATCCGTTGGACAGATACTATTAGAAACACACTGTTGTGGGAGAGAACAAACCAGATCCCAGTGGACGAAGAAATGAGGAAGAAGCGTTGGAAGTGGATAGGACACATAATGAGGAATGCAGTGAACTGCGTCACAAGTCAAGCCCTCACATGTAATCCTCAATGCCAAATGAGGAGAGGAAGACCAAATGAACACATTACGCTGAGAAATGGAGACAGACATGAGAAGAATGAACGAAAATTGGATAGAACTGGAAAGGTAGACTCAGGACAGAGTGAGTTGGAGAATGGTTTTTGGCGGCCTATGCTCCATTGAGAGTAACAAGTGTAAGTAAGCAAGTAATATTTAATCTGAATGTTCCTTATTGTAATACATAATAGTGAACAATTATTTTCTGTAGCTACTGGCATAAGTCTCAATACTGTAATTAGAATATAAGTTTTGATCACAATTAGAGAATAAATTATATAAATCAATGCAAATCGTCATTTATCATTTTATTTTGATAAATTGATGTCAATGCAATAAATGTTAGGTTAAGGTCTCTCACTTCCTGATAAAATACAAAGTGTATAAACGATAAAACTTACTATATATATATATATATATATATATATATATATATATATATATATATATATATAGTCATTATTTATACATTACATATATATCATGTCAGCCGACAGGAAACCTTTGGCTAAAATTTAGTAACCATGTCAGAAATCATATTTCAACTGAATTCCCTAAAACATTGAAACATGGTAAATATATCACTTATCAATGAAAGTAATAGATGATCAATATTACATAGTTAATATTTCACTAAAATTAATTCTCCTATTTTGTTGTTGTTTTTGTCTTCATTACTTATTCAGATCTAAAATAAAATGTTCAATTATTGATATAGTCCAAGTTGATTATTGAATAAATTGCATTAACTAGTTTTATTGAAATGTAAATGATGATAAAAATCTGTAGTTTTTTTATTTTTTATTTAATTTTTGTGTATGTAAAATGGAGAACAGAGTAGAAAATAAGTAAATTGATTGAGAGACACATACCTAGTTCTGTTACTATTCATTTTATGCATTAAACAATAATTTCAATATTATTCACCACAATTCTTGCTGTTGTTGTTGTTGGCCAGTGTTGATTTTTCTTTATCTAAATTTTATTCACTACTATTAATGATATTTAGTGAGTTAACTATTGATAAAATAAGTATGTATTTTGTTATTAATTTATTATCATATAATCATGCTTAGATATGTAACAGTCCATTTAGGGCATCACGAGGCAAGCCCTAACTTGGAATCCTAAAGGGAATCAAAAAGAGGAAGGCCAAAGAACACATTACGTCGGGAAATAGAAGAAGATATGAAAAAAAATGAATAAGCACTGGAAGGAGCTGTAAAGGATTGCTGAGGACAGGGTTGGATGGAGAATGCTGGTGAGCGTCTTATGCTCCTTCACGAGGAGTAACAAGCGTAAGTAATTAAGTAATTTAAGATTATGATTTCATCGCTTTTTTGATATATTTCACCAATGAAATTGTATTAGGCATTAAAGGCAAAACATAACAATAGATCTTTCAAGAGGTTAGTCTATAGACCTACACATATAGTTATATATATATGTAGCATATAGTTTCAGTTAACATTCACATATTAATTCATTGTTAACTTATCAATTTTATTGAAATCACAAACATTTCTATTTGATTTTACACGACTTTTTATTTGTATATATACAGTCTTTAATTGTATTAATTCATATTATATGATAAAGTATTATAATCTTTCTATTACATCATTATACTTAACAATTGTTCATATATTCTAACGGAATTAATACATAAATATAGGCTTGTATAACTTGATAATTGATTGAAAAGAGATTCCTTTGTACTTTTAATACAAAACAAGGATGAGTTATTCTGAGTATTATATTTAGGGGAGCTAAATAAAATGAAACAATGTATTCATAAACAAAACTTATAATAAAAATCAATGTGTAACTTATTTTACAGTAAGATTCTATCATGTTTAAGATAATCTATCTAGTGTTTATAATTTATACAGTTAAAGTGTAATTAATCTATGTATTATTTCGTGAATATATTCAATTTGTTTAGGGTGTATATATTCCTGTAGAGATTGATGAAAATATTAACTCTTACAAATTATAGTTTCTTTTTAGAGTTGTTCAGTATTATATTTATAGTACAATATAGAATTCTCATCACAAAGTATTTCAACAATTTTCCTTTTCTTATTTCTTGATCCATCCTGACATTAAATATTGAGTGATCGTCAGTTAAAAATTAGCAGTTCAAGAAACGACATATGAATAATATACATTCTTTTCGATGCATATTGCCAGGAACTACGATGTCTCTGATTAGGCTCTTTTGTAAGTTGTAAAGTGAAATGTAGTAAACTTTTCACAAACGCACTTGAATAGATTATCAGACTAATAGGCATAATGATGTGTTAAGACAAACAAGAAAACAGATGACTTGTTGCAATATCTAAATGGCAGGAACAGGTAGCCAAGCAGAAAGCCTTGGGATCAACTCTTACAATGTTCATTACATCCTGTATTTTGTAATTATTTGCTAATATGATGATTGGCATGTTATATAAGGTTAAAAAAATCCCAAATTTTTAGATTAGAATAAAACTGTTCTCACAAAATGCTGTCCACAAAATAAAAAAAAAGGAATCTACCGAACGGATGGGGAATATTCAAGCCTTTTAATCTTTAGAGATTTAGGATTCTTCTATTTTCATATTATGGTGTTTAGGAAGCATTTGAAGGTATAGAGTTAAAATTCGTTGAAAGACCTTCTTAAATGTAAATAAAAATGATTATCAAGTACGTTTGTATAATGAATTCCAATTCATTTAGCTAGAATGACTTATCATGAATTTAATTGGTAAACATTTCGAAAATGCTTGTAATAAATATTATGTTATCAATGGTCTTGTGGTGTGTTACTAATGTTTGTCCATATAAGTAGTATGTAACACCAACCAAGAGTTGAATGGTTAGCAGATTGAATTGTAAATTGGAAAAGTACAGCAGAATGTAAAAGACAATTTATGGATGATTTGCAAATGAAGCATTTAATGTATGGCTCTCATATTTTACTAATATATTCTGTAATTTTGTACTAATCAATAAATTGGTTGTTCCTATCTGATTGTTCATTCACTCCAATCATCCTTACTATTGACAAGAATCCACTAATTATCCATTCTATTCAAAAAAAGCCATAAACCATTACGTTTATTATTATTTTAGTTAAATTAATGTAATGTAATGTAAACAAATTAAAACATGCGGTTCAGTGAACTTGTTTTCCACAAATGATGAAACTATTTATTCATAAACTACGAAACAGTAACTGAGTTAATTATTTTGTTATGTTTATTTTTGTTCTGTTTTTTTGTTCAACCATGTTTAAAGAGAAAAAAAATCAAAACAAAATAAGTATAGAAACAAAAATGACTTCAATGACCCATTCATTAAATTTAAAGACAAACAATTGATTGTATTTGGGATAAATGAAATACATATTACAGGAAATTTCTTCATATGATTCCGACTGTTATGTATACCGGTTGTGTAACTGTACTGATTGACTTATGTAAAGAAGGTTTCAGTTCAAGTTTATCTAGAAGATAGTTTAGATTAATAAATTAAGGTAAATTCTTGTTATTTACTAATAGCGCTTATATCTCCTATCATGTGATGTAATTTTTCTTAAATAGGGAAAGTACCTCTTTCTTATGAATCATAAAACAAATCGAAATATTAACTTAAAGCTCTTTGATATCTATTACATTTCAATAAGATTTGATATGAAAATATGACCTTTATCCTAGATCATTTTGTTGCAATATTAATACAATTTGGTTGGATTTGAGTTGCATACACCAGTGAAATAAAAATTATGAAGTGTATTTTAGCATAAAAGTGAAAAAGTGTTTACTTGCAGTATCTGTTAGGTTTGAGCGATTACGAATTCATTTAGTGTGCGAACGGAACAAATACTTGTGACCAAAGACCAATAAACTAGCTATTCTGTTGCGTCCCAGCCCTGCTAACTAAAGAGAGAAGTAAAAGTGTGAATGGGGAAGTATATTCCGCAAAAAGCCAGAAGCACGAGCGATAACAACAGACAAATCAAAACGTATACATACAGAACAAAACCGTCCATGGGAAGGGTTTCAAAATAACATACTAAAAGACACAACGGACCAATAGAGTTTAAGATTCTTCCAAGTGGGAAATACAACATGATGGTGAAAATAGCGCTTTTGGCGTGAAAACAAAGAAATTTTTAAATTTTCAAAATAGAATTACAAAATTATGACCTTTTTAAAGTGAGTTCTGGGGATCTAACGTTCCCCAACAGTATCCTACTAATTATTGCCAAATGGAAACAATTCAGTCTAGTCTGAAAAACATTCTTCCCATAGTATCAATAATCATGTTGTACTACATAAAAACTTTACATTATCAATAGAATGAAGTAAGTATAGATAAGAAATCACTATATAACGATGAACATGCTTTATAAATAGAATAATCTGATATTCCTATCACATTGTAAACATATTTCTTAAAACTTGTGATATGTTTGTTTACAGAAGGATGTTTATTCTGTTCGTATTGAAGCCAATTCAAGTAAATTCAAATTCATATTACATTTATCTTGAATTCTTTCGTAATATCTTTAATGTTTTCGGGACAAATTATTAGATGAGCAGAGTTAGTTAACAGTTTTCGAAAGAATCTAAAATTTGTAATTACTTGTATACATGTTAACGTACATTTTTTCTGATAATGCTCAATTTAATTAGAATCATACAATTATTGGCGGCCTACTTGAATATCTGGGCAACCTGTTCCTCCAATTTAGATATTTCTTCAAGTTATCTGCTTTGTTGTTTGTTTTAGCACGTCATTATGTCTATTGTGTTCACAATCTGTTCAGGCGCGTTTTTGAAAAGTTTACAACCTTTCGCTATACGGGATACAAAAAGGTACAATCAGCGACATCATGGTGGCTGGCAATATGCATTGAAATGAATGAACAATAATCAAATGTGGATTACCGCACTCCTAACATCCAACTGGTCATCATTCGAAATTTATCGTCACAATCGATCAAGATATAAGAAAAGGAAACTTGTTGAAATACTTTATGTTCAATAAAGCTTCTAATAATAATAATAATACTTATTCAATATTAATGTACCATACAGTTTATAAATAATCTGAATACGCATCCAGACAATTTAATTTTCAAAATCTACACTATTATTTATGTTTTATATTAGAAATTAAAGATTCGAACGAGTCCTGATGTTCGTTTCAAGTAGATCAAAATGACCATTCAAACCTCAATTCTGTATCAATCAATATAAATATGTTCACAACTTAATTAAATGGAGAACTAAATGAAAGAAAATATGATGTAATAAAATAAACAATAACTTATTGATAATTTCAAGATAACTAGATTAACTGGGTTCGAATCCCAAAGTGAACATTATTTCTGAGATGTAGGTATATCCAGCTGATGAGTGACAAATCGAACTGTTAGCCACTATTCATCTTTGCTTATAAAGTTTATGACCTAAAGCAACATGTAGGCAGTTCGCACAGGATGCACATATGCCAACAATTGCAGTCCCAAATAACAATAAGAAGATACAAGTAAACAATACCAAGTGAATTTATAATTTCAAAATGTTTCCAAAATCAACTCAGTCAGTCAGTAACAACGTAGAACTTCGAACGTACGTACATCAGTTCGAGTTGCCATACCACATTAGCACAGAGATGCAGTTGTCGATTCAAATCGCGTAGTGGTGGAGGTAGTAAGAGTGTAGTCAGTAATCGGGAACATTAGGGTTTGGAGATGTTGTTTAAAGAGTATAATACAGTGAAATAAATTTGGGAAGAGAAAAAAGAGACAAAGAAGAATCAGGAGATTAAAATTGGGGAGAACACAAAGAGTGGATGCGCATGCGCCATTGCAAACAATTCTGAGCCATGTCATTCAGGGTCTCTAATCATCGGTTGCTATCATCTCGCGGTCCCCAACCAGGTAGTTTACACCTACCAACATGACTCAGTCCACTTGTCAGTGACTTTATGGACTTGTGCCATGTTTTGGCCTGGTCCAAAATCAACTGATGACTATAAATCGTAACAATCTACTCATACATATATATTCCCTTAATGAAACTAGCTGAATGAACCGCTCAATAATTACCAAACTCACTAAACAGATTGATTAAATAAAATCTAAACAAAAATAAACTAATGAATTAATCAACCAATAATAATAATAATAATAATTTGTTCATTCTTTATACAGACTTTAAGTAACTATGGTAACACAAGTCTAAGTTATATTCTGTTGAATTTTTCTAATAACATATATGTTATAAAACGGAAAAATTAAGTTTATAAAAAATATGGAAGTATTTAACTCTTCCTTTTTCTTGTAATATACTTTTCTTGTATTCTGATAGAATTCAGTCAGACATGACAAGTTGTAAAACAGGTTGAGATATTGAAAAAAGATAGATAGTAGAAATTTGTAGGATAGAAAGTTAAGTAATATTAGACAAGCACATATATATATTTATGTCATTTATTTGAATATAGTTTCTTATATTAATACAACGTTTAGTTTTGTTAGAAAGAAACATGTTTGATTGATTATAAATGTTTAGAATTAGGTAACAGTTTTTCTGAATAAGACTGTCAATAGTTTAACTTGGTTACTTCAAATAAGCTAACAATTGTATTGACAAACGGATTCAATTTTAAATTTAGCTGAAAGGAATGTAATTAGATGATGGAGAAGATTTGTATCTCAGGTGGATGATTTTTATGAAGTTTTGTTCTCTGAACTGGATGGTTTGGTTGTGGAGTTTCCATCGTTCGTCTGAACGACATCATCAGCACAGTTCAGAAGAACGATGAAAACTCCACAACCAAACCATCCAGTTCAGAGAACAAAACTCCATCAAAAAAGGATGTAATTAGAACATATTGTTTAACTATTTAACGTAATATAGGCTATTCATGTGTGTAGGTAGACTTCAAATTAATTCATCCATTCAGTGTTAGTTTATTTCTTGACTGGGTGATATTCAATAGACTAACCAAAATGACTAAAAACAAAGAAGAATAAATGAATACAGTTTCACGCTACTTAATAATTATCCAGTGGATACTGTTCAAAAGTCTTATAAAACTGAAAATCACCATATCACTAATTACGAAAACTTCTACAGAATGATGAACATACCTAAGAATACTGCAGGTCACAATTAAGATGGAACCAATCTTAACTCATCACATAACAATCGGTGAAGATTCGGCTCCATCAGTTGTAGAAGGTTATTCTATCAAAGTAGTATGGAACAACATCTAGACCTTCACCAGTGACCAACTGAACCAAACGATAATTCCCTATAAGAGTTTTAGAGAACCTGATAATCCAGAAACTTGTTCATTAGCTAAGAATATCATATTAGGTTTTAGGATTCAAACTGATATCAAGAATATCTCCTTAACTTGAAACATCTTTACCAACTATAAAAAGAGACTCTTAACTGATAGGTTTCGTATAATCTTGAATTTTTCTGTACTCCATTAAAATGAAGCCCTGACTATCTGACCAACTTGAACATTTTATCGAAAAAAGAAGAACAAATGTCGATGGACTGGAAAGAAGAACACCTCATCAAGATATTAAAGAAAGGAGATCTACGCAGATGTGAGAACTATGGAGGAACTACACTATTATGAGTACCAGGAAAAGTTTTCAACAAAGTGTTGCTGAAGCGGTTGAAAGATTCAATAGACATTCAACTTCTAGATCAACAGGTCGGATACCGTACGGGTCAATCGTGCCTAGACCAAATCACCACACTACCGATCATCCTTGAACAGTCAATTGAACAAAACTCGTCACTATACATCAACTTCGTTGACTATGAGAAGGCGTTTGACGATATGGATAGGAAAACATCATGGTATACCTGGGAAGGTGGTCACCATCATACGAAATTCATACGACAGGTTACACTGGAAACTGAAGCATGGAGGACAGCTGATAGACGCATTCCAATTAAGAACCAGTGTCAGACAATACTGCCTGCTCTCCACCTTTCTCTTTCTTCCGGTTGTTGACTGGATTATGAAGACCTTCACATCTTAAGGGAAGCACGGAATACAATTGACAGCTTCGACACATCTTGATGGTTTGGACTCCTCAGGTGACCTAGTCGTTCTATCCCATACGCACGAACAAACACTGTTGAACGCAACTAGTGTAGCAGCAGCCTCTGCATCAGTAGGCCTCAACATCCATAAGGAAAAAAGCATCATCCACAAACACAACACAGCGAACATCAACCCAATCGCACTTGATAGAGAAACTCTGGAAGATGTGGACACTTTGACGTACCTGTTCAGCATCATCGATGAGGAAGGACGAACTGATGCAGACGTAAAGGTAAAGATTGAAAAAGCAAGGACAGCATTTCTACATCTGAAGGATATATGCAACTCGAAACAACTGTCTGCAAACCAATATCAGGGTCATGATCTTCAATACACACATCAAGACGGTTCTAATACACGGAGCTGATACTTTGACAACCACCACAACCATAATCAGCAACAACAACATACAAGTATTCACCGACAATTGTCTACGCAAGATACTGAACATCCGTTGGCCGGATACTATCAGCAACAACTTACTATGGGAGATAACAAAACAGGTCCCAAAAAAGGAGGAAATTAGGAGAGGCGATGAAGTTGGTGTATAGGACATACATTTCGGATATCATCAAACTGCAATACGAGGCAAGCGCTAACTAGGAATTGTGAAGTGAAACGGAAAAGTGGAAGGTCAAAGAGAATTGGAAACAAATATGTAAAGGATGAATAACAACTGGAAAGAACTTGGAGGGATTGCTCAAGACAAAGTTTGCTGAAGAATGGTGGTGGGCGGTCTATGCTAACAGGCATAAGTTAGTAAGTAATTAAATTGAATTGTAGAGATAACAATTATTTTGAAATTTTCTTCATTCTTCTCTTTAATCTTTTTTACTTATTCCATAGTTTTAGTACTATATTGTGAAAGCAATATTCTTTATTTTTGAACTCCCTGAAATTGGACGAAAGTCTATATGAAGTTGATAAAACAACCCGGTTCTCAGTTTGAAGCATGCAATTTCGAAAAATTCAATCTAACTATTATATATGGTCATGATATATGTTTTCTTATGCGCAAGTATTCTTGTTCATTTGGATAGAAAATACTATCACTGGTAATTGTGAAGAGTTTAACAATTGTTATTAGTTTCTTTTCTTATATAAA
This sequence comes from Schistosoma mattheei, assembly GCA_944470405.2. Taxonomy (NCBI): domain Eukaryota; kingdom Metazoa; phylum Platyhelminthes; class Trematoda; order Strigeidida; family Schistosomatidae; genus Schistosoma; species Schistosoma mattheei. The sequence continues at coordinate 68,343,668 of OX103943.1, read as the reverse complement.
TTCATTAGTTTTAATATTATTAGAAAACAAAGAACGGTAGTTAACACTGCAGTTATAAATCATTCGGTTGTATATATGAAATTAAAATATTTTGATTGCAAATATATAAACCTAATACGTAACACAAATGTTTGTCTCATTATTTAATTAGAAACTTTTCGAGTCTTTTTTCTTCGTGTTCTTTAATTATCAGTTAATGTGAATCATCATAATCTATGAGTTAAGTTACTTTATACCTACCTCCGCGGCTGGAGCCCCTCTGGTGCTATTGCCGGTCCCAAGCCTAGATAAAAGAAGAGCGTTGGACATGGGGTTAGCAACCCCATTCCGAAGAGAACTAACTCAGTAAAAAAAACGCTAAGTATATTTTTTCAATGAATATAAGAGAAAATTGATTGGTCTTACATAATACACCCTAAATCATTGTGTTTATACGTGTCATAACCAAATCCATAGTGATAATGTAGGATAAACTTAATGATTTATGATATGAATATAAAGCATAATTATCGATCGTATATATATATGCCACGTATAAGTCAGTGAATGATAGAATATAAGAATAAACAATAAAATCAACCAGGACCAAAATATTATTTCGTTACATTTGATTTTAGTATATTCACTATGAGATATAAAAGAATAGTAATGAATGTAACGAAAAGAAAGTAACAGTATCCTGGAGATCTAATAAATTTATTCAGTTTTATATAGATCATAGTTTTTTTTTCTCATGCATAATTTTTATCTTGATTCACTTAACTGGTTTGATTTCCTGTTCGATCTTAGCTATTAAGTTATCAAATATTATGAATTTGACAATTATATTGATGACATGGATTATAACTCTTATTTATTGTCGGTAAAATGATATGAGATTGTATCTGATTTTATAATGAAATAAATACTACTTGATGTCGGATTTCAATTGATTCTAAGAATGTCAAATGTAAATTTTCTTACTATATTTAAGAATAAGAATAGAATAATATTCTAAAAGTTTGATTATAAATTAAACTGTGAAACTGAATTTACATTGAACAATTTCAATGGAATAATTATTATATATATATATCTTACGCCTGTTACTCCTCGTGAAGGAGTATAGGCCGCTCAACAGCATTCTCCATCCAACCCTGTCCTGGGCAATCCTTTCCAGCTCCTTCTAGTTGTTATTCATCTTTTTCATATCTGCTTTTATTTACCGACGTAATATGTTCTTTGGCCTTCCTCTTTTCGATTACTTTCAGGATTCCAAGTTAGGGCTGGCCTCGTGAGGCAGTTTGATGATTTGTGTAATATATGTCCTATCCAGTTCCATATATATATACCTATATCTTCTTATTAAACAATGTACTATATAAATTGATGTTCAATTAGGTCATTATAAAATCATTGAAATCCCGCGAGGTACAGGGTCGTGGATGCGCACTGCTGAGGAGTCCCATACTAGGACGAAACGGCCGTACAGTGCTTCCAGGTTTTCCATGGTGGTCTAGCTTCAACTGACTCACGATTTCAACTTGTGAAATAAGAAATTTGTCAACAATCAAAATAAGATAAGATTTAATTTTCAGATAGATTTGATTTTACTAATAATGATGTTTACTGTATTTATTTATTATTTATAAATACTGATCTGATTTGACAAGTTAGATTAGAGAGTACAGTGAATTTCAGGTTTATTAATGTTTCTGTTGTGCAATAATTAAAAACAATTCATTGATTGTTAATCCTATACTAAACACTTATATCATTCTTTTTCAGTCAGTTATACTATTCAACCAAATGACATTCTCTCTTTTTACATTCTATTTCAGTGTTGCTATGTTAATTTACAATTAATATTTACTTCTGTATGAGGAACTACTTATTTATGTCTAGTCACAATGATGATTTTAGTTGAAAGAAGTAATTATTCTCTTCAGTCAAATTAAATATAAGATGAACTGTTTCACATTTATATTGGTTGTTTGAATATTCCCATTGACGTTTAGAACTGCAATTGATCAATCTCTTATTGACATATGTTCATCCTGTGTGAATTGCATCGATACTGGCAACATTATAGGCAGAAATGGATGAAACGTGTGTCCTGCATTCCACTGCTAGCCACTATTGATCTCTGCTTATAAAATGAATTAGTTGGTCTAGTATAAATCCCCCCCTTAGTTCAAAATCTCATAATATCAGTTTATTTGATCCATTTATTAGAGATTTTATAGTTTTTGTTATACATTCAAATAATTTGTTTAACCGTCACACAACCTTTTCGATATAATACCTAATCGTTGATAGAACATTAGACATGAATATTATTTCTATTACACTAAGTTATCTTTTTTATTCTAAGTAATAGTCTCACAATTTAGGTTGACCAATAAATTGATTCAGATGTATAATATATACCAGTTATTCGCATACTCACAAGATCATGCTGACAATTCTATATGGTATCAATATATATTATTGAATAAAGCCATTAATAATGATAATAATAATTCTAACAAGCTCATTATCCAGACAACCATATGTTCATATCATTTTACAATAATTAATCACCTTAAAATTAGTTATTTATTTAATCATTAGTTTGAACATGTAATTGCAGAACCTGAAGCGAATTTACTGAAGAATATTTAAAGATCGTGATGATGATGTTAGAGTTATTGTGTTCTCCAAGTTGTATCGTTCAATCTTGAAAATTTTACTGTCCTCCTGAATAACGGCATCTTTAGTCATCTCGAAAGGGAAGTGATTTATTAGAATTTGTCCAAAGTTGACTATAACAGTTTATTCTGCTAAACTGAAACTTGGTATGATCTTTTCCATATCTATATGGTCGTCATTCGCACGTTTACTATGATTGTTTTCTCCCATGACTTGATTTTGAAACTCGTCGTTTTTATTTCTTTCTTTTATTGGCTGATTCATTGAGTCGGTTTTCGTATATCTATAAATTAATGCTTGATCAGAATGCGGGTTTTGAAAAAATTTTCTAACCTTCTTTATATTTTCTCTGTTTAGTATTACAAGGCTATTCCAGTAGGATTCATAAAGATTTGCTGTTTACATACACAAACATGAGAAGTTTTATCATGGAGTTCAACAACTAACTGATATTCATGCACATGGAAATGGGGATGACAACTACTTTTTCATATGTGACAATTCTTAACGTTGCAACAATTAATCTCACAAATGATATCTACTTTGTCTTCATTTGTCATTGTCTCCATTCATCTATGAGAACGGATAAACACTAGCAACATTGAGAAAAACATGTTTTACTCATAAATATTTTTTAAACAATATAAATAGAATAAAGAATTTTATTCATTTAATACTATTTTTCTTTAATCAAATAATTTATTACGCAACAACTTATTTGTAATCGATTTCTTAACTAAGTAGCAACTAAGTGGTAACTAAGAAGTAACTAAGAGATAATTAAGATGATAACTAATAATAACTCTAGTTTATTTTGTTTAATGATATTGTTATCAGAAAAAAAAACATTTTTGTATCTTTCGTTCATTGAATTCATTTATCAAATTCACAATTTCGCCTTCACAATAATCAATGCGTTTATATACAATTCTTATGTCTGAACTAATTCATTTCTACTAAATGATGTATCTCTAGGCAAATAAATATATAATACTTCTTCATTATTTAGCAAAATAATAGAGATTTAAGAATATTTTTTTAAAAAATGTAGAAAGAGATAATTGTCAGAATAGGTGAACTATAAAAATGAAACGTTTTATTTCAAGAGAGATGGAACAAATAAAAATAACATTAAATTTAATGAATTACTAAAAGGAGGTTTTTTTCTCTCTCTCTGTTCCCACTTTTTGTTGTTGTTGTATCTTTCTTTCTTTTTTTTCAAAAGGGAAAAAAAATAGATGGAATTTTTATTACTTTAATATTATTGCCAATATAAATACTTGATTGAAAATTGGCGCCAAGTTTATGATTAAAATAGTCGTCTATCGTTAGCAACAGTCAGTTACAACCTTATAGAAAATTCATAGGTATTACAAATAGTGTTTATTTTGTAGTAAAGTTTTAATTATTTCTGATTTGTTATACAAAGAAAAAATAAACAATGAAAGAAAGAAAGAAAGTGGGGAAAAAATATTTAAGGCTGATTTATAAATGTCAAATAAGGCGTTTAAAATCAAGAAAATTTATGAGTCTATTTTATTAAAATTAAGACTTTCAATACGAAGTTTTTTTTTGTATATTTCTGTGTTGATTGATTTTAGTTGAAATAAAAACTAAATGATATTTCACTACAAATTAGTGTTTATTAATGTTTATCAATTGTTTATTACATACTTGCTTACTTACGCTTGTTACTCCTCGTGAAGGAGCATTGGAAGCTCACCAGCACTCTCCATCTAACACTTTCCTGAGCAATCATTTACAGCTCCTTGCAGTTTCTATTCATCCTTTTCATACCTACTTCTATTTCCCGACGAAATATATTCTTTGGCCTTCTTCTTTTCCGTTTCCATTCAGGATTCCAAGTTAGGGCTTACTTCGTGATGCGTTTCGGTTATTTTTGTAATGTATGGCCAATCCATTTCCATCGTCTTTTCCTAATTTTCTCTTCAGATGGAAGCTGATTTGTTCTCTCCCACAGATAGCTGTTGCTGATGGTATCCGGCCAATGGATGTTGAGTATCTTGCGTAGACAGCTATTTATAAATACTTGTACCTTCTTGATGGTGGTTGTTGTATTTTCCAAGTTTCAGCTCCATGCAGTAGAACCGTCTCGACGTTCGTATTGAAGATTCTCACTTCGATGTTAGTTGACAGACATTTGTTTTGAGTTCCATATGTTCTCCAATTGTAGGAATGAGGCCCTTGCTTTGCCAATCTTCGCCTTTACGTCTGCATATCAATTGTTTATAGTGAACTTATTTCATAGAATTTGAATCACTTGAATATATATTATAGAAATGAAGATCATTATTATTAATTGGTTGAATGAAATCTTGAAACAGGTTTTGTATGTTTTAGAAAATGTTACTAATTCACTGTTTTTCTACTATAATCCTATCGTGTATGTGTCTTTGGATTGCTGATAATGTCTATTAAGAATACTTTTTACCATTTTAAAAATTACATTTTACTAAAGCTACTGAATTGTAGCTAGCCTAGAGTTATAGAAACCTTGTTTAGAATTGCTGAAGTTTTGAATATCAAATTGAAGTTGAACTTTTTGAATCTATCTGTACTTTTATTATTTATGAAAGTTTGATATTGAAATGACTCAAGAATACTTTAATACACAGTGTATCATTGAATTAAAATAATTAGTAATCAGCTAGAATAGTATATTTTGAAGAATGAACTTGTGATTTGACCTAAAATCTAAATACTCTTTTAGATATCTTCACTCTAACAAGGATTAAATTATAATTGTATCCGTTAAGTGGATTAGGAGCTTTAAAATGTCGATTAATTAGAAGTGATCACTTTTTATTTCATCCCAAAATGATATTTTCAGTTGTCAAGAAATTATCAATAGTTGACATATGAGTATTGTAATAATACTCCATAACTCACTCCTCTTTATAGCTCGCACGGAGTTTGCTTGCACATGAAATCTCTTGAATTGTAGTGTGAATGGTTGTCATTTTATAACGTTACAATTTTTCACCGTGAAAGATAAAACAATTACTAGATTTATTCATCTATTATCACATGCCCTCGTACTATCTAGAATAAATGGATCACTGAAAAGGTTTCTGTGCATCAAAATCTTGCATTCTACATAAACAGATCAAAAGAAAAATAGTGTGGATAATATAAAACATTGTGAGAAGTGATATCAGATATTCACAAACATCCTGAAAGAATATTATGAATATGTCCAGTTAATTGCGAATGAGTATATTACAAGCATGAGGTACACATTTACATAATTTCTAAATATGTAACGTTTTCATTGCATTTCTTTCATTCTATGAGTGCACATGATAGTGGTTCATTTATAAAGACAGGAATCTTCCAGTCATCAGTGTTAAGAACTAAGATTTTTCAGTCTCGTTAAGCATATGTGCATACTGATCGAGTTGCTTCGATTTTGCGATCAGTCATATGGATTATAAAGCAGAATTTAATAATAGGTGGCAAAGCAATCCAGGACGGGTGTTTCATCCTGTTTTGGACTCCTTAGCCGTATTTCACTGAATTTCAGTGTTTATCTTTACTAAGAGATGCTGGTGCATCTAGTTTAAGGGTCCCAAACAGGACAAAATGCTCATCCTAGATTACACTGCTAATCACCATCTAAATGTACTTAACATATGATTACACTTTTAGGTTAAAGATAACATTATTCTGATAAATTAGATGAGCCTTAGTATATTCACAAATATTTTATCGAACGACGTGTTTACAAAGTTTTGTAATTACAAACATATTATCGACATTTTATAAGACAATTCTGAAATTTTACTGATGCCGTTAACTGAGATGAATATACGTAAAAACTAAGAGGAAAACTACTTGTAAAAGAGTTTGTCGAATGAAATACGAAGTAACATTCAACCAAATGTAAATGATGAATGTTCAAAAATCTCTTAATTCATGTAATTTTAATGATATTTCAAACGATGCATGTGCATATTATCAAACTCTTAGTACACTGAACATAATGACTTCATGATATTTTGGACATCGAAGATTGATCGACTGGTGTGAAAATTGGTTTTCATATGAGCTTGTAGTGTCAGTTATTATGTTGAGTCCATATACCTTATTCTAGCTTTCGGACAGGCCAATCTATTTCATTCTACTTGAGTCATATTTCCACTTTGTTAATTATTCGCTTATCAATCTTGACTGTTTTTATATGAGCGCATAGGTGTGTGCCCTTCTTAGCATATTAATCACATGTCTGTAGCTTAATTTTGTGTGACTATAAGTATTGATTAACGCTTGAATAAATGAAGTTGGTTGCCATGCCTTCTCCACTACGCGTCATTACGCTTCATTCTCTTCTCATCGCTTCTCCGATATTTTGTCTGAAATATACGTATTCGAAATTCATTCTCGTATTTGACTTATTTAATTCCCTTACCGACTAACGCAATGCAAGTCGATGAAATATATACGAGGAATGACAATATGTGTATCTCAATAGCAATCAAAAACAATCAAACTGGAGTCAGATCTCGGGTCACTAATAGCCGCATTTAGAAAAGCGTTTCGTATATATTCTTAAAAAAAACAGACAATTCCTAAAATATAATTTACACACTATATAGTCTTCAAATTGATAGATGATTAGTTGTGTAGATCAAAGTAAACTATACACTTTACAAATATAATCCCAAATTATTTCACTCTTAAACTGTTTGGATGCCGGATCAGTGGTCCAGTTGGTTAAGCGCCTGTCGCGAGATTGATAGGTCCTGGGTTCGAGTCCCGCGAGGTGGGGTCGTGGGCTCGCACTGCTGAGGAGTCCCACAATAGGTCGAAACGGCCGTTCATGTGCTTCCAGGTTTTCCATGATGGTATAACTTTAATTGACTCATGATGTCAACTCCACAAAACCCCTTCTGATATTTAGTCAAACCTCATATCCATTTGTTGTTCTTATTCCTCAAATGACCTAATTTAATTTTTTTTTGTTTGCTTGTTAGTTTGTTTAACGTTCATTTATTTCACGCATCTAATAATAGCCTGTCAAAAACATTTTATGCATCATTCTTTTTATTGGAAAGAAAAATATTTCTACTTAGGTAAGTGATTGATACAGTTGACTGATTTATTGTTTTGTTATATTTTATACATTTCTCTATCTCTCCCTTCTTTTTTTTTATATTCACATTCTATATCTCATTTTATAATAATAAATGAAATTTGGCTTGTAATATTATTATTATTATTATTCATTAATTAAATCTATTTTATTTTTAATTTTATGTCATTATTCATTGAATGTCCTGGTTGGATACATTGAATGAATGATATACTTAATCACTTGAATTATATTTCAGCAGTTATACTATAATAAAGAATTTTCATTGACGAATATAAAATAGACAGGAAGAGTGATATAAATCAAGAACCATCATTGGAGGATTTAGTTTAATATTATTTAGTTTTATGGAAGTACTTGATTATACTGTTGTTATTCACCTTTAAAGTTTGCCTATCATTGGTATACATTAATATTTGTTTAAATAATGTAACATGTTCATTGTAGGCGTCCAATTCATAGCGCCTAAATTAAGTTATATATATATATATATATATATATATATATATATATATATATATATATATATATATATATATATTGACAGTTTGTGTGATAAGTAAATTAATTTCCAATTAATTTTTGTTTACAAAAATAAAATATCTGCTTATCATTGATATAAATGTTTTCTTAGTTGAATAAGTTATTGACTATCCATGAACTTATTTGTGTCACTCAATTTCGTGGATTAGTTGAAGTTAGACATTAACATTATTGGATGCCGACCAGCTCAGTGGTGTAGAGGTTAAGCGCTCACGCGTGAGAATGATAGGTCCTTGATTCAAATCTCACGAGGCTGGATCGTAGATGCGTACTGCTGAAGAGTCCTACAGTAGGATGAAACGGTCGTCCAATGCTTCCAGGTTTTCCATGATGGTCTAGCTTTAATTAACTCATGATTTCAATTATTAAAATTATTTACAATGGTTTATTTTGTGACAAGTGTCAAAAAATATGAAATTTTCAGTTCGAGTTTGTGGAGATTGTCGAATTTCATTGAATTCATTGCACAATCTATGTTAAATTACCGTTGAATAATGGTTTATTTTAGATCATTTCATGATTCTAATGAAATATAAACTATCCTAAGTCACAAAATAGAATTAAGCTATATCTTTTATTGACACTTTATTTATTCAAAAAGAAGAATTCATCAATCTAATATTATCAAACAATAATGAAAATTTATCGAGAACTCTATTCACTAACGTTGCAGTTAAAGGGTCAGAACTATGATAATCATTTGCTACACTGTCGGTTTATTATTAACATATCTAGTTTACTAAGATTTACGATGAATATTTACATTTTAGGAGTAATTTTTTAATACATTGGCATCGGATGAAAATGTGGAGCCTTAGATATTAATTCACTAGATTGAAATGATTGACTTACTCTAAAATTTCAACGTCTTGAATTCGGCTAAGTTGAGCGTTTCCTGTTTAAACTGCTGATGATCTGTGAAAATAAGACAAAATGTCCGTTTTATACATTTTTATTAACAATTTCGCCTAAAAATAATATACTAATAGGTTTCTTAAATAGTTCTAAATCATTATGCAATCGAATTGAAAATAAATGGTGCATACATTTAATTTTTAGTTGCTAACCAATTCTTATTTAGAAAACTATTTGTTGTTTGATTGGAGGTTATTTTATGAGAAACTATAAATTTTAGTCAGTGTAGAAACTGTTTCTATACAAAAAGTGAATTATGTTTATAGATTGATTGTATTCAGTCAAATATTATTCTCATTGAATAAAGAGAAGTCAGCAAAGAAAAGTTTTCTTCTCGACGAAATCATTTACTTAAGCTGTACAATCGTATATATAGTTATATAGAAAATATATGTCTATAGAAGGATAGAAAAGATTGCATCATAAATTGATTCGAGACTCTTATTATCAAATGAGCTTACGTAATAATCACGGGGTAAGGAAGGAATATAAGGATGAAAATAATTTACGGGTCAGATAATTGTCCAAGTGACAGATATAAAGAAAAAACGACAAACAAAAAAGTCATAATAATCACGAAAACTTGTTTAAGGGTAATAACAATATCAGAAGGGGTTTTGTGGAAATTGTAGTAATTTCAATAGTTGAGATCATGAGTCAACTGAAGCTAGACAACCATAAAAAACCTGGAAACACTGTATGGTCGTTTTGTCCTAGTATGGTACTCCTCAGCAGTGCGTATCCACGACCCCACCTCGCGGGATTCGAACCCATGATCTCAACCATTGTAATAATAATAACTGATTAGAGTTTAAAATTACAAAACAATAATTTGAAAATTCAGGAATTATAAAATATTATCAGAAGGGTTTTTGTGGATATTATAGTGATTTAATAATTGAATTCATGAGCTCGTTGAAGCTAGACCATCATGGAAAACCTGGATGCACTGGACGGCCATTCCAACTTAGTGTGGGACTCCTCGGAAGTGCGCATCCACTGTCCCGCCTCGCGAGATTTGAAACCAAGACCTATCAATCTCACACGTGAGCGCTTAACCTCTAGACCACTGAGCCGGCATTTAACTTCAAATAAAAGACAGAAAAATCAAAACATGCTACTAAAGAGAATTAGGGTCAAGGAAATACGAGAGGTTGAACGAATCAATTTTGCACGCAAAATTCGGGCTTGTGTTGGTGGATCGCCAATGTCTCATCAATGCATACGATATTTGATTCGATTTCCCTTCGATTCAATTCCTTTGACTGCGTAGATTACTGTAAAAGAAGACTCTTCTGAGGCGATGTGTTCACAGTTGAATAAATGCTCCTGAATTGAATTAATAATTGTTTTGCATTCTCCTTTTGTAAGCCACGCCTGATAGTGATCTGAAATGCGTTTTGAAAGTGATCGCTTAGTGCGGACAATGTAACCTGCCGCACACGATCAAGTAAATTTACAGATGCACATTGATGTGACCCAAAGCGGAAGTTTATTTTTAACATATCCCTCAATGGTAGGCCGGCTTGAGAAAATAATTTGGAGCTTAGCTGCGTAGAAAGTTTTATTCAACGACTGTAAAATCTGTTCATTCTAGACTTCAGCAGCCGTATGTCTTTTAAATTTCATATTCATAAGAAGAGTTTACTTTTGTACTGTCACTGCTTTTTCCGGATGATGTCTAGGTGTTGAGTTACTATCGAAGAATCTAGGTGAATAACAATTCCAAGAAAATGAAGTTCCTCGTTTGCTTTTGCTTCCAAATGAATTGAATTTAGGGGTGACAAAATTCCATTTAGGTCAATATCTTCTTTACAAATAATGAAAGTAGTATTCTCCTTAGTAATAAGGGAAAAGGGTACAAATTTTTATTAAAATTATTCAATACAAAAGACAATCAACGCATATGATTAATCTAATGTAAACCGAGTTGTCAGAAAAATGAGCCAATGCATTAATTATATGATTTCATAGTCTCATTGTTGTAAAGTAACACAATACTGTTAGGAAAAGAAACAAAACGAATAGAATAATTTAGTTATTAAATATTTGATAAGAATTCCATTTCCTCTTATATTATCAAAATAGTTTTCTATGTAAAAATCTTATTATTTTTAAAGCGTTGTTATATACCAGGAAGGGGTTTTGTGGAGATTGTTGTAATTTAATAGTTAAATTCATGAGTCAATTAAAGCTAGACCACCATGAAAAACCTGGAAGTATTGGGCGACCGTTTTGTCCTAGTATGAGACTACTCAGCAGTGGAGCAAATCCATGTATTGATTGAAGTTAGAAATTAACACCGTTCGATGCCAGCTCAGTGGTCTAGAGGCTAAGGTCCGGGGTTCGAATCCCGCAAGCGGGATCATGGATGCGCATTGCTTTTCTATATACTTAAAATAAACTGAATCAAAAAGACATTTGTATGAAAAGTATAAATAAATAAATAACACAACAACCACAGATAAAGCGAAATGTGATTCGAAAATTGCAAATATCTAGTTTAAAATTAATTGAATATTGACTGCCGATAAAATATTTATGTTTAGGGTCGTGGAAATTAGATATCATATTGAATATTTTTTGCTTTCTCTCTTCTGAGAAATTTGTTGCTGTCGGTTTGAAAGCTATTGAATTTCTCAATATTAATAAAAATTATTTGATGACAATCATTTGAATTGAAGTTTATTCCAAATATTTCTTATGAATCAGATTATATGAAGTATTACAGTGTCTTAGTTAGTTTCTATGTCACAAGGATTTTGATCTTTGAATATGTTAATCAACGTACATCTGGACATTTCTGCATTGAATAAAGAATTTTAAATTTTCATGCTCCCTTATATCTTCCTCCGTTAAACAAATAGGTCAAGAAATTTATGGATTTATTCAAGCCAAAAATGGGAAGGAAAGCAATCAATAACTGGAAAATTTTTCTCATTCTACTGATCATTATCTAATCTGCCATTACCAAATCACTAGTCTTCAGTATAAATCATGCTTAACTCAAACACTGAAGCCGTCGTTGACTTCATCAAATCAAACAGAGAAAGAATAAATGAGAAATTTAAATCAACCAGTTCATTCGCCATCATTAAATAAAATATTTAACATTAAAAACGAATCAGTAGTTGGATATCCGTGGCTATTTGTGATACACCATGAAGGTTTATCGTTGGGAACGACTACTGAAGCATCGAGTGAATATACTGTATGTGTCAGGAGTATGTCATAAGTGTATTTAATACAAAAATAACATGCTAGTTTATTCAAACATGATTCATTGAACAGATGAAAACACAATAGCCTCGATACAGATTAGTCAACAACCTAAATAACATAAGTAGATGACAAATGATAGAAGTAAGAACCGGTTAGTTCCAAAAAGACTGCATAATTCACGAACATAGATGGATGAAAAGTGTAAAGTCATTATGTTATGTATGTATGATAAGCAGTGTTAAACAAAATTTATTGAACTGACAGTCTTTCATTTGGGCATGGACTCGAATCTAGCTCAACTTAATATTTAATTTAATATATTTATCACTCATTGAATACTAATCTCATCTGATCTGCATTTTCTTGTATGGTCATTTGGATATTCCATGTTATTACCTTTCCGTAAACTCAGTTTTCGTATTTTTAATAGATAAGTTGAACATTTCTGTTTTATAAACCACTAATCATCAGTTAAGAGTTTTATAGAAAGCTATAAAATCTCACTAATATGACACACTTACCTGGTTCCTGATCACACACAATATCAAGTTACTTCAACCGTATTTTATGATTTTGTCAAGTGTCTGGTAAAGATAATATCATACCGAAAAATTTGCTGAAATAACCATTAAGTAACCATGGAGTACCCAGTTTTGAGTAACTATTAATTATAAAAATAAGCCAAACTACAAACATTTCAGGCGCCTGTTTAATCAACGAATTTATTCCATAAAACAGTTGTAATAGGGCGTTTAGAGTTCACCCAACAACTGTATTGTATTATTACGTAATACAACTTGGAATTTTATTTGTTCTTAAGGGTTATATGTTCAGATGTCATATTTATTAGTGTAGTAGTTTTACTCTGTGTTGATGCTATATCTAGCCAAAATTATATTACTTTATGCATATATTATGAACTGGTAGTATAAGTTGGGAGGTTAGAGTGATAGCTTTTCAAAAGTCCTGAATTGTCTTGGTTGACAGTGACATAATACATATGAAATTCATTAATTCAATTAAGAAATTTTGTTTATTCAATAACATAATGTGAAGAAAGAGACAGAAATACATCTCCAATTGACATTAGAATTAGTATAGCTGCACAATAATCTAAATTATTAAACTAATGTATACCATACGACTGCTAATTAGTTTGTAATGAATACATGAAGTGTGTCTTTTGTCTCTGTGATAAAACGTTTTTTTGTTTTTCTATATTTGTTGAGGTATGATTCATTTTTACTAATCTGTACACATTTTTTTTTCTACCTAAATGGCTTTGTACCAACCTATCTATACCCATCACTGCTCATTAAATTATACTCGCATATGTGTAAAGTATTCAACAAAATTTGTCAAACTCTGATTGATAATAAAGTTTCGTCAATACGTATTTTGTATATAACGCTTAACAATATATAATTTGGAAATTAAATGAAAGTGGATGACAAAAATAGGAAGCTTTAATAAGATTATTATTATAAACCTACTTTTAACGAGAAAAATATTTTATATGCCCTACAATACCCAAACCAATCATACTTTATGGCGAAACTCTGCAAGAGGTGGAAAAATTCACATATTTGGACAACATCATTAATGAACGAGGAGGATCCGATGCAGACGTAAAGGTGAGAATTGACAAAGCAAGGGCCGAATTCCTACAATTCAAGAATATATCGAACACAAAACAACCAATATCCAAGTCACAATCTACAATGCACACGCCAAGATAGTTCTATTACAGGGAGCTGATACTTTGACAACCACCACAGCCATCATCAACAACAACAACATACAAGTATTCACCGACAATTGTCTACGCAAGATACTGAACATCCGTTGGCCGGATACTATCAGCAACAACTTACTATGGGAGATAACAAAACAGGTCCCAGATAAGGAGGAAATTAGGAGAGGCGATGAAGTTGGTGTATAGGACATACATTTCGGATATCATCAAACTGCAATACGAGGCAAACGCTAACTGGGAATCGTGAAGGGAAACGGAAAATTGGAAGGCCAAAGGATGAATAACAACTGGAAAGAGCTGGAAAATATTGCCCAGGAAAGGGTTGGATGGAGAGTGCTGTTGGGTGGTCTATGCTTCTCTACGAGGGTAACAGGCATAATTAAGTACATATTGTTTCATTAAGGACTGTCACGTGATTAAATAACCTTAAAGAATATTAGTGTGTTCAATTCCTTGAATTGATAAACTATCTTAACTGAACTTCTATTTTATCTACATTAGGAATTGAAATACAGAACCTTGAATTGAGAACTTATTTTTATTGTGAAGATATACTAGTTATATTTCCTAGATATATCGTTTAATTCTAAGCGTTTTATCATTTTTTTAAAGAACAAACCTGAAGTCTTATTTAATTCATCTATTCCAAGTTTTTTTAATTCACAATTTTTTTCTGATCAATCCGAAATAGATAATAATCTGAAATTTCACGATATTTTCCAAGAGAAGGTCATATTGAATAGTTTAATTGTGTTAAATTCAAAATATCTCCAAATAATATACATTACGTTGGATGCCGACTCAGTGGTCTAGTTAGTTAAGCGCTTGGAGCGAGACTGATAGGCCCTGGGTTCGAATCTCGCGGGGTGTGGGATCGTGGTTGAGCACTGCTGTGTAGTCCCATACCACGACAAAACGACCGCCCAGTGCTTCCAGGTTTTCTATGGTGTTCTAGCTTCAATTGACTCATGATTTCAATCAGTGAAACTTCTAAAATCTCCACAAAACCCCTTCTGATAACTGTAATTTGTGTATATTTTTGTAATTTGAAAATTACGATACATTTTTAACGTAAATGAATAAAAATAATACTAGTTGTTGATGAGATAGCAAGTCCCCACTTGGAATCGTCAAAGCTAAAGGAGGAGAGGAAGACCAAATGAACACATTACACTGAGAAATGGAGACAGATATGAGGAAAATGAACAGAAATTGGATAGAACTGAAAAGGAAAGCCCACGACATAGTGGGTTGGAGAATGCTGGTCGACGGACTATGGCCCATTGAAAGTAACAAGTGTAAGTAAGTAACAAATATTATTATATAAGTGAATTGATAAATATAGTTATCAACTAGCTTATGGAACTTTTCTTTTAATAAATGGATTATCTTTAGTTATTTAATACTTAAATAAAACATTAAATGAATCGTCTGTCATTAATTATTGTAATTCATTGAAAATAAATGAAATAATCGTGAAGCTTGATTGTTCTACAAAGTGGCGATTCAATTAGATTGTTATAAAATCTCTAAAATGAAACAATGACGTACAATATTCCCATACCTTGTTATATTTCTATGCTGTTTTACCTTTCATTTTGAAAAAAAAAATCTATGCAATTCAATTCTACCGGTAACATGAATAAAAACGAAGAAAAATTATGAAAAGGAATTCTGTTTTTTCTAATTGAATTCTATTGAATTTTTCTGCTCGTTTATGATAGTAAGAACATCGAAAACAACAAAAACAGCAACAACAAAAAAATTTAGAGAATTTCCTTCATCGTTTTCTTCTTACGTCTTACTTTTCATGAGAAAAAAAACAACAACAGAGTAAAACAAAACAAAAACGAAATAGACAAATTTCCGAAATCATTTGATTTTTGTCTAATTTTTCAATCTCATTGTCATTAGAAAGAAAATGACAGAACAGGAAATGCGATATAGGCATATATACATATATATATATATATATATATATATATATATATATATATATCAGATTGAGTTGGATTATATTGTATTCAAGTTACAATTATATATTTTCAGTTAATTGTGTCATGTATAAGTTAAATTTAAGGTTTAGTTAAATTAGAAAACATGACTGAAAATTCATAATTCATTCATTATTTACCTGAAAAATGAGAAATTTTGAATTGCCTGGTTTTAAGATAATCAAATTGTAAATGTTACGTGAATAAAAGTCAAAAAATCACAAGAACTTGAGGTTATATTAGTAGTTTTAAGAAATAATATGATGATAATAATAACATATGTTCACTAGTAAATGGCTTCAAAATGTATATCCTGAAGTTCTAGTGTGAAGCAATGACCAGTGAAGTTTAACCATATCTGTTGTGAGATAGTAAATCACTGAAGACAATGGGGAATGTGTCTCTCAATTTCGTGGATTAGTTGTAGTTATACATTAACACCGTTGAACGGCGGCCAGCTCAGTGTTCTAGTGTTTAAGTGCTCGCGCGCAAGATCGACAGGTTTCGGGTTCGGATCTCGCGTGGCGTGGTCGTGGATACGCACTGCTCAAGAGTCTCACAATAGGACGAAACGGTCGTCCAGTGCTTGCAGGTTCTTCATGTTGGCGTATCTTTAAATGACTCATGATCACAACCATTGAAATTAAGACATTAATTCTAAACATTGAAATAAAACAAAATGATAACAGTCCTTATTTTGTCATTATTTGAAATGTTCATGTTTGTCTTATTTATCTTCATAGAATTTTAACAATACCATAATGAACAAGAACATAAATGGGAACGGTCGAATGGATTTAAACAAAAAATTACAGAATTTCTTAGTAAAATCTAAGAATCATACAGTAAATATTTCATTTGCAAAATGTCAATCAATTGTCTCAAATTTGATTATTTCCTTTTTTTTTTTACAAATATCAGTCAATCATGTCAGACTTCACTGTCTTTTTCTTTCCACATCAATCATTCTTTTTTCTTGTTCTCTTTTCTTTGATCTTTTCAACATTCTGCCACTAGATATTTCATTTTTAATTAATGATACATACTACTTATACCTGTTGACATGAGTAGCATATTTCATCATACATTCTATAGCATATAAAACATGATTTAAAAATATCATGTAAAGATCAGTATTTCTTAATATAAACTAAAGTATTTATTCATTGATTTTATTTTATGAATTTTATTCAATTGTCTAAATGGTAACTAAATTCTTAAAATTTATTAAATAAAATAAAATATGATTAAGATTTTACATGATTAAACTAGGTGAAAACCAAAAGTCAAATAAATAAATGGATAACAAATGATGTTACAATAATGTAAGACAATTGAAAATTTTTTTATTTTTCCTTTTTTCTTTTTTTCTTTTTCTTTTTTAATTTTCATCTTAATTTTTTTATTTTTATTTCTTTTTACGGCATTTTATAAATCGAAATAGAGGGTATCTTGAAATAAAGAAATTATTAAATCGTTAATTGAAATTTATAAAATTATTATAAAGTTTAAACTATTATTCAATTGTATGATAATTTGTCAATATGGGTATTTATTAACAAGATTTTTATATTTAAGTAATTATAGTAATGATAAGTTAATAAAAGTGATTGTAATAGTTGAGATCATGGGTTAATTGAAGATATATTACCATGGAAAACCTGGAAGCATTGGGTGAACGTTTCAGCTTATTGTGGGACTTCTCAGCACTCCAAATCCACGATCCCACTTCATGAGACTAGAAATCAGACCCTATGGGTCTTGTGCGTATGCGCCTAAACTCTAAACTACTGAGCTGGATGGTATCCAATGGTGTTAGTATCTAACTTCAACTAGCCCATGAAATTGAACCACCGTTCACCATTGTCTTCAGTGAGTTACTATCATACAACTGACCCGATTAAAGTTCACTGATCACTGCTTCTCACTCAAACTCCAACAAAATACCTCTCGAGGCCAGTGATTTTCTTCAATATGTAGAATAAAATGTAAATTTTTATTAAGAAATAAACTGTCTATTGGTTTGTATGAGTTGATGAATATATCGATTGATAAATAAATGATGAATCAATTTCTGATTAAATAACTAAGCAGCTCTTAACTAGAATGTTTTTTTTTATTAAAAAAAACAACAAAATTATAGGAATCTGTATTATTTTCATTGCACTTTGAATGTACAGGTATTTTCATGAGTATATAAATCAATAAACAAGTTAATCCAATGTGAATAAGTCACTTGTTGATATTTAAAACTTTCAGTAAACAGCTCACTTAAAGCAGAAATACAAATCATAAAGGGTTTATAACTGTATAGAAGAAACTATTAACATCGAAAACAATATTTTAAAAAAAATAGTCAGAAGTTATTTGATCTATTTCATGATTAACATCTTGAATTCATGAGATTTTGTGGGTTTTTTTTTCTTAATTTTTTGTGACAATCACGGTAAGATTATTATTTAAATTCTTTGCAAAAGGAATGGTTTTATGGGTGAGCTGGTGAACGTATTGACTAACCTTCTTCTTACAAATAATTAGACAAAAAAGGTGAAAACAGAATAGATATAGAGGCATACGCACTGTATGCACATATGCCAGTAACAGACTGATCAATTGCAGTCTTAAACATCAATGGGAAGATACAAGCTAAACAATACCAAGTGAGATTTTGTATTTGTTTGAAAAATAACGTTATTATTTACTATTGATAGTCTTTTGATTTCTAGGATCAAGGAAATCAAATTCATTATCATGTTAAGCTATTTTTACTTTTTGAACAAGATCATAATTGATTTAGTTATGTAATCAGTGGGAGTTGACCAAATGTTCAATAATTTAATGGTATAAAGATTTGTTATTAACCATGACAGATTAAAATAATCAGTTTATCTATTTAATAATGATAACCAAAGGAAAGTATTGTGTATTTTTTAGATAATCAAGAATACAATTTTATTGATTAAAGCTTTAATGATATGTTGTGTAAAAGACATTATTTTTGAATGATATGGAAGTAATCTATAACCATGATCTAATCTCCATATATAGTGCACGCAGTGTCGAGTCACCTAGACTGGTGGCCACATTGCAACATGATCGACAGCATTTTATCTGCACTAATAAGGACTAGACACGCATGACATTGATCACCACCCAGTGATCAATCAATCGTGATTACATCTCAGTCCTACAGGAGGTCAGTCGCGGCTCGGATAGCTCAGTGGTAACGTCTCTGACTGTGAAGCTGGGTGACACGAGATCGAATCCGCCAGGGAGCACTAGTTCCATCAAGATTACATGTACACCTTGCTGACGAGTGCCAAGTGGCACGGAACCCGGGTCTAGGGTTTCCTGCTGACTACCTCCAACCACCATCTAATCTCTATAACAAACGTAAACATTTTCTCTAAATTTATATACAAAGCTGAGAGCTAAATATAAATAATCATACATATTGATCAAAAACTTACGTATGATATCTATTAAGAGACATTTATCTGACACTCAAACTCAAACGATTCTACAAATAACCCCATTCGTGAGGTAATCAAATTAAAGTAGACATATTATTTAATTATTTTTTGTATCGTATATCTATTTGTATATAGATCACAATGGATAAGTAACTTTAAAAATACTGAACTGTAAATAATAGTGTTAAATAATTCAGTTTAGATTATACAGTTTTAGTATTTTGGTTGCCAGTGATGAATAAGTTCCGTTGGATAAAGAAGCTATTCAATCTATCTAACTTTCTACTGTATTAAAAGATACATGTTAGTGAATTGTAGAGCTAAATATATATTAAATTTATGACTTTTATTATAATGACAACGGTTAGCATATTTCATCTAAAAATCAAGATCTCGAACAATGTCATATAGATATAAAATGATGAAGGTTCGAGTATTCAATGTAGTTAGAAACCAATGAATGATACTATAGTTCATTACGTTCTAGAAAATCTTTAAATTTTTTTTCTGACATGATTATTAGTTTTACTACTTATATTTATTAGTGATTATTATATTCATACAGGAACGATTGATTTTTCTATTCGGTGAATATTTCACGATCAGTTATTATTATTATTTTTAATTAAACGTTTAAAATATCTTAGAAATTACAATGAAGATTGATCTTTCTGTGAAGATATCGATCTGCATAAAGTATTATTATTATTATTATTATTCGAAACTGAGTGTTTGAATGGTTCATCTATATAGTTCATCGATAGGTATCATTAATATTCATTATGAAAATCATTTTAAATAGTTTATGAATTCCAAATTGATAGGTTAATATCAATCAAATACGTTCAGTTTTGAACAATTATAACATAACTATAGTTTGTGTCGAAACAATAGAATTTTTCAGTAACAATTTATTAAACAGAATGAGTAGTTTGTAAATCTAGTCGACAGATATATATGTTTCATCTATGAAATTCACATGACTTGGTCATAATTATAATGTTATTAGGGTGAGATTATAATTTATGGACGAACCGATTATAAAATAACAGGTCTCAAATTTTGGTGCGAAATTCATTCATCCATTCGATTAAATAGATTCATGGGATTATAGCTGGTGTCAGTTTGTAATGAAAACCCTAAATTGAATTCATAACCTTAACCATCAAATGTAAATCATAATTCGAATTTCTCACACTCATTTATAACCTTCATTCTGTTCTATTTATCAACTGAACACTCTCAAGGTTAGTTTAGCATCGCTCAAGGATCGTCCATATAAATTATAGTCTCATCATTATTAGTTATCACAGTAAAACTATAATCCAATTATAATATGAATTATAAATGATAAGTTTTCAATGTATCATTTACACAGTATATTGAAAGAAAAGAAACAACATAAAACTGATCATGATATTATTTATGCATTTCACTGATTGAATTCATGAGCTAGACCATGAAGCTAGACCACCATGGGACCCCCGGAAGGTTCAATTAACTCATGATTTCAATCAATGAAATTTCTAAAATCTCCACAAAACCCCTCCTGATTATTTATGTAATTGATCAGTAAATTATTCAGTCTGAATATTCATTAATTCAATCACAGTTCATTTTTTCTTTTTTAAAGATGATAATTAGTTTTTTTTCTTCTCGCCTCTTTTTTCTTCTTTACTGAAACTGTTCAGTTGAAATAATGCCGATAAACTATTTTTTATCTGTTTCTTATTGAAATAACAAAATATGAATAAAGAAAGAAAGAAAGAAAGAAAAACAAGGAGAGAAAGTTTGTGGTTTGTTTAAATTTTTTTTAATTATTTCTTTGTTCAATATTTATTTATTTAATATTAATTTTGATAAGTAAATTCAGGTCAAAAGTTGAATCAATCTGATTGTAAATTTTGTTACCTGAATAAGCTTGTTTTTTTTTTGTTTTGATTTCATTTTAATGACTGTTTGATTAGAGAATAAGTTTTTTTTCTTTTTTTTTTCTGAACTGATTCAGTATTAATTTAGATGATTTAACAATTTCTAATTTCAGAAGGGGTTTTGTGAATAATGTAGTAATTTCAATAGTTGAGATTATGAGTTAGTTGAAGCTAGACCACTATGAAAAATTTAGAAACAATGGACAATCATTTCGCCGTATTGTGGGACACCTCAGTAATGTGCATCCACGATCTCACCTCGTGAGATTCGAACCCAATGCTTCTAGGTATTCCATGGTGATCTAGATTTAAATGACTCATGATCTCAACCATTGAAATTTTGAATTTATTCGAATTTTTTATTTAGTAGATCGGTAGGTGGTTAGTATGTTTTGACAAAATGAAATTTTTCTTCTTGAAAATTTTCAAATAAAAAAAACATTTCGTGATTTGTGTTATATCCCGATAAAAATAATGAACGGTAATTCTTGTGATCCATTTATGAACCAATACTATGAGTATATTTTTATCGTATAACTGTTATATAACTAAACTGTTCATATTCATGTCTCTCTTATTATGAGTTTTATTTTGACCTATGAACTATTATTTTACGATTTATCATTCTTGAATTATTCCTGTCTATTAATTACTACCTCCCCTCATTCACAGCCACATTTGGCCAATTCTTGTACAAATGTTATTTTCTGTTTTATGGTATGTTGCAATCTTTCTGATTGATATATAAACTGAGTATGTTTGAAATAAATGATTCATATCGCAGAGGCTCGGATTGGTGTTCTAGACTTAAATGGTTGGGTTAGACAGGAAGCAGGACCGATAAGTACTCTAGACTGCTCGCATTTGTTTACGCGTCTTTGATCCGGTCGATAAGTCACTGCTCTCTAATCGGCGGTTACAAGTTAAAAGAATTTCTTTATACATTTTCAGTTTATATTTAATGGGAGTTACATTTTGAAGATTATTGAATAGTGACTTGATGTTGTATATATCAGAATACAAAGTAATAATCTTTTCTTAGAACTTATAAGAAGAATAAGAATGTGGTGTATAGTATATTTAAAATGTTCACTAACAACTGTCTAATGTTAAGTTTTTTAAATATAAAACACTACGTTTCATTATAAACTTTCGTTTTCATAACTTCAGATAAAGCTACCATACATATGGATATTAAAACTCGTGGTAATTATTTCTGAAAGTACCATGAAACCTAATCTGACACATGTTATTTGAAATGAAAATGTTGTAGTATTAGAACTAAACAAAAATAAACTTATACGTTTCACTAACTGTTATAAGTAATTTTTAGAGTTCAAGATTGGTTAGCAAGGGTATTTAGGATGAATGTTTCGTCCCACTTTGGTCTCGTTAGCTGAAAGTACATGCATCCCAGTGTTGATGTTCAATTCGAGACTTAAACTCAAATGCCTTTCCTTTCAAATACTAATATTTTATCCATGTAGCTACAGAGTTCAAAATTTTTTAACATTCCTTGAGACTGCTAATAATTTCGAGGCAATCCTAATGAGACTGACCGATTCCAATCCTCAACAATATTAGGATTCAAATCGTTAGAAATGATTTATTGCAGGAATGTTTCACTAAGTCAATTATAGAACACATATGTTTCAAACAATTCATGAAAGAAATGTATTTTTCCAATTTTACCATTTACTGGGGCTGTATACACGTATTTACATACACAGTTTTACAACGAGATATATGCTACGTTATTTCAAGCTTATGCGATATATATATATAAAGATCAAGAAAAACTTGTTGAAACATTTTTTGGTACGATTTTCTTACTCTACTGTTGTATTTAATATACGAATCAACAGTATTTTAATGATACATCATACTAGCTTACTTCTAACCTAAAAATACAAGTTGGGTTTTTAAACAAACTTATTTATTAAAAAAAAATCGCAAATCAAATTAATTGTAAACTCTGCGTTGTTTTGGCAAATCTCAAATTTAAGCATCGATACTAAAATGTTTTATTTTGTGTTGCGGATATATCAAATTTCTTTTAAAACTAAACAATGACTTTTTTCAGTGAAACTGACTGAAAGACTTGATAGTTGTTTAAGCCTATTTCAGAGTACCCAATTACCCGTGTGGTCGACGAAATGTTATTCTTAAAAAAACAGGAATAAACTTAGCTATCATTTACCTAAAGAAAAATGTTACTATATATCTAATGTATATGGTGTCGTGCATATGTAAAGTATTATCATCCAAGTTCCATATGCTACTCCTAATACATGTAAGGTATTTTACAAATGGAAACACATAGATATGTTATTAACTAATTATACAAATAAAGTACAATTTCCAGTACTGGGGTAAATGTTAGATAAGCACAATTTATGATTTAGTGGCCCTATATCTGACTCCAGTTAGATCGAATAAATGATTGTTATTGAAATACACATGTCATCTATCCTCGTATATAGTAATCGACTTAATTCACGTTAGTGCATAAGAGAATTAAATAAGTCAAATACGAGAATAAAGTTTTGAATATCTATATTTTGTATTATCGTTAATCAGAAAGCGAACCAAAACAAAATGACACACAGTGGATAAGGTGTGTAAGTCAACTGGATTTGGGAAAGTATGAATCGATAATTATAGTCACACTAAAATAAGTTACAGATATGAAATGAATAGGACATGAAGTGCACACGCATACACTCATTTAAAAACAACCAAGGTTGATAATGTGGCTGACGTGGAATGAAGAAATTGGCCTGTCAGGAAGCTAGAATAAGCTATATAAGCTAGCATAACAACCGACACTATAATGATTATCAGTGTTCGAAAGTAGATGTTTCTGTTTTTTTTACAAAATACTTACTTATGTCTGTTACTCCTCGCGAAGGAACATAGGCCGCTCACCAGCATTCTTCATCCAACCCTGTACTGGCCAATTCTTTCCAGATCCTTCCAGTTGTTATTCATCCTATTCATATCTGATTCTATTTCCCGAAGTAATGTGTTCTTCGGACTTCCTCTTTTCCGTTTCCCTTCAGGATCCCAGGTTAGGGCTTGCCTCGTGATGCAGTTTGACGATTTGTGTAATGTATGTCCTATCCATTTCCATCGTCTTTTCCTAATTTCTTCTTCAAATGGAAGCTGGTTTGTTCCATCCCAGAGATGGCTGTTGCTGATGGTATCCGGCCAACGGATGTTGAGAATCTTGCGTAGACAGCTATTTATAAACACTTGTACCTTCTTGATGACGGTTGAAGTAGTTCTCCAAGTCTTAGCTCCCTATAGTAGAACTAACTGTTTTGTCGTTCATAT
Source organism: Schistosoma mattheei (assembly GCA_944470405.2). Classification (NCBI taxonomy): domain Eukaryota; kingdom Metazoa; phylum Platyhelminthes; class Trematoda; order Strigeidida; family Schistosomatidae; genus Schistosoma; species Schistosoma mattheei. The sequence goes on along the minus strand of OX103943.1, from coordinate 68,318,715 downwards.
TGAAGATTGTGACCTTGATATTGCTTGAAAGTTGTTTTGAGTTCCATATGTTCTTCATTTGTAGAAATGCGGCCCTTGCTTTGCCAAAATGCTTGACAACATTTTATTATCAATTTACGTGCGACATATTCAAACTACAATTGATTACTGATTTTCATTTATTTTATCAAACTTATTTAATAATCTTCTTATAGTTTGTTTGATCTAACTGTTTAATTACAAACCGATAACAAAGAGCTCATTTTATCATATCGGAAACAATTTTTGTATTCTTTCTTTCAATTGTTTTGCAAGTAATGTCAATGACTTACTATGAGAATTGTTTAGTATGTTTCTAGAGTCAATATAAATCAAAACAATATTTCACCTTGGCACTAAGGCTGCATGCATTACTGAACAATAACTGAATAGTAATAATAATAATATTATTATTGTTGTTGTTTTTGCTTTCAAATTTAATAAATTTTCGATTTGTAGACTTCAATGTAAGTTTTCCTTTTTTTTTCCCTGTTAACTATTGTTAGATTTTCATCAGAAAATTGAGTTCATTTTCATTGATTTCAACTTGATAAACTCACACATCTTTTTGTGTTTTGTTTGTGTGTGTGTGTTAGAGAGGGAGAGAGAGAGAGAAAGCGAAAAACGCATATAAATTATTCATTACTACTACTTCCTCTTTTAACAATTTTGACGTGTTAGTAATAAAGTGATTTATGCCTCTAAAAAAAAACTATTAAAAAAAAAGGTAGAGAAACGTTTATTTCTGTCATATCGTTTATTATAAATCTATTTCACCTGTATTTCAGCTAGTATAGAAAAACTTTGGTTGTTTTTAAATGGAATATAATAAAATCATACATAAGTTGTTATAGTTAAATTGATTTAATGGAAATAATAAGTAGAGTAGATTAAGGAAACAAAAAAAATTATATTGTATCAAGGTTATATAAATTAAGGTTAAAGTAAATGAGATAACTGTCAGGAGAATAACTAATTATTCCATTTGCTAAACATAATTTTAATTGATTGAATTCAAAATATAAATCAAGAAAATAATTCTAATTAATGTAATAAGAAAAACGAATTTGGTCAATTAATCATGAATAGTAACTAGTATAATACTTTTGTAATCTTTGATATTGTTCTAATTCTATTGATCTAGTTATAGTATAGTTAATGATCTAATTGATTTGACATTTTATGGACAATAATTTAATGTTATTTAGTTGGTATTGATGAACGGAAAGTCATGTATTCGTGCTTTAAGTCAAATGGGGTTTGTTTGTAAAGGTGTAGTTCAGATAGCTTAGTAGTAGCACTGAGTGACTCAGGTTCTAGTCTCATGAAGGACATTAGATAAACTTTACTGATTAATACCTTCTGTTGCAAAACCAACTTTCTCGATTTACTATCAATTGATTTCATCCACCTAAATTTGATGATAAAAAATAGATACGATGGAGTATTGGTTTTAATTTTAAACAGTCAGTGAACCAATGTATGTCATGAACTTCAAAATGCTTAGTTTGAATAGCCTCATAAAAGCTTTTCCAGTTTATTACTTTATTATAAGTCTACAAATAGATTCAAAATGTGTATACTTAGAATTATCTTACCTGAACGAACAATTTCATTATTTACTGGAACTTAAATAAATATTATCTCTTCAGATCAAATGGCTTATAATTGGATAGGAATAGCTACTTATTCAATAGTAGTAGTGGAAGTAATGTAGTGAACGAGAACACGGGGGGGGGGACAACCGAATGTATTGAACACAAAATTACAGAGCATGTCAAAAAAATCTGAGAACCATATATCAAATCGTTAATTTGCAAAATGTCCACCAATTGTTTCAAATTGCCTCAGACCTCATTGTTCTTGCATTTTCACACAAATTGCATTCTATTCCCGCTCTTGCTTTCTTGATCTTCCCCGATCTTCTGCTGCCAGACATTACATTCCTGACTTGCGTCATATACTACTTATATCAATATAAGTAACACACACCACAGTAATAATAAGTTTCACTTAGAATTTACGTTCAAATGTTATTATTATTCTTCATTTTGACGACAATTTATTTAAGTATGATTGGATTCTCACATTATATGTCGAGATTTACTGTTAATTATACTCGGATGAACATTTAAATACAAATATATTTGCGAAAGGGGTTTTTGTGGAGATTTAAGTAGTTTTATAGTTGAATTCATGAATCAATTGAAGCCAGATCACCATGGAAAATCTGGGAGCAACAGACGGCCGTTTCGTTTTAGTATGGGACTCCCATGAGTGCGTACCCACTATCCCGCCTTGCGGAATTCGATCCCGGGACATATCGACCTCGTACGTGGACACCTAACTTCCAGACCACTGAACCGGCATCTAACGGTGTTAATATCTAACTTCAAGCAATCCATGGAATTGCACGACCGTCCACCATTGTCTTCAATGAGTTTCTATCGCATAACAGACCCAGCCGAACTCCACTGGTCACTGCTTCTCACTAAAAGACGATGGTGGACGAAGGCTCAATATAATGGATTGGTTGAAGTTAGACATTAACACCATTGGATGTCGGCTCAGTGACCCAGACGTTTAGCGTTCGCGTGCGAGACCAGCAGGTCCTGGGTTTGAATCCTGCGGGGCGGGATAGTGAACACGCACTCCTCGGAGTCTTACATTAGGACGAAACAACCGTCCAGTGCTTCCAGGTTTTTCATGGTGGTCTAGCTTCAATTGATTCATAAATTCAACTATAAAATTACAAATATATTTGTTCAGTAATCATGATGATGTTTATTGAGTTTCAACATATACACAAGGCATTTCATTTAAAACTATGGCCATTACAAGTTCATTATATTCACATAAAATTAAGCAAAACTACAATATTTACGTAGTTTTACAGATAAGAAACTCTCCACACATTATGGCTAATTAAGCTGCGAATCCCGAAGTATAAATTTATACCTCTGATCCACTGAATTTTAATTTTAACGATGTTTATGAATGTTATGTTTCTTAGATATTGAACACTAGACATCAATTGGACTATTATCTGACCCAAAAACCATTTTCTTCTTTACTCCTTGATTAGTACGTCACCTCATTTATTATTTATCCTTGAATCCATTTTGGTGATGCAACTTTTTCTATCCTCCTATAGACATACATTTTCCATATAACTACATATACCAATGTTCAGCTTAAGTAAATGATTTCATCGGGAAGAAAATTTTTTTTGCCGAATTCTCTTTTTCTCATTCACTAGACACTACGTCTACATCTATAATAACGTATAATAGTATGTTTTTTTCTCCGTTAACCCTTAGAAGTACACCTATTCAATTTACCAGTGTTTACTTTCTATATTCATGTTTATCTAGTTGAGTACAGGCGAACTTAATTTAAAATAAAGTTATCACTATTGGTTTGTTATTATATATGATTATTATTATTGACTTTATTCAGTATTATATTTTTGGGACAATATAGAATTTCCAGCACAAAGTATTTCAACAAGTTTCCTTTTCTTACTTCTTAGTCGGTACTAACGATAAATATTGAGTGATCGCCAGTTAGATATGAACAGTTTAGAAATTGACATCTGAATAATATATATTCTTTTCGTTTCACATTATCAGCAACCATACTGTCTCTGATTAGACGCTTATGTAAGTTGTACAGAGAAATGTCGTAAACTTGTCACAAACACTCCTGAATAGGTTATGCAACTAATGGGCATAATGATGTGTTGAAACAAACAAGAAATCAGATAATTTATTGAAATATCCAAATGGCAGGAACAGGTAGCTCAACTAATCAAATATGCCGCCAAGCAGTAAGTATAAGAATAACATTGTTTTTCTTGTATAGATTCGCATATATCAATACCATTGTGTTTCTTTGTTTTCATCTATTTTTGTTGTTGTTTATATTTGATAATTTAAACAAACAAATCTTCGGAAAAAAAATGCACGTCATCATAAAAATTGTTTGTTTTTCCCCCCCCCAAAAAAAAAAAATTGATAAACACCAATTTTCATGAATAATAACAGGCTTTATCAATAGAAATTGATGATAATTTTTTTCAATTTCTAATATTCTGAAGAAAGAGCAAAAAAATTTCACTAAAACAATTGCTTAGTCAATAAATAGAATTTCTATCTAAATCTCAGTAATATTGAGTAGGGTGTGGTTGTTTCTTTTTTCTTCTTTTTTCTCTCTCTCTCTCTTTATAATTCAATCAACCAATCAAAATTGAGTAGATTAGTTTTGGGGGTAAAATTAAAATGATTTTCTAGGATATCATATAGATATATAATATATATTAGAAGTTAATATTAGTTATAAAGTAAGCACAATAAACGAAGGACTAGTTCAAATAGATACAAATTATTATCACTATTAATATAAGTAAACATAAGCATGGAATTAATAAATTGGTAAAAAAAAAACTATCCATAATGTCAACGATTATTGCGCTGAATATTATTGAATTATACTGACCTGATTGAAGCTGTCAAGCATTATTTTTATATTCTATAACTGCTTATTCAAAAAATATTAGGCCAATTATAATTTAATTCAGTATGCTGTAAAACATTTATATTATTTAATAAGATTGTGACGGAATTATAAGTACTTCAAAGAAGAATATCTTGGTAAGTATGAAATTATTTGTTGACAGGTATAAACTTATATTTTGTCTTTTTTTTTTTGAAGGCAATTGTATCATACATGAAGGTACTCTAATGTAGTGTGATTTCATTTTATATGATATATAAGAAAAATACCAAGCTACTTACAACGACGTTAGGTTTTTAGTATTCTTAAAAGAAAGAGTCATTTTGGCTCAATTATCCCTTTTTTTTAATAACAACAAATGAACACTCATCATGCATAGAAACTTTGTCTTTCTTGTAGAACATTCATTTCAATCTGTTTTTTTTTATTTTAGTAGACATTTAATTCAGACTGTGATTTTTGCGAGGTAATAGCATTTACTTTTTATGTGTTGTGTACGTTTACTGATCATATTACTTGGTGGTATTTTCACCTTTACTTTGTATGGAAAAATATCTCCTCATACCAAAATATAATACAAATGTTATTTCCATAGAAAAGAAAGATTAATAGTGAACATGTGGTGATGTTAGAGATTCTAGCGAAACTATTGTACACACCTTAACGGATTACTTACAAGACTTAAATGCATGAAAACAGACGGCTTAATGGAAACAATAATTGAGCAGATTTTATGCATTTAACTATACACGGGGCAAAAGTTCGTTTTCTTCTACTTTATAATTGTGAAACACAGATTTCTAAATGTTCGTACGCTGATGACTTCTAAACATTGCACAAGTATGTTTGGACCATCGACTGAGTAAATATTGAGTTTCGACGCAGAAGTCAATTGATGCAGCAATGTATCTTCAACTGAGTTGGTTAGACAAGCATTATGTATCCCTAATTACCGTCTGTTTAGTCACTCATTGTCCTGAACTAGAAAATTATCTTACTCTGTAAACTTTGAAAATTTGTTCTTAAGACATTTGATCTATTTCTACTCTTTTCTGGCATCACATATGCTATTGCTATTTCTTGTACTATATTGTGTGTCTCAATAATTTCATTTCACTTAGCTGGTACATTGTGGTAATTCGAAAAGAATCCTCATATCTGTCAGGTTATATGTTGCTAATATTGACTCATAAATCTACATACACAATAATTGTCTAGCTAGTTAACCAAGATACGTATACGTTTTATTGCTCAACTTCTTTTAAATTGATTATCTGTCATGATTAATTTCAGCAATTAAAGTCAAATAAACCGTAAACTGAAAGTGAACTTTTCAAAAAAATCTTTTCATCTATTGGAAATAGCTTATATTTTGTTAACAACTAGAATTCGAAAATAGAGCTGATATCCAACAGTATTATCATATTACTGCAAGAGAAAACACTAATCAACACAAGCTTTAATACTAAAGAAATTAAAATTGTACTGTTGAAGTAGGTCAATGTTACTAGGCATATTCAATAATGATACCTGTTGTGACATAAAACAATACTGGTTGTAATTTTATAACCATAATAAACAATCATTCAGCTTTTTATAATATCAACAGATTATTTACAGTAGAATAAGTTGTCATTTTACCACAGTACAAGTTTACTTATGTATATTTGAATATTATTGTATGTTACATAACTTTTCATAATATGGAACTGATTTAACCACATTGTATTCATGAATATTGTTAAAGAAATATCTTGTTTGAGTAAGCTTAAAACTCAAGTCACCTTTATATTATGCTTTTGCAAAATAGGTTATAAAGATTCTTTTAAAATAACTTACCTTTGAAGTAATTTATACATCGATGTTTTCCTGATAATTTTTGTATATAAAATGAGACTGATTCCAGGTAGAAAAAACAGTTTTGGAATTCAAGTCACGAGAGCATTTATTTTGATCCTTCAACACAGAGACTATTTAAGAGATTTATTTCTGTCTTAAATTTATGTATTCATGAGGTAGGCTATCGATATTAAACTTTACTTTTTCTAGTCTTATGCACTATATTAACCGATAAATGTATTAGGATACTGATAATAATAAAGGTCTATGTAAAACTGAACTAATAATAATTGTATTTAGAACCAAACTAATTCATGCCGGTTCATTAACCTTGATAAATTGTGATGCATTTGTGTATTCCTTCTTCTTTACAATATTTGCAACTCTTAGTTACAATGTTTAAGTAACAAACTTTCATTGGAGGTACGTTTTGTTTGCTGAACTATAGTGTAGGTAAGCGGTCATATTATGAAATGTTTGTCAAATAATATTGGGTTAAAACTAAACAGTTTATAAAACAAAGAAATCATGTTTTACACTGTTTATAAAAAAATTTAATATCTGTATTAAGACTAATCTTTAAGATTCATAGTTGTAAAGAATTACAGAGCTGACTGAAATCTACTTTTTGATAGCTACTTCACTGATGTAAGAAAACGTCAGGAGTTTCTCAAACAATTACATTGGTATTCATAGATTTATACATAAATAATCAAGCCATTTTACTAATAATATCGTTTTTATTCTCGGTATCACTTAACTGGTAAACATTAGGTCAGTTTTTCATCTGATTTACTATTGTAGGAGAAAACAGAAGTCATAGAAACTGAACAATTGAAAGTATATGTGTATTGAACAGTAGATACAGTTCAGTTTAATGTAAAATAAAAAAAAATTAGTTCAAAACAACATACAAAGATTTTCAATAGCTTAGGAGTCTCATACTAGCACAAAACAACCGTTCACTGCTTCCAGGTTTTCCATGATGTTCTAGCTTCAATGGACTCATGATTTCAACTATTGAAATTACTAAAAATCTCCACAAAACCCCTTTCTGATACAAAACTTTTCTTTATTATCAACTAATAAAAAGACTTTATCAATATTTGATGATGTTTACAAAAATTTTCTGTTCTTTAAACAATAACCATCTTATCATTAAATCCATTTCACTATAAAAGTTAACCTATTTTATTATGTATTCTCATATTAATACAATAAGTTTCCATATCAAATTCAAATATGTGAGCAAATGTTTGATTAGAATAAAAAGAAATAAATCTAATTTGACAATTGAGTAAATTAATTATTTATTATTCTATTTTATTACTGGCATTTGTATGACCCATGTAGGTAAATCAAAAATAAGATAATATTTAGTATAAATAAATAAAAATAAAATATCTTTATATTCTCTAATATAAATAGAATACTGAGTAGTGAGTAGATTCTGTTACATTCAAAATAAAAGATTATACTTTTAGATACACAAATTTACAAGTCTATTTACTATTGAACAAGATCGTACTTCTAATGAATATGAGGTAGTGGGGGGGGGGGAGATGTGATAATAAAGTAAGTAGGGTTGAAAATCTTTCAGATGATATAAATCTCAATCATGTAGTTAACTATGAAAGATTATGATGAAATGCATAACAAGTAAACAAAAAAAAGGTAATAGATTATAATTATTAACTCATAAAGAAATGATATTAAAATTATATATAGTTTGTCGATTTACGTTTATGTAAAAGAGTTCTTTCATACACATAGTTCCCTTTATTACTGTCTTTTTTTGTATACAAAAAGAGACAGTAATAAATCTTTCTTTACCCTGGTAACAATAACCCCCCCTTTTTTGCTCATTTATTTCTATTTGTTTATTTCTTGATTTATTGCGTCATTATTCCAACTCTTTCTGAAGTTTAAATTACATCATACACAACTGACTGATTTCAATTCATATTTTCTTTATTACCTTTAATCTATTTTCATGAGTTCCAATCACTATTTCAATGTTCCGGAACTTTCCCTCTCAAACTTTATTTATTCGAGACAAAATTTTATGACCTCATTAACTCTAACGGAATCTTCGCTACACCATGATACATTTATTCATTGTTATTCACCATCTTATGTATAAGTATGTCAATATCTGTAATAATGTTGAATTTTAAATATTCTAGGTTGTAAGCAGCTGATGAGAACCCTACGAAATAAAGTGAATTCTTATTATTCTGCACCAATCTTTGTTCTTGCTCTCTTTAAGAGAGTTCTTATTGTTAGAGAAGCTTACAGAAAAAACTGCTTACATATAAAGTTTGAATGGTTAATTGTAAAATATTTGCGACTTTTTAAACTGGACATTTCCATGGCTCATGTCATTTTTTTCTGATTTAAGCCCTATATGAAATTTGATTCAGATGAAGATAATGGAACTCTAGACTTTTAAAGTGACTATGGTTACAGATGTGCGTGTATTTGTGCATAAAAACCGGTCATAGTATTCTTTTCTAAATGAAAATGACTTGGTTGAAATCTCGAGTAAATTGAAGCTAGACCACCATGGAAATCCTGGAAGCACTGAACAGCAGTTTCGTCGTAGCATGGGACTTCTCAGCATTGCTCATCCACGATCCCGCCTCGAGAGATCCGAACCCAGGACCTATCAGTCTCGCGCGCGAGCACTTAACCTCGAGACCACTGAGCTGGTCGGCATCCAACGGTGTTAATGTCTAACTTCAACCAATCCACGAGATTGCGCCAACGTACACCATTGTTTTCAGTGAATTCCTATCTCACAATAGACCTGGTTGAACTCCACTGGTCACGGCTTCCCACTAAAACCCCAAGAAATGCCTCTTGATGTCAATCACTATTGAGCCGACTGATAGGTCCTGAGTTCGAATCCCGCGCACTGCTGAAGAGTACCGTACTAGGACGAAACGCCCGTTCAGGGCTTCCAGGTTTTCCATGGTGTTCTAGCTTCAATTGACTCATGATTTCAACTATTGAAAATATAGTTACTGTTAGCTTTATAAAATAAATTAAACTATTGAAGTAGGAACAGTCATTACTTTACGGTTAGAATAAAATGACATTATTGTATCTTTTACAAGTGTATGCATGTGTGTAGGCAAATGATAGTGAAAACAAAACAAAAAATAATTACAATGAAGCTGATATCATTTGTAATGATTCTCTTTTAAGCTTAATTCAATCCAGTATTTATTTATTTATTTTCATTATATTTATATAAAGCTCATTAATTGATTTTAAATAATCAAATATATCATTCATGTTTTTGTAATTTACTTGACAGAATCAACTATACTTAATACAATACCTTTTTGTTTGTTTATTTTTCAAAAAAAAAGAAAACAGTAAACAACTACACTTTCTTAAAATAAAAAAATAAAAACTCATAATAATATTTTCTTTCTTATTCTTTTAAACAAAATAATAAACCGTCAAATTCAAAGAAAAAAAAAACAAAGAGAAGAAAGTTAGATTATAAATGACATTTAAATGTGAATGTTTTTATGTATATCCTTTTTCTTACTTCATTTCCTTTTTTCAAATGTATCTAATCTATCATTATGAATAAATCTTAAAAAGGAATAAATGATAAGAAAAAGAAAACTATATGAGTATAACAGTTTACAAGTAAATATTAGACATATTATTAATTCATTATTGATTAATTTGATAATCACTTGGTAGATTCACTTGGTATTGTTTGGCTTGTAACTTCCCATTTAGGTTTAAGACTGCAATTGATCAGTCTGTTATTGGCATATGTGCATACTGTGCGTATGCCTCGATATTGCCGAGCTTTTTGTAAGCATTGATGGATAGTGGCTATCAGTGGAATCCAGGATACGCGTTTCGTCCTATTTGGGACTCGTCAGCTGGATGTACCTGCATCTTGGAGTTGATGTTCACTCTGAGACTCGAACCCAGTACCATTCGCTTCACTTGATAGATTTTTAATGTACTTTGATTTAATCTTATTACCTTTAAGATAATTCATTTGTTCTATATGAATACTAAGGTTATGAAAGTGTTAGAATAGAGATATAAGTCTATATGAGTGATATGTTTGAAGTGATAATGAGTTCACTTAGTCTGAGAATGGAACAAAGACTCTGTGATCAAAGATTAATAATCTGACTATTCTGACGTGTCCCAGGCCTGCTAACTAGAGAGAGAAGTTCAACTTCGAAACAGGGAAATATATTCCGCAAGCAGCTAAAAGTACAGGCACAAATCAAACATATATATACAGCAAAAATTGTTCTTGGAGAGCGTTACAAAATAGCTTACTAAAAAGATACAATGAACCCATGAAATTGAAAATGAGCGCGTTTTTGGTACGAAAACAAGAGATTCAAATTTTTGAAATAAAATTATAAAAATAAGGTATTTACCAAGTGAGTTCTAAGGATCTAACATCCCCAACGATGAGTCTATATTGTATGGTAATTAGATCAAGTAAATTTCTGGATTAAACAATTAGAAAAGTTTCGCTTAATTTAAGATACTATATTAATATATTTTAATGCATTGCATATAATAACTTACATAAATGTCATCAATTGTGTTCATGGAGTATAATGAATTGTATAGGTATCCAGTTATGAGACAAAACAGTATGTGCATTATGTAAGCTATATCGTATTTACCTCAATGTTTCAGTCTGTCAAATCGTTTGAATGTAATCATATAACTATTTTAAAATATTTTTTAAAGTAGTTCATTCGTTATTTTAGTTATATGTTTTTCAGTTTCAGGTCTGAAAAGTTTCTTAACGTCATGGCTTTGTTTATTTTAAGTTCGCATGAACCACTATTAATGTGTTTTGTGCAGAGACATTTTGGGAGATCTTGGTTATTATTGAGTAAATTTTAGTATTTACACATATTCCTAACTTTTAAAATGCTAATTTTTCAGCTTTGTATCCATGAATTGAATGAATAGTTGACTGGTATTCATTACATATGTAATTTAATTCTAAAATTTTTCGTTACTAGACAAAGTGATTCGTAGATAAGATCTTCGAATTGAACTGTCCAGATATTTGAACTTAGATTTGAATGTGTGATTTGTGGTGCTAAATCAAAGTATGTTCATTTCTTCAGTCTTAAAACAAATTTTCGTTGAAACACTATTGTTTGTAATGCCTTTTTGTGATTTGAATTTTACTTGGTCCTGAATAACTTTAGTCTACATTATTATATAACCTACTTGGTTAGGGAGGTTTAAATTACTAACTGGCATAAGTTATTTATTGAGTCATTCACATAAATTCTACTTTGAATATGATTTCAGGAAATTTATAACTATTTTTCTAAAAATACAGTGATCGATTCTATTTTGTAAAACAAAAACCGAGCATAGAAATACTAAAATAGTAATTATGATTGTTTTTCTTTGCAAACATAGTTGGATATTATTAAAAAGCAACTGATATATTAGTAAAATTACAATAAGTGTGTTGCAACTTTATATAAGATACTTCTTCTGATTGATGGCCTGTAAGAGTGGCGGATATTCGTAGGTTGCTAGTATTCGATCATAGATGTCTTCGAAGCATTGCTCGTATATCCTGGGACCATCGAATAAGTAATGCAATTGTTAGGAAACGGGAACTAAGTAAGGGTGACAAATCAATCGATGAAGTAGTGGAACTTCATCAGTTGAGATGTATGGGACACGTGTTACGTATGCTAAACCACCGACTGCCCCGACATGTGATGTTTTATGGTGTAGGAGTAGGTTGGGAGAAAGCTAGGGGCGGCAAAACCAAAACATGGCACAAGTCCATAAAGTCACTGACAAGTGGACTGAGTCATGTTGTTAGGTGTAGACTACCTGGTTGGGATCCACGAGATGATAGCAACCGATGGTTAGATACCTTGAATGACATGACTCAAAATCGTTTGCAGTGGCGCGGGTGCATTCATTCTTTGTGTTCTCCCAAATTCTAATCTCCTGATTCCTCCTTGTCTCTTTTTTCCCTTCCCAAATTTATTTCACTGTATTATACTCTTTAAACAACATCTCCAAACCCTAATCTTCCCGATTACTGATTACACTCTTACTACCTCCACCACTACGGGATTTGAATCGACAACTGCATCTCTGTGCTAATGTGGTATGGCAACTCGAACTGATGTACGTACGTACGAGGTTCTAGGTTGTTGTTGTTGACCAGAATGGAGCAACAACAATACTGTTTACTTAATCTAAAGAAGCATCTTACACTAAGTTGAGGAACATCAAAAATCTAATTTACCATTCATTGGATATTAAAAGTGTTTTATTTCAACAACTTACCCAATACTCAAGTTATTTGAATTAGTCACATATTTTTCCAGACCTTGTTTTATAATTTTGCTGCATCATTTTAGAGCACCGTTTGTCTATTGGTGAATGCTTTTTATTCGCAAGCCTAAAATCTCAGTGCATAATTTTATTTACAATAGGAATTGTTGTCATATACTCAGAATCGCTATCTACTGGTTACTAGTCAATTATACTGCTTTATTATAAAAATATTTAAGAATTATAGCAAAGATTCAAAGGCGTGTAATCATTTTAAACTGTAGAAATAATTTTTTGACTTACAGTTAAAAAAATCAAGTTGATATTCACTCAAATACGTGATAATTTCATCACCAATACTTTAAAATTGGCTTTGTTAAGACTGAAATATTGAATGTAAAGATCAGCAACATTTAGGTTTCCTAAGTAAATATGTTTTCTCCACTTGATAACACTGTATTTCAAAACCATGATTACAGAAGTTGATGTGTACCTAATACCAAACAAAGTTAAATTCAATCTCATTTGTAGAATATTCTAGGTTTACTTGTTAGATTCTACAGCAAAGAGCACTATGACCGGTCCTGTGATGTCACAATATACTAAATCAAAACAGTTTTTGTTGTCAAGGTATATGATCGGAAAATTAATTGACCTGATAGTTCTATAAACAAAGGTAAATGGAACATAATGTCAACCATATTGTACGGTCTAATAGATAGAGCTAACTAAAAAAGTGACTAAGCTTCGAAATGTGAGACACCTGGTTTTCGTTTATTGATTTCGGGAGACGTAAGTTGCTTACGTAAAACCTCGGGAGTCTTACGTTTGATCCCATGTATGACCACCGTTATGACCAACCTAGACCTTCAAAACCAGAACACTGAACGAGTATATCTCATCTTTTAAAGTTCTTCCATCTAAAAAATAGTATATTAAGAAAAGTTATCATCAATTTTGAAACATTAAAAATACAATTTTCTTAAATTAGTTTCGATCACAATTAACTCTTTAAATTAAAGCCGAACTCTATCTGGAACTCACTTGATATTGTTTTACTTGAATCTTCCCATTGATGTTTTAGGACTGAAATTGATCAGTCTATTATTGGCATATGTGCATGTGGATAACGCGATGGCGTTTGAAGCGAACGGTACTGAGTTAGAGTCCCAGAGTGAACATCAACTCTAAGATGCAGGTACATCCAGCTGACGAGTCCCAAACAGGACGAAACGCGCGTCCTGGATTCCACTGCTAGCCACTATTCATCTTTGCTCATGTATCTGGAACTGTTAGCTAAACTAATTAATAACACTCAGTATCCATAAACTACCATAAAATAATTTCAATAGTTGACATCATGAGTCAATTGACGCTAGACCACCATGAAAAACGTGAAAGCACTACACTGGGACTCCTCAGCAGTGCGCGTCCAAGATCTCGCCCTGCGAGATTCAAAAGCAGCAACTGTCAGACTCGCGCTCGAGCGCTTACACACTAGACCACTGAACCAGCATCCATTGGTGTTAATGTTTAGCTTCAACTAATCCACGAAATTGAGCGACACATCCACCACTGTCATCAGTGAGTTACTATCTCACAGCTAACTCGGTTAAACTCCACTAGTCACTGCTTCTCACTAGAACTCTAGAACATACATCTTGGAGTCAGTTACTGGTGAGCATATATTGATTAGTATCAGAAGCGGTTTTGTGGAGATTGTAATAATTTCAATAGTATCCAAGTTTTCCATGGTGGTCTAACTTCAATTAACTCATGATCATAACTATTGAAATGACTAAAATCTTCATAAAACCCCTTTTTGATACCATAAAATAATTTATTTCAAAAGAAACGACGTAACTAGATTTTTGTTAGAATAAATTAATGATTTTGCAATAGATAATATAGTGAATAAAAATAATAAATAAAACGGATACAATTGAATCTGATTAATGAATTAATTATTCCAAGGTCATATTGTTTGGTTACTCATTTATTGTTATTGTTTATTTCAATTCATTAAAAGCAAATACATTTACATTAGACAAATTTAATCGTCAACAAAATTATGAGAGAAAAAAAAACAAAATTTAAAAAAAAGAAGGAAAAAAAATGCAAATGAAGGATAATTAAATGTTTTAAAAGAAAATGAAAAGAGATTAAATGAACAAACCAAGCACCAAAGCAACCAAACTATAAACAAGTAAACATACAAAGAGAACAACGTTTCATCATCAAAACACAATGTTTTTTTCTTTTTTTCTTTTTGTATATCTTGTATTAAGCGTGCATTGAAATAATGTTTACATTTTAACTAATCTGAATAATTTTCTTTTAGATTAGACAACAATTATGGTAGTAGTGTTTTAATTGAGAAAAAAAAAGTGGTAACAAAAACTATGATAGTGAATGTTACTACCGTTGTTGTTCTCTTCATGCTATTCTTTTACTTTTAATGTATTAAATCATTTTGAAGAATTAATTAAAATATATTCAGTTATATGAGACATTGAACTATACGTTGGGAAGATACAAGTAAAAACAACACCAAGTGAATTAACTTTTAAGGATTGTTATGAATTAATCATTTAAATATATAACTTGTGAAGAATTCTATTGACAAATGGAAATCGATTTATTTTAAGATGTCTATAGAGTTCTCATGAGAGGACATAAATGGTAAATTTTAAACGTGCCT
The DNA here is from genome assembly GCA_944470405.2 of Schistosoma mattheei. Taxonomy (NCBI): domain Eukaryota; kingdom Metazoa; phylum Platyhelminthes; class Trematoda; order Strigeidida; family Schistosomatidae; genus Schistosoma; species Schistosoma mattheei. The sequence goes on along the minus strand of OX103943.1, from coordinate 68,303,315 downwards.
GGAATGAAATAGTTATCAATAATAGCATTAGATCATTATTAATCTATATCTTAAACTGATTAAAATTGAAAGTGTTTTATTAAACTTTGACCCAGCAATTCTAATGGTTAATTGTTTGCCTCGTTATCTGAAGATTCAGAGTTCATTTCGTGGTTGAGTCACGGATGTATACAGTCAAGGTTCCTGATGTTAGGTTTAATTAGTTGTTAAGAGATGCCCCCGAATTCCATGGGGAGATTCCCCTCTCCCTCTCTAAATGCTCTCACATGGCTACGCGTATATAGCCTCTGCAAGGAAAGTCCTACTCATTGCCTACTCGTAGCGGGAGTGTTGTTTACGAAATTGAGATGACAAAAAGCGAATGTCCGTCTCTTTAACCGGGTTGGTGAACATGGAAACTCCACCTAGGGGAGTTGGAAAACTCTCATTCCAAACCAATGATGCACATGGGCTCCAGGATCCCGAAGAAACAAATGGCGTATGAACCAATCGTTGGTCACCGGTTACCATGAGACTGAATCTTCTTACGATCCTCCACTGCCTTATGGATCCGACCTTCAGATCGAAGGCTCCGGGTGTGGCCCCCTAAGAAGACCACCTGCTTCGGTTTGGGCACTCGGGCAGTATTACAGCCCTCACACATATCAAATGAGATTTGTGTGGCACATATATATTTGGTGCCTCCTTGTACCAATATCTATGTGTTCAAATAATAAATAAAAATAAGGTAATAAAAAAATTATTTACAGTTAGGTATTAAGCAAAATGTCAAAATCCTCTAAATTATTTAGTAGTTATTCTTTGTAAGCATTAAGCTAGTCATTTTCATGAATCAAAGTTAAATCATATAAGATAATCCTTCCATTATGCACCAAAGTGCTTTATTTTTTATGAATTAGGCAATGTCACTTCGTATTGACTGATGAAAAACAGATGTTTGTTACACTTAAAAAAGTTATTATATTTGTTCTACTTTATTCCTCGTCATTATCCTCTGTATTGGATAAGGTTTTTTTCAGTTCATGGAATGAGGATTATTCTGTTTACAAGTGGATTAACTGCAGTGTTAAACACAATTATTTGGCATAGACAAATGTTAAGCTGAATTCTACTTAATCATTTAACTTTACAAATATAAGTATCTGTTTGTATGAATGATTACTTGATAATAATCATTCTGTATCATCGTTACAATTATCTATGTTGAAAAAAAATCCGATCAACTATTAAGTTCATTTTGTGTAGAATAAAATAATCCATTTAAAAGGTTTAGCCAAAAAGCATTAATTCTAAATAGTTCTGTTTAATAATGTTTGATGCTCATTCGATGAGTAATTCAAAGTTATAAACCTTTCATTTGATACGTCTACACTATTGAGTAATATAAAAAAATTCTAGGAAATCAGATTGATTTTTATCAAGAGTCGGCTAATTTTATTCTTGTGATTATTAACACCGTTGGATGCCGGCTCGGTGGTCTAGTTGGTTAAGCGCCTGGAGCAGGACTAATGGGTCCTGGGTTCGGATCCCGCGAGGCGGGGTCGTGGACGAGCACTGCTGAGGAGTCCCACAATAAGACGAAACGGCCGTCTAGTGCTTCCAGATTTTTCATGGTGGTCTAGCTTCAACTGACTCATGATCTCAACTGTTGAAGTTATAAGTACTTGACAATAATGTATTAAATTAGTCACGAAACATTTTACAGACATAGTAAAAATCAAAATTAAGGATTTTGCTTTACAGTCATTAATGTTACTTAGGACTAACCTGGATATAACTACAGTATTCAAACGGAATGCTTCATGATACCTGTTAAAAAATATTTTCTCCAGTACTGATAATTTATAATAGTTGTAAGTAGATGTTCAAATGGCGAAATATTTTGTATTTTGAAATGTTTAGTGGAACTTTGTTTAATTTTCTATTGATATCAGTCACAGATTAATAAAAAATCAGGTGCCATAGAAAAAAAATAAAAAGAACTGGTTAGTTTTTGTTTCAACGTGAGACCTTACACACCTGCTACGCTTCTGAGGGTGGAACTCAAGACATTCAAGTCTGTTCTCATGGGTAGAGTTTTTTCTTAAACCTTAAATGATTACTTTTTGAAAATAAACAATAAAATGTTACCTATGTGGGTTATTTCGTTTCAAAAACTATCGTTTGATGTAATCCACTTAATCGCTACACAGTTTAAGCTATTTTTAAAGTAACTAATCTACCTTATTCATGAAATTCCATTTAATTGTTTTGTAAATCTCAGTATTAGATTGTCATAAGGTAAATAGATATAAGATTATCGATCGATTTTCCGCCTGAACATGTCAACTTGTAGTATAACAGCAAATGTGTTTCTTTGAAATTCCAAAAGCGAATGACTTTGATAAGTGTATATTATCGAACATATTATAAGAGTAAATACATATTTTCATGATTTCATTCTATAGAATTTACAGCATCATAATCATAATAGTTCTTTTGGTATTTATGCAATAACATAAGTATAACATTGTTACGTTCTCATTGTCCTATGAATTTCAGCTTTTCCAATGCAATTGGTTCGGCTTCAATGACGTATACAAAAAGAAAACCCAGATATATCTGATATAACTATCAGGTGAAGTAGTTGTTGGATACTATCCTACATTTTAATTTCAATTCCTTATCAAACAATGGATCATAATTATTGGTTTAAACTTATAAATTTATTTTTAAAAAATGATTAATGAAACTAATGGACATTGAATCTACACAATGAAAAGATAAATATTGATTATTTTAACCAATATTAATTGATTAATTCGTAGTTCATTAATATTACAATTATACTTACAGATCTATTATTACTACTAATGGCTTTATTCAGTATTATATTTTGGTACAATATAGAATTCTCAGCACGAAGTATTTCAACAATTTTCTTTTAGTAAAACAACAAAAAAGAAAAGAAACTGATGAAAAGAGATCCAAATCTATACAACATTTCAAATTAGAGACATGTTTAAGAATACAGGTTCTTGACTAGGTTAACTCTAACAAACTGTTCGTTACAGAGCATATTTGCTAGGTGAGGTATCATGAGAATTTTATACTTTTGCTTTCGTATATGAATTTTAATGCATTTACGTCTCATTCTACCAGAAGATATACAAGGAGAAATATGTGAATGAAGGATATGGTTAGTATCTGATAAGATAACACCTGCCCGAAGTTTGTAAGACTTTAGATATCTATCCACAATCATATTATTAATGACCTCGAAAGATTAACCAAATACCTTGCTAACTGCCTTCAGCACTTTCCGCAATACGGAGAAGTCTTTTCTCAAAATCCCAGGAAAGAATAATAGGGGACGGTAAAGAATAATAGGTAATATGCAGGAATTGACAAATTGTAAGAGTAAATATCGAGTAATCCCAAGAGCACGCAACCTCTTTATGTAGTAAGTTAGACAGAAAACTTTCCTTGATAACAGTAAAACATGAGAAGATGAATAGAGATCCGCGGAAAAGGTAACACTAAAATAATGGACCTTCAATACTGTGTTTAATCAAAGAGACTTCAATGGTACAAGCATTATAGAATCCTTAAGTGGTGTCTCATGTTAAAGTTAACAGCTTGACATCTATAATACCTAACCAAATATTTTGAGAAGTCGTTTTGCAGTCATTTCTACATTGTTCTTTTATTAATCAATTTGTTTTACTAATCAATATTATATTCTATTCTTTAGACAAAAAAAGTTAAATTATCTTATCCAAATTATATACATATTACTTAAATTAATCGTATATTATGATAACCTTGTAGGATATTACTTAATTATTTATTCAATTAGATTAGATCAATGTTCAGATATCTATATATACGTTCAAATTAATTATGCATATCTTGAAAATATTGGCATAATTTCTTTCTTGCGTATATTTTGTATAACTATTGATAAGTAAATAAATCACCGTCATTAGTTTATCCATATCTAAGGATTAGTAAATAGATAATAAAAAAGAAAGTAGAAAAGTGAATATGTTTGTTATCTTACAAAAAGATCTCTACTACAATCTCCACAAAACCTCTTCTGATCTCTACCGAGTTTGTATTTCATTAATGAAAAGAATGGAAAAGAATAAAATGTAGACATAAATTAGTTTGGTTACTGTTTAGTTATAATTTTGTATATCACTCATTTGGTTTCTATAAAGTAATAAATAAAATCTATTTGATTTATATAAGTATACTGATTTTATTTGGTTTTGATGAACATCATGTATCAAAGTAAATTGTGGTCATTTTGTTCTAATGAAACAAATTCCGGAAATCATGATCATAAATGTATGATGCAAGAAAAATCTATGAATAGACTATGAATACTGAAAGTGTTCAATGAGTTTACTCCTTCAAATACAGATTTATAAAGTCAGCATTGGCGTACCACATTATATATGATTAGCATTTTTTAGCGAGTTAGTCTTCTATGGGATGCGGTCGCTAACCTCATGCTCAACCCTTCTTCTTTATCCGGGCCTGGGATCAGCAGTAGCCCCCGAAGGGACTCCAGGCGGAGTTACCACATTATATAAATTTTAATCATGGATCAATTAGATATTTCGTATGAGACCGAAATGAATGTATGACATTGAGAATATCTACTAGTGAATGGGACGGTTTGTTAAATTTGAAAATATTTTACATAATAACTTCATTTTATTAACTTTTTAACTCCATAAACAAATGGGAAAGTGTTAATACACTGAATATCTTAGTCAAATTCTGTCTGATTTTCGGAAAGTGTTTTGTAAAATTTAATCGACATCAAATAATGATTTTATAAAATTAGATCAATAATATGTAGGAATTAAATCTCAGAAATGTGCTTTATTGAACTGTGACGACGGACCACGGGTGAACTCGAGGAACCTGTAGGAGGCTCGGAAGGAGCCGAAGATATTCCATCCAATCAACTTCTGGAAGAATATTCTAGAATTCCCACGTGTAGCTTCCCGATTGGACAATGCTAATAGCTCCCTGTAATGGTGATTTCGTTCTTACTAAAAACTATAAATAACTGACAATTTTGTACTATAATTGACACTGTCTGGGAATGATATTCCTTTCATTAGTGTTCTGTCTTCTCATTGCGACTTGGAAGGGTTCTGACGTTCTAGTGTTCACGTCATACTCGGTATATCAAGAACAAACTTCTAGATATAACATTAATGAAGTATGATTTTCATGTATCACTTTGAAAAGACAATAACAAAGGAATTCACTTGATTTGCAGCTGCATACATAGTGATGTTATGTATTAGAATAAAATTATACTTTATCATGTTCAGTATATTTTCGTGAATCTAAGAAGTTCCATAGATGATGAAAATATATGTAACTTATCGTGATGTTATTATATTTTATTCCTAATAATGAGAGGAAATTCTCCAATTATTGATTTCATTGACATGATGCATGTGTTATAATTCATATTAATTATAAAATGACACAACGAATCTTTCTGATCTATTGTAAATGACCTGGCTAATTTAAAAATGAGGTATTTGTGTGGTAGCAGATAAAAAAATTCATCAGTTTTAACATACGATGTTATATAATTATCTAGTAAGCTAATAATTGAATTCATAAGTCAATTGAAGCTTGACCATCATAGAAAACCTGGAAGACAATGGTGGACGTGACGGAATTTCGTGGATTGGTTGAAGTTAGACATTAACACCGTTCGATGCTGGCCAACTCAGTGGTCTCGAGGTTAACTGTTCACGCACGAGACTGATAGATCTTAGGTTTGAATATCACAAGGCGGGATCGTGGATGCACACTGCTGAAAAGTCCCATACTAGGATGAAATGACCGTCCAGTGCTTCCACGTTTTTCATGGTGGTCTAGCTTCAATCGACACATGAATTCAATTATTAAGTTACTAACATCATAACAAAACCCTTCTGATTATCTAGCATGTCTTATTTGAGTTTTTGTACGTTAACACAATAATTATGAATTTATACCTGTAGAGCCGGTGATGAAGTTGCTGAAACTAAGTGTTCACTCAAATATTCTTAATTTTTAAGCTTAGTAAAAGTAATTATTTGAAGCATCACTTTTATCAAATATTTCATTTCAATTCATCAGATTAGAGGAATAATTTTGCTTTTAAGTCCGAGAGTAGACAATATTTATCTTTCAAAATTTAAATGACTAATTCGTCTAGTATTTTTTATAAAGTTAGATATTGAGTACCACTGTAATCCATTCTATATGGGACAATTTAGTTAGGTGAATATGGATCCTAAATAGAAAGAAATAAGAGTCTTAGAATCCAGTGCTAGTCACTAACCAACTTCACCAAAATACATTGAGAATATCTGGAGATTTCGAGGTAATCCGATCAGGTTGAATATATTCGAAAGGTGATTGATTAATTATAGTTCTTAATATCAATGAGAAAATGCAAACTGTTAAACATTTTTGTTATTCTTCGTGTTCTTGAGCATGTAAATTTTTATGAAAATAAACTGTTAAACATGAATTACATTTGTTACATTCTCTTGAGTTTCAGTTTATATGTTATAGTTAACACTAAAGTCTTAAGGCTATGAAATAAAGCATAGATAATCATGATTTCATCAGAACATTTAGGGTAATATTTTTTTACGACTGATTATGAATATATAAATTCCTTAAGAGTATTTAATAAAAACTTGAGGAGGAGTATGCTATAGTGAATAATTGTTTGCATACTCTCAAACATTTACAAAGAAATATAGTAATATATATATCGAATTAAGAAAAAAGAGTATGCTAAACCGAAGAAAGTGTTTTTATTAGATTTTCATTATCTGAGAAATTGATACCACTAGATATAACACTATCCTTAGTAGCACAAACTAAGACAGATAAATGTCAGTCATATATAAAATGCAGTTTGATGTATCAGTTTACATGTACATGCAAAGATATGTGGACTAGGAACATTTTAAAAAATGGGGTTTCTACTCGTTTTAATGAAAAAATTTCAAATAATCTACGACTTCGAAGAAATAACCTCCAACATATTTCGATGGGATGTCATGAATTAGATACGAAACACATTATGATGTAATGAGCTCGTGCAAAGTTATCAAACAGAAGTCAAATTCCAACTTATGAAAGTTTGCACAAGCCATAGAAATCAGAAGACCTTAATTTGACATCTTTACGCAAAACGAGTCAGTATCTAACATTCGATTGAAGCTAGAACATCATGGAAAACCTGGAAGCATTGGACGACCTTTTCGTTCTATTATAACACTCCCAGCAAAGCATATCTGCGATCTTGCCGTGCAGGATTTGAACCCAGGACCTATCGGTTTCGCGAAAGAACGTTTAACCTTTAAACCAACAGTGTTATCATTCAACTTTAACCAATCCACGAAATTGAGCGACACATCAGTGAGTTAGTATCTCACAACAGACCTGATTGAACTCCACTAGTCACTGATTCTTACTAGAACTCTATGAAATCCATCCTGAATCCAGTCATTAGTGAGCATAAATATTTGTCAAAACCAATCGAAAAAATGTCTGACACAACTCAGAATTAAAGTATGTGTCTATTCATTCAGAACACGAATGTTTTAACTGAAAAAGTGAGGAATGATCCATTTACAATGACAAATGTTGTTTATAAAACATCTCCAATTGACTCAAATACACTTAACAATAAAAATGTTAAATCGTTAATCAAGTTTAAAACAATGAAAATGCAGAGTTTTGTTTTATTAAATCAGTTCAACGTATCATATGTGTTTTCTTTCTTTTTAAACAGACAATATATTGGCTATCATGAATGTAAACATACTTATATAAAGTTATTGTTTGGATAAGTAATTATCTACTTAATTTCTTTTCTAAGTATAAGCAAGTTTAATTTCCATATCGTTTCTATATTCCATTTATGATTATTATGATTAGATGCAAATTACAAACAAAAACATTAATTGCATCATTTGATAACCAGTTTATATATGAAAAAAGTGATTGTATTATACGTTTTTCTATGATTAATTTTAATGATGAACTTGGATAAATGAAACTTTTTAATATTAAAATATTTCACTTGAATCAAATCAAACTGATCTCATTGCAAGCAACTGAATTTCAATGAATAGATTCTGGGTTCGAATCCTGCGATGTGAGATTGTTGGTAAGCATTGCTGATGAGTTCCATACTGAGATGAAACGGTCGTCCAGTGCTTACAGGTTTTCTACGGTGGTCTAGCTTCAATTAACTCATGAATTCAAATATTAAATAACTAAAATCTTAACAAAACCCTTCTTTGATAAATTGTTTCTTACTCAAAAGATTCATTTTAATTCGACATTCAATGCGTAGAAACTTGTTGCGTCGGTTACCCTTAATATTGTTGCCAAATTATTGATATGAATCTTAATATTAAGTTAAAATGGTTACTTGACTGATGTATTTACCGTATATCAATTTTTAGTAGTTAAGTTAATTGTAAATAAATAGCAATGTTAAATGGAGATTTTGGTAATTTAAAGCTTATGAGTGCTTAAACCTATAATTCATCTAGGGTTATTTCGCATTAATCCTCACAAAAGTCCCACATTTCGTTTATCCGAATCCATTAATGGATATAGATAAAACAAAAATTCAAAAGATTTGGAGAACATAAAAAACTATTATTAACATTGAAAAGCTGTCTGTACTATAAATGTAGTTATTAAAATTCATAAAGTAATTATCTGATTTCAATTGTTGAGTTCATGAGTCAATTGAAGCTAGACCACCATGGAAAACCTGGAAGCACTGGACGACCGTTTCGTCCTATTGTAAGACACCTCAGGAGTGCGCATCCACGACCCTGCCTCGCGGGATTCGAACTGAGGACCTACTGGTCTCGCGCGCTTGCACTTAACCACTAGACCACTGGGCTGACCGACATCTAACGGTGTTAATGTTTAACTCCAACTAATCCACGGGATTGAGCGATACCATGATGGTATACGACCTAGAATAAATGAGATACTATTGTAAAGTTTCACTCAAACAATTCAAGGTAGGTATTTTTCTGAGTTACAAGACTATACAATGTGCAGCTTATTTTCATATTTTTAATGTATAGAGAACTCTTTCTTTGTCTTCCATGTCAAATGCATATATATATATGCAGACATGTCCTCAGGAAATAAATTAATTTTGAATTATTGACATTATTCAAATTCATACAAGTTTTAGGTTTTCGTTTTTTTCCCTGAAGATATTTGTAAACAGAAAACAAAATACTACCATATGAAATGATCATTTAGATTAGAGCATGTAAGTAAGTTTACATTGTGCCCAAATCAAAAAATTTTGTTCAATTAATAGCATCTTCAAGTATTACTGAAATATTACGTCGGTTCAGTGGTCTGAAGGTTAAGCGTTCGCGCACGAAACCTAAAGTCCTGGGTTCAAATACCTCGTGCTAGATTGGGACTTCGAACTACTAAGGAATCTCATACTAGAACGAAATGGCCTTCCAATGTTTCCAGGTTTTTAATGGCGATAATACATTGATCAGTTCATGATTCCAATGAAGTTCAACAATCTCCACAATTCGAAAAATAAAATTTACGTTATGCTTAAAGTATTACAGACATATTACAAATGAAATATGTAGTATATATATACAGCGAATTGGTTTGGTATAGCGTTGAGATTTTCAAGTAAACAGATTGATTTATAAAACAATCGAAGATATTTGAATACGTCTACTTATGATTCAGTAATATATATATACCTCTTCAAAATTAGCTATCTATTAAAATATCAGTTTCGATATATACTGATTTAATTCACTTTCACTTATAAATACGAGTCATTCTTTGTTTTCATGATCTTTGAATAATAAGTTAATGAAGCATTAATGACTCTTATTTCTTACAGGGTGACAAATTAACACATGGATGTATACAAATCAATTAGTTATATGTTTTTATATGATAATTTACTTTCTACTGAAGTATTTAGGTTACTTTAAATCCACATCATTCCTATCTTATTTTTATTTAGATGTAGAAAAATGTAACCAATAAAAATATTGTCAGATAGGGGTTTTGTGGATATGATAGTAATCTAATAGTTGAATTCATGAGTGATTCCAGGTTTTCTATGGTGATCTTTACATCCTTTATGATTCTTTCAATTCTCAATTCTTTTATGCTTCCATTTCTGTTTTCCTCAGTACAATTTTTTCAACATTTTGTTGTCAGGTATTCCATTTTTGATTGATGTTATATACCATTTATGGCGATAGACATAAGCAACACATATCACAATTAAATTTTCTTTTGTTTTTTTCACTTTTGACTATACGCTTATTATATTTGTTATTTTTATTAAATAATTAAATATACTACTTATTTATTGTCATGGCATTACAGTTAAAATGTTAGTTTACGTATTTATCAATGAATAAATGATCATACTAAACGGTGAAATTTGACTCTTGGACATTGTTTTCTCTTCATAATATTGTTTCACTTCAGTAAATAATAGAAAAAAGGAAAACAACACTGGACTATTTTCAAACAACATGAATTTGAAAGGATAGTGAACTCCAGATTCTTAACTGTTTAAAAAAATAATCAGATTAGATTTAGTTGAAACTACACAGCAAATTGATGATGATGATGATGATGATGATGATGATGATGATGATGATGATGATGATGATGATGATGATGATGATGATGATGATGATGATGATGATGATGATGATGATGATGATGATGATGATGATGATGATGATGATGATGATGATGATGATGATGATGATGATGATGATGATGATGATGATGATGATGATGATGATGATGATGATGATGATGATGATGATGATGATGATGATGATGATGATGATGATGATGATGATGATGATGATGATGATGATGATGATGATGATGATGATGATGATGATGATGATGATGATGATGATGATGATGATGATGATGATGATGATGATGATGATGATGATGATGATGATGATGATAAAAACAATCAGAGATTAAAACTTTAAATTATGGAAAGATCAAATATTTCCTTGACTGACCAGAAGGGACTAATTGTTTTAAATTTCTTAAAAGAAGACTCCCTACACATACTATGTAGAAATCAATTTCTAATTTACTATAACTCAATACAATTTTTTTAATATCAAAACGCGTTTTGTGGATATTGTTGTTTACGAAATTGAGAAGACGAAAAGCGAATGTCCGTCTCTTTAACCGGGTTGGTGAACATGGAAACTCCACCTAGGGGAGTTGGAAAACTCTCATTCCAAGCCAATGGTGCACATGGGCTCCAGTATCCTGAAAGAACAAATGGCGTATGAACCAATCGTTGGTCACCGGCTACCATGAGACTGAATCTTCTTACGATCCTCCACTGCCTTGTGGATCCAAACTTCAGATCGAAGGCTCCGGGTGTGGCTCCCTAAGAAGACCACCTGCTTCGGTTTGAGCACTCGGGCAGTATTACAGCCCTCACACATATCAAATGAGATTTGTGTGGCGCATATATATTTGGTGCCTCCTTGTACCAATATCTATTTATTAAAATAAATAAATAAATAATTGTGCATATTATTGTAATTTTAATAGTTGAGATCATAAAATCAATTGAAACTAGACTACCATGAAAAATCTGATTAGATCGTAGGTGTGCATTGCTGAGAAGTCTCAAAGTAGGACGTCCAAGTTTTCCATGGTGATCTAGATTCAATTAAATCATGATCTCAACTATTAAAATTACAATTTCATTTTCTTATTATTTATATATTTAGAAATTAATCTTAAATAAAATAAAATAATCATCTGTTTATATCTTGTTCTTAAGATTTTTTTTGATTGTTTTATTATAATCAATCAATAGTCTATCAAACAATGATCTATTAAAGAAAAATATAGTTTCTATGTTTCTGTTTCCGTTGAACTTTTGTTATATGTCAATGTATTTCTATAAAACCAATCTATGCTATAATTATTAACGGGTATGTTTATACATAACTATATGTGTGTTTATGTGTGTATTTCAATATGTTTAATTCAAAAACAACTTGAAAAGAATCATAGAAGGAAAATATCTTATAGTAGGTTCTTTTTCTTTGTTTTGTTTTGTTTTGTTTATGAAAATGTAAGTCAATGAATAGAGAATCATGTTAGATTTGTTATGTATCATCAAGGAAACAAATAAAATAATCAAAAAGGAAATAGATAAAGTTTTTTCATAATAATTTGGCCTTAATGTTTGAGGGAAAACATTTCAATACAGATCGTATAAAAAACTTAGGATATATATTTGAATAATAAGTAAAATGAATAGAATTGTTTGTGTAACTTGTCAGATAGTTATCTATATCATATCTTTGTACATTCAAAACAAGATATTATAACTTAGTTTTTTTTTCATGTAAATTAAACAGAAGTAAATTATCTCTGAACGAGATGGTGTATATCGAGCGTTTAAATCGTTGATATACAGGATACAAGAAATATTAGACAGAAATATTAGACAGGTCAAATATAATGCATCCACTGGAAACTCTAAAAGTTCTAGGTTTAATCTATATATATTTACTAATCTGAAGAGTTCTCAGCTCCTACAAAAGAACTATTCAGTGATTCCAAGGTTGAATTGGTAGGGTAGGGAGTGATATAGTCGAACGGGTTGGCAGCTTCACTTATCTTGGAAGTCTGACGAGCCCTAATGTGTTGATGTTTGACGAAATCTCAGCACGGATTCAAAAAGCTCGTTTGGCTTTTATCAACTTACGTCATCCTTAGCAAGGGCGAGATATCCGTCTATCAATTGAGGGACGAGTATACTGTGCGGCAGTTCGTTCTGTTCTACTTCACGGCTGCGAAACACGGCCACTAAGAGCAGAAGATACTCGTAAGCTACTGATAGTTGACCACAGATGTCCTAGAGATATTGCTCGCATCTGCTAGGATAATCTGGCAAGTAATAGCGAGGTTAGACTGATGGTAAATCACTTGATGAGGTCGTGAATCTTCATTGACCAAGATGGTTGGGCCACGTGTTGCATATGCCTTAACACCGATTACCACGACGTGCAATGCTAACCGGTGTTGGGGATGACTGAAAGAAGAAAGTTAGGGGTGGCCAAACCAAAACGTAGCATCAGTGCTTGGAGTCACTAACTTCTAGTTTGAGCCATGTTGGTAGATACAGACTACTTGGTTGGGGTCCACGTGACCATCGTAACCAATGGTTGGAGACTGTAGGTGACATGGCTGAGAATCGATCACAATGGAGTAGGCGCATACACTCTCTTCTTTCCCTTAAACCAAGAGATTAAAATTATTTCACATCTTTCTACGAACCAATTCTTTATTTCTGTACTATATCCCTACATAAAATCTCTCCTTTATATATCGCACCATTGAGTGAACTGCTTCTATGAATCCGCTGTTCACCTTGCTGTGCCACTGAGGTGTGGCAACTTGAACAGATGCATGTTCGTGCCTGGTCCTACGTTGTAACTGACTGACTGAGGTTGAATTGATCATCTTAGCAAAATATGTTCTTTAGAGCAAAGTATTATTTGAAACTACTTCAGTCCAAATGAGATATAATATACAGGAATTCATGAGAGAATAAGATATTTTAATCAGCTTTATTTATTAAATATGAAAGTACAATAAATTGATTACCATGAAAAAACACTGTCACCTAACTAATCATACGTAGTTTTAATATGAAAACATCAAGGAAATTTATCTAATATATACTGAATTCATGTTTGTGAACACGGATTTCGTTTCTCATACAATTCCTATTCTTAAATGGTTTTAAAATAGTGCTTAAATAACTAACTAATGAAAAGAATGAGAAACCTATTTTATGAATTTATTTCTTTCATTCATACTACTTGATCAAATTCCGACTGTACTATTTAAAAGAGAAACTCCACTATGGCTACATGAGATTGTGTTTAATTATAGTTCTTTAATAACAGTTTGAAGCTTTATAGGATGAAAACAAATTTATATACATTAGTTCAACGCATACCTCTTGTGTGATTCAGTTTGTAAATACTTTTTTTTATATAATGCGCTTTAGTTTAGCTTGTTACTCAAGCATGAATATAGTTATATATAATGCATTCAGGTGTTTCGTTGGTTACTGATAAATACTTTAAAGGAATAGTTTGATTTTATATTAGCATTTGTATACAACCCTACATTTATTTCTTCAATATTTTTAAAAGCTTTTTTCGAAAAAGTTGACCATATTGATTTTTGCCATAATTATTGTCACTTAAAACTTTTGTAAACATAAAATTTATTAGAATAGAGATTTATAGAGACTGTAGTGATTTTGAAAGTTGAATACATGAGTCAACTTAAGCTAGACCATCATTTAAAAACCTGGCTGTTTTGTCCTAGTATGAGACTCATCGGCAATGCGCATCCACGATCCTGCACGCGGGATTTCCTAGAGTTCTAGTGAGAAGCCATGACCAGTAGAGTTTAATGAATGTCAAGTGGAGGCAGTTATTCACTTCAGACAATGGATGAAGGGATTGATTGAATTCAGACATAAACAGTGTTGAATGCCAGTCCAATGCTCTGGAGATTAAGCGTTCGTGTGTGAAGACGAAGGTTTTGGGTTCGAGTTCCGTGTGTTGGATCTTAAATGCACATTGCTGAGGAGTCTCATGCTAGGACGAAACGGTCATCCAGTGTTTCCAGGTTTTCAATAGTGGTAATGCTTAGATCATTTCATGAATTCAACTATTAAAATAAAATCCATTTTCTTTTTATTTAATTAATAAATGATTAAGTTTAATATAATTTTATCAGTTGCTAGGACGGTTTAAATTTTGTTTCAATGAATTTCATACTAAATTAATTAACCAGTTTATGGCGTTCCAAAACACAGTAGATTAGAGTAGTATTTTCAGTTATTCTTAAGTTACATGTTTAAAGTAAAGTTACTTTAAGTATAATATTTACTTTTGGAGCATTTTTTAGTCATGTAATCTATTTGTATTGTTAATGTTAACTTATAAACTTCATTGGTAAAATATTTTTTGTATATACGAATAGAAATGTTACTGTAGATTACAGTAAAACGTAATGAAAATCTAATTGAAAACAGTATTATTCACTTGTACATACTATTCTAATATAAGCAATAGGGATTTTAAATGTGATAAGTATTTGATATGTATATCTACCTGTTTAGTGGAAAACGATGACATAAACCAGTACAGAATAGTTGAGACTTTAATAAATCACTTTTTAGTTGTATTTTATTTCATCATTATGTTTTGCAAATATGACTACTTTTAAATTAACTTGGTGTTGTTTTACTTGTATCTTCCTATTGTTATTTATGACTGCAATTGATCAGTCTCATTTTGGCATATGTTCATCCTGTGCGGATTGCCTTGATATAGCTTTAAGTCACAAGCTTTTTAAGCAAAGATGAACAGTGGCTAGCAGTGGAATCCAGGATGCGCGTTTCGTCCTATCTCGGACTCGTCATCTGGATGTGCCTGCAGAACACCAAGTGAATTCAAACTTCACCCCGTTGCACAAGCAGGTGGCTATCAGGATTCAGTAGCTAAGTGGATAACGCAATGGAGTTTGAAGCGGACGGTACTGGGTTCGAGTCCCGGAGTGAACCTCAACTCTGGAATGCAGGTACATGCAGGATTAAACTGCTTGCCACTATCCATCTTTGTTTATGACTACTTTCATTCAAAATCCGTAGAACTTGAAAGTTTATTATTTTTTGTTGCTGTTTGGATTGTTTGAACTTACATAAAATGAAGTATAAATAGGAACTTTCGTTTAAATTTGATTGAATAGTTTCACAGTATTTGGGCGCCGAGTTGATGTAAGACATCGAAGAGGAAGAATGTATTTGTAAAGTCTTAGCGAAAGAATTTGAAGTAAATCCATCGTTTCGCCTGGCAATCCGGTCTAAGTTTTTTCAAAGAAAATATGATCAAATATCAAACTTATCGAATATAGATCGGTACATGGGTCTCCGGTTTACTGTATACTGAATAAGTCGTCCAATCAACGTTAACAATGTTTAAAGTAGGTATTTACATTAGTGTGCAAAAGATATTGTGATGCAAAATGAAAAGTGTTAAGATAACAGATTGTGTGTATACGTAAGTGATAAGAAGAAAGTTCATTCATTATATATTGTCTTCGGTCAGTGAATATTAAGAAAAATCTATAATTTTTATATAAGATATGAATCAGAAGTGTCACAGAATGCATTAAATGAAGATAAATAAACAAGATAAAAGAATGAACTTAAATAGGAAGAATGTATTTGTAATTGAACGTTTGTGTTAATGTTCCAGTTAATTGTTTAACATATTCAGATAAAATAACTGATTTGAACCGTTGAATGTATTATCTGTTAATTAGTTAATGTGATATAGATAGAATGGAATAAGGAGTTCAGATTTACTTATTAGTTATTAGTTGCCATGAGACAGCTAGCTGTATTCCATCTCTCCTATTAATACTGTTTGGATTAGCTCATATATGTAGTATGGAGTATGTAGCATGAAGTACTTTGAAAATTTCTTCGAAAAAGTGAAAAGCTTCGATTACTTATTTTAAATCTATAATTTACCTTTAGAAAAACACACATTAAGCTTCCAGTGTAAGATATCGTTTTCATAAATATAAATCTCATCAATGTAAATGGAACTCTTTCTTTAAGATCAGGGACTAATTGATGTTAGACCACCATTGAAAACCTGGAGGCACTGGACAGCCGTTCCGTTCTATCGTGGGACTCCTCAGCAGTGCGCACCCACGACCTCGCTCGCAGGATTCGAACCCAAGGCCTCCCGTCTCGCGCACGAAGGCTTAACCAGCTAGACCACTGAGCCGGCATCCAATGGTGTCAGTGTCTAACAACAACCAATCCACGAAATTGCGCGACCATCTTCCATTGTACTGAGGTAGATACCTGTCTCTGCCTGACGCGGATTAGCTCCACTGGTCACGGCTTCTCATTAGAACTCCTAGAATTTACTAGTAAGTACATGGTAATTATCAGTTTAGGGGTTATGGAGTTTATTAAGTTTTTGATTGAGATCATGAAACTACAAAGTTCAACCATAATTTATACATTAAAGGTAACCCTAAAAATGTTTTATTCATCGAGTTTAAATAAACATCGACCCAGTTATAACCATCTTATTTCAAACATAAATTGTAAATGTTTATACCATCTGAACCAAATGGTAGGATAATTTTGAAATACACATTTTATATTCTTACCCTTCTAATTGCTTTAATGTTTTATTTGTAAATGTGAAATCTAGACATATATTTATACTCTTGAGACCACTTCAAAATTTATCTCACTTATTCGCCTACCTATTTGATTTCATTATAAGTAGAATGATCTACATTTTAAACCACTTATAAAATGCAGTATTTCAGGATAAAATAAAACTTAATAAGAATTCATAATTTGTAGTTTATCATACATCTTTATGTTTGACCATAGTCTACTGTCTAAAAATTCATTGTGAAGAAATTAATTACTGTTGATTAAATTCTTACTTACTTAGGCATGTTACTCCTCTTGAAGGAGCATTGGACGCTCACCAGCATCCTCCATCCAACCCTGTCCTGGGTAATCCTTTCCAGATCCTTCCAGTCGTTATTCATCCTATTCATATCTGATTCTATTTTCCAAAGTAATGTGTTCTTCGGCCTTCCTCTTTTCCGTTTATCTTCAGGATTCCAAGTTAGCACTAGTCTCGTGATACAGTTTGACGATTGGTGTAGTGTATGTCCTATCCATTTCCATCATCTTTTCCTAATTTCTTCTTCAGCTGGAAGCTGATTGGTTCTCTCCCACAGAAGGCTGTTGCTGATGTCATCTGGCCAATCGATGTTGAGTATCTTGCGTAGACAACCATTTATAAATACTTGTGCCTTCTTGATGATAGTTGTAGTAGTTCTCTAAGTTTCAGCTCCGTACGGTAGAACTGCCTTGACGTTCATATTGAAGATTCTCACTTTGATATTGGTTGGAAGTTGTTTTGAGTTCCATATGTTCTTCAATTGTAGGAATGCGTCCCTTGCTTTGCCGATCCTCGTCTTTGCGTCTGCATCTGAACCTCCATGTTCATCGATGATGCTTCCCAGGTATGTGAAGTATTCCACACCTTCCAGAGTTTCGCCATCAAGAGAGATTGGATTGCTGTTCTCCGTTTTGAATTTGAGGACCTTGGTTTTCCCCTTGTGTATTTTGAGGTCTACTGATGCAGAGACTGCTGCTACACTGGCTGTCTTTATCTGCATTTGTTCGTGTGTATGCGATAGGAAGGCTAGGTTATCTGCGAAGTCCAAATCGTCTAATTGATTCTGAGCTGTTCATTGTATTCCGTGTTTTCCCTCAGATGTCGAGGTCTTCATAATCCAGTCGACCACCAGAAGAAAGAGGAAGGGATAGAGTAGACAGCCTTGTCTGGCTCCAGTCCTTACTTGGAATGCATTTGTCAGCTGTCCTCCATGCACGACCTTGCACTGTAGTCCGTCATATGAAATCCGGATAATGTTGACAATCTTTTCCGGATTAAATTCAGCTAAGTTTTTATTGACGGTAGAACCTTGCAATTTCTAGGAATCTTTTTGTATTTACTACCCTACAATAAATAAATAAAAAAAGCTTATATATATTCATGTACATCATAACAGACTTCTATAATATTGAGACCTATCAGTGTTTACTTATTAAATATCTACTTTTATAAATGAATTCTTATTTTGAAAAAGAGATAGATGACTTATCCGTTTTGTGACTTTGTTTGATTGGCACTGTTTTCATTATAACATAATTAAGATGTATTTCTTAAAGATAATAATTTAAACACATGAAATCAGTTTATAGGAATATGAAGTTATAACTGTTTGCTTTTCCTGAAGATAACTAGTTTATCTGATTATATTAATTATATATTCTATATAGCGATTCATTGATATTTCATTTGACCAATTAGAATTTGTCTTCTTATGAGTTATTTATATTGATTTAAAGATAGTCATATCAAGCTGAATTATATAAACAAATGGGCGCTAATCATTCAAATTGACATAATCACAGTAAAATTTATTATTGACTTCATGATCGGGAGTTAACTATGGTTGGCATTTTAGAATTCAGCGGAAGGCGATTTGAATAATATTTATGAAGAGCAAGAGAGATGTAAAGATTTAGATATGATGGAGTTTACTAGAAATGGACTTTGTGTATATGACTTTGGAAACCATTTTAACAGCTTTAAATATTCGGTTCACTTTTAAGCACAAACTAATTGTGGTTTACCAAAATCTTTCTATTTTCTATTGTTGTCATATGAAATCGTTTTGATGGAAATGTATTATCATCAACAAGTTTTCGTATTCAATATCTTGTTAATCGACTTATTATTGAACTTGTATTGGAAAGATGTCTGTTGTTCTGTTACAGTTCATAAGAAATCTGAGGTACTGTATAATTTATTACTGAATAATATATAAGATTATGATAGAATTTTATTTAACATTGAGCAAATTATGTAATCATTAGTCTTTCATTGAGAACCATATTGAAGGTTTCATGATGAAAAAGCTTTTTCTCCGATTATCTTGTACATGTTGCTTAATGAAATTAGTTTATTCATTAAAAGTAATTAAGATCGCTGGGTAATAGTTGCATAATTAAAATGTAAATGCAACTGTAATCGCGATATCACCAATCAAAATTATTACAAACTAAATTTTTCACCAAGCATCATTTAGATGTATTTATGTATATAGTGTCATCGTCCAGAAGATACAAGTGTTTATTAACAGTTGCCTACGCAAAATATTTCAGACCCATTGGCCAGACACTATCAGCAACAACCTGATATGGAAGAGAACAAACCACATTCCAACGGAGGAAGAAATCAGGAAGAAGCATTGGAAGTGGATAGGACACACATTGAGGAAAGCACCCAATTGTGTCACAAGGCAAGCCCTCAAATGGAATCCTCAAGGCCAAAGGAGAAGAAGAAGACCAAAGAACACATTACGCCGGGAAACGGAAACAGACATGAGAAGAATAAACAATCATTGGACAGAACTAGAAAGAAATGTCCAGGACAGAGTGGGTTGGGGAATGCTAGTCGGCTGCCTACGCTCCATTAGGAGTAACAGGCGTAAGTAAGTAACATATAGCGTCTCAAACACTGAAAAGACAGACCAGGATAGAATGTATATATTTAAGTTGATTGGATATTACTACATCAGTTATGAGAAATCATAGAACACTTTTACTTATGAACAAAAATGGATGATAGTTAACAGTGGAATCTACGATATGCATCTCGTCCTAATTGAAACTCATCAACTGGATATAACTGCATCTCAAGGCGATCGGTACAGGATACACATATACCAATAAGTGATTGATCAATTACAATTTAAAACATCAATTGAAAGTTCCAAACAAATAATACAAAATGAATTTATTAAATTTTTGATTGAGATCATGAACTGATTGATATTAGACCACTGTTGGAAACCTGGAAGCACTAGACAGCCATTTCGTCCTATTGTATGATTTATTGAATTAAAATATTGACTATCATCGTTTAGATAAACAAAACCCAATACAGTCTGAAGATATAGGTCTTTCAAGATTTCATTGTTTAATCATACATAATCAAATTTTACTAGAAATTTGAAGTAAATAAATAAATAAACCAATGACTAAATAATTCTTTTTTAATTCATCATTTACATTTCTATTTTTTTTTACATACTTAACCATATGTAACTGACAGTTTAATTAATCAGGAATTTAAAAAGAAAAAAAATATACAGAACGGTCTTATTTTAGTCAATTCCCAATCTATTTTATTTGACTGTTAAAATAATTGAAACCGAAAGAGAAAGAGAGTGAGAGAGCGAGTGAGCGAGTGAGTGAGCAAGGGAGAGAGCGAGCAAGCGAAATAGATGGAGAGAGGAAATGAATAACTGAATAAACATGAAACAAATCCACACAGCTATACATCAACATACAAACTCGTATAAAGTAAACTTACAAACAATCAAGCTGCTGAATAAATCAGTATGGAAACCAGTGAAAATAGCGAAAAAATGTAGAAAAAAAAAGAATAAAAGAGAAATAATGTGACGAATATACATTTATTTAAATGTGTTTTATTTAACGTTTAATAATTTCAATGTCACACATTAGGGGATAAATTATCTTTGTTTTTCCTTCATTCTATTCACAATTATTTTTGATGTTGTTGTTGAAAACTACATAGTTTATGTTGTATAATATACAATGAAGTGAAATTTTCAAGCCACTATTGAAATGGACAGACAAATATCTGGTCATTGATTATGATTATTATTATTGAGAAAGTCTGTTATTTTTAAAAATTATTCTGAAAGATTCATTTATTTATGAACACTTTTGAGATCTGGCTCATTGATTCAGAGGTTAAGCGTCAGCTCGCAAGAACGAAGATCCTCGGCTGGATTCTCATCTGCTGAATTCGGGATGTTCACTGTTGAGGAGTCACATATATTTAATCCTTTCAGGTTTTTGATAATTGTCTAACTTTGATTGATTCGGGATTCTGACGATATATAAGATATATTTCAATCAAATGAGTGAGACTATAATTTATCAATGACCTAGGGAAAATTAAGCTACTTGTTAGGGCTAAAACAGAGTCATAAACAAGTGTCAAGAATTAGGAATACAGATTTTGAGTTAGACGTTGGGGTTAAAAATCAGTATTAAAGTTCTCATCATGAACTTATATCACCTATTATACCAAAATTCTATTTAACCATATGGATGAATGCCATTCGTGCCGAAATCCAAGAGCTGTTATCTTGAATTCTATTAGCACATCCATAAATTATAGTCTCACCAGCAAATGTTTATTACAAATTAATCCCTTCAACAAACATAAATAGAGCAAGAATAACAAAATTTGTGTAATAAACTACCCTCATTCTATTTTACGCCATCTCAACCGCTGAAAATAATCCAAGATTATAAAGGGCAATACGATTATATACAAAGGTTTAACATACTTTCGTTGATAAAATTTAGATCAATGTTTAAAACGAAACTAAAACTATAAGAAAAAGAACTGGACTACAAAATGTGTAATTCAACGTGTTTATACGCCGAAAAAGTTGCAACGCAGACAATATTATCAAAATAAAGCAACATGTTACCGAATTCTCCTTGAAAATTTTAAATTACCTAAACCTCGATAACCAGTATTTTTGGCATCGCTAACCTATCGAGATTATCTGCATTGATTTTCATTCAATTTATTACACTCACTTGTTCTTTTCTTTTTCTTTTGGCTTTTTTTCTGCGACATCAATCTCTAAAGGAATGAATTATTTAAAAGCTTCGGGAAATTTATCGAAACTATGACAACAAGGTTTGTATACGTGTAAGTTATATATATAATTCATTATAAAATATTGAATAGGACAACATTATCTTTTATGTTAATGAATCTAAGCGACTGTAAAACCTTTGTGTTGGAATAGGTAGAATAAGAACAATTGAACAAAACTTTCCCAAAAAAGTAACAAAAAATTCAAATTGTACATTTTCTACATTAATCCACAAATAATATAAAACTAGTAAAACTGAACTAAATAATTTATCATATCATTTTATTTGAAAAAAATGACATCAGATAGTGAACTTAACGATAAAAAGGTACATAATTCAGATGACAATGTTCTTTTATCTTCTTTATTCATTGATAAAAGAAAATAGGTTTGCCTGTTACTCCTGAGGGAGGAACATAGACCACCAAGCAGCACTCTCCTCCCTGTCTTGGGTAATCCTTTCTAGCTCTTTCAAGTTGTTATTCATCCTTTTCATATTTGCTTCTATTTGTTGTTTCGGCTTTCTCTTCTTCGTTTCCATTCAAGATTACAAGTTAAGGCTTGTTTGGTGATGTAGTTTGATGATTTCCGTAATGTATGTTTTATCCATTTCCAACGTGTTTTCCTAATTTTCTCTTCAGCTGGATGCTGCTTTTTCCTCTCCCGCAGAATGGTGTTACTGATGGTATCTGGCCGATGGATGTTGAGTATCTTGTGTAGACAACTATTATAAATACTTGAACTTTCTTGATGATGATTTTAGTAGGCTTAGCGTTGGCTCACGAGACCTAAAGTTCTGGATTCGAATACCACGATCGGGATCGTGGGTGCTCACTACTGAGGAGTCCAGTACTAGGAAGAAACGCCTGTTCAGTCCATTCAGGTTTTCAGTGACGTTCTAACATTAATCGATTCATGATCTCAATCAAAAACAAAAGTTCTGTTTTTTTACATTTTGGAAATGTTTTGTAATTTTAGGAAATGTGTCTTGTAAACATGAAAATATTATAAAATGATGTTAGAATATGTAGTTTACTTAATATTTGATATCACATATGGATAATATAATAGTGAATAGATATTTTAACATTTAGACAGTTGTAAGTCAAGTTATTTGTAAAACAAACTATCCACTGACATGAACAATCATCTATGAAATCTCTCAAGTTTTATGTTTGTTGTCCGAAATTTAGTCTTTTCGCTAACAGAATGAATATTTAAATGCAGAATTTGAAATAGCTTTGTTAAAACAAATCACTAGACGTGAACATAATTGGTTGTCTTATGTCTTTGACTAACCGTAGTGTTATTTCTAATTCATTACAAACTATTACAAAACCTTAAAACTGTCTACACGAAACGGGGTGTATGTCTAAATTTTTTTAGGATGTGCACATTCTAATAACATGGTCAAAGTCACGCTGAAGAAAATGAATATGTTGGGAATCAGCTAAAAGCTAAGCAAAATATCCAAACTTTCTACAATATATTTATGAGCAAAGATAGATGATGACTAGCAGTTCAATCCAGGACGAGCGTTTCGTCCCTTTTCGCACTCGTCAGCTGGATATACCTGCATTCCAGAGTTGATGTTCACTCCGGAACTCGAACCCATTGCTGTTCACCCCAAATGCCATCGCGTTATCCATTTAGCTACTGAGTCCTGATAGCCACCTGCTTATGCGATGGCATCTTTCCATAGGAAGATTCACGTAAACAATATCAAGTGAATTTCTACAACACACTTTTAGGCTTAAATAATAATTAGTTTACATCAGCCGATTATTCACATAAACACTTCCCTCAGCATTTTCAAATCGGTAAAAGATCTGCGAAAAAATGAATGGACAATTACTATAAAACTTGAAAACCTTATAAACATCATCTAGGTTCAGATCAAAATATTTAGAAATGAGTAATTTTTGGCTCACTGATCTCTTTCATAATTCAACGTCTCATAATATGGTCTTCATATTTTAGAACAATTAATTGTATAACCGTATTTTCACATAACTATCTAAATTATTACTTTTTCTGATCTCAGATAATTTTTTTTTCATTGAGAAGAGTAAATAGCATTCTGACTTAACATCACATTTTATAATCTTGGTTCTTGGAAATGGATTTAAAGGAATAGTGATAGAATATAATAGTATCATTGATGGAAATATCCGCGATTCGATTCACTGTATGTTATCGTAGCTCAAAACTAGATGGTCTCTTTGTTAAGTGTTTATGACTTCAAATGATTTCATAAATGATTTCTCATGAAGATGCGCTTTCAAACTGTCAAACTGTTAAATGGAAATTATTCATGGAGCGGATGCAGAATCATTTATGCAAGATGATTTGAAATTAAATACTTAAAAACAGAGACTGTTGTGATTAGCGACTAACATACATTTGTCATGAATTTCGAAATCTCAAAACAGGGATAATAAAGAAAATAATGTGAAAACAATTTGGAACCTCATCACTCTGTGTAGCAAGCTAATATTACCAGGATAAATTTACGGCGAGAACAAAAGGGGTTTGAATTTTCGTATGTATAAAGCTTCAATAAACCTTAAACCTACCCTGGTAATGTTAACTTATTATCCAGAGCGATGAGGTTTATAGCTAAATCTATCGTTCAGTTAATTTAATTCGTTTAGAAATATTGTTACGGGTAATTGGAATTACATTCTAGATCTATAGTCTGATATAGCTTATTGTAGTTTTTTTCAAACAATATGTCAATTCACTGGAAAGAAGTTTGTTGGATGAACTTATAAAACATTTGGTAATTGAAAAGACATTCTTCAAGATGATCAAACACTCGCTATACCTTACGTGATTACACTTTGCTTAATAAGATAGCAAATTAACACAAATCCTTACTTTGTGTGGAAATTCATTAAGCTCTACTAAGGGTTGAATTCTGATCTTGACACTCACCAAGGCAGTAAAGTGACTACTGTCATCTTTTTTTTAATGCTAAATATCAAAGAATTACAAATTTCTCTTTGATATGTTTCCGTGAAATAGGCTTTTTAGATACTATATCGGATGGTGCTACATTAATTATCGATTATGGATACACATTCGGTTCACAATTTAAATTGTTGTTAATAATATTGCTTTGCTTCGTGTGATAGCATAAAGCAGTTGTCGAAAATAGTGGTTAATGATAGAAGTTTCACTGTTATTATAAATCGATAACATTATCACCAAAACTAGGTTTGTAAAGGTCTTATTTCTCATATAAGATGATTTTAATAATTTCAGTCTATTTTATAGAGAATAAGATATATAGTTTAAACTATTCAAATGGTAATATGTATGGCATTTAGTTAAAATATCACTCCACAACTTGTGAGTGATGCTAAAACTGAAGTTCATTTCAGTCGATTGATAACTATCACCTAAGGCTTTCTTGCGTGACAGTATATCTACCCCAATTCCATTTACATGAAAATATACAACAGCAAACTAAAAGATCTCTGTCAAATAATTGTTCCTGTGCTAAGAAAGACGATTACAGACCTCCTGTTATTGACTACTCAAACGATAACACGTAATGACAATCCTTATCAAGTGAAGCCATTAGTCAAGGATGTAGTAAAGCGATTTTCAAAGAAAGACCTAAATTATCTGAAGATTACCAGCTAGTAGTATTATCAAGTAAGTATCGATTGTTTCTTTGGACTGAACTACACCAAAAGCTTTCACCCAGTGTTATATGGTTTGTTCGTCTTGTACTCAAATGTAACCAGGCATCACTGTCAAGAATAAAAATTGTTGGCAAATGTAATTCAGATAGTTCTATATTTGTATACATATGTATGTATACCAGTTATATTGTAAGTAATGACATATATATATATATATATAATGTAATACTATGCTTATGTAATACCAGCCATTATTAATAAATTATATTGGATTGAATAGACCTATAAATATTTAAATTCACTATTTAACTATTTCAACGTGTGTTGATTTAATTCTGAAGAAGTGGCTTACGCTAAATCACGAAACGTCAGAAATACAATTTTTCTATTTATTGAGATATAACAAAAAACTAATTTGTTATTAACTGTCTACCGAATTTTCATTTTATTTGAAAATATCAAGTTTAACCTTGGCATTGATACCTATAGACTTTGTTTGTTTTGGTTCTTAACTTGACTTTTTTATTATATCAAAGTCACCAAAACTAAGGTAAGAGTTTTGTTAGAAGTGAACAGATAATTTACACAGTGCAGAAGAACGTTGATTATGATGGCAGTTTAAAGGCACAATTTATGTTATAGTCCCTAAAGTCTTTTGAAAACTTTAAAGATCACTAAAATTTCACACACTTGAGGACTGAAATATAGTGGGTGCTATAGTAAATAGATACGGAGGATTTACCTAGGGGAGTTGGAAAACCCTCATTCCAAACCAATAGTGTACATGGGCTCCAGTGTCCTGCGGGAACAAATGGCGTATGAACCTATTGTTGGTAACCGGTTACCATGGGACTGCATCTTCTTATGATGCTCCACTGCCTTGTGGATTAGACGTTTAGGTCACAGACCCGTGGTGTGGCCCTCCTAAGAAAACCACTTGTTTCGGTTTCGGCATCCCGTCAGTATCCCAGCCCTCATATAAATCGAATGATTTATGTGACGCTTATCTAATTGACGCCTCTTTGTACTAATGTTTATGTGTTCAAATAAATCAATAAATGTGCTACATGGTGCATTATCATTCATTCTGATAGAATCATATTTTTTTCTCAATGATATTCAAAATTATACCAAATAAAATCACTAAAGAAATGTTAAAAGTTTCAATTAACTGAAACCCAAATACGAACAATAAATGATTAGAAGTACCTAATAAATCTTTTCTAACCTGGTAATTCTCTCCAGATTTCTTGTTATGACGCAAGAAGATTTAATTTATTTTTTTCAACTCTTATTCTACTTATATATTAGCTCTCCTTTAAAAAATTTCACTTAAGTATTCTTCAACTAAAAACATTTATTACTGATCTAGTCATTATTTAGTATTAGATAGTATATGGATCAATACACGTTTGTAGTTGGTACTTCTACTATATAAAAAAGAGAAGTAATATTCTCACAGTTACTAATTTGTCAAAGTGTACGTGTAAGAACCAACATCTTTTTGAGTGATTTTATTTTTGGCAAAAACTTCAAGTACAGATTTTCGTATTTTGATTATGTAAAACAAAAAGGAAAGAATAACACACAGAGAGGGAGAGAAGAAATAGGAAAATAACATTGAAAAGAACACACATAGAATTGATAAAATATATAGATAAGTAATGTTATTATCTATTTATTGAAATGGACTACAGTATTGTTTGAAATAACAGACGCTTATTGGACCGAATTTTCTCTATTTTTTTGGGCATTCTTTAGTGAATATACTCTTGTTTCCCGACCCCGCCCCCCCCCCAACACTGAAATGTTGTATATCATTATGTATTATCTTATAGAAATAATCTTATTAATTGTTAAATAATAAGGACAATTAGGTTTATTTATTTATATCTATTCATATTGTTTAAAGGTAAAACTGAATAAAAGATATTACAAATTTACAATATCGAACGATATCAGTCTTTTATGTGAAGAGGAGAAGAACGATCAGCTTCTCTTCCTAGATATACTTCTGAGTAGACGAGAAGATGATTCAGTTAAACGATTACATACTTCTGATAATCTTCGTCTTCTTATTACATTAACGAAAAATCGAAAGCATAATTTATTGAAACGCATTATTTATTATCTCACAATTCATTTAATATAACAGAAATTATATGTAACCATATGGTCTATAAAACAGAACAAGTAATAAACGTAATTACAAAGGGTTTTCAAATTCTTCTAGGACTTAAAGTGACTTGAAAGTTTTAAAACCTAAATCATCTCACTAATAATAAGTTGAATAGACTGAGTATATGACATTATTAAGTTAGGAAAGTAAATTTGGAAGTGATCAAGTTTCCAAGATGAATTTCTCTGAAGAACAATAAAATATTTGCTATTAAAGAGCCTCTTTGGTTTTTAAGTACAACAAAGTAAATTAACTAAACAAATAATTAATATTTGACCTTGCTATTTACTCGCTTGAAATATAGTAAGAAATAATTATGGAACAAATACATTTTATTGGTGAACAGTAATGATACCAATCCAGAATTCACAGTTATATCTAGAGAGCATTTTCCCTAAACGTAGGAAATTTAAAACGAAGTCAAACTACCAAACATTAATATCGTATTTAAACAGTGAATGACACTGTCTAGTTGCAATTTATTAAGCAAAATAAATATGTATTATATTTCAGTATACACTAGACCGGAAAACTATGTACCTATCTATATTCGATAATTTTGATGTTTGATTATATTTCCTTGAAAAAGCTTGAACCAAATTACCAGGTGAAACGTTGCATTTACTTCAAATTCTTTCGCTGAGATTTTACAAATAGATTCTTCCTTTTTAATGCCTCACGTCAACTCAGCACCCAAATACTGTGAAACTATTCAACCAAATTTAGACGAAAGTTCTTATTTAAATATGTATAGTGGTTCACTAAACAAACAAACCAATAATATATATATATATATATATATATATATATATATATATATATATATAGCGTATTCATGAAGTTCATTTTTATAAAACTTTGCGTGATTACTGTAGTTTAATTACAATTCAATATTGAGAGATGTGAAGCTGAATTTCACACACAATAAGTTTTATTTCATTTTGATTCAATATTAAAGTTAACTTGAATACAATGAATCTAACTTTGATAATCGTGTTGTTCAAAGTGGATGGAAATGGTAACAGCAATAGATCTGTAACAGATGCTCTTACAGTTATCTTTCATTGATTATTTTAATAATAATTCAATATAGGGCGTAATAATACATTTTTATTATTCAATAATCAATTTAAATTATGTTATTATTGTAAGTAAATCAGCGTTTAGTGTATTACTTTATCTCCTTACTAAATCATAAACGTGAGTAAAGTTTTAACAAATATATGAGTTTTCATGGTCATGTTTTTTTCAGTTGTTAATTCCATCTACAGGAAACTTTAATTAAGTGGCTACAAATGCTTTGTAATAATAGCCACTCATATATGCGCACGTTTTAATTAGATATATATCCAGGTTAGCATTTTGAGCAAGGTTGTTTTCTACAGGATTAGGTTGCCGACCCCACGCCAAACCCCCTCCTTTACTCGGGTTTGGGACTGGCAGTAGCCCTAGGAGTTTATTTATTTTGACACATAGATATTGGTACAAGGAGGCACCAAATACATATGCGCCACACAAATCTCATTTGGTTTGTGTGAAGGCCGTGATACCGCCAGGGTGCTCAAACCGGAGCAGGGGGTTTTCTTAGGAGGGCCACACCGCGGGTCTGTGACCTAAATGTCTAACATACAAGGCAGTGGAGCATCGTAACGAGATGTAGTCCCATGGTAGACGGTGACCAACGATTGGTTCATACGCCATTTGTTCCCGCAGGACACTGGAGCCCATGTACACTATTGGTTTGGAATGAGGGTTTTCCAACTCCCCAAGGTGGACTCTCCATGTCCACCGACCCAGTTAAGGCGCTGGACATTAGCTTTTCGTTCTCTCAATTTCGTAAACAACACCCCCGCCACGAGAAGGTAGTGGGTAGGACTTCCCTGGAAGAGGTTAAATGTTCATATACATAATATTGTGTAACATTATGTATTATATTTCAATACCCATAATTTAGCATACATTTCAGTTATCCCATATATAAAGTTTTCGTTATTTTTGTTTCTTATTTCAAAATGTCATTAGTTCTCACTCAGTGGTAAAGAAATCAAGTTGTTTAATTTTTTTCTACACTAATGCATATTATTTACTGTTGTCAAGACAACCATAAATATTAGATAAAACTATGAAATAAAACCTATGAAAGAATGCTGGTAAACTAAATGAAAAACTGTAAATTCACCAGAAAACATTTTTGTTCAGTTCAGTAAATTAAAATGAGAATTTAAGATTCAAGAGAAAAGAAATCAAGTGAAACAATATTTTTTCTGTGTAATCCGTTTTTATTTTATTAATGACGTAATAACCGATTACTGAGTTATTAGCAATATTGTTATACATCAATATGTTTGATTATATTATAAACATAAACCTAATAATGACAATTGAGTCTTTCATATGATGATTTTGATATATTCATATAATAAAGGCTTTGCTTTTTCACATCTATGTATTCATTTATTCACATTGAAATTATCAAATTTACTGATTTGAAATAAGTTTAATTGTTTGATTTTTTGAACAATGGAGTGACGGATTATCTAATAAAATAAAGCTGGCTAATAGAGTATCGTTAGTAATGTCTTACATTTTTTAATTGGCGGCCTATTTAAACATCTAGTCTACCTGCTACTGTCATCTAGATATTTTAACAAGTTATCTAATTTTGTTTGTTTTAATACATCATTATGGTTATTAATCGCACAACCGCCGAGACTCTAATTTATGGATGACCTTTGAACGAACCTTAAGTGACCTTGAGAAATATTAGCCAATCAGCAAACAGTCAGTATAGAGTAAAAATATGTTATACAAAACCAAGGAAATAAAGTGGATACACTTCTTATGCGTGGTGCAAAAACTTGTCAGGGTTAGAAAGAAGTTCAGAGGTTCTAAAATCGTAATGCATGCAGTAGAGGAAATCATCCATACGGTTACAGAATAGTCGGCCTCTGGAGCCATGATAAAGTCTCAAAAACTCTTTCAGCCTCGACCACATAGCTTCAATATTGTTTATGTGCACTCCGGTTGTCGAGTGCACAAAATGCTACTTGTGGATAACGACACGATGCACATATCCAAGCATATGTAGGAGTCTGTACGCTCTCCAAACATCCGTATATATTGTAGTACCTGGCTGCAGCCAGTGTTACTGGTGCTTTTATTATCCAGTTCGCAATAATTGTCGTAATTTGCCTCAATTAGGGATTATAAATGGAGTTTTCATCACGAACTGACATCAGCTATAATGCTAGAAATTTATTTAACCAAATGAATGAAAGGCTTTCGCGTTAAAATCCGAGATCAATTATCTTATACCTGATTGATTCGTCCACAAATTATATTCTCGTCGTTTTATTTGTAGTAGCCACTCAATTATCACGTTTCTTAGAAAATTTCCTGCGAACCGATCGTACGTTAGCATTAAGCACTGAAGTTGGCGCCGTAACCTTGAAATCTCTAAAACGCCTCTGATTGGCTCATCCTTAAGTTGGAGTCTCGCCGCATAACCTATTCTAATGCGTTTCTTAAAAGCGTAAAATCTTTCGTTGTACAAATTACAAAAGGCCCAATCAGAGATATCGTGGTTGCTGGCAATATTCAGAGAAAAGAATGTACATTATTTAGATGTCGATTGACTGGACTGCTGACATCTAACCGATGATCACTCAATATTTATCGTCAGTATGGGTTTTGTGGAGATTTTTTCTAGAAATTTCACTGGTTGAAATTGTCAGTACCAACCAAGAAGTAAGAAACAGAAACTTGTTGAAATATTTTGTGCTGAGAATTCTATATTGTACGACAAATATAACATCGAATAAAGCTAATAATAATAGTAATTATTAAATTCAAATATCTAGGAGTATTTGACTCAGAATGTCGACATACGTTGTTAATTCTTATTGTATAGCCTAATAATCTTTTAATTGATTGTAAGAAGCTTGTAAACGTATTAAATCAAAATGTCATATTATATTTGAACTGTGTTATGGACATCTTTGAAATAACAGGTAACTAAACAAGAATAATTGAGTACTGTTAAAAAAGCTTGATATTTTAAAAGTGTTACATCTATCTGTATTGTAAAGACAATTGAGGAAAGGTTCTTTTGTAATATACATCTTTTAATTAAAATATGAAACATGTATGTCATTATAAGGAGATTCCTAGTAATTGTATTATTATATGTTGACTTCTGAGTAAGGGCTTAAGAAAAACCAGTGTTAGCATTATAAGCTTAAACTATTAAGGTTAAAATCTAGGATGATCGAATATTAACTGATTTTTATGCATTTTTGTCTACGTTTGTTAGTTATTAAACAAAAGGGTGAGTAGGTAGATTCATTATTATTTAAATTCATCTGTTAGATAAACGATACATCTTGTAGGCGCCGGTACTATGTCAAGTCCATACAGGTAATTCTAGCCTCTGGACAGACCAATCTATTCATTCTTCTCAAGCCACATTTTTCACCCTGTCACTTATGTGTTTATTAATCCTGACTGTTTTTATATGATTGTATGTGTGCTAATTACTTACCGTATTTATTATATGTCTGTAACCTATTTTCGTTCTATTATAAACATCAATTCACGCTTGGTTAAATCCACTTGGCTAAAATGCATTACACACAGTCCGTTTCGCTTCACTCTCTCCTCTTCACTTCCTTCGCTCCATTTATTTGATTGTCTGTTCTGATTAACGATTGTACGAAACATACGTATTTAAAAATCTACTCTCGTATTTGACTTATTTAATTCCGTTATTCACTAACGCGATTCAAGTTTATGATTATATATGAGGGTAGCCGGGATTTATATTTTGACAGCGATCATTGGTTCGATCTAAGTGGATTCAGATATAAGACCATTAAAATCTTTTTTTTGCTCATGTATAGTAGCTTTAACCTTCTCAAATATTCTTAATAATAATAAATGATTCTTCTTCAGCGTATTAAATTGAATTCATTGTAAAATGAGAAAAAAAGCTTTATGAAATTTAACACCAATAGAATGTCGCTAAAATTTTCCAGCTTCCAAAAATATAGATCATTATTACAATTATCAGAATAAATATGGTGGAGAAGATTTGTAGTTCAGGTGGGTGATTTTGATGGAGTTTTGTTCACTGACCTGGATGTTTTGGTCGTGGAGCTTTCATCGTTCTTCCCAACGACATCATCAGCACAAACTTAGGATAGAACTGAAGTGGTTGAATTTCTCTATATGTGGTTCACAGCTATAGGACAAGCTGTTATTATTAATTATAATAACATTATTATTATTACTCTTATTATTATCCTTGTCTCCTCTTACTCTTTATTCCTAGTCTAATTGACCATTTAGTTTTATATATAAATGTTCTTAACAAATATATGCGTGATTTGATTGTTCGAAATGTATTGCGCTAATATATCACATGGTTCTGATAATCTTTGCCTTCTATCTACATTGTTTGTTTGTTTTTCTAAATTTATTGAAGGAAACAACTTATTATCATAACTATAGTAATTTTAAAACAGAAAGCTACTTATTAACTACTTTATTCCGGTTGTTTTTGTTTCACCTCTTGAAAGTAAAGAAAGATTACATAAAGTGGATACATTCAGCTTCTTTATAAATTTTATCTCTCAATTTATAAGTATAAAGATAAAGTTCCAGAATAGAGTTTAAAATTATTTAAGTAACACGTTTATATTTTACAAATTATTAATATACAAATTCATTTATTTTAATAGTGCTATTGTTTAACAAATATTTTATGTTAATGGTTGAATTCATGAGTCAATCTAAGCTAGACCATCGCAACCATTTCATCCTAACATGGGACTTTACAGAAGTGTACACCCACAGTACTGCACCCGGGACTCGAACTTATGACCATCAGTCTCATGTGCGAACTTCTTGTCTCTAGACCAGTGAGCTGACATCTAACACTCTACATGTCTAACATAAACAAATCCCATACTAAGACGAAACGATCGTTCAATATTTTCAGGTTTTAAATGATGGTCTTACTTAGATCGATTCATGAATTCAACTATTAAAATTACTATAATCTTCACAAATTCACATTCCGAAAGTTTTTTATTTATTCACAAACTAAATACAATAATACAATTTCACATTTATTTATTCTTTAACAGATATCAATAATCCATATGAATTCATGAAATATTCCATGGACAAATTGTATCAAACTGCTTGACATGATGTTGAAAGAACATTTATCAATTATTATGATTATTTATTTAATAATGTTCATTGAAATGAAGAAAGTTTTTGCTACATCATTGTGTTTTGATCAATCTAATAGAATTTCTGAAATTTTTAATACAAACAAATGTAATCAAGAACATTTAATACGAACAAAGAAGGAAATCCGACTAAGTTAGTTTATTCTGTTGATTAATACAGTTACTATATATATATATATATATATATATATATATATATATATATATATATATATATATATATATATATATATAGTTTTGATGTTGTACTATGTAGATGATATTTGTAAACTTTGTTTTAAATGATAGTATTTTATGCAATGGATGAAGAATATAAATGAACATTTATGATTTTGTTATTACAATAAAGATTTATATTGAGTTAAATTATTGATTAGAACTACTTATCGAGAATCATAATGAAATGATTCTTATAGTTTTATACACATAGTTCCTTTTATCATTTTGAAAAGAGCAAGAACAAAGATTCTAGCAGAATAGCATGAATTCATTTTATTTCTTAAGTTCTCGTCAGCTGCTTACAATCTGTGAGATTTAAAAATCATAATAACATAATGGGTTTAAATTACATGAGGGTTTTAGTTGGAAGTTATATTGAAGACATATTCGTACAGTATATCATGGGTGTAGTTAAAATTATAGACTGAATATTAAGTATATATTTACAACATTCAGTCTATTAATTTCATTTACACCTATGATATACTTTACGAATATTTCTTCAATATAACTTTCAGACAAACTATCTTATGTAAGCGATTTAAACCCATTATGTAATTATGATTTTTAAATATCACAGGTTGTAAGCAGCTGACGAGATTCTTATAGTTTTATTCAACAGTCATTTTATTTTTCGTCATCAACCATTTCCGATTCTTATACTTATAACAGTTGTTAATCCACTTCAAATGATTAAAGAAGAAAAAGTACTTTTTTTCTATACATGTAAAATCCATCATTATATTTAATCATCTCAGACACTGAAACAGTAGTAATTATACACATTGTACATGATCAGTATTTGAATTATTAAAACAATTTCATATAGTTTCTTCCGAAAAAAAAAACAACAACATTCTATTCACTTGAAATAATGGTAAACCTTGTCTTCTAGAAAGGTTGTTTGTTTTTCTAAAAAAAATCTAAACTGAATATCAAACAGCTTACCACTTAATAAATGGAATTCTCATACTGTTAAGTAGATTTGTAATAAATAATAACAAATTCTCATTTAAATGACAGTCAACGAATTCAAAAACTTTCCAATGATATTTCTATTCCTTACACCCATAGACATATCACTGGGTGAAAAAAATCTTATTGTTTTTGGATAATCAACAATAAGCAGCATCTGTTTGGTTGTGATCATAGGAAGCAATGATAGAAGATCTCATTACATCGAAATACCACTACATTTATATCGTAAATACCTAATATACTGAATTATTGAGCAGATTTGAGTAATAACTCTTTACATCTTATTTAATAATCAATATTCAAAGTTGTTGCTCATTCTATTATGTTCTTCATGTGACTGATCATTTCATGAAATATAAGGTAGTCAATCCAAGTTAAGGTTGAAGCATCACTGTATGTCTCAGCGAGAATGTTCTATTCGATAGACCTATATTTCATAATATATGCTATATAGAATCAATACGTTCTCACTTTACAGATAGTTTTACTGATCATACTAATAAAGTGTAAAGTAATCTCATATATAAATAAAAATGCTCATATGAAGTAATCCATTAAATATTTATGTATAAAGCAATTGGCTACTTATGAGTAATTAAGTAGCTAAACATAAACCCCCAATTATTTAAAAACCTAATATATATTTTTATTATTTAAACTATAAAATACAACAATAGATTGACTATTTTTCATATTTCATTTTGGCAACAGCAATAATGAGTGGAAAATACACTTGTTTTTGTTGTTGTTGATTGTCACTGTCATTGTCGTTACAATCACGAAAATCAGATAGATGAATCTGATATTTCATTAGTTCAGGAAGTAGTATGTCAGTTATTAGAAAAAAGACATTAACAACTCTTGATTGTATTTTTTTTCTAGGAATATAGAATAATTTATCATAAAGATATGAGTCGATAGCCTATTTGTTAAGTCTGAATTATGCATAATCTATACAATGTTTTTTTAAATATTGTAAATACAATCATGAGGTTGAAATGAGATAGGTACTTTTTCTAATGTCAGTTTTCTGTTATGATTATGTCATAGAATATATTGATGAGTGAGAATTCTACAACCCGGTTTATTTTAATATTTCTGCTTGTTACTAATGTATACACCTCTTTGGTTATGAGAAATATATATAATGCAATATATTTTACACAATCTGATCGCATACACATCCTTCTTAAGAACGTTTATATATAGAATATTCAATGGTCAACTAGACAAATAAGTATTAAGAGGAAATAAAGATAATTGAAAAAAAGTGTTAGAAATAATGTGATACTTTTATAACTTCTGGCCTGTGTGGCCTGCTAATGTATAACGTAATGATACCGCCAATTAGAGAGTAGTGAATTATCGATCGGACCAATGCGCATAAAATAGGTACGAGTAGTCTAGAGTCTTTATTGGTCCTACTTCCTGCCTAGCCCAACCAGTTAAGTCCAGAACACAAATTTCAGTCTCTGCGATATGAATCATTTATTTCAAGCACACCGAGTTTATATACCAGCCAGACAGACCACATCGTACCATAAAATGGAAAACAACATTTGTACGAGGTTTAGCCAAATGCGGCTGTGAATGTGGGTGATAGTAATTAACAGACTGAATAATAATTCAAGAATGGTAAATTGTAAAATAATAGTACATAGGTCAAAATAAAGCTCATAACAAGAGGGGTATGAATATGAATAGTTTAGTTATTTAACAATTATACGATAAAAATGTACGCATAGTATTAGTCCATATATGGATCGCAAAAGTTGCCATCCATTATGCTTATCGGGACATAACAGATACTCACCACTCTGGATAATGAAACATTATAACCAGGGTAGATTAAACGTGATAATAAACTGTTTTTGAACACATACAAGGTGTGCCGATTTTCTTATGGTTAAAGCTTCGACAAACTTTAGTATACGCCCTTGACCACTTTTGTATAACACCCCGGAAGCTGAGTGAAAATCAGTTTTATGACCTGATTGAACTATATTTTTGGCAAAAGAAGACGACGGATATTTATCATCTACTCTTAATGTGTCATTTGACATTATTTGTTTTCACAACACCTTAGGTACACATCCAAACATGCTTCTACTAAAATTACAGTTAGCTGACAAGAAATCCTTTGAATTCAAAATGCGTTTTACCTAGTAATTTGAATTTTAATAGTTGAGATCATGAGTGAATTGAAGCTAAACCACCATGGAAAGTTTGGAAGCACTGGACGGCCATTTCGTCCTATTTTGGGACTATTCAGCAATGCACATTTACGATACCGCTTCATGTGATTCGAACTCAGGACCTATCTGTCTCGAGCACGAACGCTCAATCTCGACATCACTGAGCTGACCGGCATCCAACGGTGTTAATGTCTAACTCCAACTAGTCCACGAAATTGAGTGACACATCCACCATTGTCTTCAGTGATTTACTATCTCACAACAGACATGGTTGAAC
The DNA here is from genome assembly GCA_944470405.2 of Schistosoma mattheei. Taxonomy (NCBI): domain Eukaryota; kingdom Metazoa; phylum Platyhelminthes; class Trematoda; order Strigeidida; family Schistosomatidae; genus Schistosoma; species Schistosoma mattheei. Next base: position 68,265,084 of record OX103943.1, on the reverse strand, counting down.
TCCACTGATCACTGCTTCTCACTAGAACTGTAGGAAATACCTCTTGAAATCAGTCACTAGTGAGCATATGTTGATAAATATCAGAAAGGTTGTTTGTGTATATTATAGTAATTTTAATAGATGAGATCATGAGTCAATTGAAGCTAGACCACATTGGAATTTATTGTTTTAATCTAACTATTATGAATTAAATGATCACGTACATTCATTATGTTCAATGTTATTTCTGCTTATCAACTAACGTTCAATAATAAACTTTAAAAATAATTTCAAATTTCCATTATACGAAAATGTTTTTGTTGATTTTCACTAAATGTCTAGATTGATTAGGTTCAAATTTTATGCTACAGACTTAAGTTTAATTGATAATGAACTTTTCATATATTTACCATAGATCTAGAAACTAAAGGGATTTTACACAGATTAAAATACAGAGTTATATATCTAACTGTTAGAAAAAGTATATTTCAGAAATTCTCTTTTTCTATAGAGTATCTTATTTTTGTTTAATTCCAAGAAAGTTATGAAACTATGATAAGAATAGTTGGTACTAGTTTTATGATATCAGGTTTATCCGAATTGTTTTATTTTAAGGAGTAGAAGTTGAATAGTCTTCTTTTGATTAATGTTAATTACTAATTTTTGAAAGAAATATCAATTTCGTGTGTGTTTAATTCATTTGTATTAATTGTTTGAATCTGCTCATTGATGTTTAGGACTGCAGGTACATCTAGCTGACAAGTCAAAAATAAGACGAAGCACGCGTCCTGATTCCGATCGCTACTTCAGTCAGTCAGTCAGTAACAACGTAGAACTTCGTACGTACGTACATCAGATCGAGTTGCCACACCACATTAGCACAGAGATGTAGTGGTCGTTTCAAATCCCGTAGCGGTAGAGGTAATAAGAGTATAAGCAGTAATCGGGAAGGTTAGTGTTTGGAGATGTTATTTAAAGAGTATAAATTCGGAAAGAAAAAAAAGAGACAAGGAGGAATCAGGAGATCAAAATTTGGGAGAACACAAAGAGTGTATGCACTTGCGTCATTGCAAACGATTTTGAGCCATGTCATTCAGGGTCTCTAACCATCGGTTGCTATCATCTCGCGGTCCCCAACCAGGTAGTCTACACCTACCGACATGACTCAGTCCACTTGTCAGTGACTTCATGGACTTGTGCCATGTTTTGGTTTGGCCGCCCCTAGCTTTCTTCCAACCTACACCTATACCACTGAACATCGCACGTTGAGGCAGTCGGTCGTTTGGCATACGCAACACGTGCCCAAGCCATCTCAACTGATGAAGTTTCACTAAGTCATCAACTGATTTTCCATCCTTACCTAGTACCCGTTTCCTAACAACTGCATTACTTACTCGATGGTCCCAGAATATACGAGCAATATTTTGAAGACACCTATGATCAAATACTACTAACCTACGAATATCCTCTACTCTTACTGGCCATATTTCGCTGCCATAAAGTAGGACGGGACGAACTACTGCGCAGTAAACACGTCCTTCGGTTGATAGATGGATATCTCGCCTACGCCATAAATGACGCAAGTTGGTAAAAGCTAGTCGAGCCTTCTGTATCCGTGCTGAGATTTCGTCATACACCAGACCACAAGGGCTGATGAGACTTCCCAACCGAAGCTGCTACCTTGACGTGGTATTCTGGCTTGCCTATCGTGATGACCCAACCGAGCTATATTGGCTGGAACATATGTTCCTATAGGTTCTACCATGCCAGGCAGGTCGATTGGAGAACGGTAAGACTAAAAGCAGCAACTGAAGGTCTGAGGGCGAAGTCGTACTGCTGACTGTAGAGGGATGTGACAGCAGTAAGGTGTTTCCCTCGGACAACCAGCATCTGCAGCGATGCTGCCTTCCCACAAGGAGGGGTGAGGTTAGAAAAGGTCGACCCTAAAAATGTCACACCTCACCTTACTTCACGGATTTCCGTCTCCGGCGGTAAGGCCCTTTGAAGAACGGAGCTAACACATTAAAAACCTTCCACGAAAAGGCCGTGCGCGACCGGCCTCAAGCAGTTGTCCCTTGGGCTCTGCGTTCACGCTCCCAGTTCTTTAGGGCCAACATTGATCCAACTTCCTTTTCAGGTTCCTCAAGAAATACCCTTTCACTGTGTGGGGAGCCGGGAAGTGACACCAGCCCTCATACCCGTAACAGCACACGAGACCAAGTTGTTCACATTCAAATCAGATCGCTACTTACCTTCTATTTCTGCTTATAGTATTTATCTGTGAAATAAATAGTTCAAAATTAAGTTACCCTGCTTTAACGGTATGGCATGCAAATTGAAAGTAACAATAAATTGAAGTTGTAATATTCCATGTGCAGTTATTAAATATTTCTTAGTGTTGATACACTCTGTACAGTAGAACTGTCTTAACGTTCGTATTGATATTGGTTGAAAGTTGTTTTCGGTGCATGTTGTTCAACTGTAGAGATATCGTCCTTCCTTTGCCAATCTCTTCCTTTATGTCTGCATACGATCCTCCTTGTTCATTGATGATGTAGTTGACCAGGTACGTGAAAGATTCCAAACATTTCAGAGTTTCTCCGTGAAGAGAGATTAGTTTGGTTTTCTCCGTGTTGTATTTGAGGACTTTGCTTTTTTCCAAGTCTAAATCGCCTAGTCTCATCCAAGATATCCTTTACATTCCGTGCTTGACATCAGATGTTCAGGTCTTCATAATCCAGTCAACAACTAGGGGAGTAAGCCGCCTTGTCTGACTACGGTCTTCACTTGGAATGTGTCTGTCAGCTGTTCTCCATGCACCAATTTGAAGCGTAATCCGTCGCATGAATTCCGGATGATGTTGACGATTTTCTCATCTACTCACTCCATAGTGTCGAAGAAGGTTCCATAACGTTCTGCTATCCAAACTGTGGAATATTTTCTCATAGTCAAGGAAGTTAGTGTATAGTGACTAATTCCATTCAATTAATTGTTCAACGATGATCCATAGTGTTACGATTTGGTCTGTGCACAACCGTTCCTTACAGAATCCAACCTGTTAGTAACGTGGTGGTTAACAAAAAATAAAACCTGGTGAAAATTTTAGCGCACTGAGTACGGTAAATTTTGCAAACATGAGTAAATAAATAGTCAGCAAAAATGACTCTTACGACATTATTAACACATTCCATAATTACCGGAATAAGGTATTTTGTTGGTTGTAATTTTTGTTCTTTGATTATAAACATTTTATCTAGTTGTATTTTAATGGCATTACATACAACCCATTTTAACAGACTTCTAACCATGGTTTATTACCACATATGGAAAAACGTAACTATATTCTAATACACAGATTTACGCTTTTACAATGTCAATACCTTAGAATTTAAAAACACTATATCTGATTAAAAAACCTTATCCTAAATAAAAAAATCTTATAATCAGCAGATCTGTCGTTTAATTGACAGTCATATAAGTCAGAAATACTTACTCATAAATGTACATAACAGAGTGATTTTAGTTTAACAAATATTTGAAACTAGGAAACACTACGGTTTTTCGTCCAAAAATGGAACTCCTCATCAGTGTGCATCCCGGACCGTCAGTTCGTGCGATGCGATCTTGACAAAAAATATCTTTAGAACGTTGCAACTTTCCTCCCCCTCCCTTAGTAGAATAAGCTTTCATTTAATTATTTATTCAAAATGTCACTTTCAACTATTTGTTAAGTTTTATCTCACTGAATAAAGGTAGTCTACAAACAGTTTTTTCCTAAAATGGCTATTTGTGTTAATGCGTACTATATATGTTGTTGCCTTATGTTTGACTTGGTTTTTCACGTCTAGTCGATTAAAATCAACCCTTTGTTTAAACCGTGTAGGTCCACAATCTTCACAAAACCCTGAATTAATTTATAATCGCTTACTAACTGGGAACTAAATGCAAGGAGTAGTTCACAAAGTTACAATGAGAAGCCGTAGGCAGTCGATTTCATTTACGTCGAACCTGTCACCGACGCTGGAAGACGGTTACGAAATGTCGTGGGATGATTTAAATCAAACATGTAAGCCGTTAGATACATGAAAAGTAGTCTACAGGTTCAAAGTTTGACTGTAGTCTCAGAAGTCTCTGGTATGGTCTTGGACGAGTTTTACTAAGGGATCTGATATTATAACGGAGTAATTATTCATTGCCACCTGGTTTAGATTGTCGTGTCAATAAAATCACTTCGTGATGTGAAACATAAAATACATCTACCTCCGCAAATTCGAAGTGGAAGTTAATATTATGTTATTTATGTCATAGTCATAGTAATGGTTATTTATTAATATTTTTGGAAAACTGTGTATACGCAGAGTTAGGGCTTGCGCTGTAATCAGAAAGTACTAATATGTCAAAGTAACGAATTAGTTTAATGGTTTGTAAAGTATATATTCACCTTTCAAAGTATTGAATTGAAATGTTTGTAAGAAGTTCGTTCACACTATTTGATAAGTGAGCAATATTCTCACTTGTTTATAACGGATTCTTTTAGTGTACGATGCCAAACTGGTTAATTACTGGGAAGTAATCAGTGTTGCGTTTATTGAACGTTTGCTAGTGATCGAATTACATACATCATGTTCCAGAAGACATTACATGTATCAGGTATAGATGTTAGGTGGCTTGAAACACTACTCGTCACTCTTCAATAATCAGTATATGGAATAATAATTGTCCATGTGATAACTAGTTACGATCGTTTTAGCTCTTTCCTAATATTTACGACTGTGCGATGCTGGTTCTATGCAGTCAATATATAAACGTCAATTCCATTATTCCTTATGTTATTAACCACCGTATCTTATGAAATCATATTTCGATTAACAAAGCATATTACGGAAAGATATCTTCGTCTGTCAAAAGTGTTTGAAAACATTTCAACAGCACAAAAAAGTAAAAGAAATAATTTTGACAAAGAAATATGCTAACTAGTGACTGGCTTCAAGAGGTATATCCTGGAGTTCTAGTGTGAAGTAGTGACAAGTGGAGTTCAACGGTGTCTGTTGTGAGATAGTAACTCACTGAAGACAATGGTGGATGTGTCACTCAATTTCGTGGATTAGTTGAAGTTAGACATTAACACCATTGGATGCCAGCTCAGTGGTCTAGTGATTAAGTGCTCGCGCGCGAAACCAGTAGGTCCTGGGTTCGAGTCTCGCAGGGGGCGAGGTCATAGATGTGCATTGCTGAGTAGTCTCACAATAGGGGGGAACGGCCGTCCAGTGCTTCCAGGTTTTCCATGTTGTTCTAGCTTCAATTGACCCATGATCTTAACTATTGAAAGGAATAAATGTTTTCATTTTCTTGATTCATATATTATGCACTGCTTAAGTCAGTAAGGCATAAAGTACTATAGGAAAGAATATGATATAATTTATTATCCCCCTTTTTTAAAAAGCTATTTACACTCACTCCACATATGTAGGTGTAGAAGATACTGGTAGTAGTATGTTAAAAATTTGATTGAAATGCAAAAATATAGAATTAATTCATTATGTTCTTTTATTCTCATTAGAAAAACGGAAGTGATTAATTATCTTATAAAATTAATCACTTTAATGTTACCTTTATATTATGTTTATTTCAGAAAGTATTCATGGAGACTAAATATTTATTCAATTCAATGAATGAAGATATATTTCCTATTTCTAAGTAAAATTCATAAAAATAAGGGTCATTTAAAAAGAAATTTTCATGACGTAGCATTTTATAGTTTGTATATTGTCATTGGAATAACTTTCTATCTTCACGTGATTGAACAGTAGGCGAATTATGTCCTATTGTAAAGTGAGTATATATATTCACAAAATTATATGGTACATTTATTGTCTAGTTGTAGAATCATTTTTCTCTCACAATTCTTAGTTAATTTACATCAACTTATGATTAGACCTTTTTTTAATTGCCTGATTTTATATCATTCTGGAACAAAAAAATATTCAATACTTTGTGAGCAATATGAATGACGCAAAAAATAAACAATTAGACATTTTAATAGTTGAGATCATGAGTGAATTGAAGCTAAACCACCATGGAAAGTTTGGAAGCACTGGACGGCCATTTCGTCCTATTTTGGGACTACTCAGCAATGCACATCCACGATCCCGCCCCCGCGAGATTCAAACTCAGAACTTATCAGTCTCGCGCACGAACGCTCAATCTCGACATCACTGAGCTGACCGGCATCCAACGGTGTTAATGTCTAACTCCAACTAGTCCACGAAATTGAGTGACACATCCACCATTGTCTTCAGTGATTTACTATCTCACAACAGACATGGTTGAACTCCACTGATCACTGCTTCTCACTAGAACTGTAGGAAATACCTCTTGAAATCAGTCACTAGTGAGCATACGTTGATAAATATCGGAAGGGTTGTTTGTGTATAGTATAGTAATTTCCATAATAATAATTTCAATTCTATGTAAAAATTTGGCCATGTTTCAAATAAAAAGACTATATGATTAGCTTATAGTAATCGTCAACAAAACAACGTGTACATTAAATCTGGAATAAGTTAATCACAAATAAATTCAATTAACGTCAAACGGATATTTAGCATAAACTTATATGTAACTAAATCCAATTCCTTTATTTCGTGATCATTTCAATCAATTTATAAAATAAAATCAACAAAACACTAAACAATAGTTGATTTTATATAAAATGTGGAATTTTGTTGCAAAATGTAGAGAGAAAAAGCAGTAGTATTATGGTGCGTGCTACTTACATCGATATAAGTAGTACATAACCCGAGTAAGGAATGTAATGTCTGGCAGCAGAAAATAGGGAAGATCAAGAAAGGAAGAGCGGTAATAGAAAGTAATTAGTATGGAAATGCAAGAACAATGAATTTCGAGACAATTATTGAACATTTTGCAAATTAAGCATTATAGTATGGTTTTTCTATTTTACCAAGTAACTGTAATTTTATGCCCAATATACTTCGGTTGTTCTCACCTATGTTCTTCGCTACAGTATGACAACTAAAGTAGATTTTAGTCATTATTACCGTTGTTGATGTTCTTGTTGTTGTTGTTGTTGTGGTGGTGGTGGTGGTGTATTTTTTGTCAGTTTTCGTGTTGATGTAAAATGTACAAAAATCTGACAAACATAAATACTAAAAATATTTTTAAAAGTTAAATAGCAATCAAGGTGAATAAAAATCTTTTTTTTTTCAAAACAAACAAACAGAGCAGAAAATCAACAGGTCTGCCAATCACAAAAAAAAAACAACAACAACAACATACAATTTCATTTATTTATTTATTTATCTAATTGTTGACACATGTTAAATACAAATAAGTCAATTGAGTATTACTTTTATAGAAAACTTATTTTAATATTCTAATACTGAACTGTTAATATCTGTTGAAAGGAAAGTGAGTTCACTTATCTAGCTATAATACTAATACCCCTACTATTACTACTACTAATAATAATAATAGTAATAGTTAAAGAATAGACAATAGCAATATAAATAGAAAGAAATATTATGTGTGCGTGTGAGTTTGGTAAATACATTGATTTTATAATGATAATCATAATCATAAATGTTATCTATGAATTTTAATATCCGGTACAAAGTCTTCAATGTATTTTCTATTCATAAAAATTCAATCATCCAAAATAAAAACCACACATAGATAGTTTCATATAATAATCATTCATTGGTAGATATTATTATTATAATTATGATCAATGTAGGATTTTGGGAGATTATGTTAAATTCAATATATAGACTACAATATACTCAATTCATTATAATAAAGGACAGGAAATACTTTTCGAAGTGTTCATTATTTTCATAGTTGAATGATTTATTAAAATTGATTTATCTTAAAATCAGCTCTTTTTTTTCCCCTTATTTTAACTATTAAATGATAAATGTTAAAAGCGTGCAATATATGAAAATGGAGAAATTAATTATTTTAATGATTGTATATGTATAGTTGACTACTTCAACGATATCATTTACAATGTATAATAGTGTTTTATGATTATTATGATCAAATTTAAATTCAACAATACATGTGAAAACATATAGGTTTAATACCGATGTTAAAACATTTTTGATTTAACTGAAAATAATCATCAGTAGTAGTCAATGAATTAGGTTAATAGTTCATTAACTAATGTGCCATTTTAAACAAATGATTTACTCTATATACATCCTACCTTTAGATTTATATTTTATTAATAATATGTGCTGATTAGTGGACTGGATTCAAGAGGAATATCCTGAAGTTCTAGTGTGAAGCAGTGACCAGTGGAGTTCAACCATGTCTGTTGTGAGATAGTAACTCACAGTTGAAAATGGTGGATGTGTGGTTCAATTTCATGGATTAATTGAAGGTAGACATTAACGCCATTGGATGCCAGCTCAGGTGCTTAGAGATTATGCGTTCTTGCGCGAAACTGATAAGTCCTGAGTTTGAATCTCGTGGGGGCGGGATCGTGGATGTGTATTGCTGAGTAGTTCCATAATAGGATGAAACGGCCATCCAGTGCTTTCAAGTTTTTCATTGTGTTCTAGCTTCAATTAACTCATGATTTTACTATAATATCCACAAAGACTCCTTCTGATACTAAAATAGAATAAAAGTTTGTTAAAATGTAGAGAGATATTTTTGTTGTATTATTCATCTGAAATTATTTCAAGTTTACAATCATTTCGTTTAGAGTTATGATTATATCCAATCACTGTTAAGTGTAGTGCACAAAAAATATAATGCACGACGAAACCTTAGCTCAGATTCCGTGAAAATCCATTCTTTTTTATAGACAATCTAACGCATGTTAATCAAAGAATAGTAAACAGCTAGGACAATAAATGGTTCCTTATATAATGTTGATTAATACTTTCGCTGTGATAGTTATACTATGTAATTATCCTGTCCATGTTTCTGAGGCTTTACTAAGACATATTTATGAAACTAAACTGTAGTGAAATAAACTAAATGTTTACTCATTTTGCTCTTAGAATTGAATTAAGTTATGAATATTATACTCAATTAATCATGAATTACATTTGAACTAGTGTGAATCACCATGTTTTTATGCATGCTTTTATTGTATGCTGCGTATGATAACTAAATTTCAAGTCTGTTTTAAGGTGAAACGTTTTTTTAAGCGTTAATATAAAGTTAATAACAACATAGTAATAAAGAGTTAAACAATTTCCCAATACTACTTACTTTAAGTCATATCCTTAAGAAACTATAACTCAAGAATTTCATAAGTAAAATGACTTTTAAGCAATATAAATTTAAACTAATAGTAAATTCAGGATTTTTCTCCATCATAATCTAATGTTACTTACTTACTTATGCCTGTTACTCCTCGCGAAGGAACATAGGCCGCTCACCAGCATTCTTCATCCAACCCTGTCCTGGCCAATTCTTTCCAAATCCTTCCAGTTGTTATTCATCCTATTCATATCTGATTCTATTTCCCGAAGTGACGTTGATATTGGTTGAAAGTTGTTTTGAGTTCCATATGTTCTTCAATTGTAGGAATGCGTCCCTTGCTTTGCCAATCCTCGTCTTTACGTCTGCATCTGAACCTCCACGTTCATCGATGATGCTTCCCAGGTATGCGAAGGATTCTACATCTTCCAGAGTTTCGCCACCAAGAGTGATTGGATTGCTGTTCTTCGTTTTGAATTTGAGGACCTTGGTTTTCCCCTTGTGTATGTTGAGGCCTACTGATGCAGAGTCTGCTGCTACACTGGCTGTCTTTATCTACATTTTTTCGTGCGCATGTATAGATTCAAAATAAAAAATAGGATGTACCAGACAATACTAAAGCTCTATAAAATAATGTATTGACTTTTACCATATATATATAAAGATAGATAGATAGATATAGATATAGATATGACCTCATATGTCAGATTAAAACAAATAAGATTTATCCAGGTTAATTTAAACAAGATTTTGTTGTCTTTTTTATTTGTTTTGACATATTCCGCCTAATATAATAATGATCATTATTGACACATTCATTAATGCAGTAAACTATGCGGTCATCATCATGTTTATATATATCACATTTAAGAGACATGTATCCACATTTCTTGTTATATAATCATACAAATTCTTAAAATTAAAAAAATATATATCTATTTCAGTCAAAGGATAACTTGAATGAATAAATAAAAATATACACAAAACATTATAATTACCAGTAGGAAAAGCTGATTCTATTATCTATTACTTGGCAAAATCAACGATTGTCATTAAAATATTCTCTTTTATGTTAATGAATATTCATTGTTTATATGTTAGTTACTTACATAAATTTTTTACATTATGTCGTTGAAATAAATTAATAATGCCCTTTTTAAATAGAAATTTAAATGGACTAACAATCTACTTTTAAGAATAATGATGCCGTTTGATAATATAAGCGAAATATTATTATTATTTATAATCTTGTTATTTGCCCCACGGTTATCCCAAATGTTCTAACTTATTTACTTACGCCTGTTACTCCAAATGGAGCATAGACCACTGATCAGCATTCTCCAACTCATTCTGTCCTAGGCCTTCCTTTCTAGTTCTATCCAATTTTTGTTCAGTCTTCCCATGTCTGTCTCCATTTCTCGACGGAACGTATACTTTGGTCTTCCTCTCCTCCTTTGGCCTTGATGATTCCATGTGACGGCTTGCCTTGTGACGCAGTTGGGTGCTTTTCTTAATGTGTGTCCTATCCACTTCCAGTGTTTCTTCCTGATTTCTTCCCCCACTGGAATCTCACTGAATCCCACAGAAAGCATTAACTCCTTCAATATTATAAATACTCCTAACTGGCAAGTTCCATCAAACAGCATACCTATATTCGGAGTATTTTGTTGATTTCTTCTAATTATCTAAACTACTAATATTGTTTGAAATAATTCAAAAGATTCTCAGCAAATCAAACTATAATATCATTTCTACAATGAATTTTCGTAATAAAACTTTTATTGTACCTCCAGCTGATATAAAAATTTAAGAATCAAAATACATGTCGTTTATAGACTATTCTGTCTTACTCAATATTATCAATATTTCTTAGACTAAGATATATATATATAAAGTAGTATTTAGATGGTGGTTGGAGGTAGTCGGCAGAAAACCCTGGACCAACCACCATCTAATCTCACAATAGTGCATGCAGTGTCGAGTCACCTAGACTGGTGGCCACATTGCAACATGGTCGATAGCATTCGATTTGCACTAATAAGGACTAGACACGCATGACATTGATCGCCACCCGGTGATCATGCAATTGTGAAAGTAGTATTTAATTTAATAACTAAATATTAGTTATAAGACTGATCAATTGCATTCTTAAATAACAATGGGAAGATACATCAATAAAACAACATCAAATGAACTAAATATTAATATTTATAATAATTTTCTACTTATTTAAACTTAAACAATTTTTTTAAGAAACGTATTATTTGGTTAACAACCATGAAAATAATTTTTTTAGAACATTACATTCTATTTCCTACATAAATAAATATTATTTTTTATTTTTGTATTTTGTCTCATCTAATGAAAAATCTAGCCATACTTTAATTTGATTGGTTAAAATCTTAATCTTAACTAATAATTTGATTGGTTTAAAATGAATGAATAGATTCACATAAGAAATTAACTACACTGGAGGTAAAAATAATAATTAAAAAATATTAAAATAAAAAAAAATAAATAAAAATAAAAATAAAACAAATAATGAAACAATTATGATATTAGACTTTAATCAATCATTACACTATCAATGATGTTTTATGTATCATTCATTTTTCACTTCAACCAAACTAAGTTATCAATGTATTCTAAACAAACAATCTGAGATAGTTTTGGGTTTTTGTTGGTTTCAACTGAATACTATCGTTATTAGTGAATAGAAAATCTTTAATTTTAACATTTTATATCATTAAACATTATTGAATCATTTATTAATTTTTTTTTCTACAAAACAAACAAACAAACAAACGGGTATATATTTTGAATTCAATACGAATGATATCAAATGAGTAACAATGTGGAGATTTTTGTAAATAATCATAGAGTAAATCAAAAATTTGGAAGTTTAAATTATATAAAATTTGTAAAACATAAAAATAAATTATTATATTATGAAATTCAACCATTGGAACATTTAATAAAACAGAATTCTATTTGGAATATAAATAAAACATTAAGAATATTTACACATTTTATTATATTGATTTATATTTCTGAAAATATTACCACAGTTAATACACAATGGTTTAATTTGGATGTCATTAAATCATATTTAAATATTACAAGTAAGTTAAATTATGTATATGATCTTTTTTCGAATAGATAATAATCATAGAAAGATAAATTAATATTAAGTAGTATAAAGATTTATAGCTGAATATATGAATCCCATTCTTATACATGAATGAAAATAGCTTTATCGAATATTACAGTTGACAAAAATTAAAAGCATTTGTTACGATATAGTCAGTTACTCTGAGAGTTTTAAAATACCTTCAATGTATATAGTAATTTTAGATCAATATATTCTCTTCGATATTCATTGTGTACAATTACTAGTTATCAATGATGGGGTATTATGGTGAATGATCAATGAGTATTGACTTTTATTAATCATCGTAAATGTTATGTCTGTGAAATGGCTTAATTAAATTATGCTTTGTACTGAGACCTCTCATCCTATGACAATACTGATAGCATAAAGACTGGTAATATGGATTTATTTGACATTGAAAAGCAAAATGATATATGAAAATACTGCATTTTCTCCCATTTATTTTCAGTCACATCAGATTAACAGCCAGTTTTTGCGTAATTTGAAATGGGTATTAATTAATATCAATTAATCAATAACTTACTGAGTAAACACATTGATCTTATCATACAATTCAGCATCTATCATTAACAATAGATATTACTAACTGATTGAATAATATTGTTAATGTTTCAAGATATGATTTCACATTACAGATTATTGGGAGAAAAATTAACTTCTTACATCATTCAAACACTAAGTCACTGCTCACCATATTAATAAAACAGTATGTTTCAGTAACACAAAACAACAAATTGTCTAACACTGTAATATTAATTTTAGTTGGAATTGTTTTTGATTGCCATTTTTCAAAGTTGTGTTACTGTTTTTTATCGGTACTGATTTAGTTAAATAAGAAAGATTAGTTCAGCGAAGAGTTCTATTTTCATCAAAAGATAGATAGAGAAATTATAATTGGGAAATGATGGCTCAGCATGATAAGATAAAATGTTGAAATAGAGATGATCATTCCGATTACACTACAGGATGATAATAATTACAATAATATTGATAATAACCTTCGGTTAGATATTGTGACAGTAAGGTTAAATCAACAAAGGTATTTAAAAAATTTTTTATAAAGCAAGGACAGTTTAATAAGCGTTTGATTGTTAATGGCTTAAGTATTCACCAAAAATAGATAGGGAAAATTATCAATGGGGATGGTTGGCTCAGTATGATAAGATAAAATGTTGGAATTGAGATTAAATGCAATCAGAATGATTGTAGAAGCAGAATGAACCAGTTATAGGTAGAGGATTTAAGGGGAAGATGGAAGGTGAAGCAGATGTCTGTAAAGGAAGAAGAGTATGAGAAAGAGAAAAAAAGACTTTAGGACCATGGTAGAAGAAGAAGTTGTACCAGATTCTTTTCTACATACAATTCTGGTTTTTCCAGATGTATGGCTAATGCTTCGGCACTGCAAAAAAGAGGCAGTGTAATTGTCTTTGGAAGACTTCTACTTACCTTGTAGATGAATTTGAACGCAGAGTCTATCTTGATCGATTGACCTGTGTTCACAAGGTGTTTGATTACTGAACCTCATATTGAGCGGTTGTCTCTTCTTTTCAGCCACGCCGGACAATGTTCTTGAATTCTTTTGGATAAAGCACGCATTGAACGACCTATATATTTAGTTCCACATGAGCAGGTAAATTGGTAAATGCATTATGGTCTTAACGTCTTATAAATTTTTTTCGTTTTCTCTTTCTTCACATTTTTCTTCCTATACAGCCATCTGCTTCACCTTTCACCTTCTCTTTTTATCTTCTACTCCAAGGGGTTAATTTCTGTTTCTACGATCATCACGATTACATTTATTCTCAATTTCAACAATTTATCTTATCATACTGAGCCATCCTGTCCCAATGATAATTCCCCTATTTTTGATGAATACTTAAGCCATTACCAATCAAACGATTATTAAACTTTCCTAAAATATCTTTGTTTATTCTAACTCACTGTCACCATGTCTAACCAAAGCTTATTATCAATATTATTGTAATTATTATCATCCTGTAAAACAAGTATATATATATATATATATATATATATATATATATATATATTTGCGATCGTACAGCTTTGAAAATGAATTCGTCGAAAATGGAAGTCTTCGCTGAACTAATCTTTCTTATTTATTGTCTTAATAAATGATTAAATTATCAATGTGTCATAGTTACCAATATCCTTATGAAAAGAAAAAAATTGTTTACTATTCCGTTAATTTGAATATTTACGTAATCTCACAACAGTAAAACAAATTTAAATTTTAAATAAACGGGCTTAGTTTATGTCACAAGTTGCACATACACATAAATGACTAAATAAAATAATTTCAATAGTTAAGATCATAAGTCATTTGAAGCTAGAACATCATGGAAAACCTGAAGGCACTGGAAGGCCGTTTCGTCCTATCGTGAAACTTTTCAGTAATGAGCGTCCACGACCTCACCTCGCAGGATTCGAACCCAGGACCTATGAGTCTCGCGCGCCAGCACTTAACCACTAGACCACTGACATGACCGGCATCCAACAGTGTTAATGTCTATCTCCAACTAATCCACAAATCTGTGCCACACATCCACCATTGTCATCTGTGAGTTACTATCTCATAACCCTTTATCAGACTAATAAAATTAAAAAAACAAAAACATAGCATATTTGATAAACAAATATTTGTAATATTCTTTTAAAGTGTCCATAGTTTATATGACAATAAAAAAAATTAAGTATAGGACAATACTATTAAATTATTATTATTATTTTGTGTGTGTGTGTTTATTTTAATAAATGGAAATTAAATTATTATAAATGTTTTCGATAATAATCATCAATTATTAGTCTATTTTAAAACAATATTATATTACTTAATTCATCGCACGAATTCGATAATCACATATACATATATAAACATATTTGGCACATCATAATACGTTACCTGGTTACGTAAAAATAAAATAAAAATACTTCAATAGATATATGTATGTATAGTTCATGCTTACAGTATGATTGAGTTATGCTAACCGAAAATATAATATAATACTCTAAATAGTGAGAAACTTAACAATATAATAAATATTAAGAAGTTTAATATAATTGTATTTACTTACATAAAATGAAAATGAATAGAAAGTAGTAGTAATACAAAAAGAGAAAACGATATCGAAAAGAATAAATAGTGTCTGTATAATAAATAAATAAACAGGGTCATATCAATGATGAGGGAGTATTCATGTATATATATATATATATATATATATATATATATATATATAGAGAGAGAGAGAGAGAGATTGCTTATTTCTATATTGACGCCCTGAAATTCGTTAAACGTTACTGTACTTATAATTTTTTTTAAAAAATCGATCATAAAAAGACCCATATTTTTTATTTAAAAAATTTTTTTTTATTATAAACAAACTAAAAAATAAAATTAAAAGTATCTTAATTAAGTTGAGACTGTCAATCTTGTTTTATTTACTTATTATTAAATATTTGAATAATGGGTTTAGTCAGACAGCCAGTTGGCTACAATGTAAGACTAGGCACATATATGCATCAGTCCAAGTTGCCATACCTCATTAACACAACAAGATGGACACCACATTCATAAAAGTAGGTAATTCAGTTGTAGTAATATATAAAAGAAAGATTGCAATAAGGATATAGTACAGGAAGAAAGAATTAGTTCGTAGAAAGAAAGATATGAAGTAATTTTAATCTCTTAGTTTAAGGAAAGACAGAGAGTGTATACACCCATGCCATTGTGATGGATTCTCAGCCATGTCGCCCAGAGTCTCCAGCCATTCGATACGATAGTCACGCGGACCCCAACCAAGTAGTCTGCATCTATCAACATGGCTTGGACTAGAAGTTAGTGACTTCAAGGACTGATGCCACGTTTTGGTTTGTCCTCCCTCAGCTTTCTTCCAACCATCCCGAACACCGGTTAGCATTGCACGTCGTGGTAACCGGTGTTCAGGCATACGTAACACGTGGCCCAACCATCTCAGACCATGAAGATTCACAACCTCATCAACTGATTTACCATCATTCCCTAATACCCTGCGTCAAACCTCACTATTACTTACCCGGTGATCTCGGCAGACGCCAGCAATATTTCTAAGACATCTATGGTCAAATACTAAAAGCTTACGAGTATTTTCTACTCTTAATGGCCATGTTTCGCTGCCGTAAATTAAAACAGAACGGACTGCCGCGCAGTATAATGGGTTGATTTTTTTTATATTTTTATATTTAGATATTTGATTTTCTTTGATATAATAGTTAATTTTAATGATTATCAGAAGGGGTTTTGTGGAGATTTTAGAAATTTCACTGATTGTATTATAATGAATTAACCCACTATATTTGAATTACATAAATTGAAGATCAATTCAATTGAAGATCATTTTATCAAATAAGATCGGTTGACAGTTTAGTTGATAATCTCATTGTTTTGATAATTATTTAAATGTTAGAAAATATGTGAAATAATAATATTATATGTATAAGGTTGTAGAAATTGTTAAGTTTTGATTAAGATCATGTATAGAATAATGTAACACCACCATTAAAAACCTGAAAACATCATTCTCAATCAAACTAAACAAACTTCACAACACCGTACTGACAATTATCATGTGCTCACTAGTAACTAACTTAAAGATGAATTTCCTGGAGTTCTAGTGAGAAGCTGTGACCAGTGGAGTTCAACTGTGTCCGGTGTGAGACAGTGACTCACTGAAGACAGTGGAAGATGTGTGGCCCGATTTCCTGGATTGATTGAAGTTAGACATTGACACCGGTAGATGCCGGCCATGTCAGTGGTTTAGAGATTATGCGTTCTTGCGTGAGACCGATATGTCTTGGGTTTGAATCTCGGAAGGGGATCATGGATGCGCTCTGCTGAGTGGTTTCATACTAAAACGTGTCTACCATTCAGTGCCTTCAGGTTTTCAATGATGGTCTTACATTGATTTATTGGTAGTCTTGAATAACACTATTATATTTAGTGAATTGTCTACTGTCTTATTTGTATTGTTTCAGTCTTATTTTTTCAAATTTTCTTGGATCTTCTGTTGATTTTAATATAACCTCCGTTAATAAATTTGACTACCTAGTTACACCAGCCATGATCTGTCACAGTGCAGTGTTCCTTGGAATAAATTTTTAAAGAAGTTTTTCTAAATGTATAGAGTTTGAGCAACACGTTGACAGACTTTAATAATTGCGTTCTGATTTGTATTAAGTATTAGCATAACCATTCTAGAGATTTCAAATAACTATGATATCGCGGAAACTTTTCATCTTTATTTCATAATCAATATCATGCAGTAAACACTATCTCAAATAAATAATTAGAGCAGATGACTCAGTATTCTTTAATGCCTTCATTTATAGTATAGAATAATATGCCCCTAAACTATGAGAAAACTAATGAGGAAGAATGTATTTGTAAAATCTCAGCGAAAGAATTTGAAGTAAATCCAACACTCTTCCTCTTTAATGTCTCATATTAACTCGGCGCCCAAACATTGTGAAATTATTCGTTCAAATTTAGACGAAAGTTCTTCTTTATAAGAAAACTAGTTATAGTAAATATTTCGTTTTGTTTACAATCCTTAAACACGTGTCATTAGTTGTCATCTTATTATGTTACACTGCTGATCATAGGCAAGTATAACGTTCTGTAACAGTTTGATTACAATAAACATTAGTTATACATCATTGAAATAATCTTTAAAAACTTTTTCTTTATTCAATCAATCAAGTTTAATTATGTATCAATGATATAAAAAAAACTTTTATCACCATACTATTTTCAATAAATTTTACTGAAATTAAGTTTAAGTCAATCTAAATATCGTAAGTTCAATCCCTGATAGTATTGAGCATTTTCATACCATGATGAAACAGCTGGTCAGCTGAATTCCAACTCAGATCAACTTATAATAAATACAACCTAAAAAATTCACTTAGATTCCTTAAAACCTCATTAGCTCAATTCATTCTCTTTTACAAGCTCTGTGTACATGATTATTCTTGTAAGAAATCAGATATATCCTATGGTTATCTATATATGTTCAGTACGAATGTATAAATCGTTTTGTCTTTAAAATATACATAAAGTTTTAATATTATGTATTTCTTATCATAATTTAATTCAAATGTTAGTCAGTCAAAATTTGTTTTGATTTTGCATTGATTTTTTAGCTAATTTTACAAATAGTTTTCAATGTATAATTGAAAATAAAAAACAAATTCAAATATAGTCTGTTAGTAGGAAATGTCTAAAATAACTTCCGGTTAACTAATTACAAATATGGTTATTTTTTTTTAGCTAGATCAAAGAAATAAATGAAGAAAAAACACAGATATTCTAGACTTTAATTGATTTCTAATCGATTGTTTAATCAAGAGTAAACGGTACTATTTATGTAAATTTATAATTTATGTAATGATTTTGTCAATTCATTTTTTTGCCCCTCAAAATCCCCCTCTATCAATATGTATACATTTATGGAATGGTGTGGTGTTTGTACGAACTAATGATACATTTATACTTGTTGAATGCTTGATTTCGAATTCCAAATACAATACATTCGTTTGTGTTTGTGTCGTAATTCTTGATTCATTTGAGTTATTTCTGGGATTCTTAGTTTGTACTATAATTTAAATACTTTCAAATATTATAAAAGGGTAATAGAACTAAGCAATATTGTATGATGAACATTAATCAACAATTAAAAACACGAAGTTCAGCGAAGGGATCTCTTTTTCTACGAGCGCTTAACCACTAGACCACTGATCTGGCTGGCATCAAACGGTGTTAATGTTTAACTTTAAATAATCCACGAAATTTAGTGACACATCTATCATTGACAACAATGAATTACTATCTCCATGGTGGGCTAGTTTCAATTGACTCATGATCTCAACTGTAAGAATTTATTATCAAACTGTATAATCGTATATATATTAAGTCTTTTGGTTAAACTGCTAATTCCATGAGGAAATATGAACACAAATAACTAAGATGACGTAATAGAAAGATTATGATACTAGATTATGTAATACGAATAATAGACAATAGATTTAGATTTAGTGAATGTAATAAGATGAATAAAATGTTTTTGTTACAATAATTAAAGGATATAGAGGTGTAAAAATAAGTAAGGTGATATGGTGAATATTTATGGATAAAATAATGTGGATATAAGACATAAGTGAAGGGGAATACAGTACTACTACTACTAATAATAATAATACTGATAATAATAATAGAATAATAGTAATATTAATTAATTAAAGTCAAGGTAAAGATAACGATAAGATCTTTTAATCATCTTACTATATTAAGTAAATTTATTGTTATGATTGGCATGACGTAATCTGGTGTTATAATCTCTTTTATTACGTCATCTTGGTTATTTGAGTACACATTTTCTCATGGAATTAGTACTTTAACAAAAAATTTAATATATATACGATTGTACAGGTTGATAATCAATTTATGGAAAAAGAGATTCTTTCGCTGAAATTCGTGTTTTAAATTTTCTAACGTTTAAATGGGAATTATCTGTCAATTTCCCAAAATCTCCACAAACCCCCTCTGTTAATAATAATCTAGTCACTAGTGACTGACTTCAAAAGATACTCCTGGAGTTCTAGTGAGATATGATTACCAATGGAGTTCAACCAGGTCTGTTGTGAGATATCAGCTCACTGAAGACAATGTTGTACGGTGGCGCAATCTCGTGGATTGGTTGAAGTTAGACATTAACACCATTGGATGCCTGTCAGCTCACTGGTCTAGTTGGTTAAGCTCCTGGCACGAGACTGATAGGTTCTGGGTTCGAAACTCACGGGGTGTGAGATCGTGGATGAGCAATGCTGAAGAGTCCCATAATAGGACGAAACAGCCACCCAGTGCTTCCAGCTTTTCCACTGTGGTCTAGCTTCAGTTGACTCGTGATTTCAATCTGTGAAATTACTCAAAAAGTTTTAAAAAATTTTTTTCTTTAACCTACCATAAAAATATTTACTGTTTACTCATGTAACTAATTGAATATTAATCTCTACTGGACACGTTTTTGTCAATCAATTAAGTTGAACTAGTTAATTAACTTGGGAATAAAATATTTTTCTTAATTATTATTTTTATTACTCTATCATAAAAATACTTTGTAGAGTAGTAACACTTCAGTCTGGAGATAATAAAAACACACAGATTTAATTATATTTATCTATTTTTTTCTATGTAATACAAATATCTGGTTAAATATCAATAATGATACTGTAAAAAATATGCCTCATTAAAATTATAAAAAAAAGAAAAAAAATTATTTGTGATAATAATTACTGTCTATGGAATAACTTCAGAGTGTCTTCTTTTTCTCAAAAAAAGAAAGAAAATAAACTCATTTATTATTTTCAAAAGGGGTTTTGTGGACATTTTAGTAATTTCACTAGTTGAAATCATGAATCCATTGAAGCTAGAACATCATGGAAAACCTGGAAGCACTGGACGATCGTTTTGTTCTAGTATGGGAGTCCTCAGCAGTGAGCATCCACGCAGGATTTGAGCTCAGAACCTATTGGTCCTGCGCTCGAGCGCTTAAGCACTAGGCCACTAAGCTGGCCGACATCCAACGATGTTAATGTCTAACTTCAAATAATTCGCGACCGTACACCATTGTCTTCAGTGAGCTGATATCTCACAACAGACCTGGTTGAACTCCACTGATAACGGCTTGTCACTATTTACTAGAAAAACATTAAATTTCTATCAAATAATTGAGATGATCATTATTAGATTCTACGATATGGAACCTGATGATTTAGTATAGTTTCTATTGAATAATATCAAATTGAAATGATAACTAAGAAGAATTCAAATTAGTCATAAATTTATAAGAAATTTCGTTTAGGTTAGGGATGAATAGTTTTACAATATTTAGGCATGGAGTTGGTGTAAGATATAAAAGGAAGAATGTATTAGCAAAATCTCAAAGATTAAGTCTGAATTTAATCCTACGTTTTGCTTGTCAAGTTTTTAAAAGGAAATCTAATCAAATATGTTTGATTAGATTAAAAATGCAGGACAGAATTCCTATATTACTAGTTAATAAATCCTTTCTTATTTAAATGTATCTATACATTATTTTGGTATTTGCTTGATTAAAGTACGACAGTATACTAAAGCATTGCAGAGATTATTGTGAACGCTTTATCATTCAATTAATTATCAACAAAATATTCATCGTAATCTAAGCATATGCGTTCTGTAATCATTTAGTATAATATTCACCACCCAACGATAACTTATAAAATTAAGACATATTAAATTCATAGATGCATATAGTTTACGTTAAGCAATGCATTATGTGATTGTTTTCAAGATTCTTATAATAGTCACAAAACGTTAAATACATTCCGAGCTACTTACTTTTGAGTAGTATTTTCTTGAGTTATTTCCATAACATGTTCATATTTTCCGATCGATTACGTATTTTGTGAGAATACTTGTGAGGGATGTACTTCCATTCTAAACACAATTTTCGATGGACATGTTCAAAAAATCTTGATGACACTCTTCTTTTAATCTTTTTCATGTACTTTCTCCTAAAAACACATGTAAATTCATACATAGATATAAGATCTCATAATGGCAATGATTCACTGTTGGTTGATTTAATGAATATTCATTATGTTATATTAAAAAGTGTTGGAGCTCTCAGAAAAGCCTTTTAATGGTTGGTTTATCTGACAAAATATACAAAAGCAAGTCACATATATTGAAAAACGTTTTATTAAAACTGGTTGTCTGGGGGAATCTTTTGTGAAATCAGTTGAAATAATTATAGAAAGGCACAAACAATCAGTGGTTACGGTTGGCATAATTAATAGATGAAAATTCAAGTAGAATTGACAAAACCAATAAAACAGTGTTTAGAAGGCAAGTACTAACACAAAACACAACAGAACTTGGATATGTCTTGAATGTTACGAATGCGTTATAAATATTTAACCGCTGCTATTACTTCTTCTTTCAGGAATCACTGTCGTCAATCTCTTTCAACTTAACTTTTTTTACACATAGAGAAAGTGTGAGAAATCCCTCGTTGTCACGGTGAATAACTAGAGTGATGTGAAATGTAATGCCCTTACTTTATCCTTACAATTTGGACTTACTTCCTTAGTTATTTGCACCTGTTAATCCTCGTGATAGAGCATAGACCATCCACCAGCGCTCTCCATCAAACCCTGTCCTGAGCAATCTTTTCCAGTTCTTCTCAGTTGCTATTTATCCTTTTCATATCTGCTTCCATTTCTCGACATAGTGTGTACATCGGCCTTCCACTTTTCCGCTTCCCTTCACGATTCCTTGTAAGCGCATGCTTCGTAATGCAGTTTGATGAATTCCGTAATGCTTGCCCTATCCACTTGCAACGTTTTTTCCTACTTTCCTCTTTAGCTGGAAGCTGGATCATCCTTTCCCACAGAATGGTGTTCTTGATGGTATCCATCCAACGGATATTGAGTATCTTGGGTTCAGAAATCAATATGTGAATAATGTATATTCTTTTCTATGCATATTGCTAGCAATAACACTGTCTCAGATTAAGCGTTTTTTCTAACTTATACAGTGAAACATCGTAAACATTTCACAAAACGCATCTGAATAAGTTATAAAACTAATAGGCATAATGATATGTTAAAACAAACAAGAAAACAGATAATTTGTTGGAATATCTAGATGTCAGGAACAAGTAGCCCAGATATTCAAACAAGCCGCCTTGTACAAATATCACATACTAATGAGATAGAATAGAAAATAAAAGATAAACAATTAACAAATTTTATTTAAAAAAAGGTTTCATTTCACAGTTCAATACCGATTGAAAAATAATTATTAAAAATGAACGTTTTTAAATTGATTCGATGTGGGTAGAATAAAAAGAAAAAGAAAAAAAAGTCAACAATTTTATTTAATTGTACGAAAAGATTTGCTTGTTTTATTTCTCTCTCTCATAATTGACATGACAACATAGTGTTAAGTGTTTTATTGTGATTCCGCAAGACTAATTTAAATGTAAAGTATGAAAATCACAGTTTATTCTAACCACCACATACATCGATTATCTTCTATTTTTTCCAATTAACAATATGATTCACGATATATTTTGAAATGTAATAGGTTTGTTCAATGGTTTCTGTTATTATAAATGTTTAATCAACTAACCACTTGACAATTATCATAAAATCATATACATATTTTGCTTCATTTAGTGTAGAATAGATTATACTGAGATAGTATTGTTTTCTTTAATGACATAATGTTCCTTTTTATTCTACTCAAATCTATATCATGTACTGTGAAACAATGTTTTCTTCATAGAATAGTTCATGGTATTTCTAGTCTTTGTAATATGAAACTTTATGAAATATGAAAACAATGATAAATTGAATGATACATGTTACGACATATAAGTAGTGTTTATAGATCACTATATGTAAAACAGTCTTAATATAAGTAGGTATATCTGTTGAGTTTCATCAGAGACTAATAAGAAAATGAGAAAAGTATAATTATCAGGAGGGGCTTGTGGAGATTTTATAAATTTCACAGATTGAAATCATGAGTCAATTAAAGCTAGACCACCATGGAAAACCTGGAAGCATTGGACGGCCGTTTCGTCTTAGTATGGGACTCAATGGTCTAGTTGGTTAAGTGCTCATACACGAGACTGATAGGTCTTGGGTTCGAATCTCACGAGGTGCGGGATCGTGGATGCTCACTGCTGAGGAGTCCCATACTAGGACGAAACGGCCGTCCAGTGCTTGAAGGTTTTCCATGGTGTTCTAGCTTCAATTGACTCATGATTTCAATCTGTGAAAAATATAATTAAGTGCAATTTTAGTCGATCTCAGATTGTATTATGATATCACATTCAAGTAATTCCTTATAATTCGTGATTAACCACAAATGTTAGTAAATTATAATCATATATAACATTCATGCGTAACGTAAAACGCATAATAACATACTTTATTATAATTATTATGAACAGGAATAATAGAACTACTTGTATGGACGGTCAAAATGGCTTATGCAAAATGTAGAATTATCAAGAAAGTTAAAATAGCTTAACAGTCACATGTTGTCTGATTTATTATCATCTGTCCATGAGTTTGAATAAGTATACAACTTCGTTTATTTTGTAGAACAGCATAAATATTGTTAAAATATACCATTCAGGATGTAGGAGATCGGTAATTACAATTAAGAACATTGATCTTATTGTTTGAAGTGTAAAACTCAGATGTATTTTCTAAGCATTCCATATCGATTGATTACTTCGTATTATGATAAGAAATTAAGTATGCTTATCATGTTTAAACTCAAAAGATATTAAAACATAAAAATTCATATTTCTCCAATCTATATACTTAAAATTATGAGAAAGATTTTAGGAAATAAAAGAATCTTCATAAATGATAGATTAAGTGTTGACTGAATTCCTATAATTATTTATAAGACATATGTATTCCTACTAACAAACAAACACTGAAATTCTTTATGAAACTGTTTACAATAAAATGCAACATAATTCTACTGGAAAGGGTTCAACTTATCAAGATTTTAAAGACTGTATATTTGAACTGATAAAATCATGAAACAGTTTACTAATAGTCTATATTATGTTAACAAGTGATTATAGTTTTATTGTTCTATTTATTCAATCAGCTTAGTAAATATGAGTTCGTTTTCATAGTGTCCATTGAAAAGAGTGAAAGACAGGAAAAGTCAATCATCTTATCGGATATTAAAAAAACTTTAACAGTATAGTGAAAAATTTTTAATGATAAAAGATAGTTCAAATAAAGTTTTTAAACTTGCATTTTATAAAATAACTATAGGATTGTACATTAATCAACATTTTATATGAATATGTATTGTTTTGTGCTATAAAGGCTATATCTAGGCAACCCGCACAAAATACTAGGACTGTTCAAATTTTAGCCCAATAGATCAACAACAAGATAATCCAATTCAAATTGAATTAAAACTCATTCCCACCGAACAAGGTGGTTGGCTATCTGAACACATAAGCTAAGTAGATAACGCAATGACATTCGAAATTAATTGTATTCCATTCGAGTCAAGGAGTAATATCAACTTTGGGATGTAGGCAAACTTATCTGACTAGTCTCAAATAAGACAATATACATGTCTCAGATTCCATTTCTATCCACATTCTATCTATTTTCTATCAACTCTGTTCATATTCCTATCTATTTATGTATAAACTATCACAGCTTAAATAATAATTTTACTCCGACAGTTAGACTTATTTTAGTCAAAATAATGGATCGAATAATTGTTTAGTGATATTGAACACATTCAATCGTTTGATTTTGTAAGGTTAGTATGACAATGATGCTTGATCATAAATCTAATACATGGAAACAGATTTATTAATGAACGGATATCAAAAGTAAATAAAAACAAATTATCAATAAAATAAGTCTTTTTAAGTAATGGCAATGAAATATGGTTAAAAGTTATTGAAAGCTGAATATAATTATTAAACAAGGACTTTGTAGGTCATTCACCAATCTATAAAATCGAAGTATACTTTTAAAATTATTATTCATTCAAAGTATCAGGTCACAATAACAAATAAATAATAAAAAACTATAAGTTAAGCATACTTCAAAGCCTTAAACTTATGGATATTACTATTATACAAGAAGGAATTGAAATCTAGTAAAACAACTAATCATTGATCTTTGATTTTGTGAAAGTTCATCTTTAAAGAATATATCTATACATTTTATTAACAAATGCCATTTCAACAACAAAACTGATTCATCGAACTTCAACATAATGAACAATCATTTCATCAAAGCATTTTATGCAATTAATTAGTTTTACGAACATTCGTAGAATAAAAAGAACTATATGAGATTAAGTGATTTTATCTCATTTTTTGTACTCTATATCGTTTACATACGCATTCATTTGTACAACATAAGTAGTGTTTTAGAGATGTAATTCTGTGTAAATACCTTGACAATGTCTTTTAAATTAGTCGTTATTCTACTTTGCAACTAAAACTTATTGACATAACAAGATTTTAAGGTTTACTTGACACTGAAATAATAATTGAATCGTTACTATCCTCTTCTTTCTTTTTTCTCTCACTATGAAAATATGACCCTTATAAACATTCCTTGTCTTTCATTTAATCAAAATATTACTTTTATTATTCATCACAGTTACAATTTGTTCCTAATTAGTGATTATTTCAGATTACTTAATAAAATATTGGACTTTTTATTAATTTATTCATTAAGATACTTGCATTTTCTCATCGACTATTCCATCTATTATCACCATTGTTATTACATATTTCCCAAAGTGTATTACTTCATCTACCGTAGTCATAAAAATTTACACATATTTCATGTATTTGATTGCATCATAGTCTTTCACACTATCCCTCAATCTATATGCATCTATAAAATGGACTAGTATGAATATTGAAAGTGAGCATAATTTCTATTCATTATTGAAATAAATGAGTTCATATATATATTATACAAAAACAAAAATATATTTCAATTGTTGAGATCGTGATTCAATTAAAGCTAAACCACCATGGAAAACCTACAAGCACTGAACGACCGTTTCTTCCCATTCTGAGACTCCTCAGCAGTGCGCATCCACGACCTTGCCCCGCGGTATATTATATAAAATTTCCAAATCACTACGTATATCAAAGATCTATAAAGTACTTAAATCTGAAATGAAATCACTTCATCCGACAGTGTTCATGTTTCTTCTTACCTTTATTCTATCTTCTTTATTTAAAAAAAAATTTAATCCAATATTAAAGAAATCAACTAATCAGATTACTAATGAACATGTTTAATGTGAAATATCAGTGGAACAGTTCATTGAAATCACAAATATCAAATGAGTCATTCTATTTGTTCTATCACTTATTATAACATATTTATTGAAATACTTCTCTAGCTCAATTATATTTATTAACTATACTACATCGGTTTTTTCTCTGTATATTACAATCGTCATATTTATTATTACATTTTTAAAAAATACATAGAATTACTGAGAAATTTATCGTCTCTACGGTTGATTAATAAGCTTTATATATATATATATATACCAATATAGTAAAACGTATATCCATTAGTCGTCTTGGCAACCGTTACGGTTATCGTATAGGTATCAGTAGTCATTTTTAATTACGGTCATACTATTTAAAAAAGCAACTTTTTATGAAAAATATGGTTTCTTCTTATGAATGTGTTTTTTTAGTGTTTTTTTAAATATCAAGATCGAATGTTTTTTTTAATTTAATTGCCATAAAACTACTGAAGTCATTTAAAATTAAATTATAATGCCGAAAATCTTAGAAACCAAGTCTTTTTCTTTAATTTTACCTCAAGGAATATACAAAATCGATATAAAATGTTATTTTTTTTTCAAATTAGGCATTGTAAATGACTTGAATTTTTTTCGTCAACATATTAGCAAATGTACACAACTCTTAACAATCAGAAATTCATGCACATTATAGATTTGGCTATTATAATAATGTCACGTGCTTTATTCACAAAATCTTATGTTACTTAGCTGTTATTTTCAGGATTAAAATTTGTTCAGTGTTTGTAAATGATGTAAATTACTAGTAGTTGCCTAGTTATTAAATCTTGTTACGAGTTTTTAGAACACATTAATCTCATCTGTATTTTCCATTAAAGTTTTCCCGATGAAAATTGTCTTATTTTAAGACGAGGAACTAACTTCTAAAAATGATAATAATAATATGTATTTTTGTTAAACATAATTCAAATTAACATTTGCGCTTAGTCAACTCAATCCGTATCACTAGCTATTGTCGTTAGGTGACAATTCCATATTGAATTTAATGATGTTATCGTTGAAAAATCAAACTAATATTCTCAGAACCCTAAACTACGAACCAAATTCTAATATTCAAATCCAAGGTTTTATAAAAATACACATTACCATCAGACTATATGATTTCTGTGACAATAAATTACTGAAAATATTTTCTTCATAAAAATGGACGGTAACAAGCTTTTACATTTAATTACAAACAATGATTCAGATTATGTGAGTTAAAATTGACGACCAAAGAAATGAGTTAAACCACCCAATTCAATTTGAGGATACGATTGTTGTTTAGAATAATTTAAGCTATCAAAATTGGCGTATTTGTCAAACAATCAAACATATTTCTTATTATAATCCCACAAAGAATTGTTGTTTTAAGCTTCATATTAGTTACAAAACTGCAGTCATAAAAGTGCATTATATTGGTTTACAACATGCCACTAGCCAACTTTCTTAGTTGATAAAGTGAGGGTTATTAGGAATGTACCTTTATCTCGAATATTAATAAACCTAGATAAATATGTCCCAAGGATTTCGTAAGTAATCATGTGGTATGTGAGAGTATTTGATACTATATTAAGCTGATACTGCAGTTTCAGCCTATAACTGTCAGGGGCGATAGGTTTGTCAAGAAACTTGGGAAAAAGAATAAACTCTACTGCATTTAAAGCCTTTCATTTACCGTTGTAATAGTTCATACTCGTATTATAATGCATCTAGTGGTTCACATTATATCACTAAAACTACTTGTCACATTGCTTTTAATCATTACATCAAATTTTTTGTTCTTACTGATCACCCCTTTCTTACATACAAACATAAGAAATAATCTTTTGTAATGTTCAATACATCAAAAACAAACTATTTGTTACTACGACTTTGGGTCATCAATGTCAAAAATTGCTTTCGATTTCATCATAATAAATATAAGTAGACTTAAATAATGAATCATTTACAAAACTGTAATTTGTAACATTCCTACATACCTATACCTAAAAATCGTTACCTGTACATCACAATAAATGAGCATGGTTTGAGTTTGTTTCTGTTTCAAATAAGGTTGTTTTTTTCAATTTGAGTATCTTCTAACTTGGTTTTGAAGATAAAACCAAAAACTGACATGAGATTTTATTAGTTAGATTTAAAACTTTTTACCCTTACTAACTAGTGTAAGGTCATATTTGTCATAACACTATATATTTTTTGATTTAGGAGAAAATATTGTTTTTTACTAATTGTTATTAACTAAAAATACATCCTGGTGAATACGAATAGGAAAATCTTTGATAATTAACAATATTTAATAGTGTAATTCATGAGTTAATTAAAGCAAGACCACCATAGAAAACCTGGAAGCACTGGACGGCCGTTTTGTCCTAGTATAGGACTCCTCAGCAGTGCGTGCTCACGATCCCGCCTTGAGAAATCCGAACCCAGGGCCTGTTAGTCTCACGTGCGAGAGCTTAACCACTAGACCACTAACCTGGTATCCAACGAAACGGCCGTCCAATGCTTCCAGATTTTCCATGGTGGTCTAGCTTCAATTGACTCATGAATTCAACTATTAAATTACTATAATATCCATAAAACCATATGATTACCATCTAATAATTCATGAATGAAATAGATCAATGTATTGTGTAGACAAATGAAGGTATTATTTTGTTCTAATATATTGATCAATTCTTATCATATAAATTAATCATTAGTTTAGGTTATGTCCACTCTCTATCGAAAATTATTTATTGTAAAATTATAATGTTCTAGTAAAAAAAAATTAAGTAATTTCATTACTTATCTATAAATCTAGTCTATAATATGTAATCATATACCCAAATGTTAGTTCTCTGTTTACCCTTGATATTTTAATTTTATATTACAAAACAACGAACACACTTCGAAATACTTTAGTTCGTTTAAAAGAAAGAATCCTCTTTATGTCAACACAGAACTGTGTCTACAAATTAAGATGTATGGATTGTGATGCTTTCTATATTGGAGAGTCATTTCGTCAAACGTTGACTCGAGCCAAAGAACATATTCGGTACACAAAGAAATCACTTAATAATCTCGTAGAGCTGGATAGACTTTAAATTAAATCGGTCATAGCAGTTCATGACATTTTCAACAGCCACCAAATCAATTTCAAAATATTACAAAAAGGTTTTTCGAATTACAAAGAAAGGATAGTATTTGAAGCGTTCCATATAATGCGTAATCCTATTGCTCTCAATAGAAAAGAAGACCTTAGTATGCATCCTACGTGAACTATCTATCCTAGCCACCTAGTCTGATATTATTCATATTTCACGCTATTATCGTACATACAAATTAAACTCTATCCTTTCTCATCTCAAAGGTCATACATTTTTATCATCCTCAACATTGCACGCATACACACATATAAATCTACATACATGTCGCTTATGAACTACCTTGACCGAAATGATATAACATTGATTTATCCAGGCCTGTTTTTTGATTGATCTCATATAATATTCTCGCTTTGTTCCTTTGTACTATTTAAACTTCGATTAAATTTGATTTGGTTATTTATACTCTGAGGAAGTGGCTTACACTAAGTCACAAAACATCACAAAATTTAATTTTTCTACTCATTGAGATATTACAAAAATACATTAATTTATTTCTTTTCATTTTATGTTTTTATACGTGATTTCCACAATGATCATCAATCTCAGACAAAATGTTCTGCTTACCTTATGAATATTGAATAAATATTGGGGCATTTTATTGACTACTGTATGTATGTTCCAAGCTGACTTTTCTCCTAATTTCATATTTACGTTAATTATAATGACTTATATATTAAAGTTGAAATCGTTTTGAATTTAACTACCACACATAGTCTAGTAAATCACATCTCTTTAGAGAAAAAAAAACGCCAAACATTATATAAGATAGTTAGTTCATTTGTACAATTTGCTCAACCATTATATTGCATGCAAACACACAATACTATACTGAGACTCTGTTCTTATGAGATGGTGGAGATTTGTAGCTCAGGTGGATGATTTTGGTGGAGTTTTGTTCTCTGAGCTGGATGGTTTGGTCGTGGAGCTTTCATCGTTCTTCTGAACGACATCATCAGAACAAACTTCAGATAGAAGTGAAGTGTTCGAATTTCTCCATATGTGTTTCACAGCTTGTTCTGAGCACCTCGATGTTGATTGGTTCTTGTTGACCTTAAATTTATCATTGTTTACTTCTTTGTTTTGGTTGTGTCTCTCATTGGTTTGATTTTTGTTCCTATATCTATGTATGATTTTCCTGATTGCTTGATAAATTGGATTGATTTCAATATGTTTGTTGATTGCTGATTGACCTGAGTGCCAGGCTTCTAAAAATTCTCTGGTGTTTTTGGAGTTTCCTCTGTCTAAGATTTCTACATTTTTCCAATCGAATGAGTGTCCGTAGTTATCCACGTTTATTGATATAAGTGAAGAGATATCATGGCGTTTGACTGCTAATTGATGTTCATGTAGGCGTAGGTGAAGAGGGCGTCCGCTTTGTCCGATGTAGTGTTTGTCGCAGTTGGTACAATTTATTTTGTAGATGATGTTTGACTTGTTTTCCTTTGTTATTCCATCCTTTGGTTTGCATAGGATTGATTGTAGTGATTTTGTTGGTTTGTGTGCCACACCTATCTCGAAGGTTTTCAGCAGTCTGTTCTTATATTAATAAATCAATAAAATCAATAAATTCAAAATGTTTATCTTATAAAAATAATCAAAACTTACAATTTTGATTCTACTTGAAAAATTAATCAATAATAGATTACCTCGATCAATAAATCAAGTGTATAAAAGATAGAAATTTACATTGTAATCTTTACTAAAAATCTACTGATTTTGCCTTTGAATAAAATACTACTCGAAATAGTGATTAATATATCATTGGAAAACTATCAATTGTCGCAGTATAGAATACATAGAATTCATAACTTTGTCGTGTTAATCAAGTAAACATATATACAAATGAAGTTCAAAGGAATAATAATCCACAAAATATACAATAAATTTTCATTAATTAATAATTCTAACTTGTAAATCATAAAATAACACTCAATCACAAGTAGTCTAGTAATCAACATCACAGAAACCTTTTCAAATGAAAAATTAAACATATGAGCAATTTATAAAAAGAAGTTAATCTACAGCCTTGGGTTTATATAACATTTAACCAATGGAATTTCTTATGAGTCGGTCTGTTATCATTACTAATGTAGATGAAAAAGATCGTTTTATACCATAATTAAATTATAAACATCCATTATTCAGTTAAATATTATTTAAAAAAATATCATATTTTATTATTCATGTCCCTATCTGATATCATTATTGCCGTCAACTAAGCTGTCAGTTAGTTACATCATAGATCAGTGTTAACTGAACGTATAGAAGACTAATGTAAATGAATATAAGAATATTACAGAGTTTCAGTTAACAGTGTTCAAATGATTTCAATAGTTGAGATCATTAGTCAATTGAGGCTAGACCACCATAGAGAACCTGAAAGTACTGAACAGCCGTTTCGTCCTAGTATGGGACTGCTCAGCAGTGCGAGTCCACGACCCCGCCTCGCGGGATTCGAACCCAGGACCTATCAGTTTCGCGCCAGGCGCTTAACCAACTAGACCACTGAGCCGGCATCCAATGGTGTTTATGTCTAACTTCAACTAATCCACGAAATTGAGCGACACATCAGTGAGTTAATACCTCACAAGTGAACTAAAGAGGACAGTTTTAAGAATGAAAATAAATACTACCATAAAATGTCTTACGTACCTTTAATTGTACATCATGAAATACTAATGAAAGACAGTGTTTTTTTCCTTCAAACTAGTTGATTAACTGATTTGTTTACCAAATAGATTGATTTGAATGTCATAAAAATTGGCTTAGAGACTTTATTATTTTTATTCATTTGTTCATTTAATTCATATACATATCGTCATGTTGCTCAGTTTTAATGCCAAAATTAAATTACTTTATAATA
This sequence comes from Schistosoma mattheei, assembly GCA_944470405.2. NCBI lineage: Eukaryota > Metazoa > Platyhelminthes > Trematoda > Strigeidida > Schistosomatidae > Schistosoma > Schistosoma mattheei. Next base: position 68,231,740 of record OX103943.1, on the reverse strand, counting down.
TTATCGTTTGCAAAGTATTGTAAACTGGATGGTATTACAATAAGTAACTATTTACTTCATAAAAAGAAAAAAAAATAGTTCGAAAGAAAAAAACTAACACAAAACTGAATTTCTCCTCAATGTTAAATTTACTATATGGAATAAACTCTTCCTCCCCCTCCCCCCTATTTACGTCAATTTATTATCTTCCATTGTTCTTTTAAAATCATTTAGTGAATCAATCCACTATATTTATGTACGTACACATTTAGTGCTATTGTTTTGTTAGTTTCTATAGTCAATTTCAATCAAGAAATTTATTATCCTGTCTAAAATCATTAATATTGAAATAAAAAAGCAAAGAACGAATTAAAAAGTTAATTAATTAAAGGAGAGAGAAAAATGAATGATGAATAAAACTATGTTTTTTGATATATATTATGATTCTATGATTTTATACATAATTTTCAGAAATCTTTATAAACATACCACAATATGATGATAATAACAGTGTACACATATCAGCATTACATTATAAAATACAAATGAGAATGTTTACAAAATTTTTTTAATGTATTATTATTATCTAGAGCTTAGATTCTTAATGTACCATGTATAACTTGAGTAATTGAACGTTAGAACCGTTTAATTTGCAAGTAAAAAGACAGAAGAAGAATGGAGAAAGTGCTTGTTAAGCAAGAATCAAATTGTACAGAAAATCATAGGTATTTATAGATATTACCATTTGTTAAATCAACATTATAATCCAAGTAATCCGCAAATAGGCGTGTTATGTTACAGACCAATAGTATCATGCCATGTTAATATTCTAGAAAGTTCAATTGCATTCTCATTGGATGGAACTCTTTGACTGTTCTAGGGCCTCTGGAAGCTCCGTCGTATTTCTCAATAGCCGTCCCAACATGCATACATAGATCGAATACGCTAACTAGAATCTTTGTGATTTAAACAAAAAAATATATTACATCTTGTTAAATATCCATACTTTAATGAACTTATGTGATTATCCTGATCTATTAAACTTTATAAAAAAATACAAAATAAAATATTTATATCATATCTACACTACTGACTATCAACTAGGCTTATATCTTAATCGTCTAAAAAGCAATAAAAAGGAATACTCTTGTTAATTCAATTCATATAACTTTAAATGATGACTTGGAATGTACAATAATTGATAACTTAACTAAGATTTATTTTATATAAATCTATATGAATGAATAAACAGGTAAGATTATGAGTTAAGGAAAATTTTCGAGCAACAATAAAGTCACTTTGAGAATGTCCATCTAATAACTAGAACTAAATGAAGATTATGAAACAGTGATAGAAATCACAATTATAATTTATAAGTCATGATTAGGGAAAAGAATTAGATTTCCATTTTTCATCACAAACTGACATAAACTAAAATGTCAAAATTTTATTTATCCAAATGAATGAATCAATTTTTGAGCCAAAATCAATGACCTATTTTCTTATATCTGATTGGTTCGTTCATAAATTATAGTCTCGCCAATAAATATCATTACAATAAAAGTCTTTTCAAAAAGAAATGAAATAGTTTAGCTATATTATACATAAAGCCTAGATTAATATTAGTTTTTTTTTGCCATACCTTGCTAATGAACCGAACACCTAATTAATTAACAAAGAAATATTGAAATCATTATACTCATTCTAACTCCTATCATTACTAAAAGACTAATATTTGAACGAAGAATATTCCTTTCGATGAAATTCTCATCAGGTTCTACAATTATATATCCAAATTAATAGTCCAAAAAATGACCAGGTTAAGGGTAAAGTACATCATTTAAACCATGTGAATTTAGGATTGTCAAAGAAATTATAATAAAATTGTTAATGTTGATATGACTTAAATGGAATGTTAACTTGAATCTGCATATATGTTAAATGAGATTTAAGATCCATGATCAAAATAAATAAAGGTCAGGTCTGGTGAAAGAAATAATAATGCAACTACAATTCCATCAAATGTTTAATGAAACGCTATATTGTGTGAAAAATTAATAAGACATAATAAGGAATAATGAATGGGAATTGAATGAATCCTGTATTGGCGAGATTAACAAAGATGTTTAATCAATAGCAATAATAATAATACAAAGAATACAATGAATAAAGATAACAGAGCATATTACATTTGACTACGAAATGTCGTAAGTACGATAGTCGAATTAGGTCATTCAATAGTTAATATCACTATTGATTAATTGGCCTTGAGATGGGCCAGGGGAGGAGGAGTGGTTGAAAACATTTCTTTGTATTCATAGCTCCAGTTTCTTCATCCGGATGGCTACTGCTTTAGTCGTTTGAAGGACTTTTGAGTCTGACATGTTTTGGCAAAATTTGCTGACCCTAAAAATAACTGAAAAGGATTGGTTTATACTAACAGTATGACCAGTTTGTTCTAAATGGGCCAATATCCAGCTGTTCACTTTCTTTACCAGACTTTTGCTTAGCCACACTGGGAGGTGTTCGCTAGCACGAAAATGTAAATGCCTAAACTTCAACCAATATAGCTCGCTTCACGGGAACATTTGAAATGATAAATACTAAATGATGTGATTATTCTAGTTAATCCTTTTTTTAACCTCAGTGTCACTAATGGACGGATAGAAAACACTAATCGTAGTTCTCTGGCGTTAAAAGATTTCTATATTGTTCTGCGTAATCTCTGAGTTACAACAATATTTATCATTGTAATTTTATTAATATTAGAAAATAATTAACCAACAACAGTAATATTGTGTACATGTTTAAAAGATACATACTTATTGGTGACTATTTTCAAAATGTTGAATGAATAATAGAATGTTATAGAATTGGGAGAGGTAATTATCTTCCTTATGTTATTATAAATCTGATTAAATATACTTTTATCTTCCTTCTTTTAACATATCACTGTTGTTAATATGACCGTTTCTAGTAATGATTAGTTATGTTATTCATTTATATTCTGTTTTATTGAAATAATATTAGTTAGCTAAGATAAAGTTAGAAAAGGAGTCAGTTTTCTAGTATAATTTATTTCAGAGAAAATAGTTCTTCACCATAATTGCAACGCAAATTTCATTATCCTTTTCCTTGTATATATATATATATATATATATATATATATATATATATATATATATATATATTCCTGTCTGAAAATTAGTTGACTGTCAAAGAATATCACATGACAATGTTATATTCGTGAAACTGAGTTCTTGCTTTACAATATGTATCTCAACAACAAGAAATGTTGACATGAAAACTAAAAAAAGTCTGTATTTGAAATGATACAAGTTATTAAGCAAATTGATAATTTCGAATAAAATGAGCATTGGATAGATTGTTATAAATAAATAATATAATTGTAATATCCCGATGAGTAGAAAAATATTCTCTAAAGAAGTCGCTTACAATAAGTCACAAAACGTCAGAAAATTTAATTTTTCTACTCATTAGGATGTTACAAATATATTATTTATTAAGCAAATTATCTTCATTGTAATTATGAATAATAATGTTTCAATACTCTGTTAGTATGTGGTTGATATAACTAGTAACCGTTTAAGTCATACTAATTTGAATCAAGGATATATGATACTTGACCGAAAATTAAGTGAATCACTATACATAAACCACAGTGACATATTTTCTAATGATCACCCTGGGAAATGAATCATTTTCGATTTTGATTGAGATCATGAACTGATTGATGTTAGACCGCTATTGAGAACCTGGAAGCACTGGATGGCCGTTTCGTCTTATTTTGAGACTCCTCAGCAGTGCGCACTCATGATCCTGCTTGCGAGATTCGAACCCAGAGCCTTTGGTCTCTCACTAGAGAAGCCGTGACCAGTGGAGCTAATCCGTGTTCGGTAGAGACAGGTATCTACATCAGTACAACGGAAGATGGTTGCACAATTTCGTGAATCGGTTGAGGCTAGACATTAACACCGTTGAACACCGACTCCGTGGCCTAGAGATTAAGCGTTCGCGAGCAAGGCCGAAGATCTAGGGTTCAAATCCTGCGTGGGGGATCGTTGATACGCACTGCTGAATATTACCGTAATGGAACGAAACGGCCGTCCAGTTTTTCCAGGTTTTCAATGGTGGTCTAACTTCAATCGGTTCATGATCTCAATCAAGAACTTATTAATCTTCACAACCCCATACTGATATTTTCAATTTTTCGTTGTATATAATCTACATTTTAGTGAACTGAGATTTAGATAAATACAAAGTCAGAAGAATACGAAACTTATTACAAAACATTTATGATTTTTCATTTCTAATGGTTGAGGACTTGAAATGGTATAACCTTATGTATTACGGATGCATCTACTGAGTGTTATGGTGTGTACAGATAATGATCGCATAATCCAATAAACTGAATATTACGTAATGATCAATCAGAAGGAATATCTTTTTGGTCAAGGCAGAACATTACCATAATTATCCTTTCAGAACATTTAATATTATTTATCACGTTCTCTTCTTTTACAGTATCTCAACTTTAAAGGGATTTCTGGTATAAACTACAAGTTACTATCATTAAACCTTATCAAGAGTAAAACAGTTTTATTAATACAGACCAATAGTTTAATAATTTTTACATATTTCCTTACATTTTGCAAAGTATTCTAGTCAACAAATAGACAGATAATTTAAATGTTATATTGCCCGAATTTTCGGCAGCGTAAAAATTAAAATCAAGTATTTATGTGTGATGTCGGAGATTACTTGTAGCTTATGAAAGGACTGCCTTTTCTATTCATCTCTGAGAACATAACACTTTAGACAGATTCTTTCGATGTTACATTGGTAAATATTAACAAGTCGATCAAATTCGACAGAACTAATTTAACAAAAGATCTCAGTGATTTTGTTAGTCATTATAATTTATGAATAATCTAAAATTGATGCGACAGACATTCACTATTTAACTGATGTATGATCTTTAATCTCAGTGATTCAATGATATTTGAGTGATGATTACACAACTTATCTGATAATTTTGTTTATTTATAAAAAATTTACGTTTTTCTTGACATTTTTATCATTTATCATATTTATCTTTATACATTTCAGGTCCGGCAAAAATAATCGAACCTCCAAGTAATGTAAAAGTAATTAGCGGTGAAACTGCTCTATTCTTCTGTCGAGTAAATGGAAATCCAACTCCTACAGTAAATTTTCTTCTTGATCGTCAAGTAAGCCGACCAGCACCTGGTGTAGGTGGCGTTTTGAATATTCCAGATGGGAGTTTATTGCGTTTAACTAAAGTACATCGAGGACAAAATGGTTTACAAGTTCAGTGTATAACACGTAATCATGTTGGAGGTGATAGTGCGTCAGCGTATTTAACAGTTTATGATACTAATGATCGTAAGTGAATTTAATGAAAATCTTAACCTGCTTTCATTTAGTTTTTTATTCTTGAACACAATCTTTTTCTTCCTACTTTTATTACTGATACATAGTAAATTATTCTCTGTAGTTTACCATCAGATTTCGATAAAATACCATAAATAATCTTTGGGAAGATTATGACAATTCATCTTGAAAATTGACTAACATTTGAAAACAACCCTAACTATTATTTTCACTGATGTCATTTAATATACGTCATATTCAGTTAAAAATTTACTAGCGAGACAATAATTTATAGATGAATCAATCAGGTATAACATAACAGGTCATCGATTTTGGCTCAAAAATTGATTCATTCATTTGGATAAATAGAATTTTGACATTTCAGTTGATATCAGTTTGTGATGAAAAATGTAAATCTAATTCTTTTCACTAATCATGACTTATAAATTATAATTGTGATTTCTACCACTGTTTCATAATCTTCATTTAGTTCTAGTTATTAGGTGGACATTCTCAAGGTGACTTTATTGTCACTCAAAGGTCGCCCTTACATTGTAGTCTCACCAAGTTGCCTTAAAACTTAATAAGATGGATTATAGTCACATGTTTATCCAATGGAATAAGGGTTTTCATGATAAACTATCGTCAAAGGAAGACTCAGTGCAAGCTATTAATCAATGGACAAATATTTTATCCCAGGTTAGGACACTGGCTGTGCTCAATCTCCATTATGCTAGAAAACGAAACCCAAAACTTCAGATTTCGAGATTTCAATGTTACCTTTAAATCACTGAGTTAAATTCTGAAGGTCCATATTTTGAATATCTATCAGCTGTTGTTGTGACTTGATTGAACTTTTCTAAGTATGTACAGCTGTTTAGAACATATACTTTGTTTTAACTAGTTTCTGAATATTAGCTAGAAGTCAGCAAACAAATTTAGTATAATATATTGCAGATATATCAAATGTAAGACATCTAATCAGAAGTAGACTTTTCATATGCTACATTCTCATTTCCATTGTTTGAACACAGTATTTTCATAGAAGTGTGGGATTTTCTGTGAGATTCAACATATCTATGTTGTTAGAATATGTCATCATGGTAATTGATATATTTTATATCATACAATCTTTTCAAATCTGATATCAGATTGTGATCGATCGTTTCATCATATTAAAAATCCCATTCGGTTCATATACATTGTTATCATTCCTGTTTGAAGATTTTATGTTTAAAGGCGTGTTATGTCTTCTGGAACTGACATTATTCGCTATCTTTATTCTCCATAACCCCAGTAGACATTAATAAGCGAAGACAAAGAAGAAATAAGGGTTGATTTAATGAATCTCTAACAGAAGTCCTTTTGTAATATTTTGAAATAATATTTTTTATTTGCTTTAGAAGTTGTCTTATTTCACTAACAAAAGAAATAAAAATGTACACATCCACAAAAATGGTATTATTGATATCGAAAAAAGTAGTCTGCCCGTGACTGGTCGTTGTTGTAATGAACAAGGAGCACCTGAGTGTTATTTTTTTATAGCATGGTAATTCACAATATAGCAAATTGGTTGAATCTAGCAATGTAAGTCATCGGGTGCCGGCTCAGCGATTCAAAGGTTAGGGCTCTAGGTTCAACCCCTTCTAATTCATAGATGCTCAGTGCCCGAGACTCCCATATTAGAATGAAATAGCTGTCTATTGACTCCTGGGTTTCATTCGCTTTCTATCTAAAATCTGTGATAAACACCAACTGTGACATTTAACAATCTGAACAACACCCTATAAGAGAAACAAATAGTAAAGCAAAATGTCAAGATAATCGATCAAACGTCATGGTTCCGAATGTTTTAAAGAAATTTTTAAACTTCCAATGACTACTCACCTGAGATTTTTCTAAATTAACGAACTTTCATGATAAAAATGCTCAGTTACTGAGTGATTTCATTGATAAGAATACATAACGACGATATGAAAAATAGATTTTTCGATTCTAAAGCAGTGATGTGATGTAATTTTACAAAACATTAGATTTCATTAAGTTCACAATGAATTTCATTGCTATGAAATTCTTTCATTCAAAATTAAATTTGATTAAGCCCATGTATATTTATTATGTAAACCATAAATCATTTTTCAAACACACAGGGAACTTTCAATTGATTTAATGTTATTACACTAAATAATTGAGTTTTCATAATGGTTAATTTATTGTCAATAAATCAAATTAAAACGCTTTTTATTCTACACAATACTGCTATTTTTTTTTAAAAAAAAATGTGAGGAAAAACAAAACAATGAGATATATGTTTTTCACTTTTCTACTCAAAGTCTAAACATATCTATTGTTGTAAATGACAAAAAATCAATTAATTTTACTGTGTTATAAATTACCCAAGACAGAGTTGAGCGGCCTATGCTGCTCCATGAGGAGTAACAGGCGTAAGTCAGTAAGTAAGTAAGTAAGTAAGTAAGTAAGTGTTATAAATAAATACACATATCATTTATTACTTTAAATGCTTTAAAGCAATACCTTGTTTTATTAACTATTCTCTTTGAAATCCAATATCCTACCTAATTTCAGAATAATAATTGATTTGAATGGTAGAAAGTTTGATAATAATTGCTTCAAAACTGATCATTTTACTCTTATTTTCTTTTTGCCAAAATTATACTAATTACAGACTCATTATATATATATATATATATATATATATATATATATATATAATGCAGCATTTATTAAACGGTGAAATTTCCCTGAAAACTTTAGTGATTACAAATATAATTTGTAAATGAAAATAATTTTAAAAGTCAAATAACTAAGTTTATTGTTTTTAGTATCGGAAGAGGTTTTGTGGAGATTGTAGCAATTTCAATAGTTGAGATCATGAGACAGTTGAAGCTAGAACACCATAGAAAGTTTGAAAGCACTGGACAGCCGTTTCGTCCTATTGTGGGACTCCTCAACAGTGCGCATCCGGCTCAGTAGTCTAGCTAGTTAAGCGCATGGCAGGAGACTGACAGGTCCTGGGTTCGAATCTCGTGAGGCGGGGTCGTGAATGTGCACTGCTGAGGAGTCCCATAATAGGACGAAACGGCTGTCCAGTGCTTCCAGGTTTTCTATGGCGGTCTACCTCCAACTGACTCATAATCTCAACTATTGAAATTTTTTCTTTTTCTTTTTTGGCTATTGAATAAATAGAGTAATAATTTAAATCAAAAAAATATAATCGTTACAATTAAGTACATATATGAAAAAAGTACTTTCAAATGTACTATAAATGTAATTTTTATTTTTGATAATCATTAAAATCAAAGTATTCAGCCATATTATTATTATTAATCCTTTTCGGGTTTTTTTCTAAAAAAAATGTATAAAAACACTGACAGATGGTGAAAGAGGAAACGTTATCACAAAGATCAGGTCCCTTTTATTTAACGTTAAGTCATATGAACAAGTAGTGATAATATGGTATTATTGATTATTACTCGTTCCATAATTCATTTTTTCCAGAATAAAACGCAGAAATGAATCAGTAATAACGATAATAATAATAATAATAACAATAATTAAACTTAAAGTATATTTTGATTGAGATCATGAACCGATTGATGTTAGATCACCATTGAAAATCTGGAAGCAGTGGACGTCCGTTTCGTTCTATTGTGGGACTCCTCATGATCTCAATCAAAAACCTAATAAGCTCCACAACCCCTATACTGTTAAAGTATATCATCTAAAAATACAATTATGATGTTTGGTACTGTGTAATCGATATGTGTAAAATAATTCAGTATAGATTCACTTGATATTGTCTATTTTAAATAAGAAAGAAAGATTAGTTCAGCGAAGAGTTCTCTTTTCGGCGAATTCATTTTCAAAGCTGTACAATCGCAAATATATCTACTTATTTTTACAGGGTGATAATAATACTGATAATAAACTTATGTTATACATGGTGACGGTGAGGTTAAATAAACAAAGGTATTAGAAAATTTTTTTTTAAAACAAGGAAAGTTTGATAGTTAATGGCTTAGATATTCATCGGGTAAGGGTAGCTCAGCATGATAAAATAACATAAAATGTTGAAACAGAGATGAAATGTAATCGGAATGATCGTGGAAATAAAAACAAACCGGTTGGGGGTACAAGATTTGAAGCGAAGATGGAAGGTGAAGCAGGTAGCTGTAAAAGAACAAGAGTATGAAGAAAGAGAAAAATTTTATTAATACCTTAAGACCATGGTAAAAGAAGAGGTTGTACCAGTCTCTTTTGTACACATAATTCTGGTTTTTCAAAATGTATGGCTATTGCCTCGGCGATGCAAAGAAGATGCAGTCTAATTGTCTTAGGAAGGCTTCTATTTTACTTTAAAGGTGTTATAAGCAAAGATGGATGGTGGCTAGCAGTGGGATCTAGGACGCACGTTTCGTTCTATTTGAGACTCGTTAGTTGAATGTACCTACATCTCGGAATGAACATCAATTCTGAGATGTAGGCAGATTCAGCTGATGAGTACCAAAATAGGACAAAACGCGCGTTTTGAATTCTACTGCTAGTCATTATCCATCATTGTATATAATTCTATTTAAAGCAATTTATCTATTAAGTTAAAAAAAAATCAAACATAATAATGATAAACCTAAATGATGAAAATTATTTATATTGATGTTAGAAAATCTCTTGTTGAAGACTAAATTCTATGAGCATATTTATATGTGTGTGCGTGTTAGATAAGACTGTTTTTGTTTTTAAAAAAAATCTAGACGGTTCACTATGAGAACATACTTATCTATTAAATGTGTAATATTTAATTAATTGACCAGATCATGTATGATTGTATAAAATAGTTTGGTAAAGTGACTGATGTTTATATTTACCAAATAAAAATAAACTCTTAGTTAATTGACAGATAATTTCCATTAAAATATTAAAAATTAAAAACACGAAGTTCAGCGAAGGGATCTCTCTTCAATGAATTTATTATCAAGCTGTACGACCATAAATATGTGGATACGGGAACATATCTCAGTTTGTTTCTACAAGGGTTAGAGGGAAACAGTTAGGAATTCTATACTTGAACACTTAATCCACTGCAATCATTCCACGGATTCACAATTTGACTCTAAGGTTGTACACATGATTCGTTCAAACCTACCTAGATTTATTCGTATTCAACTTGTAAAAATAGCCGAAGCTCTTACAATCCATGAGATCAAACCAGAACTATGCATACAAAAGAAGTACGTCCTATCATTATCGTTACCTTGGCCTTAATTTATCTTATTATTATTACTGCATTCCTCTTTACTTGTGTATTATATTCTAATTATTCTGTTTATAAATGCTCATCATATCACCTTATTTATTTTTACACCTCTATGACCTTTAATTATTATCAGAAGGAGTTTGTGGAGATTTTAGAAATTTCACAGGTTGAAATCATGAATTAGTTGAAGCTAGAACACCATGGAAAACCTGGAAGCACTGGAAGGCGGCTTCGTCCTAGCATGGAACTCCTCAGCGGTGCGCATCCACGATCCCACACCCCACGAGATTCGAACCCAGGACCTATCGCGCCAGGCGCTTAACCAACTAGACCACTGAGCCGGTGCTTCCAGGTTTTCCATGGTAGTCTAGCTTCAATAGACTCATGATTTCAACAAGTGATATACATTATTTATTTATTTGTTTGAACACATAAATATTGATACAAAGGAGTACCAACTACATGTGTTCTATATATGTCACTTGATTTGTGTGTGGGCTATAATACTGCCCGGGTGCTCACTAAATAATACTCCTAAACCATAAATATATATTTATTATTAATGACTTAATAACTTCACTGAGAGAATGCTACTTTGGAATTTATGAATAGATCTTATAAATTTACAGACACAACGTCACGATTATTTAAATAATTAAAGATGATAACTTTTATTCATCTTTAGAAGTTTACGTAACCTGTTTGTAGTATTTGAAATTTCTAAACAATTTCTAACTTAATCTCTTACTATTTTTCAATGAACCATTTATAATTTATCAAAGCATTTTAAACAAAGAAACATTTATGAAACTTTATTTTAATTGAAATTAATTTGATATATTTATGATTATTGTAGGTATACCTGATGGTTATCCAATTATACATGTACCACCAAAAGCTAGTTCTGCATCTGTTGGTGATGTGGCCAGAATGGATTGTGAAGTATCTGGTCATCCACAGCCTACAGTAGTTTGGTTAAAAAATGAAATTCCTATTCAAACAACCGATAAACGTATTACATTTGTTGGTAAGTAGAATTAAATAAATGTTATATCATGAAATCATAATAATTACAGTGATTAGTTTGTTTGATTATTCAATTCATTGATATACTATTCAAAAAGCAATAATTTTTTAAAGAAATTTTTCATGCTATTCCTAGGTGAGCATTCCTAAGATCATGATTAGTTATTCAGGTAATAATATATCCAATATTCAGATAATTAAAAACATATGAATAGCATGTATAGTGATAACCAGATCTGTTCACCATTAATTAAGTACAAAAGTTGCAAGCATTCTAATTTTTCTTATTTTGTACTTAATGCCAATGATGTACCAGCACTTAAATGTAACATTATACATAACCAAATGTTTTTGCAGTCATTTATAGACATTTGACAATAGAAATAAAGTTTCTAATGAAAGGATATTAAAAAGGCTAGGAAATTGTGTCCTAAATATACATCACAATTTAATGTCGTATATGACACAATAATAAAGTAAATTGTTATGCTGTTACCCAGACATTTGATGCAAATATATTAATTCATGTTTATAAATTCTAAATTTTACATAATATATTAGGTTTTATCTAAAACAATTCTACTAAACAGTCTAATGACTGGAGACAAAATTACCAGGAAAAGGCTTGACACGTAATGTCTTAACAGAATATTTACTTACTTACTTACTTACACCTGTTACTGCCAGTAGAGCATAACCGCCGATCAGTATTCTCCAACTCACTCCGTCCTGGGCCTTCCTTTCTAGTTCTATCCAATTGTTGTTATTTCTTCTCATGTATGTCTTCATTTCTCGATGGAATGTATACTTTGGTCTTTCTCTTCTCCTTTGGCCTTGGGGACTCCATGTGAGGGCTTGTCTTGTGACACAGTTGGGTGCTTTCCTCAATGTGTGTCCCATCCACTTCCAGTGCTTCTTCCTGATTTATTCCTTCGCTGCAATCTGGTTTGTTCTCTCCCATAGTAGGTTGTTGCTGATATTGTCTGGCCAACGGATCTGAAGTATTTAATGTAGACAGCTAATAATAAACACTTATATCTTTTGGATGATTGATTTCGTAGTTCTCCAAGTTTCTGCCTCATATAATAGAACTATCATGACATTTGTATCGAAAATTCTGACTGTGATGTACTTTTGTGTATTCTTGTAAAGTAAGAGACTAACTTAATCAACTCCTCATTTCTGCAGCAGTTTGGAAAACTCTCCCGGTTTCCCACATTGTACGAGCATCCCATGTACCTAAATAAATGGTTGCTCTGGTTGTCAGAAGGGGCATTGGCCTCGTTACTTCCGAAGGAACTTGGCTTTCATCATGGGGCGTCATTGTTCTTCTAAATGAAGACTTTCTGACTCCCAGGGTAGAGTTTAAAAGGTTCGAATAATTTTTTTTCTGGTGAGTGTTTGTTTAACAAGTTAGTTTTCTGCGGGATGGGGTCGCTAATCCCATGTCTAACCCTCCTCCTTTATTCGGGCTTGGGACTGACAGAAGCCTCCGGAGGGACTCCAGGCGGAGTTAACTTAATCAACAACCATATATTTTCACTCTGTTTTATTCGATCATGAGAAATTGAAGAAATTCCTAAATTTTCTTTTATTTGGAAAAAAAAATATGTAACTGAGTAAAAAATGAATTTATATTCATTAAAATGTCTCCATATAACTGGAAAACGTTAACATAATAGCCTTTGTCTGTTTTTTTTTCATATTATAATATGAAACTTATTTTAAAGTGAGGAGAAAAAACCAAATTAGTGAAATGGTAATGCTTTTAAGGTGTAGACTTTTATTATTTTTAAATTTAACTAAATCATAGAATAGTTTATTACTAAATGAAAATTAATCACATGGTATCGGATTTTGAAGTTGAAAAGGTAGGATGTTAAATAATAACAATAATAGTTAGGTGATTTCAACAGAATAGTATAATATTGAGTATAGGGTTGTGGTGTTTGTTGAGTTTGACTAAAATCATGATCCGGTCTGTGTTAAACCATGACTGAAAATTTGTAAGCATTGAATGCCTGTCTTACCGTATTATGGGACGCTACTATGGCAGTATGGATCTATCATCACGTGCGCGGTAATTGAAAACAAAGATCATCGGTTTCATATATGTTTAACCTCCAGAGAAAGGTATAATAAACTTACTCTGCAAAATGTTGTTAGTTAAACATTTTTTGTCTATAAGTGACAGATATCAACAATAAACCTGATAAATATCACATCTCATGTTGAATGTACTATTTGGAGTGAACATCATTTTGGTTATACTTCATTTTTGTGGCAAATTCTGTTCGTAACTGTAATAAATAAAACTTCATCTTGTACTGGTGACTATGAATTCTAAGAACAAAATTTCTAATTTAATCATAAATATCATAATAGTCATTGGTGTAGTTTTCATTATTCAAAATTACTTTTAACTTTCATTGTTACGTTTGATTAATTATTCAATTATTTAGAAAGTCTACATATAGAATATTTAAATAGATTCTAACTATTCTTCGAGTAATATTCATAACCTATATGAATCATCTTCCTATCAGTAATTTTAGTAATTTCATCTAAATTATAATCGAGTTTTCATTATTTTGAAGAAAAAAAATGTTTCTGTAATCACTAAGTTACGAACAGAAGTTAAAGTCATACATCAAATAATATTTATGTGTGTAATTATTCATCATATTTACGGAGATTAATTTGAACAGGATCATTCATTTAACATAAATGAGATTCAAAGATTCAATTATTGATCATGTAAATGTTGAAAATTTCACATCACCATAATGTTTCACTACATTCAATTAAAGGGGTTTATTAACGTGAATAGTTAAAAGATATCACAATAAAATTTTGAATAACATATTAATAATTTTGACTCCTAATTATTTTATTAACATTCTCACTGACTTCATTTTCTAAAGGAATGAGGCTTAGAACTTTTATGAAAAAGGTTACCTATACTTAAATAAATGAGAATATTTTAGATTCATTAGTATATTCCTGTCCTATGATTATTTAAAATGTATTTATTCATATATTTTGATATTTGCACATTAATAACAAGCAACCTAGATTCATTGTTTTAATTATTTTCACATATTCAGGGATATGTCTTCTTTCATATTTTCCTAATATCATGTTGTTAACTATGTATTATATTTCTGCAAAATATATAGTAAGATTCATTTTTCAGTAGTATTCGCTTAGGAATAAATCTGTAACTTACATCCACACTATATTTTAGTAATAAAATGTGGAATTATCTCCATCAGCTTTCATTCGGCTTAATTTGATAAACTTATGAAGATATATATATTCAGCGTTGTATTTATTAAGACTGATCAATCAATTAACCTTTTCAAATGATGTAGAGAGTGTCAAATTGATTTATTTTTCCTATTTTCATAATAAATCAATGTTACACAACATCGTAAAAAATAATTTTTAAAGAATACAATCCATTTCAAGTACGTAATAAACCGTTGACATCAATCTTCAATCTATAAAATAAATAATTAAAAAAAATTTCCAACAAGTGAAACTAATTCATCGTATCGTTTTGTAACTTCCCTTTTTTCTTTAAATAAATAAAAAGAATAAAATAAAATAGAAATATCAGTTTAAGGGTTGCGGAGATTGTTAAGTTTTTGATTGAGATCATGAACCGCTTGATGTTAGACCACCATTGAAAACCTGGAAGCATTGAACCGCCGTTTCATTCTATTGTGGGATTCCTCAGCAGTGCTCATTCACGATCCCGCTCGGGGGATTCGAAACAAAAATAGTAATTCAAAAAAAAACCTATAAAAATAAAACTACTTTCTCAAATATTTTCAATGTGTTACCTAAACAGATCTATCAGTCAGTCAGTCAGTCAGTTACAACGTAAGACCAAGCCTGTACATGCATCGGTCCTCTAAAAGCGTCTGATAGCACTCAACACAGATTTATATATATTTTGTAATTCTATTTTTTATTATAAATAAATACCTCAAAATGTATAAAGAACAAAAATTATACAAACGAAAAATAGAAAAAAAGAATGACATACAGAATAAATCGGAAGTTAATGTATTCTTTTCTCTTTTTTTTCTTTTTTTCTTATTTTTTTTATCAACTTCTCACTTTTGAAGTAATTTATATTTTGTTTAAAAAGTTCAATTAGAGATATCAGATTAATAATCTTACATTTTGATTGTTTTTTTTTATTTTTTTGTTTTTTTTTTAAATTTTTTTCTTTACGCGCTCTTTTCTTACACATTGAATGTTTTTGTTTTTAAAAAAAACAAACAAACAAACATTGAAATTAGATTTGAATATTAAATTTATAAAGTAAATGAATTAATGAAATATTAATGGATTTCATATACAAATTTATTAAGAGGTCATTTGAAAAAAAGTTTTATTTATTATTTAAATATTCTGTAATATGCGTGTTACACTATTATCTGTAATTTTGATCATTTGTATCGTTTTTTTTGTTGTTTTTTTTAATAGCTGAATTATGTCAAGAGGAAGTTGAATGTTTTATTCTATCTCTATGATTTAATTGTAAATCATACCTTAACACAGTTTAATGACCTATTCATTTGATATATTTATAGTCATCAGTATAATAGATAACATTGATAAACTATAGAGATTATAGTCAAGTTCATTGTTATTTTGTTTTGCTTTTTTTTGTTTTATTTTTGCCTTTCTTTTAATAGAATTTTACTGTGTAAGATAATTAATAGACATTCATCTTGAATTTAAGTTAGTTACTTATAAAGAAGTTACCTAGTACGATATTATAGAATACTAAAAAATCTACTCAAATATGAATTTTTGTGATTATCGTTAACTAACAGTAACTGTAACTAAATGATTTGTGAAAAAACGCGGAGATATATATTTAGCTTTCATTCATCTGATAATGTAACTAGGTGATATTACAACTAAACATAGCATTTGGTCAATAACAGTGGAAATAAGATCTAAGTTTCATTATAAAGTTTACAGAAAACAATTTAAAACAGTTTGTTTGAATTGTACTTACTTACTTACTTACTTACTCACTTACTTATTTACTTACTTACTTACTTACACCTGTTACCCTTCGTGGAGAAGCATGAGCTACTAACCACCACTCTCTATCGAACTCTGTCCTGGGCAATCTTATCCAGTTGCTTCCAATTGTTATTCATTCGTTTCATATCTGACTCCAATTCTCGACGCCGTGTTCTTTGGCCTTCTTCTTTTCCGCTTCCCTTCAGGATTCCAAGTTAGGGCTTGTCTCGTGATGCAGTTAAGTTATTTCCGTAATGTATGCCCTATCTACCTCGAAAGTCTTTTCCTAATTTTCTCTTCAGCTAGAAGCTGATTTGTTCTCTCTCACAAAATGCTGTTGCTGATGTCATCTGGCCAATGGATGTTGAGTATCTTGCGTAGACAACTATTTATAAGTACTTGTACCTTTTTGATGGTGATTGTTGTACTTCTCCAAGTTTCAGCTCCATACAGTAAAACTAACTGTCTTGACGTTCGTATCGAAGATTCTGACTTTGATATTGCTTGAAAGTTGTTTTGAATTCCATATGTTCTCCAATTGTAGGAATGCGGCCCTTGCTTTGCCCATCCTTACCTCTACGTCTGCATCAGATCTTCCTTTTTCATTGATGATGCTATCCAGTTAAGTGAAAATTTCCACCCCTTCCACCCTTTCCACCCCTCCATCAGATGTGATTTTTTTAGAATCTACCATTAAATAAAAATAAACTATTGCCATTTGCTGATAAATTAAAATAACTTAGCTCACTAAAAGCAATCCGCTTTTTATGGTCGCGTATTGAATTATTTTCTTTTGGCTTTTTGAAATGTAATGGAAGTCTGTTTGTTTGTTTTCGTTGTTTTTTCCTAATAAAAAGTGATTAAAATTCGTGAAAAGATATTCAATGATGTACACTCGTTTAACAATGGTTTTCATTAAATTAGTGTCATTGTTCCATAAATATTACACGTACCTTGGTTTATTCTCTTCTTAAATTATATTTCATAGGATTTCTTGGATAATCATATAAAGATGTAGTTTATCTTAGAGTGATTACTGAAATAACTTTCTTTAAACAAAGATCAATTCCATAACGGACAAACGGAGAAATTAGAAATCAAAACAACTAATAATATCAGTCAAAATAATTTATAATACTTTTCAATAAAGATTACTATATGGGTTTATATCGTTGTTGAAGAAGAAACAGAAGATAGTTTATCAAAAAGCAGCCAAAGAATAGTTGTGTTGAGACAATTTTGTTTTACACTACTGAAAAGCTGATCAGTCGAAAATTATGGTTGTTCTATAGTCTTTTTTTCAACAGAGCAGAAAACAACAACCTCATAAAGAGCAAAATAAGGGTCAGTTTTCCTCTTACTCTAGTCAGAAATGAATATTCATTGGAGTGCATAAATGAGATTGATAAACATTCATTTTAACTAACTGATTACTGAGTTGTAATCAACGTTATGTTTATTGAGTGCTAAAAGCTGGTCAAATCTGTTCATTGGCCTGACTAAGTAGATCGCATTCACTTTTTTCGGATTTTAGATCGTTGTAGGAGATGTGCATGAAGTAATGAACCGACGTCAAAAACCTTTCGGTGCTTGTTAGTATGGTGTTTCTGAATACCTAAAGGAACCAGTATACTCTGCGAAAAAACCCGTGTTACAGGTTGTTATTAGTTCTTTGAACACTAGAGATACATGCTTTAGAAATTGCAAACCAACAGACAAATCTATCTCTACGGTGTTCTAAGGATTTAACTAGGATGAATTTAAAATATCCCTTAAAATTTAATTCATAATTTAGATCATTACGAGCACAATAACAAGTTATCAATGAATGCATTATCAAAATTACCCCTGATTCTATTCTTTAGTTTCTCTTTTTAAGTCTATTATGAATCCAATCATTTAAACATGAAAACGTGTTTTCAACATCACAAAAATTCATTTTCATCTCCTTATTTGATTAGACATGGAAAATTAGCCTTACATAGCCATTCATACTAATAATATGATAAAACCAGAATTACACAAGGGTTGATAAAAAATACAAGCATTATATTAATTTCATAATTTAGATTTATGTTAATGTTATACTCATAAATCTTGCCGGGTAAACAATTTCATGTTTAGCCTCTTTTTCTTATAGATGTTTTCTTACATACCTTTTATGTATAAAACATTTACCATCTTTTAGGAAGCATTTATATATATATATATATATATATATATATATAATGTAACTATGTATACAAATAAAATATGACAAAAAAAGCCTGTTTAATATCTAGCTATACATGATTAAGTTTCACCACAGAGATAGTTTCTTTTATTGAAAGAAATTATATATAACAAAGTTTTAAAACTTTGCATTTTGCCGACATACGTCACATTCTTGTTCTAATGATTTGTTACATAGATATTAGCAACAATAGATACGGTCTATGAATTGTCTGGCTTCCGGATTTCGTCTGAATGTTATATATATATATATATATATATATATATATATATATATATATATATATATATATGCGTCATGAAAATTGTAATTTGTGGTGTCTGATGAAGAGTCATGATTACAAGAAATGGAATATGTATTACAATTCATCTAAACAGAATAGCTATTTTTTGGTGGGACTGAATTTTTATTTTCATAACTTCCTAGTGTCTAAAAGTAGGTTTGTAATGTTATTGCCTCCGGTGCCAGTTCATTAAACAGGTTCACAAAGGATATTCATCTGTACTATATATATATATATATATATATATATAAATTACAATAAAAACTTCCATGGTGTCCGTGAAGTACACTTTAATCACTCTTAACATTTTTGCTGAAAATCTGGACTATTTAAACTTACTCTTCACAATCTTTTGTTGCCTATTACACGTATAAACAGTGCATATAAATCAATATTTAGAGCACACGTAATATAGAAACATAGATGTTTGTTCAAGTCATCCCTTGAGTAATTATTCACTTTTTAAAATGAGTCGTACTAGACTTTTCATGAGAGAAATTAATTGTACATTCTGATCTGTGATGCAATCAAGATAAGCACCAGATGTAATGAACTGTTTTTCATTGAGAACATGAACCAATTGATGTTAGACCACCTTTGGAAACTTGGAAGCACTGGACGGCCGTTTCGTCCTATTGTGAGACTCCTCTGCAGTGCGCATTCACGATCCCGCGAGCGGGATTCGAACCCAGGGCCTTCGGTCTCACACGCGAACGTTTGACCTACTGGACCACTGAGCCGGCACCCAATGCTGATAGTGTCTAACATCAACCAATCCACGAAATTGAGCGACCATCTTCCGTTGTACTGAGGTAGATACCTGTCTCTACCCGACATTGATTAGCTCCACCGGTCACGGTTTCTCACTAGAACTCCGAGAATTCTTTTCTAGGTTCCGAAAGGTGGTGGTCTAACATCAATCAGTTCATGATCTCAATCAAAAACTTAATAATCTCCACAACCTCTATAGTAGTAAGTGTTTTTCTTAGATTATTTCTGTAATAATTTGTATTAAGTTTCATAATCTTTAACGTACTTTGAAATGAGTCTAGCTTTATTTTATTTTAGAAAACAGGATTTTAAAATTCAGCAAACTTAATTTTGAGTGCTTTATTTTTGTAAGTAATATTGAATAATGAAGTTAAAACCTCTCAATGTTTATGTCTTCTTATTGATCAAGTTGTTTTTCGACAATTGTGACACCATCTACTTACAACGTCATAATATCGATCAAACGGTTACTCTGATACATTACAATAATTCAATAGTTATATCAGGAAAAAACTTATTTTGAAGGGGTTAGGTTAAATTTAAAGCGTATACAAGCTGCTTTTAACAAGTCAACTTAGATTTACAAAAGTTATAAAGTTTAATGTAGTATTCCTATTCTTATAAAGAAAGAAATATATCATTTCTATTTTCCATTATACTTCATAAGTTGAACTATGGGAATTCTAAGGTAGATGTAACTTTTTAACTTTGCTTTCACAAAATGAATAATGTAAAATGTAACCACTAGATATATATTACTAACAGAAGTATGTTTCATGCATATTGTATAAATGAAGTCCATAATCTACATGTTAACTTAATAATAAATAACATTTATCCAACAAAATGTTTGATTATTGACAATTCAGCTTGACTTCTATAAACACTAATATTATTCTATCATTTAGATATAAACAAACGTTGAATGACAATAGATGAAGGGAATATGTAATATTCTTCTTTTTAATGTTACTATTATTATTATTGATTTACTGTTTTCTACAGAGCATTTTTTTGTAATTTTCTTTTACTTTGAAGGAACTGGTTCAATATTATTTGAACATCTATTATTATCAGATGAAGGACATTATGAATGTTTAGTTTCTAATCAAGCTGGATCAGTATTAAGTTCAAAAGCTTATTTAAGAGTTAAAAGTAAGTTTTATATCATTAATAATTGTTCAACTTACAAGTTGATAGTAATGTTAATCGTATATATTTAGTTAAGATGTTATTCATTCATTGACTTGATCACCTTTGAATAAAACGTAGAAGAAATTCTAAACGATGTTATTTATTAGATGATTTACTTTATTCTAGTTTATTAAAGTAGCATAATGTATGTCATTTTAACTTTATATGTAAAAGAAAAGTGTATTCCTCTTTACTTTAGCTACTAAGTGTCATTTAATGATATCGGATATCAGTGATAAGTTATACTTGCCGTATTGATTTGCTAATGGGTAATCCCTAAGACTGTCGACTTCATTCTTTTTTAGTCAAAGATTGACAAGTATTCAATTCAGGGAGAAAGTAATGATGAACACATTTAGATATATTTTACTTGGAATTCAAATCAAACGCAGAATAATCTACAAAGTGATCATGATTACATACCAACTTCACAGAATCTTTTGATGATGAACGTTAGTGAAAATTAATGATTAATTTGTAGTATGAAATCAAATGATATTCATAAAAAGAAATTAAGCTTAAAAATGTCTGCTAGTGCATTCAATTATTGGGTCAATGATCGTTATAATAACATTTTAGTGATAAATAATAATCAATCTAAACTTTAGCATCATCAATTCGATTTCTTTAAGTCAATTCTAAACTTTGGATTGCAACTCAGTATGGTTTTTTCAAAAAGCAAAGTTTTCATTGTACTATTTTAAGTTCCTTTAGAAAAAGTTTATAACTCAAATGAATCATTTTCATTGTGTTGTGTTCTTTGAATTCAATAGTTTAATAATAAATTTGACCAATCACAAACATGAACCCCAAAAAATAAATCGAATGAACAGTTACAAAGTGTCTAAAAAGTTTACTTCTCAGATAGTTAGTCAGTCAATCAGTAACAATGTTGAACTTCATACGTACGTACATCAGTTCGAGTTGTCATACCGTATTAACACAGAGATGTAGTTGTCTATGAAAATCATATAGTGAATTTACCATAAATATCACTACTTACTCACTTACGCCTGTTACTCCTCGTGAAGGAGCATAGACCGCTCAACAGCATTCTCTATCCAACCCTGTCCTGGGCAAACCTTTACAGCTCCTTCCAGTTGCTACTCGTCCTTTTCACATCTACTTCGATTTCCCGAAGTAATGTGTTCTTCGGCCTTCCACTTTTCCGCTTCCCTTCACCATTCCAAGTTAGGGCTTGCCTCATGATGTAGTTTGATGATTTGCGTAATGTATGTCCTATCCATTTCCATCGTCGTTTCTTAATTTCTTCTTCAACTGGAAGCTGATTTTTTCGCTCCCACAGAAGGCTGTTACTGATGGTATCTGGCCAACGGATGTTGAGTATCTTGCGTAGACAACTAATTATAAATACTTGTACTTTCTTGATGATGGTTGTAGTAAATCTTCAATTTTCAACTTCATACATTAGGACTGTCTTGACGTTCGTATTGAAGATTGTGACTTTGATATTGGTTGAAAGTTGTTTTCAATTCCATATGTTCTTTAATTGTATGAATGCTACCCTTCCTTTGTCAATCCTCATTGCAAATATTCATATTCAAACATGGTAATACAATTTTCAAAATTATTATTTTTCATTAAAATGGAAATTGTTGTTTTATCATAGATAAAACATTCTACACCTTTAATAAAATACAGCCATTATCATTATTATTCAATGAGATAATCGTTTTTTTAATAATATTTATCATTCCACCTATTCATATATATTTGCATAACATTATTATGTCATACGTTTCGATAAGACTTTATTCCCATATAATAAGTTATTTATGAAAAAGTTATTTTTTTAAAATATTTATTCAAACTACTTAAAATTTAACAAATAAACATGGTTAGTAATATTTGCTTAGTAATTGTTGTTTTTGTTTGTATTTATGTGTGTGTGTATTTTATTTGTTACAGATACTTATTTTGTACCCAAAATAATTGATAAAATTGATCAAATTGGAGTACGTTATGGACATAATGCAAATTTAACTTGTCGTGCAGCAGGAAATCCTACTACAACTACTAGATGGCTTACTGATGGTGAACGACCTATAACAGATTTTACTGAAGGTACTTCAACATTATATCTAGCAGATATAACCGAACCTGCAAGATATATTTGTGAAGCAAATAATAGTTTAGGAACTGTACAACATCCTGTTAGAATTCAAATAATCGGTAAGTAATGTTTATATAATTTAGTTTAAAGTCAAATTTATCTCAATAAGAATAATTAATGTTATCTTTACTGTATATTAAATTTATTAGTTCTGTGTATTCACCATAAAAGTTTTAAGATATTTTACTAACAATGCTCATAGGTGGATACAACCATTTCTTATATATCTTCTGTTGAAAAGTCCAAAATATTTCAATGTATAACAACAGTTTCAGCAGTTTACCTGTCAGATATTTTCCAGGTAAGGACTTTTCTTTTACTTGAGACCATTAAATGTTGGAAGAATCAATCCCTATGATTTGAATGCATTGTCTTTTGCAATGAAATGATAGTTAACTTAAATACCTAATTTATACAAACAATTCACCATTTACATACTGTTATTGGTTATACGTAATAAAATGTACTTAATAACTTATATGATATAATCAAAATGAACATTGAAGTGTATTATTCTGAAGTTTAAATTTGTAAATTTACAGAATCCATTCATTTGAATCAACCTTTTTGGAACAAAAACTACATCTGTATAATGAATAAAGGATTTCTGTAGTTTAATGTTTTAAACGAACGGTGAACTTTTCTTTTAATTGATGAGTTAAAATGTGTACATTTACTGAGAACTTGATAATCTTTAAATGTTAATATAAAGAAATTAAGTAGATTGCATGTAGTTAGGTAGGATGTATGATTTGTTTCAAAAACCTAGAATAATCCGAGAGCTTAATATTCACTTCACTCCCTTGACTGCAGTTTATAATCAGTAGATGAAAACCAACTCATTCCAAAAGACTCGATTATGTGAAAACCATGAATCAAAAAAAGTATTTTAACAGCACTAAATGTCCATTCTAATTAAACATTATTTTTCAGTCGTAATAAAACAATAGGTAGACTTTAGATAATCACTTTCTCAAAACTGTGACATTCAGAATTCGAAGTACTTGTTGACAACAAAGTTATATTGCCGTATAATCTCGAGTGGTTTTTACTTTTACATGAAGCAAAAGTTGTTGTTGGCTGGACTGGGAGCAGAATTAAAGTCATAAGATCTTCAATTATAAATTATCAGTTCTTCTGTTCTTTATTACAGGGTATCATTCCACTTTCTTCAAATTAATAATTCATTAAATGATCTGTTTCGGCAGCTGCCTTATATTCGGAGAAATCTATAACACTTTGATGTAAGCGTCTGACCAGTTAATCTAGTTACATAGTTGATTTAAATTACAACATACCCTTTGCAAATAAATTTGGATACAGTGTCAAAAAATATTTTTTATATTTTTATAACCAAGTCCCGTCTATTCTATTTTCTTAACCATTTGATCAACATCAAAATGGGAGCTAAATTCCTTGATAATCATGTAATTAACTTAATTCATTTGATAGTAAGCCCAGTATATAAAGTATGTTCTTTTGTTATTGTTTGATAAGACATATTTTGATGTCATATCTAAAAGCCAGTAACTAAAATTTAGAAATATGCTTATGGCACGTCTGTATAATTTACATACGTGATGAATGAGAAAACATTTCTTAAAAATGTTTTAAGTAAATTCCCTTTTCACAGAGAAGCTTAATATTTAATCTGCCTAAGTTTAGCAATCGTTAGCAACCTATTGTCGAATAATATTCAAAGGTTGTTTGGATTTTCTCAATGATGATTAGGCATGCTGGTACATCCAGCTAACGAGTTCCAAGTATGAAGAAACGCGTGTTCTAGATTCCACTGCTAGCCTTGATTCATCTCTGCTGATAATGTTAATTAAAACGTCTATTTTTATAAGTATACGTTTCTATAGATATGTATGATTAAAGCCCAGAAGTGAACTGCCCGTAATACTAATATAATGAATGCTGATCAGTAATTTACCACGGTTATAAATAAAGAAATCCAATATATATATATATATATATATATATATATATATATATATATATATATATATATATAGGAAGCGTAAAAATAAGCTGAACACTATATAATATAACAAGAAAATTGATTCAAACAAAAAAACACGTTAAACGGAACATGAATAAATGAGGGACCAATAAATTGATTTTGTGAACATAACCTCAATTTAGAATTTTGAGTGGCTTTTATGGCTCTGTAATCTGACTCCGTTTTGTGTGAACGAATGAATATGCTATGAACATAAATCTTCTATTTAACCACGTATATTACCTAGGCTAACCACGTTTGTGTGATGGTAGTAATAAGAAGCCATATATAGGTTGTGTTTAATGAGGCCACTTCAAGCACAGACATTTTAGATGGAAAATGAGAAAGCGAAGAGAAATGGAGAAGGTATGCAAGTCGACTCATTATAACAAAGCGTGAATTAATAATTATAGCCATACAAAAACAAATCAAAAATATGTGATGAATAGGGTTAGCCATAAACACATTCATTCACTTTCTACTGTGCTTTCCTCTCTCATGCATGTGGATTTTATCAATTAATAACAATAAAATCTCCCAACAACCGGCGTTCTGCTTTTTCAGTATTCACAAATAAATTGATAGTAGGAGAATTGACCAGCTAAAATACCCAATTAACGGGACATCGAATGGAGAGGAATCAACCTCTATGGGCAAAAGTCAGAATAAAATCCCAAGAAGTTATGATGATGAACAGGTTATGGAAAGTCAAACGGAGTGAGTTCAACTTAGAAACCATTGAAAATCAGGAAGGACTAGAACAATTGTATCGTTCTATAATGGAACCCTACAAAAGTGCCCATTTGAAGAAGAGATTATTTTACCATATTTTAGATCAAGAAATTTGATGCACATTGACAGTGAAAATTATGTGATTGTCATTAGTTGTGCTAATATGGCTACTTTAAGGACACATAATATGGTATGATTCAACGTCAGTCAAATTAAAATACGCTAATACAGGACTATCTCCATATTTTTAAAACCGAACCAAGAATTTCAAAAATATCACGATATGAATCTGCAAGATATACCTAGAAATGAGTACGGAATACAAATTCTAACGAAATTAGTTTAGATACGCTGTTAAAACTATTGACGATTTATTCAATATATATATTTGTACACGAGGTATTTAATGGTAGTTTTTATCGCTGGCTAACTACACTTCATAAACTATTCAGATCAACTCAGCATTAGAAAGTTGTTTCATTGTATCCTGGGACTCCTCAAAATTTTATGTCAATAATCCTATCAAAGATCAATGGTGGAAAACAGTTCCCTCGAGATCAATACTTGAAATGATTGTGGATAGTTAAAAAATGTTGGAAAAAGAAACATTTATCACCAATAACACTTACAGATCTTCTTGTTATACTGAAAACTGGCTAAATTAAGAAACAATTATCATTATACTGGACATTAATGGTACTGAACCAACGGAAATGAAACTAGACAGAAATATTCTGGGTTTTTTCTAATATCTAATGTAGTATTGATTACTCCCTGACTTTCACCCAATATTATTAATATCTTTCATATGATCAATGAATATCGATATTCATTTCTAAATCAGTTGAGATCCTAAATCACATACTTTAATTATAAATTTCAATTACAAATTCTTCAAATAAGTTAATGATAAATAATTAGGTAATAATAATTCAATTCAATCAACCAACCGAAGACCCTGGGTTCAAATCCCTCTAGGAGGGATGGTGGATGCGCACTGCTGAGGAGTCCCACAATAGAACGAATCGGCCATCTAGTGCTTCCAAGTTTTTAATGGTGGTCTAACATCAATCGGTTCATGATCTCGATCAAAAACAAACAAACAAAAAATTAGATAAACATTTCATGAAAAAGAAAGATTAATAATAAACAAATAAAACATTTCGTGGATTAGTTGAAGTCAGACATTAACACCGTTGGATGCCGGCTCAGTAGTCTAGTTGGGTAAGCGCCTGGAGCGAGAGTGCTAGGTCCTGGGTTCAAATCTCATGAGGCAGGGTCGTAGATGCGCACTGCTGAGAAGTCCCACAGTAGGACGAAACGGACGTCCAGTGATTCCAGATTTTCCATGGTGGTCTAGCTTCAATTGACTCATGATCTCAACTATTGAAATAAAAAATATTTGAACTAATGTCAAATATCAAAAATGTTATTCTTTTTTTCGAATATAGAAAAAAAAACACAAAGAAACCCAATTTTTCTTTCTTGTTATTGAATTCTATTATTTCTATATAATTCTCTTATTAATTTTTAAAACAGTTAGATAAGTGAACATTTTAATATAAACAGATTAGTTATGGTTAAATGAACTAGATTTTATTGAATAGATTTTCTTTTAAAACTAAAAAAACAACGAGAAAACAAACAAATAAGATTTCACTAAGCAGAATGAAATCTAAATTGATTTATTTTGAAGCTTCTATTCTATTTAAGTCTAGTTGATTAAATTTCGATAATGAAAAAGGATAAAACAACAACAACAAATTAACACTAAAATGGAGAGCCAATGAAAATTAGGAAGCGTATTTATATTTATATATATTTCACTGATTGAAATCATGAGTCAATTGAAACTACACCAACATGGAAAATCTGGAAGCACTGGATGGCCGTTTCGTCCTAGTGTAAAGCTCCTCAGCAGTGCTCGTTCACGATCCCGTACCCCACGAGATCCGAACACAGGACCTATCAGTCTCGCGCCAGGCGCTTAACCAACTAGACCAGTGAGCTGACAGGCATCCAATGGTGTTAATGTCTAACTTCAACTAATCCATGAAGTTGCGCCACCGTACAACATTGTCTTCAGTGAGCTGATATCTCACAATAGACCTGGTTGAACTCCACTGGTAACGTTATCTTACTAGAACTCCAGGAATATCTCTTGAAGTCAGTCACTAGTGAGTAGATGATTATTATCAGAATGGGTTTTGTGGATATTTTATAAATTTCACTGACTGAAATCATGAGTCAATTGAAGCTAGACCACCATTGAAAATCTGGAAGCACTGGACGGCCGTTTCGTCTGAGAGTACTAAATCTATTGGAATATAATGTTATGATTCATATCTTTATTTATTGTCAAGTTTTTATATAGTTCAGTAAAAATTTTGTTTCAGATTAGAAGAAAATCTCTAATCGATCATTTTTTAATCATAATTACTATTGATTAGGTAATAGATAGATTTTAATAGAGATTTTCTTGAGTCTCAGTAAAAAGTTTAATAAGAAAGTGTTATAACTTGTGGTTTTGTACCCTATTAACATATTATGTGATGATATCGTCAATTAGAGAACAGTGACTTATGGACTAGAGCAGTGACGCGTAAACCTGTAGGAGCAGTCTAGAGTATTTATCGGTTCTTCTTCCTGTCTAACCTTGTCTTTTGAGTCCAGAACACCAATCTCAGCCTCCGTGATATGAATCATGTATTTCAAACATACTAGGCTTATATAAAAATCAAACAGCCTGCATCGTACCATAAAATAGAAAATAAAATTTGTACAAAATCTAGTTCAAAGTGGCTGTGAATGTAGGAAGTAGTAATTAATAGACTGAGCATAACTTAACAACGGTAAATCGTATAATAATAATATATAGGTCAAAATAAGGCTTATGAAAAGAGGAACATGAATAGGCATAGTTCAGCTACTTAACGGTTACACAACAAAATATATGTATCATACTGATCCATAAATATTTCTCAAAAGCTACCATTCATAATTCTTATCTGGATATAGCATAAAGAAGTAGTATTCTACGACCGAGTAGATTGTAATGGATTGAATACAACGGGATTGTTACAAAACATGAAGTTGTTTAGTTCAATACTGTGTAAAACTGGATACGTACACTACAGAAGTACTCTTTAAAAACAACTGGTTTACATCAGTTCTCCATAAGATTATGGATCGTGGTATTAGATAAGCTCATATAATGATAAATCGCTCTAAAACAAATCTTTAAACATTCATAGTTGACTAACATAAATTTTTTTTTAAATGTCATTCTAAATTGAACAACAGTGGTTTTATCATTTGTTAGATCTTTTTCGAATTCCTTTATTCTTCTACTTTTGTTGTTCATACTTACTATTTTTCGCTTGTTCCTCTTACTTTATTAAACAGCTGACTCAAAAAATTCAGTATGTAATTCATTCTTTCTCCACTTCGTTTTGTAATCGATTATCTCTACTTCTGATCTAGTAGATTTTCATCGAAATTAAGCAGTTTCACACTAAAAGCACATATAATATTCAGCAATGGTCTATTTAAAATCTGTCGACTAAACTAACGTTATATAATCATTCGCGGAAGTTAATAAGTGACATTTAAGTTTATTGTAGATAATTTTATCACAATACTATCAGATATTATTTTTTGATCTGTAGTTATCAAAACTGAACATACGGACAAAATCAGTAATTAGTATCTCATCTTTCCAATGGATATTTAATTAACTATATTTACAAAAATGGTCAACTGTCAATAGAGTAAAATCAGCTTACTTCACCTAAAGTTGTGTGTTCTTAAACTGAAATTCGCTTTCATATTTAGTATGTACTTCAGTAGATTAATGTGTTAAACAACTATGCAAATCATTCTATAAATCTTTATCATTAGAATTACAACTTTTTTCTGTTTAACTTACAGAAGTTCCTCCACCGCCTATCGATTTAATGTGTTTAGAAAAAGGGCCAACATTTGCTTTTCTCCAATGGTCACCAGCTAAACAATCAGCTGATATTCAACAAACCACTACGACTACTACACGTACTGTTGATTCATATACAGTATTTTTATATGAAATGGAGAATGGACAAACAATCACAAATAAAAAACAATTAACAGATATTCCAGCAAGACAATTTCACCTACACGGTGCATTACAATATAAATTAACTGATTTAAAACCATATACAATGTATATGGTAGAGGTTTGTGCTGTCAGTAATCTATTGGGAATGTCTGACCCAAGTAATAAAGTAACTTTTATAACGAAAGAATTGCGTAAGTCTTCCTTCTGTTTTTACTTCGTCGTTGTTTTTTGTTTTAAAATCTCGTTTTAAATCAAAATTCTAAACACGAATTACATTACCTCATAACTGATTGCACTATATTGTCTATTTTAATAATAATAATAAGGATTCGTTTTAACCTGAACATGGTTGTCTATCTAGAGTATTCCTACCGTGTGAAAGCAAAGACTGATAGTGCTGTTCAAAATGACAATAAAAACGTCGTATATGGTCTATGACAATGTTTTTTGTGACTTAAGTTAGTTCCATATAAAAGTATGAAAACTATAAATCACAATGTTAGGTTGATCCGTACCTGTATCTGTGATTAGTTCTAAACTTTAAACACAAGTGATAAGCTAGATGATCTCACACCTAAATATGTCTGAGATCCACCTGAATTTTATAGATCTTTTACAAGGATATTATGGGAACTTTATATACACAGTTACTTTTGAGAGATATACTACGTAATACCGTTATACCTATCCTCTGGAATCTCTGGAATTGATGTAACTAACCATATCATTACTTTCATGACTTAATATTTGATTATTTTTGCAACGAATTTGGTTTAAATTACAATAACTGATGGGAAAAAAGTTGTCCAATAAACATTTATCCTCACTAGTTTTTGTTTTGTAGTCTAATGATTATAGGAAATAATAAGAAAGAAAGGGGTGTATTTTCTTATTATTATTCATCATACTATATTCGTTGACCCATCTAAAATACTTTAGATAAGATAATGTCATTCATTACATTTTCAATGTTTTTCATTTATATTTGACCTTAACAAATATGAATAATTAATTGCTCAGAGGAATTTTTCGGTATTCAAAATGTTACTAATTAATTATGAATATCTTGATGAAAATGATTATTATTACTTCTTTGTTTTTAATGGAAACATCTATACTGTCAGTCATTTCGTCTAAGAGTTAATTATAAGTATGTATATGAATATATAGTGGATTATAAAAATGAAGGAAATAAACTTTACTTTTTTTTTCTTATTACCAAAGTTATAAACAATGGCTTCATTTCAATAGTAGAATACAATCTTATGAATAACAGGAAATGATGAAATAATCTTAATAAATATTAAACTAAATTCAATAAATTTATTACTTAAAATTAGTTAATTGTAAAAATTGGCAACGGAAGTCAATAAAACTAGAGAAAATGTAAGGAGAAAATGAGAAAGCAACTTTTTGGATATATATAGATTACACTTCACTAATGAACTGTTGGACTTTACAATAGATGTAATTATAATCCTTATGAGAAAAATGAGAAAAGTCACGATAAAACATAAGTTTTATCTGATAGAATAATAAGCTTACTTATTATCGGTATTCATTTAGATTATATTAACTGAAATACTTATTTGTTGGGGATTACCATACAAGTTAGTTTCACTGGATGATCACTCACACGGTCATGTTCAGTAATATACCTTTGACTGCAATAATGTGTGGTGTTACCAATACTTACTTTTAGATCACCAAAATATGTACACATGTTATTTTTAACAAGTTTAGTAAATAGTTAAAAGAAATTAGATTAAGAAAAGACTACTCAGTCATTTTTCTGATCTCTAAAAATCACAATACCAAGATTGTAAACATGTAATCCTTAACACTTACAAAGTCCTTATGTGAATACTCAGGCTACTACCCATTGCATTCATTGTCATTCTTATAGGCTTATTAAAACATTTATACTAATCCCATTTTCTTAAATTTTTCACAAGCAAATGTTTTACAAATGGTTGGATCAGTAGTAAAGGTGTTACATCAAAAACCAGGTCACCTCTGCAAATGAAACGATCCGATGAATCGTAATAAACTAGTTTCTTTACTAATTTATTTAGAATTTGAAAGAAGCTTTAAATTAGAGGAAATGAAACATTTGTAAAATGATGCCTTAATTATCTTTTTTTGTTAACGTAAGTCAATAATTAAATCACCTTATATATCTAGTACAATAATCAATGAAATTGCATAGAAAGAAATTACTAATCGATTGTTATTTTTCACTCAAATTAAATTTGCTAAATCTAATAATTATGAGACTAATATTTGAACGAAGAATATTCCTTTCGATGAAATTCTCTTCAGATTCTACAGTTATACATCCAAATTAATAATCCGAAAAATGACCAGGTTAAGGGTGAAGAGAATCGTTTAGACCATGTGAATTTAGGATTGTCAAACAAATTATAATGAAATTGTTAATGCTGATATGACTTAAATGGAATGTTAACTTGAATCTGCATATATGTTAAATGAGATTTAAGATCCATGATCAAAATAAATAAAGGTCAGGTCTGGTGATAGAAATAATAATGCAACTACAATTCCATCAAATGTTTAATGAAACGCTATATTGTGTGAAAAATTAATAAGACATAATAAGGAATAATGAATGGGAAGTGAATGAATCCTGTATTGGTGAGATTAACAATGATGTTTAACCAATAGTAATAATAATAATACAAAGAATACAATGAATAAAGATAACAGAGCATATTACATTTGACTACGAAATGTCGTAAGTACGATAGTCGAATTAGGTCATTCAATAGTTAATATCACTATTGATTAATTGGCCTTGAGATGGGCCAGGGGAGGAGGAGTGGTTGAAAACATTTCTTTTGTATTCATAGCTCCAGTTTCTTCATCCGGATGGCTACTGCTTTAGTCGTTTGAAGGACTTTTGAGTCTGACATGTTTTGGCAAAATTTGCTGACCCTAAAAATAACTGAAAAGGATTGGTTTATACTAACAGTATGACCAGTTTTTTCTAAATGGGCCAATATCCAGCCGTTCACTTTTTTCATCAAACATTTGTTAAGCCACACTGGGGGGGGTGTTCGCGAGCACAAAATGCCGGTCATTTTCCGAATTAATAATACGGATGTATAATTGCAGAACTTGAAGAGAATTTATCAAAAAGAATAGTCTTCGTTCAAATATTAGTCTTTTAATATGATGAGGATTTTTAAACGATAATGGTTATAACACCAAGTGATAAATTTATAGATTCAAAACATATTTCTAATATCAGAAGGGGTTTTGTGGAGATTTTAGTAATTTTATAGTTGAACTCATTAGTCCATTGAAGCTAGACCATCATGGAAGACGTGGAGGCATTAGACGGCCGTTTTGTCCTAGTATGAGACTCCTTCTGATAATAATAATCGTATGCTCACTAGTATCTGGCTTCATGAGGTATTTTTAGCGAGAAGCAGTGACAAGTGGAGCTCATCCAGGTCTGTTTTAAGTTAATAATTCACTGAAGACAATTGTGGACGGTGGCTCAATTTCATGCCTTAGTTGAACTTAGACATTAACACCAATGGATGCCTGCCAGCTCAATGGTCTAGACAATAAGCGTTTGAGCGCGAGATCAATTGATCCTGGGTTTGAATCTCGTGAGGCAGGATCGTAGATGCACACTGCTGAGGAGTCTCATACGGGGACGAAACAGCCGTCCAGTGCTTCCAGGTTTTCCATGATGATCTATCTTCAATTGACTCATGAATTGGACTATAACATTTCTAATATCCACATAAAACCAGTATAAACAATTGATATTGTTTAACCTTTCTAAAAACCTGATTTATATGTGGATTTATATATAATTTGAAAAAAATAGCTGTCATAGTACCATAGGCAACTTTTTTTTTATTCAACTATAAAAAAACTTATTACAAATTGTAGTGTATTTAATCTAATTGGTTCTTCCTTTTTTAAACTGTCAGTCAAATAAATTATTCTCACTTCATTGGATATTCATTCCACATGGTCTTCTAATTATTGACAGAAAACTAGTCACGGAACAACTGTTTTTTATTATATTTTTAAGATTGGATTGTTAGATGAATTCTTTTGGCAAAATAAACCGGTTTATTCAATCATTTCAAGAAGATATGTATTCCGTTATTTTGTAGTTTGATTGGCTGTTGTATAGTTCTAATGAATTCTAGATTTGGTTGTAGGAATGAATGAAGTAGACTAGAAAGTTTATAGTTAAGATGATGAATAAAAATGTAGGGATATAGTTTACAGGAACATCCTACATTTTACAGCGGGAAATATCCATTAGATTAGTGTAAGACCTAGGTATTTTCTAACTAGACATTATATATTGATAAATATTTGTTAGTGTAAAGGGTTGTAGAGATTATTGAATTTTTAGGTTTACTTCACTTAGGACTAAACATCATTTTTCCAATCTTTAATGGTCTTCACAAGCTTATTCCTGGTTTTCAACCATAAAAAGGGATTCTGTTTTCAATCAGTTTTTCTATACGCATATGTTAATTCATAGATATCTCGTCATGGTCTTGATTACCAGAAATACTATTTCTTCGACATCTTATGACGTAACTACTTTTCTGAATATTTATATTCAATAAAATATACTACTTTTGAATAAGTTGTCAGATAAAGTATACTGTATATGTCACTGATGAAAAAAAAATG
Organism: Schistosoma mattheei; assembly: GCA_944470405.2. Classification (NCBI taxonomy): domain Eukaryota; kingdom Metazoa; phylum Platyhelminthes; class Trematoda; order Strigeidida; family Schistosomatidae; genus Schistosoma; species Schistosoma mattheei. Next base: position 68,196,853 of record OX103943.1, on the reverse strand, counting down.
TACAAACAGTAATGTCTATATATTATGAATGCTAAGGAATTCATTAGTACACAAATTTTACTTCATCATAATTAACCACTTAGTTAACCTTTTCTTCTTACTTTATATTAAATGATAACTAAGAATAATCAAATTATAAAACTTATTAAGAGAAACTTATGTTATTGTTTGTTTTATTATCAATAATAGGAAACACAAAGTGACCATATTACTAAACTATTTTTTTCCTCTGACGTTTATACTCTAATAATCAACCCATTCCTATATCTAATTGATAAATAAATTTACAAACATACAATTCTACTACATTTTTCTTTCCACTAAAACACATTACTAATTTATACTTATACTCAATCAACTGAGTTGATGGACAATTAGAACATTAAAATCGATTTCCATTATAGGCATAGCCATTGTTTTTTTAATATTTTTATATTTATACCGTATATATATATATACAGTAAACTCGTAATATTAGTAAATTGAATCCTGTAAATGGATAGATAAAACAGGACAAAAATCAGAGTAATTTAAATAATAGGATCAACTCTATATATTTCTATACATATTAACCCTTTTAGACTTTCTATATGTAATTACAAAACTGAATGAAATATAGGAATATAATAATAATAATAATAATAATAATAATAATAATAATAATAATATAGACTGAATATGAAACTAAAGTAAAGGTGAACAAAATGGCGTTTATTTGACTACTCCTATCAATAATATTAAGGCAAATAAGGCCTAGTATATATAGAGAGAGAATTAAGCACGTGTATATGATTTTGTATTTGTGTATAGTTATTATGAGTAAAAGGAACCTGGGAAAAAAAACAACATTACAGACAATGAATTACAAACAAGAAATAAATGAAATAAAAGATTAGGATTAAACAAATCCTCTCAGTTCATGAGCTAAATTGAAATATAAGAAGAAAGAAAGAAAACAAAGATAATTTTAATTGAAATTATATTTCAGCATAAAAAATTAATAATAAAGAGACAGAAGTAGAGAATAAGATGAGCAGAAAAATAATGATGATGATGACGATGATGACAATAAAACGTAGTGGATAAGACAAAGAGAGAGAGAGAGAGACAGGGAAAGAGGGGAAGACCAATAAAGCATCAGTGAAAGGCATAAAAGTTTTCTTTAAGCAAAAAAAAAACCAAGAAATTCATCGAACGATCATTATTATTACTCATATTTTTTTTTGATTATCTTATTAATTAGTTAATTAATTGCTTATTTTAATGGATAATCAAGTAAATAGTTCACTATTATACATTTGTTCAAGCTAGTTTGTGTTTATGTGTATGCATGACCAAGAAGTAAGAAAACAATGAGATCGTTTCAAATAATACTGTTCACCTGATATTCAATTAACCATTTATTTAATTTACTTTGCTAAATGTTTCCTCTTTTGAATAGATGCTCATGACAGATTTTTCCATTCATATATATATATATATATATATATATCAAGGCTTCTCATACATACATATAGATTTGCTAACGAACCCATGATGGATGCATAATAAAATGTCATTGAACAAAACGTTGAGATCACTTTTCATTTTCTATCTATGTACTGTACAGTTAAGACATAGGCAAGTACTAGAAGAAGGCAACGACAGAATTTCATTGTTTTGTATGCTTAATTTAAAAATGCTTTTCTATGCATACAGTACACATAGATTAATGACTTACTATAATTATCATAGTTCTTCGACTTCAATCAATCAACTTTTTTGATAATGAGGCAATTTAACACAATTTTGTGATAAAACAGAATACAGAGAAAAAATTAAAAATTTATCACACATAAACTTGTTAAGACATTTTATATGAAAACTAATCTTGATATCAATTCAGCATTTGTAGTGTTGTACTAAAGCCCTCAAGTACGTATACTAAGGTTTATTGAAGCCTTAGCTATACGGAAACTCAAACTCCCATTTATGTGTTCAAAAACAATTTGTACTTACCCTTAACCTACCCTGGTAATACTGAATTATTATCCAGAATGGTTATCACGTTGTTTTTTCCGTACTTCCTTCTTCTTTTTTACGACTTACCTTTAACTTGTCTAGTTGACCTATTAATTTTCATATAAAAATGTTCTTAAGACATATATGTTTGACAAGTTTGTTCGAATTGTATTGAGCAAATATATCACATCATTCTGATAACCTTCGTCTTCTCATTGGATTATCGAAATTTACGAAGGGATTGTTTTAAAGTTTATCACATATATATGCACATATAGTGCATAAATATAATAATATCAAAAGGGTTTTTTTGTGTGGATATTATAGTAATTTCAATAGTTGAGATCATGAGTCAATTGAAGCTAGACCACCATGGAAAACCTGAAAGCACTGGACGACCGGCTTTTTCTATTGTGGGACTCCTCAGAAGTTCGCATCCACGATCCCGCCTCTCGAAATTTGAACCCAGGATCTATTGGTCTCGCGCGTGAACGCTTAACCTCTAGTGAGATAGTAACTCTGAAGACAATGGTGACGCTCAATTTCATGGGTTAATTGAAGTTAAACATTAGCACCATTGGATTCCGGGCAGCTCAATGGTCTAGTGGCCAAGTGCTCATACGCCAGACTGGTAAGTCTTGGTTTTGAATCACGCGAGGCGGGGTCGTGGATGGGAACTGCTAAGGTGTCCCACAACAGAACAAAACGGTCGTCCAGTGCTTCCAGATTTTCCATGATGGTTTAGCTTCAATTAACACATAATCTAAACTGATAAATATTAAAGTTACATTTCAAAAACATTGTGTTTTCCAAACCTATAAATACTGAAAGTTATCGATACTTTGTTTTATATGAATAGTATTTTATGTAGGTGTGTGTGTGCGTATTTGTGGGGTGTTGTATTATTTTCTATTTCTCACTAATGATAACAAAAAGTAATGTAATTAATACAATTAACAATAAGAAACAAATGTGTAAAACCACTCATTAATCACTAGACATTGTTTTTAACTGAGTTTTAAACTGAAAATTGGAAGAAAAAAAACATCATTGAAAAATACAATTAATATATTGTTGAAATATTAACCGACAAATAATGAAAATCAATTGTACAATGAATACCATCAATTGAATGGTTCAATTTAGTTGAAATAAGTAATAAAATAGTATTTAGTTCAATTTTCCCAAGTTTGAAATCGAACTCTTTTTAAATAATATTTGAATACAATTGAAAAAGTATAAATCAGTTTTAATATAAACATAGGATTGTATGCAATATAAAATACCACTTTCAAACTATAATAAATGGATGATAACTTTTTCCATATGACACCTAGTCACTGTATATTTAAATTTTAAAAGAGGTCATTACTTACTTACTCCTGTTACTCCTCGTGGAGGAGCATAGACCTCTCATCATTACTATGAGTTATTAAAGTGATGTTTCATTGTTACGTTGGTAACTGTTAGTTTAGCAGTTTCAACCACCGTATTATTAGATAATTATTTATCTCAAACTTAATTGTGAAACGATTTGTGCCTCAAATTTTTGAGTTTAGTTAATAATCTCCCATGTGTCAAAGCGTAAGTACTGGTCTTGCTAAGACTAAATGGGATAAGTTCGTATTAGACACCCACAACTTTATATTTACTCAAAATTCCTTACTATTAATTTTATTGATATGGTACCTAGTTGATTTAGTCAAATATTTGGTTCTCGAAATGCTATTTAGAGTACTATTGTCAGTCTGATCAATTGCAGTCTTAAACCTCAGTGGGAAGATACAAGTCAAACAATACCAAGAGAATTTAGATTCATCCCATTGCACAAGCAAGCGGCTATCAGGACTCAGCAGCTGAGTGGTTAACTCGATGGCGTTTAAAGCTAATGGTACTGAGTTCGAGTCCCAGAGTGAACATCAACTCTGAGATGCAGGTACATCCAGATGACGAGTCTCAAATTGGACGAAACACGCGTCCTGGATTCCACTGCTAGCCACTATCCATCATTGCTTATAATATAATCAGTAGTTTTCAAGGTTTACCATCCATCGTATCACTCAGTAATTTAAAGCATTTTTTTAGTACAAATTTTGATTGATTCAGATCTAATAAAGTGTATTTTTATTTTAAGTACTGAATGCAACGAGTATTTTTCTTTCAAAAATCAATATCTGATACCAAGTCCAAACCTACTGTTTAAGCTTGGAATAAAACTTTCACCAAGTATTATGTAATGTACATAAATACAGCTAATTAGTGATATGTTAATACTTAAAAACAACATTAATTGGTTATATTGGACATTCAACATAAGGCATTGATTTACGTAAATGTGTTTCTTTCTAACTATTCGAATTGCAATTGAAATACATCTCAAGGAGTTAAAATCAATATCATGTCTCCTTTTTTTTTCTTACAAGTGAATAATTTATTTAGATTAATTTTCAATCTCATAATGTACTGTTCAATAAATTACTTTTAATTCTGTTAAGATACACTAATTATTTATATTTTAATTTATATTTTCTAAGGTTCTTACAATTCAATATTGCAACAACTGAAAGTATAAATATAATTCATAATTCTTAACTTGTATGTATACACCTGTTATAACTTATGACCGCCGATTAGAGAGCAGTGACTTATCGATGGGGACAATGACACGTAAACCGTATGAGCAACCCAAAGTTCTGATTGGTCCTGCTTTCCGCCTAGCCCAGCCGGTTAAGTCCAGAACACAAGTTTCAGCCTCTGCAATATGAATCATGTATTTCAAACATACTCTGTTTATATACCAATCAAGCAAACCACAGCGTACCATAAAATAGGAAATAACATTTGTACAATATTTAGCCAACAGGAAAATGACACGTGAAATAAATATTGACCAATAGGAAAATGATACCATTTCAAGGCAAAGGATAGCATTAGACATAAAAGGATAATTTTTGGGATATTTTTCTGAATATCCCAACAACACCATTTAAACCTGAATAAAATCTGTGGTATAAAATCATTTCATTTTTAACTTAGTTGCTTAGCTATAGGAATTCATTCAATTTTCCGAGTACATTCAATTAGTAAATCGCTAAATACTGGGAAACCTTGTAAATCCTAACGATTGATCAATCAAGAGACATCTAAATAAAACTTCAAATTATTAGGATTCATCTTTGACAACTCAATCAGTGAAGAGGAATTGATTTGTTCACATTTCCAACTTGAATCATTTTATGTTAAAACATGACTATTATGAATGGTTGTCAGTGATGAACACATTTCATTATTTGTATCTTCCTATTAACACCTTAAGAAGTTATTATTATTATTGTTTTTTCTACTTACATAACATTCATTTACAATACTCGGTTATTAATGTAATTATAACACTTAATTATTACCGGTTTATATAAACTTGTATCTTTTCATTAAAAAGTGCTCATAGAAATTAAAAACAAAATATATACTATCAGTGTTATGATAAGAAAATTTAGGCAAAGAAAGGAAAAAAAAGAATAAAGAAAGGAATTTACTACTTCACTTTTAAGTATGTCTGAACTTGTAAATTATGACAAGAAAGAACAAAAAAAAAGAAAAACAAAGAAAATTGTATTAGATACGTGATTACAACTATGTGATTATGTGTATGTTCATATAGGAACTATGAATAGAAATTTAATAGAATGAAATGCTAACTTATATTTCATGCTTCCTCTCTTGTATATATACATTCTTATATATAACGTGGACCATACAATCTAATAAATGAAGGAAAATATATGTAGATAGATAGAAATATAGAAGCAATGTGGTTTTGTATGCCTATATATATATATATATATATATATATATATATATATATATATATATGTCAATGGATTTATGTGTTGAGGTGACATTACTTATATGTAATAGAATACATTTCTAGACTGGTTTTGAATAAATTAATATATGATTGACTTGGAATAACAACATTAAAAAGAAAGGTAAGATGATAATACTGGAAATTTTTCACCATTTTTAATTACAATAATGGGAAATAGCCTTAAAATTACTCATTAAACTTCATTCACACAATAATAATAATAGTATTAGTGATTGTAATTGAAATTATAATTGAAGTATAAAAATTACAAAGGACGGAAATAATAACGTGTAATTTCTAAATAGGATTCACTCAAATCAAAATAGCGTGATAATCGACATTGTGTGATTTTATTGTGTTTTTATAGGTGTATAGGTGTGTATTATTATGTGCTTATTATTTCCCTTACTATAACAACGTATTTACATAATGGTAATAATATATATTGATAAAGATGAAATTATCGTGCTATAGTTTGTTAGCAAAAATGGAGCAATTATATAATTTCCTTGTATTTCAAACTAAATTAACTTTGATTAATTTTAAACGAAAAAAGAAAACAAACAAAATAAATAACAATCCTACTAATTGCTATCCATTCTTGTTTTCAAATAAGCAAAGCAGTACTCATTTGAGTAGGGATGTGTTTTTTTTGTATTTTTTAAAAGATTTTACAAACTAGCTATTCTATGCATTTTCTTATCAACTCAAACTTTAGAATATGAATAAGAAGCATTTAGATCTTTCATAGAAAGTGAATATTGAGGTTAGTTATTTTATAATGGAAAAAAAGGTTTACATAACAAATTCAGATAATAATTCAAACTCATATTCTATACATTACTATAAGATGTTTACTGAAGAGTCCCACAATAGGACGAAACAGTCGTCCAGTGCTTTCAGGTTTTTTATGATAGTCTAGCTTCAATTAACTCATGATCTCAACTATTGAAATGTTTATTTGTTTGTTGCTATAGTGTTTAAGTAACCAAGAATAATCTAGTCTCGATTCATACTCGTTGTCTACAAATTCCATTCATTTCTTTGACATTGATTATAACAGAGTTTAAATTGAATGGATAATTTCTCACTAGTAATCATTTATCTCTAGAAATTAGACCTTTAACTCAAAATTCATTATTTCAAGTGCTCAGATTGAATTAAAAATCAATATCAAACTATGTACTGTAGTGAACAAAACACCAATGGGGACAATCGAATATACTTAACACAAAATTACAGGACTTATTAATAAAATCTAATGATCATAAAGTAAATGCTTAATTTGCAAAATATCCATCGATTGTCTCAAAATGACTCAGACTTCATTGTTCTTGCATTTTCATACTGTTTCCATTCTTTACTGTTCCATCCTCTTGTATCTCTGCTTCCAGACCTTCTGTTTACGACTAACATAATATACTACTTATGTCAATATAAGTAGCATACACCACAGTACTAATTTATTTTACTTTAGTTCTTAAAAATACTGACCAATTAAAATATTAGTAGGATCAAGTTTCATTAGAACAGAAAACTTTCATTCTATCCCTTCTCAAAATTGTAAACCACCAAAATGGTGTATCTGATTACATCATCATCATCACCATCATAGCTTTCATATTTTTTAAATTTTGTAATATTTAAAACTATAAATTTATGCTGCTACACTTATACTAAATGACATTTGAAAAACTTAGATTATTTTCAAAACAATATATGTCAATCGTTTATTACTAATACTCATTGTTGAGTACTTATACTTGGAATGAGCAACCAATACAATTCTCATGACATATAGTAAGAACTCAGAAGATTGGTACAAGTGAACATTTATTGATTTCAAATTATACATGATGACCCTAGTCAAAAATACACTGATTTATACATTGATTGTACAACCATTTTGACTATTAATTAGGAGAAATTAACATATATGAAAAATTTTCGCGAATATTCGTCAATATTAGGAGGAATAGTTTGACAAAAATTGGGCCCCGATAGTATGTATACGAAAAATGTCTAGAATTATAATAAATCGCATACTGAAAGTCATGCTGAGCATTATTAATTTTTTCTGGTTAGCGTTCTTTTTCGCAAGTTGGTTTTCTACGGGATGGGGCCGCTAATCCGATACCCATCCCTCCTCCCTTATTCGGGCTTGGGATCGGTAGAGTAGCCTTAGATGAGGTCAAGGCAGAGTTGCTGAAGGTGGTTCACCATAATTTAATACAAAGAATACCATTTCTTGAATAACATGTCATAGTGAAGAAATATAACAAATATTACATCGAGTAACCGTCATATTGAATTAAAAACGGAAGTAATGTTGAACAGGCATCACAGTCAGTTAAAAATGTAATTTTGCCCTTTCATAATATGATATCGTACATGTAACTTAGATACTGACCGCTTCAGAATAAATGTTTGGTTTGGTTTAGGTATAGCGATTATTCTACAACCGATTTCGATTATTATTAATCTTGGTTAAGCCCTTTTATTAACTTACATAACAGACAATGTTGTTAGAACAGCAACAATTCGTCTGTTTGTACTGTTGCGATCACTAGATCACATGACAGACCCTAGCTAAATGTTGGTTGCTTAAATGTCATTCGATGATTCATCTTTCTCTCCATGTATGTACGTACTCAAAACCTATTATCAGATTTTGCTTTGTCTTGCTGAGTCCTTAGGTAATTTGACGATAAATTTGTATATGTAGTTGTCCGCATATACATATTCCCCTCTTAGCTTCAAATACGTTTGATGTGCCTATAGCTTTGTGATCTGCTCTATCCTCTAATAAACTGTAATTACCACTTCTCATTGCCTTCTGATTTCAAACACCGTTGAAATTTATATAATAACTGTTACAAAGGTGATTGATTAACGAAGCAAAGCCACTACACAGATAATTTCAGTCACATTTAATTTCAAAATAAATTTGCTAGTAAATCAATTTTCAACAGAAATAGTACTATGTCAGTACTAAATTTTTGTATTACTCAATCGGTATTACAAATTATTATCGGGTTTTTTTTTATTCCGTTTGTAGCCCCTAGTTCGGCTCCATATTCTGTTGAAACAGTTACCATAACAGATGATTCAGTTTTAGTGAGTTGGAAGCCACCAAAAGAAGCGAATGGGAAAATTATTGTAAGTTTTTAATCCAAATTCTTTTTGTATAAACACAATACGCTTGAACTTGTATTCACATAACTAAATAATACTGATTGAATTTTTTATTTAGGTCTTCAAGGTTTGAATTTTCTTTTTCACTATTTGCGAAATGCTTTTCTACATTCAAAAAGTATAATATTGTACAGAAGATCTAAGTTCAGAGAAACAATATTTGTGCATGGTAATAAATAATGATAACCTACGTCTTCTCATTGCACTATCGAAAAATATAGGTAAACTCAACTACTTCCTCATGATTACTGTTCATGTGATGAGACGTCCAAATCAAGCTCTCATTATATTTTTTCGTAACTCCTTTATTATGAAGTCGATCTGTAAATCAAGAGTATGAAACAAAATTGAGCTAACAGTATCTTGAGTAATATTGTTAGAACAAACATCTGGAAATGTCTACCACCGGATGACGACCTGTTGTTATTATTAAGCCAGTTGATGTATGAATCTAGAATTAATCATGGATAAGCAAAATTCTATGAATATTAGGCTGCATCTACAAAGAAACGATCTTACCATTTTTCCCGAACAAGTAGGGTCAGAAAGTGTTATCAGTTGGAAAAACTCATTTACTATCATTGTAACGGCAAAAATAATTTGAGTGTTACTGCTTGTTTTATGACATAAGGTTATACCTGACTGCGTAATCGACCGACACACTAAATAATTGGATTACCGAACTAGATCAAGTTGTGTGCACATATATAACGTCCGACGGACGATCGTGAAGCAGAGATTAGATATGAACCACAATTTATTGAAACAAAATAGAGAACATTCATGCAGTATGAAGTTTGCGTATGATTATTATGAACTCTCTCTTTAAGATGTAAGGATATTCTATGAACTTAGTACCTGTTCGTTATCGCTCTCTGGACACTCATATCTTACCTTCACTGGTCACATAACATTTATGCTAACTACTTCCATTATCGGAAACTTAAAAGGTCAAAAACTTGATTGAATTGTACACACAAAATTTAAAAAAATATTTAAACCCCTGTCTAATGCATTATAGTTATTCTGGAGTCACCGGTTAATAAGTTTTTATGCTTTTTCAATGAATACTAACGACTACTAATGAAATGTCGTATTATGTAAGTGAACTTGTAGGACACATAGAAAAACTAGTACAAGTTACTGAAAAATGTTTCTCCCTGTTCTGCTATTTCTCATTGGTATTAATACATTTGGTTTCTGCTTAATAAACATTATTTCTATCCAACACATTTAGCTTTAAAGGTGATAATCCAAAAATGTGATCTATCAATGTGAAGATGAGTCATGAATTCCAAAGTCATAATTCTACTGAATTAATTAATTATGTCATTTCTTCAATAATCCCTAGATTCACAGTTGAATTCACGAATCGATCTTAATTAGACAATTGTTGGAAACCTGGAAGGCCGACTCGTCCTAATATAGGACTCCTCAGCAGTGAGCAACCATGATATGAACACAGGACCTTCGGTCTCGGGGACAAACGCTCAACCTCTAGATCACTGGGCCAGTATCCGACTGTGTCAATGTTCGAAATCAATTGACCCATGATCTTGCACAACCCTTCATCCATTGTTCAGTACTTCCAGGTTTTCAATAGTGATTTGACTCAAATCGACTCATAGATTCGACTGTGAAAATACAACAAACTCCACAAATCCCCATACTGATACGAATTCATAAATACTTGTAATTCATAAAAATGTAGCTAACTTTTCACTCAACTTCTTAAATAGCTAAAGCAATTTTTTCATGAGGAAATACGTCTTGGTAAATCATATACACTGGTTATAATTTGAACATTAGATGAGATGAATTACCTGTCTCTTAACAAATTTTAGACTACTCAATATTGCCTGTTATAAACTTTGTTTGCAGTCGTATTCAAAAGGACAATCACCAATGTTATTATATTTGACTGATAAGATAAACTAGAGATAAAACTTTACTGAATGTTACTTTCATTAATATAATTTTCGAAAACTACTGTTTTCAAAATCATTGAAATGATTTGTCTTGCTTTTCTGAATCTTAACATCAGGAAATTATTTTTGGCACATTTTAGTCATAGTTATGTAATACCAGATTATAAGAGTTATTACGAAGTTTGCACTTTGCTTCATTTTATTATATATGTTCTATCCTTGAAAGAATACTTATCTTGATAGATGGCCACAATCAGGTTTCTTCAGAGATGGTTTCGATAATTTTACGCTTCTATTTAACTACTCGCAAGTAGTTTGATAATACATCTGAAATATTCAAAAAAACATTGCTCATGATGAATGCCTGAAAATGTTTTGATGATTTGATTTAAATCTGAAAGTTTTAATATGAATTCATGGGTCATCAAGACAGTATCTTAGGTTATTTGGATGTGTTGATAAAAGCATTATGGTGAAAATATGTGTTCTGTTTACTTAACTAGTCGATCTACTCATTACATTACTTACTTTCACCTGTTACTCCCAATGGAACAAAGGCCACCGACCAGCATTCTTCAACCCACTCTGTCCTGAGCCATGTTGACCTACTCATATGGTATTTTTTTTAGAGTAAAGTGACCATTATGCTAACGGTTATAGAATCCAACAATAATAAGTCATGTTGTCTACCTAAATATCCATCCTTTTTATTTTCGGGACATGTATAATACCACTGATTGATTTTATCCACAATAGAAGACTTCAGAAAGAATTTTTCAATCAATATTTACTCTATTACTATTGCTTACTTAATAAACTATTTTGTTGTCAATTAATGCAAAACACTTAGCACTATATTTCTTCGTTTAAGCAATTCAAGTTTGCATTATTTATTCTGCTTATTATTTTGCGTGAACAGATGATAAATTATCCATTAGCATATAAAGATAATTTAATTCAAATCTCTTTAGCTATCATGTTTAATTATTAACAAATCTATGGTGTGAAGTAATTTTTCGAAATAAAATGCATAGAAATTGTTACTTGACACTTCATACTGTCAATATTCAATATTTATAGAATATGTTTGTTTTGAGTTTCATTATACTATTAAGATTTTATATATGCGGTTGTACAGTATATAATAATAATTTATATATTCTGAAAATAATAATTACAGAATTCACGCCAGTTTACAGGCATGATCAATTTGATATAAAGAGGAACATTAGATGTACAGAACAAACATGTGATAGAAGAAAGTTTTAAGTATACTAGTTCAGTAATTGTTTAGGTAGTACATGTATTACAGTGATCCAATGCATCAGCCGGGAACTTTTAATATTTCTTAAATGGACAGCCTGTTGATTTATTAACGGAGTAATTAAGGTCAATTCGTGTGCCAGATCGAATTAATGATAATTATCTACAACTAGAGAAATTAAAACGAAAACGCAGAGCACGGAAAAAACAAAGCAGTAATTACCAAAATATATGAATCAGGTCTACCTAAATGCGTGTGTCATGTGACACAGTGATATACTGTTAATGTTATTCAATCTAGTTAAACTTGCTAGAGACGGTGTTAACATATGGACAGCAAATGGGTGGTTTTACTCAGGGGATTCACTAATAAAGATGGCTAAACATTTAAAGTTCCTAAAATATCACTTGTGGAATGAGATACACTTGCAGGTGCTAGACCATTCAATGCATTTTCAGAGGAGCAGTATGCATCGATGCAGCGAACAAATAATGGGAGTGATTTTATCGTGTGGATAGATTGTGGTAGGTTATTCCATAGTCTAGAAAATTTACAGGTGAATTCATTCATATAAAGAGTAAAAGTATCTTATTGATGACTTGAAATGTAATACTTGGTAACAAACTTTTTATAGTGTCTGAATTTCGTCTAAGGATTCATTTTCAAACCAAAGTGCTCCGACTGCATAACTCTCCAGCTAAATGTTCATGACAAAAATCTTATTTATAATCGTTTTAAAAAATATCATGTGTTTTAAAAGAATCGCTGGAAAACTTGTTGAACTCTGAATGCACTTAGACTCTTAAGAAAAACAGTAAAATCGTTGAATGCCGGCTCAGTGGTTTAGAGGTTAGACGAGACCTATAGGACCTGAATTCGAGTCATACGGGGCGGGATAGTGGATGTACACTGCTGAGTAGTCCCACAGTAGGACGAAACGTCCATCCAGTGCTTCCAGGTTTTCCATGGTTTTCTAGCTTCAATCGACTCATGAAATTAACTATTAAATTACTATAATATCCACAAAAACCCCTTCTGATAAAAAAACATTTACGTTTGACATACTTATCAATGTTACATTCTATCAAAATGAGTAAAATTTCATACTGTCAGCAATCAAAATTCAGTAAAATTGAAAATTAAAAGTTTATATGAAAATTCACCCCTCTAATATATTGTTGTCAAATTCATAAGTAACTTCTGATAAATTCCTTTTAGACTCGTTTGTTTTTATTTATTTCCATGATCACAAACATTATTACTGATGGTTATTATAAAAGTCTACTAACAATCTATGCAATTTTGTGACTTATCCTGTGCTATATTGAACACAATATAAAAATTAATAATACTAAATATTCAAGGTGACTGTTCAGTAGATTTAATGACCATAATTTGAGCATTTTAAAACTCCCCATAGAGTATTCAAAAACATTGGATATTTGAACTAATCATTGTTTTTGAATCACTTCATTATCAGGCTTTACAGTTATAAGTCCATAATTATTGTGATATTTGACAGAGGCCATAACAAGGCATGCATTCATGTATTTGACAGTGTTGTATGTTAAAAATAGTGAACGTTTGTATCTGTTACGACATAAATACTTCAAAATTGTGCAGTTTGCAAGTTAGAAAGGCCATTTAATAGAGGACAGAATGATTTGTTGTAAAGTATCAAGTTGTAACCAATATAATAGTAATATAATAAATTGTGTGAATAAAATGCATAGTAGGAGAAATTCGTTTTGCTAATTGAGGTAACAATAATAATAATAATAATAATAATAATAATAATAATGTGTGAAAGTAATAAGACAGGTGTTGTCAAGGTAATTACGATTTTTAAAAAATCATATGGTTTGGTAAAGTTAAATGTGTGAATTAAGAAAGAAGGAATTGGCAGAGGGATAAGAGGTTTATAACATCTAGTATAGCTCTCTGGTGATCGAGATGTGGGCCAAAACAAACATATAGGCTGGAAGTACCTCTTCTGGATGCATAAGCCCGGTTTTCTGGAGTTGATCCAGGTAACTTCAGCTACATAGAGGAGCCATAATGTAGCTCCTTGAGGTAGATTGTTTGAAACTTGATACAAAACAGAGGAAGCTTCATCCATTTTAATAGGATGTTTACTATAAACCAAGTGAGAAAGAATGGCACTGTTAATAGTTTTAATGACTCCTTTTCCCAAACATGCTGGTACAAGTTTATGAGTAAACAAGTATAAAGCTCTCTGAGCACGGCTTATGTAATTAGCTCCGCAGAAGCAGTTGAATTGGTTTACATACATAGAGGAGCCCATCATCGGTAACCTATCCTTGATTTTTGTGTAAGTACTGGTTTGGTTGAGACAACATGTAATTTGGAGGCGTGACATGTCTTTTCAACAGATCTTTTGCGTCAACGTGTTGAAATGTTACGCCCTCTATCGAGTTTGAGATAAAAAGTTTTTTTTACTGACCGTGTCAGAGTGTTTTCTTCTTTTACCTTCAAGTAGAAATCTCCTGATGAAATTTTCTGGATAGCCGTTAGTTCATAATATGTTCATTAGTTTATCTGTTTTGTTATCTACACTATCCTCAGGACATAATAGTTTGATTCTGTGATTGAAACATTTAACCAAACGTATTTTGTATTGAAAAGATGTAAAGCTATGAAATTACGTACACTGATCTATCCATGTATTCTTTCTAAATACATTTCTTTTAATGGAACCGTCTGTCGTTCTAGAAAGTAAGACATCAAGGAAAGCTAAACTATTTTCGTTCTCCTCTGAGCTGGTGAATTTATTAGCTGAATAAACGTTATTGAAGCCGTTCAACAGCTTGTTTATCGATACGTTTGTCACAAACGATTAGTGTGTCGTTCATGTATCGACAGTAATAATCTAGGTTATTTAGAATGTTTTTCAACGTTCCATTTTCCAGTTTGTCTAGAAAAAGTCTTGCTAATTTTATTTCCCTTTCATTCGAATTATTCAACACTCGTTGATTACTTTATAGATGCAACGGTAAGTTTAATGACTTGATTTTTTGTTACAGGGTTATAATGTTTTCTACAACAGAAATCCACAAGCTCCATTAGATCACTGGCAAAAAGTTGGTACACAATTTGAAAGTGTCAAACTAGAAAAATTGTTCACATCTGAAACTTATCATATTCGCGTGAGCGCCCAGAATTCAGCTGGTGATGGTCCTTTGACTGATCCATACGAAGTATTAGTTAAGTTTGGAAGTAAGTTCATTTTTTAGACCCATAAAGTTTACAAATAATATAAATATAAACAACTGATATTTTTACCAGTTCACATTAGTTACTTATTAGTAGTATGGATTTTATTTCCAAAATAAAAAAGGTCGGTAAATATAAAATCTGGTATTTTAGCAAACAGGAAATGATCAGTCATTTTTTGCTATGAAAACAATTTTTATCAGAGAATAAGTTATGAACTAATTTAAATTCACAGACTGCCGAATTTAAAACTATGAGTAATAGGACGTTAACTGTATCTTTTCTTCTGATGTAACCTTGCGTAATTCATTCAAGCGTTAACGATGTAATATTATTTCTTGATTTCAAGGATTTGATGATGATAAATTACGGGATAAGAAGTCCATAAACTTTTGCATACCAATAACAATAAAGAAAAAAGGTTATCATTTAAATATATTGACTGTCTACATTCCAGGACTTACATGACATTCTTTTACTCACACTGAATAATTTCGAAACCAATGATCGATACCGTTACCATGTTGACTACGGTTATTTGCGAAATATTGTGAGTTTGCCGTTTGTAGGCTTGTTTCGCACTTTCATTTGCAATGGAATAGGTAAAATGCAGTATACAGTTCAGTTGTTAAGTATTAAATGTAAGGGGGTTAATGACGATCAAGAGCTAGCTTTTCGTAATAGTTGGTACGCTTTACTAATACCTAACTACAATACTAGGGAAGATGGTGATCCCAGTACAATTGGAAACTTGATGATATTACAACGTGAGTTCCAGAATTGGATTATTTCTCAAAGGCGAGAATTATAACATTGATTAGTCAGTGTAAATTGTATACTTAATTCTTTTTGAAAATCGATTGGTTACCATGGTGTCTCATAGTGAAAGCTGATAGATTCACTTCTTTTCACTAACTTTAACTGATGTCATAAGATTGATCCCACTTTATGATCGATTCAAATAAATTCTAGATCAAATATTTTAGCTGTAGAGTTTGTGTTAGCGTGACATAGATTGGACTGAAGCGTGCTCCATGCATAATTGCGTTGCTGCACGCTGATTGGCTAATTCTTACCCAATCAGCGCTAGCCGATACTTGGAGAACACGAGAGTTTTCTCATGTAAAAACTATACGTATGTTAATGCTTTTCTTATTGTGCTTCTTATTTCCACCTACCCTTGTTATTTGGAATATGATTTCTTTCCTGTTCAACCGTGTCCCGATTTGGGGACTTGTCGAATGAATTAGTGTCCAAGATTACCAAGCAATAGGAATAGCTGGGTTGCAATCTATGAATTCTTAGTTGATGCATATAAAAACTATCATTTTCTCTTCATTTATGAATCATTTAATTGAAGATCTAATACGATTCTAGTAGTAATAAGTTACTAAAGAAACAATAAAAACCAGAAATCATCCCTGTTGGGGTCAATCTCTGCATTGTTTTGAAAGTAAAGAATACTTTCAACTAGTCTTCAAGCATTCTAATTTAATCCATACTCAATGAAATAAACACTTGTTAAACAACTATTATTAAATAAAATATTGATGACCCAATATGATAGATATCAGATGAATTTATAGCGTATTTATTTGATTAGTTAAGAAGATTACTTCAATTTCGGTCGTTATTTTCTTTATGTACATCAGTTTATGAATTATTGATTACCTACTTACTTACTTATGCCTGTTACTCCTAATCGAGCTTAGGCCGTCGGCCAGCATTCTCCAACCTACTCTGTCCTGAGCCTTTTCTAATTCCATCCAATTCTTGTTCATTCTTCTCATGTCTATCTCTTTGATCTTCCTCTTTTCCTTTGGCCTTGAGGATTCCATGTGAAGGCTTGTCTTGTGACACAGTTGGGTGCTTTCCTCAATGTATGTCCTATCCACTTCCAGAGCTTCTTCCTAATTTCTTCCTCCGCTGGGATCTGGTTTGTTCTCTCCCACAGTACGTTGTTGCTAATAGTGTCCGGCCAACGGATCTGAAGTATTTTGCGTAGACAACTGTTAATAAACACCTGTATTTTCTGGATGATGACTTTCGTAGTTCTCCAGGTTTCCACTCCAGTAGACGGTAGAACTGTTTTGACATTTGTATTGAAAATCCTGACCTTGGTGTTGGTTGACAGTTGCTTTGAGTACCAGATGTTCCTCAGTTGTAAATATGCTGCTCTTGCTTTGCCGATCCGTGCCTTCACATCTGCATCAGACCCACCCTGTTCATCAATGATTCTGCCCAAATATGTAAAGGTTTTTACATCTTCCAAATCTTCTCTGTCAATTGTGATTGGATTGGTGCATTCTGTGTTGTATCGGAGAATCCTGCTTTTCCCTTTGTGTATATTGAGACCTACTGCTGCTGAGGCTGCTGCCACACTGGTCGTCTTCTCCTGCATCTGTTGTTGCGTTTGGGATAGAAGGGCCAGATCATCTGCGAAGTCCAGATCTTCCAACTGCATCCTAGATGTCCATTGTATCCCGTGTTTCCCTTCAGATGTTGACGTCTTCATGATCCAGTCGATCACCAGGAGAAAGAGAAAGGGTGAGAGTAAGCAACCTTGCCTGACACCGGTCTTCACTTCGAACGACTTTGTCAACTGTCCTCCATGCAAATTTTGCAGTGTAATCCATCATATGAGTTCTGTATGATATTGACTATCTTCTGAGGCACTCCGTAGTGTCGAAGAAGTTTCCATAGTGTTGTTCTGTCCACGCTATCAAATGCCTTTTCGTAGTCAATGAAGTTGATGTAGAGTGATGAATTCCATTCAATTGATTGTTCCACAATGATCCGTAGAATTGCGATTTGGTCTGTACACGATCTATCCTTACGGAATCCTGCCTGTTGGTCACGAAGTTGGGCGTCTACGCAGTCCTTCATCCTGTTTAACAATACCCTGTTGAAGACTTTTCCCGGTATTGAGAGAAGAGTGATGCCCCTGTAGTTATCACAGTTGCTGAGATCGCCTTTCTTCGGTATTTTGACCAGAAGTCCTTCTTTCCAGTCTGTTGGTACTTGTTCCTCATCCCAAATCTTATTGAAGAGAATGTGGAGTATCCTTGCAGTTGCCGCTACGTCTGCTTTCAGTGCCTCTGCTGGGATGTTGTCTGGTCCTGCTGCTTTGCCACTCTTGATTTGTCTGATAGCCATTCTGAGAATTATTGATTAACATACATTATTTTGATATTTTGAGATGATCTTATCAGTACTCAGACAAAATCCTGATTTTCACGCTCACAACTTAAATGTACTTCTGATATAGTACCATCTACAGGACTATGGCTCAAACCTGAGTTGGTTGAAGAAGATTTATCATAAATTCTATAGTTTACCTAAAGTTTAATCAGTAGTGAATATTTTGATAACTGAGGTGATTATTTTAATGCTGAGAATGTTTTCATCAATGAATGACTTCAGTTAATGAATAACTGAAACCAAGCATTTATAAATAGATATTTTAACTTTGTTGGAAATTAATCAGCAGTGAGCATCCGTGACCTTATCACAAAAAAAATCCTACTAGTATAGGAGTCGTGGAGATTATTAAGTTTTTGATTGAGATCATGAACCAATTGATGTTAGCCCACCTTTGGAAACCTGGAAGCACTGGACGTCGTTTCGCCGTGACCAGTGGAGCTAATCAGTGTTGGGTAGAGACAGGTACCTACCTCAGTACAGTGGAAGTTGGTCGCGCAATTTCGTGGATTGGTTGATGTTAGACACTATCACCATTGGATGCCGGCTCAGTGGTCCAGTAGGTTAACAGTTCGCGCGCGAGATTGAAGGGCCTGGGTTCGAATCCCGCGTGCGGTATCGTGCATGCGCACCGCTGAGGAGTCCAAACAATAAGATGAAACGGCCGTCCAGTGCTTCCAAGTTTCCAAAGGTGGTTTAACATCAATCGGTTCATGGTCTCAACCAAAATCAAATCCTCTTTGATCATAATGACAATATAGATTTTCTTGATCCATCAAAGCTTCTCATCACCAATGTATAAGAATTAGTTAAAGATCATTAATTAAATTGTTTTTACTTTCATTTTCTTTTTACCTTATAAAAATCAAGTTTCTGATAAAAAACAAAATGCAAAACTAATCGGAGTACGTCAAGTCGACTTTTTCTAGATTTAAACAAACAATTTGTTTCTATGAAAAAAAGGAGAAAGAAAAGCAAAATTAAAAAAAAAATTAAGACAAACATTTTCGATGGAGTTTTTTTTTTCTTTTTTTCACTTCATTTCTTTTATTCGATTTACAAAAGAAAGTTAATCAGTCACAAAATAAGAAGAAAAAGAAAAAAGAGAAACAATTTTTCTTTTTTCATTTATTTTTTTTATTATAAATATTTTTCTGGTTATTTATTCTAATTTACTTTACATTAACCAGTTTTAATTCGATTTTAAATGAAGAAATAGACTATTTCAATAGTTGAGATCATGATTTAATTGAAATTAGACCATCACTATTTCAATGTTCTGGAAATTTCCCTACCAAACTTTATTTATTCGAAACAAAATTTTTATGACTTCATTAACTCTATTGGAATCTTCACTACATCATGATACATATATTCATCTTTAATCACCCTCGTATGTATAGGTATGGCAATATCTGTAATAACGTTGATTTTCAAAAATATTTTAGGTTGAAAGCAGCTGATGAGAACTTAACAATTATAAGATGAACTTATATTATTCTGCAGCAATCTTTTTTCTTGCTCTGGCTAAGATAATAGAGGAAAATATGTGTATGAGATCAGATATTGCTTCAACTATTCTTATGACTAACATCATTCTAAAACTTTCATGAGTTGATATATTTTTCATAACTCTATTATGAATGAATCGTATAGTTATCTTTATAGAATAAATGACTAAAACAAATTATGAGCAACGAAGGCATTAACACGAATGTGCATCTACCTGATTTCTTACACCATACTAGGCATAACGAGAGAAAATTTCAAAGTTTATTAAAAAAATCAGTCAAAGACAGTTGCAAAGATTGAAAACCGAGAAAAAAAATGAAAAACAGGTACATACGGAGGAATAGTGGAAGTAAATATCCAGAGTAAGATTAAGGATTGAGACGTTTTAAGTTATGTCACCCAACTCTTGAAATAACTGATTTTGATCACTTTAAGGATCTGTGGGGCAGTCTCTATCTAATGAAACAACTCAGTTTGAGGGCCAATGATTTAACGAACTGAAGCAACATCTTCGTTAAGCATTATCTGCTTATTTCCTAACCTATTCCTACTCCAAACAATATTGTATTTTGAAGTGGTTTGTAATTAAACACACGTTAAATAAGTTTCAATTCACTCAATCAATGATTCACAACTTTTTTCTTAATACCCCAATCTCTAACCTCTATATTGATCAATCGTTTTCCCTATGATATGCATGCAATAGTTTAAAAACAACTCTGATCGATGTAACCTAAGGAAAACTTTTATTACACCACTAATTTTCCCCTGTCAAACCTTTTGAATCATAATCAATTGGTCATTTCTTTCTCCTTATATTTTCTATGAATTAACAGCCACACATTCTATAAATGATCTTTTTTGTAGCAGTTAAACTTACATTGTGTAATAGATTATTTCACATTATATGAACTGATTAGAAAGTATGAAACCATCATCAAATCATTGAATTTGTTTGAAATGAATCAGAAATAACAATTAATTGAGAAAGGTTAACATGTACAAACTACATTATAGAATATACAAATCTATTCAATTCAATAGGTTATTATGTTTCTAAGCATAACAATAACATAAAATGTTTATAATAAATATTAGTATTGTATTTGTTACTTGTTAACATGTTTATTTTTTTATTTTTTTTTCAATTATTGCCTTAAATTAATGCTAAATCAGTTCCTTCCCAACCTCGTGAATTTACCGGTTTAAGCTTTAATCCAAAAGAAATACATCTTAATTGGATAGCACCTAATTTACCTGGAAAGATTAGTTTACAAGATTATTTATTGAAATATCGTTTAGCTGTTGACATGAATATCGATAAAGTAAACAACAACAACAACCTATGGAGGTCAAGTTGTCAGCTGATTTAACTGAATATTTAATGGAAAATTTAATTCCAAATTCAACTTATCACATTTCTTTAGCTGCTCGTACAAAATATGGCATAGGGATTGCAGCAGAAATTATGGTGCAAACTGATAGTAATGGTAAGTGTTAAATTATTTATGAATTTTAACTTCAACAAGCAATGAAATTGGTTGTAGAACATTTTTTTCAACTGATATTGTAAGGAATGAAAACACAGGTGGTGGACAACCATTACATACTAACATACAGAATTACAGAGTATCTTGGTAAAATATACGAACTATACACTAAATAATTCATTTGCGAATTTCCATCATTTGTCTTTCATATTCTGTATGATTCTTCCGATTCACTATTGTTTTCTAATTTCGTTTTTGTTTTCTCTTCAATTTGATTTTCTTAGCCTTATGCTACCGAAGTTTTCACTTTCGATTAGTGTAACATACTACTTATATCCATTGACATTGGTAGCATACACCACAATATTATTTCAGTAAGACTAATCGACTAATGTTAAATAGATTATCTGAGTTTTGTTTGTGAACGCCATTTTACAAAATTATTTGATATTTTAAGAAAAGCAAAAACACTTAACTGTTTTTGAATGTGCAACAGAACAAAACAAACGTTTGTTTCTAATTGATTTGTATTGATCGTTCGAAACTTCTCATTGGTGCGTAGAACTGAAATCTATCAGTCTGTTTTGTATATGTGTATTCTGTTCAAATGGCCTCAATGTTGTTATAAGCATTATAAGCCTAGTTAGGTAGTGGCTAACAGTGGAATTAAGGATGCACGTTTTGTCAAATTTAAGACTCATCAGCTGAATTTATCTGGAATTTTCCCTTTGTTCTAACATCATACGACCAACGTTTCTTTACCGAATACAAATTCATGGAGATGAAAATTCTTAGGGTTAGACAAATTGCTCTTGAAAGTTTACTTGAATTACTGAGGGACTAAGATTCTGGCAATACATATTCAGTGATTGAGCTATGTCAATAAGTTAAATTTTAAATACACTTTAATCATTAAAGCTTTCAGTCTCAATTTTAATCAGGACTAAAGAAATTTACTGTAAATCTTTAAGGTTCAGTTTAGTTTATTGTGTTGTATTACCTTGATAAATAAACATACTATAGATGTAATTGAAGTACTAAGACAAGCAATTAAATTTTATGCTTTTAATTAACTAACGATAAAAATGATTTACCCAATTATTTTAATTTTATGGTCACAAAATTCGTTAAGCACGTCTAAAATTTAGTCTAAGTCTACAATGATAGAAGATTATTAAAATGTAAGTCAAATTTATAACTATAGTATAACTGATGAACATAATCATTTATAAGATCTGGGGATTTCGCGTTCACATAACATATTGTCTATTACTTGTGAAAATAATAAACATCTTTTTACTATTAACAACAAGTCACATATAGTTTTGTGCCATTGATTACTTGGTTTTCAATCAGTAAAGAGATTTATTTAACTGTTATGCCAAACGTAATCACTGACTAGTGTTTGGTAGTCAAAGTAGTCAACATCGAGAATTATGTGCACTGTTTGCTTTTTTGTATTATTTGAGATTCAAGAAACTAAAAAAAGTTAATCGTGTTACTTTCTAATATGGTTACTAGTCATTGGTGTGTATCAACTATGAGATATTAGACGGTAATCGACAGAAAAGTGTGGATCTTATTCTCCAACTAGCTCCTATTTATCAACAAGGTATATCAGCAGTCTTATGAAAAATGATTCTACCTCAATGATTTAAATACAAAATACAAAGCTCTACAATCAGATAACTATCTTTTGAAGCTCTATGGGGATGACTAGTCTACTGGACTATGACGGTTACAGAATGTTAAAGAATGTGAGTGATATCAGATAGATTGTGTCTTACAATCCAAGACAGGAATTTCATCCTATTTAGAATCTATTAGCTGGAAACTATAGCTAAAACTAAATAGCAAGGATGAATATCTGCTTATTAGGACTGATCAGCTTTTTGAATTATCCATTGACTTTTGATGTGATAGGTACTAGACTTTACCACTAGTCACAATTTTACAGCAACATTACTATTTAAAATATGTTTGTCTGGCCATATAACTTTCAAAATACATAACCTTAAGTCTTTCGCTTGGAATTATTGAACCAACAAAGAATATTTAACAGACCATCACTTTTGAAAGAATTAATTTCATATAAGGTAATAAAGAGATTGAATAAGAAGAATACTAAGTGGAGGAATATCTTCCTCGTTAAGAGTGATATTTACAACTTAACAAAAACTCCATCTATAAGACACGTTATTTTCAACAAATGAAAACTATTCACTGTATAATTATCAACTCAAGTTACATTTTAAGTTTGATTATAAAATACCCATCTTGAAACAATACAGTAAATTTAATAGATGAATTCATAAGTCAACTAAAAGTAGACCGACATGGAAAACCTAGAAGCACTGGATGGCCGTTTCGTTCTACTGTGGGACTTCTCAGATCCAGTCCTGCGAGATTCGAACCCAGGAATTATCACTCTCACGCGCGAACGTTTAACCTCTACACCACTTAGCCGGTATCCAACGGCCTTCCAGTGCTTTCAGGTTTTCCATGATGGTCTGGCTTCAATTGATTCATGAATTCATCTATTAACTTACTATAATATCCACAAAACCCCTCTCTGATTATAATGCAATAAATGATAGTAAATTCGATAACATTTATTAAAATTTCCATGTTTCACAATTGATTGATCACTGGCTGGTGAACAATGTCATGCGTGTCTAGTCCTTATTAGTGCAGATCGAATGCTATCGATCATGTTGCAATGTGGCCACAAGTCTAAGTGACTCGACACTGTGGGCACTATGTATTGAGATTTAGATGGTGGTTGGAGGTAGTCGACAGGATAGCTCAGTGGTAACGTCTCTGACTGTGAAGCTGGGTGACACGAGGTCGAATCCGCCAGGGAGCACCAGTTCCCTCAAGATTACAGGTACACCTTGCTGATGAGTGCCAAGTAACACAAAACCCGGGTCCAGGGTTTCCTGTTGACTACCTCCAACCACCATCTAAATTTCCATGTTTCAATAACGTTATAAAATCACAAACAATTGCCAAATAATCAATTCATAGCATTCATGGAGGTGAATGAAGTTCATTCGATTAATCAACAATGGAATAGAAATTAAACTATTGGATACAAATAAAAAAAAGAAATATATAATTATGTTGATTCAATAACTAACAGTCCCCGTATATACACCATATATTTTGTTTGCTTGTTGCCCATTAATTATTTTATATTCACATGGAATATTTTTAAGCATGATATATACATATGGTCGACTTATTATTTAATCATCAATCTATGCATCTACACAGTTCTACTTAT
This sequence comes from Schistosoma mattheei, assembly GCA_944470405.2. Taxonomy (NCBI): domain Eukaryota; kingdom Metazoa; phylum Platyhelminthes; class Trematoda; order Strigeidida; family Schistosomatidae; genus Schistosoma; species Schistosoma mattheei. Next base: position 68,171,874 of record OX103943.1, on the reverse strand, counting down.
ATTTTTTTCGTTTACAAACTTACTTATGATTACATAAACAAATAGGTGAAACGTTTTCACAAGTTAGAAGAAAAAGCAATAAACAGGATGTTTCCCTTAGAGTGACCTTTAGTGTTAATCCACATTAAAAAAAATATTGTAGACGAATGCGTTTAATAAGCATCTGAATACAAATATATATTATTCACATTCCACATTCTTTAATGATAGTAACAGTGAAGGTCATCCTCAGGTTACTCAACATATTATATTACTACATACAATGTTAGAGGGGGGAAGGGGAAAAAAAACAGTAAATAATTATTGCGCTCAATTCAGGTACAACATTTCATTGAAAATGAAATGTTAACATAAACAAATTCCATTTAACCTTTTCACTGATTCGTTAGAATGACTATTAATAAATAAACTAAGTTCATTTCCAAAATATGTGTCTTGAAACTTATATATGGCTACTTCTTATAAACTTAGATTTGGTAACCCACGCAGTAAAAATGTGAAATTATTTCACAAAGATATTGAATACATTTTTTTATAAGTATAGAATACTTTAAATATGATTGGTTTCTAATATCAACTTCGAACAAAACGTTTTATTTCAGTAGTGGGTGGAACTATTAGAAGAGTATTTTCATATTAAAGGATAAAATAAAGTAGTTTATTACGACTATAATCTAAATTAACTTCACTATAACCGCTCAATATCAAGTATCATTCTTTTATAGTTCTTGCTGTTAGAAATAAAACTACAGTATCGTTAGCTTGAAAAAATTATTCATCCTATTTCGTTTTAATCTGAATCTACCCTTTCACTATGGGTCATAATAGACGTGCACAAATATGGATTAGGGTTTCGGAATATGTGAATACTAGATACTTTTCCGATTATTTTGAATGAGTGCATTACTATTTAACAGTGAGAAGAACTGAAATACCCTAGACTAATTCTTTACTTGGTATTTTGTTTAACACACTAATGTACAGCTTTGTTGTTTACACTTTTTCTTCCGAATCCTTTCTCACATAACAAACATATTCTAAAAGAATTACTGTTGATGAAAAGTTATTGATATTACTAGGATTCAGCTAATGTATTTGTGATCATCCATTTAAAAGATGTCTCGCACATGTCAATCATTCAGCTGATTCATTTTAAATGAGTTTCTCTCAGAGAGCAGTCACTAAAATTAGAATAACACTCGCTTCATTTAGTACATGTCTAGTTACGGAAAAAATTCTCAGTACAAATAATCGTTGTGAACTTGATGGAAGACATAGTTGTCTGTGAAAATTATCAGTTGTCCGAGAAAGTCAAAATACATTGCAAAAGCAGATGGGGCATTATGAAGTACATCGTACTTCGATTTAACAATCCGGACCCATTGAACTTCGTGAAGAATTTCTGATACTTCTATAATCCATATGGCGGGATGTGTGTTATCCATAAGACGCCTGGAAGTAACGGTACATGCTGTGATGGATAGTAAAGTATGTTGCTAAATGTCATAAGGTCCAACACCAAGAAATTATATTACTTCACGAATTTGTTGACTGCTGGTTCAAGTGTTGTCAATTAGTGTAGAGTTTCCGGTTGTAGTTGACAAGCTCATCATAACCGATTGTTGGAGATTCTTAATTACATGGTTCAAAATCGATACCAGTGACTTGGCGACATGCGTTGTTCACTGCTCCCTAAATATCCGGTTTTTCAATCTGCTATTTATCAATAATTTGTTTCCAGTTACACTTCTGATACTGTTGGCCACTTTTACTCCTTATCGTTCACACCAATCGATTCAGCACCAACACCGGACTGTATGTTTATTCAGTCGAAAGTTGTATCCTGGATTCCATTGCTGGCTGTAAACCGATTCTTCTTGCCGATGAAGAATTCGTTCATGTCAAACTCTTAGTTTAAGTAGGAAAAGATGTAATATAGATGACATTTGTTAAACTGTAATGATACAATTATTTTTCAAGTTGATGATGTAATGATTTCTTCGGAAACAGTTCATATAGTACCATAGCATAACATTCATTTTCTAAAAGATAAGATTATTACTTAGGAAGTAGTTTTTTTAAAAATCAGAAATGACTAATTTATACTCTTCAAATTATTATATTTCATTTTTAATTCCATTCAGTTCCTGGACCACCCATTCTACACGAACTAAGTATTTTGGATTCATTCAGTATACGTATTCGTTGGTTGGCACCACATGGAGTTTTAGATCATATTAATATATCACAATATTTAAGTCGATTAAGTAATACTTTGACAAGAACTGAAAATCCATCTAAAGTTTTACATTATTTAGTTCAATGGTCAGCATTTCCATTTACAGATTGGGAACAAAAAAAATATCCATTAATTATTTATATCCTATGCAACAAATTTATGAATATATTATTCACGGCCTTTTATCACGTACTACATATCGTATTAGAATAACTGCTGTTGGATCAGAAGGAATGGGTCCTGCACTTGAATTAGGACCAATTAAAACTAAAGGTCAAGGTAAGTTAATTAACTGTATATATCAGATTGGAATAGACGTTTAACGAATTCATGTATTAACTTTTATGATCTGAAATAACATTTTTTTGAAAGAGACAAGTAAGTCTTTTAAAATTCCATGAACTTGATATTTCCTCAAAGATGACAATGAATGGATAGAATTCAATGTAGTTACCTTTCATGAACCTTTACTGTATGAAATATAACAGAATTACATAGTATAGTTATATTAGTGAATGAGTATTGATCTGTATTAATTTATACTAATCTTTACTGAATGACTACTAGTTACGAAATGGGTATTCATAATTGTAAAGGCAAATAATGGATGGACTTCAGAAAAACAAATAACAAATCAGCTAATTAGATTTATTTTTGGTAAGACAAATAGACTGCAATACGAAATAACGTACACTAAAATAAATCTTATTGAAGATTTAGTTTAAAGCTAATTTATTTGTAGGATTAGTGTATTTGTAGATCGTTCACTGATGAACAGATAAAACACTGAATTTCGCACCTAATTTTAATCCACCTTATTATGAAATTACTATATTAAACTGAAACAAATGTAGTTGAGTTCATGAGTCAATTAAAGTTAAACCACCATGGAAAACCTGGAAGCAGTGGACGGCCATTTCATCCTAGCATGGGTTTTCCATGGTGTTCTAGCTTTAGTTGGCTCATGAACTCAACTATTAAATTACTACAATCTCCACAAAACACCCCTTTCTGAAACAAATGTCTTCAATATGCTGTCAGGTAAATTTGATGTATGTGAACGCTCACTTTTGTATAAGGATAATTATAAGCCAAACTGCTTCTGGTTTTTCATGTAGTGGGAAAATTTATGACAAAATGTTTTTCATACATCATCTCTAACTGTGAAAGTTGAAGTTATAGGTTAATACTGTTTTAATTTGCATATAAAGTGTTAACCACCTGTGAATAATAAGTTTACCGACTAGTGATAATTCAGGAATACATTAGATTATCACGAATGAATACTGTAACAACTCTTATGTATATTTTTTAATAGACACATTAGTGCTTGTTGTGTGACAATTGTTGGTTAACCCCAAATAAACGAATTTAAAAGATCACAGTTCTTTCATTGGTTGTGTTATAATGGGATTTTCTATTATTATTATTATTATTATTATTATTATTATTATCATTGACAAATTCCGTATTTAAGGATTATGTGTTACATAATTCCATACAAATGACGTTTATTATAGGCATAGATTTAGACTATGAATGTCAAAACTGAACCACTTATCGAAGACAGCAGATCTTCTAGTCCATTAAAATTAATGATTCATGAACAAGATAAAATGCAAATAACACACTTTTTTTGGTATTATATTTCTTGTGTTTGTAAACTTATAACAGTTGAACAACCTAAACAAGCTAAATAACACTAAACATTTGAAACCTTGTAGTTTTGGAATAAATCAATATTGTTACTTTATTGATTTATTAGTCGGTATCAACATTTAAACTCAAACACAATAATGAACATTCAACTTAACATCTAAAGATTTTTAAGTTATATAAAAAGTTAAGCTGATGTAACATCAAACGATAAAATATTTGAAAAAAAAATTCATAGAGATAGTTTTCTTCCCTTATCAGTACAAATCATACTAACATATAAAAACTGGATAAATATGTTATAGTAATTGACAAATATAAGATTTTCAGAAGGGGTTTTGTGGAGATTTTAGAAAGTTCACTGAATGAAATCATGAGTCAATTGAAACTAGACCACTATGGGAATCTGGAAGCACTGGACGGCCGTTTTGACCTAGTATGAGACTCCTCAGCGCCTGGCGCGAAACTATTAGGTCCTGGGTTCGAATCTCGTGGGGTGCGAGATCGTGGATGTGCACTGCTGAGGAGTCCCATACTAGAACGAAACGGCCGTCCAGTGCTTCCAGGTTTTCCATGGTAGTCTGGTTTCAATTGACTCATGATTTCAATCAGTGAAATATAAGATACATTTTGAGACATAAATATCTTAAGATTATTTACAATAATATCCAGTGCTAAATTATGTATTGTCATTAGATAAATAAGTTAATAATTCTACAAAGTGATATTGTTTTCTATTTACTTTAATGAATATATTGTTTAAATATACAAGACAAAATGTTGATGTTTAAAAAAAACAGATCATGTTCACATTTGCTTACATTCATTTAAGTTGATCTAATTCAAAATTATTGATATATATATATATATATACTGAATAAGATAGGAATAGAAACTTTCAAATGACCTTGAAAATTCTTTAGTCTGCCTACTCAATCAGTCTCATCTTATTTGCTTACTATATAATTACTGTATCAAATCGATAAGGTTTGTTATTATTCTTTTAATTGTTCTCTTTTTTTTCTCTTAGATTAAAAAAAAATGTTTTGTTCAAACTACTTTAATCAATGAAATAGGATTTCAAAGGGTATTCTATCTAAATAAGATTTTATAACAAATATCAAAGAGATTATACTACAACTAATTCTCATTGATTTTATTAAAGTTAATGTAAAATTCTAGGGATAATAAAAATAATTTAGATTATTAGATGGCGTTATTCACTAATATTATTGTATTCAACCAACAGTCTCCCAAGTATAATCGTTTTAATTTAAATAACTTTGATAGCGCAATCGTTGTATTATTATTATTATTTAAACACACAAACATTGGTACAAGAAGGCACCAAATAAATATGTGCTACATAAACCAATCGATTTGTGTGAGGGTTGGGATACTGCCCGGGTGCCCAGACCGAAGCAAGTCGTTTTCTCAGGAGGCCACACCCGGAGCCTTCAACCTAACGGTCTGATCCTTAAGGCAGTGGACCAACGTCAGGAGATACAGCCCTATGGTAAACGATGACTAACGATTGGTTCATGCGCCATTTGTTTCTTCAGGATCCTGGAGCTAATGTGGACCATTGGTTTGGAATCAGGGTTTTCCAACTCTCCCAGGTGGACTCTCCATTTCCACCAACCCGGTTAAAGCGCCGAAGATTCGCTCTTCGTCCTCTCAATTTCTTAAACAACAGTAATGCCGCGAGAAGACAGTTAGTAGGACTTGCCTGTAAGTTGCTGTATGCTCTCGGCCATTTGAGAGCATTTCGAGAGGGAAAGCTGACTCTCTCCACTCTCGGTCGTACCAGGGCATTTGGGGGGCTAAATTTGGTTGAGAAGTTTCTAGATAGTAAAAATGAAAGCGTAAAAACCGTGAAATAATAAATAATAAATGAAATTAGTGATAGAAATATACTCAAGCTAACAGTTTGCCTGATATAAATAAAACTAATCAATCTGTATAAATTCAAAGCGGTGTTTTTATTGATAAGATGATAATGAACAAAGATAAAGTGATGAACATAGTTCTTATTCTAGTTGTTTATTTTGAAAACACTTTATTCACATAGAATAAGGGATTCCATAAGTGTAATAAAGTACTTAGATAAATAACAAGATGAATAAATATCAATTCTTTATAAGCGTTTGGAAATGTCATTCTATGTTATGGTGATAAATAATGATCATTCAGCTCAAGTAAACAATTTTATGGTATATTTAAAACCTATACAGTGGAACTCTCAATCAAATCTCTTAGGATAAATTGTGGGTTAGCTTATTATAAACCTGATGAGAAATGAAGTATTACCAGTCACCAGAAAAGTAATGAATGAATTATAGCTCGTACATCCAATTTAGTGATCAAATACTGACGTCATAGACACAACTAGTAGAATTTAAAAAATTCATGTATATAAAATTCAATGAGATCATATTATTAATTGTCCATTTATTTGGGGTTGAAAATGAAAACAAAAAATGTATATATCTTGTAGACGCAATAAAAGACAAAGCACCTTCGTAGCACTGTTTTTGGAAGTACACCTACACATTAAAATCTGACATGACAATAATCTATCCGGTTAGTGTTTAGATCTATAATCATTTTAGTAGGTAAAATCATAACTAGAAAATACAAAACAGACTATAAATATACTAAATACAAATCTGCATGGTTATTGAGTGTTTAATGAATATTTATACAGTGATTCATTTATACTTGTTTGATGTTGATGAAATCTAAGAATTTGGACATCTAATTTGGCGTCTTCGAAGGCAGAACAGTAGTAAGATAGTTTGTGGTGTATATATAAATGTATAAATATACACTCATGCATTCTACAATTACTTTAATTCTAGTAAAAGAATTTATAATGAATAATCGGCATTCATGTTAAATTAAGGAGTATGTTTGATCCACTTGTACATAGCTCACTAACGTTTAATTTTAAATAAATATTGAGTTTATCGTTTGAGTTCAATAAGAACGCTGAACTGAATACATTTTTCAAAAGACTTAAGTTACTTCAAACAGAAGACGTGGTAGTTTAGTAAATCTGATAATTTATGCTTAAATAATTTCCTGTAAAATATGAACCAAAATAAAACCTAAATTCGCATAGTTCCACATTTTTAAAGAAAAAAGTTAACTTAATGTTGTTTTACTTGTATGTGCTCATTGTTATTTAGAACTGCAATTGACTAGTCTCTTTTTGGCATATGTGCATCCTGTGCGTATTTTCTCGATATAGCCTTAAGTCACAAGTTTTTTAAACAAAGATGGATAGTAGCTAGCAGTGGAATCTAGGACGCGCGTTTCGTCCCATTTGGAACTCGGCAGTTGAATGTACTTGCATCCAAGAGTTGATGTTCACTGAGGCACTCGAACCTAGTATGAAATGAAAGATACATGATTTTGTTAGTGAATTACTCTTGAGTGAATTGATTGAAATACTTAAGCAAAATTTATCAGCCATTTCTTATTCAATGATTCTCAGAAATATATATTTCTAGAAACAGGCTGAAGTAACTTATTTAATGAAGAGGGATATCAGTATTTTGTATTCTATCTAACCAAACCACATAATGAGTCTTTGAATCACTAAGATGGACTTTACATCTTAAACATGCATAACATATAATATTAAAAAATCAATTACACACATAGAAGATTTCGGTAATTTCACTTTGTAAAACTTAAAAATTACAAAAAAAATTTATGGCGAAACAAAGTCCATCAATGTAAAGATTAATTATCTATTTTTCTGTCATAGAAACTAAATGCAATTTTTAAATTACAATATTAATTAATAAAAAATATTGGAAAAAGAAAGAAAACAAATCTCATTCAACATCGAATACACATTAGGTAATTTTGTTTTTACATGGACAATAATGTAAATTTCGTGTTTCTAATTGGAAACTAAAGAGTGAATGAGTAACAAATTGAAAAAAAAGTCTTTCTCATCCATATTCACATATCCATAGTACACATATATACAAACACAAAGTATTTAAGCTTAGTGAAGATATGTCATTATTTAATTTTTGTATAATTTACTGTGTATATCTTATCTAATAAGACATTTGTTCATTCAACGTATAGACAGACATCAATATGGTAACATGTATATATGTGGAAGAATGTTTTATATTCATATATGCTTAGTTTATCTTACCATGAAACAGTAAGAAGTAGTTGTACAACTAAAGAAATAGAAATAAATCTGTACGAGAAATTATTCAATAAACATAATCATCTTTAACATATTATTGATGATTCATATTAAATACCTTATCCTATTACTAATGATTTGCATTATTCAACAAACAGGTTATATAGTATAATTGAATTTATCTATAATATTTCATATACTGGACCGAAACCTAATGTAAGTAAAACAATACAGAATTAAACAAAGGTCATGTATGATAGTTAGTTAGATACAGACAAATGGATTATGGCGAGAAAAAAACGAGGAAAATAAATGACTAATCAACGATATATTGGTGTTTATAAGTAATTTTAAAAGATATAACAAGACAGTCTGTATTCATTTAAGTAATTCCTTATGTACTAATCAAAAAAGTATTATAGATTAACACCTTTTATTAGAACTCTTATTAGTATATACCATAGAATGGTTCAGAAAACTAATCACGAAAGAATCAAAAACAATCCAATCGAGAGAATTTTCCTCTTGATGATATTGTTTACTGATGCTATATCGTCGTATTTATAGTGCTTTAACACATATAGTTTTCTTCATCATTATGGGGTTGTGGAGATTAATGCATTCTTGATTGAGACCATGAATTGATTGATGTTAGACCACCATTAAGAACTTCGAAGCACTGGACGACAGTTTCGTCCTATTGTGCGACTTCTCAGTAGTGTGCATTCACGATCCCCCTCGCGTGATTCGAACCCAGGGTCTTCAGTCTCGCGTGCGAACTGTTAACCTCTAGACCAGTGAGTTGGCGTCCGACGGTGATAATGTCTAACCTCAACCGTCCCACGAAATTGCGCGATCATCTATTTTACTGAGGTAGATACTTGTCTCTACCCGACACGAATTAGCTCCACTGGTCACGGCTTCTCACTAGAACTCTGAGAATCTCCTCACGAAGCTAGTCACTAGTGACCACATGTTAATTGCCAGTATAAGGGTTGTGGAGATTATTGCATTCTTGATTGAGATCATGAATCGATTGATGTTAGACCACCATTGAAAACCTGGAAGCACTAGACGGCTGTTTCGTCCCATTGTGGGACTCCTCAGCAGTGTGCATGATGTTCATGATTTCAATCAATAATATAGTAGTCTATTGAAAAGCAGATTGAAGTAACATTATAAATTGTTCAGAAATTTCACGTATCACAATAAGCCTGTGTATCAGTCCATAGGTTAACGAAAAATTGTTGGATGGAAACTAATTACAGATTAGAAATATTAGAGATAATTTTCTACTAGATATGAAGAAGAAATTTTACAAAATGGAGCTAATAACAATATTTGAAATGTCTTTAATTATTCTTTATTGATATACATTTCTCTTGTTTGAATAGTAATTAGAAAACAATTGTTCGAAAGTAACAATAACTAATTACTGAATAGAAAGTAACGCATAATACGAAACTTCACAAAATGAAGTATTTTCAGAGATTACTGAGATTCTCCTTTTCAGGACTTCCCTGCTAGTATCTTCCGTAAATCTAATACTCGTGAATAGAGTATTCTTCTTTAACTAGAGAGGCTTAAGAATACTAACTCGGATAACAAAGCTAGTTACTCACTTAAGCTCTGCTTTTACTGAGCTGGCCTATATATCTGATATTGATCATTTGAAAATAATCTAGACAAATCAAACATGAATTTAATATATCGGGGGACATTTAAAAAAAATACTTTATATACATCAAATTACAGGATTATAACTATGCTTCGATATTCACAGTAGTTTGTTTTGTGGTTAAAATTAAAATGACAATTCACACAAGGCCTATTTTCACGAAACATGTTAAACTTCAACTGAAGAATTTTACCGAGTAAATATTCCAAGATGCTGTTTTGCGAGATCCTATTTATAATTCATGTATTGATTGGATTGGTAATCATGGGTCCGTAGTTACCAACATTTCCTTTGACTTAACCTCACAGCTTTTAAAATATAACTCACTTCCTAATGGCAGGATTTAAACTTTAAAGAGTATAAGAAACATATGCCTAGCACACACATTTTAGAAAAATGAAAAAAAAAGATCAGTTGCTATGTCCTTTGTATATAAAATGCCGATCACAGCATCATAAATATTTTTAGCTTTAAATGATAAACTATCGTATTTTGCTGTACAAATGCGCCATTTTGGTTGTAAATACAATGACTTTGATTATTGTATCTATTTATTATTAAAATAGTCAATTGGACTTTCATCTAAACTAGGAAAACTCAACTTAAGTTAGATACATATGAATATAAATGACTAAGAGAATTTACTCAATAAATAAAACCATTCATAAAACTTAATCATCAACTTAGCACGTTCTTTTATAAACTTGCCAAAATAGTAAAATTAACCTAATTTGGCCAAACTAGTTGAATAAATTGGAACTTAACTAAAAAATAAATTATGAACAAATCTCAATTATAGTTCTTTTTTTCCTTTTTTCTTTTTTGAAAAAATAAAGAATCAAGAAGTTGAAACCTTGAAACATATTTCATCTTTTATCTGATCTCAAATGTCAGTACTGACCATAATAGTGATAAAAACTTAAAATGAGTTTTGATTTATTTCTCACCAATATTTTATTTTGCAGTTAGAAATAAGTAGAGGATAGGCAATAAGTTTTTCATTTGAAAAAGAAATCTCATTTTAATCGTATATAAAGCATAGTAGACTTTGGTGAGAAATATGAACTGAATAGAAGGATAAATCATAATATTTCTTATGATGAAATTGTTTGTAACGAAATAATAGACTGTTGAAATATATAAAGTCATGATTTATTTTCTTCGAATTATTTCTTTTCTGAAAACGTAAACAAAACGAATTTGTAAATTTAATCTAATATTCAACTAAAATGAATTCACTTGGTGTTATTTGATTGTATATTCCGATTGTTATTTAGGACTGCAAAGATCTTTGCTTATAATACTTGTAAAATTAAGGCAATATTGAGGCAATCCGCATAGGATGCACATATGACAAGAAAAGAGACTGATCAATTGTAGTCCTAAACAACAATAGGAAGATACAAGCAAACAACACGAAGTGGATTTGAACTTCATCCCATTGAACAAGTGAGTAGTTATCAAGACTCAGTAGCTAAGTGGATAACGCGATGACGTTTGAAGCGAACGGTATTGAGTTCGAGTTCCGAGGTAGGTCCATCCTGCTGACGAGTCTTAAATGGGACGAAAACGCACATCACGGCTTCCACTGCTAGCCACTATCCATCTTTGCTTATAAGATGGATTTTTGTTTCTGAAAGAAATATCTTTTTAAAAAAACACGGTGATAATGTTTATCCGTGTTATTTGCTTTCAAGTCCAACTTAAAACTACTATGGTACAACTTCTCGTTAAGTGATATCATTTGAGAAAAATTTAGGAATTAATTCATCGGATTAACTTCACATGTCGACAAAGTTACATTAACAGTGAAGAGCATAATTTTTGAGTAAATTATTTAACTATTAACGTTAAAGTGGCTGTCATATATTGGCTTCATTACCTTTTTAAAATTTATGGATTACGAAATACGCATCAGACGTGAGAACAATGAAATTTTTTTTGTTATTAGTAATGCTGTCATTATTTATGACAATGAATAACTTGTTGCCCAAGTTTACAAATTCATTTAATCATCTTATGAAATTCACGTTAAAATTCGTTGCTAACTTATTAATCTATTGTTATTATTTGTATTACGTAATCTATTATTATAATCTTTCTATTATAGCTTGTTCACATTTCCACACGAAACTAGTACTTTATTCATAATTGCTCATGATATCACTTTATTAATTTTTTACACCCCTATGACTTTTAATAACCTTTAATTATTTAACAAAAACATTTTAGTATCAGAAGAGGTTTTGTGGATATCGTAGTAATTTCAATAATTGAGATCATGAGGTAGTTGAAGCTAGACCACCATGAAAAACCTGGAAGCACTGGATGGCCGTTTCGTCCTGCTGTGGGACACCTCGCAGGATTCGAACCCAGGACCTATCGGTCTCGCGCGCAAGAATTCCAGGTTTTCCATGGTGGTCTATCTTTAATTGACTCATGATCTGAACTATTGAAAAAGACATTTTAATTCATTTTTTAACAAACTGTTTCATTAGTCCAAAGTGTTTTACTTCAAAGTAGAAAGCATGATTTAGGTCAATATTCACATGCTAATGGGGTTTATAAATTTATTTTTTTTAACAAATAATTTGACTTCAATTTATAAAATAGTAATCTTATTTAGTTATCTTTTTAAAATTAGATTGTTAACGGTTGAATTATTAATTGTGTTAAAGGATCAGAAAAAAGAATCATTGTTCATTCAATAATCCCTCTTATTAATTGATCCATACATTTGGCGTTTTTTGATATTCAATCCATCATTTCAATTACTTTCAGTTATACTGAAAGTTCTTAGAATAAATGAAACTGCATAATTTTTGAAGAAATGTATCCGCGTTTATCATTATGTAGAATGTGATAAGTGCTTCCATGATCTCAACTATTGGAAACATTAAAATGGTGGCTATCAACCTACTATTTGAAACGAATGCTTAGCTGTTTAAAAATAGAAGTGTTAGTTATGTTCATACTCTACCGATAAACTAATTATGTTTAAGATAACAAATTTTCACATAATAAATTATTCATTTATAGCTCTTGTATTTTATTTGGCTAGAAAGTAGGTTTAATTTCATAGGATCATTTTAAGGTCTATTGAATGCTATTAGCATAGTATACTTTCATTGAACTATTTAACTGGTTTCCACTTTATTTCAAACCCTATACAGTAGTAGTCTATGGAAAAATGTCACAAAAATAAAAAAATAATTAATAAAGGTAATTATTTTCATAATTTAAACAGAAAATAGTATAGAATATTCCTTTCGATGAAATTTTCCTCAGGTTCTACAACTATATATCCGGAAAATGACCAGGTTAAGGGTAAAGTGAATAGTTTAAACCATGAGAATTTTGGATTGTCAAACAAAATACAATAAAATTGTTAATGTTGATATGACTTAAATGGAATATTAACTTGAATCTGTATATATGTTTAATGAGATTTATGATCCATGATCCGAATAAATAGGAGTCAGATCTGGTGAGAGAAATAATAGTACAATTACAATTCGGTCAAATGTTTAATGCAAGACTATATTGTGAAAAATTAGTCGGATGTGATAAGGAGGGATGAATGCGAAGTGAATGTATCATTTATAGGGGAGATTAATATTCATGTTTAAGCAATAATAATAATAGAAAATAGTATGTTATTGAAGTATTAATCCAAAAAAGATCTACTTTTTTAACCGACGGTTAAGTTTTAACAGTTTGCATTAAAACTCTTAGCATTATCGATATCAAAGTTAAGAAAACTAAAATAAAAAAATGACAACCTTTTATATTTATGTTTATAAGGTAGATACAATTACATAATTTTTCTGAAAAGGTATTTTCATTTCATGAAATATGATAATTTTTCTTCCATATAGACACAACGAAGCATCAAAGAACTAATTCTATAAATTTAAGTAAAGAAACATTTTTTAAAGTGTTAGACCGTTATGCACAATATAACCATTTTGATTCTAGAAAACGCATTAAAAGTTGGACAGCAAATCTATCTACTTTTGTTTACTAGTACATTTCTCACAAAATCATACACATAAATAGTTGAAGCAAATCTGATTTATTCGATAGTAAATCTCATTGTTTACCTCGAATGGTTTCCCAGCTTTTTCGATAATGTAATGGTCGAATTAGATCACAGGACAGACAAACATCATCCGCCGTCGCGAAATATTTGATTGAGACTAGTCATAAGGTTGATATCAAATCAGCATTTGTAGTGTAATACAAAAGCCTTCGAGGACGTATACGAAGATTTATTGAAGCCTTGGCTATACAGAAACTGAAACCCCCTATATACGTTCAAAAAAATTTGTCCTTACCCTAACCTACCCTGGTAATACTGATTTATTATCCAGAGTGGTAACCACACTGTTTTGTATGTCACGGCTCACCTTTGAACTATATGGTTGGCCTTTTAATTTTCATATATAAAGGTCTTAACAAGTATATGTGTGATCAGATTGTTCGAAATGCATTGCGCAAATATATCACATAATTTTGATAAACTTCGTCTTCTCATTGGATTATTGAAATTTATCAGAGGGACTAATTGTTTTAAATTCCCAACTTTTATTGAACTCTAAGAAGAAGAACATATGCCTAACAAATTTGTTCAATATGATATATTTTTGGTTCAAAAAATACTGGTCTGAAACTAAACAGTTACCAAGTTTCAAAACTAGATAACCAACTCAATAATGCCTAAAGCAAACTTGTCAAAGGTGAATAGCTGACAAAATAAGATCAATGGCAAATAAAGTCAGATATATCTGTTATTGTTCAATTCTATGGAAGACAAGCCAATCATCCTTCTGCGAACAAATGTAGAGTTTTCATTGACCCCTTAATACAATTTTGTGAACTTATTCAATCACTCTGCGAAGTCCACAATACAGTTCTGAAATTAGAACAAAACTATTCATAGCACCAGCAACCAACTGATGGTATTTTTCAATGTCATAGCCTGATTAATTTCAGCTGAATCAAATCTGACAAAGGATGTGTCATCTTTGCACTTCAGTAATGATAAAAACACGGATATTAAAATTCAAAATCAGAAATTAACTGCGTTTACCAATTCGAGTCCAACAACATATTTTCAATTGAGGGGCAAAACATACAAAAAGACAAATAGAACTTCGATGCAATCACAGATATATGGAGTTATTGTATAAGTAGTTATATAGAGATATTTTTGAAAAACACGAAGTTCAACAAAGGGATCTCTTTTTTTTTAATGAATTTATCATTAACCTGTACAATCATATGGATATGAAATTTTTTTAAGTATCAATTTCACGAGAAATATGAATAGTGAATAAATATGATTATGATACTAGATTATTTAGCGTAAATAATCACAAGAAAAGATTTTGTGCGGTAATAAAGAGCCTTTTAAACTTAATAAGTTAGAAACAGTTTGTGATGTGAAATATGATAACAAAAATGTTTTTGTTCCGATAATTAGAAATAATAGACGGGTTGATATCAGAAACAATTCTGCGTACAGTTATGAGGATATGAGAAATAATTAAAGAGAGAGTGTTACAGTCTCAAATAAGAAATAAAACGATAATAATTTAAGGCCATGGTAAAGATAAAGATGAGACTTACTATTTGTATACACAGTTCCAGCTTTATTCCATGGGTGAGAAGAGGTTCCTATGTTTTAAAGAGTTAGATATGAAAAATTTAGGTAGATTTGGCCAAATTGTTTAAAGAACCTTAGAATCAAATGCAAGCGCTGACCATAATCTATGTACCTTTCTCCACAAGAAAAGGTAACTGATAGATATACATGGAGGAAACCATACTAAGGAGCTTATCCGTTAAATATACTGGTTACAAGTTCCTACTCGTGAAAGTAAGTCTCAGTTTTGCTGCATAGAAAGTTTTTTTATCGCTGCCAATAATTGATTTGTGAATATATCAGAAGTTTGACTATCTTTCCATTTCCTATTCAAATAACTATATTTCTTTGAGATAGAATTACTTGATTCGTTCTTCGAACTTATTTTTGTGTTATTCTCTTATCTGTTCGTTAATTCTAGAAAATTTCTTGTAACAAGATCCTTGCTGAGTAATGTGTTGATGTTGTCGATGAATACAACGAAGCTTCTGAACTAAGTCATAGTTTAATGAATTTGTCTAGAAAAAAAATCATACCAAATATGAATTCTTAACTTACTAAAAATCTAAAAATGACAAATGATCATAAATAACTGTTTACGAATGCTTAATTTAACTTAAACTAAACAAACGATAGTTTTGCACATCATGATTAAAATAGTACAAAAGTTTTCTTTAAATTTAAACAAACTAGAATAGTCACTTTATTAAAAGTTATTCTATTTGACATTGAATTTCTAAACAGGAAAGAAAGAAAGAATATAAAACAATATTGACTTTTCTTGTTCGTCTATGATAAAATTATTTTTTTATATTTTCTATAATCCAGTGAAATATACTACTTATATCATTATT
Source organism: Schistosoma mattheei (assembly GCA_944470405.2). NCBI lineage: Eukaryota > Metazoa > Platyhelminthes > Trematoda > Strigeidida > Schistosomatidae > Schistosoma > Schistosoma mattheei. Next base: position 68,155,623 of record OX103943.1, on the reverse strand, counting down.
CAATTGAACATACAATGTCAAATACACTTGTTCTATTTACAAAAGGACTGAATGAAAAACTTAACTTGTCAAACTTGACATTATTGTTTTCACTTTTTAAAAGAAAACTTTTTGAATGTCTTTAAGTCGGTAAATACAAACATTAATTGAGTTGACTTCTTAACAATGATTGAATTGTTTTAGAGAGAGAGAGAGAGAGGTGCTTACGTTTCCTTTAGTGAATATGCCATAGTCATATGTACCATTTAAGCTATAATATACTGACTGCTCTTAATTTGATTTTTTTCTTATTTCCTTCTTTGAAGTTTACATTATATTTGAATGATTTAGGCATCAAATTGAGTACTTTGTTCTAGAAGAAAATTAAATCTATTAGGTTTAAAAACAATCATTTTTACTATCTAATGTATATTGTATAAATCTTGATTAATTTTACAAATTTATAAACAGTAATGATTGATCAAGTTCAGTATTAATCTCTATTTGACATGATAATAATTAATAAGGCTGTTTACATTATAGATTATGTTATATTGTATTTGTGCAACTTATAATCTGATGTTAGTGCATTAGGACTAGTTAAAACTAGTTATCCATTGGTGGATGTATCGTTCAATTTCGTGGATTAGTTGAAGTTATACATTAACACCGTAGCATGCCGGCTCAGTGGTCTAATGAATAAGCACTCGCGCGCGAGACTGACAAGTCCTGGGTTCGATTCCCGAGAGATGGGGTCGTGGATGTGCACTACTTGGGAGTCCCACAATAGGACGAAACGGCCATCCAGTGCTTCCAAATTTTCCATGGTGGTCTAGCTTCAATTGACTCATGATCCCAACTATTGAAGTTATCACTTAAATAAGTTTGGAAGTTTAAATTTATGGTGTAATTATCTCGAATAGAGCACTTGATTACCTATGAGATATACCCACTCTAGTTTATCTGACTTGATTTGATGAACAAGCTTTTAATTAAAAATGATTTTTTTCCTTATAGCTGGCTCCTATACATTATATATATTGTTAATCATTTTCATTAGAATCGACAGTACTGGAGTGTTAAAATATAAAAAAATTATTCACTATAAAGATCTACGTTGAATAGTGAATATAAAATTGGGTCTATTAAGGAATACTTTCATTTATTTAATGAGTTTAATATAAAAGAATAATAAATAAAGATTTCAAATGAACTGTATGATGTCTTGAAGATAAAAGCGTTGAAGTCTTTTTTAAAATTTAATTCTCAGAAGTCATGGAAATCATACCATAAATTTTGGTTTAGAAAGTAAAATATTCAGTGAAATCTCTTATGAATATAAAAAGTCTATTTTGTTAATATTAAGAAAAATGTCTATCAGTTTTTCATAATCACATGGTAATGTTATATTTGTTAATTATCATTTATTATCAGTATGGAGCTGAGGAGATTGTTAAGTTTTTTGATTGAGTTCATGAATTGATTGATGTTAAACTACCGTTTAAAACCTGGAAGCAATAAATGACCGTTTCATCCTAGTATTGGACACCTCAGTAGTGCGCATTTACGATCCTGCACTTGAAACTCAAACATAGGACCCTCGGTCTCGCGGCCGAATGTCTAAACTCTAGACAACTGAGCCGAAATCTAATGGTGTTAATGTCTTACTTTACATATTAGTACTTCCAGATTTTCAATGATGATCTAACATCAATCGATTCATGATCTCAATAAAAAAATATCAGTTACACGGCTCTGAAACTGAAAACAAACTCAACAGTTTACTGAATGAGAACACTGAAAGAAATTTAAATTTTATTATTTTCGAAAGTGAATACTATTTGATCATTTTTTCTCTCACTATTTCTTTATACCATCTCTCTATCATAATTTAATATACAATGTTCTATAAATAGAGGAATATCATTAAGCTATTTCGAAAAAAATTACTTATAACTCAGTATGCTTGTTTAGTATGTATTGAGGTCATCACCAAATGAAAATTTGAGAACTTTATATAAGCTAAAAAAATCTGTTGTTGTTACTAATAGGTTTTGGACTTACTTACTTTCAGCAAAATTTATCACTGAAATTGTTGTTGTTGTTGAACAGTTATCACATATAGAGCCCATATACATTTAAAGTCTCTTAATTTCTCGTTAACTGTGCTCAATTCATGACGAATTGAATTAAAGTAAAAATTCACTATATTACACAATATCTTAAATATAAATTATTATACAAAACAAATAATCTAATCAGATAACCAGTGTTCAACCTTTGGAAAAGAGATCTTAACCATTAATTTATAATTTCAATGCAAACTAGTTGTTGAGTACTATCCAATACAAAGATAAATATGTGTTTATAACTTCTTATCTTCATTAACAAATATTGATGCAGAATTTTTCACTAATAAACATACAATTCCATTACAAAAATGATGTGACTATTTATTACTCAATTGAATAATGTTCTGCATAATAAGATACATTCGAATGTATAGAATCCAATTACTTAGTTTGAGATAATAAAAATCGATAAGTAGAATAATTAAAACAAAGGCACTGTTGAGGAGTCCTACAATAGGACGAAATGGCCATCCAGTGCTTCCAGGTATGCCATAGTGTTCTAGCTTCAACTGAATGATAAATTCAAATATAAAATTACTAAAATCTCCATAAAACTTTCTTTTCATTTATTCATTTATCAACATAGGATCGAACGTTTAAATTTTAAACAGAAGAAAAAGAGAACTACTAGTAATAATAATGTCATTCATTTAGATTGTGGTGTAGATAATTCAATAATTTTTATGGTTAATTACAAATTATTTATTTCCCAAGTGAATCACGATTAAAGTAATAGATTAATAATAACTAGCAAATAATAAATGTTTAACTGAATTATATTTGAGAGATTTTAGTAGTTTATAACTTTGACTCAACAGCAGATTGTATCCACCAATACTGGAATAAATCATGACTACTTAACTTCTAGATCATTGGGTAATAGTCTGACGATTTCTGTATGTATCTTTGGGAAAAATGAAACAATATAATGATTTTAGGCATATTTTTAGATTGTAACTTGGTTTACTATTTTTCATTCTTTCATAAAAATGTTGATTTTAATTGAGTCTAATTAAACCAATTGAGCACTTCAGAAAGTAATCAATTCATTCTTCTAAATAATACAACCCTGTTTCTATACGGCATTATTTCGTAAACGTTAGTGAAGTTGAAGTAAATGAAAAAACGAAGAGTAATCATTATTAATTTTAGATTTTAAATGGGAAAAAAATGGAAACTAAATGTTTCGCTAAGTGAGGGGGAAAAACTAATTTCCACTCAAACAAATATACACTTTTCAAAAAATAATCGATTCAATTTTTAATTCGGTTACTTATATTCAAATTTCTTTATTTTATGCATAGTTAACTGTTGTTAAAACTTTTGTAGTTACGACAATATTAACATGGATACATCGATCTATTTTACGGACATTAATCTATAGATTGTTTTTCTAGTAAAATATAATCATCAAACAAACGCATAGCCAATATATGCAGAGATGATGGTAACTAGTGTTGTGACTTTAAGCCCGGCTAATTATCACGTGATTTATTCGCCAATCGAAATGAGACTTGTACAATCTTAGTACTGTACTAAACCAATGACGTTAGACGGGTATGAGCAGCCTTACGTCCTTATTGGTTCTATGTTCTCCTAGCCCTTCCAGTTGAGTCGAGAACGCCAATAACAGCTTCCACTATGCAAATTATTTATTTCAAACGTACTTAATTTATATACCAGCCAAACAGACCGTATCACACCATCAAATAAGAAATAAGATTTATACAAGACCAAGCCAAAAGCTGACTGTGAACATGGGAGACTATAACTAATGAACTGAGTATAATTTAATATATAATAATAATCTATGGGTCAAAATGAAGTTTATATTAAGAGGAATACAGATATACATAAGCTAGTTACTGAATAGTTATACAATAAGAATATATATATATAATATTACTGCATTAATGGATCTCAGAATTTACCCATAATTTAATCTTCTCTAAGATATAACAGCTAGCAGTTCTGAAGATGTAATCACTTATACCTAATTCTTTAAGGTTTCAGAATCCAATAGAAAAATTCACCAAATGTATAGTGGCCTATCAGTTATCATCAGTAATAACTTTTTTTTATTTTTCTCGATACTTTATTTTATTCGTTTCATCTATGTGGATTTTACACAGTCCAAGAAGGTATTTCTAACTTGCTAATGCTTACTTGGCTTTCTGGTTATAGGTAGAAGGTTTCAACTCTGTTCTACCTGCTTCAACGAAGCCCCTCAAAAAAAGTCAGTTGGCCCTACAAACAAAATATATAGTTTGAATCTAAGCATATAAACGTGCAGTTGTTAAACAAGGTTACATTGTTCTCAGTATATACTGTTTCATAAAAACCGATAGGTTGAACACTAAAAATTTTGTATCTGTGATATCCCAATCATTTTAAAGTGTAATCTAATAAAAATTGTTTATCTAATCTTATGTACTTATCATGAAAACTTCAAGAAACCTTCGAAATCGGATATTGGTTTGACTTTGTGGCGGAATACATATTTCTCCCCATCATTCTGATAATCTCATTTAAAATTAAGGAATTGGTTTCTATTGAAAATATTTGTGTTATGTGATAATTCGTTGAATTTTTATACAAATAAGAAATGTCATAAGTATTTTATAATATGGTAATATTTATTAGCTAAATGGTGTCTTAAATTTCAACTGGTTAAACACGACAAAACTGAGTCTCCTAAGAATAATGGTGTCATCGTATATCATATTTACTGAGTTCATTTAGAACTATAAGCAATAAGACGTGATACTAACTAGTGATACTATTGTATTACTACGATATTTTGAACACTCAAACTCAAGCTACGCCTACATACACAGTAACCATTGAAAAATATTTAAAATTTTGATAAATTTATTTTCATAGAATCATCTACTTCATCATATTAATATTCTTTGTCTTGAAATATCATCTACTTCTTATGAAATCTATGATTACTTATACTTATTCCAACTCAATTGTTAACATTGTTGTTCTGAAAAAACTCTTTTGAACCTTGGAATATATCAAATAAGTACAAGATTAATTACTAATAGAACTGAATGAATTAACGAAAGAACTTGTACCTAATATAATATTTCAATAGAATTATAAAAAATTTAATTGAGAATTCTTGAAAATTTGTATTTGACTAGTTGCCGAATTTTTCTATACAACATTATTATAAATAACATTATAAAAGCAAACATTGGTCAAGTAGATTGTTGTAATTCGATTGGTGTAAAATTCGAATAATTTCATTGGATAAAAATAAAACAAGATGAAGGTCATCAATACATATCAGTTTACATGGTAGTTTTTCAAATGAATGATTATTGTTGATTGACAATATTTGGAATTAGTTCGTATTACTTTTTATCAAAATCAACAAATAAACAAAAAAAGCATAAAGAAATGAATTGATTAACATATTTGTGTAATTTCATTACAATTACTCGGGAACAATATGCAAACGTGTATAGTGTATGCTAAAATTTATATAACCGTTGTTTATTTATTACAAGTGATGTATTCAATTCAACAGAGCCCTGAAAATCTGGGCATACCATTTATTCTTAATTCTAATCCATGTTTTTTGGATCCTTCAATTTGTTTTCAAGTTCCTTCTGCTCCACGCAATTTACGTTTAAATCAATTAAGAAGAGCTACTCCACCCGGTGCAAGTGATCCAAAAGCAGATTATGCAATATTAGAACTAGCATGGGATCCACCTGAAAGAACACATGGTGATATACGAGGTTATCAAGTGTCACATCGCCTGATTGGACCAATCGATGTATTATATACTAGTTCGAATAGAGTAGATACAGACGCGAATTCACGACCTCCATCTAAACCGATTATAAGAAATGTCACTCAAACAGCATACACATCAGTTTTGTCAGATGGAATAAGTAAGTATTCATATTGTATTAAGTTAATGATGTTAAATGTACATGTTACGGGAAACTGCAGCTGATCCTATAAAAATGATTTTGTCTAGACAGAATTGGTGAAATGTTTTTATACTTTCATATTGTCATAATATATTGTAGGTGATATATGAATTTGTTTTATTATTCTCATATTAACTTATCTAAGTTATATTCACTAGTAACAAGTAGTTTTATCAATTCAAACTACCATGAGTCCGTTGAGATATTCTCCCAACTTCCTGAACGGTTACTCTACTATAAAACAGTCCCGTGTAAGCCATAGCCCACGAAACAAAAAGTAAGCACGGGTTAAGAGTTTTTAGTTATTTTCTATAACGAATAAGTGAGTAGTCATCTGATCACTAGATTTTAAGTGAAATAAGTAAATTGTTTGGTATGGGGGTAAAACGTCACGGATTTAAGTGAATAGACTCTACGATTATGTAATTCAGAAAGCTCCTACTCTGATCTTATATCGAAGATAGTATGGATATAAGTTACCGCAAGCCGAAGACGGCATTATTTTACGAAATCACTGGACGTTGATATTCACTATGTTTATAATGAACAAAACTTCAGCTTCAAAGAATGTAACGTAAACATACCTACATTTGAAAAGAAAGGTTGCTATCCTCGTACTTCGATCTCAGCAGTAAACTTCAGAGCACTGGCTACCTTTCACTTAATCCTTATTATAGTATCATATCTACTTCTTGTGGCTAGCTTTTCGACTAAATGTATCATACTATTAAATTACTTTAACTTCCGTTTATTCTACTATAATGTATGGTATTTTGCACTGATACGTTTTTAAAACGGGTCCTATATTTTCTACCAGTAATTGAATCAATTGGCACGGGTTTTTCTCTCGGTTACATTATACCATGTAACTTTATTAATTGTAAAGGTTTATACTTTCCGTTTTTGAATATATAATAATCAGTTTGATTAACTTTTGTTAAACTTTTACAACCAATAATGATAATCTTATCCATCTGACAGGTCTATGACTGTGCTAGTTAGACAGTTTAGTGGATAAAGAATTGACACATAATACAACGGGTACTGGTTTAAGGGTTACAGTATCGACATCAGAATTAGGATAAAAGACAACACTTAGATCAATTTCAAGTAATAAGAACTATGCTTTCTGAACTAAATTGCATGTAAACTAATAAATATAACGTGTATATCATCTAGTTTTTGACGAAGAAAATGTTTGTTTGTTTTTTAATCCTAAAATTGAATTTAGATCTTACACCGAGGGTAGTGAATAATGAGTAGTTTTCGTAGTAGTCAAACATCTGTTCAATATTTTGTTTGTATTTCTTTTCCAAATGGTAGTTACTTGTATAAGTTTCTTTAATATTTGAATAATGAAATGTTCATCACTATATTATGATATTATCAATGTTAAATGCTTTACTATTAATTGTATCTTTGCATGTAGACATAGCTTAGGGCAAAATAAATGTAAAGAAGGAAATAATTATAATGTACACCTAGACATTTTTGTTATAGTCACTTGTAAAATATAAGCATATGTTGTTGAGATCTTACTCGATATCTAAACAAATGGTATATATTCATATAGAATTTTATGATTTAATTCTGATGAATTTTAGTTACAGGAAATCTATACCTAATGAAATGACAAAGGAATTTATTTACAATTGATTGACCACTGGATGGTGATCAATGTCATGTATGTCAGATCATTCTGAGTGCAGATAGAATCCTATCGATCAAGTTGCAATGTGGCCACCAGTTTAGGTGACTCGAAAATGTGTGCACTATGTAGAGATAAGATGGTAGAATTTATGTACATTCTTCAAATGGTAGTATTTATGCATGGATTCAAATGTTCATATTTTGTTGCATATATACTGTTTACTGAATTATTCAAATGTAAATCGAATCGGGGCAGTGCTATATAATTTTTAATATTTTCTATCAACATTTATACATTTATTCAATAGTTTACATTCTGACGATTTTATCTTGGTCATTTTATAAAACCCGACACTGAGCAATCAGAAATTTTTTTATACTTTTCTAATTAAAAATGCAATTGTATGAACGAAGAATATTCTTTTCAATAATTTCTCATCAGGTTCTACAATTATAAATCCAGATTAATAATCCATAAAATTGGCCAGATTTAAGGCAAAATACATCATCATTTGGAAATGGTAATATGTGAATCAGGAATTGTTTGTTATATAAAAATAAAATCGTTAATGTTGGGGCGGACTAATATGAAGTGTTAACTTGAAACGGTTTATAAGCGAAATGAAATTGTGAGATAAATTATCAGAATAAATATGGTCAACATGGGGTAAGAGAGAGAGAGCGAGAGAATATTGTGATTACAAATCGGAAATTGCGTAATATGTAAAATAATCAGGTCAAATATAGTAGGTTCAGGGGTGGATATTAAATAAATTCCTCAAATGATTGAAATGTGTTTTCGGACAATGAACTTACTTGCGTTATATTCTCAGATTTCAGCTAGATTTACGGCGAGACTATAAGTTATGGACGAACCAATCAGATTTAGGATAACAGGTTTTGGATTTTGGCTCGAAATTCATTCATCTATTTATATAAATAGTATTTTGGCATTTTAGCTTATTTCAGTTGGTGATGAAAGCCCTAAATCTAATTTTTAACCGTAATCACCAACTGTTAATCATAATTCTGATTCCTCACACTGCTTTTTAATCCTTATTTAGTCCTAATTAGTAAGTGGACTTTCTTAAGGTCACTTTAGCATCGCTCAAAGAGCGTCCATATGTTATAGTCTCATCAGATTTACTTAAGCCTATGTTATAATTAACAATTAACTGGTAGAGTTCACACTAACTATTATTAATGAATTTGCTTAATATTATATTTTTGATACAATATGAATTCTCAGCACAAAGTACTCCAACAAGTTTCTTTTTCTTATTTCTTGATCAATCCTGACAATAAATATTGAGTGATCACCAGTTACATGTTAGTATTTCAGGAATCAACAATTAAATGATATTCATTCATTTCAGTGACTATTGCCAGACACCACGATGCTTCTGATTGTACTTTTTTGTAACTTGTATAGCGAAAGGTCGTGAACTTTTCATAAAGACACCTGAATAGGTTATGAGAATACTAGATACAATGATGTGTCAAAACAAATGAAAAACAGATAACTTGTTGAAATATCTAGATGACAGAAACCGGTAGTTTAGATATTTAAACAGGCCGCCAGTATTCCAGGTTGAAATGTTCTCAGTTTTGATTTAATTCTATCCATAAATATAGAATATAATCATCAATCTTAGAGATAGAACATTATGAATTTAAATTTGTCATTCAATAACTATTTACAAAACTCGACCAATAGTTCATTAGATTTTAAACTGTGTCAACAATAAAATAAAACTATTTTCAATGTTTAAAATGTTTACCCTTACGGGATATAAATATTATCACCTATTGTATCATTAAATTAGTAATGAATTTAAAATAGTTTTCTCATTTCAGTTGCATTTTTTACATTCTTTCTATTACTCTCTCTGTCTCTCTCCGTTTTTCTTTTTCTACTTGGAACGAAAACCATATGAACAACTGTTGTCTAGTTTAAAAAAACAAAAACAAAAAGTTGCTACAACGATTCATATTTCAGGCAATTTTATTGTTGTTAAATACTTATACTATTCAAACTGTTGTAAGATTAATTTATATGTTTACTAGTTTTCATATTCATAAGAAAACAACTATTCAATATTTTTTTCAACCATCAATGGATATCACATTTTAATTTGGATACTAGTCATGGATACAATTTCTACAAAGTACTTTTTTTTAATTGTCGGTGTATACACTCTCTATCTTCCTTTAAACTAAGAGATTAAAATTGCTTCATATCTTTCTTTCTACGAACTAATTCTTCCTTCCTGTACTATATCCTTATTGCAATCTTTCTTTTATATATTACCACCTCTGAATTAACTATTTTTATGAATCTGGTGTCCATCTTGTTGTGTTAATGAGGTATGGCAACTTGAACCGATGCATATATGTGCCTGGTCCTACATTGTAGATGACTGACTGACTATTTTTATTCGATTATATATTCTTTCTAAGTTGTTCTATGCAATGTCTCTTAATTAGTCAAAGTGTAAATTAATAATTTAACTGAATTTATCATGTGATATTTTCTTTGTATATTGAAATTTCTTATCAGTGTACATTCATGACTCTTCAATGATCCAAAGGTAGAACAAATTTAAGGCGATCTAATCAGAATTTCATGATCCGTATTTCCGACTTTAATGATCTAATATTACATGTTCCATTTTCTGTCTTTGATTATAGTTATAAAATAATTAAAAAAAGATGGGAATAATTTTAAAATGTATATACTAATGTTCAATGCTATGCAGTATTAATACTTGTTTTAGAACAATACAAACGTATTACTTAACGAATATAACAAAACTAAATAAATAATAATAACTTCGATGGTTAAGATCATGAGTCACTTGAAGCTAGACCACCATGGAAAACCTGGAAGCATTGGACGGCCGTTGGTGGATATGTCGCTAAATTTTGTGGATTAGTTGAAGTTAGAAATTAACACCATTGGATGCAGGCTCAGTGATCTAGTGGTTAAGTGCTCGCGCGCGAAACCAGTAGGTCCTGGGTTCGAATCTCGCAAAGGGCGAGGTCGTGGATGCGCACTGCTGAAGTGTTCCACAATAGGACGAAACGGCCGTCCAGTGCTTCCAGATTTTCCATGGTGTTCTAGCTTCAACTGACTCATGATCTCAACCATTGAAATTCTCATTATTCTTATATTAAACGGGAAATAAATATTACCCATAGTAATGGATAATATTCGTCGCTTCGTAGCATGAATTGAATGAAACTAAAAATATAAACCAAATAATCTAGACGTGAAATCAACTCAGTTTGACTTTAATTTTCTGGGTTTAATCTCATAAGCTATAATGGGTTTGCACTATTAAGAAGTTCCATAATATACCTGTTATGACCTTGAATCGCTTTTACCCCGTGATACTTGTTATGACTTGATCTTGGTCTGTGTAGTCTAAATTATGACCTTGACGCGTTAGGCTGAGTGGCTTAACCTTGAGTCTAATACGCGTGAGTTCGAGATGGGGTAGAGAGAACTATTCTAAACCCTGATTGGTTGGCAAGCACACACGTGAAAGAAGACAAGGCAGTTGGAACACTAAACTCTGGGTTCTCTGAATTCGGATTACTACAAAAATGTACATGAATAAATAAGTGCATATCTTGACCACGACGTGGGATAATTTGGAAAAATACAGTTATGCCCGAAACAGGGAATTAGGGTAGAAAATATAGTGCAAAATATTATGTTTAAATTACAATATTTTTGGAACAAAAAAGGGTATGCTAGTGAATGATACATAGAACGAAAGCTCGTGTTATGTAGAATAAGATAGGGACAAAAATAAATATAAGTGTTTTACAGGTTTTGAATGAAATGCAATAACGTCCCAAGAAAATAGCTTTCGTAATTGTCTGGGCTTCTTAATTCCCCGTTCATAACAATACCAATGAGTAGTCATCCACTAATGGATGACTTTTTATTTTTACCCAAAGGAGTTCATTTAACGATGTTAACCGTCTAGCTTAAACTGACTCATGATCTTAACAATTGAAATTACTATAATATCCACAAAACCCATCTGAAAATAATAATAACTTTGAAGCTGTACTATAATCAGTTCAAATTAACCATTTGCAAATACTCGAAATATATAAGTAAAATGGTATGTCAAACATTTTACTAAGAGTTGAAAAACTTAATTTTGGCTTTGTATATGAATATTAAATTCTTATTTATAATTTGAACAAAATTATTATTAGAAAAAGCTGGATTTGAAAAATGTAATTAATTATGTTTATCTGTTTTAAGTAATGCAAAAGGGCGTATACTAAGGTATATTAAAACCTTAACCATACGAAATATCAAATTCCTTCTGTGTATTTAAAAAAAAAAACAACAGTTTATTCTCACCTTAAACCTACCATGGCAATATTAGATTATTATCCAGAGTGATGAGGTTTCAAATTGTTTACATATTATTTTCTTTATTATCCTTGTCTCTTCTTACTCTTTATTTCTAGTCTAGGTGACCATTTATTTTTATATATAAATGTTCTTAACAAGTATATGTGTGATCAGATTGTTCAAAATGTATTGCGCTAATATATTAGATTAATATGATTTGGTAGATAAAGAAGGAACGAGTTGATGAATACATTTAATACATGTTTCATTGATTATATATTTAAATCTTTCAAATGTAGCAGTACATTTTTGTTTTCAATCTAGTTCATTTGAGAACATTTAATGAATTAATTCATTTAATGAAAGAATTAAGGCGTGGCATTACTAGTTAAAACAAGGAATGTATGCTCAGAAACATTATTTTACTAACGTAATACCGTTCAACGTAATATAATAATTATTTTTAAGAACATTCATTATTTCTCTTAAAATCGACACATTTGTGGTTCTGTTTAGTTTCTTTAATTTGGGACCTTTTTGGTCATATATTTCACTAATTAATTGTACTTAATTCGTTCTATCTAATGAATAGTTAACTAAAAACCGTAGTTAAAGTGGGTGTTAATATAATTTTAATGAATTATAAATCTTAATTGATCATTCGAAAAGTTGGTAATCAATCTTAGATTGTTGCATTTTAATGACGACAATCTTTTGTAGTAACTCATATGACGAAGTGAAGACTGATAAGCACTGAAGAGCTGTATCATCCTAGGTTGTGACTCCTTAGTTGTGTTCATCCACGACCAATCACAAGGTGTCAAATCAGAGCTATCCGATTCTCTTGCAAATGCTTAACCTCTAGACTAAAATGCCGCTATCCATTAACTTCAATCAGTTCGCAGGATTGCACAACTATCTTCTATTGTCTTCGATGAATAAATAACTCACACCTGATACGTTTGAATTCCACTAGTCATGACTCCGTACTAGAGTTTATGGGTTGCCTTTGGGAATAAATCACTAATGAGGATATGTTGATAGTCAACAGAGGTGGTTTTGAGAACTACTAAATATTATACAAGGGTGAAACAACTATATAGTGTTTCTTGGCGTATTGTGGATGTTTAATTTCGGTCGATTTGTAATATCAATAACATTCGTGAATGAAAATTCAGATCTAAGTAACTTCATCATGTTTATGAAGGTCGGAAGGGATGAATTTCTTCAATTTTTATATAAGTTTTAAGTGGTTAGAGGTAGTCGACGAGAATACCTGGACCTATATTGCACGCTATTTGGCACTCGTCAGCAACATGTACCAGTATCCGAACTCGCGTCACCCAGCTTCACAGTTAGAGATGTTGCCATCAAGCTATTTGGGCTGCTACTGAACGTCTGGTATAGTGAGATGTATTTCCAATTAACTGATCACTGAGTATTGACTAATGAACTATGACAAGTTCACATACTTTATAATCTCTTCTCAGTATTCTACATACAAAATCAACATTCACTCACTTTTCTCGCCATTATACGTACCACGTTATCGAGATATCCAGAGACAAGAGCTTACAAATGACATACTTCAAATTATTCAAGGAGTATACAGGAAAATATTGCTTTGTATACTTATTCTTTTATAGGCATTATCATATGTTGTTTAAGTCGAAAATTGTTAATCAAAATTCTCAACTTCTCCTAGGGCACAAAAATAACAACACAATATAGATTAACAAAAAGATTTGGAAGCTATAACATGCTTAATTTGGTAATCTGTTTATTTAAATTGTCAGTAAAGTGGCTTCGATTTTGAAACAAATTAAAGACACATCTTACTACAGTTTTTTACATTAATAACCTATTAATTTCTGCTAGTGTAATGATACGGAAATGTAAAAGTATTCAAATTTATACCAGTTTTTCTACGCATCTAAGGTTGTTTTGCTTGAAGCGAATAAAGCGGAGCACTCATTTATGTTACATATTATGTTACTTCTCATCAAGAGATAAACTCCATTAAACATCCTTATATATATATATATATATATATATATATATATATATATATATATATATATATATATATATATATATATAGGATTAACAAGAGCGCGCGAGCTCTTTACCATTAGACCACTGGGCAGGAATCCAACGGTGTTAATGTTTGACTTCCAGCAATCCACGAAGTTGAGTCACCGTCACTATTGTCTTCAATGAGCTGATATCTCACAACAGACCTGGTTGAACTCCACTAGTCTAACGGTTAAGCGCTTGCGCGCGAGACTGATAGGTCCTGGGTTCGAATCTCTCAGAGGGCGGGATCGTGGATGCGCACTGCTGAGGAGTCCCATACTAAAACGAAACGGCCGTCCAGTGCTTCCATATTTTCCATGGTGGTTTAACTTCAATTGACTCATGATTTCAACCAATGAAATTACTAAAATCTCCACAAATTCCCTTCTGATCATTTACTTTTGTTTGAATTCCAAATAAATTTATGTTGACCTTTGGCCTATGTATGGGAATCTTCTGGCACGTCATAAAATTATTGTTTTATTTACTTCATGTCTTGTGAAGTCGACGTCTATTCACAAGATATTAGGGTTTTTCTTGATATCTCAGTCTATTCCTATTCATCTGTCTGTCTATCTATCAATTTATTTATCTATTGCCTTTTTTTAATGGTAAAAAAAACTATTCATCATTTTCCAAGTAACAATCAATTGTAAATTGTCGATTATTTCGACTGATTAATGTTGATTCACTTTTTTTTCCCACTATTTATTGAGTAGACAAAGAATGAGAATCTTCCTTCCAACAAAATATATATACATCTTTTTATATCAAAGAGAAAATACACTAGGAATTTATGTGTATACTTAGTGCGTGTATATATGGGAATTTAGACAGAGGGCTAAGAAAGTAATTTTTATGACTATGGAAAAAAACACGTAGGCGATAGTAAATTTAAAAGAAAAAAAAAATCAACGAAACCCATTACAAAAACAACAATGAATGATATGAATGAACACTTACACACAATGACAGAAAGAAGGACCTAACGCAAATGTAATCAATTAATGCCTTAAGAAATGTTTATTCTGTGTCTACTTTTATTATCCAAAATGATAGTTTTGTTTCTATAAAACATTCAATTATGATTACTTAGTGAACGTAGACTAGAAGATGCTAAACAACAGAGAGACTGGTTATGTATATGAATATTGTCTTTAAAAAAAACAGAAAAAAGGAGAATTAAGATCTATCCATATCCAGTAAACTTTAGTATAGGCAGTTATTGAAAGTGAATGTTTATGATGATACCTGAGTTCTTCCAAAATAAATGAAAAAACAACATGTACAAAACTCTGCAGGATGATAACGATGCTCGTACAAATATTGATCCAAATAGTTTTTGTCGAAAACTATTTAATGTAAAAAAAATTCCTCACTAACCGAAGAAACACTAAAAGCCAAGAAAAAAAAGCATAAGTAGATTATTCCTTATAGTTTGCTTATTAATGACACTCGCCTTCCCCATATGAAATGGAAATTGCAATAACCAATTTTGAAAAATGGGGTCTACTGAATTACAAATCACTGATTTATTTTTACTGTAGTTTTTACATCTGAACTTTCTAAATTCAACACTATTTTAACCGTATGCATGTCTTATAAGTTGTTACTACTCTAGTAAATTACTGGTGAGACTATAATCTATGGACAAACCAATCAGATTTAGGATGACAGGTCTCGGATTTCGGTGCGAAATTCACTCATCCATTTGACTAAGTAGAGTTTTGGCATTGTAGCTGGTGTCAGTTCCTGATGAAAAACCCTAAATATAATTCCTAACTCTAACCATCAACTTAACTCATAATTGTGGTCCCTCACACTGGTTTATTACTCTTATTTGGTTCTAGTTATAAGGTGGACACTCTCAAGGTCACTTTGGTGTCGCTTAAAGGTCGTTCATAAATTACAGTCTTACCAAATTACTTCCTTTAACAAACTTTTGTAAAGTAACAACTATAAACATTGTCACACTAAATTGACATATTTTATTTCATGCCCATGAAATCTACCTGATAAATACCAATAATAAGAGTAATAAATATAAAGAAAGAAATTATAAAACATCCATTCAAAGTAGACCTAAACCTAGAAGATAGTTATCGACCAAGAATTAGTATTGTACAGACCTCGTCCATTAGCTTTAGTTACATTTAGTAGTTTATCTATACTTTCAGTATCCATGTTGTCAAGAAGAGCAGTGAGAGACTTATGTAGAAGAATATATCAACATAAATCAAGTAAATAAACGGTGATTGAACTCGATTCTCACATTGATATCTTTGGCAGACGTATCATAAACAATTGTCGCTCAATGGATCATAAATGACAGTGATAATTTGACAATATAACGGGAGATTTTTAAGTAATGTAGAAAAACCAACTATTTATTAGTTTAATTTAACTTATGTATACAAAACAGATTTTGTATGATTTGATAATGAAGGGATGATTGATCCACTGTTATCCTTGATGTTTTCTTTATTCAAATTTCCATTTATACTGAATATAAAATCACATTTGTAAAAAAAATATTATATAGCTAGAAATTACTCTGTTTGTAGATCATTTAAAGCATACAAAATGCTTTGAAATACTAGATTTAATAACTAAGATGGATAATCCATTGATTTACAAACAAGTACTATGTCGGTTATCAAGCTCAACTCTTATAATGTTCTAAATAAGAGCCAAAAAACAAGTATATCTTCTTTATGACAATAAATAGATTGAAAATGAGATGATGATTGTTATCATTAAACCAGTGTATAAAGCATTAAAAAAATAACAGTAGTAATAATAATTTGTTGTAAACTAGCTAGGCATACAACGCATTGTACGTACCACAAATACAAATGTGATTTCTTTTCTCATTGATATTTGTATACGAGAATAGGGATGATGAATAAAATCTGTAATAAGTCAAATACAGATTTCATTGAGAGGGGAAGAATAACAATGACATCGACAATATTACAGTATTAAATGAAATAAGCTTATAATATAATGAACTATAACATCCGATTAGTGGTTGTTTATTGTTTAAATAGCTTATTTTTGAATGGACGAGAAGGAAAACTCATCAACTAATAACTTAAATAAATAGTTATTAAAGGATCTATAATTTACGGATAACCTTACGCCTGTTACTCCTCTTGGAAAAGCATAGGCCGGTCCCATGCCCGGGTAAAGAAAGAAGATTGGACATGGGGTCGGCAGCCCCATCCCGTAAAATGAAAATCTTGCTAAAAAAACGCCAACCAGAATAAATTAATTAAACCATTCAAACTCTGCCCTGGGTGTTGCAGGAAGAGTCATTACGCCTCAGAATAAAAGTCAAGATTCTTCGGAAGTAACGAGGCCGACACCCCTTCTGACAACCAGAGCAACAATCTTAATAGGTACATGTAACGTCCGGATAACGTGGGGGACCGAAAGGACCAGTCGAATAGCAACGGATGACCTAATAAGATTTAAAATGATGCCTCTAGGATTTTTATACGAATTTCATTCGTCTATATAGCTAAATAGCTTTCTTTCATTTTAAGTGATGTTGGTTAGTGATTGAAACTTTAAATTTGATTCATAACTCTAATCGCTTACCCAGACACATAGTTTTAATTCTTCATATTGATTAGTAACCTTATTTTGAACCTAATAAGCAGTTGGAATTTCCCAGGGTCACTTCAGGTCATTTATAAATTATAGTCTCGCCTAATCATTATACAAAACAAATAAATTTTCATTCAGTAAGAGAAGGACAATAATTGGTGAAAACTTTTACATGTAGATAACATCATGAAGTGATAATGACTAGTGACCTATTACAAAATTCAGGAGTACTTTTTGATCTCCGTTTGACATATTGAAATAAAATTGTAAAGAGAACCTTTATGATATTCAGTTTTCAGATTGCTTTTTAGTTTGTCCTAAGTAAATGTATAAACGTGGTATTGAATGTGTACTATGTAATTATCCTATGAAGTAGTTAGTCCTACTTCCAATTCTAGTATTTCTAAGTATCAATTACAGTTTGATTTCTTCTAATCTTAAAACCAATAAAAGCTCTTGTCTATATTACATTTCGATAATTACAAACTTCTCATATTTAACATATAGTTCATAAATGATTTGAGATGATTGTATAAATCATTATTCTTTTATAATGAACAATATAGAAATTGTGTAGTGTCTTTATTGCTATTTTAATTTTAAAAAGGTGGTTAATCTTAATACGTTTAAAGTTTTCTTTATCATTTAACATATCGAATAGCTAAACAATGTAATAAACCAATCCAAATTATTTTGATCTTTAATTATATATGATCGTAAATACACATACTATGATCTCAATTAAAAACTTAATAATCGCCACAACCCTTATACTGATACTTAATAACATTTGAACTTTTAGAGTAGACAATATATCGGTGAAGCTTGTACTCATTTAGAGAAATAGTGACACATGAATTCATAAACCTTAAAGTAAATATGGTTTTATAAATTACCATGAAGAAAAAGTGTGATACTCAATCAAATGTAGTTGCATGTGAAATAAAGGAAAACGTTTTTTTTTTTAGAAACCTAACAAATGATGTTAAGGAAGTTGAGATGAAGCTGATGAAGAATGATTATCTTCTAAAACCCATAAAGTGATGGTAAAATCATAGTCCGGTGTGATCTACTATATTTTTTGTACTAAAAAAACCCTATCATTTAGTCCTGAGTCAAACAGTTTTGTGTTGAAACATAGGCTCAAATTAGTTATCATTAAAACGTACTACGCAGTAAAGGTCATTATCACTGAATAAATAAGATCTATGCCTCGAAATCCTAAACGATATGTAAACAAATGTATCATAACCTACTGCGTTTATCAATTTAAATTGAATCTGAATTGACAGTTGTATCTCTGCGCTAATGTGGTATGGCAACTCGAAATGATGTACGTATATATGAAGTTCTACGTTGCTGCTGACTGACTAACCGACTATCAATTTAAGCATTTGTAGCCAAATAGATATAGTGATTTACAGTGGCTATGACCCAATAAGGGCAGATGATAAACATCTATTTTCTTCCATTGCTAAACACATAGTTAAAACAGGTGAATATCATTTACACTGAAATGATTTTTGTATTTTTTAAATAAAAAACTCACTCCATCTTTAAAAATTTTCATTCTGTTTAGTCAGCCAAAATAGGTCATAGGATTGATCTTAACTTGACATTTGTGGTTTTGGACAAAAGTATCTAGGGCATATACTAAGATTAATTCAAGCCCTGACCATATGAAAATTCAAAGCCCCTCTCGGTATTCGGAATTTTTTTCTCACCCTAAACCTACCCCAGTAATATTAATTGATTATTCAGAGTGATGTTTCACATTGCTTTCTTTATTATCTTTGTTTCGTCTTAGCTACCAATTTGTTTAGTTGACCTTTTATAAGATGTATTTGTGTGATCTGCTTGTTCGAAATGTATTATGCTAATATTATTATGTAGTTCCCATAATCTTCGTCTTGCATTATCAAAGAGATTGATAGTTTTAAATATGTCTATTAAATTCCTTCATCGATTTATACTAGAGTAACTTTTAAGAACCGAAATAATCTAATGACTTATTTGAGTTTAACTACGTGTTACTTTAGTAAAACCAGACTGGTTGATAATTAATATAAGTCTGGTTGACTAACGTAATCTCATCCCATTACCTAAGCAAACAGTTATAGCAACTCACGTGCAATTGAGTTTGTTCATATTTAATTCGGTTAAGTCGTTTTGTTAACTTATTAACGAACTGAGTCATCCGGACAACAACAACTTATCTATATCATTGTATCTTTATTATTGTTGCGAATGTATGAACATGTATGCTTGAGCATGGCTTACTGCCTACACATTTATTCACGCTGCTAGCTTTACTACTAACCGCTTAATTGATCCGATGATTCATTCATTTCACTATGTATATATAGGTCCATGTTATTCATGTTCATTGCTCTCTCTCGCTTAATTGTACTCGCTTACTCGTACTCATATTCGCTGACTCACTCGCTCCCTCACTTGCCTGGTTGCCTTTCGGCACAACTCTTCTATGCTTGTTTAACGCATCTGTAATTTTGGATATCTGTGTGTGTGGTCCCATAATAAACGTAATCAATACTTCGTATTTGCCTTCTGATTAATATACCGTTGGTGCGTTATCTAGTGACGGTTATCAAGACGAACTGTATACGAAGTTTAAGGATTATATTGAATACCCATCACCACACATTGATGTTTGGTTACATCAATAAAATCAAATACTTTGTTTTATCTCATAGAATATCATTTACTAGAAAGATCTATGTTCCTAAACTTCAATCATAAGTAATTGAAAGATATTGTAATTAGATTACCTATTTGGAACTATACTGAATTAAAGAAAGTTCAGTTGGCTGTTTGTCGCATTACCCAAAGTCAGGTTTGTACTTATTCTCGTTTTAAGACAAAATTTAGAAAGACAACCATCACTTCATGTACCACTAGACTACAATTTTTCCCTTTCCTCATGAATTTAAACTGCATATACATCAATAAGTGGTCAAATTTCAGTCTAAAACACTTAATAAGAAATGTACACCACACAATAATGCCACTTATCAGTGTGTAAATTACCGTTTTCCAACTTAGTGGTATCGTAGTCATTATAAAAATTTAGTTGCCGATTTTCATCTGTGTTGGAGGATTGAAATGTAAGCTAATAGGAAGTCTTAAACGATTGCAATTCAGTGATCCATGTGGTGTAATTTTATTCTTCCTGACGTCACATATAGATGAAAATAGCGTTAAAATTTATTGAGGAAAATTATTATTCATTAGTAGAATGAAGAATCTGAGCCATATAACTGCTGTAAATAATTCAGATGTTCTTTTATAAGGTTTACTGTATCTAAATTATTTGCAGTAAAATATATCACTTATAACTGATATAACTGTTACATTTCTAATATATTTAAAGATTAATGTAAATGGATCTGGTTATTGTCTAGTACAGAGTAATCATATAATTTACAATGCATGAGATGAGTTGAGACTTGGAAGACATTGGTATAATACATTTTTCTAACTATAATTGTTTTAAGGTAATCGAAAATGAACAAACACTTAGTAGTCATGAAACGGTGAAGATTTGTAGCTCAGGTGGAAACTTTGATGGAGTTTTGTTCTCTAAGATTTAAGGTCAACAAGAACCAATCAACATCGAGGTCTACAAGACAAGCTGTGAGCCATATGTGGAAAAATTCGAACAATTCACTTCTACCTGAAGTTTTTGTTGATGATGTCGTTCAGAAGAACGATGAAAGCTCCATAGCCAAACCATGCAGCTTAGAGAACAAAACTCCATCAAAAACTTGGTAGTCATGTTATGTACTTTTCTTTTTTCCTTAAATAATCAATATTCTTAAATCTCTGTGTGCTTTCCTCAGTTAGTGTATTTCTACATGGCAATTACTACTTTATGTTTCTGAGTTTTGATAGTACTTTGACATTATTTACAAACATTATGTTTATATTATGTATTGCTGGCAATAAGTACTTCAACATCATAAGACAATGTTTGTAACTTTCCTTTCGATAGCAGTTTAAACTAGAAAAATACTTCTGGTTGACATTTTAACCCAAATTTATATAATCTATATTTTGAACATGAAACTAAATAACTAATCTTCTTTCTCTATAATGAACGTAAAAGATTTCGGTACTAGTTTTAACCTGATACAAATGTAAGTTCACTCTTGGATAAGGAGGCATATGTAATAATGCACACACTTCGTGCGTTTTTTTAATATATTTTTTTCTAGTAATGACAAAGAGAACAAAACACTCCAATGTAACTCCATGTGTCAATTGAATTTTTAGACAGTAAGCGTAATGTAAAAAATGATTGCTAGTTAATTATCGATACTTAGATCTTATTAAGAAAACATAAGTCTTTTGGTAACAAGATGGATCTCTAATAAGTCAGTATATTTCTGACATGATATACAGAGTATGAATGTTATGAATGTATTAATAGCTTATAATGTAGTTTTTATTATATTAGATTTAAAAACAATAAATATCTACCTGAAATTTGTACTCATGATATCGTTCAGAAGAACGATGAAAGCTCCACGACCAAACCATCTAGCTCAGAGAACAAAACTCTATCATAATAAATATCTTTTGACATTTAAAAAATCCATTTCATTTCTTTTACTTTAAATATTATTCAATTCACTTTATTTATTCTATAAATATTCAGAATTTGGACGTACTTATCAATTTGAAGTGGCTGCCTACAATGGAGTTGATCTTGGTCTACCAGCTCAATTAAATATTAGTACACCTGAAGATGGTAAGATTGTTTTATTTTCTTCTTTATTCTTATTGTTATTAAACTAAGAAGATTGTATTATTGATAAATAGTTTTAATAGTATCATACAATTTATTTCAAGTATTATCAAAAAACATCATATTTCCTATTATAACAGTTTCCTACCGCTGTTACTGTACTAATTTCTTTACTAATCACTCAAAGTTTCATTCACTATAAAGGTTATATCTCACTGTAAAGCATACTACTGATGTATCATACTGTTTATCAGATAATATTTTACAGAAAAATTAGCATCATTGGTTTATTCTTTTTTAAGCTTTACAAATATCATGTGGATGGTTTATCAGACTATTTTCTACACTTAAAAAGGGAGAATGTATATGTAAAATCTCTGCGAAAGAATTTCAAAAGCTTGAATCAGATTACCAGGTAAAACGTTGGATTTAATCCAAATTCTCTCGCTGAGATTTTACAATTACATTCTTCCTCTCTGTTATAGCGCAAAGCCGCCAATCAGAAACAGCGAATTACCGATCGGACCAAGGACGCGTAAAACACGTGCGAGCAGCCTAGAGTCCTAATTGGTCCTGCTTTCCGCCTAGCCCAACCAGTTAAGTCCAGAACACCAGTCTCAGCCTCTGCAATATGAATCCTTATATTTCAAACATACTGAGTTTATATACCAATCAAACAGACCACAACGTAGCATAAAATAGAAAATAACATTTGTACAAAATTTGGCCAAATGTGAGCGTGAATATGGGAGGCAGTGACTAATAGACAGGGCATAATTCAAGAATGGTAAAACGTATAATAATGATTCATAGGTCAAAATAAAGCTTATAATAAGAGGAACATGAATATGAATAGTTTAGTTGCTTAACAATTATACGATAAAAATATACGTTTAGTATTGGTCCATAAAAGGATCCCAAAGTTCATTATGTTTATAGGGACCTAACACTCTTTGATATCTCACATTTCTTACACTTGTTTATAGATTTTTAATTTTTTATAAAATCGAACTTTTATACGTAATACGTCAGTATGATGTTAGTCTTTTGGTAAACACTGTTAAAAGTATTTAAGATAAAATTTAAATTATCCGTTTAGTGCATATTTTTGTTGAATTAAAGAAGAGATCTGTTATTTATTTCCCTTTACTTTTTCTTCGATGCATTCCTACAGACCATAGGTGATGTAGGAATAAGTTACACGAAATACATGGTGGGTCAAATCATTACATGGCATTTATCTATAATGTCACCAACTTTTAAACTGAGCCCTGTTACGAAGTACAGGCTATCTGGTTAATGTATGTAAAATCATTGTGACCATTGAATAGGGACGTTAGTTATATGGTTCATAATCTATCACGATGGTAGAGATGCATACAATGCTTGTTTTGTCTTAGATATTGAGGTTGAAAATTATTTTATGCCCTATGTTGTTTTTTACTATCAGTTATACGACAAATACTACTTCTAGTATTCTAACGTTCATCTTGATAGTTTCGTTTTTCTTTGTTAATGCCATGTGTTTGAACCTGGAAGAAGCACATAAGTGACAGCTTCAGTGATATTTATTGCTGACAGATTTCTTTGAGCGTTATTTTATTAAGCATCTGATAAATTTTTCCCATTTTTCACTCAGATCTTTAAAATCAGATTCACTTATTTTTCGAATTCCTTTGGACAATCAAACTTTTGATAATGAAATCTAATGAACTGAGTTCGGAATTGAAGTATATTTCACTGATGAGTTGTGGAACTGTCGTTACATATTTAGAAAACTCTAAATCGACATTAATCTGAATAAGTTATTATTGTCTTTAGTTACCATATATTAATTCTAAACCGAATCGATCTATACATTAACAGTGAGTTGATATTATGAAGACAAACATGGTCAACGAATATTACGCAACAGTGTACATAACTTTAGTAATAGATTGAATTTAACAGCTTTATGTTTTAGAAGATGCTACATTACCATATATGTGCAGAGTATCGTTGATACATCTTCTAAGTTCTTTTTTTATATTCCCAAAGTATGAACTTCAAAAATATTGAACACAAAGAGCTTGACATTATTTGAGCTATGATTGAAATTCTTTTACATAAATTTGTCTATGAATGTTATCCTTAAATAAGGCCATAAGAAATGTGATTTCACTTGATCACATTCTGTTTTCGTATCGATTATTTATTTTGTTACACAACTGTCTAGACGAAATGTGATTTTCTGAAAATAGATATCTCTCACCCGATAGCTAACCACAGATTTAATGTAAACAAGTAAAAACCTTTTATAAAATTGATGGTTACAATTTTCAATCTCATAATTTGTTACAGGATCCTTAATAATCTTACAATATTTAAGTGTATTTTCCCCATTTGTTTGGTTTGAATGTTCATTTCGCACTTAAACATTGTTACATAATGTACGATCAGGACTTTTAGAAATATATTACACTAATACATCACAGTAAATGACTAATATTTGAACGAAGAATATTCCTTACGATAAATTCTCTTCCGGTTGTACAATTATATATCAGAATTATTAATCCGAAAAATTACCAGGTTAAAGGCAATGTACATCCGGATGAAGAAACCGGAGCTATATGTTCAGAAGAAATATCTTCAACCACTCCCCCTCCCCTGGCCAATCTCGAGGCCAATTAATCAATAGTAATCTTAACTATTGAATGACCTAATTTGACTATCGTAATTACGACCTTTCGTAGTCAAATGTAATATGCTCTGTTATATTTATTGTATTCTTTGCATTATTATTATTATTACTATTGGTTAAACATCATTATTAATCTCTCCAACGCATGATTCATTCACTTCGCATTCATCCCTCCTTATTACGTCTGACTAATTTTTCACACAATTTAGTCTTCCACTAAACATTTGACCGAATGATAATTGTATCATTATTTCTCTTACCAGATCTGATCCATATTTATTCGGATCATGGATCTTAAATTTCACCTTACATATATGCAGATTCAAGTTAACATTCTATATGTTATATGAACATTAACAATTTTATTGTATTTTGTTTGACAATCCTAAATTCAAATGGTTCAAATGATTCACTTTATCTTTAACCTGATAATTTTTCGGATTATTAATTTGGATATATAATTGTAGAATCTGAAGAGAATTTCATCGAAAAGAATATTCTTCGTTCAAATATTAGTCTTTTAATATGATGGGGATCTTTAAACGATATCACACAGTTCTAATACATTTTATATTTTTCAGTAAACCAATCTAAATTTATGGAAAAGTATTGCTTAAATTGTTCTTAATAAGTTTTTTTTTTAATAACCGGATGTAATTAGTATTGAAACATAATTGTCCATCAGAAATTAGGACAATATTAAAATGAATCTGATTTATTACTAAATGAAATAAGCATATCTTGACAAATATGTCAAATAATGAATTTACGGATAACTTGTATCACAGACTGACTGAAATTTGAAAAAAAATAAATAGAAACTAATTAGCATCGGACAGTTCCTTTGTCCTATTTTGGAACTCCTTAAATGTACACACGGTCATTGTGGAGAAATTTATCTGAAAATTGGACTGATATTAATAAAACTGTCAACTAAACAATGATCATATTTTCTCTTACTAGTTAGTTTAAAAATACATTCCACAAAGTTTTAGGGAGTGGTCATGCCTGGTAGAACTTAATCATGTCTAGAAATAAGAAAAAGACAAAAGTGATCCATTATATTCCGACCTAGCAGTTTTAAAGTGCTTTGTTAGGAGTGATGATTTACTATTCTCGAGGATAGTACTGAAATCTGGTGTTCGTTCTGACGTCATTTCGAATAAACTCTGTGTACTTTGATAAAAAGTTACTAAATAGACCGAAACAGTTATTGACATGAGTCCTGGAAATTCTCGGTAACCTACGCAAATAGCTTTATAATATATCGCAGATAGCTTAAATACTTTAGAGGCATCACTAAAGTAAATTTTATTTCATCTGATTTCAGTCAATTGAGCATATATCTGCCTTCCATTTAATTTAGTCAGGAAAACTATTGTAATTACAATTTATAACGTTCGATACTATATCTTAAAACAGAATTATGTATCATAAGTGTATTGAAGGAATAAATATACACTTTAAAATCAGTTCACTTCACATCTGTTATTCTCACCAATCACTGGTCTTATACTCCATGGCATAGTTTATTGAGATTTATTAAAATTTATTGTTATGACTTTACGTTGTGACAGCAGGTCTTGATAAGCAGCGTTTATTGATCGACTCGGTGAGAGTGACGCGTAAAACACGTATGAACGACCTAGTGCCCTGATTGGCCCTGCCCCGCTGTCTGTCCTAGCCCAGTTGAGTGGAGAACAAAGGTCACAGCCTCGGAGATATGAATCATTATATTTCAAACATACTTTGTTTATATACCAATCAAGCACACCACATCGTACCATAAAATAGAAAACAACATTTTGTACAATATACAACAAGTGAACAGATATCGACAAATAGAAAATACCCATTTAAAGTCCAAGGACACCATTGGACTTAACATGATAATTATTGGTCTATTCCTGCGCATCCACAACACCTCCCCTTTTTTTTGAAGATCCGGAGTTGATATCCGGATTTTGAAATTTTCTGGGTTCATCCTCCCCCACGAAATAATGTTGGGTCCTCATATTCCCAAGTTAGAATTAATTTGACTTTATTTAACACATAATTGTCAGATTGAACAGGGGAGTCACTGAAAGTGATTAAATAGTGGGGAACAATGTCGCTTGATATGAGGTCACCAACGTTTGATTCTTCTGGAACATTGTCACGGGATTTGTTGAAAATCTCATTTGTAAACAGTTGATCACTGCGATAATCAACATCTATCAAAATTGTATTAGATTTCTGATCATCATTTAATGCATTTAACACATTTTCTGGTACAAAAAGATCTAGATAATAAGATTCGTCAGAATCTCCTGTTGTTGAATGATGAGGACCATTTGAAACAGCTGGATTCAGTGTACCGCACGATTTGTTCCCTGTTCCGTTGTGGGCGGGTACTGCAATTAATTTATGAGCATTTAATAAGAGATCCTCCTGTGAGCTGGGTACATCACTGTCTGTACACGTTTCAGGAACAGTGGGATTTGAACCCACGACAGGGAACGTTTCGGAATTTGACATTTCTGGACAACTGGGCGGACCATGAATAACTGTCTCGTTTACATCACTGGTCGTCCGGGATTCACAGAGGCTTTTATAAACAGCTTCATATGTTCTGCAGTTGTTTTCCAGCTCAGTCTGCAGATGAGAAATGAATTTACCAACTTCTGTTGCACCTCCGAAACATGGAACATTTACCAACAGTGTGCGTAAATTTTCTAAAAAATTTAACTGGCTATTTTTGAAGCACTGCTGTTGTTGCTCAAGTAGAAGCTGTAATCGATCGGAAAAGGTAGTCATTTTTTTTTCAGCACCTGCAATGAAAATTAACTGTAGGAATAATGACCAATGTTGCTCAAGGACGCTGGTGACAATCTGGATGCTGATTGGTCGAAACAATTAACCTGAATCTCGTCCAATTACAAGGTTCAAAATTTTTCTCCACCCCGTCGCCAATTGTTATGACTTTACGTTGTGACTGCAGGTCTTGATAAGCAGCGTTTATTGATCGACTCGGTGAGAGTGACGCGGAAAACACGTATGAACGACCTAGTGCCCTGATTGGCCCTGCCCCGCTGTCTGTCCTAGCCCAGTTGAGTGGAGAACAAAGGTCACAGCCTCGGAGATATGAATCATTATATTTCAAACATACTTTGTTTATATACCAATCAAGCACACCACATCGTACCATAAAATAGAAAACAACATTTTGTACAATATACAACAAGTGAACAGATATCGACAAATAGAAAATACCCATTTAAAGTCCAAGGACACTATTGGACTTAACATGATAATTATTGGTCTATTCCTGCGCATCCACAACATTTATGTCAATTGAGTGTTATATCTCATGTGAAATAGAAATTTCTTATTTCTTTCATTAAGTTTCAATAGAATTAAAAGTTTAGCCTATCGATGAACTTAAGTAAAAAATGTCTTGATGTGAACTTCAAAGGACTTAACATAATAAGATAACAGATCTAGTATCAGGATCAGTGTCTTGATCAACTATGGATAAATAGAATCTTTTAGTTAACTAAATCTAAATGAGTTGGCTAAATTAAAACAATACCACATAAAATGATAGCATTTGTAGAAACCATTTGATTTTTCTTATTGAAAGCTTCATGAATTATAAAGTGTAATTTAATAAAATCATGAATTTCACATATCAAGTAGAATGAAATATAATTTGTGATATTCCTTCGCAATTATTACAAACTATGAAAACTGTATTGCATAATATAGCATGAAACATGTTTATTATAATAAGGGATGGATTTTTGTGGATATTATAGTAATTTGATAGTTGAATTCATGATTCAATTGAAGCTAGAACACGATGGAAAACCTGGAAGTACTGGACGACCGTTTCGTCCTAGTATGGGACTCCTCAGCGGTGCAGATCCACGATCCCGCCTCGTGAGATTCGAACCAAAAACCTACCGGTCTCGCTCAAGAACGCTTAACCACTAGACCACTGAGCGGGCATCAAATGGTGTTCATATCTTACTTCAACCAATCCATGAAGTTTGAATCTCGCGAGTCGAGATCGTGGATCAGCACTGCTGAGGAGTTTTATACTAGGACAAAACGGCAGTCCAGTGCTTCCAGGTTTTCCATGGTGGTCTAGCTTCAATTGACTCATAAATTCAACTATTGAGATATGTTTATGTTACTGATAGTTTCACTATTTTCAGAATCTATTTGCAGCTAAGACATCTTATTATGTTATTCATGCATAACGTCTTACAATTTCATATTTTGGTTTGTTTACTTGATAGATGTTGTTAAACATGAAATATTCAGTTTACAAAATCTACAGTAAATAATCTAACACCAATATATAGAAATTTAGTCTTACACTGTTGTTTTTGGGCAAAGAATCAATTCCTAATTTTATTCTTTACATTTTTTTCTAATATAAACTAATTCAGTACCTGGAAGTTATTCACTACATGTACGTGTTAAAGGACTTTCGGCAACTGCTATAGAAGTTTCATGGACTCCACCTTCAAGACAAAAATGGACTGAAGAAATTACTAGCTACCAGGTAATTATTTGTGAGTTAAATATTTCTTAATAAACCTTTAAAATGGAACGACAGTTTTATGCACTACCTACCGGATTTTTGTGAATTCTAGGATTTTTATCTGGAATTCACTTAAAAAGTCTATAAGAGATCACGTGCAATTGAGTTTGTTCATATTTATTTCAGTTAAGTCATTTTATTAACTTGTTAACGAACTGAGTCATCCTAACAACAACTTATCTATATCATTGTAACTTTATTACTATTGCGAATGTATGAACATGTATGGTTGAGCATGGCTTACTGCCTACACATTTATTCACGCTGCTAGCTTTACTACTAACCGCTTAATTGATCCGATGATTCATTCATTTCACTATGTATATATAGGTCCATGTTATTCATGTTCATTGCTCTCTCTCGCTTAATTGTACTCGCTTACTCGTACTCATATTCGCTGACTCACTCGCTCGCTCACTTGCCTGGTTGCCTTTCGGCACAACTCTTCTATGTTTGTTTAACGCATCTGTAATTTTGGATATCTGTGTGTGTGGTCCCATAATCAACGCTTCGTATGGGCCTTCTGATTAATATACCGTTGGTGCGTTATCTAGTGACGGTTATCAAGACGAACTGTATACAAAGTTTATGGATTATATCGAATACCGACCGCCGCAAGTCCTTTACTTGTAAAATAAGTTGGAAAGTGATTTTATCTAAGAATTCTGTAAATCTTAAATTGCTTCGAATATTTTATTTGAATTCATATCATATAATTGATGAAACATATGATCAATGTTGAAAGCATTGCTTAGTTTAATAAATGTATTACACTGCATCTCGAATAATGACTTATACTAAACAAATTATTAAACTCCATAGTATTTGAACAGCCATTCTATGATAATAATTAAATTTATTACTACTACAGAACGTTTTAAAAACTAAAAACACTTAGTATTGACATCATACAATTCAGTGTAAATTACTTATTTATTTATTTGAACACATAAAGATTGGTACAGAGGAGCATCGATAACATATACGCCACACAATTCACTTGGTTTGTGTGAGGGCTGGGATACTGCCCGGGTGCCCAAACCAAAACAGCTGATTTTCTTATGGGTCCATATCCCGAGCCTGCGACCTAAAGGTCTGATTCTCAAGGGGATGCAATCTCATGGTAGCCGGTGACCAACGATTAGTTCATACACCATTCGTTCCCTCAGTATCCTGGAGCCAATGTACACCATTGGTTTAGAATCATGGTTTTCCGCCTCTTTTAGATGGACCCTCCATATCCATCAACCCGGTTAAAGCGCTGAACATTCGCTTTTCGTCCTCTCGATTTCGTAAGCAACACCTTCACCTCGAGAAAGCAATAAGTAGGACTTCCTTGACAGTGGCTGTACACACGTGGCCATATGAGAGCATTTCGAGAGGGAGTACTAAATCTCCCAACTCTCGGCCGTACTAGTTCATTTGAGAACTCATGAAAATCTATTTGCATTATCCATAATAGATTAAAATAAGTCATCATATAGATCCAGTACACGGATACTGGCTAAATATAATTACTCTTTTAATACCAAAGTATACTCGTAATAATATAGAATAAAATTAGTAACTTTTTAAAAATTAAATTGTCAATGAATTGATGATAAGTTCATAATGTAACAATAACACCGATAATTAACTTTTTTTTTCTTTCAAATTTCATATAAATTAGGTTAAATATTTTCAACCAAGTGCACCAAATGAAACTGAAATTATCACAACAACACAAGAACCATTATTACAAATTGAAAATCTTAAAGAAAGTACATTCTATACTGTTTTAGTAAGAGCATTAACTAAAAATGGACCAGGACCATGGTCAGCAGCTAGTACAATTCGTACTACAGCTGAATGTAAATATTTCATTTTTATTTCTAATCCCATATTGATCTTCTGTTTGAATATATATTAATTTCATTCGTACTTATTTGTATGCCTGAATGGTAACACATTGCAAAACAAGAATAAATATTTATTTAAGCTGTTCAGTAGATAAACTATATCTGATTCCTACATTAATGTAAATAAATAACAGATAAACTAAGAATTCTAAGCCAAACGTATGATGATAGCTAGGAACTGTTGAAAAAGGTTTGATGTTTTTTTCTTTAATTGAGTGACGTATTTGTTAGTGGATAATGAAATTATGTTATTCCGAATGTTTAGGCTTATAAATTACTTCTATCATTT
This sequence comes from Schistosoma mattheei, assembly GCA_944470405.2. Classification (NCBI taxonomy): domain Eukaryota; kingdom Metazoa; phylum Platyhelminthes; class Trematoda; order Strigeidida; family Schistosomatidae; genus Schistosoma; species Schistosoma mattheei. The sequence continues at coordinate 68,123,611 of OX103943.1, read as the reverse complement.
CATTAAAAAGTAGTTTCAGACACTGATTTTGTTTAGAATAGATGAAACTTGGTCGAATCATGATTATTTTAAAGAACTAAAAGAATCATTATCAATTGCACAATAATGTTATTTGTCAAAACTATGAACAAGTACACTTTCCTTATTTTTGCATTTATTATCAAAGGCGTCTTCAGAAACACAATGTCTGATGTAACTCTTAAGTGTATTACTTCTATGATGTGCATGAATAGCGGTGAAGACGAAATTAAAATTTCAAATGAAATTCTAATTTCTAAGTGATTTAGGATTATAGGGAATTAAGGTAACTAGATTATTTACAAATGATTAGAAACAACAACACAGCTACCACTAGTTAAACTCCAAAAATAAATCAAACTAGATAGTGGTCTAAATTAAAGATGAGGGTGAGGTTAGCACTCATTACGAAATGATATAAAGTCGAGTGTTTCTACTTTACTAAACAGCTAACATAACCTATTTCAATTAATAGTTTTTACGAATACTCTATGCAATTTTCTGAAAGTTTTACTGAGTTGTCTCAAAGTGTAGAACCAGCTCTCTGAGCTGCAGCAGTGATTCTCTGTCTATTTTTCTTAATCTATTTACTTAGTATCTTCTGAGTTAATTAACATTGTCACGTGAATTCAAACAAAAATATGTTTAATCCGTTGTTACTTTAAATAGTACCAGAACCTCCGTCACAAATTAATGGTCTACGTATAAATCCAAGACAAATAAAAGTTACATGGAATACAATGCCTGTTGGGCCTATCACGAAACCCCAAATACCAATAACTGGATTTCGTATATTTTATTCAACAAACGAAAATACACAGGATTTGAATACATGGCAAATTTTGGATGTTGGTCCGGTTACAATGGCAACACTTGACTTATTAGATCCACAAAAGGATTATGTTATAAGAATAAAATCAAGAGGAGCAGATAGGAGACATGGAAGATTAAGTGAACCTATTCATGTTGGGATATACAATCCACATGAAATTAATGGAGCTACTAAGGATATTAATAACTTAGCCAATTCTGGACCGGAAGATTTAAAACGAATCAGTCATTTATCATGTACATGGGTTCAAACTTTAGAGACAGCTAAACCTGGTGAGGCAAGTCTTAAAATTTCATGGAGACGTCCTCGTCAACTTGAGGGTCTTTACCAATTTGAAGTAAGTTACTTGAACAACATTTAAGTAATTTGGTTTGACATATTTTGTATAGTGTTTTTAACTGATAGTGAGTTCCTGATAGAAGTAGCTATGATCAATTGATGATAAGTTTGAAACATTTCTATCTTGAACATTTTAAATCGAAGGAAATATGATCTTACAGATGATAACTTAGATTTAATAAGACATTTGTAACTTTGTTTATGAAATTAACGAAATTCAAACTTATAAGTGAATAGCGTTAACACTATTTTCTACCCAATTACAGATTCAGCTACTTGGATCTAAAACATATGCTGATGAACGAAGTCATCCGCATCGAATTCTGTATGAACCACGTTCAGTGGAAGTTACAACGTCAATGCTAGATCAATCTTCTAGCTCCAGTATGAACACAAATGGTGGGTACATGTCATCCACCTCAGATCATCCTCAGTATGAATTAGTTATCGATGAACTGGAAGCGAATACGGTTTATGATGTGCAAATTAAGCCTATTTATTCACAACATGATCAAAGTGCGACTATAGACAGTGCAACTCCAACAGGACGTACGAGTTGTCGAACACAAATGCTTCGTAAGTGATGTTCTTCATTATTTCTTGTGCTTTATCTAAGTATCGGAAGCATCTGACCATATCTACATAAAAGTGCTGTACACTGTATATACTTTTTATTGATGATAAAACAATAAGGGTGGCCTTTTTGAATAACTTAGCTACCTGTTCCTACCATCTAGATATTTCAAAAAGTTCTCTGTTTCCTTGTTTGTTTTAACACGTCATTGTGTCAATTAATTGCATAACCTATTCAAGTGCGTTTGTGAAGATTTTACTACCTTTCGCTGTACAAGTCACAGAAATTTACAATCGGAAACATCGTGATGGTTGACAATGTGCATTGAAAAGAATGGATATTATTTAGATGTCGACTTCTGAACTGCTAACATCTAACTGACGATCACTCAATATTTATCATCAGGATCGATCAAGAAATAAGAATCGGAAACTCGCTGTGCTGAGAATTCTATATTGTGCCAAAAATCTAATATTGAATAAAGCCAATAATAATAATGTACCTCAAAATGAGGGAAGCTTTAAATAGTAACCACCAGAAGACTCGGGATCTAGTTCTCATACTAGTTGGTATTATTCAACAGTATTGGAGAGAATAATGCTTTTTTTGTTCGAACTGCTATTACTCAGTTTCATAGTCTGAAATATTACCTCAAAGCTGTCGTTCAGCCTGCTCCTGGCTTCCTGTAAAAAAGATGAATTTAAGCCACGTGTTTGATTTTAGTTAAAAGATATTTCATAGATTTTTCTGACTGGAAACAACGGCATATTGTTTATTTAATACAAACGAGTAGTTGAGTGCTTTCATCATACTCAGATGATACTATTTTGATAAGGTGATTGGTTAGCTTTAAAATAAACAAAGTCATGTTCATTGAGTTTCGATTTGTACATAAGTTGTTTGTTCATCAATTATTGTTACAAAGTTACAGTTATTAAGTTTGGAATAAAAAAGTTACATGTTTAAACATACAATGTACGTAGATTATTATGATTGATTGAGTTGATATAAGCATATATTTAAAACTCCTAAATACTTCGAAGTTTATATCTGTAATGAAAACTAGTGTCAGAAGTATCACGAATTCCGAATTCATTCATACTCGAACTTTTACCTAAAAATAAACATTTGACAAACACACTAGAGTACACGCCTTCATTTCATAGTTACCTTCGTTATGAAATCATTCGAACATACAATATTACAGTAACAAATGATACTAAAAGATGATTTCGGTATCACTGAAAATAAACAATCTAATAAAATAGTTAAATACAGTATATTCATTGCATAATGGTCTTTTGATTTATTTTAATCTCTAGACCACTTTAAAATAAATTTTGTAATATTTGTTTTCATTTATTTTTTTGCTGTGAATATTTAGCTCCACTTTTAGTTCCTCGACCGATACCAGTTACAGTACAACCAGAGACAGGAAAAGTAACTATGCGAGTATTTCGTGTCTCTGAAAGTCTTGGTCGTATAAGAAGATATTATTTGATTTTATGTAAAGTTCTTACAACAGATTCTTTAAATTTAACTCCAAAATCAAAAGAGTTTAATTGGCCACAAAAAGTTAGTTGTACCAAAAAACAATTTCAATTTGGTGCTATTTTGGGGATAATAAAAATTATTTTTTTTTGTGGTTTTTCATTTGATCTAGTTACATAGTCTGAGTAAAACCTAGAACGATCTGTTTTCACTTGACTGGAGAATTATCTTCAAGTACTTAAATGATCATTATTCTAAACAAAAATCAAATTCCAATTATCTTATGAAGAGATTGCACTATATATTATTGTATTATCTATTAGTATGATAGGCATCTGTTTTTCTATAAAAAGAAGCTTTGAAAAGGAATATCAAAGTAACTGAATATAATCGAATCATTCATTAAACAGAACTGAATCAATTGTTATATGGAACATATATCTGGCACGGAAATTGATACATTAACTGATCAAGTGTTTGCAATTACAATAAGACTAACATAGGAAAGCGTAAAATTTCCACTTGTAATAAACCGATAAGCTTGGCTATTCTTTACTATATATATTATTTGATTATGATATTCAAATTTCAGAACCAGAATATTTCATCGAGAATATTTTTGAAGCCTCAACATATATACAAGGTTCAAGTACTAAGTATTGACCGATGAACTTAAACATGAATCATTGAATTCGTACTTTGTGATTTAAAATTTTATCTCAATGTGACAATTAAATGCTTTGCATTTAATTCAATACTCATTATCCCATACACAGAATCAAATAGTTAACCGGTATTTTTGATTTTCTAAATAAATTCATCAGCTAAATTTTTCATTCTAACCAAATGAAATAAATATAAATAACTAATAGGTAAAAGCTAAATATTCCGCCTGAAGCTCCTCTGAAGCTACTACCGGTCCCAAGCACATGGATAAAAGAGGACGGTTGGGCATAGGGTTAGTAACCCCATTCCGTAGAAAACTAACTCGCTAAATAAAATTGCCAACCAGAAAAAAATAATTCCAAATAAGTACAAGTGTAAAGTAGTATTAATCATTCAGTTAACCAACATTTTTACGCAAAAATACACTTTACAAGCTTCAAGAATGTTTTTTTCATTATACAAAACAATAATCTATTTTTGTTTTACTAAGGAAACTAATTACTTTTCTAGAAAAATCTGATTTGTTCAAAGTATTTTCTTGTAAAAAAAATCAATATCAAATGAAACTTGAATAGATATCTGTTGGTTACTTTATATCAAAATTTGATTACGTCATTCATATTACTTCTTTTTATTATAATAAATATTGTAATAATTATTGTGACATTTATTTTGTTTATATAATGTTATTCGTGATGCACTTTAATTTAAACAATAAACATGAATTCACATGGTATTATTTATTTGGATCTTTTCATTTGTGTTTAGGATTGAAATTGATCAGTCTCTTATTGATATATGTGTATCCTGTGTGAATTACCTTGATATGGATTTAAGGCTGTATATATGTCAATAAAAGACTGATCAAGTGTCATTCTAAACATCAGTGGAAAGATTCAAGTAAACAATGACAAGTGAATTTGAACTTCACCCCATTGGACAAGCAAGTGGCTATCAGGATTTAGTAGCTAAGTGGATAACGCGATGGCGTTTGCAGGTTCGAGTCTCGAGGTGAACACCAACTCTAGGATGCAGATACACCTAGGTGATAAGTCTCAGATAGGACGAAACGCAGGTCCTGTGTTCCACTGCTAGCCAGCATTCATCTTTACTAATTAACATTGATCTAGAAATAAGCAGTTTTTATGGTCTATGTTAATTCCAGTTTTTCATTTAAAATTTCATTAATAGGCATGATGAAGGATGAGGAAAGATTATACAAATAAATATCATAACTGAAATACCTACACACAGTAAAACCTTAGATGACTCATTTTGTTCTAAATAAAATTTGGTCTAATTAGAATCTAGAATAACATGATTCACGTTTTAAAAAATATTGTTTCATTAATTGAATAAATTCATAAAACTACATGTAATCTTTAATTCAACCATTAGTCATTTAAAGATGAGTTTGTCTACTGAACACTTTCAATGAGAAATAGCTTAGTTGTTACTTACAGAAAAATTAGTGAGTAGATAATTCAAAGTGTTCACTTGGGGGCTTACAACTAGAAATCCATTTATCTGACTAAAATACAAACAACTTGTCAACTAAAATCCCTAATCCTTTTCTAACTAATATGACCACACACGGATGCTAATCAGTTGAATCTAATAAAAATATAGATAATAGGTATTTGGTAATTAGAAACAAATATTATCTTGTTACCTTCTAGAACATATCATAAAATAAACCAGTAGTATAAATATTGTGCTTGTTTTCATCAAACGGAATTTACTAAACTCTTTGGCAGAAAAGAAAGATAGACATAATATCAAAGGAAGTGATTAAACAAGGAAACTTCTGAAAGTAATGTACTCCTCACTGAAAACGTAAATTATTTAGTTTCTTTATGTTTTTCATTCTTCTCAAACAATTTAGAGTATATTAAATATGTGACATTTGATCAATCAGTAAAGAACAAAGAAGCTCTTCTTTTTCAGTGTTTTGAAAATAAGCGTCCATCTATATACTGTACTGAATTATAAAGTAGCAAGACGATTAACATCATTAAATGAACTCCTTTGGGTAACAATAAAAAGTCATCCATTAGTGGATGACTACTCATTGGTATATTATGGGACTTCTTAATAGTGCAAACCCATTATAACTTATGAGATTAAACCCAGAAAATTAAAGTCAAACTGAGTTGATTTCACGTCTAGATTATTTGGTTTATATTTTTAGTTTCATTCAATTCATGCTACGAAGCGACGAATATTATCCATTACTATGGGTAATATTTATTTCCCGTTTAATATAAGAATAATGAGAATTTCAATGGTTGAGATCATGAGTCAGTTGAAGCTAGAACACCATGGAAAATCTGGAAGCACTGGACGGCCGTTTCGTTCTATTGTGGAACACCTCAGCAGTGCGCATCCACGACCTCGCCCTTTGCGAGATTCGAACCCAGGACCTACTGGTTTCGCGCGCGAGCACTTAACCACTAGACCACTGAGCCGGTCGGCATCCAATGGTGTTAACTTCTAACTTCAACTAATCCACGGAATTGAGTGACGCATCCACCATTGTCATCAGTGAGTTACTATCTCACAACAGACCTGGTTGAACTCCACTGTTCACTACTTCTCACTTGAGCTCCAGGATATATCTCTTGAAGCCAGTCACTAGTGAGTATATGTTGATTAATATCAGACGGTGTTCCATGTTGGTCTAGCTTCAAGTGACTCATGATCTCAACCATTGAAATTACTATACTATCCAGAAAACTCCTAATAATATTGAAAATGTTCGATAATTTCATGTAGTTTTTATGCAAATGGAATCAGTCATTCACCTCATATCTAGTGAAATCTGGTATCTTAGTGTATGAACTGTATTTAAGGTGATAAGTGGTTTTATCCTGAGTTTCACAAATGAATATCGAAAACAAAAAGAATAAAAAGTATTCATTAGCTTAATCTTCATTTATATTAGAGAAAAAAAGTTACTTTTGCCTTTCATTATATAAATTTGAATTTTTCTCACCTCACTAATCACCATGCACAATTTGCAAACCTTTAAATTAGTTTCCAGTATGATTTTAACTACATATGGATACTCTATTCTTTGTCTTCTTCTTTTTCAAAATATATTTTACTTATTTAAATATTCACACAAGTTTTAACTAATTTTTATTGAATTCTTTTATTTATTTAAGCTTCATGATGCATCACAATCTTGGAATCCAAATATATTTATTGCAGCTGAATATAGTCAAGAGGCATTTGTTGGATCATATGTTGAAATTATATTAAATATGCCAACAACAGAAATAAAGAAACGATTTAAAAGAAAAACTTTTAATAAGTCAAGTGGTGTTACTAATCAAACTCATCAAATACAAAATGATAAATTAATACATTCAGAGAAACTGAATACTAATTCATTACCTGAAATTTTAGTTTATGGTAGGCAACTAATAAGAAATCAGAAATATAAAGTGAGTTTATTATTATTATTATTTGAATTGTTGGTTCATATTATGATAAATTATAATCTTTATAAAATATTGCATTAGAATCCCTTGGTGTTGTTTTACTTGTATCTTTCCGTTGTTATTTAGGATTGCAAATGATCGATCTCATGTTGGTATATGTGCATCCTGTGAGGATGCCTTGATATAGCCTTAAGTCACAAGCTTTTTAAGCAGAGATGGATAGTGGCTAGTAGTGGAATCCAGGACGCGCGTTTTTTCCTATTAGAAGTTTAAAAGAACCATATACAAACATAAATTATATGTTTTCAGTATTCACTTAAGAGAAGAGAAAATTCACAGTTTTCTATTTGTCTAGAGCATAATAATTAGTTCAATATCGATTAAAGTAGATGAAAGTCTAACAATTTTGAAAACTACTAATAAATCAATGTTTACGTCTATAATTTTAAGATAAATCTCTGGAAGACCTTTAGTCACTAACGATGAGTAATCTTATTTGTGAAGTCAGGAAAATAAATGACTACTAAAAGAACTGTAAAGATGTTCCAGTTCAGTGATTTAATAATTCCTTAAATTCATTGACCATACGTCTTAGATAGTCTACTTTGATAAACCTGAAGTATGTTGTCGAACGACCTTAAGGTATTGAGTTGTTTTAATCAATGAGAAAATAGTATATATGACTGAATAATTTCTAACCAAAGACAAAATGATTTATTAACAATATAATAATTCCAATTGATTAAGAAACTATTTTAACTGTAAGTTCTTTGGCGTTAGACTTTAGTATGAGCCTTAAGATTTAGGGTTAGGATTCAATTTATATATGCCATAGATCCTAGACGTACCACCTTGATTCTAACATCTTAAACCTAAAAGTTAAACATCATGAACATAGCATGCCTACCCTAAACTGAATCCTGTCCCTAATACTGACCCTAACAAAAATTGCGGTTAAAAATCATGCTGATTTAAATAATCCAGAAGCATATACAAAAGTTGAATTCCCGCTTTTGCAACTGTGTTTTCAGCCATTTAAAGCATTCTAACAGACAAGGTGATTGAAACAGTCATTAGTCAACAAGTTAGTTTGATGTTTGCAAGATGATGTTGAAGTCGCCTTATCGACCATGACTGATTACGCAGTAAACTTTAGGTTAGACGTAGTTTCTTATTGATACTTTCAGTTAAAAACCTTTGACATATTTTCTAACATTCACACTTAGCATTAGTTTTAACTCTTACAAAAATTTCAATAGTTTGTAAGCTTTTTAATTCCTAAACGGACTAATTCACAGTAGCTTCTTAATATAATTAAGTAAATTAGAGAATTATTACTTCATTAAGCAATAAAATTTTGAATGTTACACATATAAAAAATCATCTGATACAATTGGATTTGTATACTGAAATTTTAGTGATTTTTTCATCATCATTATCCTATTTATATTGTTAAACAAAATTGGAATGCTAAGTGTTTGAGTAATTCGTATCAAAATCAATATCCATAGTTTTAGGTAACCCAATGATACTGAAAAATGTATAAAAGGATTCTCAAAGAGAAAATATATTTGACTGGGATCATGAATCGATCGATATTAAACCCTCATTGAAAATCTGGAATCACTGAATGGCCGTTTTGTTCTAGTATTGGACATATTTAATGAATTTTCCATGGTATATCTGAAACTAAAAATACACAAATTATCAACCATAGAGTAAATAAGTTCTTTGTTTTATATCTTTAAAATGGGAACATAAAAATGCTAAGTTTGATCAGTGATTTGAATAGCTAGTCTTCTTAAAGCATTTAAAGTAAATACTAGTAGGATAATACAAAGTGAATAATTGCTATTATCGTCTTGATTATTTGAAACTTGACATGATTTTACTTTGACTATTCTGTATGATATTGCATAGATATTTCACAAGTGAATTTATAGTTTTTGGCAATAAACTGTAATCACTATCTACTTTTTGATAAGATGATTTCGGCTGCTCTTTCTTCAATGAAATTCTCTTCAATTATTTAACATTTTACTCAGCTTACTGAATTGTGCATACTCAAATAGAGGGATGCAAAACTTTATTTAAAAGTAAAATAATGTCATAAGTTTTGAAATGTTGAGATTCCTTTTTCTTTTATAATCTGTTTCTTCGGTAATTGGTTTATTGTTTATCATAGTTTAAATAAAGAAAACATATACTTTTACAGTTTTCATTCGTCAATCATCAACTAATCAAATTTTCACTTTGATTTTATCATCATTCAAAGAGAAAGCTTTAAGATATTTTTGGAAAAGTAGTCCTAAAGTTTTGGTAAAAAGACAGGTTAAGTGAGACAAACATCATCAAGTTTGAGTAAATGTAATTGAAAATATGAAATGATGAATTCCTGTTTAATTGACTTTCAAAATCTTGCTGTTCATAATATTTTATGATCCAGGTGGACAATATTAAGAAGATGCTTAGTGTTCATTACTAACAATTAACAAGATAGAAATAAATAACTGTTTGGTACTGAGGAATCTTAAGACAACCTCAGCACACAACAAGCTTCCAATTGAACAAAGAAATCATATTTTCAAAATGTTCATTTTGAAATACTGGAATGATTTTCATATGAAAACAAATTTATAGAAATCATCTTCACAATAAACGACTTTTTCTCAGTATAGGGTTATGAAGATTGTTGAGTTTTAATTAACATCATAAATCAACCAATATTAGACCACCAAGGACCTCCAGTCTCGAGTTAGCACCTAACCTATAGACCACTAAACGGGCTTCCAACATTGGTAACGTCTAACTTCAACCATTCCACTACATTGTGCAACCGTATTCCATTGTCTTTGGTGTGTAGCCACCTCAAAAAGGACACGGTTGAATTCCACTGGTCCAGGAAGATAGTCGCATAGTGACGCGGATTGTTGGAAAATAGACATTAACATCGTTGGATGCGGGCTCAGTAGTCTATACGTTAAGCGTTCGCACGAGAAATTGGCTGAAAGGTCCCATACTAGGACGGAAAGGATGTCCGTTGTTCCCAGGCTTTTAAACATTGCTCGGTTTGTGATCACAATGAAGACTTTTATTTTTCGGATGAAATAGTAAATTCGGTCTTTTGACTGAATAATTATTATTAAAAGTTTACACGTACAGTTGGTAATATATTGAATGTATAGTGCAATTAGTGCAGAAACATTTAGAATAGATTAGCAAATAAATTAGACCAAAACATAAAAAAGAATTTAACACTATAATTAAGTAGAAATATTACTTCAAACTGATTCGAGACTAACACATCTACTAGCTTAGTGCAGAATGAGAATAATAAATTTACATTGGTCGATCTCTTAGAGTGATGAACCTCAAGTCTCAGGCACTCTACAAATTTTCTACAGCCACTCATTCTGAAAAGTAGACATTTATGAACGTACTTTATTGGGTAGCTGTAAAACTAAAAACGATAAACTGACTGTGTATTTTTAAGACCTTTAATGTCTTTTATCTTGAAAATAATGTTTTGTGAAACTCAATATAAAACCTGAAAGCCTCCAGCTAGTTTGTTATAATGTCATATACCTTGTATACATTCAATAAATCCGTATCTGGTAGACGTATGTGCTATGGGATATTAGGTGTTTACTTATTCTTAACAGTTATCTTCTTACCCCAAATAGAGAGGATAAGTTGGTGAGTAGGATTTTCTTTTTAGCTTTTTACATTTTGTAACACCAAAAATATCAGGGGTTGATTAGATTCATACTATCGTTCTCAAGAACTGGAAACATTAGTTTGTTAAATAATATGAAATTGATATTTCAAGCAATAGGTCATTCAACTGGTAATTTGGTCATTGTTTAAAATCCTCTTTATACTATAGGTTTCCATGTTTTCAAATATCATCCTGATATGATTGTCTAAATATCATTGGTTATTCAAAATTTATTAATATGTTATCCTGTTTTACAAAATAAACTTGAACTTAAATCCTTTTTATTGATTGCTTCAAAGTTCCCTTCGGTGTGCAAGATTGAAATTGATATGTTTCTTTTAGAATATGTGCATCCCATGTGAACTACCTCTATACTGAAATTAAGTCACAAGTAGAGTTAGGTGGTAGCTAGTAGTAGTATCCGGAATATATTTTGTCTTTTATGGGACTTGTTAGACAAATGTACACATATCTCAGAGTTGATGTCTTCTCTGGGATCGAATTCAGAATGAACAGACACTCTGGGATACAGGTCCATTCAGAAATCCGTTCACATACTATTAACAACCATCCATATCTGCTTATAAAATCTGAATTTACTTTAAAATATGTTTAAATAAAACACATACTCATCAGTTCTTAAGTTCATAATTCAATTATTAGATTTTACACTGAATATCTTATCTGTTTTATTCAATAAAAATGTCAACCTTATTTCACTTCATGCCTTTATTTAATCCATATTACTTATAAAGTTGATTTCGAAATAGTATTGGGAACATTTTTGAAACAGTTAACCTTAAACTCCCTTTTATTTGGGATCAATAAACTTATAGGTTTACCTGAATCTCTTCTTTCTATGTTCATAGTTGTTTATATTTGATAAGGAAATTCAATGATAAAATCTTATTCATCCTGTTTTGAGATATGAAATTACTGATATAAGTAATAAGTAGAATAATATAATATGCTTGAAAATAATGCGATTTAATGAAACCTAATCCTGTTGAAGATTTTTTAAAAATAATACTTTTATATAAGATAGTTATCTTTCTTAAAAGCTGAATTGTCCAATATTATCCTAACGTTGTTTTTTTCTCTTTAATAAATGACTATTGTTGAATTTACCGACTTTCTACCCACAGATTATAATTGTTTCATACCAATAACTTGATCATGGAATATATTAAACTGAGTGTTTATTTAATGTAAATGTCAGTCAATTAAGTATGATTTTATTGAATATAGTCTAGTTTAGCCGAACAAATTAGTTAATCTGATGTAGTTAGCTCTTATAGGTAAATATCTATAAAGGAAGAATAACGAAAGTATTAAAATATAAAATAAAGTTATTTGGTTTTTGTCCTTTAACTATTCTACTGATAGATTAATTTCCATTAATAAAACGTCTTTAAGAAGAATGTGATTTTGTGTACTATACGCATAAAGTTATTTGGTTTACTGGTTAATCATGATCACTTTCAAAATTATACAAGTTTAATATATGGAATAATGGGATGTGTGTGTATGAGAGAGAGAGAAGGATCATGACCCAATTGAATGCTAAGAATATTTGAAAAGAGTTATGACTACAATGAACAAAATAGTACAATTGACACTGATTTCCGGAAAAAAATACTAAGAATGTAACCATAATATTTAGTATATTCATAACAAGAATAATAATTCACTTAGTATTGTTTGGCTTGTATCTTCCCATTGAGGTTTAGGACTGATCAGTGGGTAACGCGATGGCGTTTGGAACGAACGGTACTGAGTTCGAGTCCCAGAGTGAACATCAACTCTGAGATGCAGGTACATCCAGCTGACGAGTCCCAAATAGGACGAAACGCGTGTCCTGGATTCCACTTCTAGCCACTATCCATCATTGCTTACAAAAAAAATAATAATGTCTGAAGAAGGTATGAGCAAATAAAACTACTATGACGGGTAAATTCATAAATAATGCAACAACTTCAAATAATATTATGATAATAAAACTATTTATAACGTAAACTCGACTAATATTAACAGTTATGTTGATAAGATTAAATGAAAATTCATAGAATCCTTGTGATCATCACATTTCCAAAGAATATTTTCAAAAGTACTTTTGAACTTAATTGTTTGTTTATTGTTGTTTTTTTTATTATCAAATATCAATATTGATCATGTATTCTTTCTTGTTGATAATAAATTCTATTTTATTTCATTATTCAACCGTTTTCAAACATTCAAATTCACTATTATTTCATTTTTTCTTCTTTGGATGAATTTCTGTTAAAGTATCTTGACAGTAAACAAGCTTTTTTGTTAGTGACAGTTTAACATATTGCTATATACTATATTTAAATTTCTATACATTTTGTGAAATTATCCATAGGCGTAAACATAGTATTACTCTATTCAACGGCGAGACTGTCATTTATAAACGAACCAGTCAGATTAAGGATGACAGTTTTGTGCCCAAATTCACTCATCCATTTGGCTAAATAGAGTTTTGACATCATAGCTGATGTCAGCTCGTGATAAAAACCCTAAATGTAATTCCTAACCTTAACCATCAACTGTAAAGCATAATTCTAATTCATCACACAAGTTTATAACCCCTATTTAGTTCTAGTTATTCAGTGGGCAATCTCAGGGTCAGTTTAGCGTCGCTCAAAGGTCATCCATAAATTATAGTCTCACCTCACTAATAATACTCATTTTATCACTGTTAATAACAAATTATTCTGATTAATAAAATAAAACCTAGTTCTGAAAAGATAAGAAATCAATTCATATAACAAAATACAATCTAACCGAAATTAAAATCTAAACAATAGTGTAAGATAAATAATTAACATTTATTTAATAGTTGAATTCGTGGGTCAATTGAAGCTAAATCACCATTGAAAACCTGGAAGCACTGAATGGCTGTTTCGTCCTAGTATGGGACTCCTCAGCAGTGTGTATCCATGATCCCGCTCCGCGAGATTCGAACATTTATTTAACTTTCAGAATTAAAATAAACTAAACATAAACTACTGAACGCTTTTTTTTCAATATTATCACTTGTTCAATAAATAAATATGAAAGGATAAACTACCATTGTGATTATATGCTTGTTTAAAAGACTATGCCAAGGGTTTTAATAGATTATATTAACAATTTATCCTAGTTTTGTTTATTTATAAAACTATAACTGTTACTATAAAAGAGTATAAACTTGTGCAAAAATAATGAATAATTTTCTATTTATTATTATGTAAACAATTTTTTTGTTTAGAGTCAAGTGTATATAAAATAGAAGTTCTATTCTACCATTATTCTATCACAACAACTCAAGAATAAGTATAACATTGAACAATCAAAATGTTTACAAAACAAAATCTCATTAAAAGAATATACTTGAAAGAAACTAAAAAGATTGAATAGAATAAATACAGTAATTGAAAACATTATCTATATAGACATGCATATACTATTTAGAGTTGTGATTAACCTACCTGAAGAACCATTGAATATTTAAAGAAGATAATTAAACTTAAAACCAATATCTTAGTGTTTATTAGTAAAAGAAAAAAGTATATATCATCATAAATAGAATGACTGAAAAACCGAAGTAATTCAATTTAAAAGAGAATGAATAACAAACATTTCAAATATGTTGGAACTTATTTTACACAAATATCTCTCAAGAATAAGCGTATGTTGTTATTGACAATAAAGGTCTTCGTCTTAGCTTTTTTCTGAATTTCATATTTCATATAATAATATACTAAAGAAACATCTCAGTATTCACAGACACATACAATGGAAAGTGTTTGTAATCTGATTAAACATCGATATACCAGTTTATAAAATTCACTATAATCCTGTATACCAAAGTTTTCTGTTTTAAAAGGCCTAACCAATGTGCTTCTATTAAATTGCTTATAAATGTAACATAATTTAAAATTAGATATAATTCATTGTTCTCTATCTCTTACTTTTTCTATAATTCAGGCATTTGTTTTAGCTTGCATTTATCCAAATATGCCACCATTTGGTGGCAATACAAATACAATTTCAACAGGTTCTAGTACATCATTAGATTCTTATCTCTATAATCGTGAACAATCAGTAGAAGATGAAGAGAATCTTTCTAAAGAACTATGTACACCAAGTTTATGGTCAATACATTTTCAACCAGATCAAGCGATCACATATACAGATCAACAAATTGGAGATATGCATGCTAGTGAATCAATTATAAAAGAGAATAGTGAGACAAGTGCAATGAAAATATCCAATACAAATTCTAAAAGTGAATTCTTTCCTAAATTTGCTAATAGTGCAGATATTTTCACTATAACATTAATTATAATCATTGCAACTCTTAGTATAATTGCTACAATATGTACTGCTATTGGATGTTTAATGAGGTAAGTAAACTTCTCTATCTTGTTCTTTCATTTATTTTAACTGTAAAAACACCAACATATAAATAAGAAAGAGACTATAGATGTATATTATAGAAAAATCATAAATAATGACGGAACAAATGTTTACCACTCACTGGTTTTGATAGGAAACTTTCTCTACATCCAAATAAAATGTATTACTGATTGTCATCTTTTGTAAAAAACATAATAAATTATAGATAAGATTATAATTTATGGATGATTTAATGAAATTAAGGTTAGTAAGTCTTGGATTTGGGCATGAAATTCATTCATTCATATAGTTAAATATCATTTTTGGGATTATGGCTGATGTCAGTTCGTAATGAAAACCTTTACTTTAATTCACAACCATAAATTCTAAGTCTTAATCCTAATTTTTCATATTAATTTGTAGCTCTCTTTTAATACTAGTGAGTAGAATAATTGTCCCAATGTCACTTTAGCGTCGCTTAAAGATCGTCAATAAATCATAATCCTACCGAATTATAGAATGATACTTGACCAATAATGAATTATAAAATGAATTACATTTTAGTCAAGTTAACAGAACAACTGAACAGGATGAAATCGAGATTAAACGTTGAAAATATGAATAATTTTGAAATGGACAACGAAATCATAACAAGTTGTATACATAAAATATTAGTTACAATTCTGTAACTAGTTAAATAACGCGATGGCGTTTAAAACGAACGGCTCTGAGTTCGAGTCCCGGCGTGGACATCAACTCTGAGATGCGGGTGCATCCAGCTGACGAGTTCTAAATAGGACGACACGCGCGTCCTGGATCCTATTGCTAGCCACTTTGTAATTGCAGATATACTAATAATGATGTCTTGTCATATGTTTTGAAAGACATAAAGAAATAACTGCCTAAAATTGAGTTATATGATCTTGAGGTACTGAAAAACTATATTATTTTCTCTTTCGAAAGAATTTGATCAGGTTTAAACAAATTGATCATTTTTATGTCAGTAAGAATATATCATTACTAGTCTACAGTAATGTATACACAATATGATAAAACGTTGTATCACGCAACGTTCAATTACATTAAAGTTTATTTCTGCTTATCGTATTTAAGAAATTCAATACTAGATGACTACTAGTGTTGGAAAATTTTCAGGGGGTTGATGAAACTTTTCTATTTTTCTCGTCCAAGTATATTCAACCATGTGTATAATAGTTAAGTCTAGGCTGATTACAAACGATTAGACTGGCTTTGATGTCTAAAATACAACATGAATTTTTCTAAGAATTATAAAACTCCCAATGATGAATCTTCGTATGTACGAACATTAGCCTCCGAACACCTTTTTTACCACTAATAGTTATGCAGGTAGTAAAAATTAGTATATATGATCTATTGGCAAATTTTAGTTGACACTAAGCCATATTATATAACGTGTTTACTTATTCATTGAGAAATTACAAGTGCCGATGAGTTTACAGTTTATTAGTATTCGAAGTGTGTTGGAGGAAACTTGATCAACTACCAAAGTTATGGAACCTGATTTTTCATCCTTGAACAACTAGTTTTGATATAATTTAGATTATTATAAAAATGCATATAGCGTTCATATTATTTTACATTATGTGTCTATAACACTGAATATTAATTATCTATTTCTTATAACCAAAGAAGTACTATTCATTTGGCGTAAACACGGTTTATTTACTTATGATTTAATTGTACAGAAGACGTCGAACTAAACCTATAGATAATGATATGTCAATCACCTTAACACCATCAGATGGAATGTTAAAAACTCCATTAATGCCTCAATCAGTTCAGAATTTTTCGGGTACCAACGGAGCTATTGAACATGAACCAATGGATCCGGATACACCAGGTGAGAAATTCTTTTTAATTACGTTTACTAACCACAATTATTTGAAATGTATATTCATATGCTTATTTTATTGAAAAGAGCAAGAACGAAGATTCTAGCAGGATAACATGGATTTATTTTATTGCGTAGGTTCTCGTTAGCTTCTTACAATCTGTGAGATTTAAAATCATAATAACATAATGGGTTTAAATTAGATGAGAGGTTAGGTTGGAAGTTATATTAAAGATATATTCGTACATTATAGCAAGGGTGTAAATAAGATTAATAGACTGAATACTGTAAATATATATATCTTATGTAAAAGAACATTCTACAACATTGATTGTGACAACAGTTCAAACGGATAGAATCAAGTGATTACATTATGAGTAAGCATTGATAGGAATATAGTGAGTAGGGCTCAGTTGATAAAATAAGATTATTAATTTGGAAGATAGTTGTAATCAAACTCTATGATGTAATAAATGCAGGAAAGAGTTTAAAGAAAAAGGAAAAAAATTTTCTTACTTACTTATTTACTTACATACTTCCTCATGCTACCCCTAATGGAACATAAGCCATCGACCAGCATTATCCAACCCACTCTGTCATGGGCCCTCCTTTCTAGTTCTATTCATTTGTTGCTCATTTTTTTCACATCTGTCTCGAATTTCTGGGTGTAATATGTTCTTTGGTCTTCCTCTTTTGCTTCGGCCTTCAGGATTCCATGTGAGGCCTTGTCTTGTGACGCAGTTGGGTGCTTTCCTCAATGTGTGTCCTATCCACTTTCAGTGCTTCTATCTGATTTCTTGCTCCACTTGAATCTGGTTTATTCTCTCTCACAGTAGGTTGTTGCTGATAGTGTCTGGCCAACGGATCTTGACTTTTATAATATTTATTATTTCTGAATTCCTTCAATATATTTCACTCATATTTATTTGTTTCTAATTAAAAATGCTGTAAACAATACACAGAGAATAAACGAATATAAACATCTTATGAGTTTGTGAATGTGTTTTACAACAGTAAGAAGTATGTTGAAGAAACAGTAGTAGCTTTTGTTAGCTGCTTACAATTTTAATCCAATGAAAAAGAATTCTTAATCTGATTGTCAAAAACAGCGTTTCATTAAATAGCTGAAATGAGAATTACTATTCATGTTATAATGTGTATTTGAGATCATTCGAAGTGTATTCTAGGAAACCTGAAACAAACTGATACAGAATTTGTTGACAATTATAAACATTAGTTAAGCAGTAACCGTAAAATAATATATACAAGATTAAAACAAATTTAAATAAGTTACTTACTTACTTACTTACTTACTTACTTACTTACTTACTTACTTACTTACTTACTTACTTACTTACTTACTTACTTACTTACTTACTTACTTACTTACTTACTTACTTACTTACTTACTTACTTACTTACTTACTTACTTACTTACTTACTTACTTACTTACTTACTTACTTACTTACTTACTTACTTACTTACTTACTTACTTACTTACTTACTTACTTACTTACTTACTTACTTACTTACTTACTTACTTACTTACTTACTTACTTACTTACTTACTTACTTACTTACTTACTTACTTACTTACTTACTTACTTACTTACTTACTTACTTACTTACTTACTTACTTACTTACTTACTTACTTACTTACTTACTTACTTACTTACTTACTTACTTACTTACTTACTTACTTACTTACTTACTTACTTACTTACTTACTTACTTACTTACTTACTTACTTACTTACTTACTTACTTACTTACTTACTTACTTACTTACTTACTTACTTACTTACTTACTTACTTACTTACTTACTTACTTACTTACTTACTTACTTACTTACTTACTTACTTACTTACTTACTTACTTACTTACTTACTTACTTACTTACTTACTTACTTACTTACTTACTTACTTACTTACTTACTTACTTACTTACTTACTTACTTACTTACTTACTTACTTACTTACTTACTTACTTACTTACTTACTTACTTACTTACTTACTTACTTACTTACTTACTTACTTACTTACTTACTTACTTACTTACTTACTTACTTACTTACTTACTTACTTACTTACTTACTTACTTACTTACTTACTTACTTACTTACTTACTTACTTATGCCTGTTACTCGCAATGGAGCATAGGCCGCCGACCAGGATTCTCCAACCCACTCTGTCCTGGGCCCTCTATTCTAATTGCATCCAATTCTTGTTCATTTTTCTCATGTCTATCTCCATTTCCCGGCGGAATGTGTTCTTTGCTCTTCCTCTTTTCCTTTGGCCTTCAAGATTCCATGTGAGAGCTTGTCTTGTGACGCAGATGGAAATATGTGATCGATTCAAATTCACAGTGAACCCAATGTCAATTTAAAATGTAAATGAGTTAACCAATAACCAATTAGAAGAAAACTAAAATATTTAACACAAAAAATTCACATTACCATAACAACGATCAAATTGTTAACTATTTTATTCTGAATAAATAAATTCCATTTGTGACTATGGGTTGAAAATATTTCATTATGATGAAATTAAATTGTATTCTTTAACCTCAATCATTAATTTTAGGGTAAAACAATCTATGCACATTTTCAGTTATATGTATGGATAAAATAGATATCTTAATTTAATGTTTACAACACATAAATCATTTAAAAGATGTATGGGTCAGGATGTTGAAAAATTTATGTACTCAGAAACATTTTACTATGAAAGTTATTTTCGATTCATTTTTGTATTGGTTGTTTGAATCTTCCCAGTGATGTTTAGGACTGAAATCGATCAATCTCTTATTGATATATGAGTATCCTGTGTGAATTACCTCGATATTGCTTTAAGGGTTCACATATGTCAATACGATAGTGATCAAGCGTTACCCTGAACATCAATGAGAAGATTCAAACAAACATTACAAAATTAAATTAACACTTCATCCTATTGGACAAGTTGATGGCTATCACGACCCAATAGCTAGGTGAGTAACGTGATGATGTTTGAAGTAAATGGTACTGAGTTCGAGTCCTGGGGTGAACATCAATTCTAGGATGCAAGTACACCAAGGTAATGAGTCTCAAATAGTATGAAACACGCGTCCCGGATTCCACGGCTAACCACCATTCATCTTTCCTTATAAATATATTATCATTTCAAATGATATACGATAGTCGAAATTTAGCTTCATATTGTTCTTAAACCCATCCTACAATAATGACATTTAGCAATAAATCAAGAAGTTATCGGGAAACACTAGTTCAATAATGAGTTTTGCTGAATTTCACTTTAATCAAATTACCTGTGTTAGCAAGTTGCTTTTTACATTTACCGTGTTGAATAATAATAAATTTTATAAAAAGAAAAAAATTTTTGTCAAAGTGATTTATTTAAAGTATATCTTATTCGGTATATTTACTTCTTTAACTGAATGACTTGATAGTCACTTCATTTTATGCACATTTGAAGTTTATTTTAGTCTAAATAACTAAGTTTGAACTATTCATTTTATTCATCAGTAAATTTTGTCATTTTTCAAAATAAAAATAGTTTGATTTTATCAGGGTTAAGGATTCTTAAATGATTCCTTCAATGATACTATTAGATTTATCTTGAATATGTATACATTTAACGAAGCAAGAGAATTAGTTTCCATGATCAAAGACAGTTCAGTTCATTAATTGTGAATAACATGAATAACGGTGAATAACATTCAACATAAGAATTTTCTTCTAATTTATCAAAAGAGATATTAGTTTTGAGCTGTAATGGATCTTTGATTAATACAGCTGGATAGTATTAAATCTAATAATAATTAGAAGTTTTCCGTTTGATTTGTTACTTTTTCTTTAATAATACTGTTGTACACATAACAGAAATATTGTGTTGTGTGCTACTTATATCGACATAAGTAGTACATAACGCTAATCAGGAACAGAATGCCTGGCGGCAGAAGAGTGAAAAGATCGAGGAGGGAAGAAAGGGGGACAGAAAGCAATTGGTATGAAAATGCAGGAACCATGAAGTCTGAGACAACTGATGAAGATTTTGCAAATGAAGGATTGGAGTATGGTTTTTCTATTTTACCAAAACATGGAACAAATCCATCAAGTCACTGACAAGTGGACTGAGCCATGTTGGTAGGTGTAGACTACTTGGTTGGGATTCGCGAGACGATAGCAACCGATGGTCAGATACCTTGATTGGCATGGCTTAAAATCGTTTGCAATGGTACAGGTGCATTCACTCTTTGGGTTGTCCCAAATTCTAATCTTCTGAATTCTTCATGTCCCTTTTTTCCTCTTTCCAAATTTATTTCACTGGGTTATACTCCTTGAATAACATCTTCGAGCCCTAATCTTTTTGATTACTGCTTATACTTTTACTACCTCTACCACTGCGGGATTTGGATCGACAACTGCATCTCTGTGCTAAGGTGGTATGGCTACTGGAACTGATGTACGAACGTGCGAAGTTCTACGTTATTAATGACTGACTGAATGACTGAAAAGTAACAGTAATTTTGTGCTAAACATGATTGGGTGTCTTCATCTGTGTTCTTCACTACAATATTGCTTTCATAAAAGTACTGTATGAGTACATCATGTACATGGTGTCTTTAATCCATATAGTATTATATGTAATAATATAATATCTAATAACTACCGAATGAATTCACAAACGATGTAATAATCTTTCTTTGTTACTGTTTTTGATTTCTATAATGATAGAGCTTTGATTTAATAAAAAAACAGTCATTTCTTAGTAGAACCAATCTATCCTAAGTAATTTTTATCATTTTAGTACAAATAGAATTCTTCGTCATTAATACTTACCTCAATAATTGTCATTCGTAATTTACTGATTTCCATTTTTTTATAAGAATTTCTTCATTAAGTCGGCATGGTGGCTTTATGTGTGCTTATTACCATAGTTTTATGTTGTAGTCAAGGAGAACATAGGGGGAACAACCGATTATATTTAGCACAACATTATAGAGTTACTTGATAAAATAGGAAAATCACACTCCAATACTTCATTTGCAAAATCTTCATCAATTGTCTCAGACTTCATGGTTCCTGCATTTCCATACCAATTGCTTTCTGTTCCCGTTTTTCCCTCCTCGATCTTCTCAACATTCCGCTGCCAGGCATTCTATTCCTGATTAACGTTATATAGTACATATGTCGACAAAATTAGCACACACCACAGTCATCCACCCTTTTAATAAGCTGTTCTACCAGTCTTTCCGATTGCCGTACCTCTGTCTTCTTTGGTGCTGTTCGTGACGCGCACTCATGGTGCTCTTGAAACCATCTCTGCAGTTGACTGGCATTTACGCGCTTCTGCTCGTCTTCTCTCCAAATCGTGTAAACTGAGCCACGTCTCTTCGTGACAGTGTACAGTCCTTCCCACTTTGGGATTAGCTTTCTTAACCCTGGTCCCCCTGCTATGTTAGCTTACCGTTCTCTACATTTTACCAGGTCCTCCACTGCAAAACATCTCCACGTTCTCTTCTGCTGTTCCGTCTTCTTTTTGCCTGATATTTGTTTCTTTTCCACGTTCCGTATTGCCTCCCTCCTATCTTTTCTTAATGTTCTTAACGATCACTTCTGTTGTTGTGGCCAGGTCTTATTATGCATCACAATGCTGTTATTGTAAAAAATCCCTCGGCTACAAAACATTTTTCTACCGAATTTTATCTGTGGTATATTAAAACATCCTGACTACTTATTATGACCTATTCAAAAAGTGGAAATATTATTACTTCACACAATCAGTAATACAGACAAGCCATATGGATAAGTTTGTGCATGTTAATGCAGGTTTGTAATAATCGACTTCCTGTGACTTGCAGTCTACCTAAATGCATTTAGTTGAGCGACGTTTTAAATATTGATGTAAAACTATTGTTCTGAAACTAAATGAAATTTATTCACTTCACAATACAAAATGTTATTGAGAAAACAACAGTTCTAGGTGATCATTCAATTCATTTTGGCGTTTAAGATTGTATTGGACTCGATAAACACCATAATAATACACTTTTATCGGAGTTTCTCTTAATCTCAATGATTATTATAGCAAATCTCATTAAAATCATCGAAGTTTATTTAAATTTGTTTAAAAGAAAAATATCATAAACAGTTGTTCGGCTAAAACATAACGAATATATAGGAATATCTTCCATGGGATCAGACTACCACAATCTTACTTTTTATATAATACAAAATATTTTTAAACTAATGTATGGAGAAATCAGGGTTATGCTATCTCTCTCTCTCTCTCTCTCTCTCTCTCTATATATATATATATATATATATATATATATATATATATATATATCAAGATTTATTATTTCGTTTATCTTTCCTCTGATTATTGATTAAGGAATAAACGTTGTATCTTATTTAGTTTTCATGAGAAGAAGGAACTTGAAAAAAATAACAGTTCAAAATTAAGTACTATGCAAAAAAAACGTTTATTTATACTGTTTAGGAAATGTTTAGTTTCCTTAGAAGAAACTAAATGCATGTGACATAATTGAATAATAATGTATTTAATACAACTTTTAGGAAAGAGCCAGTATAAACATACTTGATGACTAACTTTAGCATGTTACCCCTCGCCAGAATTCTCCATTCAACACTGTCCAGTTGTTATTCATCCCTTTTATGTCTGCTTCCGATTCTTGGCACAGTGTGCTCATTGAACTTTTCCGTTTCCTTCAGCGTTCCAAGTTAGCGCTTGCCTCGTGATGCAGTTTGATGATTTCCGAAATGTATGTCCTATCGACCTCAAATGTCTTTTCTTGATTTTCCCATCGGCTGATACCTAGTTTGTTCTGTTTCATTGTAATCTGTTGCTGATGGTATCCGGTCAACAGAAATTCAGTATCTTACGTAAACAATTGTTTATAAATACTTGCGCATTTTCGATGTTGGTTGTAGTAGTTCACGAAGTTTCATCTCCATACAGTAGAACTGTTTTGACGTGCGTATTGAAGATTCTGACTTTGATATTGGTTGACAGTTGTTTTGACTTCCATAGTAGTTTCTTCTTCTCTGAGTAGGTCATAGGAATTCTGTGAGTATGTGGGTCATTTTCTCCTTCATGAACAGAGTACAACAGCATTTCTCCCGAATCTAATCTATTCCGTCGAGATTGGATCCTATGGGTTTCACTTACTGTGCGAACTATCAATTTGTATCTGTTAATTTTCACAGCTATTTGATTGGTCCTCCTGGTCTCGTACATTGTTCGATCATCCCATATATCTATATTAAACGTTGCTCCGGTTGTCAGAAAGTGTATCGGCCTCTTGAATTCCGAAGAATCTCATCTGTAATCAGAAGGCATCGTAATTCTTGTAAACAAAGATCCTTGAGGTCTCAGAATATGTTTAGATCATATTTCTGAGTATCGTTTTTTGCGTTAAGTTGTTTTCTACGCGATGTGGTTGCAGATACCATGCCAAACGCTTCTCTTTTATCCGATTTCGGGATTGACAATAATCTTTTATGGGCTACAGGCTAAGTTTAAAGTTCACAATTAAATAATTTTTGTGATTACATTTATGCTTGAAACTGGCATTGAAAACAATCATTTTCGTTGTTTCTTTATTTTCTTTCTCTCATATATTTGAATTAAACTGTTTAGTTATCAATACATTTTAAACAAAATTTAAGTGGTAGATAAGCATGTACCATGAAAAATTAATTTGATAATGATATGTATGAAAAAGAGATTCTATATATTGTGTTTATCTTACTGGATAGGGTTGTTTAATGTAATTTATTAAACCTATGTTAGATAATCAAATTTATTCGTACTTTGACTATCTTGTATGATTGGTAACTTAATATCATTTCTCACGAACATGAATCATTTATATGGAAATTAGTTATAATTTCATATTGGTCAAGCATACCTAAACTAGCAGAATCCAGAATTCAGGTAGTTTAGTGAATAGACTAAGAGTATTAAAACAATGTAATATATTGGTGGACTATATTTCGGACAATCTCTTGTTATATATATATATATATATATATATATATATATGGATGTGTCGCTCAATTTCGTGGATTAGTTGAAGTTAGACATTAACACCATTGGACGGCGGCTCAGTGGTCTAGTGGTTAAGCTCTTGTGCGCGAATCCAGTAGGTCTTGGGTTCGAATCTCGCAGAGAGCGAGGTCGTGGATGCGCACCGCTGAGGAGTCCCACAATAGGACGAAACGGCCGTCCAGTGCTTCCAGATGTGTATATTTGTTAAGATCTATGTATATGAAATAAGAAAATGTCAACTAAACAATTGTATGTAGCTAATGTATCGCATACTTCCGGTAATATTCCGTCTTAGAGATTCACCATTCAAATTTACCAGAAAGACCAGTTGTTTTAACAGTCCGAAATCTTCCACTAAACACTCAGTTCTATATTTAATTGTTTGTCTTTCAATAAAGAATTGTTTAGAAGCATCATGCTAAGACAGCTTCTGCGTTTTACTATCAACCCTTGATTTATTTACGCCTATAACCTCAGGTCGCTAACTGCTGTGTTTATTAACTCGTCAGTTTTTAGGATATTTTCAGAAATAAGTTATCTTATTCTAATTCAGTTAATAAACTTTAAATAGAACACTGGAAATATTCTATAAGTTTCCTTAATGAATCATTCGGATCACATGTCATGCTTTTGAAGGATGAGTTCTAAAAGGTTTCAATTGTTGATGGAAAACGTTTATTCAGAGAGGAAACGTTTCTTTTAAATATTGTCATTTATTAAAACTGTACAATCATAATTACGGTTATTTAACATATATTAGTGTACTAATAGGTAGAATGCTGCTGTGTCATAAATATTCGAAAACTTCAGGTATCTATAGAAACTTTGTTAGTTCACTATTTTAATTTTAAAGCTTTCAGTTGAGTTGTATTCATAACTTTATCTAGAAATTATCATCGGAGTTCTTTCATTTTGTACTTTCTTCTATGTTATGCCAATCGGATTTTAGTTAGATGTAATAACTTTATTCATTAAATTAATAACTTGTTGGTTTTAAATTAAGGCGATTTTGTTATCCATTGAGGACACTTGAGATTGAGATGGTGGTTGGAGGTAGTCAACAGGAAACCCTGGACCCGGGTTTCGTGCTACTTGGCACTCGTCAGCAAGGTGTGCCTGTAATCTTGAGGGAACTGGTGCTCCCTGGTGGATTCGATCTCGTGTCACCCAGCTTCACAGTCAGAGACGTTACCACTGAGCTATCCGAGCCGTGACTAACCTCCTGTAGGACTGAGATGTAATCACAATTGATTGATCACTGGGTGGTGATCAATGTCATGCTTGTCTAGTCCTTACATGAGGACACTTATTCTTCATAGTATAACTCAGTGCTATTTGCTTTTGATACTTTGTCGCATATACATACAAAAATATAATCCTAAAAGATATCAGGATTATTCAACAACAAGATAACAGGTTAAGTAAGATTTTACACTATCTAACACTACGCATAACTATTGCTATGAATCTCTTTTTGTCAAAAGGTGCAATTTTTATTATAATCATGAAATAAGTTTTGTCAATGTTTTCGATCAATGAACGAAATGAACAGGAGAACTATGAACAACATATGAACCTTAGACAGCTGTCTTTTCATAGTCGACAATTCTTTAGTATTGTACATATCACGTAAATGAAAAACGACTGCAGAATTCACCAAACATTATGAATTGAATATCTAGATTTATTTGCAACAAAAAAACATTCAAGTGACTAATGAGTATTAAAAAAAACTGATGAAAATGAAGGACGAAATTGAAAAAAATCATAAAAAATCCATAACTCAACACACGGTAGACGTATAGCGATCAACTGAATTTTACACTGACTTTGTACATTCGTTTGTGTATAATAATTACGAAATGGTCGTCCAGTGCTTTTAGGTTTTCCATGGTGATCTAGCTTCAATTGACTCATGATTTCAAATATTAAAAGTTACATAAACGTTATTAAAAATATGTTGAGTGGATTTTATTTCATATGTACCTAATATCTGATGGTAATAATGTGTAAAGTATTTCCACTGCCTACTGGTTGAACTCAGTATTGGAATATGCTTCAGAACAAACTGAAAGCTTCTAACTAGAACTAATACTCATTCAATTTATTCTATATGAATTATGGCTTTCAATACCTTCTCAACAATGCAAATTTGTGATTTTTTTAGTTATTTTATAATGCAGTGTAATTCCTTCAGCATAGTTTTATTGATTATAATTTTGGAACTTATGATTTAACACGATCTCTAATTCAATGGTCATCTTATGGATTTCAACACACTGAAAATTCACATTGTTTACCAATGAAAGGAAATAATTTCAGATTGAAATTTTCTGACAACTCTTCGCTTACAAAGAATAGAGGGGTTGAAATTCTAATAAATTGTAGAGCATACTTGCGTGTATTAATCTCTATTTACTGAAAATGAATTAAACTATCAAGTTTTCTTTTCAATTTATTCATTTCTAGACAATCCTACACCAGTACATACACCTATACGTTCAGCAATACCGATACTACGCTTACCAGAATATGTAGCTACACTTAAACGTGACAGTGGAATAGGCATATCAGAAGAGTATGAAAGTATTGAAACACCAAACGACCTAACATGGAAACATGCTAATATGGAGGAGAACAGACCAAAAAATCGTTATGCCAATATCATTGCATATGATCAATCACGTGTAGTTCTTAACGAGATCAGTCGTATACCAGGTTCTGATTATATTAATGCTAATTTTATAGACGGATATCAGAAGAAAAGTGCGTATATTGCAACTCAGGTGAATGATATGTATTTTTTGATATCATAATGAAATGAAGTTCTATTTTTAGTAAATATGATTTCATATATTAATTGCATTTATCATTACGATGGCAGTTGATCTTTTACATTAGAAATTTCAATTACAAAAAGCTTTTCAGTTAATTCCAAATAGGCTCTTTCTCATCCAAATATCCTAAAATTGCTTAGGTCTAATCTTAGTTCAATTATTATTGTATTGAGTTTTCATTCCATACCGGTCAAGTGTTACCACACTTACGATACTCACTGTATAGCAAGTCTGCTATCATTATTATTGAAGGGTTATTTTGGTGTTTTATTTAGTAGTTATATCTTGTTTAAAGAACTAACAAGCAAATTAATAAAGAAACACAATACAGTGATTATCCATAAACTTGAAGTCATGCACAAGCGTCAGTTTATGTCTTTCGTTACCTAAACTACTCAGACAAACAAAAGAAAACAATTTGTTAAAGTTTAAGGAACATTTGCAATTGTAGTGACCATGTAGCTATTTTTAAAGTCCTGAATATATTTATTGGTTATTTTTGGTATTTCAACAAGATGACTTAAAAATCAGAGCGATTCCTGTTTAAAGATAGCACAAAATATCTTTAAAACAATATAAAAGGATATTGGAGATATATAGATTGTTCAATTTTTATAAACTCAGAGAAAAATCTTCTTGGCATTAAACTGTCAGTCTTCAACAACACTCACAAAGTGTTATAAATTGTTATAGAACTTTGTAAAACATCTTTGGAATATGTTTTAGCTACATGTCAGATTTTACAGTTAATTTAGATTTCAACACTGAATGTCGGTAGATTAGTAATTAATAAACTTGGCTCCCAACCGGTAAAGTGTAGTTTAGTGGCCCGATGTCTGACTCTATATGGATCGTATGAAGGGTTGTTGAAATATACATAACGTTAATCCCTGTATATAATCATTGACTTAACTCGCGTTAGTGAATAACGGAATTAAATAAGTCAAATACGAGAATGAAGTTTTGAATAGGTACATTTTGTACACTTTCTGATCGAGACAAACGATCCAAGAAACGAAGCAAAGAAAGCGAAGAGAAGAGAACGAAGCGAAATGAAGCTCAGTGGATATTGTGTGTGAGCCAACTCCATTTAATCAAGCGTGAATCGATATTTATAGTCAGAACAAAAATAAGTTACAGACATGTGATAAGTAGAATGAGATGTACACACGCATCCGCTCATATAAAAACAGTCAAGGTTGATAAGCAAATAATTAACAAGGCCAAAACGTGACTCAAGAATGAGAGATAAATTGGTCTGTCCAGAAGCTAGACATAAGTTATATGGGCTTAACATAGTAACCGACACTACAGTAGCTTCAAACTCTGCCTCAACTTCTTCAGTTTTCATAACTCGGTTGTGCTGCCACAAAGTTTAACACAAAACCGATCACTAGCTTTTTTTAATGAATTTGATTTCTCTTAAAGTGTCATTGCAAAAAAGATGTTTATGTGTTAATTATGTTAGGAACAGTTATGCTGGAATAATGTCTCACTGTATAAATTTTACTGAAAACGCAGAAATGCATAATGTTAGCGAGCCAATCGAATTCATATGTTAGGATGAATATAATGTTAACTTTATGCGGGAAAAATATATAACTACAATCATGATCTGTATTCCACACTATGTAGATTAAACATTTCGAATTTAATTTTGCATGTAAATTGGCGTACCTCATATAACTTATAGTTATTGAGAATAAACTATTATCACTTGGTAATTCTGGGGAAAATAGTTTATTTATAAAGTTGAAAGTTCACACTTCAGAGTCCTAATCTTCGCAAAGTCAGCGGTATAACAACTAATTCACTCTAGCTTATAACGTATACTGAGATGATATTTGTTGAAAAACAATCTAGTAAAAATCAAAGATTCTTGAAAGTTTGCTGTTCAATAATCATAAAATATGTTGATGAACTGTGAGATAGAAGTACTGTGCTTACTTGACGATCTCTAGATTCAAATGACTGTAATTGTCAAAATATAACTACGGTCATTGTCTTTAAAGGCAAATCATCCCGTACTAATCGGAAAATAATGAAAATTCCATATCAAAAATGTGATTTCCTTTCAGGCACATTTTATATCAGATATTGCTAGCACTTAAAATAACTCCAAAACAATAAAACAAATAGATCAGGGAGTTTACCTAAGCAACAACAACAATAGATCACATAAACAAGAAAGAGAATGAAACATTAACAAATTTAACGAAATGTTTCCAAACAAATTTCAAAATCAAGTATAAACCTTCTCAATCATGATAAATTTGATCTAAATGTCATTTTGTATCAATGAGTATCGTTTTCCATCACAAGGATAATAAATTATAGTCACTGACTGAGATCACATTACAACGTATGAAAAATCAAATCATGGCACATATAAGATTTTTTAGATGAGTCCACTAAACAGTTTTATGAATAAATCTGTATTTACGACTATAGGCGAAACATTTTTTTGGTATTTATTTAGGGTCCATTGCCAGGTACATTTTATGATTTTTGGCGAATGGTATGGGAGCAAAACAGTCGCGTAATTGTCATGATGACACATTTAGAAGAGAGAGCACGTATTAAATGTGATCAATATTGGCCGAATAGAGGAAAAGAAGTATTCACTTTACAACAACAGCAACAATGCCAACAACAAGAGTATAACAGTAAAGTAAATTATGATATTAATTACACCACAGTGCCTACATATACTGTGATTATAAAAAGCACACAAGAATTTGCTTACTACACATTGCGTACATTTATTCTACAACGTAATTATGAAACTAATCTACTGGAAACTGATTCAGCTGCCTTCAATCAACATCAGAGTATTAATGATTCTAATATGAATATTGAACAGCGAGAGATTAAACAGTTTCAATTCACAGCATGGCCTGATTATGGTACACCAGATTATCCTCAACCATTACTATTGTTTATACGACGTGTTAGTCAAGTACGTTCACAGTTAATGCATCATCTACAACAAGAACGTTTAATTAATGATGAGAAAGTTAATTCAAGAGAATTAAAATCATCACAATCAAGTGATATTCATAATTCCATGAATTTAAACCTTTCCGATGAAATTGGACCTTTGATTGTACATTGCTCAGCTGGGGTTGGTCGTACAGGTAATTTTGTTGCATCACTTTGTAACAATTTATTTAAGTTTTACAGTACTTTCATTATTTTTCAAATGTTTAACTAATCCTGACATTCATCCCATTGATTTGAAAAAATTAATAA
The DNA here is from genome assembly GCA_944470405.2 of Schistosoma mattheei. Lineage (NCBI taxonomy): Eukaryota > Metazoa > Platyhelminthes > Trematoda > Strigeidida > Schistosomatidae > Schistosoma > Schistosoma mattheei. The sequence continues at coordinate 68,092,085 of OX103943.1, read as the reverse complement.
TTAACGATGGTCAGACATTCAACAATCTAACTGATTTGTAACTAGATAGATCCTGTTGTTCACGAATCCGAAAATATAGGAATGAGTGTCTGTGATAGTTTTCTGTTACAATTAAAATATTTTATGTCCATGAAAAGCCTGGTCAGAAATCGTAAATTTCACTCCCTACTTCACTTTTACTGACTTGGTTTAAATTTAAACGATAATTTCTGAATTAATTTATCAAATTACCATCTCCTTTTAAAGAAGTAGACATTTTAATAAGTGTAGATAAAAAAGCTTAACGTCTGATTAAACTAAGAAAGACCGGATCTCAGTAGAAAAGTAGGAATGGAATAAAAGTATTAGAACTTAAGACTTTTTAAATTATGAGAACATCCCAGTAACTAATTATTTACGTACGCCTGTTACCCATCATGAAGGAGTAACACTGTTGAAAACGTTTCCTGGTACCGATAGTAGTGTGATACTTTCTTAGTTCTCACACCTGATCAGATCTCCTTACTTTGGTATATCAGTATACATGATATCCGTACTTCCAGTCTGTCGGCGCTTGTCCTTATTGCAGTTACTCCTGTGTCTGACTTCAATGTTTCAGCCGGTTTGTAATCTGGTACTACTGACTTCCCACTCTTCAATTGTCTGATGACCATCCTCATTTCTTCGATTGTATATGGATCGATATATATATAGAGAGGTCTGTATGTGTTGCTTTGATGTTCAGTGGGTTCAGTGTAGCTGGTCTATTGAAAAGTTATTCAAATGCTCTACCCATCTGTTCCTTTGTTGTTGAATCTCAGTGACTAGCTTGCCTTCTTTGTCCTTGACAGGTCTCTCTCCTTTACTATATTTCCCTGTCAGCTTCTTCGTCGCATTATATGGTTGTCACATATTTCCTTATCTTACAGCTGTTTTCACTATTGTCGCGAAACCTTTCACGTATTTCTGCTTGTCAGCTATAGTGCACTTTGTCAGTTGCTTGTTTGTCTCTATGTGTTGATTTATTCAGTACATGTTCGAATGTCGTCAATTACTGTCTTCTTGTTCTTTTCTTGAATTTTGTACAGGGTTTCGCCGCAGATCCATTCCTCATGAGTATGCTTGTCGCGGCCCAGCACCTTGTGACACGATGAAGTTTGTGCTTCTTTGATCCCCATACAATTGTCCTCCTTAGTAGTTTCTTCTTCTCGAAGTATATTTTATAGGTCTTGAAACCTGTCGTTGAGCACTGTTTTGAATTGGTCGAGTTTGTCAGTATATCGAAGGAAGGCTGTATTGAATGTTTGTAATACTGTTTCCCCCAATGTTCATTGCTTCTTCAGCTTCACATTCATCTTGGCAACCACCAGATAGTGGTGATCTGAAGCCACGTAAGCACCTCTCTTGGTTCTCACGTCTTCCACTGAACTTCTGAATATTTCACTGATGCAGATATGATCCATTTGGTTGTGTGTAGTGTGATATAGTGAGACCCATGTAGTTTTGTGTATTTGTTTGTGGTGGAATATTGTACTGTCTATAACCACTTTGTTGAATGAGCATAAATTTACAAATCTATCACCATTCTCGTTGTTTACTCCTAGTCAGTCCATGTTTTCCTGTGATTTCTTCATACATGGTGTTGTCCATTATGACTTTTGCGTTTAGGAATCCCGTGGAGATCATCAGGTCATTTCTTGTGCACTTCTGTATGATCGACTGTAGCCTCTCACAAAACTGATCATTATCGTCTTCATCAATATCGTTGATGGGTGCGTAGCAGTGAATAGCAGTCGTTGTGATTCTTTTCTTGTTTGTTTCGCAGGATGTTTTCATGATTCTGAATGCACGAGATTCCTTTCTTATCAGTGTTTTTCGTGCTTGTTTAGACAGTATCATAGGAATTCTGTAAGTATGTGGATCGTTTTCTGCTTCATGAACAGAGTACGACAGCATTTCTCCCGAATCTAATCTATTCCGTCTAGATTGGATCCAATGAGTTTCACTTACTGTGCGAACTATCAATTTGTATCTGTTAATTTTCACAGCCATTTGATTGGTCCTCCATTTCTCCCACATTGTTCGATCATCCCATATATCTATATTAAACGTTGCTCCGGTTGTCAGAAAGTGTATCGGCCTCTTGAATTCCGAAGATTCTCGGTTTTAATCATGAGGTGTCATAATTATTTCCTCATCGTAAAGGGTAGAGTACAAATCGTTTAATTTGTTTTTTTTCTAGTTAAGTTCTTTCTTTTACCGATATTTGGGGCCAGCAGCAATCTTAGAAGAACTATAAGCGAAGTTCAGTCACTGACTGAACAACAGAAATTCATCTATAAATTTCACTTATATTTCAAAATTCCTGTATCATTAATAAGTACAACATATATAAGCAATCAAAATGGTTTTGAATTAGGTCTTCATCTAACTTTACTCTGATATACAATAATATATATGTATATATGAGAAAATATCAAACCAATCAAGGTAAATTGTGAGTCAGCAATAACAGTAGAATAGATTACATAATTAAAACCAATACTTAAAAAGTATAGATTGATAGCACTATGATAAGTGTTCTAGTTTGTTTAATAATTTCATATATGAATATAAATTTCATCGTATATTAGAGTAAAACCCGATAAGGGTCGAATTGAAAATTTGCCTAAAACAAATTTTATTTATCATGACCACTGAATTAAGTGTTCTGATATCATACTGTCGATAGAACTCCTATCTTGATTGGTTATCCTTTCTATTATACATAAATTCAATTTGATGGACGATTGGTAGTTCATTTTATTCTACTGCCTAACACAAATTTCTGTTCCGTCTTGCTGTAACTGTTTACCCCAATGTTATTGCTGGAGGTTCATGCAAAATCAAACTAGTATTATGCTAAAGATATTTTCAATTACATGACTCCAGTAAATTCATTATCCTCAACTAAAATAAATGAATCTTACACAATATTTAATTTTACAATCTTCAAAATAGATTAGAAGCTCTTTTATGACTTTAATCATTTAAAATAATATGTACAGAATTCTGTTAAATGATTATAATTAACTTTTTTGAACTAAATAACCTTTATTATTAGGCGCATTTATCGTTATCGATTCTCAACTTGAACGACTTAAACATGAAAATTCAGTTGATATATTTGGTGCAGTGTGCAGAATGCGTGCACAAAGAAATTTTATGGTACAAACAGAAGAACAATATGCATTTCTCTACGATGTATTTATTGAAGCAGCTGAAGTACATGGTACTGAAGTTACAGCTCATGGATTATATAATCATGTTGTGAAATTACGTCAACCTGTACCAACATGTATTTTAGCTGGTTATAATTTATTACCAAATGGTTTACAAGATAATAATCATTTGACATCATCTATAAAAATTTCAAGTTTAGAATTAGAATTTAAAGTAAGTAAATGTTTCCAAGGAAACCTTTAAATGATTGTTTGTTTTAATTTAGTTACAAATATCTTAAGTTTTTAATTTTAAGTTATATCTAACTGACTTTTATTTAAACTGAAATTAATTCAATTACATAAGTGTTTTAATACTAAATTTTTATTCGACTTATACTAGGAAATGGGACAAAATTGTGTAAATAGTTATATAAAACCCCTTGAATGTTAAATCAGCTGAGAAACTTGAAGCATCGAGACGTAAAAAACGTGATATTCCGTTAGTGTAATGATAAATAGTTCATGAATACTGAACAAAATCCCTAAGGATATACAAGTGTTATAAATACAAAGGCTATATATGAGCTTAATAAAAATTCGCAAATTACGATAGTTGAACATAACATGGGGGTTGTGGAGATTGTTAAGTTTTTGGTTGAGATCATGAATGAATTGATGTTAGACCACCGTTGGAAACCTGGAAGCACTGGACGGCCGTTTCGTCCTAGTATGGGACTCCTCAGCAGTGCGCATCCACGATCCCGCACCCCGCGGGATTTGAACCCAGGACCTACTGGCTTCGCGCCTGAGCACTTAACCATTAGACCACTGAGCCGGCATCCAATGGTGTACAATGGAAGTTGGTCGCGCAATTTCGTGAATTGGTTGATGTTAGACACTAACACCATTGGATGCCGGCTCAGTGGTCTAATGGTTAAGTGCTCAGGCGCGAAGCCAGTAGGTCCTGGTTTCGAATCTCTCAGAGGGCGGGATCGTGGATGCGCACTGCTGAGGAGTCCCATACTAGGACGAAACGGCCGTCCAGTGCTTCCAGGTTTCCAACGGTGGTCTAACATCAATTCATTCATGATCTCAACCAAAAACATAACATAGTTCATTTAATTTAATTTCTTCATAATATATATACAAAATAATTGTAACTATGTTAGGGTACCAAGTAGTTTAGAGACTAATGTTTACAGGAATCAAACTCTGAACATTTAAACTTTGTGACAAATAAAACTAATTGAAACTCTTAAGTATACATCGAAAGATATTTATTTTAATCTCGGTCACTTTGCGATACAAAGCCATTAGTGACCTCTGCCATTGATGTTATATATCTCTCATTCTGATACATTTCATCTTAGTCATTAAAGTTAAATCAAGAGGTTCCTTGTTTATTGATTATCCTGAATAAAAATATATCAATCTCTGTAATAATTTATCTGGCTTATGGTTAGTTTGTAGGAAAATGATCCATAGCTGTTTATTCATTTATTTACTTTTGCTTTATTCAATTCTTTAAATAATTCTACATTTCAGAGATTAAATCGTAATTTAATAAATAAACGTCAAATAACTACAGCCCTGACATATGATAACAAAACAAAAAACCGTGATTTTGACATACTCCCCTATGAATCTAATCGTGTTTGTTTATCATTAATCCGCGGAGTAAATGGATCAGATTATATTAATGCTAGTTATATAGATGGATATCGTAAGAGTCGGGCTTATATTGCAACACAAACACCTTTACCGCATACAGTAGATGATTTTTGGAGATTAATTTGGGAATGTAATTCACCTATAATAGTTGCATTTAGTGATGCTCGAGATATGAATTTAATACCAACAGATATTAATCAATATTGGCCAAGTGATAGATCGACAAGATATCAAAATTTAATGGTTGAACCTATGGTTGAATATAATATGCCACATTTTATATTACGTGAATTTCGATTAACTAATACAACAGATGGTCAATCACGTACTTTAAGACAATTTCAATTGCATGGATGGCCACATGATAGTATAGTACCTAAATCTGCTGAAGCTATTATTGACTTAATTGGACAAGTGCATAAAACTCAAATTCAATTTGGACAAGACGGTCCTATAACTGTGCATTGCAAGTAAGTAAATCTTAGATAATTTTTATAATTGTAAATATTTAAATTAATTTTTACTAGTTTACTTACTTTCTTTTTTAAAATCTAACAAAATTATTAATTATCAGTAGTTTACTTAACTAATAATTAATACTCCTTAAAAGACCGCTTTGTAGTAGAAAGTATATGTTCTACAAGGAGTAAATTATAATAGTTCTCTTTCTCATATTAAATGGCCTAATAATTCACGTTTACCTTCTAGATCTTCTGTTAATTATAATGAAAACTTTAATAAATAGTCATGATACTGTATGTAAGAAATAATTACAAATTATGTATAATAGTTTGCTTTTAATGTCCAATACTTATATTTTATATAGGTACATGTTAATGGTATAAATCTACACAACGTCTTAATAATTTCAAAATGTTAGTTATGAATCCTGAGGATATAAAAGATGATCACTTTTAGTTGTGTTCAATATATATTTAACTTGAAGTGTTGAGAAGTTTTACTATTTCATACAATGTACAATTTAGCTATTTTCGTCGTAGAACGTACAGTTTAAAAAGTGCCTTGTTTATGCCAGTATTTCCATATTTCCAACATGTGTTTTCAAAAATCCAGTAAATTTCATGGATTTTGAAGAAAACATTTGACGGATTAATCAAGCGCATAGTTTCACCGGCTATTAGATAACATACTTGCTATTCTTGGGTAAGTATTTGTCTTGGAATAAGTAAAAAAAATAGTTACAATGAAAACACTTAAGCCAAATTGCCATTGACTTTATTTATTGATAAACGTGCACAGAATATTTATAGGTCCATGAGATAAATACTTACCTAGTCATTATTCATGATTATTCTGAATGTTGTCTAGTATTCAGTTGACTATTAAGTTCCTATAAATGAGACAAACTTACCTATAGTTTTATAAGCAAAGATGGATAGTGGCTAGCAGTGGAATCCAGGACGCGCGTTTCTTCCTGTTTGGGACTCGTCAGCTGGATGTACCTGCATCTCAGAGTTGATGTTCACTCTGGGACTCGAACTCAGTACCGTTCGTTTCAAACGCCATCGTGTTATCTACTTAGCTACTGAGTCCTGATAGCCACTTGCTTGTGCAATGGGTTGAAGTTGAATTCACTTGATATTGTTTTACTTGAATTTTCCCATTGATGTTTTTGGACTGAAATTGATCAGTCTCTTATCTGTCAGGACTCAGTAGCTAAGTGGATAACGCGATGGCGTTTGGAACGAACCGTACTGAGTTCGAGTCCCAGAGTGAACATCAACTCTGAGATGCAGGTACATCCAGCTGACGAGTCCCAAACAGGACGGAACGCGCGTCCTGGATTCCACTGCTAGCCACTATCCATCTTTGCTTATAATGCTTGTAAATTTAGGCAATATCGAGGCATACGCACAGTATGCACATATGCCAATAGGAGACTGACCAATTTCAGTCCAAAAACATCAATGGGAAAATTCAAGTAAAACAATATCAAGTGAATTTACCTATAGTTTGTTAATTGTATTTAATTAATTGTCGTTATTTCACTAAAATAATATCTGATTTCTCATTTCATTTCATCTCATTTCATTTGTATAGTACGGGATCAGGAAGAACCGGTGTATTTATATGTTTAAGTATTTTATTAGACAGAATGAGATCTGAAGGTATGGTAGATATGTTTCTGATTACACGAATGTTACGTACCCAACGAATCAATACTATACAAACATCTGATCAATATGCATTTTGTTATGCAGCTACTCTTGAATATTTAGCTTCATTCGATCATTATATGAGTTGATTTCTTTTTTTAAGTCACGGAATATGAGTACTCTACTCTTATTTTCAACTCTTTTATACTGTTAAATTTCTTTACAAATCCACTGTAAACATACCTAAATATACATAATTCAAAAAATGCATTATTCATATAATCAAGATCATTAATCAATTAAACTTGGTTATTAATAATAGAACGAAATAGAGAAGTAAAAATGCATTTACTAAATAAAAATTATATATATATATATATATATATATATATATATACTACTGAATAAAACTGTACGGAACATAGTTATTGTAATAGTGTTTTGTATAGCAACTTTTTTTTTATTTCGAGATGACCTGTTTTCCATAAAGCGAAAGGATCTTTACCAAATACAATTGCTGTTTATTTATTGATTTATATATATATATATATATATATATATATATATATTCATGTAAAATATTAGTTACCCTAGATACAAAAGTTTCCTTTCATTTTCTTTTTTTTCTTCCTATTCTACTTTTGTGATACAATTTTGTTAAGGATTTTCTTGTTTATTTTTATGGGTTCTTTCTCTTTTTGATTATTTCCATCTACTTTTCTCATAATATATTATCAGTTACCATTTTTGTTCATATTCTTGTGTATTTTCGTTTTGGAAACAACAATCTCTTTCTTGTTATTTGATCGTTTTTGTATGTATGTGTGTGTGACATTATTTCCAGAGTTTTAGGCTTATTGAAATTATCGATCCAATCGTATATGTATCATTCTCAGAAATTTATATATATATATATAGTATAAGTCTATCGTTTACTACAAATCAATAATGAACGTTATGCTTTTGTTTTCAATAAGAAACGAATTTCATATCATATTGTTGTTGAATTTTATTGTATAATAATGGAAAATTGGTGAACTGGTTTTCTTATAATTGAATTCATGAGTCAATTGAAGTTATACCACCATGGAAAATCTGGAAGCACTAGACGGCCGTTTTATCCTTGTATGAGACTAGTCACCAGTGCGCATCTACGATCCCGCCCCGCAAGATTCTAACCGATGATCTATCAGTCTCGCGCGCGAACACTTAACTTTTAGACCACTGAGCTAGCCGTTATTGAAAGGTGTTATTATCTAACTTCAACTAATCCACGAAATTGAACCACCATTTTCTTCAGTGAGTTACTATCGCACAATAGACCCGGATGAACTCCACTGGTTACTGATTCTCACAAGAACTCCAGGAAATACTTCTTTAAGTCAGTCATTAGTGAACATACGATGATTATTATCAGAAAGAGTTCCATACTAGGACGAAAAGGGTTGTCTAGTGTTCCCAGGTTTTCCATAGTGGTTTAGCTTCAAATGAATCATGAATTCAACTATAAAATTAGTTTTCGTTACTCTACTTGTAATTGACTTTTTTAAAACAAAATTCACCCACTGATTAGTTATATTTGCAGATGAAGTGAAACTAGACGTCATAAAATGTGTCTTATATATTATTTAATTTAAAAGTTTCTCTTATCCACTTACAGTAATGAAATTAGTACTCCCATTTATCGAATTCTATGGTATTTTGGCAGTAAGTTAACATTAAATGTCGTGTGTATTGTTATGGCTTATGATTCAATAAAATACTGATATCTATCTGAATACAACACTTTTATGATTAAGGCTACCAAAAATTACAATCTTACTTACTTACTTACGCCTGTTACTCCCAATGGAGCATAGGCCGCTGACCAGCATTCTCCAACCCACTCTGTCCTGGGCCTTCTTTCCTAGTTCCATCCAATTCTTGTTCATTTTTCTCATGTCTATTTCCATTTCTCGGCGTAATGTGTTCTTTGGTCTTCCTCTTTTCCTTTGGCCTTGAGGATTCCATGTGAGGGCTTGTCTTGTGACGCAGTTGGGTGCTTTCCTCAATGTGTGTCCTATCCACTTCCAGCGCTTCTTCCTGATTTCTTCCTCCGCTGGGATCTGGTTTGTTCTCTCCCACAGTACGTTGTTGCTAATAGTGTCCGGCCAACGGATCTGAAGTATTTTGCGTAGACAACTGTTAATAAACACCTGTATTTTCTGGATGATGGCTTTCGTAGTTCTCCAGGTTTCTGCCCCATACAGTAGAACTGTCTTGACATTCGTATTGAAAATCCTGACCTTGGTGTTGGTTGACAGTTGCTTTGAATTCCAGATGTTCCTCAGTTGTAAATATGCTGCTCTTGCCTTGCCGATCCGCGCCTTCACATCTGCATCAGATCCACCCTGTTCATCAATGATGCTGCCCAAATATGTAAAGGTTTTTACATCTTCCAAATCTTCTCTGTCAATTGTGATTGGATTGGTGCATTCTGTGTTGTATCGGAGAATCCTGCTTTTCCCTTTGTGAATACTGAGACCTACTGCTGCTGAGGCTGCTGCCACACTGGTCGTCTTTTCCTCCATCTGTTGTTGCGTTTGGGATAGAAGGGCCAGATCATCTGCGAAGTCCAGATCTTCCAACTGCATCCTAGATGTCCATTGCATCCCGTGCTTCCCTTCAGACGTTGACGTCTTCATGATCCAGTCGATCACCAGGAGAAAGAGAAAGGGTGAGAGTAAGCAACCTTGCCTGACACCGGTCTTTACCTCGAACGAGTTTGTCAAATGTCCTCCATGCACGATTTTGCAGTTTGATCCATCATAGGAATTACGTATGATATTGACTATCTTCTGAGGCACGCCGTAGTGTCGAAGAAGTTTCCATAGTGTTGTTCTGTCCACGCTATCAAATGAAAAATTACAATCACAAACTATTATTTTCTTCTCATCTAAAGATTAAATAAAGTAGAAACGTTTACTTCATACAAATTTTAATGTTAGGTTTTATGAAAAGTATATTGCTTTCAATGACAAATACATAAAAATACTTTTAGAAAAGCTCTTTTCCAAAGTTTTATCCTAGTTATCATTGACCATCAAAATGTATCTGGAATCTTATTAGAACTGATGCTGTCAGGAATACACATCCACTTGATCTGTTGACGCAACAATGTTTTCATTTAGCCAGGCGTCTTGCTGTTTACTTTCATCGGTCCAAGTGAAAGCAACAGGTACCACACTTTATATACATAATGCAGTGATCAGATTTTTAAACTTCAGAAGAATGGTATAGCAATTAAACAATGCGACACTTGTTACTGCTCGTTAACTGATCGATACTTACAGCCAGAGAGTTGGAACTTTATATACGAATTTACTACAGTAGGAGTGAAAACTAAAAACTATGATATTTTGTCATTATCTTCTAGTAATACAATCCTACTAGTTTCCATAAATAGGAATATTCGTCCTGTTCAGCTTCAAAGTAATTAACGTATTATGATCCACATTTATATTCGTGTTCTAAAAAAGGATGTCTATTACTATCATTATTTATAAACTCACTACTTCCATGTATCTAATCTTACCTAATTATTCATTCCAAGTAATCTACAGAGTGTTTCCGTTTTATTAGATGAAATAAGTGTAATAGATCGATATAGGTATTATAAATAGTCCATAACCCTGTACTCCTTTTATGTTTCAGGTAAACTTTCTTCTTTCATTAGAAAAGTGTTTTCAAATTAATATTCAAAACATTTATCCAACAGTAAAAATCCGTGAATAAGAATAGAGTCCTTACCAGGTATATATGTTTGTAAAATGTGTTAAATTACCATCTTGTCAAATAAAATAAATAAGTTGTTAGTATACATCTAAAAAAAGTCTTGGATTTCTTATATACATTTTTTCCTTTAAATCTTTACTGTAAAATTACTAAGACTAATTTTTTTTTGATTAACTGAACGGCCGTCCAGTGCTTCCAGGTTTTTAATGGTGATCTAACATCGATCGGTTCATGATCTCAATAAAAAAACTTAACAATCTCCACAACCCCTAAACTGATAAAACTAATTTGTTCATCCAAAAACATTTCCATTTTATGCGAAACTAAATATTGTTGAGTGTAACATTATACAATTTCTTATAAACGTATAAGTAGTACAATTACTTGTGTTTGACGAGTGGTCAAATCACTTCTATATTCAAGAACAGTAAAGTGTAAATATTCAGATTTCTAAGTATAATAGGAAGCATGTTCATTAGTCTTAATTGTATATATAATTTCCATCATATTGACCTTTCATAAACGCAGATTCGGCTGTATATATATAAAAACTGAGTGAATATTTATATATTAACAATAGTCAAGCCAGAATATGGGGACATGATAAAACAATGTCAATTTTGTTCTGAATTATTTTAGAAATATAAGGTATGACTGATATATATGGATCAGTCATTTCGATTTTGGTATAAGTTGAAATAGTAAAATTAGTGATTATTTTAAATAAGATTGAAAATACTTTGAAATGAGTAACAATATATGTTGTTTATTAAATTTCTCTGTTATTGTTTAACTCGTTAGTATTACTGACTTCTGTACAATCAGCTTATAACTACCCCCTCAGATCGAAAACTATCAGGCCGGTGCAGAAAATTATGAATGATCTTGAGGCATAAATAAAAGCAAGAGTGGTAGCAGTACTAAACATATCATGTTCACCTATTTACCAAGAAATTACACTATATGCAGTGTTCATTCAAAAAAAAATACTTGAGTGATTTGTGCATTTTACTATCTCTGCCAAAAATCACTGCTTGCTGCTAAAAAGAGCCATTCAACTGTGATCAAACAGATCTTTAAAAATTGTAAACTCTCTCAAGAATAAGCCAACAAATTCAATTTATTTCCCTGATTATACAGAAGGATTTGCAGTGACATCATCAAAATCTTCAAATTACGTAGGTTGAACTTTAAAACTGATATGTCCTATTTTTTTACCTTACGATGCTACAGAAAATTTTACAACCCAAAAACGATTACTTACCGACTGACCACCTACGTTTTATAATTCTACACTACCGATTGGTAACTTCAGGCATTTTAAAATACGATTAAGGAAGTAATAGTGTACTATAAAGCTTGTGACTTTAGGCAATATCGTGGCAGTCCGCACAGTATGCACATATGCCAACAAGAGACGGATAAATTGCAGTCCTAAATAACAGTGGGAAGTAAGTAAACAACACCAAGTGAATAGTGTACTATGTTAGAGATGACATGACTGTCTTCTTATTTCACATTCTAAAATAAACTGATACTTTGTAAACACCATACGAAAAACAATTATATTTATTTTCTATAAGGCAGGTACTCATTAGCTTTAAGGACATAAAGACGATGTACATGTTCGAGTTCGAAGAATATTGTTACATAAGGGATTTACGAAGATAATCAATTATGAGTGATTCGAAGTGAAACAAAACAGTTAAAAATGAGTTAATTAAGAGCTAAGCAATTTTCGGAAATATGGTTTAAGGTAGCCATCTGAATTCAGTAGTTAAGTAATCCCGTTCTAATACATCCAGTATAAATTCCGTACATCCTACCCGACCTTGACCCGTTGTAGTAACAAATATAATGACAGTGATATAAAAAGTCGGGAACAGAATGTTTTAGAAATATTGTATTTCACGCAGCCAGACTATCAAGCCGATGATGAATGTACTTTATCCGATGTAATATGGATACTAATTTGCAATGAAACCAAGTACAACTAATTAAATGAGTTTGTTTATTTATTTTTTATTTGAACACATAAATATTAGTACAAGAATGCGCCAAATATATATGCGCCACACAAAACAATAAGAATTTAAGGGGAAGGAAAAAAAGAGAATAATAACGAGGAGAATGATGTAAGGTAGTGTAATAATAATAATGGTAAAAGTGGGGGAACGGAAAGGTACAATCAGAAGAAATCTTTCAGTTAAGGAAGACACAACCACTTTTTATGAAAGAAGTAAAAGAAGGTTATAGCAGAATCTCCACTGGCTTATATTCTGAGCCATATCTGATAACGTCTCTAGCCACTGTGTCGCACAATCTATCGGCCCCAGCCAGGGAGTCGTGAAGAACCATAGAAGCCAGTCCTCTGCAGCTTTCTTCCATGCCCCGACAACTTGTCATATACTGACCAACTCTCCGCTTTTTCCAACCAGTCCCAGAGTCGGCAAATAATGCACAACGTGGAATTCTCTGCGACCACATTCGTAAAACATGTCCAAGCCACCGAAGTCGATGTTTCAAGAAGGTGATGTAGCGGTAAATAAATCCCCAAAATAAATAGCTCTAATTTTTCGACATTGGATGCTGACCATATGTTTTAGTGGACTCATCTAGCTGAAGGCGCTCGGTCATGCATCCGCACCAGATCACTTGTGGTAACGCCGTGCTCAACATCTATCGCAATCACTAGCCAGATTAGATCAGAGAATTCCGATATATTGGTAATCGCCAAATACACTCTTCCGATCTCCTCGACTCTGTCTTTTGATTTCTCTTGGTGGGAACGAAATATATTAGATGTTACTGGTAGAAGCGTTGTCAAACACTGAATACCTGTAACATCTTCATTGGTGAGACCGAAGTGATCTGGTACACCTAATTGCAACTGTGAGTCTGTTCCTTTTTGGGATTTTTATACATAATTGACTTATTTTTTTATTTTTCTAAACATTTTGATTTTTTTCGTGTTTTTTCTTGCATATATATATATATATATATATATATATATATATATATATATATTCCCCTCGTTCATTATCGTACTTCATATTTCATCATGACTGAACAGACACCTAAAGTACTCAAGCTTAAGACCTTGTCCCCACCTTCGTTTCAACTGATGCCTTTCTGGCCCGACAACATCGAAGCCTGGTTTTGCTACGCAGAAGCCGACTTCTCCGAGCACGGCGTGATCGACACACGTGCACAATTCCTCGCAGTAGTCAAGGCACTACCGCGCGAATTCAACAGGTACGTAACACCTAGTATGTTTACTAGTGATGTTTCCGAACCTTACGAAATCTTAAAACGCTCGATTCTTAAACGAGGAGACCTAACCGATCGACAAAGGTTAGATCAACTCTTCAATAACATCGACCTGCAACACGGTTCTGCGACGGACATGTTGCAACGGATGAGAGAGGTTATAGGCCCAAGAACTTTCGACGAAGGTCTATTCAAACAACTCTTCTTGTCAAAACTTCCCCAACAGGTGCAAGCAGTTCTGGTCTCGTTCCAGAACAACGCCTTAGACGAGCTAGCTGCATCTGCCGACCGTATTTTAGAAATTACGAAATCGTCTACTACAGAGGTATTTTCAGTCAAAGAAAAGCCTCAACGACTCAGAATGACATAACCGACTTATGTCACACACTCACGCGTTATCTTAGTCTTCGTACCGACCGTAATCGATCGCGCACACCACGTAGAAGCATTTCTCGTAAGCGATCTGTCTCTAGACCACGAGAGACAGATAACCCCGACTGGTGCTGGTATCATAACCAGTATGGAAAGTTTTCCAGAAATTGCAGAAAACCCTGCAATTTTCCCAACACGAAACCGACTGATTCGAAAAACAACTGGAAACTTCCAAGCCGGCACGCGTTAACGGCAACCGTAGCCGGCGAACATAGCCGTCTGTTATACGTCACAGATGTGACAACGAGAGTTCGCTACCTCGTCGACACTGGCGCAGAAGTTAGCGTTCTCCCAGCAAATCCTAACGACCGACTTCACGAATCGACTCTAAACTTACAGGCGGCAAACGGAAAACCGATCGCTACGTATGGCAAAAGGTACGTTTACCTTAACGTGGGTTTACGCAAACCCATCCACTGGATTTTCGTTGTTGCAGATGTTTCTATGCCAATCATTGGTATGGACCTTCTACAACACCACAATCTGATCATCGACACTCGCAAACGGAGGCTAGTAGACGGAAACACTAATTTGTCCGTTTGCGTAACTTCTTTTACTGGTTGCAGAGTATCCCCAGTCACAATTAAGCATATGATAGACCCACTCTATCAGCCACTTCTCGACAACAAACGCAACCGAAACTACCGTGTGTAACCAGCAACGTTACACATCACATCACGACTACAGGACCACCTGTATTTTCTAAAGCACGACGACTAGCTCCTGAAAAGCTAAGGTTAGCGAAAAACGAATTCGACCATATGATAGACTTAGGAATCATACGACCGTCAAGTAGCCCATATGCATCTCCGTTGCACATGGTCCCTAAAAAGGACAGCAACGATTGGCGTCCAACTGGTGACTATCGGCGATTGAACGCGAAAACCATTCCCGATCGTTACCCGTTGCCTCACATTCACGATTTGACAGCTACCTTGAAAGGTACAACTGTCTTTTCGAAAATCGACTTGGTTAAAGCGTATAACCAAATCCCTATGGCTACTGACGACATACCGAAAACGCTATCATAACTCCCTTCGGACTCTATGAATTTTTGCGAATGCCTTTCGGTCTAAGGAATGCTGCTCAAACATTCCAAAGATTCATAGACGACGTTTTTCGAGGTCTCAACTTCGTACACGCGTATGTTGACGACTGTCTAATCGCAAGTCCGGACAGAGAAACACATCTCAAGCATCTGGATCTTGTTTTCGAACGATTACAAAAACATGGCATAACTGTAAACGTTCAGAAATGCCAATTGGAACCGACTCATTAGACTTTCTGGGACACACTATCGATGCTCAAGGTATCCGACCCCTTAGAACCAAAGTGGCGGCCATTCTGGATTACCCAGAACCGACCACCGTCAAGCAATTACGCACGTTTAACGGCCTGGTAAGTTTCTATAGACGTTTCATACCGAAATGCGCATTACTTATGAAACCTCTGACCGACCAACTTCGTGGAAATGCGAAATCCATTAATTTGGACGACACCGCACGAAAAGCATTCTCCACAGTTAAGGAACTGATTGCTAAAGCAACAATGCTCGCACATCAGGACACCGAGCACCCATTAGCATCGCAGTAGACGCATCCGACTCGGCAATCGGAGGAGTCTTACAACAATGGGTTAACAACTCCTGGCAACCCTTGGCATTTTTCTCTAGAAGGTTGCTAGACACCGAATCGAGGTACAGCACATTCGGTAGGGAACTCCTAGCTATGTATTGTGCTGTACGGCATTTCCAACACTATATCGAAGGCCGTGAATTCACTCTTTTCACGGACCATAAACCGCTCACTTTCTCGTTAAGCTCTCCTTCTGACAAGTACTCTCCCCGTGAGTCTCGACAACTGGACTACATTTCGCAGTTTACTTCAGATATTCAACACATCTCTGGAGCAAACAATGTAGTTGCAGACGCCTTATCTCGCATAACTTCCTTGAACAGTTTCCAAGGAATCGACCTTCTTAAACTCGCCGAGCTTCAAAAAGAAGACACTGATCTTCAGCACGAGTTATCGTCCACAACACTTAAACTACGCATCAAACAGATGGGAACAGGTAAGGAAACCTTACCGCCCAATCGTGCCGAAACATTATCGACGCAATGTCTTCAATACATTGCACAAACTTTCTCATCCAGGTGTTCGTGCAACCATCAAGCTTATAGCAGAACGGTTTTGCTGGCCTGGCATGAATAAAGACGTGAGGGAGTGGGCACGCTCCTGTGTAAGCTGCCAAAAATCTAAGGTTATCAGACACAATAAATGTCCCTTAGGCTCGTTTAAAACTCCCGATGCTCGTTTCGACCATGTTCATCTGGATTTGGTAGGACCTTTACCAGATTCAAATGGATACTCTTACCTCTTAACCTGCGTAGACCGTTTCACTCGATGGCCAGAAGCAGTACCTATCAAGGACATCACTGCTGAAACAGTGGCCCGCACATTCGTCGAACGATGGGTAGCAAACTTCGGCTGCCCTTCAACCATCACTACAGACCGCGGACGTCAGTTTGAATCTGATCTTTTCCGTCGTCTGACCACACTTTTAGGAATCACTCGCTTCCGAACGACCGCCTACCCCCACAAGCAAACGGGTTGGTAGAACGTTTTCACCGACAACTGAAAGCTTCACTATCAGCTGCAAACGTTTCACAATGGACCGACGCTCTTCCACTCGTCTTACTAGGTATCCGCAATGCAGTGAAAGCTGACATTGGATACACTGCGGCTCAACTCGTTTATGGAACGACACTTCGACTTCCAGGAGAATTCGTGGATCCTTCGTCCTCTTCAATGAACATGGATCTAACCTCCTACACGAACAGGCTTACAAACGCAATGCGTTCAGTTAAACCTGCTTCCACTCGACCTCAATCAACTGATGTTTTCGTTCAACCTGACTTACGATATAGTACACACGTTTTCGTTCGTCGAGACTCGCATCGACGACCATTCGAATCAGCATACGAAGGACCTTTCAAAGTTCTTCAACGTGAATCTAAGTACTATATAGTCGATAAGAACGGAACCAACGATAGCATCAGCATCGATCGCTTAAAAGCAGCGTATTTAGAAGGAAATCCTATCTACGTCGATTTTCCTTCGGTACAATCGAACGACACGACTCACTCATAATTCCTCAACCGACAACCAACACTAGCGATGATACTCCGAATGTATCTGAAAACAAACTTAAAACGACGCGTTCTGGAAGAAGAGTTAGATTTCCAGAGCATTTAAACGACTATTGCACGTAAGGCACTACTAGACATTTAATTTTATCTCGATCTTTCTTTTTACGATATATATTTAAAAAAAACAATTTTAATATGCTTATATGTTTATTTTTCACTCCAAAAAAACAAAAAAACATTATACATTTTTTTAACGATATTACGTGTAAATTAGTTTATATTCCAATTTTTTTCGCCGGCATTGTGTTTTCACGCACATACGTGTGTGTACTTACATATTCTTTTTTCTTTTCCAGGCCGGCTGGAAAAGAACGATGACGTTTATGAGAAGTCGAGATTTTCATCGTACTTTTTCTTTTTTTTACTATGTTGTACCTCGGTCCCATATAGTAAGGAAAGACGACCAGACGCTGCTAATCCTAGCAAGCTATCAGAAGAGTGTTTACCAACGACAAACTCGTTGGGTTTAATCTTCTGGCTGGCCACGTCTTATGGTCATCACCGCCCCACTAGGGGAGGAATGATCTGTAGCGGTAAATAAATCCTCAAAATAAATAGCTCTAATTTTTCGACATTGGATGCTGACCATATGTTTTAGTGGACTCATCTAGCTGAAGGCGCTCGGTCATGCATCCGCACCAGATCACTTGTGGTAACGCCGTGCTCAACATCTATCGCAATCACTAGCCAGATTAGATCAGAGAATTCCGATATATTGGTAATCGCCAAATACACTCTTCCGATCTCCTCGACTCTGTCTTTTGATTTCTCTCGGTGGGTACAAATCATATTAGAAGGTGTTACTGGTAGAAGCGTTGTCAAACACTGAATACTTGTGACATCTTCAGTGACATCGATTGCATTATTATCTCTGTGCCCGAACACACGACGCCGAACCTCGGCATTGCTACTAACATGGTGTTGCCACTGGATGTCAGCAATCCTTAAGAGACAACGATGATCAAACACAGAGAGTCGTCTAACATCCTCAACTCAGAGAGGCCAGGTTTCACAAGCATAGAGCAAAACTGCTCTCACCGACGCGTTGTTGATCCGACCTTTTACAGCCAGACTAACATCACGAAGGCGCCAAAGATGACCCAGATTGGCATAAGGCGCTCTGGCTTTCACTATACCTGAATTGGTCTCATCACTTACATCACTACCAGCACTAACACAGCTACCCAGATACACGAACTTCTCGAATACTAGTAATCGCTCACTACCCAGGGTGAGTGCAGGATTAGAATCCTGCCAGTCTTGTAAAAGTACTTTGCACTTCGAAGGTGCAAAGCCCATACAGTACCTACGGACCCTAATTACCAACTGATCAAGTGCGGATTGCATGCCTTGGGCATTATCGCACAGTAAGACAATATCGTCCGCATACTCAAGGTCGAGAAGTCTTTCTCCAGGCAACAGATCCACACCACCATTACTTACATTCATCAGAGCTGTTTCCAGAATGTCATCGATGGCAAAGTTGAAGAGGAATGGTGAGATTGGGCAACCCTGCCTAACTCCACTGCTCGAATGGAACAATGGAGAAAGGTGGTTGTATGCCCTCACTCTGCCTGAGGTGTTTGTATATAGGGCTTTTAGGATGTTAATAAATTTCTCAGGCACACCCTTCTCCAATAGAAAATCCTAGAGAACAATCCAATCCATCGAATCGAAGGCAGCCTTGATGCCAAGAAACACTACGATTGTTGGCCTTTGATAAGTATGGCGGTGTTTTAACATTTGGCGGAGTGTGAAGATATGATCAATACGTCCTCGACCAGAACGAAACCCAGCCTGCTCCTCACGAGTCAATCTTTCTCGGGTTTTAAACAACCTACGAAGAATGACGGAAGCCAATAGTTTGGACGCAATCGGAAGTAGACTTATCCCCAGATAGTTGTTACAGGAACGACGTGAACCCTTTTTAAAGATAGGGACAACTATCGACTCATTCCATGACGCCTGTACACTCTCTAGTTCCGAAACCTTGGTAAACAACACAGTCAGTCCCTTAGTCAGAAAGTCACCACCATCTTTAAAAAAGGCCGGAGGCAAGTCATCTGGGCCAGGTGATTTGTAACGCTTCCATAGTTGGAGTTCCTTGCAGACTTCCTCCTCGTTTGGTGGATCAGTCGTCACCGGCCATGGAGGGCAGGACAGTCTGACCGATGTTGCCGGAGCAGCAGGGCAGTTGAACTGCCCTTCGAAAAATTCTGTCCATCGTCCAAGACGTCGATGGATGTTAATGATTGGCGTACCGTCATCCTCACAGATTGTTTCGCTCACACCAGACTTCTTGCTGCCAGTGGCTCGGATAAGTTGGAAGAGCTCCCGGTAATTACCAGATGCAGCTGCTACTTCCAGCTCATTAGCACGCTCCGACCACCAGGCTTCTCGGTCCTTACGCAAGCTTTGCCCAATTTCACTACGTAACAACCTTCGTTTGTGGTCAAACTCACGGTCACCCGGAGTAGACCGACGGGCTTCAATGAGTTGTAGGGAGCCAGAACAAACCCAGTGCTTATAAACGGGACGTTTCGCAAACCCACAACTGACTGTACCCGTTATTTTCACGGCGTCATGCAATTGCAACCTATACCTTTCGGTGGAATGGTAGCTAGCCTAGAAACTAGCTCGGTTCGATACTTACTAGCAACAGAAGTTGCAACCAGCTTGCTAATATCAATCCGTTGATGGCGGTCACTTCGTT
Organism: Schistosoma mattheei; assembly: GCA_944470405.2. Taxonomy (NCBI): domain Eukaryota; kingdom Metazoa; phylum Platyhelminthes; class Trematoda; order Strigeidida; family Schistosomatidae; genus Schistosoma; species Schistosoma mattheei. The sequence goes on along the minus strand of OX103943.1, from coordinate 68,071,718 downwards.
GTCCACTGAAAAGTAAGGTGAGATTGGCTCAGACCAAGGCCTGATCGGAGTCCAGATAGGTACTCCAGAAGGAGCGGCAGTCTTGTACATAACCACGCCAGCGGTAGCTGATTGCGATGTGATCAATCTGAGTCCAGGCTTAAGATGCAGAGGGAGGACGCCAGGTGGCACATCAGCGATGACTGTGCCGGAGGTTAGTGCTGGCCAGAAACAGGTTGTGGTCTGTGCACAGTTGCAGTAGACGGTCCCTGTTATCTGTTCTGCGACCAACAAGTCCCCATCGGCCACCTAAACGACTCTCTTCTGTGCCTAGACGCCCGACCTGAGCATTCAAGTCTCTGGCTAGTACTACAATATCTGCCGAACGCACTTTCTTGAGAAGAACGGTTAACTAGTGGTAGACGTCATAAAGACTTTCTAAAGACATAATCAGCCCTATCTGTTGTCCAACCTGCATAAGTGTGCGAACGTTGAAGGCAGCCAGTTTGAATGGTGCACGTGGTTTCAGAAAAACTGCTTCAGTACTCAAATTCGGTGGCAACATACACTTTTCAACCGGACAGTGACTCGAGAACGTTTAGATCGAGTCGAATTTCCATCAAAAGCCGAGCTGCTGTATAAGTCGAAAAAATAAGTATAGACAGAGTAGGAATAAAAGAGGGTGAATAATGTCGTAGTAAATAATTATAATAATAATGATAATAACAATAATAGTAATGATAATAATTTGAATCATTTGATTGTTATTCGAAGCGAGAGAAGTAGTTTCCATAGAAATAGAGAGTTTATCATTTGTGTGTGGGCTATGATACTGCCCGGGTGCCCAGACAGAAGCAGGTGGTTATCTTAGGGGGCCACACCCCGAGCCTTTGACATAAAGGTCTAACCCACAAGGCAGTAAAGCATCGTAAGGAGATGCAGTCCCATGGTAGACGGTGACCGAAAATTGGTTCATATACCATTTGTTCCCGCAGGGTACTGGAGCCTATGTGCACCATTGGTTTGGGATCCGGTTAAAGCGCCGGACATTCGCTTTTCGTCCTCTCATTTTTGTAAACAACACCCCCGCCACGAGAAGGCAGTGAGTAGGACTTCCCTGACAGAGACGCGTGACCATGTGAGAGTATTTCTACAGTGAAGGCGGACCCACCCCTCTCTCGGCTATACCAGGGCATCTGTGGGCTTACCAGGGCATTTGGGGGCTCATTAAATGAGTTTGTAGTTGTAAATAAGTTCAAAGAACAAACAGCTTCCTTAGTATGACATTGGATTTATGGTAGACACCCCTAGATAAAGGCTCTCGGTCAAGCGTCCGTACTAGATCAAGTTTGGGTACACCGTGCTGCATATATCTGACGATAAATAAACGGCTTAGATCTCATCTACTTCAACATATCGATTATTATTCAAATTTGTCTTCTCATCCGTTCTTTCTCCACTTCTGGTCTCGTCAGTGTTAGGTTTCTTATATAATCAGGAGTTTTAGACAACAATATTGTCAAGTCCCATGTATCCTTGGTATCTTCAAGTGTACTCATAACTTAAAAATACTATGAGTGATGTAAGCTATCAGATAAATATGCAAAACCACAGACACACATACAAAAAGTTGAATGCGGAGGGATGAATATTAAGGTCCACAAGAATATGAAGCAAGTGATTATTAAGAATTATAAAATTACATTTTTAACTCAAATATGAGTAAATCCTTAAAAGATCTCAATCAAACCCAAATGGGCATCTAAATCCAATTTTCGTAAACAGTTATATATAATACTGCGTGACCATCTAATCCTCACAAACGAGTATCTCAAATTTCTGATATGGCTTGTTGAGATGCCTTCTTTTACACTCTGAGCTGCCTAGCTAAGACTGCACCATAAATATTAACAGTTTTCAGCTTTATATAAGTAGCTGAAAACCTTTAACTGAATCGGACTCATCTAAGAATATATCAGCCGTTAGGTTATGAAGTAATACTGCTTACTGTTCTTCCAGATTGATTCATACTTCGAGACAACCAAGTGAAAGTGAACAGTAGTGTGCGGTATTTGTATGAGCTAATGATTCCTTTTTATTTGATGACTGCTTGATTTTGAATTACAAAAACAATACGTTCGTTCGTGCTCATCTAGTACTTCTTGGTTAAATTGCGTTATTTCTGGGATTCCTAGTTTGTACAATAATTTAAGTACATTGTCATCGGGATGGAACAGTTGAAAATTCATTCAAGCTCTGAAGCTTTTAAGGATTATTTGGAAAGGTTTGAGATATGGAACATGATCGGAAAGACATCCACAGTTTATTAAAAGTTCTGGCATATCCAGAAAAGCCTAACTCATTTGTTTATACAACTCTTAAGGAACCACTTTTAAATCATGTAAAGTGCACCAGTTTTGAATGTTGTGAGAGAGCAAGATTTCATAAGATGGTTCGTCAGAATGACTGAAAGGTTAGGAAATTCATCATTGAATTGCAAATAAAAACTGCCAGGTGAAATTTTGGTGATCAACTTCATGTGCAGTTGAGGGATCGATTAATTGCAGGAATCAACATACCGGGTGTGGAAAGAAAGCTGTTAAGAATGCTGAACTGTTTCTTTCAAGATGCTAGGACAACATGTATTAACCATAATGCAGTGGATGGACTTGATATCCAGTCGATGAAAATTTCCAATACTTTGTTCAGTCGTCATGATGATATACAATCTCGAGGTTGATCAAACTTGCGTCAGTTTAATAGTGATTCCTATTCTCGTGAAAGTGTGAAAAATAATTCAACAAGGAATGGCAAAGCAAACCACATAGGTGAGAGCAAGTTTGGCAAATGTTTATCCTGTGGCAAATGTAACTCTCGTAACTCATGTGTATTTCGTAATGCTAAATGTTTTAAATGTGATAATGCCCATATTCAAAAGCGATTATATACATCTCTTGGTTCGTTTTATGACTTTATTGTGGACACATGCAGTATAGAGTTCATTATTTCATTCAAGAACTTGAAATCTTTAGATCCTGACGTTGTGGTAAGACCCACTGAAGTATCAATATTGGGGATTACATGACATTCCCATACGAGGATCCTGTGAATTGCTAATAAGAGATGATAATTCTTCATACATACCTTGTGAATTTTTAAACAGTGAAACAGAACTGTCAATACTGGGTTTAGAAATTTTGAAAAGGTCTAAAGTGGAGTTATCTTTACTAGTTTCTGAAGAAAATTTCGATGCTTTACTTAAAGACTTGATAGCTGCGTGCTCTAAGTGTAGTGGAGGTATGAAAATTCAGCCTATAAGTACAGAGTGATCCAGTCTTTCTTAGAAGACGAATGATCCTTATGGTCTTCGAGAAACAGTTCATGAGACATTGAACGATTTTTCTGCAAAAGGTATAATTGAACTGATTGAGTCTTCAGCACAGGGTAATCCGATTGTCACGCCATTGAAGTTGGATGGAAAAAACTCTGGAGTATGTGGTGACTATGGATTAACGCTAAACTCCCGTTTGTTGAAGCAAACATGCACAGCGGTGGAAGACGAAGACATTCTAAATCGACTTCATGATTCTTAAGTGTTCTCGAAAGTCGAATTAAAAGATTTCATGCATTTGGTTCCCTTTATGAATTTAAATAAAGCAAGAACAAATATTGGTGCAGAATAGTATGAATTCACATTAGTTCGAGGTTTCTCGTCAGCTGCTTACAAACCAAAAATGTGATAGAATTTTTACATTGAGATAGAGTGAAAACAATTGACATAAATGAGTGTAAATAACTGGGTTACAATAATAACAATCCTTAGCATGTTCCTCAGCTTCTATGGTCCAACGATAGAGTATTACTGTGAGTGCCTTCAACTGTACAATCCAGTAAAGAAGTCCCAAATGAATTAAACATATTGATTACATAACTCGATGATCATTACAATATAAATCTGGTAGTATTGCATACTATTTGTTAGAGCAGAATTTACCAGCGAGTCGCCCATATCTTTTTTGAAAAACTCGTCACTACTTTGGATGTGTATTCAGTGGTGTACGAAAGCTAATCTGAAACGTAGATTTTCTGTCTATTCTTCAGATTGAGATGTGTTATCCACTACTCTTGATGGTATTTTCTGTTTGAATAACCGTGTGATCCATTTCTCGGTAAATACTATGCACTTGTAGTCATTGATTATTTTTCGAAGTGGTCTGGAATTTTTTCACAACTTCACCAAATTCTGACTTTACAATCCAAGCATTAAGAAAAGTGTTTAGTCGAGAAGGGGTTCCCGAGGCATTAGCGACTGATAATGGCTCTCATTTTGCTGCGGACGGAGTCACTACCTGACTGAGTGGCATAGGGTGCAAACATCTGTTCACTGCTACCAAGCACCTTTGTTTTAATATTTAGCCAAAAATGATTGACAAGTAAAACTGTTCTTCACCTGACTTTCAACAAGAGTGTTTTCAGAGAAATGAGATCAAGGTTGAGATTCCATAGAGTTAAATCAAACAACGAACATTTCCAGGAGATGGTTATATGCTACAAAAATGAGCTTTTTCAGCATGTAACCTTGATTTTGGTCAAAAAACCTAATTGTCAGTGGTCCCAATGCTTTCACCGAATTTCGTTGCTCGGCAGAGCTAATGTGTGTAAAACATTTATGATCGAAATTCTCACAGGCAATCAATTATAGAACGACCCACCGAATCACGAGCTGATGAGGTTGAATGACCGATTGCCATCGGTTAGGGGCTTGTCTAGTTAAATCAATGAAGTAGGTATCGGTGTCGATGATTCACAAAAATGCTTATCATGTGGACTTCTTTACGCAACAGTTCAATATCATGCAATAACAATACCAAATGATAAAGGCAAATATTGAGCATAATCAAATCATAAAAACTTAGTCAAAGAAGACAAAGATACATTAAAATATGTTTGCACGAGTCTCGGATGAAACTTACCTAACGAAATATGGAGAGTCTTCTGAAACTGTGGTACTGCCAAACATGACAAGGAATTTTCGCAGCATTCATTGAAATGTATATCGCCATTTGGTCAAACATTAATGTTGACCACATTAGTTTTACTAGACACACAATAAACTGGCGGCTCTCGGTCACAACCGCACCAGATCGCATGTATGCTGCGCTATGCATGCTTCGGAACTAATAGCCAGCTTAGATCAAACACATCTCAACATATAGGCAACATCCCAACTATAACTTCTAACTCATTCATCCCTGACTTCCGATTTGGTTGGGTTGGTATTTTTCAATTATATAAGTGTTACAGACCAAAGCGTTGTCAAACCCTGAATATCTACGGTATCTTTGACACTTAAGTATAAAAGAGTCGATAGCACTGATAATTTCTTAACCCTTTACTTCAGCCAAACGAACTCTTTTACGAAAATTTAAACAATAACTTTTACGGCTGGATGCGTTATTACGAACGATCACAAATCTGAAATAAACGAGTTCATCATAATAGTTCAGAATAAACAAACAAATCCGGAAGTGCTCCGAGGAAAATAATAAGTTAAGGGACCGTATATTACATTATCGAACGTATGCTCCACAGGCTGCTGTGCTTTCAAATCTATTTGCTCCTTGCACTACCTTGAGGTTGTAGAGTGGCGTCAAGTCGTGGTTGACTATGAACACCACTGCAAGAAGGTTGCGTACTAGATATCAGAAGGCGATTGGAGGTTGTAGCGAGATATATTTGTTAGCAATCTCTTGGTATCGAACGAATACCCAGACCGTGCCAAAGGAGTACAAGCGGAATCACTGAGCAAACGTGAGTGCAAGGTCACAATGAACGGAAGAAAGAATGTCTTTAAAACACTTAAACAAACAGGTACAGTAAAATAATCACTGGTACAATTGGTTATAAAAATAATTGTTTCAATTAAGCCAGTCGCGTTTTCTTGATAAAAGTAGGTCACTAAAGGTCATTAGCTGGAGCGGTGTTTAGATGGGGCGTTACGTTAATGTACTCAGGCCGAATAAACTATGAGTTTGCAGGTTCAGTGAACAAAGAATGGATATGGAAAGGTATGTACCTTTTAATCTTTAATGAAGGAATAGATAACTTGTATTACTTTCATTCGCTGAGAGTCAAGACAGAGTTGTGCTATCACAGTGGTTGTGTAAGTTTACTGTCTTCACCAACCTCATATTTCAGGTTAATACTATCTGCTGGGATGATCGCGGGGAGTATATTTTGTCGGGTTCAGATGACAGATGCATCGCTATTGCCAACGCTTTTTCACAGGTTTATTCTGTTAGCTGTATTAGTTTAGAAATAACGGTTTCTTCTTTCAATCAGGATTCTGAAGGTCAAAACGCCTATAGTTTAAAGTTGCCCGCGTACAGTAACATTTTTACAGCGAAGTTTCTCCCTTTTTCTTGCGGAAGCGAAGTAAAGTTCAAGTCAATTTTTTAATTACCGTAGATAGTTGTTGGCTTTAAATGCGGTTGTGTCACCCATGTTAATCCTAATTCTAGTATAAAGGATAGTCTCAAGAACATTTTCTGTCACACGTTTGCTGTGTATGACGTGAGTTTAAGTCTATGAGTGTTCACTACATTCTACTTTTGGTTTCCGTTTCCATATGTTATTAATCCCGATAAGTGCCTTTATGTTTATGTATATTTATATCCCTGTTCGTTAGTCAGTGCTCCTATGAAAACCTCGTTTCCGAAACAAGCTGTTCCATGCCGAGTAGTGGGAGTGCTAACTGTCTCAAGCATAACTGGAAATGTAACGCCTGAAGAAACTATTATTCCTTTTCGAAAATTACCTACTGTCTCGAATGGTAAAAGAGGATAGTAGGTTCTGTCTAGGTGGAAACGAGAAGTCCGTTTAATAATCAGATAATTCGATTCCTGTCGATATGTGTATTTCTCACTACTGAGTGCTTTTGTTATCGAACCCCAACTCAGGTGGTACTTATTAGTGTTGTTGCTAGACCTTAATTATAAAATATGGGCGAGGGCATGCTATTTTGATAAGATGTCTAGTCAAATAGATCTTTTAAGCGTCTGTATGAGAGAATTTTATAGTCATTGTCGTAATTGTTTTATCTTCATTAGTGTCCAGTTTCAGTACTTTATATGTTCTTGAAGATACTTTCTGTCCTGTGTACCTATGATTGCGATTAGCTCACATTGCTAAAGTGTTCAATCAAAAAATGGATCAACTATCTCTATTAAGAGTACCAATAAAGCCAATTAGATTATCAACGTGAATGGAAAATCAGTTATCACCAAAGAAACTTAAAACAAGATTAGGTAGTTGGATTTTAAACATACGATAAATTGCCTTGTTGTTTAGTTGACTAAAACAATATCTATTTGCTTTACAGATGTTTGATTTTATACCTTTTTACTTACACTATATCATGGTTGTTTATCAAACGTTTTGGTGTTGTTTTCAGATTCTTACTTTGCAAGAAATGCCTACTTGCTTTATAACACTATCTCATGACCATTCAGCCACTCTTCTGGATACCAGAATCACCTCCGTGCACAAGAGTCCGAGTTGTAGTCGGGGATGCTTCAACAACACAAACTCACCATGGGTTTCAAATTTTTCTGTTGTCAATCAGTTAAAGTTTCATTTTCCAGTAACTGCTGGTGATATCCATCCTTTGAATGGATGTCGTTCAATCGCGCTGGCAACTGCCGACGGTTTTGTACGTCTTTTCGATATTCGGAAGCTCGTTTCCACTTGTGAGTCCATTATTCAATTAGTACCCAATAATAAATCCATAGTCATTACCGTAATCCTTCATCTTCAGTTTGCATATACATGCTCAGTTACTTACTATATAGCGTCTAAATTCAGCGGAGCGTTGATTTATTAGTCAACGGGTTCAACTTTCGGCCACTACATCCCAAGTTTGAACCTCTCCCCACCTTACTTCCGTTTGTGCGACCGGGTAGTATCATTTCCCCTCACACTTGGAGTGTGGTTCACACCTATGTACCTGGTAAACCAGTCAATTCGACTGCTGTCTTAACGTTGGGTAATAAACGTTTATAGCAAATCAAAAGGCAATATACTGACCAGCTTTCTTGCTAGTAATAACCTTGCAGACATTCGATATTATTAGAGAACGTTATTTTTTGACGGTAGTTGTGATTAACAAAGCTTGTTTATATAACTTTCTACTTAACATTCGTTTAACTATGGATCCATATTGTTTTAGTAACTAACGTCTGATTTTATAGTGTCCTCCGCAGCTGTGGGCGACCCACCCCAACCTATGCCATTTCGTGTAGCCAGACCTCTTGGTTTACCCGCGAAGATGAATTCGACCAAAACGTTCAGATTAGATTATGGACCAGGTCATATAACGTCAGTCAAGTTTGAACCTATCTATGACAAGGATCATACTCAGTTTTTGTTACCTACTGGCCGTAAACAGTCACTTTCGTCGAATCTTGGTGGGAAACATTTACTTGTCAGTCATATGTATGCCCCTATTTTCTTGTATGATCTTAGTTCAGAAGAAACGCTTAGCGACTCTGAAGTACAGGTATGTTTTTATGCAACAGTCTTTCAAAATCAATGTGAATTAACATACTTTTACTTGATTTACTTTCCCTCACTCTGTAAAAATACTCTTTACAACTCCTGGATTTATTGGGTTTCTCTCCAACTGTATGATTATCTCAGATTGTTGTAAGTAATAAAATGATAAACTTCACGGATGTATCATGGAAGTGGTTTCATAATTAAGCTTACAGACGATCTACTTCCTGTTGCATTTGGTTTTTATTTATTCAGTAACCTTTTCTACCGTAACGCTCTTTGTTTTGTAGCTTTGCGCGTTTTCAAATAGTCTGTTACTGTAGTTGTTCTATACTGTTGTCATGCTCTTCCAAGGCACAACTTGAATTCAAGAGCGTCAGTAGATGCGTTAATGCTACATTGATATCTCCCTTTATAGTAATAAACCTGTCATGAACTATTAGCTGGCATTCATACGCCAATCTTTTAACTATTTATTTTGTTAGCGTCTAAGATATCATCATAGTAATTATTTTTACCTGGTAACTAAGTGATTTGATCATATTTAAAACCTCGGATTACTTTACGGTGCGATCTCTTCTATCCTTTTGGGAACATATATATTTACCAAGCAACTTTAAATACGAATGTCCGGCTTAAGTAAGTGACTTCGTTAAAAAGAAAATTTTCTTTGTTGAATTCTCTTTATTTTCATCCAACTAAATGACCAATATTTTTTGGGCTGTTATTTATTAAAGCGACCTGATTGGCTACCGAATACGGATACATGCAGTCCATCATCGGAACCAGAATCTCCTCGCTCATCGGAAGGTAAGATTTCACACGAGATTTATAGATTTGGTTTCAATATTGGTAGAAAAAAGCCGTTAGTTTTATATATCAACTCTCGTATTACTAGCATTTATCACAAAAATATTTGGTACAGTTTCGTGTTATCCTGTCACTGTTACGATTCTCTTTGTATGCATTTACTTCATTTGTCACATAACTATAATAATTATAATGCAATGGTAGCGAGGATCAATAAGTATGATAATTAAAGAGGAATTCAGTACTCGCTATTTGAATATTGCAAGCCACTTCAACCGTTTTCCTACACCACATTGTTGTTCATGTATTCGAGTCCAAAATGGATTTCTCAATATGACACTCCGGTAAATAACCCTTTGTTACCGACTGGTATGTAAATGTTCTTGTCCGATCAAGTTGGGAGTAAAGGCCACTTGTACTGATAGGAAGTATACAAGCTTCATTATACTTTTATATCTAAGGTTTCAGATTTGCATCCTGATAGTAATAGCAGTTACATATTGCTTGTGTATAATCAATTTGAACTCACGGTTATACAATGGAAAGGTCATGTAGGTCAGCTTGTATTAAACCCATTCAACTACTGTATTATTTGTTTGCCCACTGTAATTTAGATACTTAATACACTATGTAAATTGCTGTGTGAATCTGATTGAGCGCGTGTCTGCACATCATTCTTTAATCTATTCTCCCAATGGTTGTAACACACAAACAATCAATAATTTATCCACAACCAATTAATACATAAATATATATGGATTTTTAACACATACTCTATTGGTTTCCCTATGTGCTTGCTTTCTGCACGCTTGCGGATTTTACCAGTTTTTAACAATAAACTGTCCCTATAACTCGTAATCAGGCATTGAATAACCCCGAGTAAATCCATAATACTACTAGGAGATTTAGCATGCGTTAAATACTCAGTTAACGGGATACTATTCATTGGAGCCAGATGTAGGGGAAATTAGCATCTACAAGCTCACTTACCAAAGATTGAGGATATTGAAGGCAATTAAAATTACCCTACTGTTTACATAAACAAGAACAAATTATTAGCGTTTTAAATCTCCAAGTGTCCCTACTTATCTATGTTCTATACATGGAGACATTAAGATTTTATTCTAAAACTTATTTTTGGTCATGGTTACTCAATAAGTATATTCATTTGATGCCTGTCTGTATTTTATTCATCTCTATATTACAGTCTTCATAAGTTATGAATTTTCACGTAACTTTTGATCTGAAAGTCCACTAATCGTTGATGAAATTTTGTTTTTATTTTTGTTTCAGATAGCCTTATTTCAGATCCGAATATACGTTTAACTGTTGCTCTCTATCGGTAAGTTTCTTGTTACGTTGTTAGATGAAATACAGGTTTAATTTCCTACTACTTCTATGAAATCTATTTCTATAAATTATGACGAAATCATTATACTATTTAATGTTTTTTTTTTCTGTGAACACTATCATTGCTTACAACGTACAAAAGTGTGTTAGGGACGTTGTCGTATGTAACGTAGGATATTTCAGATTACCTTGAGGAGAAATTATTATGTGTACCTCAACACTTGTCCTCAAAAATTCCAATAACTCAGAATATAAATATGTGTGTGGTTTCTGTAATAAACCCTCTATGTTCAGATCAATCAATTACTCTCACACTCTTGACTCCTTGTGTGTGCAGTGAGTAGAATACGTGGTTCGAAGAAACTCACTACCGCGAACCCAGGGTAGTAAGCAAGTAGTCTACAGGAGGACCGAAAATAACAAACACTGACTTTAAATTTTATATAATCTGATCCATCGACAAATTTATATAAAGTGCGAATGATAAGGTTCTCGAAATGATATGAATTCATCATATTCCAAGACTTTTCATCAGCTGCTAACGGCTCAAACTTACATTTGTAATATTATTATTAAACGTTTTTGATACATAGCATAATCATTGAAGCTGGGCTCGAAACGGCATAAGAAACAAGAGGATACATATTGAACGTAATACGTAAGATCGATTAGTATTTATGTGTTGAAGATGAACTATAAAGTCTAGTATAATGCTGACGTGTCATTGCTCATCACTATCCAGTAAAACATCCGTGATTGGATCAACTGCTTTTCCTTCCATAACCCTTATAAAAATCCACCACAGTTAAGTAGTGAGTCAGTAACACAGAAGTCAATCAGTAAAGTTATGATGGGTAAACTGCACAAAAGGTTAATTTTATTACGAAAAAAAGTATTTTCATAGTTATATGGATGCTTAAAGTTACCACACAGATCTCTGCTTTGCGATAGATAATTAATATGATGTTATATCTTTCAGATGGCTCACCCAACATCGATCCAGAACAGATGAAAGCGCTGTGGATGAAGCATCGACTGAACCTCAAACAGTGTCTTCAAGTCCTGCCGAATCAACGTCTGGTCAAACTTCTTACACAGGTATAATACATAAATTTATTATTTATTGTTGTTTCAGATGTTTTTTTATTAGGGTTCGACATGACAGATATGTTTCTCACTGTTTTTGGAATTAGTGCATTTAAATACCAACAATTTGTGAGTGATGTGATTGCGTAGGCACTTTTATCATGGTGTTATGTCTTCACTGGCCTTTTTGCATTTTAAATTTGAGTTGCAAAGTAGATTATTGGCATTTGTGTTGTTACGGTAGATTATTACTTTTTATGTTATGTCCATATTCATCTTCGTCAATTGTTGTTCTTTACTTTAGGCTCTCAGCGTGAACAAAAACTCCCTATCGATTACTTAACAGATGCATATATTTCTGACATCATAAATTCTTCTCCAAGATGTCGCGAAATAATGAAATATCGTGGTCGTGAATGTTGTAGTACTGTGGTATGCTGTTTTCTAAGTACATTTATTAATTCTGTTAATACTATTCACGTTTAGTTGTATGCTAATCCACTCCCTCAAATCAAATCTCATCCGTTATATTTGAATTATCCTTAACACTGAACGATATTGTAACATAAGAATATTTGTGTACGATGATATTCAAGTTGTTTGAAAATTCTCATTTATCCCAAATCTTTAATAGATAGATGTTGCAAGTTATGGTTTAAGAGATCATAAAAATACCAGCCAATTGCTTAAGTGCTTTAATTCGTATGAATAAAGCGTATAAGTTCATATAGAGTTGAATTTTATACATTGCTGTAGTAAGATGTAGCTTTTGTTTATTTCTTACCACATTACTGTATTTCTAGATCTGATTACATTTTTCTAGTCTCTTCAGATTGGGTTCCTGTCAAACTATTTTATAAATTCCTAGCAGGATATAAATTACAGTGTGTTGGAGCACTCTAATTTGCCTATTTTTAGCTAGTCAACGTTAGCGGACAAGTGCAAAAGCTAGTGGGACTACAAATTATCAACGAATCAATAGGATTTAAGATAACAAGTCTTGAATTTCGGCTCAAAATTTATTCATGTGGTTAAATAGTATTTTGGTATTGTAACTGATATCAGTTCGTAATTAAAACTATGACTATAATTCTAAAACAATAACTTGTAACTTCTGATCATAGTCCTTACACTCTCGAATATACCAGGCAGTTGAATTTTCTCAAGGTCACTTTGGCCTCACTCAAAGTTTGTCCATATATAGTCCCGCCGAGAAGACAAGAGTCTTTTGGTTCAAAAATAATTAATAAGTCAACTTTTTTCTTATTGTGTGAACTATCTGCTTTTGAAAAACATGACAAAGAACAGGCGAATGTGTAGTTATTGCGAGATGTTGCAAAGCAATACATATACATAGCTTTCAATCGTCCATTTGCATCTTTCGATATGTTCTGCCAATGCCGTACTTCCGCTGTACTAAAACTGTTCACTCTGTTCGACAACTTTGAGGCTACGTTCGGCAACATACTACTTACAAGCAATGTTGTGAGTAGCATCCATTGTGTTTTGTTTTAGAATTTTAGTCTACTTGCATGTATCATGATTTACTTAATTTTTCTACTGATTGAGCCAAGGGTTAGACATTTTACCTTCGTACATTATGTATTAGATAATTAAATTAGATTACCATATTTTATTGATTTACAGGTCAAAGTGTCAACATTTTGGGGGCGGAATTTTATTCTGTCCGGATCTGAATGTGGTCATTTAATTGCATGGGATCGTAATACAGGAAAGCCTGCACTTGCAATTAAAGCAGATACATCTGTAGTAAATCGAATTATTCCTCACCCTCTTTTTCCAAGTTAGTTAACATTGCCACTAGTAGATTATGTTAGCGTGTAGTCTTGTGTCTTTTAAACTACTTCAAATACTTTAACAGCCTTTCTCAACAATAGATGTTTGTTTAATTTGAGGTTATGACATAGGTTAGGAAAATTTTCTCTTTTACTTTTTTTTCGTGTAATATTTGTCACTCATACAGATTGAACTGACTCGACCGTTGTTGCTACCTTGACGTGGTGGACGGGCTTGCCTATCGTGATGAACCATTCGAGCTACGCTGGCTGGAACAACCGTTCCTCAAGGTCCTACCATGCCAAACAGGTCGGCTGAAGAGGGGTAAGACCAAAAGCAACAATTCCAAGGTCTGAAGGCGAAGTCGTACTGCTGACTGTACAGAGGTGTGACAGCAGTAAGGTGTTTCCTTCAGACAACCAGCATGATAGCGATGCTGCCTTCCCACAAGGAGGGGTGGGGTTAGAAAAGGTCGAACTAAAAATGCACGCCCCACCTTATCCCATGGGTATCTGTCTCCGGCGGTAAGGTCTCAACAAGTACGGAGCTAACACAAAAACTAATCATAAAAAGGTTGTGTGACCGACCTCAAGCAGTTGTCCCTTGGGCACTGCGGTCACGCTCTCAGGTCACTATGATCACCTCTAATGCAATTTACTTTTCAGGCACTTCCAGAAGGACCCTTCCACGGTGTGGGCAACCGGGAAGTGGTAACCGCCCTCATACCTCTAACAGCACTCAAGACCACTGTGTTCCTAATCAACCTCTCTCTTCAATTCCTATTATTCCTCCTACATCGACTTTCAACTCTAAACTTCCTCTTTCGGCTTCCCCCTCAAGTGTCACCATAGCCAACGATTCTAGTGCGAAAAACACTGTCCCAGGTCTACTGAAACCTCGCTCCAAACTACACATTGAAGCCTTCAACGAACACACACTATGCCAAATCGGTCAGCAGGCCTCCTTGGCTTAAAACCCTAGAATCTCGTACGATTGATGTATACTGTGTCTCCGAAACACGTATACAGGATCCCAGTGTGGTCATTCACTTAACCTCACCACGGCAAAACGGAGAACCGACGAGATACACCCTCCGTGTATCTGGCGACCCGACGGCCAGTTCTCGTGGACTGGCAGGCGTAGGCATAGCACTAAGCTTGAGCGCGGAACAAGCACTGTTAGAGTGGATCCCCGTTAACAGTCGTTTATGTGCTGTTTGGCTAAACGGCTCCGTAAGAATTCAGAAGGATAGGGACACATGTCGTTGCGTTTTTGTCGTTTCTGCCTACGCTACCACTGACTGCAGCTCAAATGAAGTGAAAGATGAATTTTACGGAAAGCTCTCTGAACTTCTTTAGATAGCTAAACGTTCAGACATAGTACTCTTAGGAGGTGACTTTAATGCTCAGATAGGTAGTTTAAGCCAAACAGAATGACATTTAGGTGTGTATTTCAGTATTCCGGCACAACGAACAGATAGTGGTGATCGTCTGCTGCAACTGTGCTCAGACAATCGTTTGTTTTTAGCAAACACAAATTTTAAGCATAAGGAGAGACATCGTCTAACATGGCGACCCCCTGCACCATACCAACGATGGACTCAAATAGATCATATTGCCATCAGTCATCGTTGGAGAGAGTCGGTAGAAGATTGTCGCTCGTTCTGGAATACCTGCGTGGACTCCGACCACGCCCTAATACGGGCACGCATCTGCTCGCGCCTCACTGGACGCAAAAAAGCCGCATTTAAAAGGCCCATTAGAACTAAACCGAATAACGAGAAAACCAAAAGTAAGTTCCAGGAACAACTGAAGTCACAGTTAGATAGTTCTGAAAACGAGGCTGACCCAGATGCTGCTTAGAAAGATATACAATCAGCTGTGGAACCAGCAGTGACATCTATTAGTGATTTAAACCACAGGGTTACAAAGAACCAATGGGTTTCTTCAAGGTCTGTTGCACTGATGGATTCTGGTAAGCTCATCTCACCAGGCTCTGAACACGATGAAGAGCGAAAACAAATCAGATCTAGGCTAACCGAAAGTCTAAGGAATGACCGTGAGCAGTGGTGGGCAACGAAAGCAAAAGAGATGGAAAAGGCGGCGGCTATAGGGAACACAAAACAGCTCTACAGGCTAATAAAAGAAACTGGAATTAATAAGTCGAATGTAAGTGAGACTATCTCGGTAAAAGACGACACTCTCGTCTGCTCCCAGTCCAGACGTTTAGAACGATGGGCGGAACATTTTAGAGAACAGTTCAGCTGGCCTTCAGCTACTCTACAACAACCTACCATCCCCAGACAGTGTGAATTGAACATTGAAGTAGGTCCCCCAACTCTAGCAGAAGTTCAAAAGGCTATAGTTAATCTGAAAAGAGGAAGGGCGGCTGGTCTGGATGGATTGGCTCGAGAGGTCTTTAAGGATGGTGGTCCAATTTTAGCGATTAGGTTGACTAATATTTTAGTTAAAATCTGGGAGTTGGACGTTATCCCATCTGACCGGTCACAATCACTTATCGTCCCAATATATAAGAGAGGGTTTAAATCATCCTGTGACAACCATAAAGGGATTAGTTTAACTAATATAGTATCTAAAACATTAGCCTCGATAATTATCGGTCGCCTAACTAATACTTGTGAACTGCAAACACGAAAGAATCAAGCTGGATTCAGACCTGGTCGTGGCTGCATCGATCACACATTCACTATTCGTCAGGTTCTAGAACATAGGCATACCTACCGGCGTCCGACAATGGTGGTCTTTCTTGACTTAAAAGCAGCATTTGACTCGGTAGACCGCGAAATTCTGTGGCAGTGTCTGTCATTGAAAGGCGTACCTCAGAAGTACATAGACCTTGTGAAGTCTCTTTACTCGAACATTACTAGTCGAGTCAGAGCTTATGGCGAACTGTCATCTGCTTTTTCAACCTCAAGTGGTGTCCGTCAAGGCTGTCCACTTTCTCCACATGTATTTAACTTCATCATAGATCTACTGATGAAAATAACGCTCTCATCGACTGAATTCTCGGGTATTGATCTCTTACCAGGAGGTCCACTTATGGACTTAGAATACTCAGATGATATAGTCCTATTTGGTGAAGATGCTGATAAAATACAGAGTCTTCTGGTAGCACTGAGCAACAATGCCAGAATGTTTGAAACGCGCTTCTCTCCCTCTAAATGTAAGTTGTTGCTTCAGCACTGGCCTGCGTCAACACCTGAACTATGGATAGGGAGTGAAGTAGTCGAACGCGTTGATAACTCCACTTATCTTGGAAGTCTAATCAGCCCAAATGGGTTGGTGTCTGACGAAATTTTAGCACGAACTCGGGAATCTCGTTTGGCTTCTGCCACCTTACGTCACCTATGGTGAAGGCGAGATATCCGTCATTCAATAAAAGGAAGAGTATACTGCGCGGCAGTTCGTTCTGTTTTAATTTACGACAGCGAAACATGGCCCTTAAGAGTAAAAGACACCCGTAAGCTACTAGTATTTGACCACAGATGCCTTAGAAATATTGCTGGCATCTGCTGGGATCACCGGGTAAGTAATAGTGAGGTTAGACGCAGGGTATTAGGGAATGATGGTAAATCAGTTGATGAGGTTATGAATCTTCATCGACTAAGATGGTTGGGCCACCTGTTACTTATGCCTGAACACTGATTACCACGACGTGCAATGCTAACCGGTGTTGGAGATGGCTGGAAGAAAGTTAGGGGCGGCCAAACCAAAACATGGTATCAGTGCTGGAAGTCACTAACCGCTGATCTGCGCCTTGTTGTTAGATGCAGACAACTTGGTTGTGGTCCGTGTGACTATCGCATCGAATGGTTGGTGACTGTAGGTAACATGGTTGAGGATCGATCACAGTGGCGTCGGTGTACACACTCTCTGTCTTCCCTTAAACCGAGAGATTAAAATCGCTTCATATCTTTCTTTCTACGTACTAAATCTTTCTTCCTGTACTATGCCCTTATATGCAATCTTTCTTTTATATATTACCACCACTGAATTAATTACTCCTATGAATTCGGTGTTCATTTTTTTGTACTAATGCGGTATGGCAACTTGGACCGATGCATATTTGTGCCTGGTCCTACGTTGCAACTGACTGAAATTGAACTGAAGGCAGAATACCTACTTGTATTTGTTTATTTGTTGCTCTTACAGTAATATCTTAATCTACCAATCGTTTAACTGATTTAGTGATTGCTGTCAGCGGAATTGATCGGTCCATAAAAATAATTGAACCTGATCCAAATATATACGAACGAAGTGATGTTGATGATGGTGATGACCATGGTGAATCAGCGTTTATGAAAGTAGTAAAACAGCACGAAGAAGAAGCAAGTCAGGTCTGTTGACATTCTTGTCTAACTTTATCAGTATGTTCTGCACAGATAGACAAACACAAAACGAAATTACTGTATGACGTTAATTATTATATTGTTATATGCTAGGTTGTGCTTTCTAATCACTCGTAACGAAAGTTGAAAATCTAACCGAATTTTAATTACTCAATATTATTAGTTACTAAAATATGCGGGTTCGAAAGTAGGCCGTATAGTTATTTTGTATGGCAGTGCAAAAAAGGAGCGAAAAGTGTGAGATGATTTCCCCACTCACAACCAAGAGAAGAGAAATAAACATAAAAAACTAAATGATTAGTTTGGAAAATTAGAGTCGTTCTTTCTTTTATAACAAAATGACAGACTTATAAACAAAGTCTATAACCTGGTTTGACGGAAAATCTACAAATTAACGTTGCATACATTCATAGAAAACTTTAAGTCTCTTACTGACTGTCAAAATAAAAGTAGATTTTTATTTTAGCTGACGAACATTTAACTCACGGAATCATTGTTCATTCGTTTACTAATTAATGTTATACAGTTATGTCAAGCAAATGAAATAAGAACAAAAAAAATGTTAAGTTCTGGGAATAATCACTTGGATAGTATCGCACGTCTACGAGCTGGTCGTGGTGAGTGCAATTTTTATTTACTTTACATCTATCAAAACTAAAGGCATTTATTATTTCATTATACACCATATTTACTTTTAAAATTGGCATCACAAACTGACTTTAGACAACCATCGAAAACCAGGAGCACAGGACAACTGTTCCTATTATGGGGCTTCGTTGTAGTGTATATCTACGATCCCACCAAGAATCAAACGCAGGACGTTCATATCTCCCGTCATCTCCTCAACCTTTAGACTATTCAACTAACATTTTGTGGTTTGCAGGTCTTACGTCAATCAATTCACGATATTCTACAACCATCTTTCTATGCTTTTTTGTAGTTAACTGATTTACACGCAACGTTGTTGAACTCCACTGATAAAGTCTTTTCACTAGGTGTCCGAGAAATACCTTTCGAAATTATTTACAAGGGAGCAAATAATTAAGATTAATATAAGGGTCGAAAAAAACTGTCCAGTACTTCATGTTTCTCAGTGTATTGTAACTGAGATCACTTCATTATGTATATTATAGAATTCAGCAATCTGTACAAACCTCCTCTGCTAAAGCGTTCGTAGAATTCTCTTGATTCAAATGTGAATATCGTGATATATCTCTCATCCTAAATTTGAGGTAAATATCGAACCAGTATAGTATAACAACTATTCGAAGAGCTGTCTTACTTCTCGAAACAGCTTCAAATATAACCCTGTTATCAACCAATTTCATAATGGCCTTCTTCGCTATATCTCTGCTTCAATCAACACTGTATAATCAGTCAAATAATTACTATCTGTCCTACTTTATCTCGGAGTATTGTAGTTCCTAATCTCGTAACCTCATTTTTGCACACTAATTTCAGTGTTGCTGGTTTAATTGCTTCATTGTATATAGAAAATAAATTTGAATGATATACTACAATTTGTCGAGATTTCTGTCTTCACAGTCATCTTCTTGCAGTTAAACAACAAAATGATTATCACTAAATCAGAACTAATTTAGTCGTATAATTAAATTTATTAATATAATCAACAACATTATTTTTCACTGACCGTGATTAGGATTTTTCAACATTAGAAAATCTAATAATGTTTTCGCCAGTTGAGTTTGTATTTCCAGTCTATAAATATTTGAATGCATTTTCTGTATAATACAGTGAATTCACAGTGAGAGATAAAAACTATTCAACCAGAATGATTACAGTGGACTATATAAAGAATGATCATCTTATTAGCAATAAGTGTTTATCACACTCTCATTCAATTTAGAAATACGATATATTAATACAATAACTAAAGCTTTGTAAAATTAATAATTTACCAAAATATCCTGAGTATTAATAAGTTTGTTGTTATCCAATATCCCGATCGAAGCTGCTACCTTGACGCGGTGATCGGGCTTGCCTATCGTGATGACCCAACCGAGCTATATTGGCTGGAACATATGTTCCTGCAGGTTCTACCATGCCAGGCAGGTCGATTGGCGAACGGTAAGACTAAAAGCAGCAACTCAAGGTCTGAGGGCGAAGTCGTACTGCTGACTGTAGAGAGGTGTGACAGCAGTAAGGTGTTTCCCTCGGACAACCAGCATGACAGCGATGCTGCCTTCCCACAAGGAGGGGTGGGGTTAGAAAAGGTCGACCCTAAAAATGCACACCTCACCTTACCTCACGGATTTCCGTCTCCGGCGGTAAGGCCCCTTGAAGAACGGAGCTAACACGTCAAAAACCTTCCACAAAAAGGCCGTGCGCGACCGGCCTCAAGCAGTTGTCCCTTGGGCTCTGCGGTCACGCTCCCAGGTCGTCAAGACCAACACTAATCCAATTTCCTTTTCAGGTTCCTCAAGAAATACCCTTCCACGGTGTGGGCAGCCGGGAAGTGACATCAGCCCTCATACCCGTAACAGCACAAGAGACCAAGGTGGTCACATTCAAATCCTTCCTACACCTCCTAATACTTCTCTTATCCTCCCGACTAACCCTCCTCACGTCTCTTTATCACCTCGCACCGCTAGGGCAAACGATTCGAGTACGTGGAACGCCATTCCTGGTCTCCTGAAACCACGCTCTAAACTACACGTAGGAGCTTTTAACGTACGAACACTTTGCCAAATAGGACAGCAGGCTTCCTTAGCTAAAACTTTAGAATCTCGCGCCATCGATGTGTGCTGCGTCTCCGAAACGCGCATACAGGATCCAAGTAGCGTCATTCATTTGACCTCACCATGCCAAAATAAAGAACCGACTCGATTTACGCTTCGTGTATCTGGAAGCCCTGATTCTGCTTCCCGTGGCCTCGCCGGCGTAGGTATAGCATTGAGTCCTAGGGCAGAACTAGCTCTCTTAGAGTGGATCCCAATAGACAGTCGTTTGTGCGCTGTCCGACTGAACGGAACAGTAAGAATCCGGAAAGATAGGGACACTCGTCGTTGCCTCTTCGTCGTCTCTGCCTATTCTCCCACTGACTGCAGCTCAGATGATGTAAAAGATGAGTTTTACAGAAAGCTTTCGGACCTTCTCCGAAAAGCTAGGCGCTCGGATGTAGTAATAGTGGCCGGTGACTTTAATGCTCAAGTAGGCAAACTAAGTGATAAGGAAAGACACCTAGGTGGATCTTATGGTGTCGTGGCTCAAAGAACAGATAATGGCGACCGTCTGTTGCAGCTATGCTCAGATAACCGCCTGTTCCTTGCAAATACTAACTTTAAGCATAAGGAAAAACATCTTTTAACATGGCGACCCCCTAATTCGTCCCAACGTTGGACCCAACTAGATCACATCGCTATCAGCCACCGATGGAGGGGCTCGATAGAAGACTGTCGCTCATTCTGGAGCACATGCCTAGATTCAGATCATGCTCTAGTGCGAGCGCGTATTTGCTTGCGTCTTACTGGACGTAGGAAAGACGCTGCAAGGAAACCTCTTAGGGCCCTACTTAATGATAGTCAAGCTAAGAGTATATTTCAGGAACAACTAGGAAAACAGTTAGGCAGCCATGTATGTGATGCCCACCCCGATGCAGCATGGAATGATATCCGAAAAGCTGTGGAAACAGCAGTGATATCTGCTAGTAAGGTAAACCAGAAGGTTAGGGAGCAACACTGGATCTCAGCAGCATCTATCTCACTGATAGATGCTCGGAAACTCATTCCACCTGGCTCTGAACATAATGAAGAGCGGAGTCAGCTTAAGCGCAAGCTGACAAGAAGTCTACGCAATGATCGCGAACAGTGGTGGGTAGCGAAAGCAAGAGAGATGGAAAAGGCAGCGGCAATAGGTAATAGCAGACAATTGTTCAGACTCGTTAAGGAAACCGGAATTAGGAACCCGACCGTTAGCGAAACAATCTCAGAGAAAGATGGACATATTATTCATTCTCAATCCAGGAGATTGGATCGATGGGCAGAACACTTTAGGGATCAGTTCAACTGGCCTTCAGCCACACTTCGGTTTCCCACGATCTCCAGTCAACCTGAATGGCAAGTTAATGTAGGTCCTCCGTCCCTTTACGAAGTTGAAAAAGCCATAGGAAATCTGAAACGAGGGAGAGCAGCAGGCCCTGACAGGTTTACTCCTGAGATTTTTAAGGATGGTGGTCCAGTATTAGCAATGAGATTAACCGAGGTCTTAGGTAGAATTTGGGAACTGGACGTAATCCCATCTGACTGGTCTCAATCACTGATTGTGCCAGTTTTTAAGAAAGGACAAAAGTCCTCTTGTGACAATCACAGAGGAATCAGTTTGACTAATATAGTGTCTAAAATATTAGCTTCAATAATACTTCGACGCCTAACCAAAGCTCGTGAAGAGCAGACTAGAGAAAACCAGGCTGGTTTTCGACCTGGACGTGGTTGTATAGATCAGATATTCACACTACGTCAGGTTCTAGAACACAGACACACATTCAGACGCCCCACAATGGTAGTATTTCTCGACCTTAAGGCGGCATTCGACTCGATTGATCGTGAGGTTCTATGGCAGTGTTTGTCACTGAAAGGAGTACCAAAGAAGTACATTAACCTTATAAAGGCTCTCTACTCGAACACAACTGGTCGAGTGAGAGCTTATGGCGAACTGTCATCAGAATTGATTACCTCAAGTGGTGTTCGTCAGGGCTGTCCACTCTCCCCATTCTTGTTCAACTTTGTCGTTGACGTACTTTTAGAGATAACACTCTCCTCATCTAAATTTACAGGGGTTGAACTTCTACCGGGAGGTTCACTTGTTGACTTAGAATATGCTGATGACATAGTTTTATTTGGTGAAGACACTGACAAAATGCAGAGTCTTCTGACCACTCTAAGCAACAATGCAAGCATGTTCGGGATGCGATTCTCTCCCTCGAAATGCAAAATGTTGCTTCAGGATTGGGTTACATCGACACCCGAACTAGTGATAGGGAGTGAAGTAGTTGAGTGTGTCGACCGCTTCACTTATCTTGGAAGTCTCATCAGCCCTTGTGGTTTAGTGTGTGACGAAATCTCAGCACGGATACAGAAGGCTCGACTAGCTTTTGCCAACTTGCGTCATTTATGGCGTAGGCGAGATATCCGTCTATCAACCAAAGGACGTGTTTACTGCGCAGCAGTTCGTTCCGTCCTACTTTATGGCAGTGAAACATGGCCGGTAAGAGTAGAGGATATCCGTAGGTTACTAGTATTTGATCATAGGTGTCTTCGAAACATTGCTCATATATCATGGGACCATCGAGTAAGTAACACAGTTGTTAGGAAACGGGTACTAGGTAAGGATGGCAAATCAATTGATGAAGTAGTGAAACTTCATCAGTTGAGATGGCTGGGACACGTGTTACGTATGCCCAACGACCGACTGCCTCGACGTGCTATGTTCAGTGGTATAGGAGTAGGTTGGAAGAAAGCTAGGGGCGGCCAAACCAAAACATGGCACAAGTCCATGAAGTCACTGACAAGTGAACTGAGTCATGTTGGTAGGTGTAGACTACCTGGTTGGGGACCGCGAGATGACAGCAACCGATGGTTAGAGACCCTGAATGACATGGCTCAAAATCGTTTGCAATGGCGCAGGTGCATCCACTCTCTGTGTTCTCCCAAATTCTAATCTTCTGAATTCTTCATGTCCCTTTTTTCCTCTTTCCAAATTTCTTTCACTGGATTATACTCTTTAAATAACATCTCCAAACCCTAATCTTCCCGATTACTGCTTATACTCTTATTACCTCTACCACTACGGGATTTGAATCGACAAGTGCATCTCTGTGCTAATGTGGTGTGGCAACTCGAACTGATGTACGTACGTACGAAGTTCTACGTTGTTACTGACTGACTGACTGTTATCCAATATTAAACCTACTACTCGAAGTGGATATGTAACAGCCTTATAAGTTGTACTTTCACTCTGGATATTGAATCATCTTGAATTCAGTCAGTCAGTCAGTAACAACGTAGAACTTCGTACTTACGTACATCAGTTCGAGTTGCCATACCACATTAGCACAGAGATGCAGTGGTCGATTCAAATCCCGTAGTAGTAGAGGTAATAAGAGTATAAGCAGTAATCGGGAAAATTAGTGTTTGGAGATGTTATTCAAAGAGTATAATACAGTGAAATAAATTTGGGAAGAGAAAAAAAGAGACAAGGAGGAATAAGGAGATCAAAATTTGGGAGAACACAAAGAGTGGGTGCACCTGCGCCATTGCAGACGATTTTGAGCCATGTCATTCAGGGTCTCTAACCATCGGTTGCTGTCATCTCGCGGTCCCCAACCAGGTAGTCTACACCTACCGACATGACTCAGTCCACTTGTCAGTGACTTCATGGACTTGTGCCATGTTTTGGTTTGGCCGCCCCTAGCTTTCTTCCAACCTACACCTATACCACTGAACATCGCACGTCGAGGCAGTCGGTCGTTGGGCATACGTAACACGTGCCCAAGCCATCTCAACTGATGAAGTTTCACTACTTCATCAATTGATTTGCCATCCTTACCTAGTACCCGTTTCCTAACAACTGCATTACTTACTGAACGGTCCCAGGATATACGAACAATATTTCGAAGACACCTATGATCAAATACTAGTAACCTACGAATATCCTCTACTCTTACCGGCCATGTTTCACTGCCATAAAGTAGGACGGAACGAACTGCTGCGCAGTAAACCCGTTCTTTGGTTGATAGACGGATATCTCGCCTACACCATAAATGACGCAAGTTGGTAAAAGCTAGTCGAGCCTTCATTATCCGTGCTGAGATTCCGTCACACACCAGACCACAAGGGCTGGTGAGACTTCCAAGATAAGTGAAGCGATCGACACGCTCAATTACTTCACTCCCTATCATTAGTTCGGGTGTCAATGCAACCCAATCCTGAAGCAACATTTTGCATTTCGAGGGAGCGAATCGCATCCCGAACATGCTTGCATTGTTGCTTAGAGTGGTCAGAAGACTCTGCATTTTGTCAGTGTCTTCACCAAATAAAACGATGTCATCAGCATATTCTAAGTCAACAAGTGAACCTCCCGGTAGAAGTTCAACCCCTGTATACTTAGATGAGGAGAGTGTTATCTCTAAAAGTACGTCAATGACAAAGTTGAACAAGAATGGGGAGAGTGGACAGCCCTGACGAACACCACTTGAGGTAATCAATTCTGATGACAGTTCGCCATAAGCTCTCACTCGACCAGTTGTGTTCGAGTAGAGAGCCTTTATAAGGTTAATGTACTTCTTTGGTACTCCTTTCAGTGACAAACACTGCCATAGGACCTCACGATCAATCGAGTCGAATGCCGCCTTAAGGTCGGGAAATACTACCATTGTGGGGCGTCTGAACGTATGTCTGTGTTCTAGAACCTGACGTAGTGTGAATATCTGATCTATACAACCACGTCCAGGTCGGAAACCAGCCTGGTCTTCTCTAGTCTGCTCTTCACGAGCTTTGGTTAGGCGTCAAAGTATTATTGAAGCTAATATTTTAGACACTATATTAGTCAAACTGATTCCTCTGTGATTGTCACAAGAGGACTTTTGTCCTTTCTTAAAAACTGGCACAATCAGTGATTGAGACCAGTCAGATGGGATTACGTCCAGTTCCCAAGTTCTACCTAAGACCTCGGTTAATCTCATTGCTAATACTGGACCACCATCCTTAAAAATCTCAGGAGTAAACCTGTCAGGGCCTGCTGCTTTCCTTCGCTTCAGATTTCCTATAGTTTTTTCAACTTCGTAAAGAGACGGAGGACCTACATTAACTTGCCATTCAAGTTGACTGGAGATCGTGGGAAACCGAAGTGTGGCTGAAGGCCAGTTAAACTGATCAATGAAGTGTTCTGCCCATCGATCCAATCTCCTGGATTGAGAATGAATAATATGTCCATCTTTCTCTGAGATTGTTTCGCTAACGGTCGTGTTCCTAATTCCGGTTTCCTTAACGAGTCTGAACAATTGTCTGCTATTACCTATTGCCGCTGCCTTTTCCATCTCTCTTGCTTTCGCTACCCACCACTGTTCGCGATCATTGCGTAGACTTCTTGTCAGCTTGCGCTTAAGCTGACTCCGCCCTTCATTATGTTCAGAGCCAGGTGGAATGTGTTTCCGAGCATCTATCAGTGAGATAGATGCTGCTGAGATCCAGTGTTGCTCCCTAACCTTCTGGTTTACCTTACTAGCAGATATCACTGCTGTTTCCACAGCTTTTCGGATATCATTCCATGCTGCATCGGGGTGGGCATCACATACATGGCTGCCTAACTGTTTTCCTAGTTGTTCCTGAAATATACTCTTAGCTTGACTATCATTAAGTAGGGCCCTAAGAGGTTTCCTTGCAGCGTCTTTCTAACGTGCAGTAAGACACAGACAGATACGCGCTCGTACTAGAGTATGATCTGAGTCTAAGCATGTGCTCCAGAATGAGCGACAGTCTTCTATCGGGCCCCTCCATCGGTGACTGATAACGATGTGATCTATTTGGGTCCATGTTAGAAGATGTTTTTCCTTATGCCTAAAGTTATTATTTGCAAGAAAGAGGCGGTTATCTGAGCATAGCTGCAACAGACGGTCGCCATTATCTGTTCTTTGAGCCACGATGCTATAAGATCCACCCAGGTGTCTTTCCCTATCGCTTAGTTTACCTTACTTACGCCTGTTACTCCCAATGGAGCCCAGGCCGCTTACCAGCATTCTCCAACCCACTCTGTCCTGGGCCTTCTTTTCTAGTTCCATCCAATTCTTGTTCATTTTTCTCATGTCTATTTCCATTTCTCGGCGTAATGTGTTCTTTGGTCTTCCTCTTTTCCTTTGGCCTTCAGGATTCCATGTGAGGGCTTGTCTTGTGACGCAGTTGGGTGCTTTCCTCAATGTGTGTCCTATCCACTTCCAGCGCTTCTTCCTGATTTCTTCCTCCGCTGGGATCTGGTTTGTTCTCTCCCACAGTACGTTGTTGCTAATAGTGTCCGGCCAACGGATCTGAAGTATTTTGCGTAGACAACTGTTAATAAACACCTGTATTTTCTGGATGATGGCTTTCGTAGTTCTCCAGGTTTCTGCCCCATACAGTAGAACTGTCTTGACATTTGTATTGAAAATCCTGACCTTGGTGTTGGTTGACAGTTGCTTTGAGTTCCAGATGTTCCTCAGTTGTAAATATGCTGCTCTTGCTTTGCCGATCCGCGCCTTCACATCTGCATCAGATCCACCCTGTTCATCAATGATGCTGCCCAAATATGTAAAGGTTTTTACATCTTCCAAATCTTCTCCGTCAATTGTGATTGGATTGGTGCATTCTGTGTTGTATCGGAGAATCCTGCTTTTCCCTTTGTGTATATTGAGACCTACTGCTGCTGAGGCTGCTGCCACACTGTCGTCTTCTCCTGCATCTGTTGTTGCGTTTGGGATAGAAGGGCCAGATCATCTGCGAAGTCTAGATCGTCCAACTGCATCCTAGATGTCCATTGTATCCCGTGCTTCCCTTCAGACGTTGACGTCTTCATGATCCAGTCGATCACCAGGAGAAAGAGAAAGGGTGAGAGTAAGCAACCTTGCCTAACACCGGTCTTCACTTCGAACGACTTTGTCAACTGTCCTCCATGCACGATTTTGCAGTTTAATCCATCATAGGAATTCTGTATGATATTGACTATCTTCTGAGGCACGCCGTAGTGTCGAAGAAGTTTCCATAGTGTTGTTCTGTCCACGCTATCAAATGCCTTTTCGTAGTCAATGAAGTTGATGTAGAGTGATGAATTCCATTCAATTGATTGTTCCACAATGATCCGTAGAGTTGCGATTTGGTCTGTACACGATCTATCCTTACGGAATCCTGCCTGTTGGTCACGAAGTTGGGCGTCTACGCAGTCCTTCATCCTGTTTAACAATACCCTGTTGAAGACTTTTCCCGGTATTGAGAGAAGAGTGATGCCCCTGTAGTTATCACACTTGCTGAGATCGCCTTTCTTCGGTATTTTGATCAGAAGTCCTTCTTTCCAGTCTGTTGGTACTTGTTCCTCATCCCAAATCTTATTGAAGAGAATGTGGAGTATCCTTGCAGTTGCCGCTACGTCTGCTTTTAGTGCCTCTGCTGGATGTTGTCCGGTCCTGCTGCTTTGCCACTCTTGATTTGTCTGATGGCCATGCTGATTTCTTCAATTGTTGGTGGGCCAACATTGATTGGGAGGTCCGTGGGTGCTGCTTCGATGTTGGGTGGGTTCAGTGGAGCTGGTCGATTCAAGAGTTCTTTGAAGTGTTCTACCCACCTGTTTTGTTGCTCTTCAATGTTGGTGATTACCTCGCCTTCCTTGCTTTTCACTGGTCGTTCTGGTTTGCGGCGATTTCCAGAGAGTTTCTTTGTCGTGTCATACAGTTGTCTCATGTTTCCTTCTCTTGCAGCCTTTTCCGCCGTCGTTGCTAAATCTTCCACATATTTACGTTTGTCGGTTCTGATGCTCCTCTTCACTTGTTTGTTTACTTCTGTGTATTCAGCTTGTGCCTTGGCTTTTTCTGCTCTTGTTCGACTGGTATTGATTGCTGCCTTCTTGTTCCTCCTTTCTTGAATCTTATCCAGTGTATCAACAGTGATCCATTCCTTGTGATGGTGCTTCTTGTGACCCAGGACCTCATGACATGTTGAAGTGATTGCCTCTTTGATCCCCTTCCAGTTGCTCTCCACAGTAGTTCCTTCTCCATTGAGTAGATCATGAAAGGCCTGGAACTTGTTGCTGAGGACTATCTTGAATTTGTTGAGTTTGTTAGTATCCTGAAGAAAGGCCGTATTGAACTTTTGTGATATTGTCCGCCCCGTTGTCCAGTGCTTCTTGAGTTTCAATTTCATCTTGGCGACCAGCAAGTGATGATCTGATGCTATATCAGCTCCTCTCTTGGTTCTCACGTCCTCTATAGTCCTCCTGAACGTTTTGTTGATGCAAATATGGTCGATTTGGTTTTGTGTAGTATGATCCGGTGAAGTCCATGTGGTTTTGTGTATGCGTTTATGTGGGAATATGGTGCCGCCTATGACCAGCTTATTGAAGGCACATAGATTTGCAAATCTCTCACCATTTTCGTTTCTTTCTCCCAGTCCGTGTCGTCCCATGATGTCTTCATATCCAGTGTTGTCCGTTCCAACCTTGGCGTTGAAATCTCCCATCAGAATAGTCAGGTCCTTTGTTGGGCACTTCTCGACGATTGACTGCAGCCTATTGTAGAATTGATCTTTAGCGTCTTCATTGTAGTCGTTGGTAGGCGCATAGCATTGGATGATGTTCATTGAAATACCCTCTTTCTTTGTTTTGAACGAGGCTTTGATGATCCTTGGTCCATGAGATTCCCATCCTATAAGCGCATTTTGCGCTTGTTTGGACAGCATCAATGCAACTCCTTGTGTATGTGGTGCATTTTCATCTTCATGGCCGGAGTATAACAGGAGCTCTCCTGTAGTTAGTCGTTGTTGTCCAACTTGTGTCCAATGTGTTTCACTGATCCCAAGTACCTCTAGGTTGTATCTTCTCATTTCTGCAGCAATTTGGAAGGCTCTCCCGGTGTCCCACATTGTACGAACATTCCATGTACCTAAATAAATGGTCGCTCTGGTTGTCAGAAGGGGCATCGGCCTCGTAACTTCCGAAGGAATTCGGCTTTCATCATGAGGCGTCATAATTCTTCTAAATGAAGACCTTCTGACTCCCAGGGCAGAGTTTAAAAGGTTTGAATAATTTTTTCTGGTTAGCGTTTTTTTAGCGAGTTAGTTTTCTACGGGATGGGGACGCTAACCCCATGCCCAACCCTCCTCCTTTATCCGGGCTTGGGACCGGCAGTAGCCCTCGGAGGGACTCCAGGCGGAGTTAGTTTACCTACTTGAGCATTAAAATCACCGGCCATTATTACTACATCCGAACGCCCAGCTTTTCGGAGGAGGTCGGAGAGCTTTCTGTAAAACTTATCTTTTACATCATCTGCGCTGCAGTCAGTGGGAGAATAGGCAGAGACGACGAGCGTCCCTATCTTTTCGGATCCTTACTGTTCCGTTCAGTCGGACAGCGCACAAACGACTGTCTACTGGGATCCACTCTAAGAGAGCTAGTTCTGCCCTAAGACTCAATGCTATACCTACACCGGCGAGGCCGCGGGAAGCAGAATCTGGGCTTCCAGATACACGAAGTGTGAATCGAATCGGTTCTTTATTTTGGCATGGTGAGGTCAAATAAACGACGCTACTTGAATCCTGTATGCGCGTTTCGGAGGCGCAGCACACATGGATGGCGCGGGATTCTAAAGTCCTAGCTAAGGAAGCCTGTTGTCCTACTTGGCTCAGTGTTCGTACGTTAAAAGCTCCTACGTGTAGTTTAGAGCGTGGTTTCAGGAGACCAGGAATAGCGTTCCGCGTACTCGAATCGTTTGCCCTAGCGGTGCGGGATGATAAAGAGATGTTAGAAGGGTTAGTCATAGAGATAAGAGAGGTATTAGGAGATGTAGGATGGATTTGAATGTGACCAACTTGTTCTCGTGTGTTGTTACGGGTATGAGGGCTGATATCACTTCCCGGCTGCCCACACCGTGGAAGGGTATTTCTTGGGGAACCTGAAAAGGAAATTGGATTAGTGTTGGTCCTAACGACCTGGTAGCGTGACCGCAGTGCCCAAGGGACAACTGCTTGAGGCCGGTCGCGCACGGCTTTTTCGTGGAAGGTTTTTAACATGTTAGCTCCGTTCTTCAAGGGGCCTTACCGCCGGAGACGGAAATCCGTGAGGTAAGGTGAGGTGTGCATTTTTAGGGCCGACCTTTTCTAACCCCACCCCTCCTCGTGGGAAGGCAGCATCGCTGTCATGCTGATTGTCCGAGGGAAACACCTTACTGCTGTCACACCCCTCTACAGTCAGCAGTACGACTTCGCCCTCAGACCTTGAGTTGCTGCTTTTAGTCTTACGGTTCACCAATCGACCTGCCTGGCATGGTAGAACCTACAGGAACATATGTTCCAGCCAATATAGCTCGGTTGGGTCATCACGATAGGCAAGCCAGAATACCGCGTCAAGGTAGCAGCTTCGGTCGGGTCATCTTGAATTATATATATATATATATATATATATATATATATATATATATATATATATATATATATATATATATATATATATGGATGCTCTAATAAGATGTACTATCATCCCAATATTTCTCACTACTTTACGATGATACTTTATGCTTCGTGGGTTTCAGCGTACTTGAATAACCTTTATGTTGTCATTGTTTGTTTCCACGAAGTCAAGTATCACTTTTATTAAACCTATATAACCTTGGGAGATGTAAACTAATATGTATTTCTGTTAATTAATATCACATTAATGAAATTATGTTCTTACATTTGTACAGTTGCACGAATGATTTTACTACGGCTCGTTGAAGGAACAAACTCCACAGATTCAAGAGATACGGATACAAATACCTGAAGCTCGTCTGGCTGTGACTTTTCATGATTCTTGATCTCTGTGCTTTCAACTGACTTTTATTATTTGTCATTTATTCTGATTCAAATTCATGTTTTTGCGAATCGTCTGTGACATGCTTTTACCCTTTCGTTAAATTTCCCTTACCACAAAATTTGTTATTTAGTATTTCGTCAAATAGTCATTTATCCCTATAAGAACGACCGTATAGTACAACGAAATTATCGCTGTTTTCAATTCCCAAGTCATAAGTACGAAACTAGCTAGCTACCTAGTTATGAGATATCTGCTGTAACTTGTGTGTGTGTGGGGGGGGGTTTCGAGGTAATGATGTGAACGGATGACCACTAATAACACACTAGGCAGTACGACCGTCATGCATCACTACAGACGTCTTTATTCATCCTGCATTATTTTCTTTGCTTTATAAGCGAATTAGAATGACGGGTTCATAGAGCCTAGTAGCTTCGTCAAGAACCTGTTGGCTTCTTTAATTGTCCTTGGTGTATTTCTAAGGTGCTCACTTAGAACTTATTCTTCGAAACCATCGCATAAGGAGCCGTTTGGGTATCTGCTCTCCAAACAGATAAAAAGACCGAGCAGATAGTTTTGAAAGCTTTCGAGGTATAAGGGATGTAGCCGTCACATCTGTTGAATTGTCGGATGAAGAAACCTTGGGACACGTTTAAAGAGGAATGAAATGAAGTTAATCAGTCGTTAAGGTTATCTGATCTTCGGGTTGTTGCTTTTCTTGTCTTAAGAAAACTAGACAATTGTGACATTTCCTGGTCACGGTATTGTTGCAAGCTAGGTTTTGGTCACGTGTTTTTGATTCAACAGGACTGTCGATCATACAGTGGATCTACAGTTTTGCTAAGAACAGTCCATAAACATTGTGTAGTGAAGAAAGTCAC
This sequence comes from Schistosoma mattheei, assembly GCA_944470405.2. Lineage (NCBI taxonomy): Eukaryota > Metazoa > Platyhelminthes > Trematoda > Strigeidida > Schistosomatidae > Schistosoma > Schistosoma mattheei. The sequence continues at coordinate 68,039,354 of OX103943.1, read as the reverse complement.
TATTCCATTTGTGTGGATGGCGTTATTATCAGTATGAAGTTCTGGAAACCAGTCACAAAATCTACTAAAGAGGCTGTCGGACATGTCCGGATAATACAAATAACTAAGTTTGTCGATGATACCTCGTTAACAAGCCTTAGCAGCGTTCGCATACTTTACAGAAATAGACCACCAACCACAAGCAAATATGTCTCTCTGTCGACGTAAATACAGGCAATTGATATTAGCAAAGATTGGGAATATATAATGAAGATTGGGTATAAGAGTATAGTACAGGAAGAAAGACTAAGTACGTAGAAAGATATGAAGCGATTTTAATCTCTTGGTTTAAGGGACATTTCGTCAGACACCAACCCATTTGGGCTGATCAGACTTCCAAGATAAGTGGAGTCGTCAACGCGTTCGACTACTTCACTCCCTATCCATAGTTCAGGTGTTGACGCAGGCCAGTGCTGAAGCAACAACTTACATTTAGAGGGAGAGAAGCGCGTTTCAAACATTCTGGCATTGTTGCTCAGTGCTACCAGAAGACTCTGTATTTTATCAGCATCTTCACCAAATAGGACTATATCATCTGAGTATTCTAAGTCCATAAGTGGACCTCCTGGTAAGAGATCAATACCCGAGAATTCAGTCGATGAGAGCGTTATTTTCATCAGTAGATCTATGATGAAGTTAAATACATGTGGAGAAAGTGGACAGCCTTGACGGACACCACTTGAGGTTGAAAAAGCAGATGACAGTTCGCCATAAGCTCTGACTCGACTAGTAATGTTCGAGTAAAGAGACTTCACAAGGTCTATGTACTTCTGAGGTACGCCTTTCAATGACAGACACTGCCACAGAATTTCGCGGTCTACCGAGTCAAATGCTGCTTTTAAGTCAAGAAAGACCACCATTGTCGGACGCCGGTAGGTATGCCTATGTTCTAGAACCTGACGAATAGTGAATGTGTGATCGATGCAGCCACGACCAGGTCTGAATCCAGCTTGATTCTTTCGTGTTTGCAGTTCACAAGTATTAGTTAGGCGACCGATAATTATCGAGGCTAATGTTTTAGATACTATATTAGTTAAACTAATCCCTTTATGGTTGTCACAGGATGATTTAAACCCTCTCTTATATATTGGGACGATAAGTGATTGTGACCGGTCAGATGGGATAACGTCCAACTCCCAGATTTTAACTAAAATATTAGTCAACCTAATCGCTAAAATTGGACCACCATCCTTAAAGACCTCTCGAGCCAATCCATCCAGACCAGCCGCCCTTCCTCTTTTCAGATTAACTATAGCCTTTTGAACTTCTGCTAGAGTTGGGGGACCTACTTCAATGTTCAATTCACACTGTCTGGGGATGGTAGGTTGTTGTAGAGTAGCTGAAGGCCAGCTGAACTGTTCTCTAAAATGTTCCGCCCATCGTTCTAAACGTCTGGACTGGGAGCAGACGAGAGTGTCGTCTTTTACCGAGATAGTCTCACTTACATTCGACTTATTAATTCCAGTTTCTTTTATTAGCCTGTAGAGCTGTTTTGTGTTCCCTATAGCCGCCGCCTTTTCCATCTCTTTTGCTTTCGTTGCCCACCACTGCTCACGGTCATTCCTTAGACTTTCGGTTAGCCTAGATCTGATTTGTTTTCGCTCTTCATCGTGTTCAGAGCCTGGTGAGATGAGCTTACCAGAATCCATCAGTGCAACAGACCTTGAAGAAACCCATTGGTTCTTTGTAACCCTGTGGTTTAAATCACTAATAGATGTCACTGCTGGTTCCACAGCTGATTGTATATCTTTCTAAGCAGCATCTGGGTCAGCCTCGTTTTCAGAACTATCTAACTGTGACTTCAGTTGTTCCTGGAACTTACTTTTGGTTTTCTCGTTATTCGGTTTAGTTCTAATGGGCCTTTTAAATGCGGCTTTTTTGCGTCCAGTGAGGCGCGAGCAGATGCGTGCCCGTATTAGGGCGTGGTCGGAGTCCACGCAGGTATTCCAGAACGAGCGACAATCTTCTACCGACTCTCTCCAACGATGACTGATGGCAATATGATCTATTTGAGTCCATCGTTGGTATGGTGCAGGGGGTCGCCATGTTAGACGATGTCTCTCCTTATGCTTAAAATTTGTGTTTGCTAAAAACAAACGATTGTCTGAGCACAGTTGCAGCAGACGATCACCACTATCTGTTCGTTGTGCCGGAATACTGAAATACACACCTAAATGTCATTCTGTTTGGCTTAAACTACCTATCTGAGCATTAAAGTCACCTCCTAAGAGTACTATGTCTGAACGTTTAGCTATCTAAAGAAGTTCAGAGAGCTTTCCGTAAAATTCATCTTTCACTTCATTTGAGCTGCAGTCAGTGGTAGCGTAGGCAGAAACGACAAAAACGCAACGACATGTGTCCCTATCCTTCTGAATTCTTACGGAGCCGTTTAGCCAAACAGCACATAAACGACTGTTAACGGGGATCCACTCTAACAGTGCTTGTTCCGCGCTCAAGCTTAGTGCTATGCCTACGCCTGCCAGTCCACGAGAACTGGCCGTCGGGTCGCCAGATACACGGAGGGTGTATCTCGTCGGTTCTCCGTTTTGCCGTGGTGAGGTTAAGTGAATGACCACACTGGGATCCTGTATACGTGTTTCGGAGACACAGTATACATCAATCGTACGAGATTCTAGGGTTTTAAGCCAAGGAGGCCTGCTGACCGATTTGGCATAGTGTGTGTTCGTTGAAGGCTTCAATGTGTAGTTTGGAGCGAGGTTTCAGTAGACCTGGGACAGTGTTTTTCGCACTAGAATCGTTGGCTATGGTGACACTTGAGGGGGAAGCCGAAAGAGGAAGTTTAGAGTTGAAAGTCGATGTAGGAGGAATAATAGGAATTGAAGAGAGAGGTTGATTAGGAACACAGTGGTCTTGGGTGCTGTTAGAGGTATGAGGGCGGTTACCACTTCTCGGTTGCCCACACCGTGGAAGGGTCCTTCTGGAAGTGCCTGAAAAGTAAATTGCATTAGAGGTGATCATAGTGACCTGAGAGCGCGACAGAATTACAACATACCAGGGTACCGTTACACTATTGAGGATAAACCTCTTCCCTGCTTTCAAGAGCATCAAGTCTTAGGAGTAGTAATAAGTCATGATTTAAAAACCACTACGCATTGCAAAGCAGCCGCTTTCAAAGTTTTTCGTGCGTTATAGTCACTTCGCCGAGTGTTGAAATCTTTTTACGAGGAAACGTTTCGAATTTCATATCCCATATATTTTAGAGTACATTTGGAGTACTGTATCCAAGCAGCTAGCCCGTGTCTGGTAAAAATACTAACTCACTTGAGCGTGTCCAGCGTGTGGGAACGAAATTAGTGAAGTGTCTTTCTGGACTCCCCAACGATGAGCGTTTAAAACGCCTAAATCCTTTCCCCTTGTCGTATCGTAGGACACGAGGTGACCTTATACTGGCATTTCGTATCTTTAATTATGATTTGGGTGTTAATATGTCTTATCTTTTTGCTCCCTCCAGCACTAATAATCTCCGAGGTCATAGCAAGAAGGTTCATAAACCACGATCTAATAAACTTAAAGTGGGGTCCCGTTTTTCTCATCGAGCAGTCAATCATTGAAACGCCTTACCCGAACAAGTGGTATCAGCCCCATCAGTGAATACCTTCAAGGAAAAGCTGGACCTTCACTGGAAAGCAATGTGTCAGGATTAATACAGGTTCACCAACCTACTATCCTTATTACTTAAGACTGAAGACTGAAGACTGTCTGTTATTCTATAAGCCTGATATCGATTATAGACGTGGCAATGTTCCGTCTAAGTTCGGAGCAGTCTTATCTTCAGAATACGGTTATGAAAGGTCAATTAAAAGTTTCCACACAGCGACCATCGGTCGATGGTAGTTTATCATGAAATATTGGATGCTGTACACGTTGTTTGAAAATGCTACTTCTTGGGTCTTTTGGTAAATAAAACGAATTGTGTTGTATGTTATCGTGAACAGAATGCATCAACAAATTTTACTCATCACCAAAGTTTGTAGCTGACTACAAAGTAGATCGTATCTTGTGTATCTAATTACCATAGGTAATGTTATCAAAATGTCTGTTGATGAGAAGTTCTAAAATTAATTCAATTAACTGTGAATATATTATGCTAAAATATATTCAAAAAACGTGATCTTCTTTTAGAATTTTTGATTCGCTTTTTTCTCCACTCTAAATCAGTGTTATAATTGTGGTTATTTTGTAAGCTGTTTATAAGTGAAATCTCATAAATTATGCAGATATATATTTTTAAATCATTATCTCAGGTTATCTTTTCTTAACAAACGAGTATTTATCGGCTATCATTCATGGTAACTTGCTGTCAAAGACAGATAATTTCATTCTTGTTGCCCCAATGGTGTCGTTCAATGGAACGGAGCTTCCCTATGTTTCACATAGGATATGACGTTTAAACATATATACATTATTAGTAATATTTAAGGTGGTAAATTCACTACGTTTAAGGTCTTATGGGAAGAATTCTTCATATTCCATCTCTTTAACTATATTTCTGCATTGATGCCTTCTGACCATGTTTACTTGTAGTTCCATATCCAATTTTATTTGTTGAAACAGAAGGCCGACAACCTGTGTTAATTCTCTTCTGGTGCATTTATTAGTAGCCTGATCTTGTTTTGAACAAGAAAGTCAAGAGCGTAGACATAAGTTTTTTTCCGTTATCAAGTTTCAAGATATGATTAGGCTAAGAGTGCTTTTATTAGCTCTTTAATTCTGAACTCATATGTTATATCCTCTGAATTGAACTGAACAAGATGGAAGATAAACGGATGATATATCAGACGCAAAGTTGTCTGTCATCGTTCCTGGCATCGTATCTAAGTCAACTCGCATTTGGCTATAAGACAAAGTAAAACGGTTTAAATATTTTAGACTCGCATTGTTTTGGGAGGTCCTTATATTCCGGATGTGAATGAGCAATTTTACTTTTTACTTTACATAAAAGGTATAAATGAAGTATCAAACAGTGGCTTTTGGTCTAAACAAGGTTTCTAGTTTGATATCACTTGAACCATATACACAAGGTTGAAAATGTTTGTATTTAACTAGGTCCATTTCCGTCTTAAAATTCGCAAGTTTATAGTTTTTAATAGCAGCTGAATACCAAATAGGTTTAATTATATGTTTAAGACTCTCTAAAATTCATGGATTATTGTGATATGCGCTCACAAATCCTGATAACTCGTCTTTGTTATAGTTATTTGCTTCAACCTATCCACCCTGAAGATTGACATACTAAATTACTTTGTCAGAAATCAATCAGAATTTAGACTACCTTATCAGTAATTTCATATTTAACTAGGAGGCACATACACGTGTATTTTTTGTCACTTTCCTCAAGATTTCGACTTGATCACTGCTAAGAAGCATTACAAACGTAACCGTACGTAAGATTTTACTTGCACAGAGCATGTATAGTAAGAGGCCTGGGACCTAGCCATGTGTTACTCCACTGAGTACTTGTTCCCTTGGGGATCATTTAGTGCCTCTTATTTTTTTTCACTGTATCTCTCCAAAAATGTCTTTGGTTTATGTTGGTAGAGGACCAAATACTCCTAAAATTCTCAGCACATAAGTAAAAACCGTCACACACTAACCAGCAGTTACTTCCGCTTGGTCTTGTTCCTCCCTTGCCGCCTGACATTTACTCACATCTGTAACCGAGTTACCGTCCCAAAGAATTTATTGTACTGTTATCGACATACAACATTGGTCTCTTTCATTGTTTGTTTGCAGTTCCAACAAATTCATTTTTGTATTTTATCTGAGCAAGATGAGTTGTGTTGATACATTACTACGACTGACGGAGATGTCATATAGTTTTTTACTTCAAACACAGAAGTGGTAGTGTTGTTTCGTCTTTGGAAATGTCCAAGACTGTCTTTATATTTGTCTTCTATATATTAGGACGGATCAACTAGTCTGTCTGGTAAAGCCCTACAGTAATGACTCTGGCTATGATGACTGCGTAATCAGTTGTCCTTGTAAACGAAAGGCCCTTAATTTGGCTAACATGATCGCCATAAGTGAAGACTGAGTTCGGTACAGAAGATTGTCCATACCTAGAGGGATATACAAAAAGCTGAACCAAAGCTTGATATTTGTTCGACAGATCTATTTAGAACAGACCAATATTTTTCAAAGTCTGTAGCTTACGGTCGAATATATATCTTTTGTGTTGGGGTTCACCGGATAAAATAAAACCAGAAATAACTAGTTGCTAGGTATCTTGCAATTAGCACCACGAAAAAAATAATTAAGAAACAAAAAAATGGTTGGGGGCAACGGTGTGTTTGAATATGAGTAAAGGTAACGTAAAGTGTTATATTTAAGTTGGTTGTCCAAGGAAAGATGGCAATCTGACGTCGGTTTGTTCTTTGATATAGCCCCAGTGCCTGACTTGAGGCCTTAAATCGGTAACTTTTAACCAAAATAACAAGATCACTACTGTAAAATGCATATGTGATCATTCATTCCATGAATTTATATACATACACATAATAAACAGTTTTATAATCCTGCATTGCTTTGGTTCCAGCTTCTCTGAACAAACAGGTTAACTAAAACCTTTTTGACACTTAGTTTTAGGTGATACCAAAACAGAATAATATGACTCAAGAAAATGAAAAAATGAATCCTTGTGATATAGGTAAATCATTAAAATGTTACTAAAGAAGATAATATATTTCAAGATGAAGTAGAAGTCAGTTCGGATACATCCGAAAAGGAGGCCAAAGAATCCAAAACACACGGATCATTAGAGAACTTTGTGCCACAGATATACCGTGCTAAATTCTTCGGAAATACTTCCGTCTCTGAGCCTCGTGGTGACTTTATTTGCGAAAGCTCACTTGGATTACTTAAAACTCAGTTGCTTACATCAAAATTACACAAGAAAAGAATTAGGATACGTGTAGACACCAGTGGAATTAGTGTTATTGGTTCACGAAATTCGGTAAGTTGGATTGAATTTTATAATACATGCAGTGACAGTTTTGTGTCATGTTGTCTACATAAATGTGAAAAGCAGTCTGAATCCTGAGGCAACGACGGTTAAATAATACTTCTAGAGAGTTTACTTGGCAAAAAATTGCCAGTTCCAATGAAAACTCATTAAAAAACAATATGATTTGGAAACCTGGTGATATTAACTTTAAGAGCCGCTTTCTAAAAATGAGATTGTGTGTAAAAAAATAAAATGTGGGAATTAGCAGATGTTTTTGAGGTCCAGTTGCAATTTTCAATGATCTTTTGAAAATATATATTTAGTGCGATATGTCTCTTTGAATGGATGCCTTAATTTGTATAAATGTATATCAGTATCCAGATACGTATCAAAACGTTTTGTATTGTAACGATAGTAAGAGTGAATGATAGAGTCTACATTGAGTGATTTAATCACTTTTCCGATGTGAAGAACCAAATTTCAGTACTCTTACGTTATTCTCTTACGTAATCACTCAGAATATTTCTTGAAACCTCAACATAATCTGTACGAATGTTTCAAAAAATTGTGCATGCAAGTAATACCTTAATGAGTTTAATAATGCAAGACTGTAATCAACAACACTTATTATTTAGATGGAGATATGAAGTTTGGACAATAAATTATTTAGTGCTTTATTATTCAAGATTAAAAGCCACATATTTAACCCATTCGTAAGTTTGGTCACAGGATAACTGCTTTAATATTTCTGCAATCAAACTATAAGTAACTGATATTGACATATCAAAACGTACTTCAGGTCAACATCTACTCGAATAATAACAAAATAACTTCTGTCGACTACTGTATATCATCAGGATTCCTTGAGTTAAAATGGTGGCAAGGACTTGCACTACCAGCGCTTGCACCGTTGATTTCATTAATTTTTACGATTAACTGGTTTGTGATCAGTTGGTAAATAAAGTTTGATTTTCCTTCAAAGTATTCAGTTAAGGTAATCTGAAGCACAACTAACAAATTAGACCTTAAACTGTCATTTTATACATAATGTTCAGTACTAATGATTGTCAACGGAAGAAAATCCCAGGAATTCAACTACTTTATATCCTTAATTACTTGGTTTGGCTTCCTGAAGATTAAGAGACAGAAGACCTGAATAGTAGTAATCTTAACAATAACTTTTTATACATGAGACGATTAATTTATGATAACTGTTGGAACTATTTAAAACTAACAATTATAATTCAATAACGATCAAGTTATTAAATGCAGTTTTGAGCCAAGTAAGCAGTCAATGCTTTTTTTTAGATTTTATACGCCAGACACTTATAAATTCACCAGACAATAATAACTGTAAAAATGTTAAATCACTTAATTTAGTATGTTAGTAAATCAGTTAAACCTACGACACTTTAAACGAATACAAAAAGCTAGGATAAATAATATACAACCACTAATGATACATTTACTACACGATTTACAATAATGAAATCTTTTAATTTTATGGTCATCTTCGATCGACTGATACAGTTTTACTAATGAACGTTTAAAGTTAGATACATGATTGATTTCATTGATGTTCATTATTAAATATAAACAATCACAATTAAACTGGCTTTCATTTTAAAATATACTTATATACATATGAATGCTTGTTCACATTACCATATTAAATTTACAAATAAACAACTAAAATATCTTGAATGTATATAACATAAATATTTTGAATTGAATTTTAACTAAACAAAACAACATTTTTTTCTTGTCCTGTTGTGTTTCTCTTTGTTGTTTGTTTTTATTTTCATTTCAACATTATTTCAGACATTACATCATGTGCATAAATTTGAAAATATTACATTTATTTGGACTGACCCCTGTGATTTACAATCATGTGGAATTATAGTTAAACAACCATTAATTGGGGATAATGTTCATCAATTTTATGGTTATAAACTTTATCAAAATGTAAGTTTAAATGACTCATTTATCGCGTTTTGCTGTAATAATTTATTTGCAAAATGAATGAAGACGAATATTGTTACTATCCACTTAATTCTATTTAATTCACATTGATTAAAATTATGGTTATTTAGTTTTATGATACAAGTTATTCAATAAAATATCCCTTAAATTTATTTAAATCTATTACAGGGAAGTTGTAGAAAACAGAGGAAATATTTTCAGATATATCAGAATATGCAATCTTTAACTGAGAAACAAGGAAATGAAATTTGCGATATTTTAAACTATATAATAGTAATTTACTGTAGAAAAACAAGAAATCTCATAGAAAGCTTGTAATTTAAACTTATATAAACTGTGAAACAAATGATTCGATCCTTGTTTTTAATCACTTTTCATTGTTTCGGATCTCATATAATCCATTGGAATTGTCTGATAAATAGTTATTGTTCGTTAATAAACCAAATTCTTGATATTAATTGTAATTTATTAGGTTGAACGTGTGTGAAAACCAAGATGTTTTAAAATAAATTAGTACATTTAAGCCTATACGGTCATTGCTGTAAGATGTTTTTTTCTCTGTGATAGTGATGACTTAATGTTTATAGAGTCACACATCTTCTTTTACATCACTTGTTTCTCAAAGGTGAGTTGTGTCTCACAACAGTGTAAACATTTAGCAATTTATGAAAATAAAACATTTGATTGTCTTTACTATTTAATTTAGGATAATCTGATCTTGTTAATAGTTTCCAGGATTCACGAAATGCAGAATTTTGTTTTAATTTATAAATTAAAACCTCCATTTAGTCAAATCCTTCTTCATTCAGTATAGAAATTACAAAAAGAGAGACACCCTAGATTAAAATTTACTCAATATAATCAAAACGGAATGCATCTATAATTTGTTTGAGTAAGCATCAGTTAAAATAATTACTCATTCCTCTGCATCTGGAAATTCATAACATGTACTGACAGAAACCCTAGAATAGAACTCATACAAAGCAGAAACATATTTTCATGCTTATATCGGAATGTAGATACTGTGTAACAATGAGTAAAATTTCGCAAAATTTTAGAAAAGTTCTTAGTACTTTTGATTGATTTACATTGTTTCTTTCATTATCTTTGGCGATAACTATTTCTCAACCATGCTATTTCTTTATTTAACTTTCAGTGGTTATCATTCATTCACATTTACAGTGTATGCTAATAGTATTAGTAATAAAGATGAACCTAATTGTAGCTCTAACTTTCTATACAACTGACAATATTGAGCCCTTGTTCTGTTAGAATGCTTATTATGAAAAATGATTAAAATTGAATATTATTATTTCTCCACTGAAAAATAAAATATTCCAAATAAGTTTTTTATTAATTTAGAGTGAAGTATCTGTAGTGAGTGGATTAGTTGATAATGTCATAAGTACCTCAAACTTTTACATCAATTTTATAAGTAAAAGCAACACATCAATTTCAATATTGAGTGTATCTGTGTAAAGTTACTATGATAATAAAATGTAAGTGATAATGTATGTTTAAAATTCCACCAACAAATGCATTATTATTTTTATTTAATTTTCTTTGTCTTTTATTTATCCTCCATTTTTAGACACCGAAATTGATTGGTGTGTTAAAACACATCTATTCAAATCTTGAGTTATTACCGCCTAATGAAGTAATGAAGAGTATTTATAATTTTTTTGAATAAACTTTGATTGTCTATTTTCACTTCCTCATCTATTATATGCAGTCGATATATTCTTAAAAGTTCCTCAAAGATAAAATAACAAAACCGATCAAACATGATAAGGGTTATTATAAATGAAATAGTCTATCGTCGTACTTGTAATAAAGCTACCAATTTACCTTGAATACTTTTAAAAACATATTTCATTCATAAATGTCTATAGTCAACAATAAATAATTTTGGGTTACTTTAATATCTTGGTTCTAGGCTCTTTGACAGCTATTTCAATTCTGTCAACAAACTAAAAACTTCTGAATTTAAGAAAATCATTATTTTTTCAGTTTTTGGTAGTAAAACCAATAACGCTAACTTAAAACATGAAGTAATTCACTAAAATTTTTAAAGCTAAAGTTATAAACTTCATTAACCAAATGTCACCTACAAACTAAAGTAAATAAACTTAAAACCATATGTCAGTATGTTCAATACTTAATCAGTAATTGCTAATAAAGCACACAAAAAAATTCATACAATACTTACATCTAACAGTTTATTCCAATATAAATAGTTACACAGCCTCAATAAACTACTTATATAAAGCACAATGTTATTAGTCTACACTATGATTAATGCATTTTGAATGCATTAACTTGAATCTGTAATTCGTTCATCTAATGTAAGTTTTAAATATTTTCAGTACACATTTCTCTACTCTCTATTGATTGAACTATACTATATAAAGTACTCTAATTTAGTACAATGAATGTTTCCTATTACAAAAGTTAGTTTGATCAGTTAACTTCAAAAATAGGGCTTATGTAATAATGAAACAGTTATACGATCTCAAGAAATAACCCATTGTTCTCAAATACAAAATAAACAGTGACTATCTTATCAGTTAACAGAAAACATCAGTAAAGTTTATTGACTGTTCATTATTGGTTGTATAATTCAATGCACTCCATTGTTTTCATGTAATCCAATGTTTATTTAAAGTTGCAATCTAGTATTTGTCATATGGTCACACTTTATTCCATGTCACACTTCAACTGAATGATTGGTTTTTAGAGTAGCCTCTTTGAGCTCTAAAATGATAGTTTACACATAAGGTCAAAGAGTTATAACATAATTCCAACTAAACCTTAATCGTGATTTATAATTTCCTCTTGACGTTTTATATCAGTGATTAATATAATGACATTTACTGTTGGCAAAATTTATAAATATAAACTTCAAATTTAAAAATGTCCCAAGGCTTGTGATAGAAAAGCGCATCATCACTGAAAAGTCCTATGTTTGTTCTGTATTTTTGGCAAACACAAAGGTTAACTGAAACCATTAGTATAAAGGAGCCCTATTTAACAGGTTTTGAAATTTAGGTCTATGAGAAAAGTGAACTTATGTATAGTCACTAATCAGTGATGACCAACACAACGACTACTACTGGCCATGTTGAGAATCGGTTACTTCCTCACACTGACCAATACATTTTGGATAATAAATAAAACTTAAAGTCTATTTACCAACTAATATAACAAAGCCTCCAAGTTAAAGCATGTTTTCAGGTAGTTCGTCAATTTACCATGTACCTAAATTCCTAGGTAACAGGCAATTAATAAAAACGTAGATAAACCTTGTATGAAAATGGTGAAGAAGCATAGCATCAAATCCCATTTCTCCACAAATCAACACGATGCATCCAACAATGTAACAAGGGACGTTGCGCTATCGTATCACAGCTGAATAACCTGACTTGATTCCATTATCTTTAAGGTTTTTTAGACACTAATTTTGTAATAATAGAATTTGCTGCCATCGTCATCTGAGCACTACATGTACATAATCAAGTTTGAAGCGGAAGGCTATTATTGTCTGGTGAGAACTATTTATTGACTAGAACGTTTTTGCGTTGTGTATTGTGGATTCCTTGCGTCAAGATTTCAACACAAGCTAAGATATTACATCAGACAAATTCCTCGAATATATTAAAAATTTATATTTTTATTGCTGTTCACTTTATTTACATTTCGCGCTTTACTCTAAATTATGTCACACACAATTCCTTAGGACATACTGAGTAAATCAGAACATTCTACGGATACCAGGATTTTCGACACTACCGAGGAAAATAATCCTGATTTGATTCAGCTAATAGATATTAGTGACAACACTGTCTCACCACACCAAAAAAATACTGACAATGAAAATATTCAAAAACAATACCCAAGTAATGGACACAACGTTCCGTACAATAAAGTAAGTTCAAGCAAAATGAATTACAATTTAGATGACTCTAGTTATCCTACGTCAGTCTGGTTGTAGCTTTTTACACATTTAGAATACTACAGTAAAGTTTTTTATAAGCTTTTACAAGATAATTTAGCTATCAAGTCCTCAAGTTAAAGAACAGTTAGATTATTCACTTGACTGATAATCTGAACATTGCAAAATAACTTATGAATGAAATTATAATTAATCACGAAGATTACTCACAAGTTAATCTACAAACTCTGTAACATTTCGGAACAATGATATCAAAAGAGACATTCCCCTTTTACAACTAGAAAATACTACACAAGTCTTTGGTCTGTTTATAACCGACTGAATCTTATGTCTTTCAGAAATCTAGTGTAGTTGAATGTGTCAAAATCTGTTAAGTTCTTTCATTTCAACCAAAACTTATTGAAACCAAGAAGGAAATGTTAATTTAAGTCAATTATGGTAATTTACTGATCGATAACCGTGATGATTGTAATTACATAACAGATTCTCAGCTGGGTTCTAGTCAAAAATGAAATCAGATTTAATGAACAAGAAAAACTAATTTATAATATGTTATCGTCACTATCGCTATTTTATAATTACCAAGCCAGATATTCTGCTCACTCTGTGCTGTATACTTTTTTATAATCACTTGCAAACACTTTTGGTCCTAGTTCGAAACTTTTGAGGATATGTTATGCCACAAACTATGGTTCTGTTGGAAGAAGTTCGTCATTTCGGGTTCTTAGTTTACTCCGTATTATTGCTTCCACTAATGACTAGCGTCTAAGGAATACCACGTTGAATGTCGTCAGCTATATAAAGAAAAATATTTTCACACTCACCTAGTAATTTTTGCAGGGCAAGTTCGGAGTGTAAACAAGCCTCTACGTTACTCCATCTGACTGTGAGTGATAAGATCGGGGACTTATTTTGGTCAAGTGCTTCAGTTCAACAATAGTTAATGATCATTTGAAAATTAAATTGAGAACTAAGGTCTTGTGAAATACACGACAAGGAATGGTATTAGACAGAGATGGCAATGTTTTCATGGAGGTGGGTAAAACAACTGGATATACTTCAGGTTACCTTCAGCCGACATCGTCTACAATCTGTAGGCGTGTCATCGATAAGAACAGAAAAGTACACATGTAATTATCCCAGTCTTTCTGCTTCTGCCTTGCATAATGGTGAAAGGCGCATTGAAATTTTTATCGCTCACTGCTTTAAAGGGCGTTGGTTGACATATAATTTGATATTGTTATCCGTCTATGGCTGTTGGACGCAGATTTTAGCATTAGTTTTCCTTCGTTCGATACCACAGCTGTTGAACTGAAACTGGCGAAGATTTTAATGTTTTTCTCCAAAATAATGATAATCGGAATAGCTTAGAGTAACCGTCATCTTCAGGAGAGTTGACGCAGTTTGTTGCTTGATACTACAGACTATATGGTTTCTGTTGTGTATTTAGGCGCGCTTTTTATCAAGTAATTTATTCGCTAATTGAAATACGATTTATTCGCTCTTGTACTGTACTAAACCAAACACGTCCAACCGTTTTGATCAGCCTAGCGTTCTATTGGTTTGTTGCTCACCTAGCCCGTCCAGTTGAGTCCAGAATGCCAATAACAGCCTCCACTATGCGAATCATTTGTTTCAGACATACTGGGTTTATATATCAATCAAACAGACCGCAACGTACCACAAAATAGGAAATAACATTTATACACAATAAAGCCAAAATGTGGCTGTGAACGTGGGAGACAGTAATTAATCAACTGAGTATAATTTAAGAACAGTAAATCGTATAATAATAATATATAGGTCAAAGGGAAGCTTATAATAAGATGAATATAAATATATACAATCTAGTTACTGAATAATTATACAACAAGAATGTATAGATAATATTACTCCATTAATAGGTCTCAGAAGTTACTCGTCATTTAATCTTCGCTAGTATATAACAGTTTCCATGAGACGTCTTTCCGCCTGAAGGTTATTAACTTTTCGAGTCCTTTCTCTTGCTTAAAGTGCAGCTACATAGTCTGTTATCGGGACATCAGCTACGATGTAGCTTTCATGTATGTATGATTACTCTCCCATGTACCATAATAAGATATCTGCACGTTCAAAATCCTCTGTTTGTAGATAATGGATAGTGAAGTTGTATCCTTGGAGTGGAAGGACTCAGTGCTGTAAGTTCCCTGTAAAATGAGGTAGTACACAGAAATATGAACAAAATATTGATAACAGGGTTTTATGATCTGTAAGGAGGGTGGGTTTTTTCCTTAGATCAGCTTGTTGAACTTGTAAACCACAATTTCTAGAGCTAACTGCTGTTTATCAGTTTGCCCACATTTCTGATTGCTTCCTTTTACTATACTCTACGCCTTCAGGACTGTACGTTTTTATCCGTTTGGAAATGCGTGTAGTGATACGACTTCAATTTCATACAACTATATGTCCGTAGTTACTCTTACAATAATATGAAGGTCATATAAGGTTGGAAATTTGTAGGACTTAAAGCAGGTTTTAGCTATTTTGATGTATTCCTGAATTTATTTAACTAAGTTCACGGAACATTGTTTCATAGTTACTAATTTAAAAAATACTCAAAGTGGTAAAATGAGGAGTAGCAGTTTATTGTTCTTCTAATCGGTGAAGAAAAACATCTTCATAAGCTTCACTAACGTTCTACTTCACTTTCATAGGTATTCAAATGCTTCTGAGACCACAGAGGATATTGTTTAAATATAAAGAATCTCTAAAGAGGTTAGCCAGAACTGTCCTCACCAACTATTAGAAAATAGATGCTGCTGTTTTTAGCCAATTGATGGTCGATTATATTGGAGTAGTCCCAGATGTGTTAACCATTAGTTAAACCCGAGACTTGAGTTATACTTTCATTTGGAATTTCGTTCTAGCTAAGTTGAATTAAGCTAAATATCTTCATTTTTTGAGGAAAATACTAAGTTTATTCGAGAGATACATAATGATGTAGTGTAAGGTTTGAATTCGGTTTAGTGGGAAGCTGAGTAGGATTCTAAGTGAACTTTTGGCATTCTTTATCACAACTTCTGAGGTTGCTTAACCTGAGTATTACACACGAGCAATGACGCCTTGTTACTCAAATTTCCGCAAATTGACAGGAACAACAGGTCATGATGAATAAGAAACCGATTTTTTAAGGTAGTACAAAGTTATGTTACTTTTGGGTGACAGAAAGAGTCATTTGTTTATGTACAGTAACCAAGTCCTACATTGAAATCAATTAAAAGTTCTTTCAGTAACGATGATAAATTCCAAGGGGTTATTGACCGAATGTCATTGCAGGTTGAGTTAAGTGATATGTCTCTCGGTAAGAAACTACACTAATCTAGCACAACAGGATTTGGTTTTATATCGGTGATATAGAATCTACTATTAGATACCTATACGAGAAAACAAATACAATGTCGCAATTCCATAATAAAAATAAAAGATAACCACCACACTCCATACTAATGTTTTTATGTCTCGCTTACTTCTGGGTTGTCGAGTTTTCTCCAAATTTTCTGCGGCACTACTGTGGTCTTTGAAGACTGTTTGATACTTCCGATTGTAATGATAATTAAATAAGTTGCCGTTAAATCCATCGATATGTCCCCCGATTTGTCACAAAAAATCTTGGCTTCATAAGTTAGTAAAGAGTGTGTTCAGCTTGTAAAATCTATCATTGTATTCATGAGATTACATTTCCTGCATTAATGTCATTAATGACGGTATGATTTGACTAAATCCCATGTATTGCAACAACAGTCTATAAATGACTGATTTCTCTTCATTTCCTTGACTTGATGTTAAGGTATAATTTTGTGGATCCAGAAGCCGCGTAAATAAAACTATATTTATTATTAAATTAAATGAATTTATATACCAGATGGTTAAACAGAGTAAATAAAAAGATCTGAAACAAAGTTTTGTGCCATCTGGTATTAATTAACTTAGAGAAGCTGAATTCCTGGTGAAAGTATTCTAAGATGTTCTACTTGATGAAACATTCAGAGATTTTATTATTGAGGTATTCTAATGCTTTAGTGACCTAATCGCTCGGTGGATAAGAGGCTCAGCTTTTAATCATTAAGTTCTAGGTTCAAATCTCCGCTACACACTTCGGTTTAGGAAACCGCGTGATATCAATAGCCTTTATACTTTGGATGTAGCTCATATTAGAGTACCTAATGAATAATTTAATTACCAATTGTTTACTTTACAAACTTGAACTACTGGACTAGACCAGAATAAATAGTTAGATAAGAGTATACTGAATATTGCATGATGACAAATTAATGACGTTACATTTCATGCAGTATAATGCACGTTATTATACTACCTCAAGGAAACAAAACATTTTATCATCATTTCTAATATTATTGCAAATGATTATGATTTTTAGTGCCATCAGTACTCCATAACTAAGTAATTTGTCATATTTCAATCAAATTTCAGTAAGTTGTTTTCATTTATTTACTTTTATGTTTAAATTAATATTAAAAGGATGGTGAAAAAAACTGGATAACTTTCGATGATCATTTCGAAAAGCAAGGGATTTGCTGGGAAAATTCTACGCCCAAAAATCTCATGTCTCAAAATCTTCATAATCAACCATTTGGTAACAATGATCCACATTTCTGTAAGTTAATTATGATTCACATATAGTTCTTAAATTCCATATAACGTCTGTATCTCAATTAGTTTTTATGAATTTGAAGTGTAAGCTACTCTTGTTTGATCTAATTGATTAATAGTGGTCAAATTTACCGGCATGAATCTCAGATTTATAGTAAAACATCGTTTTACCAGTTATATTTATTTATTTTATGTGAAATATATTACATACTATTTCTACACTAAATAATTATGATTCTCAGTAAAATCAGTATTCCAAGATTAACTAATTTGATTTCACTTTAGTGTCATACCACATTTCGTCAATAGAACTTGTTCAGTTAATTTGTAGTGCCTGATACTATGTCAACCACATATAGGTTATTCTAACTTACAGACAGACCAGTTTATTCGTTCTCCGAAAGCCACATTTTGACCTTGTTAATTATTCGCTTATCGATCTTAACTGATTTTATGTGAGCGTATGTTCTCGAATTTCTTATCTTACCATATATCCGTAACTTATTTTCGTTTGACTTTAATATCGATTCACACTTGGTTAGTAGGACTTGGCTCACATGCTTACACCGATGCGATCCGTTTCGCTTCGCTCTCTCCTATCCGTTTCGTTTCCTCAATCGTCTACCTAGATTAACATATACCTGAAATAAATTTCTCTAACGTCATCCTTCTTATTACCGCCGTCATACAAACGTGGTTAGCCTAGGCAATATACGGAGTTAAATGGAAGATTTATATTCATAGCTTATTCATACGTCCATTCAAATTGGAGTCAAATCAGCCGGCACCACAAAGCTTCCAAATCAGTTATAGGTATAAAATACGCATTAGGTTGTATAAGTAAAATATATTTCATTTACACTGATACAAAGAAGCATATATTTACAAACTATAAGAATAAACTAAAGAAACGACATATTACTAATCACTGTTATAAATTTTAAAAAAATAGTGACATTCAACAATAACATTAAATGAAAACTTAACTATACTGGAAACAAATAGTACATTTCAATAATCATATATTATTTGAATAATTTGCAAACTAGGAATATTATCCCAAACGAAAAACAATAAGCTGGTTATCTTAAACTTCAAATTTTGTATATTATGACTGTATTTTTCCTTTATTCAATATAAATATTATTATTCACAAATATATAAGTATTTGACCGAAGAATATTCTTTTCAATAATTTCTCATCAGGTTCTACAATTATAAATCCAAATTAATAATCCATAAAATTGGTCAGATTTAAAGCAGAGTACATCATCCATTGTTTTCTCTCTCTCACCCCATATTGACTATATTTACTCTGACCATTTATCACACAATTTCATTTCACTTATAAACTGATTCAAGTTCACACTTCATAATAGTCAACCTTAACATTAACGATCTGATTTGAATTTATATAACAAACAACAATTCTTGATTCACATATTACAATTTCCAAATGATGTGCTTTGCCTAAATCTGATCAATTTTATAGATTATTAATTTAAATATGAGATAATTGTAGAACCTGACGAGAATTTATTGAAAAGAATATTTTTCGTTCATATAATTGTGTTTGAATATAATGGGAATTTTTCAGCGATTGAAGTATAAATAAACATAGAAATAAAATTCATTAAAAATTCTTTAAACCAAAAGATGGAAAAAACAATTCATGAACAAAACTGTTAAATTTCATTATCAATAGCTTTTGTCTAATATTATTAATTTCAATAGCTGAAACCATGAGTCAACTTAAACTAGACCACCGTTTCGTCCTAGTATGGGACTCCTCAGCAATGCGCATCCACGATCCCGCCTCTGCAAGATTTGAACCCGGGACCTATCAGTCTCGCGCGTGAGCGCTTAACCATCATACCACTGGGCCGGTATCCAACGGCATCCAACTGCTGAGGAGTCACATACTGATGCGAAACGGCCGTCCAGTGCTTCCAGGTTTTCCATGGTGATTTATCTTCAATTGACTCATGATTTCAACTATTGAAATTAACAAGATATCCACAAAACCCTTTCTGATAACATTATTAAGTTATAACATTTTCAAATATAAATATTATATGATAATTGGGTTATTTATACACTTTACAATGTACTTCATTGTGAATTATATAGCTAAATTTGAATTTTTACTAAATACTGTCTATTTATTCATAATATTTAGTCTCACAAATCAATATGAATAATCAAATGTCCAAACATAATTCTAGTCCATTTATGGAAATGACTAAATGTACAACACAAAACACTCCGTATTTAAAGTCATATTCAACAACAGCTAATATTTGGTCAAATATACCACCTACTATTCAAACCGTAAGTTAATGCTTTTTTGTATAGTGGTACACATCAATATAGTCATTAAAACTCATTTGAATTTAGAACATTTAAAAATTACATAGCCAATAGTGGTTGATCTGAAATGATTCTCATCGTTACAGTCGATTTGTTATATTCTTTATAAAATTACTTATTGATTGAGATATTTACTGATAAAATCGATCTTTGTTCCAAGTGTTATTGTTTTATTTATTATACTTCTTCTCTTTCATTTGATAAATATTACATGGAGACTTTCAAAAAAAGATGAGGAACATCATGATACACTCAGACTCTTTACACACTGTCGTCAGCCGAATTTAAACAGTATTTTTCCTAAATATTTGTATAAAACACAAAAGTACCAAATTTGATTACAATTTCAGTCATTTCAGCTTAATAATATTTAGTCTAATTTGATCATTTGGATATATCCACTGGAATTAAATATTGATTAGTTTTAACTTCCTTTTTATTACATTAATTTAACAGTAAAACTGCCTAACGAATAAATATATGCTTTGTTTTCCAATAATTATCCACTGTCCACGTTCCTGGTAATGATGTGCGAAAAAATGTAGCCATTCAGTATACAACTAATGTTTTATGAATACCAATACGTTACCATTTACTATCTACTGATGATTATGAATATAAGAATTTTATGAACACGTTTGTTGAAGTAACAAAACAATCTACTGGTACCATTTAATAATTTATATGACTTTCTATTAAGAAAACTATCTTCGGATGTGTTTAATCCTAGAAAGTTAGATCTTTTTCTGGAAAGTTTTTTACTATTCACAAAAGGTTTAAAGTATATTACACATGTTTATTTTATACATTAAAAATATCATAATTTACAAATTTACAAACTTCAAATAATTCACTGACATAACCGAAAATTATGTCAGTTATTTGGAAATATTAGAATGATTTTATAGACAAAATGATCAAATTTCTACCAATGGTTTCGACATAATTTAAAGTTGATTATATATATATATATATATATATATATATATATATATATATATATATAATTTGTTCATTATGTGTTGTTTGAATTTCTGAACGAATAGACTTCTATCATCTTATTAGATATTACTTTGTATTGTACTTGTAAATAAATAAAAAAACTGAAATATTTTGCCGAATAATATGTAAATTATTCATTCGATATTACTGCTTTCTAGTCGTAAACATCTGATATAAATACGTGATATATATATATATATATATATATATATATATATATATATATATACAAATGTATAAATTCAACAAATTAACCATTATTGAATAAAAATTTTAGTATCATTTACTACATAGATTGGAAGTAAATTTGCATAAATATAAGAACCTATTTACTTTTATCTGTAAGTATATCTTGATAAATAAAATGGAAATACGAATAGTTCTAATAAATATGATTATTTGATTATTTTTTTTTGGATGTAGCTAGTATAAACTAGAATAATACAGTTTCAAAAGATCGGTAAATCGTTTAAGAAAAAAAATCAGTCAAAAAAATGTTTATGGATAGGCCATTATAGATACAACTGAAAATAAATACATTTGAAAAGTATACTTTTACTTATATCTTAGGTCAATTTTATTGAAAGGAATTATGTTTATAAGGAAATAAATGACAAAATTAGGATCTCAGAATAAGATTATACTACTCTCCAAAACATAAATATTTAATTCTATAGTGAATTTAATACCCAAATTTAATTCCACTTAAGCAAAGTTTTTATTGAAGGAGAACACTGAACACGTTGGCAAGAAGAAGGAGATTACTGTAAAGGAGAAGTTTATAAATAAATATTATATATGTCTGTCATATTATAGCTCCAAAAATTATCATTATAATGATTGCCTCTTATTTCCTGATATAGTTATGCTAAGGATCTTTTCTGAAATCATATTACAACTTTGGCATTATATTTTAAATAGTAGTTCATTCCCCTGTTGTATCCTAAATTTTTGAAGCTTTCTATGGTATAGTATAGTAAAACGATTCCCCATAATCAATATAGGATTCGATTACTTGAATTAAAATGTGAGTTTTCCATCTGTGTGTTTTAGTGATGGTACAGTGACAGTTTATGAGGAATATTAATCAGTTTTTATAATGCTAACATGCCGAATCTCCCAAACAATACACAAGTGTTCAATTAAAGATTAATAAATGAATACCCCGTTAATCTGATTTAAATGTTGTTTATAAGACACCTCAGATAAAATACTACTTATTTTGGGTTGTCAGTGAATGTTAAATGAGCGTAAACGAATTGTTGATCGAGGACAAGTTCTCAAGTGTTTACCTAATATCCAGTGGTATCACTAACTGAGTTTTCGCAAAGCTAATTTTTATTGCAAGGCGTTAGTTGTTACCATTTTTTCTTCTAAGTGAAAATAACTACTTGTTTGGTGTAACTCATCAGTTTGTGTGTACCTTGTTTTAATTTATGATAAAATATGTAATA
Organism: Schistosoma mattheei; assembly: GCA_944470405.2. Taxonomy (NCBI): domain Eukaryota; kingdom Metazoa; phylum Platyhelminthes; class Trematoda; order Strigeidida; family Schistosomatidae; genus Schistosoma; species Schistosoma mattheei. Next base: position 68,016,940 of record OX103943.1, on the reverse strand, counting down.
GATTTTAGTTTAAGTATCCTTTGTTAATTATACTGTGATTTTTATTTTAATATAATAACATGCATTATATTTTCAATTTTAGACTAAAATATCCCCAATGGATGATAATTTTTGTAGCTGGACAACAACACAGCATATCCAAACTAAGCCAAATAATGTGTATACTAATAATAAAAATGTTACGAATAATCCATTTTATAATTTACCAGTTGGTGACACTCATTTAAATGTAAAACAAACTTCTCCACTTGATACAATATTTGATATAAAATTGTTTAACTGAAAACACAACCTTTACTAATTTCTCATCATTATAAATTCTTTTTGTTGTTTATCCATCTGACAGTAAAAAAAACAATCACATTTTGCAACTCCTCATTTTGATTTATTTTTTTTCGACGTAATGCATCTTGGTCAACGATTTTTCTTCATTGTGATTTTTCTTTTTTGAAGAAACACTTTACAATTGGACACGAAGTTATATTTTCTAATGTGTATCGTTGAAAACCCAAATGTATTTACTGAATCTTTGACTGATAACTTTGTCACACTGAAAATAAACTTATCTTTCATGTCAATCTGATCAGTCGATTTGTTTTCAGATTTATATAGAATGATTAGTGATTAAAGTCCTAATACACATCAGTAAGTGATATTTGTTGAATTATTTGATTGTTACTACTTTTAAAGCTCTTTTCATATGTAACTTATTTCACAGATTAATTTTTTTTTAAAAAAAAAACCCGATATAATTTAATTGCGTAAATGTAATTAACCGTGTTTCAATCTACCATTGGTAAAAATAGGTATTTAAGATAAAAAATTAGTTTACCTTATTATGTCTGACAAAATATGAACACTATTTTACTGAATTTAAATAAATGACTTTACATTCATTTAATTGTTGGAGACTACCTAAATAGATATTTATCGTAGATATTGGGAAATTTTCAACAATGAGATTTTGTATATCTCTAAATACAACACATTTGACTTAATAAAAAGATTAAAAATTATTATTTTGAAGACTAGAACAAAACATATAACAAACAAAATTGTTTTCAGTAAGATCTTTATCAAGCTTTACTTGAATATACAGTAATATTGAAATATATCGGAAATATAAATAAGTCAGTCCAATTTATGGGTCATTGATAATAATGAAGTAGATCATATAGTTAATTATAATTTGCAGACGATCGATCATTGAGTAGAAAATATATCAGGTCAACTAGTAGTAATAAGGATAATAATGACTAGCCAGAACGATTAAAACATGACATGAAGCCTACTGTTGCTTACCATTTTCCTGTTAACTAATATTATTTATTAAAATAAAGTATCGGCTACCTGTTTTTGCCACGTCAGTGTGCATCGATCAATTCTGTGACGAAAAATAAATCAGAAATTTTTTCAACTTATGTAACCAATATGTGAATGAACATCTTTTTGAATAGTTTGGATACATCTAAATAAATCCTATGCTTAGCTCTGTTTTATCATATTTGGTTGATTGTGATCATGAAATAGATAAGACAAAATCCATTGTAGTGATCTACCGTATATTTTGACGATAAAGAGAAAACTACAGTTACTGACCATAATCTGTGATTGGAATGTTTAATTAACGAAAAAATTTAATTTAGCTGTCATTACGAGTTTAATTCTTACTCTGATTATTCTAAAAGTCGGATTCTTCATTTTATTCAGTTGGCCTATACTAATTTACAGATTGCAAAACTTAAATATAGCATAGCAGCAGATCGAACAAGATTTAGTCAGAAGTATATTGTGATTTCATTCCTTAACTTATATGTGATTATACTAATTAAGTACAAGAATACAACGAACGATTATCCACCGATGATTTACTTTTAACAAAAACTTGATAACAAATCTACAGTTTATCGTAAATGACAATCGCTATAATGTCTGAATCAACAGAAAGCGAGAAATTATTATCAAATCCATAATACTACCTGATAAATGCTCATTTTAAAAAAATATAAACAATAAATTAGCTACATAAATATTGATGTTTATTTACATCATTTATCAACAAATTCCATTTAAGGTATTTTCAAAAATTAACAAAATATCCAATAAAATGTAGTGTGATTAAAAATGTCACTCAGAGGATATTTCACTTTAGACATTACAGTACGACAACAACCTCACTTTGACAATTTATTCATGATTCCTTCATAAATCTTATAATTTAATAAAACAAAATAGATGGAATTTCACTTGCAGTGGAATCTAAGTCTTGTCGGATGGATGTACCTGCATTCGAGTTGGTGTTCACACTGGGACTCGAACATTAAGGCAGTTCTACAGTACGGAGCCGAAACTTGGAGAACTAAAACAACCACCATCAAGAAGGTACAAGTATTTATAAATAGCTCTCTGCGCAAAATACTCAACATCCATTGGCCAGATACCATCAGCAACAGCCTTCTCTGGGAGAGAACAAACCAGCTTCCAGCTGAAGAAGAAATTAGGAAAAGACAATGGAAATGGATAGGATATACATCACGCAAGTCATCAAACTGCATCACGAAGCAAGCCCTGACTTGGGATCCTGAAGGGAAACGGAAAAGTGGAAGGCCGAAGAACACATTACTTTGGGAAATAAAAGCAGATATGAAAAGGATAAATAACAACTGAAAGGAGCTGTAAAGGAATGCCCAGGACAGGGTTGGATGGAGAATGCTGGTGAACGGCCTATGCTCCTTCACGAGGAGTAACGGGCGTAAGTAATTAAGTAATTTTGGCATTATAGAGGAAATTCACACAGGAAGTGCATATATCAACCAAAACTGATTTAATTTCAGTCAAAATTTCAACAATTCAAAAACAGGTTCAAATTGAACTAAAAACTTGATATTTGTCTAACTGACCCTAAATATTTTGGCTTTCAGTCAGCTGCCTGTTTACGGCAAATTCGTTTTCATGAATTTCACGTTTTCAAATTCTCTGATTCCGTAAACCTTTTTATTTTACATTCGTTAATAAACTATTTTCTTTGTTTGACCCCAACTTTCTATAACAACATTTAAGTAATGGCTAAAGTCATTCATTTTGAAATAACAGCTGTCACCATGGCATTTCAGTTGCATGAATTCAATCATTATCATAGTATTAACAGACTAGCGAAATAAATATATGTTGGACCGGAACTATTTGTTTTCAAAATCCATCCAAATGAATGAATAACAATGAAAGTTAACCTAATTATCATAATGTTCATTGTGGTGTGTGACATATCTCCTTTCATCATACCAAAAGTATATACCAACATCGATTTAGAACATGTATAAGCAAACAATATTGTTTTCAGTTAGATCCTCAACAGGTTTAACTGTGATATGCATCAAGATTTATATGCATATACAAAATTATTAAACCAATTAAGGTAGTTTATTAGTCGGTAGGGGGTTTCATCTTGTCTTTTACGCATGACAGAAGTCATAGGAATTCGGACTAACAATTCAGGTCTTTGTATTCATAAGAAATTTATAACTCCCTTAATTTCTTCTTTCGCTGAATAAGCCTTTAAAAAAGATTTTACTTATCACTTTTTTCCGTACAATTTGTTTGTCCATTTTCTTCGACCAACTTTTTTCAAATATACGCTTGATTGTCCAACTATCTGAACATACCTTGTTACGTAATCTTATAATTTTTATGAATGTTATTTCAGTGTCTATATTTTTCAGATTATTGACCTATTTTCTGTTATGAAACATTGATTCAAGCTTTTGTTATTCTTATCAAAACTAACACATCTTACATCACACTATCAATTCGTACTTCTTACTTAATCTATTCTACTGTGATCATTGATTTATAAACTACCTTAATTGGTTCAGTAATTTTGCATATGCATATAAATATTAATGTATATCACAGTTAAATCTGATGAGGACCTAATTGGAAGTAATATTGTTTGCTTATATATATTCTAAATTTTTTGTTCATCGGTATAACTAGATGAAGATGAGAATATATATATATATATATATATATATATATATATATTGTCAGCCATTCTACCTAAAGATAAATTAGCGATCGTTACATCTAGTGGCAGAATGGAACACGCTATGTGATTTTGCATATTCAAATCATGTAAATTTCAATAAAGTATGATAACATTCTCATATTCATCTAGTTATACCGATGAACAAAAAATTTAGTATGAAGTTGGTGTAAAGTATGACTATCTTGCTCATTCGCTAGAATTCACTAAAATCACAAAACGAAATATTTTTTTGAGTTGCATAAATCTACCAACTCATCTCTGTTTTATGTTAGCTGATTATTGATTGGTATTAGTATTTATGTCCCGGAGCATAAAGCACCAACTGTTAGAAAATAATAAACAATTCTGCTGCATCGGCACAACGTTCCCCAACGCAGTTATTGCACTCATAATGATCTATATCCTTCTGTAAATTACTGAGAATTGTTATATATGAGATAAAGTGCTACGTTTTGAGACACTCAGTGCTGAATTAAAATCTCATTTAAAACTTTACCATGACTTAAGTACACTAATTTAATCAATTCTAGTTATAACTTCAATCAATAAGACGTAACTAATTGTTGAGACCAATCTAAAATGTGTAAATTTTGTAGAAATTGGGATTCGCATGATATATTTGTTTTTTCGCGATAATTTGACGAAATGGATTTCTTTTTTCTGCCTATTCTTAATTATGCTGTGAACTATTTTTAATATCTATGTTTTAATATACTTCTACCTTCAAACTGATAACCGAGAAACTTAAGTTTTGATTAAGCTTACATATCGAAAACTTAAAATCATAAACTAAGGATGAAGTAATTCTTGAGTATCAAAGTAGTTTTAAAAATAACTTGGGTAGTATTTTGCTTTCATGTTTGAGTGGATTGATAGTTAATTTGATGATACTTATTTCTTTCGTTTGGCTCTTTCCCTCCTATATTTTATCACACTATTCATAATTAGTCAGTAGTTTGAAGCATTTAAATACTGTAGTGTTTCAGTAAGCATACCTTTTTCCATCGAGCCTTTTCTTTCATTTATTAGTCTAATGTTACCAGTTTATTGATTGATTATCGCTTCCGTATTCAAGTATTCTCCTTTTGGATCTTATGACATAAAGGCTGATTTAATTTTAGTGACCTACTTACATGAAATCTTGTAGGTTGAAGGTGTTATTTTCTATTATTATTCCAAACCAACGACGTGTTACTTTGTCATCAGATCAATAGTAATTTTTGTAATATTATTCATACTCAACTGCCAGAGGACGAATTCAACTCGTAAAAATTCTACTGTTTTACCTCAAATTTCAGTAAATTCGTAGAATTCGTTTCGTTTACTATTATAAGACAGTATTTTTAAACTATGAAGTCCTTTGGCAAGATATTAAAGCGTATATTATTCGATTTCCTAAACTCATTCCTCTGACTCCATATTCTCTCTATGGCATGAGTCAAGAGAATTCAGAGAAGGGAAGAATGAAAGAAAAACGAAGTGTTATATGACGTGTTAAAGTAGGCCGTTACTAAGTCCTTATCTTTTACCGACCAACAAACTGTTGACCAGCTTCTGAGGCAGGTGCAAATGGGAGATATAACTTCTCTGCTGCTAAAAGCGATGTGAAAAGTCTACTAGCGAACAGAAAAGTTGGCAGTAACACATTTTACCAGCTGCGCTTCATCCCTCTTCTGTTGAGTGTACAACAGATTGTAGTAGTCGGGAAGCGCGATGCTGATATAGGCAATATAGCAGTAAATAGTTGGCAGAATGAACGAAAGGCCAAAAGACGAGTCCTAAACTACATAACACAACGTTAGACGACAAAACCAATACGCTACAGAAAGAGATAAGTATTTGTGCCACAGGTTAACACGGAATGATGAAACAAAAAGTTGGTCACGAAATGGGTCGTGATTCAAAGGCCAATCGTTCTACGGGGGAAGTCTAGCTCCTTCGATATCCTTGTATCATCAAAGGCAATAGACGCTTCAGATAATATATGGTCAATCAACTTTTCAGTGATTTTTACAATTTCGAGATCAGTATATTCTGAACACTGAATGGATATTTGTGAGACCATAAGTAGTGAATAGTTCGGATGAGGTTAAGTTTCGTTTGAATGTTCTTAAACTTGCATTTGGGAACCAGAAGAATACATTTTGACTGGGTATATAATAGTGCATTTAATTTAAAACGTAAGAACTTGCATAGTGTGACAACGCTTACGTGTTCTAGCTATGGTATACCTAATAATTGTTCCAGCGTCCACCGCTTCTTACTTCCTCTCCGAGTTAAACGTAGAATGCAGATCGCTTCAGTTATTGTATTCACGGCTTTAAAGATCGTGTGGTTGAGAGTCAATTGCCATTAGAACTAACGTGATGTTCGCTTCTGACTTTTGATTTCACTGGGTGGGCAAGATTCAATTATAGAAGGTGTTACTGCTTAAAGTGTTGTCAAAATACAAATACCTGTGGCATCTTCATTGGTGAGCCTGCCGTGATCTGGTACACCAACTTGTAAACAGTGAGTCTGTTCATTTTCGGAACTTCATTTGTCATTCCTGTACTTTATATTCTCCATGACAGGACAGACTCCTAAGGAATTTAAGATCAATACTATGACACCACCCTCATTTCAGCTAATGCCATGCTGACCGGACAATATTTAAGCCTGGTTCTTATACACAGAGTCTGACTTCTACGGGCACGGCGTGACCGATCCACGTGCATAATTCCGTGCAGTAGTAAAGGAACTACCGCACGAATTCGGCAGGTAAGTCACACCTAGTATGTTTACTAGTGATGTTTCAGAACCTCATGAAACTCTAAAACGGTCTATTCTAAAACTCGTAGATCTAAGTGATCGACAAAGGTTACATCAATTCCTCGATAACATCGATCTGCAACATTGATCAGCAACGGAAATGGTGTTACGAATGAGAGGGGTAGTTGGTCTAGGGACTTTTGACGATGGCTTGTTCAGACAACAGTTCTCGTCTAAGCTTCCTAAACAGGCGTAGGCACTGCTTGTCTCGTCTCAAACCAACCCTGTGGACAAGTTGGCTGCATCTGTCGACCGAACTGTGGAGATTAGCAGAACGTCTAACGCCGATTATTTTTAGTCAAGGAAAAACCTTAAACAACACGAAATGACGTTGCTGAACCTTGTCACATTCTGACATGTTACCTTCGTATTCGTCATGACAGTAAACGATCACAAACCCCTCGAAGGAGTTCTTCACGAAAACGATCTATCTCTAGATCACGAGAAGCAGATAACCCAGATTGGTGCTCGAATCATAATCAGTACAAAAAATCTCGAAATCTCAGAAAACTTTGCAGCATTTTGAATTCCAAACCGACCGACATGAAAAACGTTTCGGGAAACTTCCCAGCCACAACGCGTTAACGGCAACCGTAGCTGGAAAACATATCCGTCTGTTATACTCTACTGATGTGACTCCGAAAGTTCGCTACCTCATCGACGCCGACACAGACGTTAACGTTCTTCTAGCGAATTCTAACGGCCGACTGCTTGAAGCAGTTTTGAACTCACAGGCGCGAAATGGGGAACCAATCGCCACATACAGTTGGCGATATGTATATCTTTACGTTGGTTTACACAAACTCATCCACCGGATCTTCGTTGTTGCAGATGTTTCTACGCCAATCATTGATATATACATGCTACAACAACATAACTTGTCGACACGCGCAAACGGAGGTTAGTAGACGGAATTACTAATTTATGTGTTTGTGTAACTTCTTTTCCCGGTTGTAGGTTATCACGTCATAGTAAGGCACGCGATCCATCCATACTACCAACAAATACTCGTAGGTACCTTGTAATATACCAAACGAAACCGAAATTACCACGTGTAACCAGCAGTGTTGAACATGACATCACAACCTCAGGACCATCTGTATTCTCGAAAGCGTGAAGACCAGCTCCAGAAAAGCTGAGTTTGACTAAGATCGATTTCGATCACATGATAGATTTAGGAATCGTTCGGCCATCAAACTGCTTATGGGCATCTCCTTTGCATCTGGTCCCTGAAGAAGACAGCTACGACCGGTGACAAACTGGTGACTCTCGGAGATTGAATGCGGAAACCATTCCTGATCGATACCCGTTGCCTCATATTCACGAGTTGATTGATAACTTGAAAGGTAGAACTGTTTGTTTGAATATCGACTTGATTGAAGCATATGATCAAGTTCCTTTGGCTGCTGACGACATTCCTGAAACCGCTAATATTACTCCCTGAGGACTCTACGAATTTTGCGAATGCCTTTCGGATTAAGAAAGGCTGCTAGAACTCTCCAAAGGTCCATAGACTACATTTTTCGAGGTCTCAACCTCACATATGCGTACGTTGATGACAGGTTGATCGCAAATCCAGATAGAGAATCTCATCTCCAGCAACTGAACCTTGTCCTAGAATAACTACAGAACACGGCACTACTGTAAACATTCAGAAATGCCAAACTGGAACTGACGGCTTAGATTTCCTAGGGCACACTATTGACGATGAAGGCATCCGTCCTCTGAAAAGCAAATTTTCGGCCATTCTGGACTACTCGGAACTGACCACAATCAAACAATTACGCACGTTTAACGGTCTTGTGAGTTTCTATAGAAAGCTCATACTAAAATGTGCATTCCTTATAAAACCTCTAACTGAAAAACTTCGTGGAAATGAGAAATCCATCAGTTTGGACGATACCGTGAGAAAACCATTCTCCACAATTAAGGAACTTATCGCAAAACCAACCTTGATTGCACATCGGGACACTTAAGCACCCATTAATATCACAGTATACGCATCGGAAACGGCAATCAGAGGAGTTTTACAACAGTGAGTTAACCACTCCTGGCAACCTTCGACATTCTTCTCGAGACGGTTGCTAGACACCGAATCGAGGTGTAGCACTTTCGGCAGGGAAAGCCTAGTTATGTATTGTGCTGTACGCCATTTTCAACACTCTATAGGAAGCCGAGAATTCACTCTTTTCGCTGATCATATACCTCTTACCTTCTTCTGGAGCTCGTCATCAAACAAGTACTACCTTCGAGAGTCTCGACAACTGGGCCACATTTCGCAGTTTGCTTTATATATACAACACAATTTTGGAGCAGGCAATGTAGTTGCAGACGCCTTGTCTCGTATAATTTCCACGAACATTTTCCAAGGAATTGATCTCCTTGAGCTCACTCGGCTTCAACAAGAAGACATCAATCTTCAGCATGAGTTATATTCACCAACCCTTAGACTGCGTATTAAACAGATGGCGACGGGTAAGGAAATCGTATTATGCGACACATCTACAGGTAGGGATCGTCCAATCGTGACGAAAAATCATGGACGCAACGTCATCAAATCGTCGCAAAAACGTTCTCATTGAGGTGATCGTATAGCCATCAAGCTCATAGCAGAACCATTTTGCTGGCCTGGCATGAATAAAGACATTAAGGAGTGGTGTGTAAGCTGCCAGAAATTTTGGGTGATTAGACTTCGGAAATATCCCTCGAATTCCTTCAAATTCCTTGATGGTCTTTTCGACCATATTTATTTAGATTGAGTAGGACCTTCACCAGATTCGAATGGATACTCCCATCTCTTAACTGGTGTAGACCGTTTCACACAATTTCCGGAAACAGTGCACTTCAAGGGCATCACTGCTGAAAAAGTGGGCTGCAGTTCGTCAAACGGTGGATATCAAAGTGTGACTGCCCTCTAACAATCACTACAGACCATGAACATCAGTTTGAATCTGGACTTTTCCGTTGTTTGACTACACTATTATGAATCACACGATTCCGAAAAACTGCCTACCACCTACAAGCAAACGGGTTAGTAGATCGCTCTCACCGACAGCTTAAAGCTTCTCCAACAGCTGCAAAAGTTCTACAGTGGAATGACGCTCTTTCACTCGTTTTACTTGGTATAGGCAATGAAGTGAAAGTGGATTCTTGGTGCTCACGCAAGTAGGCTTACAAACACAATGCGTTCAGCTGAACTCGTTTTCTCTTGATCGCAATCAACTGACGTTTCTCTTTAATCTGTACACGTCTATTTACAGCGCGACTCAATTCAACGACCTCTCGACCGTCACGATGGTACTTCGACGATATGCAAAAACAGACTCAAAACAACGTGTCCAAGAAGAAGAGTAAGTTTTCCAGAACTCCTAAACGAATACTGCGCGTAAGAATAATATTTTGTCTCACATCGGTTTTTCGCTGTATTGTTAAAAAACGAAAACAAACAGTATAATGTTAATATGATTATATATATACATTTATTCCAAAAAAATCATTTTTTCTAATATGCTCGCTTATATATGTTTATTTGTATTCCTTCAAAAAAAAACCAAAAAGTATTCTGCATAATCCGTTTATACGCTACTGCATATTTACGAAACGCATATGTGTGCGCATAGTTTCCTTTTTTGTCCGTTTTGTGTATATAGGCACGTACGAGTGTAATTCGACGTACACATACATACCCTATCTTCTTTCCAAGACGTCTGGAAAAGACGGAGAAAAAGACTAAGTTTACGATGAACCAAAATTTTCACTGTATCCGTTTCCTCATTACTATATTGTAACAGAACTTTTATAGTATAGAAAGATAACCAGATGTTGCTGAGCATAGCAAGCTATCAGGAGAATGTTCACCACCAACAACTCGTTGGGTTCAAACTTCTGGATGGCCATGTCTTATGGTTGTGACTGCCCACTAAAGGGGTGATCTGTAGCGGCAAATAAATCCCCAAAATAAATAGCTCTGTAAGTATTCGACATTTCATGCTGACCACATCAGCTGAAGGCACCCAGTCACGCATCCACACCAGATCACGAGTGGGAACTCCGTGCTTAACTTTACCGTCAACCGCTAACCAGTTTAGATCAGTCCCTTCTCGATATATTGATAACCTATAGAATATATTTTCTAACCTCGTCGCTTCTGACTTTTGACCTCAATGGGCGGGAAAGATTCAATTATAGATGTTACTGTTGAAAGTGTTTTCAAACTACAAATACCTGTGGCATCTTCATACCATGAATGAAGGTTCTCGGTCATGCATCCGCACCATGTCATGATTAGGTACGCCGTGATACACTTACCTTGCAAGTACTAACCACAATAGATAAAACACACCCTATCATACCGGCAAACTTCCAAATATATCTTCAAACACATTCGTTTATCACTTCTGACTTCATTGGTATGATATACTTCAAATATGATCGTGTTACAGACAAAAGTGTTGTCGAACCCTGAAGCTATTTATAATCTTTAGGCAGACCCATCACTCAGGCCAAATATTTCAGTTTTAAATACTGAACTAATAGGTTCTCAAACTTTTTAGCGCGAAAACACTCGATATTAGATGCTTCAGTTGTAAAAACAAAAATACAAACGAGGAAGTGCCTGATAATACTTTATTAAGGTAGTTCTTTTTACGCACATATAATGATGTAAAACGTCCGAGCTAACTACACCACAGAGCGTAATTATCTCAGACGACTTGCTTTACAAGGTTACTTGGACGATTGAGTGATCCTCTTCAGTCGATAGTATCAATCAAAACGTTGAAGATTAGGTTTAAACTTGATGAATTACCATCCTAATTACTTTGGAAACATATTGCACATTCATACAACTAAAACCAGTTTCCCGAAGTTAATTAGAATTGAGAATCATCTATCTTTTCAAATCGCAGCAATGCATGCATTAAATCGACAAGACAATGTCATGTGATTGTGTTTAAGTACATCAGTTAGTTGGTCTTTTTGAGTAGCTGTTTTTAAATTTTGTCCAACTTCATGCGATATTTCTATGCTTTCTAAGTTATTAAACCGCGTTTCTACGAAGTTGTTACTGAAAAACACTTGGTACTACATGCCAACCAGTACCAATGGCGCTCCAGAATTTGCACGAGCTTTACAATAACAAGCGTCATCCAAGTCGAAATGGTGGCGATTCTGGAAGAAATTCAACTACTCTTATGTGTTACGTTACGCTTGCAAGTAGTCAGGTTTATCAGGTTGAAGTCGATCATAAAGCAGAATGTCAGGAAGTCATAGATAAAGTATGTTTCGATGTTTCCTCAAAGTTATTTCTAAGATATGTAAATTGATAGGGATTACTGAAGAAGCTAGTTATTTTGGTATCCTGTTAGCAGGATCGAGAAACGAATTGTTTTGGCTTAACAGCAGAAACAGGTTATCAAGGCAAATTCCAGGGTCTCCTCCATACCATCTATATTTTAGAGTGAAGTATTTTGTTCAACCATCTACACTTCAACTCGAGGAAACCAGGTAATTTCAAATAATAGACTGAAACCGTACTTTTACAGACATCAGTTTTACACAAACGTCGTATATCATCTAAAAAACGGATCTTGGGACGCTGACACCACCCTGGAAACACAGTCACAATTAATTGCCCTCATGGCATACATACAGTTTGGAAATTACAACCCAAACACCACTCCATGCAAGTATGCTTGCTTTTGGCCCGAATGTCGCAACGAAATTCCACCAGAAGCTATTCGTATGGCTGCTGCTTTTCATAAAGACTTAAAAGATATTACCACTTCCCACGCAAAATATGAACTTTTGTCTATAGTTTCACGAGAATTTCCCTCATATGGAACATATTTCTATGATGTGAAGAATATATTTGATCGCAAGTTATTGCTTGGTGTTGGTCCTAGTGATATTGTTTTGTGCAACTCTACTGGAGGCGTTATCGATCGGTAAACATCCCCTTAATAATGTGTATTTATTGTTTATCCGTACTTAAAGTAATAACACTAATGCAAAAATGAAATTCAGTACACTTTCTAAAACTGTCATATATATGTTCTCGATAATGGCGTTCTTTGGAACTCTTTGAGCTAAGCTCAACCGTTCGTATACTTAATATGTTATTTCGAAATTTTATTTAAAACCGCGTAACCTTCCACCTAGGATTCTGCCAAGTACTTACTTTCTCTAGGACGTCTATTTGAATAACCACTACCGTTATTTCCTATTTATTTTTGGTCATCAATTCATAAGCATTACATTATGTTATTAGAATTTCATTTATTTATCATTAACGTTTGTTCGTTATATCGTCTACGTGTGCGTGCAATAATAAAAACACGTTATTATCTAAGTTTTCATGTGTGAAGAAGTGTAGTTCGTGTCCAAATAAACATGGAATTAAAGTTACTTTGCTCAGTCACTTGAAGTCTAAACTGAGCAAAAATCCCTTGACAAAATGTCTGTGTATTTGAAATTTTAGTCTTCACATTATTTGCCATTCATTACTTGACTTTATATTAAGTGGATTTAAAATAGTTGTGAACAAACTAAAACGTCTTAGTTAGCTGATTTCTGCTTTTAAATGAAACGAACTACCAAGTCTCTTAGGTTTTTTGTGCAACAATCTGTGCTTAAAATAAATACTTAGAGACGGTGTTGAACAAATCATAATTCTACTTCTCTATGTTTTTTGATAAATACATTTTGTTTCTTCAGTTAGAATGACAATTCCACTTTTCATCCTTCGAGGTTAAATATTCCATCATTTCATTTCGCGCTTAATCTGATATATCATTTTAATTAAAATTAGTCAATCGAACAATTGTAAGCAATTTAATGCAAGATTTTTGTAATCGTTTGGAAATTAACTATTCTTTCTTTTATCAATGAAGTTGGTGAACCCGTTAAAATAATATAGAAGTTCTGTTCAACGCAGGTTGTTAAATGCGTTTTGGTTCATGATGATAACTATTTGAAATTTATCGGAGGTATATGTTTTATTTAAAGAAAAACATTAAGATGTTACCCCACCTCACTTGCTTACATTAACTGGGAACGTTTTCTAACAAATGAATATTTATAGTTGACTAATTTTTGGGTCATCTGAATCCATTAGGATATCCAAGAGTATTTAGGATCTTCATTTCATCTTAGTACATAATACTGAGAACTGGAGTAAGAAACAACATGATTTTGTTTGTCAACACCTTACTAACTGGATCTAAACTGTCCCTTGTATTTTGGGTTTAGATAAAGCCTCAGTTAATATCTGGTAACCAATATCATTAATAAGTCCACTGACATCTAATTTCCTTCCAGTATAAGTATCTAACATAGAATGTTTTGTGTTGATTTCTGACTGTCAAACTGAATTGTTACTATCGAATAAAATGCTTAGATCTCAGTTACCCATCAACAGCTCCTCAGATATTTTATGTTCATAAAGTATATATAGTGATTCATCAAATTTCGGGCTAAATACAAGGTCTTAGCTGGAGAGGATATTTTAGTTAAGTTATCAACTTGTACTACCTGAAATCTCTAAATTTTAATATATTCGTAGCCTCAGTCTATCCCACCGTTGTTTTCGTGGAATTAAATTGGTGGAAATTCAGGAGCAGCCAAAGTAAAACAAAATCGTCCCTTAAAGTTTCTAAGGGTTTGATTAATTCTCTAACAAACCTCTCAAATGCAACACTTCTGACCTTTGTTTGATGAAATTATGATTATTGGGACAAATGTTTCCTCCATCTTTAATAGTTTTGTATTTTTCCTCACGCTTCTAGTCTTCTTAGTATCTTTATACGTATTCTAAGTTTATAAACTTTGGTTTAGGCGTATTTTCAAGCCTTGTTTCTTGTATGTAATATAAGAAAAAACCTTGATAATTGTGTTTTATTTCCACGAATTTCGTCACACTGTTTACGTTGTTGGTTTTTTATTTTTAAAATACCAAATATGTAATTCATATGGTTATAAAACTTAGTCAATACTGGTGGTTGCTGTTGCACTTTAAAAACTTAAGGTACTCTAGTTAACTGGACTAAACTCGGTGTCATATTCTGCCTAATGTGGTAGTAAATAAAAAAAAATCATGCGGCTAAGTTACGTAACGCTTTCGTTAACTCCTTATTACTGCAGGCTTTGTGGAGAATCAAAACTGGGCAAACAGAGCCGGGTAATTTGAATATATATATAAAACGATATGGCCTTAAACAAGTTGAAGTCAATGTGCTTTACATCGATCTTGATATTAAGAAATAAAAACACTGTTATTTTATGCACATTGGTCACTTGTGTTACTTTATTTTATATTCTATGCGTTTTTCAATTATTATTGCTATTGTGTTCTTGTCGCATCATTACGTTTCCATATTAACTCAAGAATATCTTGAAAGGCGCCTGTATATCGTAATATGTATTAAGTACTTTGGTTATGATCAAATCAAATTCTTAATAATATTTTTATCGAGTCTACCTTTGAATATTTTCAAGTTTATAGTAATATGCCATTTTAAAGAACTGCATGACTACCAAACTACTAATATTTTTCTGACTCCAACTGTTACATTATTTTTAACTTACTTGGTTTTAATAAATTTTGTAGTAAAATAGTTCCGTATTACTATTTTGTAAAAATAAAGTGAGATATCACTGTGAATTATTGAACCAATTATTTGTCAGACCATATATTTTACCTAGCTCTGTTCAGAAAAATTCTGGTTTGAATTTTACTAATCACTTCCATTTGCTTACATGTATATTCCCTATGTTAAAAGCGATTGTTTGAGTCCATTCTGACCTCAAACAATTTGCACTTACAGATGTAATTGCGTACTACTATTGTTACTTATATTGCTAATATTATAGTTATATATAATCTAGACTTAATGTTTCAATGTTAATATTTGTTCAGTTATTTCAGCCTTTTGTGTTTAGATATTTGCATGTTTAGTGAATAAGTTGGTTTTATGTTGTGTTCGTTAAAATTCTAGACCATAAACTAAATCATTTACCGAATAACGGTGGCATAATCATTGGTATCAAACTCAAGCATAAAAACACGTTTATACCGTCACGTTTTGAGTAGAAAATACAAATGCAAACGTTATGTAAAAAGTATGGTTTTATTTTGTGTGGCGCTTTTAGCCAATAGTTTAGGATGGATCTCTTAATAGGTTCTAATTATTTGGACACCTTTCTCATCTGTATTTCGTTCAGTTTGCTAAGGCTGTGTGCGGCTGAGTTTCGTCCCTTCCAAATAGGTAAATATATCCCTTTTTATGTCCATAATTTTGCTTATTGTTATGGAAACCTTTAATTTTCTTACGATGGGTTCCAAATCCTATGGGTTCTTTAGATTTTGTGAATAATTTACAAATTGAGAATTTAGTATTTTTCAAAATTAGTTGATCTCTGATCGACATAGGTAATACTAGAGATGAATATTTGCTAAAATTCATCCTATTGAGGCTACAAGAATGAAATCATCCATTAGGATCCATCTTGAACTAAAGAGATATACTACTGGTCCAAATAAGTAGTTCATAAACAACATAACATTTTAAGCTTTTGGTCGGAATAAATTGAACCACAAACAATTGTTTGATGCAATCACTCCAATCCAGTCACTAAAGGCCCTAGTGAGTTTGAGTAGCACAAGGCAAAATACCATTCGTTTTATTTTTGTAGCCTAAACAACAACTATCGGGTATAAGTCTACTCCCGATTGCATCCAAATTATTGGCTACCATCAAACTTCGCATACTGTTCAAAACCTGGGAAAGATTAGTTTTCGTTCTGATCGAGGATGTAATAGTCTTCGCTCTTCGATAAATGTAGGCCGACAATCGTTGTGTTTCTTGATACCAAGGTGACCTTCACTTCCTTGGACAGGACTATCTTCTGGGATTGTCTATTGAAGAAGGGTGTGCTCAAGAAGCTTATTAACATTTTGAGGGCCATAAATGCAAATACCTTAGTCAGAGTGAGGGCATACAACCGTCTCTCTCTATTTTTTATCCAAGCAATGAGGTTAAGCAGGTTGCACAGTCTCATCATTCCTGTCCAACCTTACCATTAGTTGACGTTTTGAAAACAGCTCTGACGGAAATCGACAATGGTAGTGTAGATGTGCCACCTGGAGAAAGACTTTTCGACCTTGAGTATGCGGATGTTATTTCCTTACTGTGCCATGATACTCAAGCCATGCAACCTGCACTTATTCACTCGGCAATCTGTGCCCTTCTGAACAACATGATCAGCATAAACTTGTATTTTGTGCTGATAATGTCGTTAAGAAGAACAATGAAAGCTCCACGACCAAACCATCCAGCTCAAAGAACAAAGCTCTATCCAAATTAAATCACTCCTTTCTGCATTGCATTTTTCTTAACTGAACCACTCTTCCCATTATTATTATAATTATTTTCACCCTCATTCACCAATTACTGTTCATTTTGGTTGCATTTTTCTTGTTACACTCACCTTCCTTTGTCTGTCTTTTCACAATCTCACTTTTATTATGTGGCTTATATTTATTTATTTATTTGAACACATAAATATTGGTACAAGGGAGCACCAAATATATATGCGCCACACAAAACAATGAGAACTTGAAGAGAACAAAGGAAGGTAACGAGCGCAAAAAAAAGAACAATGACGAACAGATTAGTGTAAGATAGTGTAATAATGGTAATAATGGAGGAAACGGAAAGGTACAACCAGAAGAAATCTTTCAGTTAAGGAATATACAACCACTTTATATGAAGTAAAAGAGGGTTACAGCAGGATCGCCACTGGCTTCTATTCTGAGCCATATCTGATAACGTTTCTAGCCACTGTGTAGCACCATCTCTCAGACCCCAACCAGGGAGTCGTGAAGGACCAACAGAAGCCAGTCCTTTGCAGCTTTCTTTCATACCACGACACCATGTCATGCACTGACCAACTCTCCGCTTCTTCCAACCAGTCCCAGAGTCGGCAAATAATGCACGACGTGGAATTCTCTGGGACGACATTCGGAGAACATGTCCAAGCCACCGAAGTCGGTGTTTCAAGATGGTGACACCAATTGAATTATCATCTCTTTGACCGAACACACGATGCCGGACCTCTGCATTACTGACATGGTGTTGCCACTGAATGTCAGCACTCCTTCGGAGACAGCGATGATCGAACACAGAGAGTCGTCTAACGTCCTCAACTCGGAGGCCAGGTTTCACAAGCATAGAGCAAAACTGCTCTCACCGACGCGTTGTAGATCCGACCTTTTACAGCCAGACTAACATCACGAAGGCGCCAAAGATGGCCCAGATTGGCATAAGCCGCTCTGGCTTTCACTATTCGTGCATTGATCTCATCACTCACGCCACCACCATCACTTATGCAGCTACCCAGATACACGAACTTCTTGACTACGTCTATCTGCTCACCATCCGGGGTGAGTACAGGATTGGAATCCTGCCAGTCTTGTAGAAGTACTTTGCACTTCGAAGGTGCAAAGCACATACCGTACCTACGGACACTGATGGCCAACTGATCAAGTGCGGATTGCATGCCTTGGGCATTATCGCACAGTAAGACTATAATCCGGATGCTCAAGGTGACCAGCGATTGGTTCATACGCCATTCGTTCCCTCAGGATACTGGAACCCATGTGCACCATTGGTTTGGGATCCGATTAAAGTGCCGGACATTCGCTTTTCGTCCTCTCATTTTCGTAAACAACACCGCCACGAGGAGGCAGTGAGTAGGACTTCCCTGGCAGAGGCTGTATACGCGCGGCCGTGTGAGAGCATTTCGAGAGGGAGGGCGGGCCAAACCCACTCTCGGCCATACCAGTGCATTTGGGGGCCTTATATATTTTTTTGATGCCTATTTGTACCAATGTTTGTGTCTGAACTTACGAATAAATAAGTAACAGTAAGTTATACGAAAGTTGTTATATCAAGGTGTTATACGTACCATCAGATATGCTATTCTGTCGCACGTACTATCGATTCATACTGTCATGAATTGTATATTTGCACTATAATATGCTTGTGCTTTCTCTCCTTTTAAAAAAATAGCTTTCCGTTTTGTCGAGTACACACAATCACAAACAGCGCACGAGTTGTTACTTTAAATTTGCTTGAAGAAGATGGCAGTGTTAAAGGACAAAATTATCAATTATCATCAACTCGTTTAGCTTATTCCCTTTATCGTACAATTACTGAAGTTCATGCTTTTTTCAAAGTGATTCAATTAAACAATCTTTAATTGAACAAACTGTGCGAGAATCATTTACTTCAATGTTTGATCATAATGGTTAGTTATATTTACATTTTTATTACATAAGGAAAACAGTGTTTGAAATATTAAAAACATTTCCTAACCATTTTCTAAATTCTGAGAAACCTGCCCGCTTTAAATCCTTAATTTTTAAATTTATTTCCTCGACTTGCACATGTGATGTTCAGAATTAAATTTCGCGTATTTTAATTCTTAACTTATCGATTCCTCCTCTTGTTGTGGTGACATGAAACGTGTTAACTTGGACCAGTAGACGTTTGTACTTAGTCTCGCATCTTTATCGACCGATTGAAATAGAATGAAGTGAGCTTAGTGACATGACGTTAATGGTTCAGTTTTTTTGTACGGAATAAATTTATTTTAAATCCTTTGTGAATTAATTTCCTTTTTTACATATCTAACTAGACAAATATGAGTGGAATTTCAGCTCACGCAGATTAGAGGTTACTGGTCAATGTAAGAACGATTCTCATCATGATTGGTTAGCAGTTGAATATTCACTAAAAATAATAGTGAATAGCTTTTCTTCAAAATTATCTTTATGATATCATGAATACGAGTCAAGATTTTATGGTCATATGCAGTACATTCTCAAACTATTAATTATGACTTTATTAACATATGTTACTAAAATAAATTCATTAAAAATATTTGTTATATTCAATTCTATGGTATATACTACTATCATAAATCTCTGACTAGAATTATAATCAAATTTCCTTAATTATCATAGGGTATTGAAAATTTATAAAATTTTAATTGGTTATAAAGCACCAACCGGCCTAAAAGTGGCTGTATAGCTGTTATATGTTAATTGGAGTACAATCAGAGAGCCTCTTTTGTGATTGTAACTACGCATTACTTAGTAGTTTCTGCATACATCGAGAATTTTTTCGTTACCCCTCAATTGATAGTGAGTATAAGTTAACTGATGATATAGTTGAATGATGTTAAAAGCTGAAATTCTCAGTATACTTGTGACTCTATCAAACTTAATAACTTTGTATCTTTCTAGTCTAATAGGTTTTGATTTATGTTGACACATTTCTAAAAGTTTTATCCGACTGACAGAATACTGATGACTGATCAATACCTCTTGATATTGAATTTACAAACTTTTGTATCTCATAATTGAATAGGTAAAGAATATGCGTTCGATCTTCGATATACATTTTTGGAAGTGTATGATCGTGCCAGACGACATATGTATCATTGCACAAGTAACACTACTAATCCTATACCTACATGTGGATCACATGGTCTAACACAACGTACAAGAAGTTTAAGTGGCTCTGTGAATTCTGTTATACATGGTGATAACATTTCAACAAGTAGCTTAGAAGCTATCCACAAGACTGAAGATTCTCGAGGAAAGCAAGACTCATCAAGCCTGGCTGAATCAGTCGTTAGTGTTGAGGTGAGTTTATTTCTAAAGTTGAATTGCCTACGTTTAACTCTTTAGATTAAGTGATTTCTTTTGAACTAGTGATAGCCTCTTCTAAGCGGTTCAATTAGTTCCAAATAATGAGAAACTACTCAATATTTCAAATTAGATAGATTATTACTTAAATAAATGAAAGAGAATCGTATTTCATATAAAAGCATGTATAATGCATTGCATTCCTGTTTATTTATATTAGGCTTTCTGTGTATAGCTTGTATAAATTATACAAGCAACAAGGTGAATTTAATTAAGTAAACCAGAATGATGCTTTTGTTTTACAATCTATGGATAAAACTACCCCTTTATTTTGTATCAATTCAAAGGACACATTAAACCGTTTCATATAATATGAAGTGTTTTTAGTAGAAGTACTTGCTAGCATCATATTTGAATGCCATGTTACTTCAAAGAATCAATACTATAGTTTTGCAACTGCCTAATATTTATTCATTATTGTGTACTTTTGTAATGAATAGCTTTTTAAGTCCTGTTAGTGAATCCAGATTATCTAGTTGGAATTCACTTGATAACAATAATCAGTGATCGTAAACTTTGACTGACATGCCCCAGAATTGTTCACAATAAACCACATGCATTCATTCTTCATCTCTTTCTCTATCTTGAATTGCAGTATCCCTCCCACTCTATCTTTTCAAATCATATTCCCAATATTTAGTCTTTTTTAAATCATCGCTACCACATTATTTCACCACATTTGTTGTTCACATCTGGTCACTTTATTAGGTATGGCAACTTGAGGCAATGTATGTCTGTTCCAGTCTTTATATTGACGACGTCCGTCTCATAGAATCATTCTACCAGCTTTTAGTCAACATGTATCATTTGCTATATATATATATATATATATATATATATATATATATATATATATATATATATGGCTGATCAAAATTGAGGCTTTAATGTGTAATAATTTCACCTAGTAATTCATTCACCTCACCCAACTTTTAACATTAATAAATGTTGTTTTCACTTGTTGTTAAAAACTTCATTTTATATTATTTATTATTAAAATAATTCATAATAGAGAGTGAACTCAACAAATGAAATCATACAACCTCGTGATAAGCAACTGTTAATAACTAATTTTAATTAAATGACTCAATAATACGTATGATGTACAATTTCATTTTCAGTTTTTAAATACATTGAATTATTTTATTTAGTTATTAGTATCATTAATATCACATTTTAAACTTGTAATTCATAGGAATTAAAATCACTTATTAATAATTCACATGTATTGTGGTGACTGTGATAATTTTATTCCTCATATTATGAAACTCTGTTACAACCCTAAGATGGATTTTGTCTTCTTTTATTTTTCTTTCAAAAGTAAACATATCTTAATGTTACACTAGAGATATGATGTTGGTTTACTTTGAAAAGCAATAAGATTTTCATTATTAGATCATACTTTTGAATTATACGTTATCCATTTGGATTAAGCTACTCAGCTCTCAAGTAGCTGGGTTTCACAATAAATTTAGGATTTAAATATGAATACTACATGACCTTGTACTAAGTTCTATAAAATTTAATTATTTTAGCTTAAAGCATTACAGCTTTCTAACTTCGTTTCTACTCTTTTTTTCAGCCTTTGGCTATATCACATGTTTACTGAAAACATTGTTATTAAATGTCGGTATTATGTAGTTTTCGTTTGTTTTGTTTTGAATTCACAATGCTTTTTCTCTATCCCTAATTTTACTCAATTAAATGGCTATTATTGAATGAACCTTCAATTTATGTATTATGAGTGATTTTATTTTAATTTGATTTTAAAGCATGAAAGTTGATTCTTCTGGACTAAATAATTTAGCTGATTATTTATATTCACCTAAAATGATTAGTAGTTTTTCTTAATTTGTTTGTAATGTTTTTTATTAAAAGGAAGTTAGTATGATGGTTAAACATATACTAAAAGATCTATAAACTAATTTTTTGTCCAATATCCTCTGCTGCCAAATAAATCTTATCTATATTTCAACTATTTATTCTCAGAAAGGAGTTTTGTGGACGCGCACTGCTGAGGAGTTCCATTTTAGGACGAAATGGCCCTTCAGTGCTTTCACATTTTTTATGGTGGTCTAGCTTTAACTGACTCATGAATTCAACTATTCAACTATTTATTAGTTTGTTTAAATTACATTTTTTTAAAAAACATGAACTATATTCACAATTGATCATCTTAGACAATCGTCATCTAATAATCATAGAATAATGAAAGATTATTTTATCTTTGTTGGACTTTTGATTATTTATCCTATGTGCATGGTCCTTTCTCATATATAATTTACCGTCTAGTTAGATATTTCAGTGGTAAAATAGTCAATTTACTTCAAGAAAATCCTTTTGTTACCTTGTAGCCTCTATCTTTGATCAACTCTGATTAAGTATTCTTTCATTTCTTACTCAATATTAATTAAAAGATTACATCATTAAGTATATTTAACTAAATAGTTGCTAACACGAATAACCAGTTAAATATTGTTTATCTAATAGGATTCAAAGAAAATTTTATAATTTCTTTCTGTCCTAATATAATGAAACTAAAAATATCTTTAACTTTATCTATTGTATTTACCTGAATTTCTACCCTCTTATAAACTTTATTTGGGATATCCATTTTTCTAATTTAGTAGTTTAAACCAAATAGTCTAGTAATTAGTCTATTTTTCTTCCCAAATAACTATGGATATTATAATCACGCGTTCAATGCATGATATTTTAAATGCAATGACCTTGACAATTTCCTGATCTTGTATTTTCATTGATTTTCGTTTTCAGAGAAAAAAAATGTATTGATCGGGTAGTTTATTTGTAAATCGTGTTTTTTTCGGTTAGTATTTATTCAATGAAAAAAAAAATCTTATTATTATCCATTGTCATGAAAAGAATATACTGGATACATAATTAAATATTAAGCATATTTCCATGCTTTAAATTCGTCTATTCATTTCGTAACAATTCAAAGCTAAACGTCTGTTATTTATGTACTTCTTCTGTTAGCCAATAAAATATGATTAGCCTTGTCGTTCTTTACAAGTATGAACTGTTATTAATTTATTGATTAATAAAAAATAACATAGTGTCTTCATAAAATATGAAATACTTCATTTGCACATTTTCCATTAATTGTCTCTTCTAAATTCCATCGTTCCTCTATTCTTGTTGTTGTTACAATTACACTGTTTACATTCCTATCCTCTTCAGTTCGATCTTCTCAACCTTCTACTGTTAGGCATTCTGCTTCTGATTTGTGTTACATACCAATTATATATCTGTCAACATAAGTAGAATATACTACAGTATAAGTAATTTTCACATTACCAACTATAGTGATACACAGTAGGTAAATATGTTTTATTTATTTTATCGGATTACCCACTTGTCCAACATTCTGCTGATCTCCGTCAATACAGTTTAAGTGATCGTCACCTTAAACAAAGGTGTAACATAATTGAATATCTTAAACAGTTCAGTTATGGTCAGTCTATTTCCCTCATTGAGGCAAAATATAAAAAAGGATGAATGATAAGTTTGGGTTATTTTTTTATTGATTGCTTTTCCGTTAACTTATTATTTTGTACTGACCTGTCGAGTATCTTATTCCACTCAATAATTTTCGTAACCACCCTCAAACTACCTTTTATATTAGAAGTTATCAGTCCTGTTTGGAATCGCTTAGTGGTAACATCTTTGTCGTCGACATTGGTTGAGTTGGGCTCGAAACTTTGAAAAAACAACAGTTTTATTAAGACTATAAACAAGTTTATCTGAAGAGTACCAACTTGTGCAAAACATGATTACGAAACCTCCTGTTGATTACTTCCATACATCTGAGTTTTATACGGATATGCTCTTTTAATGAAAATGTACTGTTTTCTTCAGAAGTCGCCTTTTTTTCGTCGGCCTATCGGTAACTTTGAATAAATATAGCACTTAAAACTGGTTCTCCTACTGTTTGTGAAATGTTTCTTCCATATTAGGTATGGTTTTGTTAGCAAGTATCCATAATTTAGTTTATTCACCATGATTTGTGTTGTATTTTGATCTGAGATTTTCTAATTTTGCATACTTTTGTTTAGATTGATATCGACAGTGAAAGGAAAATTGTTTTTCGAAAGTAATCAACAAAATTATGTGGTAACACCTATCCAACATAAAATTCTAATCTTTTGGCAATCGACCAACGTCTACATCAATTAACTAATATGTAACCACAATTTCATTCATTGTCAAGTTAATAGGGGAAAGATAAATTCATCAAAATATTATCTGATATACTATCAGTTATATTAAATAACTTACCTATATGGGAAGCGTTTTTATTCAAAGTCTCCAGTATATCAAAGTTGTAGTGTCGGTTACTATGTTAAACCCATATTACTTATTCTAGCTTCTGGACGGCCAATCTATTCATCATTCTTCCTGAGTCACGTTTTGACCTTGTTAATTGTTCACTTGTAAACCCTGACTGCATTTATATGAGAGTGTGCGTGTGTACATCTTATCCTACTCATCACATGTCTGTAGTTTATTTTGTATGACGATAAATATTGATTAACGCTTGATTGAATCGAGCTGGTTCATATGCCTTCTCCACTGAGCGTCGTTTCGCTTCACTTTCTTCTCTTCTTTTCCCACGTTTCTTCCCTCTGATTGCCTGCCTAGATCATTGAGTGTACTAAATACATGTATTCAAACATCCATTGTCATATTTGAATTGTTTAATTTCGTTATTCACTAACGTGAGTTAAGTCGATGATTCTATGCGAGAATAGTCTTCGTATATAATTCAATCACGGTCATTCGTCCGATCTAACTGGAGTCAGATAAAATGCATTAACTTCCAGGTGTCAGAAGGTGCTGGGCCGTAAGAAGTATTATCATAAGGAATGGATCTCTATGAAAAGGCTAGACAAGATTCAAGAATGAAAGAACAAAAAGACAGCAATTAACAACAGCCGAACAAGAAAAAAGAAAGTCAAGGGACAGGCTGAATACACCAAAAACAGGCAAGTAAAGAGGAACATTAGAGCGGTCAAGCAGAAATATGTCGAACACCTAGCAACGACAGCGGAAAAAGCTTCAAAAGAAGGAAATATGAAACAGCTATGTCAGACAACGAACAAACTAGCATGGAAATATAATAAACCAGAGAGACCGGTCAGGGACAAAGAAGACAAGACAATCACTGACATTCAAGAACAGAGGAACAGATGAGTGGAATACTTCGGGAAATCTTGAATAGACCAGTTCTATTGAATCCACCGGACATCGGAGCAGCACACGAGTGTACAAAACATACATATTCAAACATCCATTCTCGTATTTAATTCCGTTATTCACCAACGCGATTCAAGTTGATAACTATGTAAGAGGATTGAAGATGTGTATATTATCAATAACAATCATTTGTACGATCTAACGGGAATCAGATAAGAGGCCACTAAAAAGTAAGTAAATATTTTCTTAACTGGCTATCTATTTTTTCTCGCATTCCTGACAATAGTTTCAGATCAGTATGATGTTATTAATAATTAACCGCAACAAAATATAACGTCTTCTTACTTTATTGGATTTCGATTTTCTATACTTTATAACAAATATTCAATTTTTGTTCCTTCAACTCCTTACTTTCAACATCAGTGAACTTGATATAGTGATAAAAAGAAGTCTTTGTTTTTATTGTTAATTTAGTAACAATTAATTTAGCATTTTGTTAGGTTTCCGAAAATACATCGCTTATTATAGTAATTTTATGTGAAATTCAGTAATAAATACTTCATATGTTTATATGCTCTATTGTGCATTACGTTTGTTTTAGGAAGTTCAAGAGATAGTGCAGGAAACTTTGCGTGAAGTAGCACTCTGTCGTGTTTGTATGGACCAACCAATATCACGTGTTTTCTTTCCATGTGGTCATACAATATGCTGCAGCATATGCGCCGATCGTGTAGATCAATGTCCTGTGTGTCGTAAAAGTATTGAAATCAGGCATCCATGCTATTTACCTTGGAATACAGAATCAAATAGTGAAGAGGTTTGTCTTCTTCCTAGCTGTACATTTAAAGATGTAAGTGATCGATTTAAGTCTCATAGACACTCACGTCACCATAAAAACAATACCACATTAGATTCAGCTTTGCATGAAACAGCATCAGCACCTTCCTGTCAATTATCATCTTTTATCCATGAAATTTCAAAAACATCTGATCGTTCAAGTAGCCTTAATCAGTCCACACCAACTAGTGTTCCTCATTTATCCATCAGCAATCAATCCGATGTCACTTTCTTTTCAAGAGCATCTTCATCAATATCCGATCAAAAGCCTGCTTCAACCTCAGGAAATTCGGTTCCTTTACTAGTTACATCTTCAAACAATCCTAGAAGTCATGAAGCCGAGAAATCTGTTAGTACTACGCGTCGTGTTACATGGCAAACAGAAGATTAGCGATGCTCAATAGTACTTATGCATTATACATTATGCACAATATTTGTATAAATTATTTTATTTTTCGGTGATATCAAAGAAAACCATTCACAATAACCTGAATTTGTTTCCAAATAAAGACTCACTTTTATTCCTATTTAGCTTGGCTTTTTCCTTTCTTTTTAAACTACAGAGTTTGTCGTCAAACGGTGCAATTTGTTCTCTTTTAAAAAAAAACAACCTTTTTTGTTACTTTTCTCCTTTGTTCTCTACATTGTATCATATATATTTATATTTGTATTCTTCAGTCTTTCAAAATTCATGTAGTTTTTTCAAACTCCCCTTATGTATTAAATTCAAACATTTATGTATTTGTATACCAAAGATTTTCAGTGTAACCTGAAAAGAGAAGGAATTTATTTTATTTACTTACTACAACCATAAATCCGTATATATATATATATATATATATATATATATATATATATATATATATATATATATATATATATATATATATATATATATATATATATATTGTTCTGACCGTCATATATGTACATATATATTTAAACACGCATATATTTATGATTAACTACAACAGCTCATGTCCAACTGATCTCAACAATATATCACAGATCTATTCATGTATATGTTATCTTGTTTATGAATTTAATATTGCTTTATTTCTTAATCTCATTGCATAACCTATCATTCATATAAACCTTTTGATCAATGTGACACGGTTTCAATTCATGAAGAAAAACAGAACCCTTTTTTGAATATAATAAATATTGTACAGAAATATGTATTTACATACATAACTTTTATTACTGTTGTTATCATTATTATTATTATTATCATCAACTCATTTGTGACGTTTACTGCCTCACAGAAAAAACAAACACTCTTTACTGGTATTCAATTTATTTTTAATTGTGAAAAGCATTATCACTAATTATCCATCAATTTCAAGTTTATATCTTACATCTTATTACTTAATTTTTGTCTCGCTTGATATGTGTATGTATAATAAAACCACAATTTTATTTATATAGATTTTAAGAGTAAATGTTCAATCTTAATTGTTTCAAAATTATTTCTGTTTAAGGAGGACGTATAGTCAATTCCTGAAAATCTTTTCTTATAGTTACCTTTAAGGTCTTTTAATATAGTTTAGGAAACTAGTGTAAATCCAATAGTTTTATGACGATTCAAAGACTAGTTTTTTCTTAGGTATGAATAAGTACATAACTATGGACTTGAATGACTATTGATTCTGCTGTATAACAGCTTAGCATACAACATGAGTTTCCCAAATCTAAACTTATCTGAACAAAACTTTAATCACTAAGTTACAATTTATTTCTTAGCTAAAGTTTTGCAAGTAACGAAAGAATAATATAAAAATTGAAAATTTCCTAACATTTGAGAAGATATAGTTTATCGGATTATCAAATAACCCAAATAAAAGACGTTCAAATATTCAGTGTATAAAACTAAAAAGAAGATAACTGTTATATATATAAGCTGATACAAAACAATTACAGAATTATAACATTTAGACCTCATTATTCAAGCCTAAAATTCATCAATTTCGGTAGGTAATATTCTTCATCGTGCAACATTCTTTTCCAATGACCGTAGTACCACATTACTATCATCAATTCGTTCTCATTTACCAGTGAAAAGATGTCAAGTGCAATTTTTTTAAATTCTTGGTTTAATCATAACGACTTTGAATTACATATCTGACATTATTCCTCAACACCTAAATCCCCTCGTCATTTTGAATACATAATTAACCTATCGGTTATATCATTCAGTATTTACTGCTTAATTTCATTCACTCGTTTATTGAACAGAAATTAAAACCTTTCAATTGTTCTTATGATAATCATTGACTTTCCTTCCTAGAAAATTATTGATCGATTTCCACTCTATCCAACCTTGTCCTGGGCAATCTTTTCCAGTTGCTATTTTTGTTTCGGATGTCTGCTCCCTATTCTCGACACTGTGTTCTCTGGGCTTCCGTTTCCCTTCAGAATCCAAGTCAACGCTCATCTCATGATACAGTTTGGTGATTTCCGTAATGTAAGTCCTATCCACCTCAAACGTCTTTTTCTAATTTCCTCAGCTGGAACCTGGTTTATTCTCTCACACAGTAGGATGTTGCTGATAGTATCCAGACATCGAGCGTTCAATATCTTACTTAGACAATTGTTTATATTTTTGATGATAGCTGTAGTAGTTCTCCAAGTTTCAGCTCCGTACAGGAGAACTGTCTTGATGTTCGTATTGAACATTCTGTAGTTGATATTGTTCGACAGTTGTTTAGAGATCCATATGTTCTTCAGTTGTAGGAATGCTATCCTTACTTTGCCAATTCCTGCATTTACGTCTGCATCAAATTCTCTTTGTACAACGATGATGCTGCTGTTCAGGTACGTGAAAGTCTACACTTCTTCCACAGTCTCATCATCAAGTGTGATTGGGTTGGTGTTCTCTGTGTTATATTTGTGTATATTGAGGCCTACTGCCACAGAGGCTGCTGCAACACTAGTTGCCTTCATCTGCATTTGTTCATGTGTATGGTATAGCAGAGGTAATTCATCTGCGAAGTTCAAGAATTATAATTGATTCCGATATGTCCATTGTATTCCATGCTTTCCTTAGATGTCCAGGTCTTCATAATCCAGTCAACGACCATAAGAAGTAGAAGGGGCGAGAGACAGTGAGCAGCCTTGTCTGACTCCGGAATGACATCTGTGGGAAAGTCTGAGGGTGCTGCTCCGATGTCCGGTGGATTCAATGGAACTGGTCTATTCAAGATTTACCGAAGTATTCCACTCATCTGTTCCTCTGTTCTTGAATGTCAGTGATTGTCTTGTCTTCTTTGTCCCTGACCGGTCTCTCTGGTCTATTATATTTCCATGCTAGTTTGTTCGTTGTCTGACATAGCTGTTTCATATTTCCTTCTTTTGAAGCTTTTTCCGCTGTCGTTGCTAGGTGTTCGACATATTTCTGCTTGTCCGCTCTAATGTTCCTCTTTACTTGCCTGTTTTTGGTGTATTCAGCCTGTCCCTTGACTTTCTTTTTTCTTGTTCGGCTGTTGTTAATTGCTGTCTTTTTGTTCTTCCATTCTTGAATCTTGTCTAGCCTTTTCATAGAGATCCATTCCTTATGATAATACTTCTTACAGCCCAGCACCTTCTGACACCTGGAAGTTAATGCATTTTATCTGACTCCAGTTAGATCGGACGAATGACCGTGATTGAATTATATACGAAGACTGTTCTCGCATAGAATCATCGACTTAACTCACGTTAGTGAATAACGAAATTAAACAATTCAAATATGACAATGGATGTTTGAATACATGTATTTAGTACACTCAATGATCTAGGCAGGCAATCAGAGGGAAGAAACGTGGGAAAAGAAGAGAAGAAAGTGAAGCGAAACGACGCTCAGTGGAGAAGGCATATGAACCAGCTCGATTCAATCAAGCGTTAATCAATATTTATCGTCATACAAAATAAACTACAGACATGTGATGAGTAGGATAAGATGTACACACGCACACTCTCATATAAATGCAGTCAGGGTTTACAAGTGAACAATTAACAAGGTCAAAACGTGACTCAGGAAGAATGATGAATAGATTGGCCTGTCTAGAAGCTAGAATAAGTAATATGGGTTTAACATAGTAACCGACACAACACTTCATTGATCCCTTTCCAGTTGTCCCCAATCATAGTTTCTCCTTTCAGTAGATTCTGTCAGGCTTCGAACCTGTTGTTGAGAATTATCTTTAATTCGTTCAGTTTATTAGTATCTCGTAAGAAGACTGTACTTAACCTTTGCAATGCTGTTTCCACAATTTTCCAGTGCTTCTTTAGCCTCAGTTTCATATTGGTGAATACCAGGTGGCGGTTTTAAGCTACATTAGCTGCTCTCTTGGTTCTCACGCCTTCCACCGAACTTCTGAATATTTCACTGATGCAGATATGATCGATCTGGTTGTGTGTAGTGTGATCCGGTGAGACTCATGTAGTTTTGTGTATTTGTTTGTTGGTGAATATTGTACCGTCTATAACCACCTTGTTGAATGAACATAAATTTACAAATCTATCACCATTCTCGTTGTTTACTCCCAGTCAGTCCATGTTTTCCTATGATTTCTTCATACACGGTGTTGTCCATTATGACTTTCGCGTTTAGGAATCCCGTGGAGATGGTCAGGTCATTGCTTGTGCACTTCTCTATGATCGACTGTAGCCTGTCATATCACTGATCTTCAATGTCGTCTTTGTTATTATTGGTGGGTTCATAACGTTAGATAACATTCGTCGTGATTCTTTTCTTCTTTGTTTTGAAGGATCGTTTGATGATCCTGATTCCGTGATACTCCCATCCAATAAGTGCATTATATGCTTCTTTGGACAGAATCAGAATTACTCCCTGAGTGTGTGAACCATTTTGCTCCTCGTGACCGGAGTACAGCAGCACCTAACCCGTATCTAACCTTTCCTATCCAGCTTGGATCCAATGGGTTTCACTGATTCCCAGTACTGCCATATTGCATCTCTACATTTCCGTTGCTATTTCACTGGTCCACCCAGTCTTTCACATTGTCCGGATTTTTCATGAATGTATAATAATTGTTGCTCTGGTTGTTAGAATATTGTTAGTATAGTGTATAGTGTGGTGTCAAATAAGAGTTTAATCTAACGATACCCTTAAAATAAATGAAACTTTAGTTTTCTTCCAACCTAGTAATAGTAATTTAGCTAACAACGACTATTTTAAATCAATCAAATAAATCTCATTCAAGAACAATAAAGATGTTCCAAAACTTGTATTGAATGGTTATCAATGGTTCTGTTATTATTATTATTATTATTCGCATTATGATTTAAATAGATTTGGAAAAATCTTCCTATATTTTGTCTTATGTAATTGATTTATTATTTATTACTTTTAATTACAATAATTTCTGACCATTATCATCATTATTATTATTTAATATGGATTGTTATGATTATCACATGTGATGTATAAATTTCTTTCTCTTTTTTTCTAATTTAACAGAGTTTACTACTTATCATGATTGAATAAATAAAGTAATTGAAAGAAATACTTAATCATGAGGTTCATAATATTTGTTATTATATATATATATATATATATATATATATATATATATATATATATATATATATATATATATATATCATTATTATTTACAGAGTTACTATAGTTTCAATATCCAGAACAAACAACAACAAATAAGCAAAATCATTGGTTGTATATGCGGACAAATACCATGAGCTCACTAGTGACTAGCTTTGTGGGGGAATCCCCGGAGTTCTAGTAAGAAAACGTGACCAGTGGAGTTAATTCGTGTTGGATAGAGATAGTTATAGATCTCAATACAATGGAAGATGGTCGCGCGAATTCGCGGATTAGTTGAAGTTAGAAATCATCACTATTGGATGCCGACCAGCTCAGTGGTCTTGAGGTTAAACGTTCGTGCGCGAGACTAAAGGCCGTGGGTTCGAATTCCGCGAGCGGGATCATGGATGGGCACTGCTGAAGAGTCTCACAACAGAACAAAACGGCCGTCCAGTACTTATAGGTTTTCAATACTGGTTTAACGTCAATCGGTTTATGATTTTAATCAAAAAATAAAGAACTATTTGGATAACAATTATTGTAATTAACGGGAATAACAAACTACGAAAGTCATCATCCAGAAAATACAGGTGTTTATTAACAGTTGTCTACGCAAAATACTTCAGATCCGTTGGCCGGACACTATTAGCAACAACGTACTGTGGGAGAGAATAAACTAGATCCCAGTGGAGGAAGAAATTAGGAAGAAGCGCTGGAAGTGGATAGGATACACATTGAGGAAAGCACCCAACTGCGTTACAAGACAAGCCCTCACATGGAATCCTCAAGGCCAAAGGAAAAGAGGAAGACCAAAGAACACATTACGCCGGGAAATGGAAATAGACATGAGAAAAATGAACAAGAATTGGATGGAACTAGAAAAGAATGCCCAAGACTGAGTGGGTTGGAGAATGCTGGTCAGCGGCCTATGCTCCATTGGGAGTAACAGGCGTAAGTAAGTAAGTAAGTAATGGGAATAACAACAAAAAACGATTTCACATCGTTACTATCAGTACTGGTAGTTTGTAAATCTCCAATGCTGAAAAAAATGATAATAAGTAACAGCTTGAATTTTACAAAATAAAACAAACAGAAGGTTGAGGTAGAAATTGAAATTGATAGAATAATATCAAACTCAATAGAATAACCAATATCGTTGATTATATATATATACCGTGGTTATGTAAGTCATTGTTTCTCTTTTGTTCCTAAAAAACTTTCATAAGTTCAAGCAGTAGGTTATAGCTTTAACCCTACTCTACAAATCGGAATATAGAAAATTAAACATATCTCATGAAGTTAACTCATTAATTAATATATATTCATTGTATTATGTTATTATCTTATTCTTAATATTCAAGAGAAGAATCATATCGATGCAGTTTGAATTTATCAATTGAGAATTTAACGGCTTTTCTTTATTATTATTATTATATGTTAACAACTATGTCACAAACACAATCATTATTATTGAATAAGGTCTTGAATATGAAATTTTGTATGAACTTTAAATGTTTTTTTTTTCATTCGTTTCTTATGTGCTTTTTTATGTTGTTCCCGTTGAAATTTCATAAAGATTTAGTACTGATATTTTCGTTTAAGTTCTCTGTGTTTCTCTCTCTAAAATTCATGGAAATTCTAAGATAATCATGATGTTAAATACTGAAGTCCTACGTGAATTCAATTGTTTATATAGATGGAGAATTGTAATCCTATGATCCGCTATTTTTAAAAGCATAGCTCTTGTGGAAGATCAGTAATCATTGTCTCGACAATAGTGTATATATGAACATATCATATTTACAAATTAACTCCTACGAATTTTAGAGTTTAAAATGTAGTAAGTGTATACTCTCAATTACCATATTGCAATAAGAAACTGTCACTATAGTTTTCTGGATTTTTCTAAATCATTTAAATTTACCTATCAAAATAGTTTTCTTAATCTTCACCCAAAATACCGAACCTAACCATTTGACTGAACACAATGTAGTACTATAAATAGGTAATAATTTTATCACCTAGAAAGTAAATTTTGCCATCATTTATATATATATATATTGATATAGATATTCTTTTGCATTTCGCTCTCTGAGTAAACTTATCAGTAAGCCTAAACGCTTGTACTACTTTTGATCGTCTGGAATACAAACTAATAAGCAGAAGAATAAATCATTGGTTCAGTATTTTGTACAATACAGTCTAATAATTCGATATTGTGTAATAATTTACGTAAACAATCAATACAATTGTTTCGATTTATATTCATAACAGCACAAATTTCCGTTAAAAAATATAACTAGTAGGAGCTTCCATTGATCAATAACAAATCACCAGTTTCATTTTATGAATTTTTAATATTTTAAAATAATAATGACAGAAAATGTCCATATGAGTACTTCTTACTTTTACCTCTGTTATGAACATAATTGTAAATTTGATCTCTAAACTATTACAACAGTAGACTAATATTCATATTGTAAGTGAATTTCAGTATAATGTGATCATTTACATTTACAAGATAAATATAGATTTGATCTAAATGATTATAGTCTATCAAAATGTTGATTTTTACTGTTTTAGTTAATTGTCAACTTTGTGAAAAACCTTTCAAATTATATAAATTACACTTTAGTATAAAGGAGATGAAATGTAACTAGAAGTGGTATCCCGAATTCCCGTTTCGTTATATTTGGGACTCGCCAGCTGGATATACCCACATACTGAAGTTGATGTCCATTACCGTTCGCTTCAAATATTATTGCATTATCCACTTAGCTACCGAGTCCCGATAACCTTTCGGTTGTGCTACAGATTTCAGGAGCATTCAGCTGACGGGTCCAAACTGGGGTGAAACGCGCTTCCTGGGTTAATTCCATACTAATTTGTATCATTACGGCTGTATCGGTGCAACCAACATAGGAGGTGCATGTGCTAATCAAGATTAATTAGATTTCAGACGAAATATCAACAATGAAATCATCCAATCCATTTAAAATTGAAATACATCACACTATTTTCCTAGAAAGGTAGATTGACTGATGTCTTATCACTTAACACTCATACGTTGCATCAATAACTCAGTTTTTTGAGTAATCACCACTTCATACTGTCATTTAAAGTTAGGTGAGCGATTGAGCATCTTCGTAAACATACGATCATTACTGACGGATTATTAAACTGTTTGTGATAATCACATGTCTTCCATCTCATTGATTCGGATTCTGTAGTCTATTTTGACAACATCAATAGAACATATTCAAGATTTACTTGCTAGTAATTCGTACATTTTAGACGATCGACATTTCAACAGTTTATATCCAATAACTTTTCTGGGAATAGTCACTCTGCTAAATCCCTAGGAAGAAATAAAAACACACTTCTATTAATCATTAGAAAATATGAGCTTTGTGATAGCGCTAGGTGAAAAAATTATTTTCAATTTATACTACACTGATTCATCAGTTTGACTTTTATAAACTAAATATTCATGAAAAATGCATTTTCATTTACAACTAGTGTACATAAGCTACTAGGAAAGAAAACAAGTTTAGGATTTTCTGTCATTCTGATCAATGTTTTATATTTCATACCAATGAATTTGAATTGAGCAGTTGACATTCCTATCAATATTCAGTCCGTGGAATTTCGTAAACACCATCCGTTGTCATCAGTAACACCTGAATCACGCCCGAGATTACTGGTCTCGATCACTCTCTTCTTATCACTAAAATTTAAGCTATCATTCATAAAAGCAGTCCCATTAGAGCACTTATTTGACACATCTACCTATTTTATACGCTAAATAATTCATGAGTGCATTAGCAACAAAAAACTGTGTCACCAAACAACATAATGTCTTTGTTCATGTCTTTTCTCTTGGAAATGTTTGCACGACTGTCAATCACAATGCAATGACGAACGAACTTCGTAAAAGAACACAATGTACACTCATGTTAAGAAAGTCTAAGTAATTGTTCATGGGAATCCTTTCATATTTTACAAATATAGTTTTCGTAAAACTGAGAGTCACTTATGTTAGTGTAAATCTGACAGTATAAATTACGCCACTTTTCCTCTGTAAAATATATGTAACTTAACGAAAAACTGAAATTTTAGACTTAAACAAGTTACAGCAATGATTATACTTCCGTGCTAGCGCATAACTATCAAACCATTGAGGTGACATCTAACGATTCACAATCCCAACTCTAATCAATTGATGATATTACCTCGGCGATCATCTAACTTTACTGGTGATTTCTATCGCAATTCTGATATCTCTAAACTCAACTAACCAAGAATTTCACTGAAATTTCAGGAAATTGTCACATATTAAAACATTAATGATAATATTGAGTTGAACCAACCTCCACAATTCTCGCTAAATAGTATTTTTTTTTCTTAACAATTATATGACTTTTTTAACATTTATACTGATTGTTTCAAAATATTATTATAGAGGAGAAACGCCGGTATGAATTAGATTATCATCCTTTCCATTCAAGACAAAATGTCTTGTTCGTTTATATTCATGTTGAATCTTGTGGTCATTCATAAATCAATTGGACTATACACAAAAATTGTTTTAATGTTTTCTCATACATTATAAAATGTTTCACATTAAAAATAAGAATATACTTCTCAGATAACTTGAGATATTGCCGTATGAATGATTGGCTGTATTATTATTATTATTAATGGTTTAATGAAACATGTAGAATCATAGAAGAAAGATCCATTATCTTCTGATACATCTATCATGCATATTCTAAACCCAATAAGAATATTGTTGAACAAATCGTCAATCTGCTAAATCTTACATCGTTTGAATAGATGACAATAATGTTAGGACCCGAGAAACATAATGAATGGTAACTTTGGGATCCTTTTATGAACTAATACTAAACGTATATTTTTATCGTATAATTGTTGAATAACTAAACTCTGCATATTCATATTCCTCTTATTATAAGCTTTATTTTGACCCATAAACTATTATTATAAGTTTTACCATTCTTGAGTTATACCCAGTATATTAATTACTACCTCCCTCATTCACAGCCACATCTGGCTAATTCTTGTACAAATGTTGTTTCATATTTTATTGGTACGTTGTGGTCTGTTTGATTGGTATATAAACTCAGTATGTTTGAAATATAATGATTCATATCGCAGAGGCTGAGATTTGTGTTCTGGACTTAACTGGCTGGGCTAGGCGGGAAGCAGGATCAATCAGAACTCTAGGCTGCACATACGGGTTTACGCGTCATTGTTTCGATCAATAAGTCACTGCTCTTTAATCGGCAGTCACAAGTTATAACAAATAAACTAAACTTTCACCATTAAATTATTTCCAATAGTCTTTAAACTAGAAGATTATGATATAATTATAACTAGAAATCATTTACAATTGACTACATTACGTTATGATTAGAAAAAATCACTTATAAACTGTTCATATGTAGAAAAAATCATGCTATTACTTTTAAAGTTCTGATGTTTCACATTGATTTAGTCGGATGATTAAAGAATACTATCACAGATTGCTAACTCTTATATAATTGATCGATTATATCACGCATAACCGATATTTGAAATGAAATATTTGTATTACCATTTATTAGTACAAATAAGTAATAATAAATAATAAAAATAGACGAGATATATTGTACTAAAGAACATGTCTAAATAAAATTAGATCAGTAAATTACATTACATATTCTATATTCATGAAAATCAAAGCCAACCTTCATTAGTGAAGCCGCAAGTACATATTATCATCATTATTATGATCATTGGCTTTATTCAATATTATATTTTCGATACAATATAGAATTCTTAGCAAAAAGTATTTCAACAAGTTTCCGTTTCGTATCTTTTGATTGATCCTTACGATAAATATTGAATGGTCGCCAGTTAAATGTTAGCAGTTTAGGATTCTTACATCTGAGTGATGTATATTCTTTTCGATCCATACTGCCAGCAACTACGATGTCTGTGATTGAGCTCTTTTGTAACTTGTACAATGAAATGTCGTCAACTTTTCACAAATGCACCTGAATAAGTTATGCAATTAATTGACATAATGATCTGTTGAAACAAACAAAAAACATATAACTTGTTGAAATAACTATACGGCAAGAACAGGTAGCTCAGATATTCAAGTAGGTCGCCTCTGTAAAGAAGCTTTTATTAGGATTTTATCAAATTTATGTAATATTTTTACTGAATTAAAGTGGCTGTTCATTTTTCTATGCCATAAAACACTTGAATATGTATTTGATCATACTAACAAAATTAAATTTTTCCTATCATATATCTAATCGTTTTTTTTTGTTTTAAAAGAGCTTTTAAATGTGTAAAAATGTTAGTGAGATCAGTAAATCACCATTAAACAATATTGTAAACATAAACAATTTGGTAATCAGGTCAGTAAATTTAATTTCTGCTTCATTCTCCA
This sequence comes from Schistosoma mattheei, assembly GCA_944470405.2. NCBI lineage: Eukaryota > Metazoa > Platyhelminthes > Trematoda > Strigeidida > Schistosomatidae > Schistosoma > Schistosoma mattheei. The sequence continues at coordinate 67,978,251 of OX103943.1, read as the reverse complement.
ACTAATGGTTGGAGACTCTTAGTTACATGGCTCAGAATCGATCACAATGGCGTCGGTGTATATACTCTCTGTCTTCCCTTAAACTAAGAGATTAAAATCACTTCATATCTTTCTTTCTACGAACTAATTCTTTCTTCCTGTACTATATCCTTATTGCAATCTTTCTTTTATATATTACCACCTCTGAATTAACTACTTTTATGAATCTGGTATCCATCTTGTTGTGTTAATGAGGTATGGCAACTTGAACCGATGCATATTTATGCCTGGTCCTACGTTGTAGCTGACTGACTGACTCATTCATTTAGTGAACAGATTATCGTACTAACTGAAGTAATCAGAATGAAAGTCTTATAGATTGAAAAACGGTATATTGTTAATAGAGTGTATCGAAAAATAACATCAATAATCTGTTTGACTATGATAGAAAAAAAGTTATATCGGATGGTAAGTGCATACTATTTTGCATTGGTAACGATAGATCTTCAGATTCTTTCTTGATTTTTTTCTCTCACATAATCGATAAATCCGAAAGATTCCCAATATTCCAAAAATATAAATAATAATTGCTGAATGCAGGATGATTGGTTGTAAGTGTTGAATAATCCTAATTTTTAACTAATGTGATTACATAAATGAAAAATAAGAAAATATTCTATAAATCTCAGTACATCCATGACATTTTAGTGGAAATCTGAATAGTTCATCAATAATTGTATTTCAGTAGTTGAAATAATAAGTCAATTAAAGTTAGACTACCATGGAAAACCAGGAAGCACTGCAAGGCCGTTTCGTCCTAGTATAGGACTTCTCAGCAGTATGCATCCACGATCCCGCTACCCGCGAGATTCGAACCCAGGACTCATGATTTCAACTATTGAAATTTCTAAAATCTCCACAAAACCCCTTCTGATAATAATCATCTGCTCAATAGTGACTGACTACAAGAGACATTTCCTGGAGTTCTAGTATGAAGCCGTGACCTGTGGAGTTCAACCGGGTCTGCTGTGAGATAGTGACTCACTAAAGACAAAGGTCTACGGTGGTGCAATTTCGTGGGTTGGTTGAATTTAGACATTAACACCGTAGGATGCTGGCCAGCACAGTGGTCTAATGGTTAAGCGCGAGACTTATGGGTCCTGGGTTCGAATCTCGGGGGGAGGTATCGTGAATGCACACTACTGAGAAGTCTCATACTGGGACGAAACGGCCGTCCAGTGCTTCCAAGTTTTCCATGGTAGTCTAGCTTTAATTGACTCGTGAATTCAACTATTGACATTTCTAAAATCTTCACAAAACCCTTTCTGATAATAATTATATCCTAGGCTGTTACAGATTTAATTATAAATATGAGCCAATATAAAACTTGTAATTAAAATTACGTAGAAATTACCTAAATAACAAACGTTGGATAAACATAACAAACTCACTATTAATGAAAAATTATCCATTATTTCACATTTTAAATTACATATCTTTCTCATAATACAATTCCTCTGACTAGGAACCTGTTTTCCTTACAGGGTTTTATAATCACCCTAATTGAAATGTCCATCACATCTTTTTTCAGTTAGTGTTTTAGATTACATTGTTAAAGTTAAAACAAAGGCCATCGATAACCTGCTATAAAATGTATAGTCAGCAGTAGATATGAATTTTTACATCGGTGACTCATTTCTGGAGCCATTCATCTATTATTAACTTGTGGGTGAATGGTGACTGTCACTAAATGAAATTTATTGCTTTGCATCAGTTACCTTCAACTACTTGTATATACTGTTGCAACGATAAATTTAAAAAGAAAGTGAAATTGTTGAGTGACGTTTAACACGTAGTTTACTCATCATACTCAGTGTGGCTTAAAAGCCTGTATCAGCGTTACTCAGAGCATTAAATGTATAAAACAAAACGAAATGCATATATATTTATTGTATATGGCATTGATACCCTGAAAACCCCGTTCCACTGTGGGTTACATTAAAAATATGTCCATTTCTGAGATCTCATTCCCTTATTGACCATATTCAGTCATGCAAGAATTTAACAAACATAGAAAATTATGTTAAGAATATTTTCCCATTGAAAAATAAACAAAAGAATCTTTTTATGTTATTTGTACTAAGAAGTCCAGTTCTTTAAGTGTTTGAGTAAACTGCCAAGAAATCTAACTACTGATTAACTGTTTCTTTGTGTTAAGTCACTCATCAGATATGCTCATTTTTTGACCGAAAATAGGATGAAAATCGAAAAGACATATGGGGCACAATAATTATGAATCACCAAGTTGAAACCCAAGTATTCACATTTTTGACTTCAATCAATTCTTAATTTCAAAGTTCTTTATTCTATTTTACTCATTTTGTTTATTCAAAATTATAAGTCAGTTCTTCAGGAAATAGTTGCCGAAAATATCTAAAATGGTTTGAATATATTTACTCAAGAACTTTCGCATACTTCAATCTCAGTTTAATTTGGTGAAAAGAAAATTCATCATAAATTACTATCGTCATGATAATTCATTGAAATAAAAAAGTAAAATTTAAAACAGATGCGCAACCATAATATAAAGAATCGACAATAGGGAGCTTACTCTATGGTCAAGAAAAATGAAACCATTTGTTTTTAGATGTTCACATGTATTTACACTGTGAACTGGCTAAACTCTGAGGATAGCTTTCTACAACACACTAGTTTTCATCTTTATTAAACTTCCTAAAGAAGTGAGCAAAGCAAGTTCTTTAATAAAAATTTGCTTTTACAAAATCTAATTAGCTTAAATATCATCAGTTAACTGAATACACTGTGTATTTGTTGTTTTAACAATCGGTCAAGTTGACTGATTTCATTTCTTTCGCTTTAATCTGATTAAATGCATGACTTGCCTCAAAATCACAAATACGTCTTACTGACAAGTCCCAATCAGTACAAAACCTAGTTACAATGCGGCCTGTCGACTAACTCCAACCATAAAACAGTTCAACGCAGTTTACTCGATATCGAGTCATCTAGATTACTGGCCACATGATAATTCAACCGATGGAATTCAGTTACCACTTAAAGAACTTGTTAAATTTGACATTATTCGCCACTGAATAATTACTCATGCACGTTTACTATTATTATTATTCAATACTGAATAATTGAGTAATGTAGTGTCAATAGAATCCATTAAATGATTGTTCGACGAATTGGTTCAGCTTATTTAGTTAGATATCTTTTCTCCTGACGATGAATTAATCTTTAAACTTATTTAACCATATTAATTTGGTTGCTACCAACTTGTCTTCATATCTGTTTATCAAAAACATTATCTAAACTTTTTCTGATTAAAGCTCACATTTTCTAACATCACACAAGGAAACATGATATGGAGGTTATAAATTAAGTTAGTTTACTTAAAATCAAGTGAATCCATGTGGATAATAATGTGCCGATCATCACATTAAAAAAACTTTACGTATTATAAAATTAACTGTAAAAATCAACAATTTGACTCTACAGTATGTATTAATACAAGTATAGTGAGAAGTACACGTTTACATGCAACTTCCTTTCACGGTTTTTCTGACGTCAGTCGACATATTAAATGTCCCATCATTACTATTATATCTCTTACTTACTGGTGCTAAATGCCTCGTCGACGAACTGTACAAACTATTCAACTAGACTTTCGTGACTATGATGACGTTTTTCAACATTTTGTCTACTAGTCTTTTGTGTAGTTAGAAATTCTTGTCAATGACAACCAAGTGTTTAAATTTATTGCGCCCAGTTTACAGTGTCTAGGAAAATATCTTTCCTCAATAACTTTTATTAACCGTAGAAGTATTGGAAAACCTATGAAACCTAATGCTTGTTTTGTCCTATATTTATAATTTTCTACAGAATACACCAACTCAAACATCTCTAAAATAAACTTACTGAATGATTATCAAATGCATATGAAGATTAGTTGAGTGGTATACTTCCACTATTTTTTTTACATATCAGAAGTACTGAAATACCTGATGCTTGATTTAGTATGGATAGAATGTGTTCCACAATATTTAGAGGAAAGATGTCAATAGAAAATAACCTCCTACTTAAAGAAGAAGGATGTAATATTTTTAACAACGTGCTTTTTTAAGAAAAACTGAAGAAAACGTTATTTCTGTCTATACCGCCGAGATACATATGCAAATAATTTATGCAGTTAACTTGTAGTGTCAGTTGTTACGTCAAGCCCACGTAACTTATTCTAGATTCTGAACAAGCCGATTTATTCATTCCTTTTCAGTCACATTTTGACCTTGTTAATTATTCGCTTATCAGCTTGACTATTTTATGTTAGCGTGTTTGTATTTCTTATCTTACTTATCACATGTCTGTAACTTATTTTTGGTCTGACTATAAATATCGACTCACTCTTGATTAGATGGAGTTGGCCCACGCGTCATCTCCATCGCACATCATCTTACTTCACTCACTTCGTTTTCTTTGTGTCGTTCCTTCGATCGTCTGTGTGAACCAATGATTTTATGAAATATACTTAGTTACTAATCCATTCTCGTATTTGGCTTATTTGATTCCGTTAATCACTGACGCGAGTTGAGTCGATGATTTTATACAAGGATTGTCGGCATATATGTTTCGATCACCATCATTCGTTCGATCTAACTTTAGTCAGATACAAAGCCACTAAAAACTTAAATTTGAGCAGTTTCACTTCTACGTTTAAAAGAATGAGTAACTTGTTCTCTAGCGTAAATCTACCGAGACATATTATTTAGACATAAGTCTCGTAAAACGTAAAAAACACGTTGGTTCTGACCACCAAGTGACAAACTACACATTTTCTTTTAGATTTTCATATGACAGATATTTTGTTTGTTGTGAAAATAATTTTGTATAAACATAATAAATGCATAAAAAAGAAAGTACATTTTGACATATGTGCTTTGTTTACATCGATTCCATACATATAATTCCCTTTATCTCCTTGAAAATAATAGAGACAAAGATCTGAGAAAAATAAAATGCATTCATTTAAAGCACAGTTTGATAGTGTCTAGCAGTAGAATCTAGGATCTACATTTGGTTTCATCTGGAACTCGTCAAATGAATAAACCTAAAGACCATTGTTTATGTTTTCACCAGAACTTAAACCCAGTACCGCTATCTTTAAATGCCCATTGTGTCATCCACTTAGCTACTGAGTCTAAACAACCACTACAAATGGTTTCATTTTATTCCATTCGATTCTCATTAGCTGCTTACAAACAACGTATAGTACTTTAAAATTAAAATTATACCTGAACGTTAACTAATGAAGGTGGTTGGAAGTAAATATGTACTACCACAATTGAGTAAAAAAATACAAATGAAGTTGATAATCAGTGTAGAATTGACGGCTCTACAACGTCAGAATAATAACTAAATAGTTTAAAGCTAATAATTCAGTTAATTATAGATTTGGAGTAATTAGAAGTAATATAACTGAAATAGAATAATGGTGTTTTCAAGAGTCAAGTGTATCAAACCGACTCGCTGTATGAAAGCTGTGTCTTGAAGTAGCATCACTGAAAGCCTAATCTGCTTGATCTAAGGTGTTTCGGAATATGTTCTTAGTAATGAGCGTAAGCTGTTCTTCCGGTTCTACCGATATCTCTGCTCAAGCAGACACATATAAACTTATATTCACAGTCGGCGGTGACATGTAAAAGGCAGCTACCAATATTTTTTTCATTAATGAACAAGCTGTTTTATGCAAAGTAGTAAGTTTGGCTACATGATATGTTCTGGTTAGTTTACTTTTCAGTTTTCTGTTGACTGTTCTTGTAATGCTGTCACCTTGGAATTCAAGTTGAATCAAAGTAGATATAGTCGTTTATTGTAATTTTTTTAGGCTTGTTATTTCTTATTGCCACAACAAACCGGTTCTGACGGCTCATCTAACAAAGTACAGTATTGCAATAAGACAAATTGACCACTAAAATAATGAAGCTAAGAAAGACATCATTTTTAAACAATTCAAGTAGGCTTTAAAAACAAATTAACATCTACTTTTTTAAAAAGTAAATAAACTGTATAAAATTGCAGTTATTTGTGTAGAGTTTTCAACTTGAAGATTCTTAACTCTGACACTGATCAACACATGTTGTAAAGTGATTGAAACTAATAAATGTTGAATAACAACCATTTAAATATGTATTGATGAATTCAGTTTATATATAAACATTATAACATTAAGATACTTGGTCAAAATCAAAAACTAGATATTTTCACTGATCACTTATACTAATAATCCTTGTGATGATCTTTTTTTTAAAAGTATACCATGTATTAGTTAAGTTAAGGTTATTTTCTATTTGTTTTAAGTAAGAATTCCAATGATTATTTTATGCAAAATACCCAACAGTCTAGAAGTTCAAGAAAAAAGTTACCTAGTTACTAGCGCGTTGTTTGTGGGTGTTTTTTTTACGTAATAATTATTCTTGTCTAACCTCATTTTATCAGGAATATATATCAATGTTTTTGTCTGTTATCATTCCTGAAGTTACCTGATGTCTAAAAGTTGCCTAGGCATGTTTGTAAACAATATATACCTGGGTACAATAGTTTTTTCTGGTTAGCGTTTTTTTAGCGAGTTAGTTTTCTACAGGATAGGGTCGCTAACCCCATGCCCAACCCTCCTCGTTTATCCAGGCTTGGGACCGGCAGTAGTCCCCGGAGGGGCTCAAGGCGGAGTAATTATCGACCTGACAATTTCATAATTCATTTTAGATTCTTGAAAAATAGTCAAAGTTTGCTGGAGGGAACAAAACATTAAAAGAATACAATGTAGTTTTGTAAATTGTAAAGTAAAAAACATTATGTATCCCATTTATTTGTAGTTTACATTTAACCTAAGATTTTTTGCGAAGCATGTCCTAGTAACTAACAAAAACACCCATCTATGAGTTTTTTACTTCATAGATATTTTAAACTTTATATAATTTTAAATTAATTAAGATGCCTCATGAGAAATTCACCCTTACGGTTAACAGAACGACATAAGAATTTTACAGTAAGAATTAGTATCATTTTATCTACAAAAGTATTCTCTTAAGGATGTTAACATTTCTAAAGTTTTACTTCTCACTAAAGAACTTACCGGAGACCATACCACGTTAATAACAAGGAGGGTCCACCTAGGAGAGTTAGAAAACCCTGATTCCAGATCAATAGTGCACATGGGCTTCAGTATCATAAAGGAACAAATAGCGTATGAACCAATTGTCGATCAACGGCTACTATGGAATTGCATCTCCTGACGTTGCTCCATTTCCTTGTGGATCAAACTTTTAGGTTGAAGGCTCCGGTTGTGGTTTCCTAACTAAACCACCTGCTTCGATTTGGTCACACAAGCAGCATTACAGCCCACACACAAATCAAGTGACTTGTGTGGAGTATATTTATTCGGTACCCCTTTGTATAGATAAATTAAGGATTGTGAATCCTTTGTCTTAAATATGTAGGAATAATAATGTTTAATTTTGATGTTCATTATATATATATATATATATATATATATATATATATATATATATATATATATATTCGTTATTTATTTATTTAAACAAACATTAGCACAAGGAGCATCAAATAGATATGAGCCACATAGATCATTCGATTCGTGTGAGGGCTGGGATACTGCCCGGGTGCCGAAAATGAAGCAGCTGGTTTAGTTAGGAAACCATGCCCGGAGCCTTCAACCTATAAGGTCCGATCCACAAAGAAGTGGAGCAACGTCAGGCGATTCAATCCCATGGTGGCCGTTGACCGATAATTGATTCATACGCTATTTGTTCCTTTAGGATCATGGAGCCCATGTACACTATTGGTTTGAAATCAGGGTTTCCCAACTTCCCTAGGTGGACTCTCCGCATCCACAAACTCGGTTAGAGCGATGGATGTTCGCTTTTTGTCCTCTCAATTTCGTAAACAACACCCCTGCCACGAAAAGGCAATGAGTAGGACAGTGGTTGTATGCATGTGGCCATGTGTAAGCATTACGAGAGGGAGAGCTAACTGTTCCAACTATCGGCCGTATCACAGTATTTGGGGGCATATTCGTGAATAAGGACCAATATAAAGTTATTGATATGATCGTAAACATGTTTATTTTTATTACTTAATTATTCTAAATTAAATTGTTTAAACTAGGTGCCTAATTTGTAAACGAATAAGATAATATTGGAGTAAGTGTTATATTTTTGTAATGATTTGATATAAGAATGTGATTTATAGACAAACTCTTCACCTTATAAGCATAAATATCTTTTTTCTTACCAAATGGAATTTATTAGATAAACATTAGAGGGTTTTCTTTAAAAATAAATCGATGGAATAGGAAATTAGAATGACGTAAAAGAATAAAATATTTTATGTTACCTACACTTTTGTGAATAATTTTTTTTATAAAATATTGTTTATTTCTGTTGATAAGGTAAACAATTTGACCAGTTAATTGAAGATGAACTAAAAGAGTAGTAACTCTAATTTATGTGGACTTTCGAAGGTTTTACTGTAGCTCAATAAGGTGAATGAATTTTTAAGTAGTCAAATGAACATAGAAAACCAGACCTCTATTACTGACTTACTTACTTACGCCTGTTACTCCTCGTGAAGGAGCATAGGCCGCTCAACAGCATTCTCCATCCAACCATGTCTTGGGCAATCCTTTACAGCTCTTTCCAGTTGTAATTCATCCTTTTTATATCTGATTTTATTTCCCGATGGAATGTGTTCTTCGGCCTTCCTCTTTTCCGCTTCCCTCCAGGATTCCAAGTTAGGGCTTGTCTCGTGATACAGTTTGATGATTTCCGTAATGTATATCCTATCCATTTCCATCGTCGTTTCCTAATTTCCCCTTCCGCTGGAAGTTGGTCTATTCTCTCCCAGAGAAGGCTGTTGCTGATGGTATCCGGTCAATGTATATTGAGTACCTTGCGAAGACAACTATTTATAAATATTTGTACCTTCTTGATGATGGTTATAGTATTCCTCCAAGTTTCAGCTACGTACTGTCTTGACGTTCTTATTGAAGATTCTGACTTTGACCTCTATAACTAATATTATATACAAAAAAATGTGTTTGTATCCGGCAGACATAAAAAATCCCCAAAGTTCTTTGTAAAGATTTTGGAAAAAGTTATTACTAGAAAGTACAGTAAAATTATATTAATTTGTAGGAAGTAATACAGTATATTAAACACATCTTGATTACATTATACTATTACATTTTTAATCGCAAAGTACTAGGTTCGAGTGCTGAGTTAACAACAATTCTAGGATATTGACACGTCAGTCTGACGAGTCTCAAGCAGGAGGAAACAAATGCTCTGGATTATGCTACTGGTGATATTATATCCATTCGATGTTTCTTAACTACACAACTGCGACGCCAATTGTTACATCCTGTCCTCAAGATAAACGTTGTCATAACTTAGTTTTAAATGCCATTAGAATTCTGTTAGATGAGTATCGTCCATGTAACTGAATTTACTGATACAGTTTTCTTGATGTTAAATAAATCTACCTTGTCAATTTGGCTTTAACTTTGATTCGATTGCATTTAGTTCTTGTGAATAACTATTTTTCTCCATAAGATTCTTACACAAGTCTCTTAATGTCACAGTAGGGAAACGGCAACAATGATTTATTTGGCAGTAACTAACGCTTATTAGGATTAACATGCTTATAAAATTTGGACTTCGATTTAGTAAAACAACAGATAACCTCATAAGGTTGACCTGATCCCGTGACGGATAAATTAAATCCTCAATTGGCAAAATTTCCGCCTCAATTACCAATGACCTAGTGTTTGTTTCTAATTCAGATACGTTTCATCACTCAATAATTCCAAAACTACACATTTATCAGTTTTTATTCACTTTTCTGATGTGTTTATTATCGAACAAATCTTTGTGTAATCATATTTTTCATTGAAATGATCCATGATTTCTTTCGAATTTTACCAACTAATGGAAAGGATAAAATGTAGAGGTATTCCAGCCTACTCAAAACCCTAATAGGTTATGAAGTATAAAATTTCATATACTGATGTTTTTTATTCTTGCTCAAATATATGACATTTGAGAGATGCTTCACGTGATTTGTAAGAAATGCCAGACTCTACCCTTCATGCACAATATGATAAAGAATGTTAGAGAAAATAAACAGTAAAAATCTTTTGATAAATCTTGCACGTTTTGTTCTATTTTGAACACGTTAGCTGGATGTACCTGCACCACAGACTTCATATCCACTCCTGGAAATGGTAACTATATTGACACAATCTTTACAAGATACACGTATGTCAACCAAAACTCAGTTGCTGAATGGGAAATGCGATGACATTTGAGGCGAGAGATATTGGTTTCGAATTTCAGATTAGACATCAACTCAGATACATCCAGCCGATAATTCTCAAATGTAACAAAACGCACATCCCCGATTCCACTGCTCATAACATTTCAGCTATTCATTATAATTTGTTTAGTGATTTCTTTCTATTCAAATGGAAATTTTTCAACCTCAAATAACCTTCAGTACATTATTTTGGTAATTAAAACGTTGGAGAATAATTAAGGAATTTCGAAAGATCCTGCAATTTGTCTTAATTTTATATTATAAAACGAACGAATTAGTTTGATTAAATTTTCACATAAATTAAAGTGTACATATCCACCATACATTTAGATTCTTTCGTTAGATATATGTAAAGTATTTACCTAGTTATATACCTCCCAAGTTTTTGGTGAAGTTTTGTTCTCTGAACTGCATGGTTTGGTCGTGACGCTTTCATCGTTCTTCTGAACGACATCATCAGCACAAACTTCAGATAAAAGTGAAGTGTTCAAATTTCTCCATATGCGTTTCACAGCTTATTCTGTACACGTCGATGTTGATTGGTTCTTATTGACCTTAAATTTGTCATTGTTTGCTCCTTTGTTTTGGTTGTGTCTCCCATTGGTTTGATTTTTGTTCCTATATTTATGCATAATTTTCCTGATTGGTTGATAAATTGGATCGATTTCAATGTGTGTGTTGATTATTTATTGACCTGAGTGCCAAGCTTCTAAAAATTCTATAGTTTTTTTGAAATTCCTCTGTCCAAGATTTCCACATTTTTCCAATCGAATTAGTGTCCGCAGTTGTCCATGTGTATTGATATAAGTGAGGAAGTATCATGGCGCTTGACTGCTAGAGAACAAAACTCAATCAAAAATCATCCACCTGAGCTACAAATCTTCTCCACCACCTCATAACTCCCAAGTTTATGACAGACAGATTAGAAAATATCTACCATACTATGTAAAAGTAAATCTACAATGAATTCAAATATTTTGTGCAATCTTTGTGCATTTTATTCACAACAAAATGTGTACGAAACCAACTATTGGGAGTTATGTTACTCAATAATAAATAAGTATATTATATAATCAGTTATGAGATGGTGGAGAAGATTTGTAGCTCATGTGGATGATTATGATGAATTTTTATTCTCTTAGCTAGATGGTTTGATTGTGGAAGTTTCATCGTTCTTCTGAACGACATCATCAGCACAAACTTCAAGGAGATACAACCCAAATAAAGAAATAAACAATGACAAGCTTAAGGTCAACAAGAACTAATCAACATCAAGGTCTACAGGACAAGCTGTGAGCCATATGTGGAGAAATTTGAACGCTTCACTTCTACCTGATGTTTGTGCTGATGATGATGAAAACTCCACGATCAGACCATCCAGCTCAGAGAACAAAACTATCAAAATAATCAGTAATGTACAATATGAAATTATGGTACTAAAGTAAAGAGACACTTGAACTAATCTTCCATGGTTATATGTAGAGCTTCCATAAGCTGTCTTATTGTTGTTTTCGTGTTTTATATTTCCAAAGTGATTGATTTGATAAAGAGTAAATCATAAACCGCAATAATTAGATAAAATCCAATAGTTTGTTGAAACGGCGGCTAACCAATATGTTGAGGCTAATGTCCTTAATATCTGACTTCAATAAATAATATCCCGTTAATTGAGTATTTTAGGTAGGCTTAATCTCCTAGTAGAATTACAGATTTTACGCGAGATTATTCAAAAGCCTGAACATTAGTTGTAGAGATAATTTATTGTTAATGATTAATAAAAATCCGCAAGCGTACAGCAAGCAAGCACACGGTGAAGCCAGGTAAAAATGATGCGCAGTGGAGATGGCTGGGAAGCCAACTCCATTTTAGTCAAGCGTTACTCAATATTGATAGTCAGACAAAATAAAGCTACAGACATGTGATTAATAGGATAAGAAGGGCACACACATATACGCTCATATAAAAACAGTCTAGATTGATAAGCGAATAAATAACAAGGTCAAAGTATGGCTCGAGTAGAATGAATAAAATGGAATGTCCGAAAGCTAGAATAAGATACATGGGCTTAAAATAATGACTGACACTACAAGTTGTTGTCAGATAAGATAAATGTCCGTGAATTTGTAGTGCATCTGACTTGAATATTCAGTATGTTTATGGTAATAAACATTTTCGGACATTGTCATTTCACGTAGGAAGTGAGTACTCCAAATAAGAGAATAAAAATCATTGAAGGTATTGCTTCAAGCTCCAACTTTTCCCTTATTTGTTTACTCATCCAGCGATTTGGGATGCGCTATAATGGCATATTCATAGAAGTTATTTGTAGATAGCTTTAGATGATTGACATGAAATTCTCGTACAAAGATATTTTCTCAATTGTATCATTCACTCACTAAATGAACAGAAAAGTACCTGTAAATTATAGGTATTGTACTTTTATTGAACAATGAAAAGAGAATGTTAAACCTAACACATTCTAGTTAGGACACGAATATTTTTAATTGTTTTACATAGTTTTAGATTTTCATCGAAAACTGATTTATTAAAATAGAGTTTAGCCTATCAAATACAAATGTGTGGTTATCTGTGAAATTGTAAATAAACGTCGATGCCTCGTACTCAACACTAGAAATTATTAATAGTAAGTAATGTTATACAACTTTCTCCATTTATAAACATGAATAGAGAAAGAATAAATATTGTAGCAAAATAACATAAATTCATTCTTAAGTAAAAATGGATAGCGGCTAGCAGCGAAATCCAGGACGTGCGTTTCGTCCTATTTGGGACTCGTCAGCCGGAAGTACTTGCATCCCAGAGTTGATGTTCACTCCGAGACTCGAACCCAGTACCGTTCACTTCATTGAGCTACTGTGTTCTGATTCCACTGCTAGTCACTATCCATCTTTGCTTAAGAAGTTTGTGATTAAGGCTATATCGAGGCGACCCGCACAAGATGCACATATGCCAACATGAGACTGATTAATTGCAGTCCTAAATAACAATCGGAAGATACAAGTAAAACAACACCAAGTGAATGAATTCATTCTATTTTGCTACCATTACCGTTCATTCTTTAAACACATCCAGATGACTTTTTGAAACAACTTTGAACAGGTCAGAAATTCCCAAAATATGTAAGATATTTATGCGACAATTGAGCAAACAATTTTAATCCAACTTAATATATTTATGACTTCCGCACAAGGCAGCCAGAATTTTAAATAAAGTAATGAAGATAAGTCTTATTGATTACCTACCAGACCGAAAGTTCAAAGATCTCTATCAACTGCTTCCAACCAGCCAACATCAAACATGTTATTAACTGTCTGTCTGCATATAGGAATTATTGATTGTATCAATAAAATTCAGTTATTGTTTCCTTTATTTTACAATTTGATAGTGAGCATACTGTACCTGATGACATTGGATCATAGATATAAACCTTATAACCAATACTGTAGTAAGTATGTATAATTTCCGATAAAAATTTCAACAAAGAATGATAAGTAGTTCCGAGTAATGTCAGTATTATTTTCTTTGAATGATATACAAATGTATGATATAAAATTTCTTCATGAAATCACTTCTTGATTGTATGTTGATCGAAAGTTTGAATATAAACTTCAGTAATTGAAGTTTAATGAATCAACTTTATATAAGGTAAATTTCTATTAAAATGTTTTACTCCTATAGACTTTAATAGCTTATAGTAAATATTTTGGTATAAACTGTTCAATACACTTATAATCACTTCGTATATTCAGAAAATTTATCAATTATTTTCATTAAAGAATAAAGTATTTCACTTGAGATTCTTTAGATGTGGTTCAAATGAATTTATGGTATCAACATCATGACACTAAATAGCCTGCTTATAAGTCCAACATTTACTGTGACGATAAGCACTTAATGAACTTTCATAGCAAAGCTATTCATACAAATTTATTAAATCTAAAGAACCCAAATTGCCAAAAGATTAAGGTATGCTCTTAATCTGTAGTACTGTGGTGTGCGCTGCTTATATTGACATAAGTAGTATATGATGCTAGTCGTAAACAGAAGGTATGGCAGCAGAGAGACAAGAGGATCGAACAGTAAAGAATGGAAACTATGTAACTTGTATGAAAATGCAAGAACAATGAAGTCTGAGTCATTTTGAGACAATTGGTGTACATTTTGAAAATTAAGCATTTACTTTATGATTATTAAATTTTATTAATAAGTCCTGTAATTTTGTGTTAGATATATTCGATTGCCCCCACCCGTGTTCTGTTCACTACAGTACATGTGCTACAAATAGAAAAATTAATAATTAAACATAAAATGATTTACTACCCTATGCTATGTTATTATAAATCAGTCCAACAGTAACCAGCAAAAAGCCAAAACAACAATTGAAGCAAAATAATATTTCATGGTTTCTCATCAGTTGCTTATGGTTGTAAATTTGGTTTAAATTTGTAATGGGAAATGGTTACATGAACGGAGCTGGTAATGTTTTCCTCGACCTAATTACTTGTGAAACATATCATATATTATAGTATATATTCGAAATAGTTTCATTATAAAAACCCTAAGCATTTACAGCCTTGAATTTATTCCAAACACTTACTGCTATAATTTCAAACAGAATATCATATTTCGTAGAATTAATGAAACTACTTATTACTTCAAGTACTACACTGGATGTTCACAGTCTAAAATCTAGAACGATATAGAGCTAACTGAACCAATCTTAAAACATGTTAACAAAATCATTTGTATAAATTCTATTTATGCTCAACATCTGAAAACTTACAGTTTAATAAGTTTCATCTAATATTACCGAATAGTATTTACATAGCAACTGGTAACCAATAATCAGAAAATTATTTTATATAAACCTATTAGACGTTATTTATATGAAATCAGGCATATATAACAAATCATTCAATGCTTAATATCACTTTCAAATAATTAGAAATCTACACATGATTTTGATTTAATTATACTGGTATGGTTACATAAATTCGAAATGATATCTTTTTATAGAAATAATAGCAAAACGTGAAATAAAATATAATTTGATGTTATCATGACTGGAAATAGAAAGTAAATATCCGAAGGGAATTTTTGTGGATATTATAGTAAATTTAATAGTTGAGATCATGAGTCAATTGAAGCTAGACTACCATGGAAAACCTGTAAGCACTGCACAGCTGTTTCGTCTTATTGTGAGATTCTTCATCAGTGCGCACCCACGACCCCACTTCGTGAGATCCGAACGCAGGACTTATCGGTCTCACGCACGAACGCTTAACCTTTAGACCACTGAATCGGCATCCAATGGTGTTAATGTTTAAATTCAACTTATCTACGAAATTGAACGACACATCCGGCTCAGTGATCTAGAGGTTAGGCGTCCGTGCACGAAACCGATAGGTCCTGGGTTCGAATCTTGCGAAGCACGAACGTGAGTGCGCAATGCTAAAGAGTCCCGCAGCAGGACGAAACGGCCGCCTAGTGCTTTCAGGTTTTCCATGATAGTCTAGCTTCGATTGACTCATGATCTCAACTATTAGAAAGTAAATAATTGTAATATCAAAATTATGTAACGAATATTACACTCATGAATAATTCTGAATGGTTCTTGACTGTTTAGTTTATATTTTTATAGGATTCGTACAATCATTTATTTATCATTTAAAATTATTTGAGAATGTTACATGAGTTTTCTGACTAAATATATTTTAGGTCAATACACATAGTCTATGGGGATTTTCAATTTGTAATTATCTGCTTATATTTTTAAAAAAAAACTGACTAATTGAAAAAACTTCTTCAGTTTCATTTCTAAAACTAATCATTTTGTAATCCTTAGCTTGACCTTAGTTGTAGTAAAATCGTATATATTTCGTTTTAAATCTGTCCTAACTACTCAAACTGTTATCTATGAGAACTAAACCACTAAATAATCACTATTTTTTATGTATTTTGAGTAAAAGAATAAACTTGCCTCATAATCATAATGGCTAACTCGGTATATTTCACTAACTAACAACTGACCATATATAAAAATGGGTTACAGTCTTTTTTTTGTATACATTGACTATACGGTGCCTTTTACTCAGGATATCTGTTGAACTTTCTGTTACGCAATCGTTTTATGATGAAAGCATAAAGATTAGATAGCCATTTTATGGTTTCTTTAAACATACAAAGATATATTCACAAATAGATTAGCTTGATATTATTTTAATGTCAATAGTGTTGTAGTGAACTAGAACACAAGTGCAGACAATGGAATGGATTCGAACACAAAATTACAGAACATCTTCGTAAAATGTGAAAACCACAGAGTAAATACTTCATTTGCAAAATGTCAATCAATCGTTTCAGACTTCACTGTCCCTTCATTTCCACATCAATCATTCATTGTTCTCGTTCACTTTTCTTCTATCTTCTTAACCTTCTACCTCCAGGCATTGATGATACATACTACTTATATCTATTGACATCAATAGCACACACCACAGTTTGTTATTTCCATAAGCAATATATAGGTAAATAGTGAATATCACTATTTTTTTCAGTCTGTGTAATTCTTCTAGATGAATAAATTCTCTTTGTTAAAAAAATGTCCGTTTAACCACACCATCCTACATATTCTAAACTAAAAAATGATCTACAAAAGTATGTTCACATATAAGTTAATGAGTAACTACAAATACAAATCCTTACTGAATTTACCAACTTTTAGGTATATCAGAGTTGTTTTAAATTGGTCAAATAATTCATATCTTGTCCAAATGAAATTTATTTAAACAAAATTAAAACTACTAATTTTTGACTGTGAAACATTTTATGCATAATATTTATTATAATATTTATCCTACCACGGTTAGAGAATGATGGTCTGAAGCCTATACTCCACTGTGAGTAACAAGCGTAAGTAAGTAAGTAATTTTTTGTAGAAATAATTAATTGATTTCTAATATGATGTTGACCAAATATTAGGGGAATTTTCAAAATTAAATTTCCCAGAAATAATTTGAATCTGATTAACTGATTTCTATGTTTCACTTAATATTATCATTTTTATTGTGAATAATACAAGATGATTAATTCATATTGAAGAATTAAAATAGAATTATGTATGATCATTAAACGCTTTGTGATATTAATTAACATATGTTCACTAGTGACGGTCTCCAAGATATATTTCCTGGAGTTCTAGTGAGAAGCAATGACCAGTGGAGTTCAACCAGGTTTGTTGTGAGATAGTAACTCACTGATGACATTGGTGGGTGTGCCGCTCAATTTCGTAAATTGGTTGAATTTAGACAGTAACACCGTTGGATGCCGACCAGCTCATTGGTCTAGTGGTTGAGCGATTGCGCACGAGACTGATAGGTCCTAGGTGTTGTTACTTTATGTCCGGCTTTCTATCACGTGATTTATCAACCAATGAAAATACGACTTATACAATCTTAGCACTGTGCCAAACCAATGACTTTCGACCGGTATGATCAGCCTAGCGTCCTTATTGGTCCTATGTCCGCCTAGCCCGTCCAGTTGAGTCCAGAACACCAATACCAGCCCCCACTATGCGAATCGAATCGAATCATTTATTTCAGACATACTGAGTTTATATATCAATCAAACAGACCACAACGCACCATAAAATAGGAAATAACATTTGTACACAATAAAGCCAAAAAGTGACTGTGAACGTGGGAGTCAGTAGTCAATAAACTGAACATAGCTTAAGCACAGTAAATCGTACAATAATAAATTATAGATCAAAATGAAGCTTATAATAAGAGGAATATAAATATAACTAATCTAATTATTGAATAGTTATACCATAAGAATGTATAGATAGTATTAATAAATTAATATGTCTCAGAAGTTACTCGTGATTTAATCCTCGCTCGGGTATAACACTAAGTTCGTATATCGCGAGGCGGGATCGTGGATCCTCACTGCTGAGGAGTCCCACAATAGGACGAAACGGCTTTGCAGTGCTTCCAGATTTTCCATGGTGGTCTAGCTTCAATTGACTCGTGATCTTAACTATTAAAATCAAAAAACTTAGCTAATATGAATGATATTACTGTATTGGTTCATTTCTATTTTCTTTGATAATAACTTCTCGTCAGCAAGAAAGGTAATACTAAAATCTACTATAAACACTTTACAATATGCATTTTTATATTAGACTAGCTATGTATACATTTCTATGATTATGTGATATTTGTGTGTGAATGTGTACAATTATATTCTATTGTATATTGATATGATAACCTATGCTTCTTCATATTTACTATTCAAGATTACTATCAAATTTGCACGTTTTGGTTTTTTTTGAATATTTTAGATATGATTAAATAAACTAGTCATATGATATTTTGGGGTGTATTTTATACACTTAGATTGGTTATATAATTTATGTTTATGGTGAAACTTATCTGGAACTATGTAAATATTATTTTATTATTTATCATCATTAGGTCACTTCAATTGTCTGAGTATATATGAACTTTCATTGTTGTTTTTTTTGTCGACTTGAAATGATCTTTCAACTTTTCAACGGTCACAATATAAAATTTTCGAATAAAATAATAGAAAACAAGACATAAATAACATTAGAGAAATATTTCTATCTAATTTCAATCCCTGTATTGTGTGTTTATGATGTTAGATGGAATCAAACACAAGAACCTCAATTGTTGAGTAAAACATGATATCTTTTGATTATTTTATCGAAATTATATATTGAGCACTTTGATTTTAAATTGAACACAATATATTTGAACAATTATGTGTTTCACTCTGAGCTCTTCAAGAATAAAACCATATGTTACTGATGCTCGAAAAATTACATTTTGGTGTGGACTATATAAAATTAATGCAAATATCAAGTTTGAACGCCCATTAAGTTTCAAAAATTAGTGCAAGAAATCGACAATTTGATATATATTTTAATACAGTAATTAAGATGCTTCTTATTGGGCATCAGTGGAGTGAATATGATAAAATATTAATAGAAATAAATACAGGATGCTTACCTGTTCTAGTGCTACATCTAGTGATGGTAACACAAATCAATGAATATTAGTCCTTTTTTGAGTTTTCGAAACTAAATTAAGAAAATTAGTTTATTAGTGATTCACTGAATAACAGCTTAGTGCTCAACCGATTCAAATAATTTCTCGTATAAAATGGCAAAAATACAATAATAAGCCTGTTAGTTGAATTCAATACCTTTGTATTATTTAAACTTGTGTTAGTTATTTACTTACTCAAAAGAATTGGCTTACAATAAGTCACGACACGTCAAAAATACAATTTTTCTACTCATTGGGATATACCAAAAGTACATTTAATATCAACTCTCTATCCAATGCTCAATTCATTTGAAACTGTCAAGTCTAACCTTGAAGTTGCTACTTACAAATGAACATAATATTGAAATGAAAATAAAGTTAGCATTAATTTTCTTTTATATTTCCTATAGACCTCAATGGCTATTAAGTAAAGATAATGATATCTCTGATAATTAACCTAAACATATATGGTATTCCATGTAGTTTAGATCTACGCCTGCCGCTCTTGTTGCGTTACTGTTGGTCCCAAGCCAACAAAATGGAGGATGAATGGGTATGGGTTCAGCATAACCATCCGGTAGAAGACAACATTGCTAAGAAACGCTAACCAGAATAAACAAATCAGATCATATAAACTCTGGCCTCCGGGTTGAAGGAATAATTATGATGCCTCATGATGAAAGCCCAGATTCTTCGGGAGTCAAGGGGTTGATGTCCCTTCGAACAACCAAAGCAACGACTAATTTAGGCACACGAAATGTCCGGACAGTTTGGGAGACCAAGAGGACCAATCAAATAACTATGGAAATGAGGAGATATATCATAACGGTTCTCACAGTAAGCGAAACCCATTGGATCAAATTCGGACAGAAAAGGTTATATTCGCGAGATATATTTTGTACTCTGTTCACCAAGAAAAAAATGATCCACACACTCAGAGACTTGCTCTGATGTTGTTCAAGGAAGCACGAAAAGCACTGATAGAATAGGGATCTCATAGATCCAGAACCATGAAAAAACCCTTCGAAAAAAAGAAGGAAGGAAACACAACGACTGCCATTCAGTGCTACGCACCCATCAACAATATTAATGAAGACGATAATGATTAGTTTTGTGAGAGGCTACAGCCAATCATAGAGAAGTGCAGAAGTAATGACCTGGCCATCTCGACGGAATTCCTAAACGCGAAAGTCATAATGGACAACACCGTGTAGGAAAACGTGGACTGACTGGGAGTAAAGAACGAGAATGGTGATAGATTTGTGAAGTTATGTTCACTCAGCAAGGTGGTTATAGACGGTACAATATTCACCAACAAACAAATACACAAAACTACATGAGTCTCACTGCATCACACTACACACAACCAGATCGATCATATCTGCATCAGTGAAATATTCAGAAGCTCAGTGGAAGGCGTGAGAACCAAGAGAGCAGCTAATGTAGCTTCAAACCGCCACCTGGTATTCGCCAATATGAAACTGAGGCTAAAGAAGCACTGGAAAATTGTGGAAACAGCATTGCAAAGGTTAAATACAGCTTCTTACGAGATACTAATAAACTGGACGAATTCAAGATAATTCTCAACAACAGGTTCGAAGCCTAACAGAATCTACTGAAAGGAGAAACTACGATTGGGGACGACTGGAAAGGGATCAAAGTAGCACTAACTTCAACTTGTCAGGAAATACTGAGCCGCAACAAGCATCGTTCTAATCAAAACCTTGAACAAGATTCAAGAAAGGAGGAAAAAGAAGACAGTAATTAAAAATAGCTGAACGAGCAAGTGAAGAGGAACATTAGAGCGGACAAGCAGAAATATTTCGAACACCTAGCAACGACAGCGGAAAAAGCTTCAAAAGAAGGAAATATGAAACAGCTATGTCAGACAATGAACAAACTAGCAGGGAAATATAGTAAACTAGAGCGATTGGTTAAGGATAAAGATAGCAAGCGAATCACTGAGATTCAAGAACAGAGGAACAGATGGGTGGCATATTCAAGAAACTCCTGAATAGGCCAGTTCCATTGAATCCAACGGACATCGAGGCACCATACACGGACCTTCCTATAGGTGTCACTCCACCAACGATCAAAGGAATCGGAATGATCATCATACAAATTAAGAGCAGGAAAGCAGCAGGACCTGGCAATATACCAGCCAAAGTACTGAAGTCAGACATAGAAGTAACTGCAAGCATGCTTCACGCTCTATTCAGAAAGACTTAGGAGGAAGAGCAAGTGCCAACAGACTGGAAATAAGAGTACTAGGTATATCAAGAAACCAAATAAAGAGGATGTGGGCAAATCTGATAACTACAGAGGAATCACACTACCATCGGCACCAGGACGAGCTTCCAACGGTACTGCTGAACCGGATGAAAGACTCAGTTGACGTCCAGCTTTGAAATCAGCAGACCGGATTCCGTGAGGATCAGTCGAGCACAAACCAAATCATGACGCTACGGATCATCGTTGAACAATCAATTGAATGGAGCTCGTCACTATACATCGACTTCATTGATTATCAGGAAGCATTCGACAGTGTGGACAGGAAGACCTTAGAGAAATTTATTCAACACAACGGAGTACCTGGTAAGATTGTCAACATCAACCGGAATTCATACGATGGACTACATTGCAAAGTGGTTCATGGAGGATAGCTGACAAATGCATTCCAAGTGAGGACCGGAGTCAGACAAGGCTGCTTACTGTCTCTCGCCCCTTCTACTTCTTATGGTGGTCGACTGGATTATGAAAACCTGGACATCTAAGGAAAGCATGGAATACAATGGACATATCGGAATCAATTATAATTCTTGAACTTCGCAGATGAATTACCTCTGCTATACCATACACATGAACAAATGCAGATGAAGGCAACTAGTGTTGCAGCAGCCTCTGTGGCAGTAGGCCTCAATATACACAAATATAACACAGAGAACACCAACCCAATCACACTTGATGATGAGACTGTGGAAGAAGTGCAGACTTTCACGTACCTGAACAGCAGCATCATCGTTGTACAAAGAGAATTTGATGCAGACGTAAATGCAAGAATTAGCAAAGCAAGGATAGCATTCCCACAACTGAAGAACATGTGGATCTCTAAACAACTGTCAACCAATATCAACTACAGAATGTTCAATACGAACATCAAGACAGTTCTCCTGTACGGAGCTGAAACGTGGAGAACTACTACAGCTATCATCAAAAATATAAACAATTGTCTAAGTAAGATATTGAACGCTCGTTGTCTGGATACTATCAGCAACAGCCTACTGTGTGAGAGAATAAACCAGGTTCCAGCTGAGGAAATTAGGGAAATGCATTGAATGTGGATAGGACCTATATTACGGAAATCATCAAACTGCACCACAAGGCAAGCACTTACCTGGAATCCTGAAGGGAAACAGAAAAAAGGAAGGCCGAAGAACACACTAATTCGGGAATTGGAAGCAGATATAAACAGGATGGATTGCAACTGCAAAGAACTGGAAAGGACTTCCCAGGTCAGATTTGGATATAGAATGCTGGTGAACGGCCCATGCTACTCTACAAGTAATTAATATAGTTTCGGAATTGTGTAGACAGATATTCAGCTACAATTTCATTTCATTATTTGACATAGAAATCTAAGATTAAACAGTGTTTGAATGAAATGATAAATGTGTAGTGTCAGTCATTATTTTAAGCCCATATATCTTATTCTAGCTTTCGGACATCCCATTTTATTCATTCTACTCGAGCCATACTTTGACCTTGTTATTTATTCGCTTATCAATCTAGACTGTTTTTATATGAGCGTATATGTGTGTGCCCTTCTTATCCTATTAATCACATGTCTGTAGCTTTATTTTGTCTGACTATAAATATTGAGTAACGCTTGACTAAAATGGAGTTGGCTTCCCAGCCATCTTCCCTGCGTGTGATTTTTGCTTTGCTATGTTTCACTCGTTTCATGTACGAAATATATGTCAATTCTCGTTATTCGACTTATTTAATTCCGTTATTGGATAACCCGATTTAAGTCGACGATGATATACGAGAATAGGTGGTAACAAACATTTATACGATCTTGGAGTCAGATCTGCGGGCCACTAAAAATGATCACTACATTATTATGTGCTTTATTCATAGTTTCAGTATAAATTAAACATAGGTGTTTGTTAGCTTTCCTAATTTTATGTCCTGGTCCATTCACTAACTTCTAGGGTACGCTTTGGAAAGATATGAAAGTTTCTAAATAATAAATTACATTCATATGCTATAACTTATCTTAAATTACAACTGTTTATGATGGCATCCTAGTTATAAAAAATTGAACGTCAACTTATGCCAGGTTTTTTTATGTTACATGAAAGATTTTAAAGTGATCATATAGAAATACCTGTAAATAAATTATGAGATTTAAACTTGAATAACGAGAAAGATTACTACAACTTACGTTCAGTTAATTCATCACCGTTAATGCCATATTTTCTAAAAATTCTATGTTTTTCTGTGATTTCTATAATATAGTTTTTTGTCAATGATTAGATTAACAAACCGCTTCCATTTGAACTGTATTACTACGGAAATATCTGTTTAACAAAAGACATTGTAAAAAAGATAAAAATGTTTTATCGCCGTAACGAAAACGCCTATAGAACAATTTCGAAATCATGCGTTACATTTTAAAAAAAAACTATGTTTATAATTATTCCTCAAAAGAACAAATTCTATTACCTGACTGCAATACAGCTTATGGACAAAAAATAACTTGAAGAAGGGAAACGTTTCTCATTTATGAGACTACAGTGTGATGTTGATTCATGAATTAACTAAACGATTGATTTAGGGTTGTTATTATTATTACTTACTCACTTACGCCTGTTACTCCAATGGAGCATAGGCCGCTGACCAGCATTCTCCAACCCACTCAGTCTTGGGCATTCTTTTCTAGTTCCATCCAATTCTTGTTCATTTTTCTCATGTCTATTTCCATTTCCCGGCGTAATGTGTTCTTTGGTCTTCCTCTTTTCCTTTGGCCTTGAGGATTCCATGTGAGGGCTTGTCTTGTAACGCAGTTGGGTGCTTTCCTCAATGTGTATCCTATCCACTTCCAGCGCTTCTTCCTAATTTCTTCCTCCACTGGGATCTAGTTTATTCTCTCCCACAGTACGTTGTTGCTAATAGTGTCCGGCCAACGGATCTGAAGTATTTTGCGTAGATAACTGTTAATAAACACCTGTATTTTCTGGATGATGGCTTTCGTAGTTCTCCAGGTTTCTGCCCCATACAGTAGAACTGTCTTGACATTTGTATTGAAAATCCTGACCTTGGTGTTGGTTGACAGTTGCTTTGAGTTCCAGATGTTCCTCAGTTGTAAATATGCTGCTCTTGCTTTGCCGATCCGCGCCTTCACATCTGCATCAGATCCACCCTGTTCATCAATGATGCTGCCCAAACACGTAAAGGTTTTTACATCTTCCAAATCTTCTCCGTCAATTGTGTGTTATTATTATACAACCAATGAATAGTTCGTTTAAGTCTGAGAAGTATCAGGTAAGTAGACAATCAGATAATTTGACTGAAACAACTAAAAGTGTATCTGAGCACTTCATCCCCCATCTATCGCATTAGTCTGTCCTGTAACTTCATTTCCTTAAGTGATTTTTGAACATAAATAAAACACTTCATAAGATCAAATGATGCATTTTGCCATTCTCATGGTTAACTTAGTATATCTACATTCAATGAAACTGGTGATAATGCTTTTCATACTAATACTCGTGTGATTCAAACGTGTTTTTTTTCATAATGACTGTAATACTAAGTAGTCTTCTGATGAACTTTTTTTCATCATCTGAAATTCATGTATTTAATTGGGTGTTTTATTTATTAAAGCAACAAAGAGAAAACAAAAAGTAATCAGAGGCTTTTCGATTGTATAGGTTTTTAGCAATCAATAAGAATAGGACAACCTTCAATAAACATCAATGACCTTGATAAATGTTCACGTGATACGAAGGTGAGGGTCATATTCGTCAATAGTAATAATAAACAGACACTGTTACATTGTTTGCTTTATTTTCATCATGATACTTTCTTTTCAAACTATTTTTTGTAAATTGTTACTTGTTTACTGAATTTATTTAAATGTGGTTACTGGAAAATGTTATCTAGTATCATTCATAAAACCTGGAATATTTCCTAATCATTACAGTTAACGTATGTTTGGGTTAAAATTAATGTAGGGATATGTGAGGATCATTGAACTGACATTGGTTAGACGGCTATTGGGTCCCAAGAAATATTTGAAAAATCTTTCGTTCTGGTATAGGATTATTCTATATTATGGATACGCGAAACCATCAGGGATCTAACTCATAAACTCCAGGCCTAAGTGTAAGCACTTTAACTTTGTATCTATAAGCCACCATCAAATGGTTTACATTTCTAACTTGAATCAGTTTGCTATACTGGCTAATCATCTTCCGATGCCACTGATGAACAACAGTCTGACACATAAAATAGTTGTACTTTACTAGTTCTAGCTTTTCTCATGAATTATCACTCAAAATTTCAGTGGTTTTATAATCAAGGTTAGTTCTCAATATAAACTATAAAATAATATTAAGCAGTGTATATCAAAGAAGTGACCTTACATATTTAAGATCGGGAATTACGTACACTTAGTAGTTTCGATTTTGCAGTCATATGGACCGAATCGAACAACAATTCAAGAGTCATCCCAACTGTATGCATTGAAGATTCAGCTTCATTTTGAAAGAAATGTTCATTTATGTTTTTATAGCAACTATAATTTGTACACTAATGGTAAAAGTTATTAGTTTTTTATCATATAACTAGTGAATTCTAATCCTTCATAACTTCCAGTAAAGTATACCTTGGATATTAGAATTTGATTAGTCATTTCTAAAATGTTCACACATAGTTATTACGAATGGTGTTTTGTTGGAGATTAGAATGTTAACTTCGATGTCCATGATAAACTTCTACTTTAATATTCATGATTTTATTGTCTTAGTGAAGATTTCATATTATGTTTACTGTAATAACAAGGTGAGTTCAAATAGAGTACTGTAATTCAGTGTATTCAATCCTGTTTTCGTTATCATTTTATACCATATAATTTGAATATCATCTAATGTTAATATTATATCGCTTGTAATTAACTAACGGATGGAAGGCGGAAATCTCGAAAGTATCTAACAGGATAAGTTAGAAATGATTGTATTTACTTCAAATGTACATGGTAATTTCTATATAATATATTTTTTATAAAAATCATACGTAAAAGGTATATTAATTACTCATTTCTGAAACATTCATTGAAGTTTTGAATATGCTATAAGGTTCGAAGCCAAGTATGTTATAAAAACAGCCATGTTTCAGTCAAGTAGACAATATCCCTTCTAAATTTAATGTCTTTCTTCTCTCAATTATTAAGAAATAACTTGTTCTCAAAGGCTTTAAACTGTATTACGCGTTTAGCATGATTTACAAATGAACTGTATTACTACAATAAGATATTAAATTATATGTCGATTGACGTAGATTATTACTTTGTAGCTTATGTAATTTTCGCGATCAGTATCTAAGGAAGTTGAGTGATATAGTTCAAAAGTGGTCACAGTTGCTTAGGTGCATTCACTCTTTGCTTTCTTGTAGATCTTGAGTTCTAAAATTATCTAATACTTTCTTTTCCGTCATTCCTTTCTTTCTTCTCAAATCCTGGACTTCATAATCTATCCTTTTTACTACTGTCAAGTTACTACTTATTCGATATCTATCTTGGAAAATTTATTTCACTCCATTGATGTGATATGATAAGTTAAGCCGATGAACATATATTTCCCAGGTGGAATGTTACTAACGTCTAACTAGCTGCATTTCAAATGAAATAATATTCAAAATAATTTCGGAATAGCAGAAAAAAATCACACTGTGGTGTTTGTATGAACTAAGGATTCCTTTGTACTTGATAACTGCCTGATTTCAAATTTCAAATACAATACGTTCATTCGTGCTCATCTAGTACTTCTTGATTAAATTGCGTTATTTCTGGGATTCCTAGTTTGTATAATTATTCAATTGCTCCTAACTATCGCACACACATAAATAAATTAACACACTTCATCACTGAATGAATGTAATGACTATTTTTTCCAACTGACCAAAACATATTCATCGATTTACCCATTAGATAAACACTCTACAGATAGTCTGAACAGTGATGGTTTATTCAAACTATGGATATACGTTACATAGTTTAGACTTTTAATTTGGGTTATTTTTTAATGATTTATCTATGTCAGTTATTTGAAAATAGTCTAACATAATCAAAGTTATATAAACAAAGATGGACGGTGGCTAACAGTGGAATCCAGGACGTGCGTTTCCTCCTATTCGGAACTCGTCAACTGGATGTACCTGCATCTCAGAATTGATGTTTATTCTGGGACTCGAACCCACTACCGTTCGCTTCAAACGCTATCGCGTTATCTACTTAGCTTCTGAGTCCTGACGGCCACCTACTTGTGCAATGGGGTGAAGTTTTAAATTCACTTGATGTTGTTTGCGTATATTTTCCCAGTGTTGCAATTGATCAGTCTCATATTGGCATATGTGCATCCTGTGCGGACTACCTCGATATTGCCCTAATTCACAAGCTTTATGGGCACAAATGGATAGTGGCTAGCAGTGGGATCCAGGACGTGCGTTTCGCCCTATTCGGAACTCGTCAGCTGAGTTGATATTCACTCTAGTGAATTAAGGCAATATCAAGGCAGTCCGCACAGGATGCACATGTGCCAATAAGAGACTGATCACTTTCAGTCCTAAATAACAATAGGTCGATACAGGTAAACAACATCAAGTGAATTTAATTAAATTTATACTTTTATATCGCAGGTAGGTTTGACTTGATAATTTCGAATAAACTGAGCGTTGGGTAAGTTACTATAAATAGCAATAATATATTTCTAATATCCTAATAGCACATAGTATCCTTACGTTGTTCCTTTTTATTATTTAAACTTGGATTAGTTTTGATTCGGTTATTTATCCTCCGAAGAAGTGGTTTATACTGAATGACGAAACGTCAGAATATCTAATTTTCCTACTTATTGGGATATTTCAAGTATATTAATTTATTTGTATCTTAGTATATCGTTGTAAATATACATCATCCTATTTAAATTCACAGACTATTTTATATTTCCTATTTTACACTATGAAATGTCAAAAATTAATTTTAAGAATAGAATGTTAGTATACTTGAATGTACAGTTGGTTCATGTTTCCTTTACAATATCTATCTATTAAATTTATATCCTATCCGAATAAACTACTTTCAGGATATTAATGCAACCATAGGCTAAATGTAAATCTAATAAGCTTTGTTATATTTAAGTTTGAAAATACAAACATTTACTATGAAATGCTTTTGTTTATTTCAATACTTGATATGAAAGTGACTGATGAAATTCTACTACATTTAAAGACAGATACTATTGATGTCATCGAATTGTCGTAATGACGTATAAAAAATAGATTGAAGTAAGAAACGGCAACCATTGAATGGTACTCAGTAGTATTAAGGTTAAGCGCTCACAAAGAACTCTGAAATCGTCAGATTTCGTTTCGGCCGAAGTCATAGACGTGCACCACAGAAGATTCCGATTCTAGGACGAAATATTTTTCTGACGTTTCCTGATTTTTATAGATTGTACAACCAGAATCGAGGACAACTGACAGACGCATTCCAAGTAAGTACCGGAAACAGACAAGTCTGTCTACTCTCTCCCTTCCTCTTTCTTTTCGTGGTCGACTGGATTATGAAGACCTCGACATCTAAGGGAAAACACGGCATACAATGAACAGCTCAGAATCAATTAGACGATTTGGACTTCGCAGATGACCTAGCCCTCCTATCACGTACATACGAACAGATGCAGATGAAGACAGACAGTGTAGCAGCAGTCTGTGCATCAGTAGGCCTCAGCATACACAAAAGGAAAACCAAGGTCCTCAAATTCAAAGCGGAGAACAGCAATCCAATCACACTTGGTGGCGAAACTCCGGAAGATGTAGAGTCCTTCACATACCTAGGAAGCATCATCGATGAACAAGGAGGTTCAGATGCAGACGTAAAGGCGAGGATCGGCAAAGCAAGGGTCGCATTCCTACAATTGAAGAACATATGGAACTCAAAACAACTTTCAACCAATATCAAATTCAGAATCTTCAATACCAACGTCAAGGAAGTTCTACTGTACGTAGTTGAAACTTGGAGAACTACAACAACCACAATCAAGAAGGTACAAATATTTATAAATAGCTGTCTACGCAAAATACTCAACATCCATTGGCCGGATACCATCAGCAACAGCCTTCTGTGGGAGTGAACAAACCAGCTTCCAGCAGAAGAAAATAAGGAAAAGACGATGGAAGTGAATAGGACATACATTACGCAAATCATCAAACTGCATGACGAGGCAAGCCCTAACTTGGGATCCTGAAGGGAAACGGAAAAGTGGAAGGCCGAAGAACACATTACTTTGGGAAATAGGAGATATGAAAAGGATAAATAACAACTGGAAGGAGCTGTAAAGGAATGCCCAGGACAGGGTTTGGTGAAGAATGCTGGTGAGCGGCCTATGCTCCTTCACGAAGAGTAACAGGCGTAAGTAAGTAAGTAAGTACAACCAGAATCAATTCGTTTTGCGAATTACAAAGTGAACAGTCTCCATAAACCTTTTCCACTAAACACAATTTTAGATTTACATTGTAGTTCTTATTTTACTTAATATTTTAATTAAATGTATTAAAAATAAGATGACAACCATCTAAATTTCTATTTTTTCCATTTCACTATAACTGAAATTATCATCTAATCCATTACATTTTCTTTCTGTTCATAACTATTTCCGATATAGTAATATATTGTATTCTTTTTTTTCGCATATATTTATCATCTTTTGATTGGCAACAACAAATAAATATCAGGTATTTCATAATTTATTTGCATAGCTGTTCTGGATTTTTCTTATAGTTAACTTTTCTTCAAGGTCTCTCATGCTTAGTTTCTATCATCATCTTTTTATGTCTACTTGCAGTTTAGTTGCTAATCATTTAAACTATTTGTGAAATTATCCTCATCTACTAAACAATGGTAGACCTAGTTTCTGAACATGTTCATATGTCTAAACATCATGATCTATGTTGAATAATGTGTTATAAGTTGAGATGATGGTGACTAGCAGTGAAATCCAGAATGCGTCATTCATACTATTTGAGACTTATCAACTGGATCAACTGCTGACCAATTAAAGACCTAAACATCAATAGGAAGATTCAGGCAACCAATACAACAATGAATAATGTATCAGCAGGGTTTTTTGGAGATTGTAGTAATTTCAATAGTTTAGATCATGAGGCAGTTAAAGCTAGACCATCACTGACTCATGATCTCAACTATTGAAATTACTACAATCTCCACAAAACCCTCTGATACTAATCAACGTATGTTCACTAGTGACAGTCTCCAAGAGATATTTCCTGGAGTTCTAATGAGAAGCAGTGACCAGTGGAGTTCAGCCGGGTCTGCTGTGAGATAGTAACTCACTGAAGACAATAGTGGATGTGTCGCCGAATTTCGTGGATTGGTTGAAGTTAGACATTAACACCGTTGGATGCTGGCCAGCTCAGTGGTCTAATGGTTAAGCGATTGCGCGCGAGACTGATAAATCCTAGGTTCGTATCTCGCCAGGTGGGATTGTGGGTGCGCACTGCTGAGGAGTACTACAACAGGACGAAACGGCCGTGCAGTGCTTTCAAGTTTTCCATCGTAATCGAGCTTCAATTGACTGATGATCTCAATTATTGAAATGAATAATATATTATGCTGAAAAAAAATTCTTTTTAAATATTCCACTTTTATAATGTTACATTAGTTTTAAATCAGTATTCATTATTAATTTAAAATAATAAGCCTCAAAAAGAAGCACATGGATTATTTTGACTTAAAGTAAAAATAATAACAATTAGATTTCGGTTAACAAGTAAAATTAATGTATTCTGATAACATTAATACAGAAGAAACGAATGTTATCTTTAAACTACAAAGTATGAATAAAATATTCATCAAAATTTATAAATAAATATATAAATCAAGATAAAACAGACAAGAAAGAAGAATGAAATGACAACAACGATCTAGGTGATGCTAAAATTCTTGAAACTTCAGTTTAAAAAAAACTTTGTTAGTGATACAGTTGCTATGAGAGTTTTTACAAAACATAATTCTTTCAGCTAAACTGTATGCTCTATTTTTTTTAATCATTCAATTGAAATAGATAATAATAAAATAAGTTTCATAAATTCACCTTCTTTATATCCATTAATCACTTTATCTACTCCTGTTAAATTACATAATCTGTTTATGTTACATTAATAGGTAATAGAAAGTTAATACTTATCAATAGGTGTAGATTTGTGATTGACACAAGATATAAGGTTGCGCTAAGAAAAATTTTTCTCCTACTGATATCATATCAGTGTACGATTTATTTTTTCGTGCAATTTACATAAACACTTACTTCTTACGTTTAGAGCCATCAACAACTACTTTATAAAACTAAGTTTTGTCTTTAGAAGTAATTTATATGATTAGATCATTTTACTCATCAATATAAACTATACATTCACCTAACACTTTATTCAATAGATCATAATGATGTATGAATTATATGTTGTTCGGTCTAATGACATATTTCATTCCCCTTGTCTCTGTAAAACTACAGGGCTTTTATGAAAGTTTTTTTCTATTATACTCTTAGTTATTCTAAACTGCTTGAACTCCTTTAGAAGCTTTTACTTTGAAACTTATAATTTCCTGATTTACCTTTAAATTACTTTCCATATGTTCACTAGTGACTAATTCTGAAAAATGATTCCGGGAGTTTGGTGAGAGTTTGTGACTAGTGCAGTTGTTCACAGATAGCATTAAAGATTGGTTGCACAGTATTACCAACTAATAGAGTTAGATATATAAACTATTGTTTGCCAGCTTAGTGATCTAATGTTTAAACTTTCGCATCGAAAACAGTATGTCATAGATTCGATCCAGAGTAGGGTCATGGATGTTTATTGCTGAAAAATCTTATGCTGGGGAGAAACAACCTACTAAACTACCCATTTTTCAACGGCTGTTTCATTAAGATCACTCCGGAATGTAGACTAGAAAGTCTCCTAGTTATTCATCATCGACTTTATCACTAGTCCTAAATCTGTAAAACTACTAACTAGTTAAACTTCACTTAATAGATAAAAGTTTTTATCATTAGTTTTAAAATATGCATAATATTGTAAATCTAAAAGTTGATAAGCTAATTTAAAAATAAAAACATTCTCTGTTTACTTCACTTTTTCCCAAACGGGAACTACTTATGTTGTTCAACGAACTAATTTACAGAGTTCAATTCATTATCAAGCACATTGTGAGGTAGTTCAGTGCTAAAGACACATTATGATAATAAAGTTGTCAAATAGACATAAAAATGTTAGAATAAGCTTTCAAAAACGTTTTGTTCAAATTTATACCAAAAACGACAAAATTATATTAGGATGGTGAGTGTTATTTTTCTTTAGTTTCCATTGTCCAACAATATATAGTGATCTTGCAAAAAAGTATTATTGATAACAACTTACTTAAGATGATTAAAATAACCAATGAAGAAAGATATATGCCGAAGTATTCCGTGTTTTTTTATTTGTTTATCACTTATTTGTCAAAAATTCTTCCTCTATTATTATTTTTTGTCCATTAAAGTAAAATGAAGCCATGCAATTCTAATAATAGACGTTACATTTTCAGATTTTCAAAGTTTAGCAGATGTGAAACATGATGGACCTAAGGAAAAGACTTACAACAGATAACGAGAGCCACAAGCTGTGTGGGGGGGTATTTGTACCAAATGATTATCCCTTTGTAAATCAAAGCGCGCTTATTATGAACCAACAATATATTATGCCCAGTTATGTTTATTTACTTCGACCTTCGTTAAATTTGACTATCCTAGTTATGCATTAATTCAAATACTTATAATCATCATACTAAACCTGATCTCGAAAACAAAAAAGGCAACAAAAGTATAAGCTAAGGGAAACAAGCAACTTGATAATACGTATTTCCTAAATTGACAGACTAATTAGACAATAACACGGTTTTGACTAGATGCATTACTCTTGTTGTTCAACTGATGGATCAAGTTACCAAATAACCGTGTGTGGTAGTATTAGATATTTTGAGTTTAATTGGACAGCATTGAGCACCAATTCTTGAGTACACTGCGAATCAAAAACAAAGCCTGGATAAAGTTGAAAGTATCTGTTTAAATTCCTCATGAGAAATGCGTAGTCTGCAGTAGCCAAAAATATCATTGGTGGAATAATATAGTTTATGTTATCTCCCTAATCAATAGTTTTGATCGATATAAAACGAAAATTAGCAAAGAACGCATTTACAACATTCTTGGTAACGGTACTAATGGTTAACATGGCCTTCCAGCATCTAGTCAAATTCCGGACTCTAAATGGTTTCTACTGACAAAATAGATGTTTTCATGTGTGGATGAGATTCCATAATCGAGATTCACTCATCCCCCTGAAAAACAGTCATTTAAAACAAGGCACTTGCCCTAGAAATAATTCATCACAGTACATCAATTGTTATTATCGGAAATATGTTGAATTTTCCATGAAAATTGCAGGAGGTAGTTAGATTTATACCACTCTTAGGTCGCAATGTATGCGTTAAATGATAAATGAAGAGTAAATGTTCATCGTTTATCGAAGATAAGAATCATGAGCTATCTGTCTTACACATATTTCTCGAGGTGGAAAACTACGAAATACGTTGCTTAGAGTTCTCTAATAAATATGATGCATATCTGTTTGGTGTCTTCTAACCGTCATGATATAATCCTCTCTATCTATCGCTTATTACAGGAGTAGTTGATTATTCGCATGCGTATACACTTATACTAATGTGTTTCTAAACCATAGTGTAATAGTGTTATTGTAAACTTGATTTTTAAACCTCTCTTATAGGAAGAAATATCATACTTGTCAAACTTCTGCGACTGTCTTGTTCATAATTAGATATAGTAGATGTATCGCTTTATCAGGCAGTACAATGAAGAACACACGAACGAAGACCCTAGTAAATAATTCTGGTAAGACAGTCCAACATTTGAGCTTCACTTTTTTGACATCGATGTTTCCAACCAACTTAGTATATTTCTTTTTAGCTGAAAAGGGTTGCTTAACCCCTTGTCGTGATCATTAGTGTGATACTGGTACACAAAATGCACATTTTTGTAAGTTGGCACTCATTGCATTAACTATTAGATGCTGCATAAGAAGGATTTTATATATAGTTCGCCGTGAACGTAGGTACTATACCAACGATGAGAAATTGAACTAAATTAGACATTAGAACCGGTCTGCTTAAGGCTATTTACTCGAAAGGCAATCTCATATATGTCGACTTCCACACTAAATAATCTAACTAAGGAATCCCCACAACAGCAATGTGTTGCGTTCCTGTAAGTCATTGACATTTTATATTGACCTCATTAGTTTTACTAAAGTCATCTAGTTGAAGAAGATCGATCGCGTATCCACACCAGATCACAAGTGAGTACGTTCTACTACGCCGTAGGCCAGCTTATATCAAACGCTTTACAAGATATCACCAGTCTTTCAAGTATAACTTCAAACCTCTTCACGTTTGACTTCCGACTGGACTAGGTTGGCATACTTCGGTTATGAAGATGTTACGTGTAAAGGTGTACTCAACTTCCGAATGCTTGTGGCGATTTCCCATCATTAACCACGAGAACAAAACTTCACCAGCATTTGATAACCGATGCAAAACGACGCACTCTGGAAAAGCCATGAGCGTCCTAGAACATTAGAACTACTGTCATATGTTGTGCATTTTCTCGGATTACCCCTTGTTCTACGTCAAGTTGTCTTCATTTACAGCTTTCATTGTTCCAGAGACAAACAAACCAAAGAATTTGATATATTTATGTTTTTTCCGAAAAATCCCAAAAACCACCATTTTGTGTGCTATTTTTTTTCATTGTCTCAACGTTTATTCACAATTTTCTTCCATGGTTTACTAGAATGCCGGAAACAAGTATTTTTCGATAAGTGCTTACATTTTCACGTATACGCATAGTTCTGTAAGTCTTCAACATTGTAGCGGTAAATAAATCCCTAAAATAAATAGCTCTGTAAGTTTTCGACATTGGATGCTGACCATATGTTTTAGTGGACTCATCTAGCTGAAGGCGCTCGGTCAGGCATCCGCACCAGATCACGTGTAGTAACGCCGTGCTCAACATCAACCACAATCGCTAGCCAGATTAGATCAGAGAATCCCGGTATATTGGTCATCGCCAAATATACTCTTCCGATCTCCTCGACTCTGTCTTTTGATTTCTCTTGGTGGGAACGAAACATATTAGAAGGTGTTACTGGTAGAAGCGTTGTGAAACACTGAATACCTGTGACATCATCATTGGTGAGACCGTCGTGATCTGGTACACCTTATTGCAACTGTGAGTCTGTTCCTTTTTGGGATTTTTATATATCATTGCCTTATTTTTTATTTTTTTTAAACATTGTGATTTTTTTTCGTGTTTTTCTTGGATATATATATATATTTTCCCCTCGTTCATTATCGTACTTCATATTTCATCATGACTGAACAGACACCTAAAGTACTCAAGCTTAAGACCTTGTCCCCACCTTCGTTTCAACTGATGCCTTTCTGGCCCGACAACATCGAAGCCTGGTTTTGCTACGCAGAAGCCGACTTTTCCGAGCACGGCGTGATCGACACACGTGCACAATTCCTCGCAGTAGTCAAGGCACTACCGCGCGAATTCAACAGGTACGTAACACCTAGTATGTTTACTAGTGATGTTTCCGATCCTTACGAAATCTTAAAACGCTCGATTCTTAAACGAGGAGACCTAACCGATCGACAAAGGTTAGATCAACTCTTCAACAATATCGACCTGCAACACGGTTCTGCGACGGACATGTTGCAACGGATGAGAGAGGTTATAGGCCCAAGAACTTTCGACGAAGGTCTATTCAAACAACTCTTCTTGTCAAAACTTCCCCAACAGGTGCAAGCAGTTCTGGTCTCGTTCCAGAACAACGCCTTAGACGAACTAGCTGTATCTGCCGACCGCATTCTAGAAATTACGAAACCTTCTACTACCGAGGTATTTTCAGTCAAAGAAAAGCCTCACACGACTCAGAATGACATAACCGACTTATGTCACACACTCACGCGTTATCTTAGTCTTCGTACCGACCGTAAGAGATCGCGCACACCACGTAGAAGCATTTCTCGTAAGCGATCTGTCTCTAGACCACGAGAGACAGATAACCCCGACTGGTGCTGGTATCATAACCAGTATGGAAAGTTTTCCAGAAATTGCAGAAAACCCTGCAATTTTCCCAACACGAAACCGACTGATTCGGGAAACTTCCAAGCCGGCACGCGTTAACGGCAACCGTAGCCGGCGAACAAAGCCGTCTGTTATTCGTCACAGATGTGACAACGAGAGTTCGCTACCTCGTCGACACTGGCGCAGAAGTTAGCGTTCTCCCAGCAAATCCTAACGACCGACTTCACGAATCGACCCTAAACTTACAGGCGGCAAACGGAAAACCGATCGCTACGTATGGCAAAAGGTACGTTTACCTTAACGTGGGTTTACGCAAACCCATCCACTGGATTTTCGTCGTTGCAGATGTTTCTATGCCAATCATTGGTATGGACCTTCTACAACACCACAATCTGATCATCGACACTCGCAAACGGAGGCTAGTAGACGGAAACACTAATTTGTCCGTTTGCGTAACTTCTTTTACTGGTTGTAGAGTATCCCCAGTCACAGTTAAACATATGATAGACCCACTCTATCAACCACTACTCGATAAGTACCCTGGGATACAACAAACTCAACCGAAACTACCGTGTGTAACCAGCAATGTTACACATCACATCACGACTACAGGACCACCTGTATTTTCTAAAGCACGACGACTAGCTCCTGAAAAGCTAAGGTTAGCGAAAAACGAATTCGATCACATGATGGACTTAGGAATCATACGACCGTCAAGTAGCCCATATGCATCTCCGTTGCACATGGTCCCTAAAAAGGACAGCAACGATTGGCGTCCAACTGGTGACTATCGGCGATTGAACGCGAAAACCATTCCCGATCGTTACCCGTTGCCTCACATTCACGATTTGACAGCTACCTTGAAAGGTACAACTGTCTTTTCGAAAATCGACTTGGTTAAAGCGTATAACCAAATCCCTATGGCTACTGACGACATACCGAAAACGGCTATCATAACTCCCTTCGGACTCTATGAATTTTTGCGAATGCCTTTCGGTCTAAGGAATGCTGCTCAAACATTCCAAAGATTCATAGACGACGTTTTTCGAGGTCTCAACTTCGTACACGCGTATGTTGACGACTGTCTAATCGCAAGTCCGGACAGAGAAACACATCTCAAGCATCTGGACCTTGTTTTCGAACGATTACAAAAACATGGCATAACTGTAAACGTTCAGAAATGCCAATTTGGAACCGACTCGTTAGACTTTCTGGGACACACTATCGATGCTCAAGGTATCCGACCCCTTAGAACCAAAGTGGCGGCCATTCTGGATTACCCAGAACCGACCACCGTCAAGCAATTACGCACGTTCAACGGCCTGGTAAGTTTCTATAGACGTTTCATACCCAAATGCGCATCACTTATGAAACCTCTGACCGACCAACTTCGTGGAAATGCGAAATCCATTAATTTGGACGACACCGCACGAAAAGCATTCTCCACAGTCAAGGAACTGATTGCTAAAGCAACAATGCTCGCACATCAGGACACCCGAGCACCCATTAGCATCGCAGTAGACGCATCCGACTCAGCAATCGGAGGAGTCTTACAACAATGGGTTAACAACTCCTGGCAACCCTTGGCATTTTTCTCTAGAAGGTTGCTAGACACCGAATCGAGGTACAGCACATTCGGTAGGGAACTCCTAGCTATGTATTGTGCTGTACGGCATTTCCAACACTATATCGAAGGCCGTGAATTCACTCTTTTCACGGACCATAAACCGCTCACTTTCTCGTTAAGCTCTCCTTCTGACAAGTACTCTCCCCGTGAGTCTCGACAACTGGACTACATTTCGCAGTTTACTTCAGATATTCAACACATCTCTGGAGCAAACAATGTAGTTGCAGACGCTTTATCTCGTATAACTTCCTTGAACAGTTTCCAAGGAATCGACCTTCTTAAACTCGCCGAGCTTCAAAAAGAAGACAGTGATCTTCAGCACGAGTTATCGTCCACAACACTTAAACTACGCATCAAACAGATGGGAACAGGTAAGGAAACCTTACTTTGTGACACATCTACAGGTAGGGATCGCCCAATCGTGCCGAAACATTATCGACGCAATGTCTTCAACACATTGCACAAACTTTCTCATCCAGGTGTTCGTGCAACCATCAAGCTTATAGCAGAACGATTTTGCTGGCCTGGCATGAATAAAGACGTGAGGGAGTGGGCACGCTCCTGTGTAAGCTGCCAAAAATCTAAGGTTATCAGACACAATAAATGTCCCTTAGGCTCGTTTAAAACTCCCGATGCTCGTTTCGACCATGTTCATCTGGATTTGGTAGGACCTTTACCAGATTCAAATGGATACTCTTATCTCTTAACCTGCGTAGACCGTTTCACTCGATGGCCAGAAGCAGTACCTATCAAGGACAGCACTGCTGAAACAGTGGCCCGCACATTCGTCGAACGATGGGTAGCAAACTTCGGTTGCCCTTCAACCATCACTACAGACCGCGGACGTCAGTTTGAATCTGATCTTTTCCGTCGTCTGACCACACTTTTAGGAATCACTCGCTTCCGAACGACCGCCTACCATCCCCAAGCAAACGGGTTGGTAGAACGTTTTCACCGACAACTGAAAGCTTCGCTATCAGCTGCAAACGTTTCACAATGGACCGACGCTCTTCCACTCGTCTTACTAGGTATCCGCAATGCAGTGAAAGCTGACATTGGATACACTGCGGCTCAACTCGTTTATGGAACGACACTTCGACTTCCAGGAG
Source organism: Schistosoma mattheei (assembly GCA_944470405.2). Classification (NCBI taxonomy): domain Eukaryota; kingdom Metazoa; phylum Platyhelminthes; class Trematoda; order Strigeidida; family Schistosomatidae; genus Schistosoma; species Schistosoma mattheei. The sequence continues at coordinate 67,938,524 of OX103943.1, read as the reverse complement.
AATTCGTGGATCCTTCGTGCTCTTCGATGAACATGGATCTAACCTCCTACACGAACAGGCTTACAAACGCAATGCGTTCAGTTAAACCTGCTTCCACTCGACCTCAATCAACTGATGTTTTCGTTCAACCTGACTTACCATATAGTACACACGTTTTCATTCGTCGAGACTCGCATCGACGACCATTCGAATCAGCATACGAAGGACCCTTCAAAGTTCTTCAACGTGAATCTAAGTACTATATAGTCGATAAGAACGGAACCAACGATAGCATCAGCATCGATCGCTTAAAAGCAGCGTATTTAGAAGGAAATCCTATCCACGTCGATTTTCCTTCGGTACAATCGAACGACACGACTCAGACACTAATAATACCTCATCCGACAACCAACGCACACGAAGATACTTCGACAGTATCCGAAAATAAACTTAAAACGACGCGTTCTGGAAGAAGGGTGAGATTTCCAGAACATTTAAACGACTATTGCACGTAAGGCACTTCTCGACATTTTATATTATTTTTTTTTTGAAAAAAAAAACAATTTTAATATGCTTATATATTTTTATTTCTATTAAAAAAAACAAAACAAAAAAAACAATTTTTTAACGCTATTACGTGCTCATGAGTTTATTTTCCATTTTTTTTCCGCCGACCTTGTTTTTTTACGCATATACGAGTGTATTTCGACATGCACTTACATTTTCTTTTTTCTTTTCCAGGACGGCTGGAAAAGAACGATGACGTTTATGAGGATCCGAAATTTTCATTGTACATTTTCTTTTTTTTACTATGTTGTACCTCCGTCCCATATAGTAAGGAAAGACGACCAGACGCTGCTAAATTTAGTAAGCTATCAGAAGAGTGTTTACCAACGACAAACTCGTTGGGTTTAAACTTCTGGCTGGCCACGTCTTAGGGTCGTCACTGCCCCACTAGGGGGGGAGTGATCTGTAGCGGTAAATAAATCCCTAAAATAAATAGCTCTGTAAGTTTTCGACATTGGATGCTGACCATATGTTTTAGTGGACTCATCTAGCTGAAGGCGCTCGGTCAGGCATCCGCACCAGATCACGTGTAGTAACGCCGTGCTCAACATCAACCACAATCGCTAGCCAGATTAGATCAGAGAATCCCGGTATATTGGTCATCGCCAAATATACTCTTCCGATCTCCTCGACTCTGTCTTTTGATTTCTCTTGGTGGGAACGAAACATATTAGAAGGTGTTACTGGTAGAAGCGTTGTGAAACACTGAATACCTGTGACATCATCAACATTAATGTTGACTATATTAAACTTACTGAACACACTCCATGTTAGGATGCTTGATCAAGCATCCATATCAGATCACAAATGAGTATTTTGTGCCTCTAGGTAACCTTCGTGTTATTGATAGAAGAAACCAGACAAGTAGTGAATAGGTCTTTATTTAGATCTTCGCGCAGTCAGTGGAGCGTGGGATTATTTGTTCAGACAAACAAAGCCTCTCAACATTCAATATAAGACTTTAGGAAATATAAAGCCTACACAAAATAAGGAAGTGAATGAATACTTGAACTATACTGTTTTGGCATATGCTTGGTTGTTTGAGGTCAACTCTTAACCAACCAACCTAAGCTGTTAGAAGTACCCTATGGTGCACACCTTTCACAGTAACTAGTCAGCTAGGATAACGAAAATCTCGACGCAATGATCATCATCCCACTATTTCTTTGGACCTCTTTGCTCTCGGTTTTCAGTTTGACTGGATTTGAGATATTTTGATATAAACAAGCCACGGAAAACAGCGTTGTCGAACACATCTGAGATATCTTTAATGATATTATAGAAAGTTGAATTTAATACGCATTCTAATTTCAGACCGAACTGGCGAACCCATGAGTACCAAACCTAAAGGGAGTGTGTAAAATGTTCCTAATGAATCCATGAACAGACAAGTAAAACTTCAAAAATTACGGTTGTAAAAAAGTCCAATGAAATGTTCAAAGGAGCCTTAAATAAGGTTGCTACAAGTTAGAAGATCACAGTTGTCTTCTTAGGAATATCTTCACAATTCATGGATTTTATTGTGGGCTTTCATCAGCTTAATCTTTTGAATTGTCGTCAAATGTTACAAACTACCATGGATACACAATATGTTAAATATAAAGCATTTCCTAGTGGCTAAACTCGTTTTGTATTACTTACTGAAAGTGATTGCAGATGGTTCATATCTCATTACTCAAACAAGCACAATCTGAGCATTTTCTTTGTTTCTTCCAGTGGTTTTCAAATCTGTGGGTTGCAGCCATCCCGGTAAATTTAATCCACCGTCTGTTATTTGTAATAAGATTCCAGAAATTGTTTAGGGATTTTCTAAAAGACTGTATTCACATAATTTTCGTAGTCCATATCCTGTAAAACTTTTTGCTTTAGTTTTCTGTTTATTTTTAGTGAACTTTTACACAGTAATCTTACTCATAATGTTGAAGTAGTAAATTTTCTAAGTCTATCTACAATTCGCGTAAGTAGAACTTTAGCTCCCATTATGTTATTTTATCTTCTGTCCACCAGATACAAGGTTAACTGGTCTGAACATAAAGCTGCTAGTTAACACAGTCTCCCTATTTTGGGGAAATCCCAAAATTTTCAGGGAAATTTTGGGGTTTTGTGCTATTTCGCCAAAATTTTCTATAGCGGCTTCCCCAAAACGGATAAAATTTCCCTCACACTAGAGAGCTCTGAAAGTAACAGGTCCCGATCACATTGGTCCACGCGTAAATATGTTCACTAAAAAGCTCTAATATTTCTGGATCTGTATTGTTTATGTTTGTACCAGCGTGAAATATAGCCTAAAGCTGATGACGGTGACTTCCGAAGGGCTATGAACGTTGATACATCTGCTTGAGTAGGCTGGAACCCGGATACATCCTGATAAGCGGAAATTATCTAGCTTCTTCAGAACCAAATCAGTTTTCAAGTCACCAAAATCGACCATTCGGTAGCGTGTGCAAATCCAAGCCTGGCTTTGATCATACAGTCTTGTAACTTGTCGCAGAACTGTTGGATGCATTTACCTAACTTTCATGTTTCTCGCGATATTAGTGTTTTCTGAGTTTCAACCTCAGAAAGTTAGTTGCATTGGCAACTAATATATTTAAAGGGAAAATGTTGCATTTCGGATCATAGTAAATCCATATTTATCGTAGAACTCAACTTTAAAATAATGTGACCGTGCTTTTATTTACAACATTTCTAGGCTGTTAAGTTGTCGTTCCTCATCAAATTTTCCTCAACAATCAAAGGTGGACAATGTGAACCCCAAAACTACCTTAATCTTTTTGTTTCCTAAGATGGGGAGGAAATTCACCTTTATGTGTGGATACTAGGGGTCTTTGTTGTTGGTCATTGTTTTTGCATTTAATTTCAGATATTGATTGTTGAAGTGAGTTAAAGTTAGAACCTATGTTCCACATCAATTTTTCTGTCATTTCGTTGATAAACTAGCTTGGTGGGTACACTTTTAGATTTTTCATTCGTAGACCTCTTGTTCAAACCTTCGTCTCTGCTTCACTACCAACACACAATCAGCACTACTAACCCTCACACATTGACCCAAAACAAGGACATATGTCCTTTTTTGGTATCTAAATGCCACTCTTAAGTGAGCTTAACTCTTACCAGTGAGAGATTCTTCTGCAGTAAAAGTTTGTTTTCCAAAGCCCCGTCACCACAATTTCTTCATGCTTGACAATCCATTTCGGCTACTATTCATGCTTCTATGCCGTTTATGATCTACTCAATTTTACTGGAATGCTAATAAACATTAAGTTATTCAAACCGAAGTCAGATTGGTCACATCAGTTTCTATATCATTATCATACTACAAATTTGTTTTGTATGTACTTTTACAATCATTGATCCTACTAGTCAGTAAATTATTATTGTGCTTCCATGCTTCGGGCATCGCCTTTATAAGTCTAACTTGTAGTCCTAAACTGTAGTATATAATAAAATCTGTAGACCGCTTGTCAGTAAATTTGTCATGTTAGTTTCTGAATTTATGATCCATATTCTTTGTTTTAACCGTGTAGTCGATAATAAACTCAACTGAGTCTAATCCATGATTCTTCTTTGAGTAATACTTACCAGAGTTCTATTATGTTAATGTTCAGTCGCGTTAGTTGCAGCTTTTATTATACTAAAGACTAAGAACTACATTTCAGAGTTCCTCACGTTGTTGCTAGACAATTAAAAATATCTGTACATCAACTCAATATTATGTCTCTAGCGTCCCAGTCACATGTTGATATCCTATCTGGCCAATATTGTTCAATAATCGTCCTATAATCAGTGTGTTGTTTCTAAAGAAGGAAAACATTTATCAGCGTTTAATCAGTCATCATCGTTCCATCTTTTAGTTTCACTATTTGTTTTTGGTTTTACTAATTCCTGTAGCATATTTCTTGCACCAATTATTTCTTACCATCTTGCCAATAACCGACCTCACAGAGTTTTCGTACAACAGTTAGTTCAGACAAATATTTTAATACTTTACCTATATTTCGCTGCATGATACTCGTAATACCAATTTATTAAGAAACGGGAATTTTCACCGCGAATTTGTAATGACCAAGCTAGTTCCCCCTTTAAATACGTACTTGAGGTCCAAAAACTGGGACAAATCCATAACTTCAGGACTATAAAAGTAGTAGTTTTTTATTTCTTACAATCAAATAATAAGGTCTCATTTCGTTTGTGATAAACACTAAATATCGAAATGTAATTGTAACGTGACTATGTAGTATTTGAACTTCATTTTCTTTTATTTACCTAGCTGATGGATGAAGAACTCAATGATTCTGATATATCATTAGATGATTCAGTACATTCAGGTGAAAACGATGAACTTGTGAATTTGTTAGATGTTCCATATACCACTACTGAGTCGCGTGAAGAGGATTCCCTAGAATACGAGGTAAATGTAAAAAACTTGATTGCTTCCACTAAAAGTTTAGTATTATATTTGTTTAAACACAAAATGCTGGTACAAATTGAAATAAAATGAAACAAATTACATAATGAGGTCATCTTATTCTTGATAGTAACCGTAGTTGGTACACATGTATCGTTCTAAATTAATACGCTTCACATCAACACAGTGATATTGAATCGACAAATAAGAAAGCAGACAATTGAAAACATCATATTCAACAGTAGTGAGAGACAAAACCAAAAAATGTAGTCTATGAACAGCAAATTAATTTGGAAAATAAAAGGTATGGAATAATGCCAAGCCCAAGATTCAGAGGAAGATAATGGGTCATTGTACATGTTTTCCTAAGACTGATTTTGGAAAACTACGGTATTTAGCCACAGATTACGGTTATCTCGTGAATAGTGATCAATAAACTTGTACGTAACTGTACATTAGAGACCAAAAGTTGTATATGTACTTTGTTCCCATGAACCAAGTTATTTTGACAATCAGTATTCCTCAAATAAAGTGGTAAATGTTTTTCAGCTTGATACACTTCATTGGTGCCAATTTCGTGGATGTCCTTCCTCTTAAAAAAATGAATTATACATACCTTAAGCTATTTCATTCATTGCAAATATTACTAGAGAGTTTACTGTCATTTTACTAATCCTATCCAACTAGATATTACACCCCAACCAATTATCACAATTGATGTCTGATATTACCAAAGAAGTTGAACAAATAATTCAGATTCCTCCGACTTATTTACGACTATTACTTGCTCATTTTAAATGGGATAAAGATGCATTGATGGAATTTTATTTTGAACATGGAAAAACAGATACATTTGCTCAAACAGGTATTTTAGACCCTATGGATATCCCAGGTAAGATGTAATTACTCAGTTTTGATCTGACATTCTCATATACCCTATCGTCATTACGTTAAAAACGCTGTAGTCCGGTGGCTAAGTGATTAAAGTACGTGACCTCCAATCACAGTTTGACATGTTCAAACCCTGATGTCCTTACACATGCATTTGATTTATGTTTTAAGGGGTCATCTAGTCATTATTTTTATTGATTTTAAAAACTATATGCTGCTCTAATATCTAAAATAAAACAGGTATTCTGTACTTTAGTGACTTCATTGTAGTTTTGTTCTGTCTATTATAATAGTATTTGATTAGGACTATCAGTAAGATGCAAGACAAGTGTTACATCTTATTTAAAACTTATCTGCTAGATGTACTTAACTCGCACTAATTCCGGTCATTGATCCACAATCCATCAGAGGTTCAGTACAGCAGAAATATAACCAATTCTGTCAACCAAAATCCTTCACTTTAAAGCTGTCGTTTTTCTGAACTGTACTAGATGATAAGTGTTTAAATAGTTGGTTCCGTTTCGAATTTCCTGTCGGTATATCTCAAATATTGTAGACTGCCAATATTTTGGTAGCAACCATTTTCTAGATATTTTCTGGAATAAGTTGAAATGCTTTAATCAATAAGTTGGTGAATAAAATTATGGTTTGCAGTTTTTTAAGAATACGTTCTTGGAAAGTCTTAATATTGATGTTTGTTGTCTATCCGAGACCCGTATTCAAGACTCTAGCGAAGTACTACAAATTCGCTCTCCATCTGTCACTTCGAAAAGCTTGTTTTACGTGCGCTTATCCGGGGACCCTGTGGCATCTTCGTCTGGTCTTGCTGGCGTTGGTGTCGCACTAAGCGCTAGAGCTGAGGCAGCACTAGTCGATTGGATCCCCATTAACAGTCGGTTATGTGCTGTTAGATTAGAAAGTTCCATCAAAGTGAGAAGAAATCGGCGTGAGAAACGATGTCTTTTCGTCATCTCCGCCTATGCCCCGACAGATTGCAGCCCGGATGCAATCAAGGATGAGTTTTACCACCAGTTATCTGTTCTTCTCCAGAAAGTGCGTTCGACAGATATTGTAGTACTAGCCGGAGACTTGAATGCTCAGGTCGGGCGTCTAGGCACAGAAGAGAGTCGTTTAGGTGGCCGATGGGGACTTGTTGGTCGCAGGTCAGATAACGGGGACCGTCTACTGCAACTGTGCACAGACCACAACCTGTTTCTGGCTAGCACTAACTTTCGGCACAGTCATCGCCGATGTGCCACCTGGCGTCCTCCCTCTGCATCTCAAGCCTGGACTCAGATTGATCACATCGCGATCAGCTACCGCTGGCGTGGTTGTGTAAAAGACTGCCGCTCCTTTTGGAGTACCTATCTGGACTCTGACCATGCCTTGGTCTGCGCCAATCTTGCCTTACTTTTCAGTGGACAACGAAGTGACCACCACCAACGGATTGATGTTAGCAAGCTGGTTGCAACTTCTGTTGCAAGTAAGTATCGAACCGAGCTAGCCTCTAGGCTAGCTACCACTCCACCGAAAAGTATAGATGAGCATTGGTTGCAATTGCATGACGCCATGAAAATGGCGGGAACAGTCAGTTGTGGGTTTGCGAAACGTCCCGCTTTTAAGCACTGGGTTTCTTCTGGTTCCTTACAACTCATTGAAGCCCGTCGGTCTACTCCGGGTGACCGTGAGTTTGACCATAAACGAAGGATGTTACGTAAGGAAATTGGGCAAAGCTTGCGTAAGGACCGAGAAGCCTGGTGGTCGAAGCGTGCTAATGAGCTGGAAGCAGCAGCTGCATCTGGTAACTACCGGAAGCTCTTCCAGCTCATCCGAGCCACTGGCAGCAAGAAGTCTGGTGTGAGTGAAACAATCTGCGAGGATGATGGGATGCCAATCACTAACATCCATCGACGTCTTGGACGATGGGCAGAATTTTTCGAAGGGCAGTTCAACTGGCCTGCTGCTCCGGCAACATCGGTCAGACTGTCCTGCCCTCCATGGCCGGTGACGACTGATCCACCAAATGAGGAGGAAGTCCGCAAGGAACTCCAACTCTTGAAGCGTTACAAATCACCTGGCCCAGATGACTTACCTCCGGCTCTTTTTAAAGATGGTGGTGACTTTTTGACTAAGGAATTGACGACGTTGTTTACAAAGGTTTGGGAACTAGAGAGTGTACCAACGTCATGGAATGAGTCGATAGTTGTCCCTATCTTTAAAAAGGGTTCACGTCGTTCCTGTAACAACTATCGGGGGATAAGTCTACTTCCGATTGCGTCCAAGCTATTGGCTTCCGTCATACTTCGTAGGTTGTTCAAAACCCGAGAAAGATTGACTCGCGAGGAGCAGGCTGGGTTTCGTTCTGGTCGAGGATGTATTGATCATATCTTCACCCTCCGCCAAATGTTAGAACACCGCCATACTTATCAAAGGCCAACAATCGTAGTGTTTCTTGACATCAGGGCTGCCTTCGATTCGTTGGACAGGACTGTTCTCTGGGATTGTCTATTGAAGAAGGGTGTGCCTGAGAAGTTTATTAACATCCTAAAAGCCCTATATAAAAACACCTCAGGCAGAGTGAGGGCATACAACCACCTCTCTCCATTGTTCCATTCGAGCAGTGGGGTTAGGCAGGGTTGCCCAATCTCACCATTCCTCTTCAACTTTGCCATCGATGACATTCTGGAAACAGCTCTGATGAATGTAAGTAATGGTGGTGTGGATCTGTTGCCTGGAGAAAGACTTCTCGACCTTGAGTATGCGGACGATATTGTCTTACTGTGCGATAATGCCCAAGGCATGCAATCCGCACTTAATCAGTTGGCAATCAGTGTCCGTAGGTATGGTATGTGCTTTGCACCTTCGAAGTGCAAAGTACTTCTACAAGACTGGCAGGATTCTAATCCTGTACTCACCCTGGATGGTGAGCAGATAGACGTAGTCGAGAAGTTCGTGTATCTGGGTAGCTGCATAAGTGCTGGTGGGGGTGTGAGTGATGAGATCAATGCACGTATAGTGAAAGCCAGAGCGGCTTATGCCAATCTGGGCCACCTTTGGCGCCTTCGTGATGTTAGTCTGGCTGTAAAAGGTCGGATCTACAACGCGTCGGTGAGAGCAGTTTTGCTCTATGCTTGTGAAACCTGGCCTCTCCGAGTTGAGGACGTTAGACGACTCTCTGTGTTCGATCATCGCTGTCTCCGAAGGATTGCTGACATTCAGTGGCAACACCATGTCAGTAATGCAGAGGTTCGGCATCGTGTGTTCGGGCACAGAGATGATAATTCAATTGGTGTCACCATCTTGAAACACCGACTTCGGTGGCTTGGACATGTTCTCCGAATGTCGTCCCAGAGAATTCCACGTCGTGCATTATTTGCCGACTCTGGGACTGGTTGGAAGAAGCGGAGAGGTGGTCAGTGCATGACATGGTGTCGTGGCATGAAAGAAAGCTGCAAAGGACTGGCTTGTGTTGGTCCTTCACGACTCCCTGGTTGGGGTCCGAGAGATGGTGCTACACAGTGGCTAGAGACGTTATCAGATATGGCTCAGAATAGAAGCCAGTGGCGATCCTGCTGTAACCTTCTTTTACTTTCTTCATAAAAAGTGGTTGTGTCTCCCTTACCTGAAAGATTTCTTCCGATTGTACCTTTGCGTTCCCTGATTACTAGCACATTACCTTACACCAATCTCTTCGTTATTGTTCTCTCTTTTTTTGTTGCGCTCCTTAGCTTTTTTTTCTTTCTTTGTATTCCTCTCGAATTTTCATTGTTTTGTGTGGCGCATATATATTGGCGCTCTCTTGTACCAATATTCATGTGTCCAAATAAATAAATAAATAAACATGTTCTTGATACCACTTCATCGTGTTTCAGAATGTAATCAATAACGGCATCCATGCTTTCGTGGCAAAAGAGTCAGTGTAAGGAAGGTAAATTATACGTCTTGTGCATCTAAATACTTCTTACTAAACAAAACTATTCTATCTGACGCCTATAAATTTTGATACGATAGACTACTGAAAAAATACCCCACACAAATAAGGTTATATGATTGTGAAGAAATAAAGACAGAAAGGGCAGTATGACCAATAAATAAATGAATGCTAATAGTATGTAATAAGAGATCAAGTTCGATTAAAAAACATAACCAAGAAAGATCATTTGTGAAACTCCATTTCACTTGTGTAAAGACTCGAATAGTACACTGGCAGCATCACCACTGGCCATATGGTAGCATTGTAAACCATATCTGGTAATGTATCAACCAACTGAATCGCACTACCGTCTGGCCCAAATCAGGCAGTCATAATCGATTGACAAGTCCCAGTCTTATATATCTAACTATCACATCACTGCAACATGTGATAAGCTGACCACCTCTTCGCTTTTTCCATCTAGTTTTAGCACTGGAAAATAACGGGCAGTGTAAGAGTTACTAGTATAGGATTTGTGTAATGACCAAGTAAGCACTGCTAAGGTTCAGTCAGTCAACAACGTAAAACTTCGTACGTACGTACATCATTTCGAGTTGCCATAACTACTAAGGCTAAGCGTAAAGCACTAGGCTAATGTAGGTAGGAAACCAAGTTGATAAAATTTTATATTTTCATCGACTGAGGTGGTTATTACGTGTGTCACATATCCCTAACCACAACCTACCCTTACTGGCAACGCTTGCTGGCGTATTAGGTTGATAGGAAGGTAAAGGCAGCCAAACCTATGACACTGCGTTAGCTCATGAAGTCGCAGACTGTTCATCTGAATCATGGTAGATTCGGACTACTTGACTGTGCTCTGCTTAATAACGGCGATTAGTTGTGTTGGGATTTTGAGTGGCATGTCCCAGAAACGTTCATAGTAATGTAGACGCATTCTCTCTTCATCTTCTTGATAGTGAATCCTGGTTTTCCTTCACACATACTTTTCCAATGTTTGTTCAAACCATATTTCCAAGGTTTAGTCCTTTTTATCATTGCTAATGTTTTGTGGCAACTTGGGTCAACGCATATCTGTACCAGGCCAAGCTCTATATTGTTACTGCTTGTGTAACTGTCCGTTTGGTGCTAATTATGTAGTCCATATTTAATAAACGAACAATAAATGATAATAAAAATGTTCCTAACTATATTATCACTTAAAATCATTAAAACAACCTTTTATTAGGATTTGTGGCATATGTAATCTTTATAAATTCTATTTTTAGTGACAGGATCAAGGAATTTGTGTGAAAAGAAAAACGAAATCGTTTGTGATATATGTTTCCTACCAACTACTCCAAGTAAGATTTTTCATTATCAATGTGAAATATTGAGAGCTCATGTGCTAACCGTCGATATAAACATTTATCTTTTTGTTCATCTGGAATTTTACATGTCTGATAACTTGTGAAGAGAGCTGTAATATGTCGTGCAATTTTGTTTGGTCATATATATATATATATATATATATATATATATATTCGCCATCACATTACCCTACATCAAATATTTCAAGCCAGTTGTCAGAAGATTCTAGACCCGTGTTTCTTGCTAGTATGGACTAAGTTTCACTTATATCTATAAACTATGTAGATGCTCTTGTTTCACCTAAGGGTGGGACATATCCAATCACAGATATCTTACATTTAAACTACATTTTATATCACGACTTTTAATATACATATAACTTAACAATCTCTAGCTATTTTTATTACCAAAATCCGGTGGATAGATGAAATTCTCTTTAATCACCTTAAATTAATCAAAACTATCATTCCAATTACACACCTTACAGGTTTTGATACTTAAAAAATGTATTCTAGTCAATAATATTTACTGTTCACTAAGCTTAAAACTGACAAATCATTGTTTTCTATCAAATTAATTCATTGGTTCACGATAGCGTCATATCAGATGATAATTGTTTTAGAGTTGTTTATAATTAAGATTTCCTAAGCTTTTTCTCGTGTTTGAAAAAATAACTGACATGATACTCAATCAATCAAATTCGATCAGCACTAGAGAAGGACTATATATATTTCGTTTAGAAGTCATTCATATTAAAAATAAAGTGGAAAATGACCAATACAAGCTATGTTGTAGTGTAATTCAATTCAAAATGGTTTGGATTATTCCGTTGTTAATATTTTGGCTGTTTTCATCACCATATATGCCTCCTATGCGGATTGCTTGGACGTATCTCCTAACTCAAGTTTGTGTGAATTCTTCGAAGGGCAGTTCAGCTGGCCTGCTGCTCCGGCAACATCTGTCAGACTGTCCTGCCCTCCATGGCCAGTGACGACTGATCCACCAATTGAGGCGGAAGTCTGCAAGGAACTCCAACTCTTGAAGCGCTACAAATCACCTAGCCCAGATGACTTACCTTCCTCTTTTTTAAAGATGGTGGTGACTTTCTGACTAAGTAACTGACGACGTTGTTTACAAAGGTCTGGGAGCTAGAGAGTGTACCAACGTCATGGAATGAGTCGATAGTTGTCCCTATCTTTAAAAAGGGTTCACGTCGTTCCTGTAACAACTATCGGGGGACAAGTCTACTTCCGATTGCGTCCAAGCTATTGGCTTCCGTCATACTTAGTAGGTTGTTTAAAACTCGAGAAAGATTGGCTCGCGAGGAGCAGGCTGGTTTTCGTTCCGGTCGAGGATGTATTGATCATATCTTCACCCTCCGCCAAATGTTAGAACACCGCCATACTTATCAAAGGCCAACAATCGTAGTGTTTCTTGACATCAGGGCTGCCTTCGATTCGTTGGACAGAACTGTTCTCTGGGATTGTCTATTGAAGAAGGGTGTGCCTTAGAAGTTTATTAACATCCTAAAGGCCCTATATACAACCACCTTTCTCCATTGTGTCATTCGAGCAGTGGGGTTAGACAGGGTTGTCCAATCTCACCATTCCTCTTCAATTTTGCCATCGATGGCATTCTGGAAACAGCTCTGATGGATATAAGTAATGGTGGTGTAGATCTGTTGCCTGGAGAAAGACTTTTCGACCTTGAGTATGTGGATGATATTGTCTTACTGTGCGATAATGCCCAAGCCATGCAATCCGCACTTAATCAATTGGCGATCAGTGTCCGTAGGTACGGTATGAGCTTTGCACCTTCGAAGTGCAAATTACTTCTACAAGACTGACAGGATTCTAATCCTCCACTCACCCTGGATGGTGAGCAGATAGAAGTAGTCGAGAAGTTCGTGTATCTAGGTAGCTGCATAACTGTTGGTGGGGGTGTGAGTGATGAGATCAATGCACGTATGGTGAAAGCCAGAGCGGCTTATGCCAATCTGGGCCATCTTTGGCGCCTTCGTGATGTTAGTCTGGCTGTAAAAGGTCGGATCTACAACGCGTCGGTGAGAGCAGTTTTGCTCTATGCTTGTGAAACCTGGCCTCTCCGAGTTGAGGACGTTAGACGACTCTCTGTGTTCGATCATCGCTGTCTCTGAAGGATTGCTGACATCCAGTGGCAACACCACGTCAGTAATGCAGAGGTTCGGCATCGTGTGTTCGGGCACAGAGATGATAATTCAATTGGTGTCACCATCTTGAAACACCGACTTCGGTGGCTTGGACATGTTCTACGAATGTCGTCCCAGAGAATTCCACGTCGTGCATTATTTGCCGACTCTGGGACTGGTTGGAAGAAGCGGAGAGTTGGTCAGTGTATGACATAGTGTCGGTGTATGGAAGAAAGCTGCAAAGGACTGGCTTGTGTTGGTTCTTCACGACTCCCTGGCTGGGGTTTGAGAGATGGTGCAACACAGTGACTATAGAGACGTTATCAGATATGGTTCAGAATAGAAGCCAGTGGCAATCCTGCTGTAACCTTCTTTTACTTTCTTCATAAAAAGTGGTTGTATCTTCCTTTACTGAAAGATTTCTTCTGGTTTTACCTCTCTGTTTCCCCTATTATTATTATTATTATTACACTACCTGACACTAATCTGGTGGTTATTGTCCTTTTTTTCTCATCGAATTCTCATTGTTTTGTGTGGTGCATATATATTTGGTGCCCTCTTGTACCAAAATTTATGTCTTCAAATAAATAAATAAAACTCAAGTTTGTGTAGAATAAATGGAATGTGTCCAACAGTGGTACCCAGAACGCGCGCTTCCGGTTTGGGACACGTCAGATCGATGTACCTGCATCCCAGAGTTGAACTTTTCCCGGGAGATCCACTTGGTGACTTAGAATATGCCGATGATATAGTGCTATTTGGTGAAAACGCTGACAAATGCAGAGTCTTCTGAACACTATAAGCAACAATGCAAGCATGTTCGGGATGCGATTCTCCCCTTCGAAATGCAAAATGTTGCTTCAGGATTGGGTTGCATCGACACCCGTACTAATGTTAGGGAGTGAAGTAGTTGAGCGTGTCGACCACTTCACTTATCATGGGAGTTTCAGCAGCCCTTGTGGTCTGGTGTGTGACAAAATCTCAGCACGGATACAGAAGGCTCGACTAGCTTTTGCAAACTTGCGTCATTTATGGCAGTGAAACATTGCCGGTAAGAGTAGAGTATATTCGCAGGTTACCGGCATTCGATCATAGGTGTCTTCGAAATATTGCTCGTGTATCCTGGGACCACCGAGTAAGTAATGCAGCTATTAGAAAACGGGTACTAGGTAAGAGAGGCAAATCAATGGATGAAGTATTGAAACTTCATCAGTTGAGATGGCTGAGAGACGTGCTACGTATGCCCAACCACCGACTGCCTCGACGTGCGATGTTTTTTGGTGTAGGAGTAGGTATGGAGAAAGCTAGGGACGGCCAGACCAAAACATGGCAAAAATCCATGAAGTCACTGACAAGTGGACTGAGCCATGTTGTTAGGTGTAGACTACCTGGTTGGGATCCGCGAGACGATAGCAACCGATGGTTATAGATTTTGAATGAAATGGCTGAAAATCGTTTGCGCAGGTGCATCCACTCTTTGTGTTTTCCTAGATTCTGGTCTTCTGAATTCTTCATGTCCCTTTTTTTCTCTTTCCAAATTTATTTCACTGGATTATACTCCTTGAATAACATTTTCAAAGCCTAGTCTTACCGATTACTGTTTATACTTTTACTACCTCTACCACTATGGGATTTGGATCGACAACTGCATCTCCGTGCAACTCGAGCTGAAATGGATTTGACTATCTCTTTTATATTTTGGATTTGAGTCCGTCAGTGAACGTCAACTCTAGGATGCAGGCACATTCATCTGAAGTGTTCAAAATAAGTCGAAACGCCTATCCTAGATTACACGGCTAGCTATTTAATAGTGTACCTTTTTCTGTTAATAAGTAATCAACATTCTATGTGTTATTATGATGGGTGTATTATATTTCAAGTAATATATCGACTTTTCAAGAAAAATGACTTACAGTACAAATTGCAATGTGAATAGATATCTGTTTACCGTTAAGCATAGAATAGTACTGATGTTAGAATAGAAAGTGTAAACTACTAATTGTTATATAATCGATTCGTCGATTTTATTAGTTAAAGTGTTTGCACATGATAAACTTATCATTTGACCCTTGTTATTCTTCTCTCTAGTGAAAATGTAACAATATTTATGCTGTAAAAGAAAAATCATATTTTCCTAAATGTTCACTTTCTGTCCACCAATTACATTATTCTAACTATTGTTATATACATCATATGATTTTATGATCATCAATAGACTTTCACTAATTTACTTTGAAAAAATAATCAGCTGTTTATTGATTATTCCTTACACGACAATTTATGGCACTAAAGACGTATTCATTTAGTTGATTTTACTTAAATGTGTAAGTGATTTTGTCCAGATTTATTTATTCTGGACATTGTATGATTTCCTGTACGGGTTCTTACGGTGTAGGTAACTCATGTGGCTAAAGGCTTTTGTTCATCAACTCGTACTGTGGTTTTTTCATTCCATTTTATTACTTGATTCTCTTGTCTTCATGAATACTTGTGGTCAATGAAGATTATTCCTATGAATAAAAATGATGTATCAAACGCGGTAAATTGTGTAAAGATTTCTTAAGCTGGATTTCAAAACAGATTATCTGCCTAACCACTGTAATTTTCATATGAATAAATATATCAAAGATCAAATAGTCCCAGTGGATTGTTATGGCTTGTAATATTCACGGCCTTATGTTCAACGAATATTGTACTGATCAATAAAAATATTGCAAGCCTCCTTGTAACCAATAAATTAGTTATAAACTGATTGCTACTTGTGAGTTATTTGGTCATATGAAAATAGCATGAACCTAGGAATAACTATACCAAGCTATCCAAATAAAAATATTCGTGTTTTTTATTTAAAACCATAAGAGGATAGTCACAAATTGGTCTTCTGTACTACCCGAAGCAATACTGTATGTGCTACTGACTGCACAATCAATTTCATAGACTTCCATGAGGGTTTGTAATTTTTATTTCTCATCATTATTGAATTTGCAGTACAATTCAACATTTAAACTTAAATGTTTAGAAAGCTAGGTATGGCTTTGTGTATGATATTAAGTGAAATAATCAGAGGTCAAATATTTCAAATCTGTTACAGTTTGCAGAATAGAGAATGTAGTTGGTCTGTAATATTACTTCGCTAAATTGACAAATGCTCTTGGATAAGACAAAGATCATACTTAAGTAAATGACTCAGAAAAATCAATGTAAAGTTTAACTTAAATAAACTGCTCAAATCTATCAATAAATGTTATCCATCATTAAAACATAGTGCGACTATTAAAATTCATTAGTTTTGAAATCTTCGTAAGTTTTCTCAAGTCACTCGACCCCATAACTTCCAGTAGTCAGAAAGCGTCCCAAAATTTGTTCGATTTAATCTCTCGTTGCTTTCCTATATTTAGGTCAAATGTTTGGATTGTCTTGCGCTCACTACTTTTGTTTAACTTGTTGGCAGCGTTATCTTAAAATTAAAATAATGGAAGAAAGTCAAATTGACCGAATTTATTGTCCTTCATCCAATTGTCGTATAATTGTTGAAGATGAGGTTGTGTTTCAAATGATTACTGATCAAAATGTACGCAAGCATTTTCACAAGCTGATATCTAGTAGTTTTGTTCTCCATAATCGTGCATTAACTTGGTGTCCAGGTGTTAACTGTGGACATGCCGTGCGTTGCTTTGGTCCCCGAGAACCATATCAAATCACTTGTACTAACTGTGGTGAATGCTTTTGTTTTGCCTGTGGTCAACCATGGCATGATCCAGTTCGCTGTGAACAGTTAAGAACATGGATTAAAAAGCTTGAAAATGATAGCGGTACGCTTGGCTGGATTGCAGCTAACACTAAAGAGTGTCCAAAATGTCGTGCAACTATAGAAAAAAATGGTGGTTGTAATCACATGACCTGTCGGAATGTTGATTGTAAGCATGAATTTTGTTGGATGTGTCTAGATCGATGGGAGCCCCATGGATCACGATGGTACACATGCAATCGTTATGACGACTCCGCTGCTAAATTGGCTAGAGAAGCTCAAGCTAGTTCAAGGTTATCACTTGATCGCTATCTTTTTTATTCAAATCGTTATTTAAATCATATGCAGTCGTTGAGGTTTGAGGCACGCCTATATGAAACAGTGCAAAGTAAAATGGAATCAATGCAAGCTCATGGAACGTCTTGGATAGATGTTAAATTTTTCAAAAAATTAGTTGAAATTCTTTGTCGCTGTCGAAGAACACTCATGTATACTTATGCTTTTGCTTATTTCCTTAAAAAAACAATCATTCATTAATATTTGAAAGTAATCAAAGTGATTTAGAACAATCTACAGAACAGTTATCGGAATATCTAGATCGTGATTTATCTAATATCAATTTAAATGAATTAAAACAGAAAATGCAAGATAAAGCCAGATATTGTGAAAGTCGCCGAAATGTCCTTTTAGACCACGTACATGAAGGTTATGATAAAGGATTTTGGGAGCAATCTGACACTTGTTAGTGTTTGCGTAAATGTATGTTCATCCATCCACACGCACATAGACTATCACAGTCTTCGTTTCCATGTGTATAGTTCCTATTTTTGAATCACTATGATCTCGTTGATATCAATTTTTCTATTTTCCCTCGTTCATGCGTACCTCAGTAGTTTTGCTTATGTATATGCACTCTCAGTAATATCAATAAAATATAAACGATGAAGACTTAACCAAACCAGGTCATCATTATGTGTTTATAGAACTCTCATTTTTTGTAACCCTAATCAGCAATTATATACTATTTGCATTCCTGAGTCTTGTCATCCTTTGCAACTTCGTTTTCTATGTTGTATTGTTTATGTATTCTTCCTTCCCAAGTCATATTTCATTTATTAATTAGTTGAGTGGATTATTGTCACTTTTAGTAAAGTTCCTATTATTAAGATTACCATTATTTTCTCGAATAACCATAGCAGCGTACAAACTGATACAGTTAAATTGATAGAAATGTTCCCATCTATTTTGTTTTGCCATGTACAGTTCTGTTTCTGCTTTTATTTATTTGTCTACATGTTTGCACAACAGTTTTAAGCATGTTGACACAAATACATTTGTATAACTATTGTCCTTGTCAAATACTATGGTGAATCTGTCACCCTGGTCAACATTAGACCAGGAAAGCTGTCTTCAATTTTTGATTGTAAATTGAATATTACTTGCAAACATTCATATGTGTAACATATGCTGAAGTACACATATGACTTGCATCCCTTGTTAGGATTCTACGATTTCTTATTCGCTTTCTGCCTTCACCCATGATTTTTCATGGCCATATGAAGTACTTAGATTTTAGTTTCCGATTGCCTGGATAATTAACATTGCAAAAAAGTCAATGTTTACTCTTTGTTGAGTTTTCTCTAGCGATGTTTTTTCAACGAATTATTTTCTAGTTGCTAGCAAAGCATTTTTTTGTTTCGTTAACTGTTTATAAGTAACCAAGTGAAATAAGGCTAATAATCTGGGACTTTCAGTCATAACCTTTGGAATACAGCCCAAGATGACTGGATCGCGCTTTCTCGAGATGATTCGGATCTGGGTGTTTCCTGTAACCGAGTTTGTTGTTCTATGTCAGTTGGGTTCTCTACGGAATCCGAATTTGGCTGACGAAAGACACTCGGACCGTCTACTGGTTACCAAGATATTTTGTGGCATACAATGGTTGATCTGCTTCTATCAATTAGGAATAACTTCGGGACTGGATCTTGTGAGCACATTGTAACGTGGGATATGAGGTAGTACTACAAACCTAGCATATTTGCGGCAAATATGTGGTCTTATGTATTGGATGGGGTAATTACTTATTAAGTTCTTCCGCGCTAGTCATATGTTTTACACACACAGGTATCATTCTACTCAGTTACAGTTGCATTGTGAGAAAATCGGTAGTTCGGCCGTATGGAGATATATTCCTCTGGATAAATAGGTTGACACATTTGTCTCTGGGCAATTACTGAGCTTTCGTTTTCTTGATCATGGCTTAAGTCCAGCTGATATGGAATCAGTTTTTTAGACTAATGCTAAGTGTTTAATGATTGGCTTCGAGAGTTGAGATCGTTTTCAGTTAGTCACAGGAAAACGTGCAAAAACGAAAAGTAGCCTAGGTTATCGAAATTAAGTAATCTCTCTCGAGCTTTAGTGAGCAGAATCAAGAGGCAGTTATGGTAGGCTTTTCTGTCAGAGTTGGCAGACAAACTTTACTGCAATTTCTAGTTATATCTACTACTCAGCCGAAGAAATCCCTATAAACCTAGCTAATCAGCTAGGTATTTAAACACCGTCATGTCAGCAGATTGATATGGGAGGAGGTCAGACGACTTTGCGTGTACGCAAAAAACTAGCTGAGTCTATAGCGTATTATGCCCTTACACCTGCTATTTCCCCCCTCACAGTAATCCTTAATTCCGTTACATATACATTAAGTACCGACAAACTGATGCGCAGAAAATTCTTTGATGAGTGTCCTATCCCTGAAAACACGTGAGGTGTAAGTTCCCATTATTCACACTAAAGGATCGACAGCAACTTGTTTTATGAGTGTCTAATTTTCTACAAATCTAACTATATGGGATTTAGAGGACCTAGAGCCAGCAAAGCCTCATTCTTACGACCTTCTGCTAGTGGAATCTGTTGTCGAGCATGTTCTACTGGACACGTCCTTGAAGATGTACCGTTGGTGCATCGCGACCTTGAAGTATTACAATCTCACTCGTCAGTAATGAGAAGAAAAAGTAAGCATTCAAAATACACGCAAAACTGAAGCCTGAAATACACGTGTTTACTAGTACTTGTCACTGTGATGCTTGTATAAACTAATGTTTCCTTTGTACTTGATGGCTTCCTGATTTCGAATTCTAAATACAATATGTTCGTTTGTGCTCATTTAATTCCATTTGGGCCTTTATTGAGTTATTTCGGCGAGTCCTAGTTCACATAATAATTCAAATACTTCTAAGCATTACAGTCACTTAATGATAACATAGAAAAAAATGACTTTTGATGGTCTAAGGAAAAAATGAATCGAAAAACTTAAGGAAGTATGGTTGTGGTGTTTGGATGAACTAATGATACCTTTGTACTTGATGAATGCTTGATTTCGAATTCTAAATACAGTATATTCGTTTGTGGTTATCTATTAGTTCTTGATCCGATTACGTTATTTCTAGAATTCCTAGTTCATACTGTAATTCAAATACTACAATGGTGTCCAATTAATTAGACCGTGGAAGACGATACACGTATGGGTAGAAAGCGAGGTCCTCAAAATACCTTGGATGTATGCTAAACGAACGTTCTTATGTTTTAAAGCGTTATATTCGAATTAAGATATCAACTGGAAGAACCAAGACCTAGAATTTCCGCCTTCCAAAAAGCATGGCTCATTACAGTCTAAAGTAATAAGGATAGGAAGTCTATCGACCCATATTAATCCTTGCAGTTTGTTACACTGTATAGGTCCAATGTCGTTTTAAATATATCAACAGAAGGTGTTGATATCGCGTGTTCCGGTAGAGAATTCCAGTAATTCATTACTCGGTGCGAGAAACCAAACTCCATAAGTAGACGATTTGATCTCGGTTTTTGAACTTTCTTCGAATGCCCTCTCAAATGATCATTCCTAGGCGGAAGTAAAAGATAAGACATGTTAGCGACGACCTTTTAACGAATCTTAAATGACCCTGACAATTATTAGCCAATCAGAAGGCAGTTAGTATCAAGTGGAAATATATTGTAGGTAAGTAATGAACCACAGTGGATATTCTTCTTTTACATGATTTAAAAACTTGTTAAGGTTTCATAAAGGTTCTGAATTCATAATGCATATGGTATAGAAACTCGTCCATAGGGTTAGGGTCGGGGTTGTAGCCTGTCAATTAACACCTCTTCTCGAAAATCCGATGTAAACCGATCGCATGTTAGCACCCTAACCCTATGGACGAGTTTCTATACCATATGCATTATGAATTCAGAACTTCTAAGCATTTATCTAAACTTAACAAGATTTTAAATCATGTAAAAGAAATATATCCACTGTGAATTATCACCTTCTAGTAATAAAGTTTCACATTATACAGTCTTCTGATTGGCTAATAATTCAAATTCCTCAAACGCTACTCATTGAATCGTCATAAACCAGAGTCTCGCCGACTCGTTAATACAAAGGTTATCGTTCAGTATACGATAGGCCAATATTAGATCACCCCGTATTCTACGGTAAGATAACGGAAATAATTTAAGGTGTCTCAGTCTGTCTTCATAAGATAGACCAGATAGACCTTGTACCATTTTAGTACCTCGTCATTGGATTCGTTCCAGTATATCTGTAGTGGCATTGGACAATAGCCACACAATCCACAAAGCTGTGAACACGAGACTACTCAGGAAATAGATATTCAATATTTAACGCGGAGAAATACCTAACGATGGAGAAGGCGCGAACAATGAATTGAATGGACTGGAGTTGATCGTATGGCATGGCTCGGCCATGCAGGCGTGGTCCATCTCAATGTTACTTTATATCTTCTATTCATATTAAATATATTGTTCTTTCTCTAGCCTAACCTTGTTCTACATCATGTATTGGTAATTGATACGATACAGTGAGTTGGTGTAGTCGATGGTGTGACTTCCACGTAAGATCTTATAGATTAGGCAGTTATATCATGACAAATCTACAAATTTAGGATTAGGTCTATTATTAGAGCAGTACTAATATCATAGTAGACCATAATTCTACATTGGTGAGCCCAACTAAAGAAACGCAACCTATTATTGTTAATCCTTATTTCCACCTTAACCTTCTCAATCGGATTTAATTTTTGTAAACCCACTATTCTAATAGTCCTTTGATTAATGGTCACATATATTATCGTAATGTTATATCTATTAGTTCACATAACTTACTAGCTCATTCGATAATAAAAACTGGTCGTCTATATTAACTAATTAGCTTTGATGGTTCGTTAACAAGCTTTAATAGCGTTTACATGCTTCAGCGACATAGGCTTGTTTAAGCATCAAGCTCTAGCAAATATGACCTGTTAGTAGCGTAAATATACATTGACTAACAATGCAATCAAGGATTGAATAGTTATCTGGATCTAATTCCTTCGCTTAACACCTCGTCCTGTTTTAAACTATGCACTATCCTGTAATATCTTTTCTTCCGACCACTGCCTGCCTAATTTCATATTCTCGAGTTCCATTGCCAAACAACAAGGGTGACACTTCTCCAAAAAAATTCGGTGAGTTCCAGCTATAAGTTTTCTGCAATCATGAGTTCATTTTAGATGGCTGATTCAATGGCACACACAATTATCTGGATTCATTCAGTTGTTCTGATCAGAGTGAGTCCCAAAAACCTCGACAGCATCAAGCACCCTGGAAGTGATTGCCATACTGCATGTTTTATTCTGGATGCTTTTGGATCATTACTACTCACGAATGGCGTTATATATGTCGTCCACTGAGTAATCTAATTTTCAAAAATAACCCAGGCGAGTTCAACTATTTTACTTAATGACTTTTTGTACTTAACATGTATATGTTTTCTAGTTGCTTTTGCCATATATTTGTAAGTGTCCCTAGGCTAAATGCATTAACTTCTTACGGAATGTTTATAACGCGTCATATTCTTGCCTGAAGTTTCATAAGCAGTCTTAACTTTAAAATTATCTTTCTGATCATGTTCATTATTTTCAAATTGTCATATACGTCAACAACCTGCATGTTAACCTGGCCCATACATGCGTTGCACTATATCTTCATGTCTTCTAAATTTAGAAATCATTTGAATCACCTTTAACATTTATCGATAAACCCATCATAGTCGTTGTTGCTAATCGTATTTGGGTTTATGGATTAGCCTAAAATGCGAACAGTTTAGATAATAAGATTAAAAATTTAGGTACTATCAACTGCACTAGCAAAATAACTAAATCCTCAGGTAGCTGTTGGTTAAGCAAACGTTTAGAATCAAAACTCCGTAGCCTACTAGAATTAAAACTAAACGAATATTTCTGAATTAAAATTTATAATTAAATTAGGCGTCTCGGATTCTTTAACGTTATAAATTTCTGATAATTTCGAATCACCTCAAGCAACAATACCTATTTTTCCACTGACTAATCCTCATTCAACACTATAACTAGTTAAACATAATAGTTTCAGGATATCGTCATAAAGCATTGTCATGACTTGACAATCACGTAATATGATTGATAAAATTAATGAAACTATTAACAAAATCGGTCAGCAAATTGACTTATAACTATCACTAGTGTTGTTTTTCTTTTATCTTCATTCACTACAGATGATTACAGTATGTTTCTCTATCAGTTGCTCATTCAGTAAATATCTCAAAACCTTGTCAGTCTAATTGATGGTTTAGCGACACAATCATGCATGCAAATAATCAGTATAAGCAGTCGAGCAAATCTCCTGCAAACTGAAAACATCAATGTCGAATTTACCCCAACACTGACTAAGGTTCAAGCCATTATCATAGACATGAGTTGGGAGTGTACTCCCCTTGGTTACAACTTATGTTCTCCCTGATAATCACATGAGCATCACTCACTATTAATCATCTTGTAAAAACTTATTTAGCCAAATACATCTTGCAGCACCACATCACCTAGTAATATGACACATAAGCTTAACTGATTTCAATAACTTATAACCACTATATCTCAATTAAATCGTATTCCGCCTTATGATAAACTGCATACTTGCAACTAACTTGTATGCATCATCAGCCGTCAGGTATAAATATGTATAAATAGTCTATCGCAGATCAGAACATTGAGTCTAGAGCATGTCTCTTACGAATACACTCATGTTTAACGATTTGTTCCTAGCTATCTGTCCAAAATTCATATAATTATCACTCATGTATTTAAATTTTGTTTTGATAACCATTCATGTGTATTAGTAGTATTACTAAATTCTATCACGGTCAAGTAAAAATGAGGTTGAGGAAATCTCCCCGTAACTAAATAAACCGTATCAAACTAACTGGAACACTAGTTGGAATTCTTCTCCACGGTATACTTCTGTTCCTTCAGTTAGCCTACTAATACAGATGCAATTGGAATTCAACTCATATGGACAACTTACCGGCATAATCGTTATTTGATTTCATAATTTTAACCAAAACTAATACCAATATTAACATTTCTACAATATTCATTACTTTAATATTTCTAAACACAATATACTTACTGCCTATACGTTAAGTTATTAACACGCATCGTTTTATTATTATTATTGTAACCCCATTTTTTATAGTTCAAATAATCTTCAACCAAATTTTCATTTTAAGCGTGTTAATCATGAAGGCAGATATTTTAAGATTATTACATGTATTTCCCGACCAGATGCTGCTGCCTTCTTTTTGATTTATCTTTCAGCTTACCAATACCCGGAGGATTCTTATTATCCTTGGTAACCTCCGGCGCGCGACGATCCCATCCAATTTGGTATCGAACCAACATCACGTTGATTCTGGTGGGAGAGTAGTGTAGTGGCATTGGACAATAGCCACACAATCCACAAAGCTGTGAACACGAGACTACTCAGGAAATAGATATTCAATATTTAACGCGGAGAAATACCTAACGATGGAGAAGGCGCGAACAATGAATTGAATGGACTGGAGTTGATCGTATGGCATGGCTCGGCCATGCAGGCGTGGTCCATCTCAATGTTACTTTATATCTTCTATTCATATTAAATATATTGTTCTTTCTCTAGCCTAACCTTGTTCTACATCATGTATTGGTAATTGATACGATACAGTGAGTTGGTGTAGTCGATGGTGTGACTTCCACGTAAGATCTTATAGATTAGGCAGTTATATCATGACAAATCTACAAATTTAGGATTAGGTCTATTATTAGAGCAGTACTAATATCATAGTAGACCATAGTTCTACATATCTGACTCATACTTGAAACAGGGACTCACTGCTTGAATCCCATATGCTAAATGTAGTCGTACGTAAATCGAGTATAATAATCTAAGTGCTTTGTCATCTAAATACTGGAAAGACCTACGAATAGACCATAATACCCTATAGCCTTTCGCAGAAGCAGCCATACAGTGACGAGTGGTTTTGAGATCACTGCTTGATATGACTCCCAAATCTTTTTAGTTTCTTACTTTGGGTAGCACGAATCCACATATTGTGTAGTAATACGAATCATCATAGTTATTTAATTGCATTACAACACTCTTGTTAAGGTTCACTTCTATTGACCATCCATCCATGTCACCAGTCAGTTGAGATCATCCTGCAGTACTATTGTATCTGAAAAACTGTGTTTGGGTCTGCAAATTTTCATGTCATCAGCGAAGAGTAGAACGGATGATTTCGCTACAGTTGGTAGTTCATTTACATAAAGTAAAAAGAGAAGAGGACCGAGGATTGTACCTTGGGGAACTCCACTTTTACAGGTACATGTCAAACAGCATCGCCAAAGTTTCAGCAATTACATCCGATATGGCTTTCATAATCCTAGGATGGATATCATCAGAACCACTGGATTTATCAGGTTTGAGATGCTGAAGTAGCCCTAAAACAGTGCCTTTCTCAATGACTACAGGGTCCATCAACGAGCTACGACAATAACAATGAATCGTTTGTCATTCTTCCTTACTGATAGAAAACACCTTACTGAAATATTCCGATAAAGCTCCAGCTTTTTCGGTATCATTTCTTGCCAAGATTAACGGATTTTCTTTGTAGATCAAAAGTGATGGAATTCCATCGCTTCTCTGAGTTCGCCATTTTATATACTAGAATAACTGTTTCGGACTATATTTAGAATCCCTAACCAATCGTTTTTAGTATGATCGTCTGGTCTTACTTATCAACGCTTTACCGGTATTCCTAATCTTACAATAACTGGATCTGTATTGTTCTAAGCCAGTAGAGGTGAACATATTCCAGTGCTTCTTCCTTTTCCTACGGAGTTCCCTGATTGGTTTAGTTATCCATGGTGGACCGTTATTCGGTCTACGCGGTACTAGGTATGGTATGAACGAGGACGTAACTAAACCAAACTTACCTTTAAATATAGACCATGCTTCTTCAACTGATAAGCTAGTATCTACAAACCAATCTGTCTTGGCAGCGCACTCCTGAATGGCTGATATGTTAGCGCTCTATACATTTGGGCGAGGCTTAACCTGATCGCATATCACGTCACTAGCTCTAAACGTGACTGACAAAACAGCGTGATCGCTATTCACTAACGATGGAAGAATATTTAGGTTGGCCATATCATCAATCGCATGAGCGATTACTAAGTCCAACGAAGGAGAACATTGGTTTGCACCTAAACGCGTGGGTTTGGATACATGCTATACGGATGCATGCTCCGTTTCCGTTATCAGGAACCTACTATCAAAGGAGTTTATAGATCTTACGGAGGCCATCTCATTCCAACTAAAATTAGGTCCGTTACAGTCTCTCAGTATGGAGCATCTGTCATTTGCACTCCATTACTGAATATGTTGTAAAATGAAGTCATCAGCTAAGCAGATTGGGCTGCGATAGATGACACCGAGTATGAATGTACGACATTCGATAGTGAGCTGACAGATAATGACTTCAAATTTTCACTATCATGAGATTCGCAAGCAAAGGAGCGGATATTTACATTGTTGGTTATGTATAAAAGAACGCCACCTCCTTTCCTAAATCTGCGTCTATCACTCTAGGTAATGGTATCCGGATAGTTCTGGAGTAATGTCGAAGCCATGAACTAACGAAGTTTCCATCAGTTACAATGAGTGGCCCTAATCTGACCAATAATGCTTCTAGTTCATAGAACTTATTTCTTAGACTACGAGCGTTGGCATAGGTAGAACGGCCTATCCACACAGGCCTTGGTAGCATTCGCTTCCAAGACCTGATTATTCGGAAACCCACTAATCGGAGATTTTCTCTACCGTTTTGTCGACGGGTTTCTAGCTTAGCTAGTGCTTTCTTCCTTTTTATTCTATCTTCGAAGGATATGTCAGGTCTAACTCGGATGTCGGAATTGTCGTGACAACGAGCGCTACTTAGCAGGAGATCCCGTCGCTTCTCCGATCCCAGGATAACCTTAAGGAGTTTGTATGGTCACGGTTCAACATTGTCTTCAGTCCTCTTGCCTATTCTAACCAGTTTTTTACCTGAACTCCTTTAGAGTTATCTGGTAAGATGCTACAAATATATTCCTCCAGCTTCATGCGCGTGTCTAATTTTGGGATCAGGGCCGTTTGATTCCAGCAGTTTGCTCACAATAATATTCGATGATATTAGATTCTTCTTCTCAGTCACGCCAGGGTGGGTTTCTATCTTACTATCAGATTTTGGTAGTGCATTTTTTAACTCGCAATGGGAGCTCACCAACGACTTGCTAACCACCTGCGTACTGTCTACAGCTCCTTTCTTTTCGTTCCGTGTTCTCCGTACTGTAGTCCATCTTTCATTCCTCAGGACACTGGGACTATTTGGAATGGTGACGGCTTTATCTAGATCTTCAGATTCCACCAAATTTGCATGGTTACCAATGTCAAAGTCAGGTGGTACATCATCACATGTTCACTTTCCCGTCGGTCAAATTCCGTTGCATAAGGCGTCTCATACAAGCAGGTACCACACTAATACATTCGT
The DNA here is from genome assembly GCA_944470405.2 of Schistosoma mattheei. Taxonomy (NCBI): domain Eukaryota; kingdom Metazoa; phylum Platyhelminthes; class Trematoda; order Strigeidida; family Schistosomatidae; genus Schistosoma; species Schistosoma mattheei. The sequence goes on along the minus strand of OX103943.1, from coordinate 67,910,535 downwards.
CACTGCCAGTTCTCGTGTTGTCAGTGCATGTGTCATCATTCTTCTTACAGGCAAAGACGATAGTTCTCTTATTGTTTGGGATCTTATCTTACACCAATTTTATGAACCTCACGGCTTAAAACAAGTGTTTCTAGAAGGACCTACTTTTGGTTAGTCCTTGTGTGCAGCCATGTAATATTATAAAATCAACACATTTTGACTTGTAGCATAAACCATCTTTTGAACTTTGTGTTTATATAGTGGAGCATTAACGTCTGGAACATTGGAATACGAATATCTGCGGTAAATATTAATGTTTTTTGTGCCACTGAAGATTGTTAGCACAAGATGTATTGTGTGAGATTGCTCTGTTCTGTTCAAACATTTAGCGAGAAGACCTACAGGGACTAGATTTACCCCTGGTTGATAAGAGATTTAAGAATAAAAGTAACTGTAATAGGCTTCATCATGTTACGTGTGCAACAAGCGAAGCCTATACGAACAAACTAATTGTTCACAATTCGATGTTACACATTAGGAAATGTAATACCCGAACAAAATAAGGAAGTAGGTAATAATTTTATGCACTATGTTATAATCCTAGCGGAAAGTGACGCGTGTGTTTCGAAAATGACAGTAGTTTAGTACTGGCACGGTCAGGACGTTAAACCATGGGTTTTAGCGCACATGTTACGTATTGTCGAGGATTTTGGGATGTCGTTATTTATCAGCTGTTAACAGCATTTTTCCGTCACGCATCAATTTCCGTGGTGTTTGTGCACCTTACATAGCTCTTATTCCAGTTTATTAGTTGTTTGACGTATCAGTTACTTACAACCTGGGTGAATGTTTAGTCAGCCTAATGTGGGTAATCGTAACAATGCAAACTCATGAAAGTGAAATTCAATACTCAACATGTCAAAAATTGACTACAATCAGGGTTTTATGCATTAATGAGCTCTAAGACCTTTTCCATTTGATTCACCTTCCTAATTATGATGGTGATGGACATGGATATCGGTAGTTGTTTATAAAATATAGGTTGAAGCAATTAAGCGTGACTTATTATTATGTAACGTATCTGAGAAAAATTATATGAGTAACAGTTGACGTTGATAGTCTTTTCTACCCTCTTTGTGAACATATACAGAAACTGTGTGTAACATTACTGTAAGTGCCATATTAATTAGTCGCATATTCTTCATAAGTAAAGCGATGCGCGTTTGTTTTGAGCATAGTAACTAAACCATGTCGTAGTTAATACTAATTTATGATATGTTTCTTATAGGGTTTACAAATGAATTTCTGTAAACAGAATCCACAGTAACTGATCGAAGTATAAACAAATTTCTAATGCATGATTACCAGTAACATCTAAATGGTGCTCACCAGTTTATTTATTGATACCAAATGACAAGGTGAAATTCTAGAAGCGTTAGAAAATAAAGAGCACTGTTTACAACAAGTAAGACACTTATAGGTACATTTCGTTATCTGCTATTTCATTTACGTATTGAACTTGACACTGATAACGAAGTGTAATCCTTTGTTTCACGGTTGACTTGTTGTTTTTCAAAATTCCATTAAGCTGAGAAAGTTGTCATACGTTTCCTTATGTGCAACATATGGCTTTTGTCAACGAACTGAAGGGTTCAAACCTTTCTAAAAATACTACTATAAATAATTTCTTATGGTAAACAGTTCCAGTCACGTCTCCAAACTGTTGTATTCTGATCCACATTTTCTATCGTAAAGAATACTATGCGAAGACGAGCTCTAGAGAAACCTCAGTCTTACCTATATATTGATGATTCGTAAGCACAAAATTTTCTTCCGTGAATCTGTACATACTGTTTTCTTCGTCTGGAAGGCGAAATTGTTCTTATTATAGAAGGTGTGAACGTTATCTATCTTCTATCGACTGCAACGTCTAAGAATATGATGAAATATACAGTTTATACTTCGTAATTGACCGAGCTTGTCTGGAAGAGTTCGTCTTTTTATGTATACCAGAAGTAAATGATGGTGAAGGACACCGGCATGTCCTGATCTATCCACGATTCGAGCTAAATCTTCTCGCAATACTTTTTGCTTCCAAGCAAACAGAACAGGAGGCCCACAACCGAAATAATCCCCAAAATTTACCCAAATCGGACAAAATTTTCCCCAGAAATGGGGGATTGAAAAGTTATGAAGCAATAATCGATCCACAATGTGTACTACAAGACAGAGAGAGCAAAATCAATGTTCTTCGCAAAGACTTTGTGGTGTTGCTGCAGCAAAAGATCACTTAAACATGAGAACACCTGGTCTCGTGCGACTCAACGGGCACCCAGCAAACACACAGCACTTGAAATACAGAATGTTCGTCTATTGTCAGGCCGTTCAAGGTCTTTGGAACGAAACAGCGATCAGCTTTGAAAGGGTTTGAAGTTTTTCCCCTGCCTTTAGTACTTGTTGTGATTAACCTTGCTTAAGTGTATTGTTGCATCAAAAAGGTATTCGAGGTCTACTTTATCTCGGAGTATTTCGACTAAGATTCGGAGTTTCGCCAATATTAGTCTTGTGGTACCTTCGTTTCCATTGAAACTCGTGTTTGTATTGTGATCAATTCGTATTTTAAAAATCCTTAATCTGGTTATAGTGGTTGGAAGTACAAATAAGTTTAGATAGCCTAATTGTTTATTCCCCGTAGAATAAGGAATTTAGTGTGGTGAGTGCAAAAAAGGTCACATATGATGTTTGCTTATTTAAGTCTCATCGCATACAAAAGATGCTCGAAACCCAACTCACATTGGGTGTGTAAGTTTTGCTATTCAAATAAGACGTTACTAATTCAGGAGGCTATGAGCCTATCAGCTTTGGACTGTAAGAAGAAATAGGGTAGTTGCGCTGACAACACGAGTACTAATAGTGAAGAATGTGTTAGTGTAGTGCGTGCTAAACGTGTTGAACACCCGGTTATTGTTGACAAAAAAATAAGATCTCCATTAAAACTAACGAGGAGTAAAACGCCGCTTCATATTGAATTGTGTAGCCAGGCAACCCTAGTGGAAATTAAATACCCGGATAAAGCCGTCACCATTCCAAATAGTCCCAGTGTCCTGAGGAATGAAAGATGGACTACAGTACGGAGAACACGGAACGAAAAGAAAGGAGCTGTAGACAGTACGCAGGTGGTTAGCAAGTCGTTGGTGAGCTCCCATTGCGAGTTAAAAAATGCACTACCAAAATCTGATAGTAAGATAGAAACCCACCCTGGCGTGACTGAGAAGAAGAATCTAATATCATCGAATATTATTGTGAGCAAACTGCTGGAATCAAACGGCCCTGATCCCAAAATTAGACACGCGCATGAAGCTGGAGGAATATATTTGTAGCATCTTACCAGATAACTCTAAAGGAGTTCAGGTAAAAAACTGGTTAGAATAGGCAAGAGGACTGAAGACAATGTTGAACCGTGACCATACAAACTCCTTAAGGTTATCCTGGGATCGGAGAAGCGACGGGATCTCCTGCTAAGTAGCGCTCGTTGTCACGACAATTCCGACATCCGAGTTAGACCTGACATATCCTTCGAAGATAGAATAAAAAGGAAGAAAGCACTAGCTAAGCTAGAAACCCGTCGACAAAACGGTAGAGAAAATCTCCGATTAGTGGGTTTCCGAATAATCAGGTCTTGGAAGCGAATGCTACCAAGGCCTGTGTGGATAGGCCGTTCTACCTATGCCAACGCTCGTAGTCTAAGAAATAAGTTCTATGAACTAGAAGCATTATTGGTCAGATTAGGGCCACTCATTGTAACTGATGGAAACTTCGTTAGTTCATGGCTTCGACATTACTCCAGAACTATCCGGATACCATTACCTAGAGTGATAGACGCAGATTTAGGAAAGGAGGTGGCGTTCTTTTATACATAACCAACAATGTAAATATCCGCTCCTTTGCTTGCGAATCTCATGATAGTGAAAATTTGAAGTCATTATCTGTCAGCTCACTATCGAATGTCGTACATTCATACTCGGTGTCATCTATCGCAGCCCAATCTGCTTAGCTGATGACTTCATTTTACAACATATTCAGTAATGGAGTGCAAATGACAGATGCTCCATACTGAGAGACTGTAACGGACCTAATTTTAGTTGGAATGAGATGGCCTCCGTAAGATCTATAAACTCCTTTGATAGTAGGTTCCTGATAACGGAAACGGAGCATGCATCCGTATAGCATGTATCCAAACCCACGCGTTTAGGTGCAAACCAATGTTCTCCTTCGTTGGACTTAGTAATCGCTCATGCGATTGATGATATGGCCAACCTAAATATTCTTCCATCGTTAGTGAATAGCGATCACGCTGTTTTGTCAGTCACGTTTAGAGCTAGTGACGTGATATGCGATCAGGTTAAGCCTCGCCCAAATGTATAGAGCGCTAACATATCAGCCATTCAGGAGTGCGCTGCCAAGACAGATTGGTTTGTAGATACTAGCTTATCAGTTGAAGAAGCATGGTCTATATTTAAAGGTAAGTTTGGTTTAGTTACGTCCTCGTTCATACCATACCTAGTACCGCGTAGACCGAATAACGGTCCACCATGGATAACTAAACCAATCAGGGAACTCCGTAGGAAAAGGAAGAAGCACTGGAATATGTTCACCTCTACTGGCTTAGAACAATACAGATCCAGTTATTGTAAGATTAGGAATACCGGTAAAGCGTTGATAAGTAAGACCAGACGATCATACTAAAAACGATTGGTTAGGGATTCTAAATATAGTCCGAAACAGTTATTCTAGTATATAAAATGGCGAACTCAGAGAAGCGATGGAATTCCATCACTTTTGATCTACAAAGAAAATCCGTTAATCTTGGCAAGAAATGATACCGAAAAAGCTGGAGCTTTATCGGAATATTTCAGTAAGGTGTTTTCTATCAGTAAGGAAGAATGACAAACGATTCATTGTTATTGTCGTAGCTCGTTGATGGACCCTGTAGTCATTGAGAAAGGCACTGTTTTAGGGCTACTTCAGCATCTCAAACCTGATAAATCCAGTGGTCCTGATGATATCCATCCTAGGATTATGAAAGCCATATCGGATGTAATTGCTGAAACTTTGGCGATGCTGTTTGACATGTACCTGTAAAAGTGGAGTTCCCCAAGGTACAATCCTCGGTCCTCTTCTCTTTTTACTTTATGTAAATGAACTACCAACTGTAGCGAAATCATCCGTTCTACTCTTCGCTGATGACATGAAAATTTGCAGACCCAAACACAGTTTTTCAGATACAATAGTACTGCAGGATGATCTCAACTGACTGGTGACATGGATGGATGGTCAATAGAAGTGAACCTTAACAAGAGTGTTGTAATGCAATTAAATAACTATGATGATTCGTATTACTACACAATATGTGGATTCGTGCTACCCAAAGTAAGAAACTAAAAAGATTTGGGAGTCATATCAAGCAGTGATCTCAAAACCACTCGTCACTGTATGGCTGCTTCTGCGAAAGGCTATAGGGTATTATGGTCTATTCGTAGGTCTTTCCAGTATTTAGATGACAAAGCACTTAGATTATTATACTCGATTTACGTACGACTACATTTAGCATATGGGATTCAAGCAGTGAGTCCCTGTTTCAAGTATGAGTCAGATATACTGGAACGAATCCAATGACGAGGTACTAAAATGGTACAAGGTCTATCTGGTCTATCTTATGAAGACAGACTGAGACACCTTAAATTATTTCCGTTATCTTACCGTAGAATACGGGGTGATCTAATATTGGCTTATCGTATACTGAACAATAACCTTTGTATTAACATGTCTTATCTTTTACTTCCGTCTAGGACTGATCATTTGAAGGGTCATTCGAAGAAAGTTGAGAAACCGAGATCAAATCGTCTACTTATGGACTTTGGTTTCTCGCACCGAGTAATGAATTACTGGAATTCTCTACCGGAACACGCGATATCAACACCTTCTGTTGATATATTTAAAACGACATTGGACCTCTACAGTGTAACAAACTGCAAGGATTAAGATATTTCGATGAACCTCCAATCCTTATTTGGGAACGCTGATGTTATGGGTTAGCTCCAAACCACTTAAGTTTCATGAATATTTTTGGTCATGAGGCATTATCGGTTACTTGAAACAGTACCGAAACAATAAGAAGTGAACTCAAGGAAATCAGTTAATGAATGCCACCCCATCACAAACGCATTGGATATTGGAAGAGGTGCTTTTTGAATCTGTCTAGGTCGAGGTATGTGGTTTGTCATCAAGATTGGTTCGTGACTATAACTGGTAATTTCTGACTACCCATTATTGTCATGGGTTGTGGTAGTCACATTCTTCTTCACAGATGAACCATTTTTGAATTTTTCTGCATTATCTAGAACAATTTTGACCCACTTTAACACGATCGGTCCACGTGTACGTTACTTGTGCATAGAACGTCGTCACCAGTATCCTTAGCTAACATCACCTTGAGAATTCCATTTAACTTATTTGTTTCTAGAGTCGTAGTGGACGCTTCAATGAATACTTTTTTATTTACTAACGCCTTTCAAACTTATTTTAATAATCTAATACATATTTAGTTTTATCTGAGACAACAAACACCCTATAGGTTTTTGGGAAGCCCAAAAATGGATAACTGAATAAAACGGAAAGTCAAGTGAATGATTTGTCTCGATTATTTCCGATGGTTAATTAACAATAATGACACTGACGCGGTCAACTGTTATGTGGTTTTTGAGATTTCATTTATGTAAAGGCTGATTATCATAAGCAAATTGTGTTTACCACTTTTAGACAAATATCAGAGTAGTAGAATTAACAACAGCATTGACGTTAGTAGAAAAGATTAAACGTAAGCTGTTTGGTTAAAGAAGAAAGAATGAGTCCACAGAATGAAAAGTATAAGATTATTAGAAAAACAAGATTTAATGGAAGATAAAGACTAGGTGAATCTAGGTCAGTAATATTAGTGTTTGCACAACACAAACTTACCTGACTTCAGCCCATTTGTTTGAGGTCCTATACATATAAAATCTAAAAGTCCTAACGCCACTAGGGAGTGGTCTGAGTGAGTCACTTAGACTTCGAAAATAAACGAAGATCAAATGTAAATGTCATCATGATCACACTCCTACTTTAGTACAGTGGAGGCATTGAAAAATATTCAGCCATTCTCTTTGTTAGCTATATTTTAATCCGAAATAAACCGAATCCAAGCGCTTTTTTTAGAGTTAGCAACCTCGCAATCAACTAGGGCCCCTTGACAAGAGAAGACAGCTTCGGTGGGACTCCGTAGCTCATCCATTTTGTTTCACCGGTTAGATTTATTCGTTTTTTATAAGTTATTATTCTCTACATGAAATCCACATTAGATTCCAGCTTCTTTTTTTTAAGAAAACCAGTACGGTTATTCGAACAGTCTTTCGGTGCTCAGTCGTCCAGCTGATAGTTTTCCTACCGTCTCTGTTTTTTATTTAGACGCTTTAATAAAAGATTAGTTAGCTTTTGTTCATGACAATTCCATCGAAGTAAATCGTTTTGTGGTCTGTCTAGCCCCCAAATGCCCTGGTACAGTCGAGAGTGGGGAGAGTCCGCTCTCCCTCAAAAGATGCTCTCACATGGCCACGCGAATATAGCCTCTGCCAGGGAAGTCCTACTCACTGCCTTCTCGTGGCATTACTGTTGTTTACGAAATTGAAAGAAAGAAAAGCGAATGTCCAGCGCTTTACCCGGGTTGGTGGACATGAAGAGTCCACCTAGGGGAGTTGGAAAACCTTGATTCCAAACCAATGGTGCACATAAGCTCCAGTACCCTGAAGGAACAAATAGCGTATGAACCAATTATTGGTCACCGCCTACCATGGGACTGCATCTCCTTACGATGCTCCACCTTGTGGATCAGACTTTCAAGCCGAAGGCTCCAGATGTGGCCCCCTAAGAAAACCACCTGCTTCGGTTTGGGCACCCGAGCAGTATCACAGCCTTCACACATATCAAATGAGATCTGTGTGGCACATATGTATTTGGTGCCTCCTTGTACCAATATGTGTGTTAAAATAAACCAGGTACAAGTAAACATTAACTAGGGGATAACGTCTTTTCCCTGAGCGCTCTAAAAGTAGTTGTCATCTTAATTTATAGGATAACTGAGTAATTTAGGTCTTAAATGCTTATTCCTAGTAGGTGTACAAATTTTATGTTATTATAAAATATAATCTTTGTTTTGGAACCCCTCTCGATTAATTATCCCGTGTAATTGTAATAATACTAACCATATTCTCGATTTAATATCCCAAAATAAACTATAAAGTTGGATACATTGCTAGTTTATTCATGCTTATGGTTTTTAAACCGTCTTTGTTTTTTCGTCAGTGTCACGTACTTCTAAAAATAGTTTGCTAAACAGCAATAGTTTCCGCCGGAAGCCGTCTCGGAAAAAAGTTATTCAGCATTTCGATCTATTTATAATCGCTTTATATTAAATTGAAATTTGCCATCACTAAAATACAACTTGACTGGTTCATATGTTCAGTGTTGTCCATTCACTAGTTTCATTTAACGTTTGAGTGTCTCGTAAAGTATATCCGTTGTAGCAAACTATTGATTTTAAGGTCTTGACTGTGATTTTATTTCACTTCTGGCTTTCGAACTAATCATGACTTTCTTGTACATGTTTTTTACCAAAAAGAAATAATTTTAGGCTAATTAATTTATATTTAAAACTTTTTTTTTTACCTCCCAAGTCGAATTTCGGTGTTGTATTTGATTAGATCTAATCTACTTTGCCCGATACAAAAGAACATCTACCCAGTGATTGCTCTTTTGTTTGCTTAGGGGTGGCCAAACCAAAACATGGCACAAGTCCATGAAGTCACTGACAAGTGGTCTGAGTCATGTCGGTAGGTGTAGACTACCTGGTTGGGGACCGCGAGATGATAGCAACCGATGGTTAGAGACCCTGAATGACATGGCTCAAAATCGTTTGCGATGGCGCAGGTGCATCCACTCTTTGTGTTCTCCCAAATTTTGATCTCCTTATTCCTCCTTGTCTCTTTTTTTCTCTTCCCAAATCTATTTCACTGTATTATACTCTTTAAGTAACATCTCCAAACACTCATCTTCCCGATTACTGCTTATACTCTTATTACCTCTACTACTACGGGATCTGAATCGACCACTGCATCTCTGTGCTAATGTGGTGTGGCAACTCGAACTGATGTACGTACGTACGAAGTTCTACGTTGTTACTGACTGACTGACTGACTTTTGTTTGCTAATGTTACACACAAAATTTTTAATTCGAATCTATCATTTAAAGTTGTTATATAGAAAGGATTGATGATAAATAATGAACCAGGTTTTTGATTTTCAAAGGGAATGGACAAAATTCTAACTGATAGATGAAGTTCAATGATGCAATATGATCAGTGAATATCTACTCATGAGACCGGATTAATAACTTAGAACCTTCAGATGATCTAATGCAGTAGACTTTTGACCAGGAAAATAAAGTTTTCTTCCTAATAATAGAACGGTATTATATACAAATTCACAGGGAAATATGCTTGACTAGATGTGAATAATTGGGGGACATAAATTTCATAGGTCAATAGCTCGCCAGTGAGTTGTTTGATACTCTTGCATTCTCATACAACTGTGCAACAATAAATTTATACCACATGAATAGTAGGATTAAGTTATAGAGAAATAGAAAAAGGAAAGGAAGTATTCACAGAAGCAGATGAATGAATAAAGTTAAGTGAACGAGAGTAGTATACAATAAAAGAAAAAATTTCTCTTAAACGAGTTTCTTTCATTTTTACTAAAATGTAAAATATATGTATAGCCTCATCCTCTTTGGTTTTGTTTCACTTCATGTCTGATAACATCTCCGGCTGATGAATTGCACCACCTCCAGTCCCAACCAGTGAGTTGTGGTAAATCGATGGATGACTATCCTATACTGCTTTCACTCCATCTTCCACTTTTTCCGACCAGTTCCAGAGTCGGGAATTATTTCTTAGTGTGGAATTCGCGTATATGAAATTCCTGCAAACCACTGGAGCCAGTGTTTAAAAATAGTGAGCTATCGTCACTGCCTTCAAGCATAATATACCGAACTTCAGCACTGTTAACGTAGTGCTGTCACTGAACGTCAACAATTCTTAGGAAACAACGTTGATCCAACACTAAGTTGCTTGAGATCATCAACTTTGAGTTTCCAGGCTTCGTACGCCTACAGTAGAACTGCTCTCACCGACGCGTTGTAGACCTGACCTTTCACACTCAGAACAGTACTTCTACTAAATATTGTCATTTCATTTTATTTGTTTGTGACGTATATATATCTGGAGCCCTCTTGTACCAATATTTATGTGTTCAAATAAATAAATTTCACACCCAGATTATCACGACAGTTCGAAAAATGGTCCAGATTAACATAAATTTCATCAGACTTAGGTCAATTTCAGCAGTCACGTTGCCATTAACACTCTCAACTATTCAGGTACACAAACTTCGCGAGTGCTTCTAATACTTCACCACAAAAAGTGAGTGGCGGTACAGGCTCCTGCCAGTTTTGCAGAAGCGATTTGCATTTAAAATGTGCAATATATGTTATTCCTACCTACCTACATACTTACGCCTGTTACTTCTCGTGAAGAAACATAGGCTGCTCACCAGCATTTGCCATCAAACCCTGTCCTGAGCATTCCTTTCCAGTCGTTATTCATCCTTTTCATATCTCCTATTTCCCAAAGTAATGTGTTCTTCGGCCTTCCACTTTTCCGTTTCCCTTCAGGATCCCAAGTCAGGGCTTGCTTCGTGATGCAGTTTGATGATTTGCGTGATGTATATCCTATCCATTTCCATTATCTTTTCCTAATTTCTTCTTCAGCTGGAAGCTGGTTTGTTCTCTCCCAGAGAAGGCTGTTGCTGATGGTATCTGGCCAATGGATGTTGAGTATTTTGCGCAGAGAGCTATTTATAAATACTTGTACCTTCTTGATGGTGGTTGTTGTAGTTCTCCAAGTTTCAGCTACGTACAGTAGGACTGCGTTGACGTTGGTATTGAAGATTCTGAATTTGATATTGGTTGAAAGTTGTTTTGAGTTGCATATGTTCTTAAATTGTAGGAATGCGTCCCTTGCTTTGCCAATCCTCGCCTTTACGTCTGCATCTGAACCTCCTTGTTCATCGATGATGCTTCCCAGGTATGTGAAGGATTCTACATCTTCCAGAGTTTCGCCATCAAGAGTGAATGGATTGCTGTTCTGCGTTTTGAATTTGAGGACCTTGGTTTTCCCCATGTGTATTTTGAGGCCTACTGATGCAGAGACTGCTGCTACACTGGCTGTCATTAAGTCATCTGCGAAGTCCAAATCGTCTAATTGATTCTGAGCTGTTCATTGTACTCCGTGTTTTCCCTCAGATGTCGAGGTCTTCATAATCCAGTCGACCACGAAAAGAAAGAGGAATGGAGAGAGTAGACAGCCTTGTCTGTTTCCGGTACTTACTTGAAATGCATCTGTCAGTTGTCCTCTATACACGACCTTGCACTGTAATCCGTCGTATGAGTTCCGGGTAATATTGACAATCTTCTCAGGAACTTCGTAGTGTCGAAGAAGTTTCCATAACGTTCTCCTACCTACACTGTCAAATGCCTTTTCATAATCAATGAAGTTGGTGTACAATGACGAGTTCCACTCAATTGATTGTTCGACCATGATCCGTAGTGTCGTGATTCGGTCTGTGCACGACCTGTCCTTACGGAATCCAGCTTGTTGATCTCGAAGTTGGGCGTCTACTGCGTCTTTCATCCGGTTGAGCAAAACTCTGTTAAAGACTTTCCCTGGTATTGACAGTAGCGTAATGCCTCTGTAGTTTTCACATGTGCTCAGATCTCCTTTCTTTGGAATCTTGATGAGGTGTCCTTCTTTCCAGTCCATCAGCACTTGTTCCTCCTCCCAAATCTTTTTGAATAGAAGGTAAAGCATGTTTGTAGTTACTTCGATGTCTGACTTCAGTGCTTCGGCTGGTATATTGTCAGTTCCTGCTGCTTTCCCACTCTTGATTTGTCTGATGGCCATTCTGATTTCTTCCGTCGTTGGTAGATTGACGTCTATTGGAAGATCTATGTTTGCTGCTTCGATGTCCAGTGGATTCATTGGAGCCGGCCTATTCAGGAGTTCCTCGAAGTACTCCACCCATCTGTTCCGCTGTTGTTGATTTTCAGTGATTGGCCTGCCTTCTTTGTCTTTGACCGGTCTCTCTGTTTTACTGTATTTCCCTGATAGTTTCTTCGTTGTATCGTAAAGTTGTTTCATATTTCCTTCCCTTGCAGCTTTTTCGGCCGTCGTTGCTAGTTCTTCCGCGTATTTCTGCTTGTCGGCTCTAATGCTTTTCTTCAGTTGCTTGTTTGCTTCTATGTATTCAGCTTGCGCTTGGACTTTCTCAGCTCGTGTTCGGCTGTTGTTAATTGCTGTCTTCTTGTTCTTCCTTTGTTTGAACTTGTCCAGTGTTTCTATAGAGATCCATTCCTTGTGATGATGCTTCTTGCAGCCTAGAACCTCTTGACACGTTGAAGTTAATGCTTCCTTGATGCCTTTCCAGTTGTCCTCCATAGTAGTTTCTTCTTCATTCAGTAGATCCTGTAAGGCTTGGAGCCTGTTGTTGTGAGATATCTTGAATTCGTTAATTTTGTTAGTATCTCGAAGGAAGGCTGTATTGAACCTTTGTAGTGTTGTTTGTCCAGTTGTCCAGTTTTTCTTTAGCTTCAGTTTTAAATTGGCCACAACTAGGTGGTGATCTGAAGCTATATCAGCTCCTCTCCTGGTTCTCACATCTTCCATTGTCCTTCGGAATTTTTTATTGATGCAGATATGATCTATCTGGTTCTCTGTAGTGTGGTTCGGTGAGATCCATGTAGCTTTGTGTATACGTTTGTGTGGAAATATTGTGCCTCCTATGACCAATTTGTTGAATGAACACAGATTCGCGAATCTTTCTCCATTTTTGTTTCTCTCTCCCAGTCCATGTCGTCCCATGATATCTTCATATCCGGTGTTATCTATTCCGACTTTGGCATTTAGATCTCCCATCAGAATGGTGAGGTCCTTTCTTGGGCACTTCTCTATGATTGACTGCAGCCGCTCGTAGAATTGATCTTTAATGTCGTCGTTGCTATCATTGGTGGGTGCATAACATTGGATAATATTCATTGTGATCCCCTCCTTTGTTTGTAATGATGCTTTGATGATTCTGGATCCGTGAGATTCCCATCCCACAGAGCATTTTCCTCTTCGTGACCGGAGTATAGCAGCATCTCTCCCGTATTTAGCCTTTGTTTTCCAGCTTGGGCCCAATGGGTTTCGCTGATTCCCAGTACTGCCAATTTGTATCTCCTCATTTCCATTGCTATTTGACTGGTGAAACATGGCAGTGAAACATAGCCGGTAAGAGTAGAGGATATTCGTAGGTTATGAGTATTTGATCATAGGTGTCTTCGAAATATTGCTCGTATATTCTGGGACCATCGAGTAAGTAATGCAGTTGTTGGGAAACGCGTACTAGGTAAGGATGGCAAATCAATTGATGAAGTAGTGAAACTTCGTCAGTTGAGATGGCTGGGGCACGTGTTACGTATGCCCAACGACCGACTGCCTCGACGTGCGATGTTCAGTGGTATAGGAGTAGGTTGGAAGAAAGCTAGGGGCGGCCAAACCAAAACATGGCACAAGTCCATGAAGTCACTGACAAGTGGTCTGAGTCATGTCGGTAGGTGTAGACTACCTGGTTGGGGACCGCGAGATGATAGCAACCGATGGTTAGAGACCCTGAATGACATGGCTCAAAATCGTTTGCGATGGCGCAGGTGCATCCACTCTTTGTGTTCTCCCAAATTTTGATCTCCTTATTCCTCCTTGTCTCTTTTTTTCTCTTCCCAAATCTATTTCACTGTATTATACTCTTTAAGTAACATCTCCAAACACTCATCTTCCCGATTACTGCTTATACTCTTATTACCTCTACTACTACGGGATCTGAATCGACCACTGCATCTCTGTGCTAATGTGGTGTGGCAACTCGAACTGATGTACGTACGTACGAAGTTCTACGTTGTTACTGACTGACTGGCTGATTTGACTGGTCTTCGCGGTCTCCCACATTGTTCGGACGTTCCATGTACTTATAAAAATTGTTGCTCTGGTTGTTAGAAGGAGCATCGGCCTCGTGGCTTTCGAAGGAACTCGGCTTTCACCATGAAGCGTCATAATTCTTCTAAATAAAGACCTAACTGCCAGGGCAGAGTTTAAATGGTTTGAATTATTTTTTCTGGTTCGCGTATTTTTAGCGAGTTGGTTTTCTACGGGATGGGGTCGCTAACTCCATGCCCAACCCTCCTCCTTTACCCTGGCTTGGGAACGACAGTAACTCTAGAAGAGCTACAGGCGGAGTTAGTGGGTGTTGAGGTGACATATTTTTTCAATAGTAACGTAAGATTACTCTGGAATTTCATTCTCTTTTATGCAGCGTTAAATAGATATAACATCACAGCTTTTAACCCATATATATATATATATATACGGTAAGTTCATCTCAGTTGTTGTCATCTTATATCTTCAAGTTGAAATGCCGATGATATGATTTTGATTATCTTGTTATTACATTTTTGTGGATCATTTCAATGTTTATAATCAGTGTCATTTCATCCGAGAGGAATAGTTTTCTCGTCACTGTTTTACTTTTTTAATGCTACTGTTGTCATCTTTACATATTCCTTGTGACCAATAAATTTTCTTGAAATTGTAATTTGTATTTTAGGATCATGATTGGGGCCTTTGACAGAACTGGGGAATTTCGAGCATGTACTCAATCACTTCATGATCGACTGCTTTCTGGTCGTCTACGCCTCAAGCCCCCTCACCCTAAGTACTTGCACTCAGTTGATAATACTTACACTGCTAATCTCATAGCTAAGTCGAAGCAAATGTCTGAGGAACTGAAAATGACTGTTTCAAAGATGACTAAATTAAGAATTTTGTTTCAGGAACCATCACATTCATCCCCTGAAGCCCTTAGTAAACTGATTGAAGTAATACAGTATGATATAATGGATTTAAACAAAACTAAACTTCAATTAAAAGCCAGTGTATCCGAAGTTAAAGAGCATTCAACTGCTGGTGTTCAGCACCTAAAACACATAGATCTTATTGTTATTGGATTAGAATATCATCTCTCATTTCTTGTATCTGAGTTTCGTGTTGTATTGGAGGAACATAAAACTTCTCTTTCGGTGAACTCTAGAAAGTCAGACGCTAATATTCAGATGAATAATGATCTGAATCCATTGACAGAATATACTTCACACTCAAGGATTATGAAAACTAATGAGCCCTCCCCAATCAACCCTACTACAGACAATTCTATTCCGAACACTCATCCTATAAATGACCAGTTACAAGGAAACAAGAAGCAACAATGTTCAAGTAACCCTTCGAATCCCAATATGTCACTCTTAACACCTATATCTTACTCACATTCAACTTCAAGCCTACCATCTGTAATGCCCATCTCAAAATTAAATGGCACTCCCATAGTTAATCGATCTGAGGTTTATAACTCATTTCAGGTGAGTAAATCATATATATATATATACCGAATGTGTTATGACTGAAAAATAGTTGAATACTGTAATATGTACAATCATTCACTTGGTAAATACCATTTTTGTCTACAGTTTTATAATCACTAGGTCTCATCTTTTAGATACCTGAAGTGAAAAGTGGCATATAGACACTGTCAAAACATATTATTATATTTTTATTTCGTTCATGTCTAACTCCTCAATCTTCTGATTAAGCGGCGTACATCATAGTGTGTTTATGTTCCCCATTTACAAGAACAGTTGTATTTTTCGTAGGAGTAGTAGGTTGTAGTAAGTTTACAATTTTTTGTTAAAATACCATTCTAAATGTTTGCTTTTCATTTGACAGTGTATATGAGTTTCTTTATTGTATATTCTATTCATTATAAATAGAATGTCCTTTTAATTTCTTTATTAGGCGGAAAAAGCTAGTCGAACACCGGAACAACTTCAAATATTTGCTAGTAACCCGCATGTTTCTCTCATTGACCAGGAAGTTCGTCAACGTGATGCTGCAATTCGGCGAGTGGAATCAACTATTGTTCAACTTGGAGAGATTTACCAACAATTTTCTACTTTAGTACAAGAACAAAATGATTTAATTTTACGAATAGATAGTCAAACAGATAATGTGGAAATGAATATCAGTGAAGCTCATGCACAATTACTAGTGTTTATGCGACGAATATCTGCACAAAGAGGATTATTAATTAAAGTTTTCATAACTCTTATTTTATGTTTTGTGGTATTTGCATGGATAGTGAAATAAATTTGCTCAGTATTTTTGAAAACCATATCAATCCAGTCTTTCAGTAGTATTGATTTATTAAATTGTTGAGCGTTTTATCTTCCTAATTTACTTTTAATTGAATAACAAAATCTGTTATTGCTTCTCTATGTTTTTATCTCTTTTGTTACGTGTCATTGAATTCTTGACCAGTTTTGTACATTGTTAGTTTTCGCGAAAAAAAGAAATATTAAAGGAAAATAAGTATTCTCATTCCTAATTATCATTTTCAAGGTAGTTTCTCAGTTTTGGATATTTTCACAGATGTCTGAGTGTGCAATGGTTCTTGATTCTGTTGATTCCTGCGAAAAATGTCCTACTGATAAAAATATCCGCTTACCTTCAAAACGTCATTACCGTCAAAGAGCTCATTGTAATCCCTGGTCAGATCATACACTTGATTATCCCTTAAAACCGGAATTGATGGATTGGGAGAAGTTATTTGGAGGGGACCCAGCATCTTCATTGTCTGTGAACAACAACTCTTTTGATCCTATTGTTCGATTTTTAGATGTGGGTTGCGGCTATGGTGGATTGTTGTTTAATTTATCTACTTTTTATCCATTTACCCGAAGTGTAGGCTTAGAAATACGTTTGAAAGTTTGTGACTTTGTTCAGGTAGGTTGACTTTATTAGTTTCTGTATTTATGTATGTAATCAGTTTTAATGAAAATGTACTATAAGTTTCAATTTCCCTCTCAATCAAATTCATTATCTAAATGAAGAGAAAAAGTTCTGTGGATTACCAGTTAATTTATATTTTGAAAAAAAGGTATTCATTTTCTGTGGAAACGGTTTGGCACGAGATATGTGTGTTGGTTTAACTTCCCTTGAACGTCATTAGGAAAAGTGATTTTACCAGGGAGTTATAAACGTGTGGTGACTTTATGTGTTATAAAGTGAAATTATTTTTAGTTTCAAAATAAAATTAATAAACTTTTGAAATATCGTTGAAAATACTGAAATGTCAGATGTGCTTTTAGAGGAAAAGTTATATGGCTTTGTCACATTTTTCAACTGTTCATTTAAAAAAAATATTCAAGTTTACTATTTACGTAGAGATTAAATAGATTCATTAAGGGTGGATAACATATTTATGTACACTAGTGAGCTTGGATTAAAATAAAATCTAAGTTAAATGGACCCATGTTTTTCAAAAAAAGTATTATGATTACGTCGTATAGATAAATAAATATCACTGAAGTGACGTTGAATTGTTCACTTTTAAGACGATACACAGTTGATGTGCTCTTTAATTTGCCATATACTTGGTTATATATTGTGAATCAAGTAAATTGGGTTACTGTTCTATATCTCCAGACCAACTTTTAGTACTATATTGTCCTTTGGTTATACATAAGTTCTAAACTAATCATTTGATTGTGATTTATGTTACTTTTCTATCGTATTGCAATTTGTGAAATGTACTTGCATTACATGTAAATGTAGCATTTCATCTTTCACACTGTTTTGCGAAACAGATGCAAAAGTTATCAACGCCTATTTATTTGGTAACTTGTGTGTAGAGTACAATTTGTGAACTTAGTATACTACCTGTAATTATGGATCTCTAGCCCCTTATGTTGTCTACTTGCAATAATTGTGTTGTCGAGGATTCTGAACTCAAACTAATTACCTCCTTTAAAAAAGGTAAACTAATTTATGTGAGACAACTGTCTAGATATTTTCCTATTACATTGTACATTTACACTAAAAATAATACTGGTACTTTAAAGTACAGTTTTAAAATAATCGATATCAGGCGATTGTTTGTTAAGCTTCCTTTATTAATAATTCTACTTAGTAACCAAGTACAGAATTTTGAATCCAGTTTAAAGTAGGACGTAATATAGGGAAACCTGACCATAGTTTAATAGCTGTCTGAACCAACTATTGGTTTTGTTTCAATAAAACTGCTTTTCATATTTATTAATCTAAGTAGACAATTGTTGTTAATGTGGTCAAGAATCTGAACACATCTTATTTCATACCCTCTGCTTACGCAAACACTTACCGTCTTGATTTGAATTCACAAGTTGATACATCAAATGATCATCACCAAAGAGTTGCATCTTTATATCCTTGTGTTATGAAATTACTTCACAACCACAATAATTTATGTTAATCTTAGATCTGTACTCATTATTGTGTCCAAAAATTATTTTAACACTTTTTTATTTTTTTAAACAGGAAAAAATTAAAGCATTGCGCGCGAAGCATTCTGGTCAGTATAATAATATAGCTTGTATTCGTACAAATGCGATGAAGTTTTTGCCGAACTTCTTTCATAAAGTAAGTTTTATTACTTATATGTAACACATGTATCTAGCACCATAGTTATGAACACCATAATATTGTAAGGTTAGTATCAATTTGATACTAATTGTCAATTGAATTACTCGCTGACCTCGAGTTGTTTTCTGTAAACTTACTAATTATCACTCAAACAATCCATAGTTTTGTTAAAAATACAAAGTAACTTGTGTCAAGCATCACACCTTCCACTGTTTGACCATTTCGTTCCGAAATTCACATAACGTACTTACAATTATTTTCAACTCATGTACAGAAACAACCATTCAGGTTTAAAATTGTGTTTCACCATTTCTCGAGTATACTGAATACTGAAATTCAAGTCACATTTATTTGCTTAAAGGGCTAGAAATCACCATCTGATGAGACAAACTGAAACAGTTGAAACAGATTTCAAACCGACAACCCTGTGATTGGAAGCTAAGTTTTCAAGCTGTTAAGATACTGGTCTATAATATGACTGTTTTACTCTCCACGTCTTCACATTTGTTTGTTGTAATTGATTAATACATTAGTATGTCACTTTTTTTGTTTTTAAATACAGGAACAATTACATAAAATATTCTTTCTTTATCCAGACCCTCATTTTAAACGTGTTAAGCATAAATGGCGCATTATTTCCCCTACTTTATTGGATATATACGCTTATCTGTTGACTCCTGGGGGGAAAATATATTCGACCACTGATGTTCCTGATCTTGGTAAATGGATTGTGGATTGTTTGTGTGCACACCCACTATTCCGTCCAGTTTGTCATGTTCATCTCAGTCCAGCAGTTGAGAAGATACAAGGTGCCAATGAACTACTAAAGATATCTACTTATCCGGATATATTTGAAGAAAATTCTCATTTTGTCAAAGATTCCGAATCCTTCCAGATACTTAAAGAATCAGACCCGGTATTGAAATTATTGGAACAAGGTTGTACAGAAGAAGCTCACAAAGCCTGTAGAGAAGGTCGGGAAACATTTCTAATTGTATACGAACGTATCTCTAACCCTTAAGTGTATATAAATGACCGTTCTTCTTACTCTAATAAAGTATATCATTAGCAGTCAGTTGTATTCACTGTTGAACAACAGAAGTCCTCAATTCATTTTTTGATATCGGTAGGCGAGGGTTTCATCAAAAATATCATTGATACAAACTGTATGTGCCCATTGTTTAAAACAGTCGGCATTCGTAAGTATGTGTATATTCCCATCCACTAAGTGTTAACAACTAAGACTGATGTTGAATAATTCAAAGTGGATCGGAATGTTTTTGTCATCTACTGCCACTAATGAATTTTGACCAAGAATCAACCGGATATTCTATATGCTGACGAGCCAGTTACATGATTGAGCAATGACCTTAGTGGTCGCCCAGATGCATTGTGTACGTATTTCGTGCAACTTGTCTAGGATGTTGCGACCCAATCCTTTTGGCACGGTCAGAGACAATATAAATGGTCTTCATAATCTTTCTCCTCACATTGCGCTACTTAGATAACGGCATATGACTAGATTGAATACCTAGATGTCAAGGTGTGAGTGAGAAGCATCTGTAGCGATGTTTTGTTGAGAAAGCAATTCGAACTTTATAAGTGGCTATATGGAGTCTAGTATGGGGGACTAAAGGAGTGTCTCTCTGCAGAGACCCATTTGCGCTCCAACCGTATAGTGAGTGAAGATGACAGACTAGAACAAACCAGAGCAGCCATATCTGACTTCTCCATTCCTAGTTGTGATGCAGTTCGTTATATTGTGTATCCTTATGCACATATCCACTCAATAACTAACTGACCGTTTTGATCGGGAACGCGTTTGCTCTAAATAAATCCTGTCCACTATTACTTCATGTCCTGACATATTTAAGTGTCGTGTTTCAACTCATGCCCATCAATAACAAGAATTCAGTGTTCATAAGTGGGTCGTTGTGGTGTTTGGATGAACTAATGATTTCTTTGTACTTATTGAATGCTCGATTTCAAATTCTACATACAGCACAGTCGTTTGTGGTTATCTAGTAGTTCTTGTTCCGATTACGTTATTGCTGGGATTCCTAGTTCATACGATAATTCAAATACTTATGAACATTATGGTCGTGTATCGGTATTCGAGTCCCTTTGGCCCAATTTACCATAAAAGTAGTAGGAAAGATGCTTAGCAGAAGCTCATAAGACCATCTTCTTCATTTAGTCATTCTTCTTAAAAATAGTTGTGGAGGTGCTCACGATTTCCATGAGCCGCACCTGACCAACAGGAAACATGCTACATAAGGTCTACAAATGATTGTTAGTACAAACCATATTTCTTTACTTCTAAATGATGTTCCTTTTACCCCTTTTTAAGCTACAATCAGCGTAGACTGGAACTTAAAGTGGACGACCCAACACTACAGACGAAAAATCTTTATAAATCCTGTTTCGATATGGATGAACAAACATCGGTGGTTTCGACACTTAAACCTTCTTGATAATGCCTTCACAGTAAATGTTTCACTAGTAACTTTGTAGCGTGTTTTTGAGTTAATTGCATTCTCAAGACTGTTCTTAAGGGAACCAGTGAACTCTTTTTTTCTCGTAATCTGCTTCTGGTATGTTGAATAGATCTTTAACTGTGGAAATGTATCGTTTTTGGTTTCCCTCTGATACAGACTGGTGAAAGAAATAATATATTGTTGCTTGGAGTGATTTCAGACTAACAATCAAAGTAATTATTCTCCGTTTTTAGGGTACTTTAGAAAGCCAACTTTCTCAGGCTTAAGGAGTCTCGAGTCGACACTTCGTAGGTGAATCATATATCTATTAGGAATGAAAGATTTACGAAAGACACGATTGATGTGGTTAATGTTGTAGCGGTAAATAAATCCCCAAAATAAATAGAACTAAGTTTTCGACATTGGATGCTGACCATATGTTTTAGTGGACTCATCTAGCTGAAGGCGCTCGGTCAGGCATCCGCACCAGATCACGTGTGGTAACGCCGTGCTCAACATCAACCGCAATCGCTAGCCAGATTAGATCAGAGAATTCCGATATATTGGTCATCGCCAAATATACTCTTCCGATCTCCTCGACTCTGTCTTTTGATTTCTCTTGGTGGGAACGAAATATATTAGAAGGTGTTACTGGTAGAAGCGTTGTCAAACACTGAATACCTGTGACATCATCATTGGTGAGACCGTCGTGATCTGGTACACCTTATTGCAACTGTGAGTCTGTTCCTTTTTGGGATTTTTATATATCATTGCCTTATTTTTTATTTTTTTTAAACATTGTGATTTTTTTCGTGTTTTTCTTGGATATATATATATTTTTCCCTCGTTCATTATCGTACTTCATATTTCATCATGACTGAACAGACACCTAAAGTACTCAAGCTTAAGACCTTGTCCCCACCTTCGTTTCAACTGATGCCTTTCTGGCCCGACAACATCGAAGCCTGGTTTTGCTACGCAGAAGCCGACTTCTCCGAGCACGGCGTGATCGACACACGTGCACAATTCCTCGCAGTAGTCAAGGCACTACCGCGCGAATTCAACAGGTACGTAACACCTAGTATGTTTACTAGTGATGTTTCCGATCCTTACGAAATCTTAAAACGCTCGATTCTTAAACGAGGAGACCTAACCGATCGACAAAGGTTAGATCAACTCTTCAATAACATCGACCTGCAACACGGTTCTGCGACAGACATGTTGCAACGGATGAGAGAGGTTATAGGCCCAAGAACTTTCGACGAAGGTCTATTCAAACAACTCTTCTTGTCAAAACTTCCCCAACAGGTGCAAGCAGTTCTGGTCTCGTTCCAGAACAACGCCTTAGACGAGCTAGCTGCATCTGCCGACCGCATTCTAGAAATTACGAAACCTACTACCGAGGTATTTTCAGTCAAAGAAAAGCCTCACACGACTCAGAATGATATAACCGACTTATGTCACACACTCACGCGTTATCTTAGTCTTCGTACCGACCGTAAGAGATCGCGCACACCACGTAGAAGCATTTCTCGTAAGCGATCTGTCTCTAGACCACGAGAGACAGATAACCCCGACTGGTGCTGGTATCATAACCAGTATGGAAAGTTTTCCAGAAATTGCAGAAAACCCTGCAATTTTCCCAACACGAAACCGACTGATTCGAAAAACAATTCGGGAAACTTCCAAGCCGGCACGCGTTAACGGCAACCGTAGCCGGCGAACAAAGCCGTCTGTTATTCGTCACAGATGTGACAACGAGAGTTCGCTACCTCGTCGACACTGGCGCAGAAGTTAGCGTTCTCCCAGCAAATCCTAACGACCGACTTCACGAATCGACCCTAAACTTACAGGCGGCAAACGGAAAACCGATCGCTACGTATGGCAAAAGGTACGTTTACCTTAACGTGGGTTTACGCAAACCCATCCACTGGATTTTCGTCGTTGCAGATGTTTCTATGCCAATCATTGGTATGGACCTTCTACAACACCACAATCTGATCATCGACACTCGCAAACGGAGGCTAGTAGACGGAAACACTAATTTGTCCGTTTGCGTAACTTCTTTTACTGGTTGTAGAGTATCCCCAGTCACAGTTAAACATATGATAGACCCACTCTATCAACCACTACTCGATAAGTACCCTGGGATACAACAAACGCAACCGAAACTACCGTGTGTAACCAGCAATGTTACACATCACATCACGACTACAGGACCACCTGTATTTTCTAAAGCACGACGACTAGCTCCTGAAAAGCTAAGGTTAGCGAAAAACGAATTCGATCACATGATGGACTTAGGAATCATACGACCGTCAAGTAGCCCATATGCATCTCCGTTGCACATGGTCCCTAAAAAGGACAGCAACGATTGGCGTCCAACTGGTGACTATCGGCGATTGAACGCGAAAACCATTCCCGATCGTTACCCGTTGCCTCACATTCACGATTTGACAGCTACCTTGAAAGGTACAACTGTCTTTTCGAAAATCGACTTGGTTAAAGCGTATAACCAAATCCCTATGGCTACTGACGACATACCGAAAACGGCTATCATAACTCCCTTCGGACTCTATGAATTTTTGCGAATGCCTTTCGGTCTAAGGAATGCTGCTCAAACATTCCAAAGATTCATAGACGACGTTTTTCGAGGTCTCAACTTCGTACACGCGTATGTTGACGACTGTCTAATCGCAAGTCCGGACAGAGAAACACATCTCAAGCATCTGGACCTTGTTTTCGAACGATTACAAAAACATGGCATAACTGTAAACGTTCAGAAATGCCAATTTGGAACCGACTCGTTAGACTTTCTGGGACACACTATCGATGCTCAAGGTATCCGACCCCTTAGAACCAAAGTGGCGGCCATTCTGGATTACCCAGAACCGACCACCGTCAAGCAATTACGCACGTTCAACGGCCTGGTAAGTTTCTATAGACGTTTCATACCGAAATGCGCATTACTTATGAAACCTCTGACCGACCAACTTCGTGGAAATGCGAAATCCATTAATTTGGACGACACCGCACGAAAAGCATTCTCCACAGTTAAGGAACTGATTGCTAAAGCAACAATGCTCGCACATCAGGACACCCGAGCACCCATTAGCATCGCAGTAGACGCATCCGACTCGGCAATCGGAGGAGTCTTACAACAATGGGTTAACAACTCCTGGCAACCCTTGGCATTTTTCTCTAGAAGGTTGCTAGACACCGAATCGAGGTACAGCACATTCGGTAGGGAACTCCTAGCTATGTATTGTGCTGTACGGCATTTCCAACACTATATCGAAGGCCGTGAATTCACTCTTTTCACGGACCATAAACCGCTCACTTTCTCGTTAAGCTCTCCTTCTGACAAGTACTCTCCCCGTGAGTCTCGACAACTGGACTACATTTCGCAGTTTACTTCAGATATTCAACACATCTCTGGAGCAAACAATGTAGTTGCAGACGCCTTATCTCGCATAACTTCCTTGAACAGTTTCCAAGGAATCGACCTTCTTAAACTCGCCGAGCTTCAAAAAGAAGACAGTGATCTTCAGCACGAGTTATCGTCCACAACACTTAAACTACGCATCAAACAGATGGGAACAGGTAAGGAAACCTTACTTTGTGACACATCTACAGGTAGGGATCGCCCAATCGTGCCGAAACATTATCGACGCAATGTCTTCAACACATTGCACAAACTTTCTCATCCAGGTGTTCGTGCAACCATCAAGCTTATAGCAGAACGATTTTGCTGGCCTGGCATGAATAAAGACGTGAGGGAGTGGGCACGCTCCTGTGTAAGCTGCCAAAAATCTAAGGTTATCAGACACAATAAATGTCCCTTAGGCTCGTTTAAAACTCCCGATGCTCGTTTCGACCATGTTCATCTGGATTTGGTAGGACCTTTACCAGATTCAAATGGATACTCTTATCTCTTAACCTGCGTAGACCGTTTCACTCGATGGCCAGAAGCAGTACCTATCAAGGACATCACTGCTGAAACAGTGGCCCGCACCTTCGTCGAACGATGGGTAGCAAACTTCGGTTGCCCTTCAACCATCACTACAGACCGCGGACGTCAGTTTGAATCTGATCTTTTCCGTCGTCTGACCACACTTTTAGGAATCACTCGCTTCCGAACGACCGCCTACCACCCACAAGCAAACGGGTTGGTAGAACGTTTTCACCGACAACTGAAAGCTTCGCTATCAGCTGCAAACGTTTCACAATGGACCGACGCTCTTCCACTCGTCTTACTAGGTATCCGCAATGCAGTGAAAGCTGACATTGGATACACTGCGGCTCAACTCGTTTATGGAACGACACTTCGACTTCGAATTCGTGGATCCTTCGTGCTCTTCGATGAACATGGATCTAACCTCCTACACGAACAGGCTTACAAACGCAATGCGTTCAGTTAAACCTGCTTCCACTCGACCTCAATCAACTGATGTTTTCGTTCAACCTGACTTACGATATAGTACACACGTTTTCGTTCGTCGAGACTCGCATCGACGACCATTCGAATCAGCATACGAAGGACCTTTCAAAGTTCTTCAACGTGAATCTAAGTACTATATAGTCGATAAGAACGGAACAAACGATAGCATCAGCATCGATCGCTTAAAAGCAGCGTATTTAGAAGGAAATCCTATTCACGTCGATTTTCCTTCGGTACAATCGCACAACACGACTCCTACACTCATAATTCCTCAACCGACAACCAACACTAGCGATGATACTCCGAATGTATCTGAAAATAAACCTAAAACGACGCGTTCTGGAAGAAGAGTAAGATTTCCAGAACATTTAAACGACTACTGCACGTAAGACACTACTCGACATTTTATATTATCTCGATTTTTCTTTTGACAATATATAATATTAAATTTTAATATGCCTATATGTTTATATTTTTATTAAAAAAAACCAAAAAAAACAAAAATCTTTTTAACGCTATTACGTGTGCTTGAGTTTATTTTCCATTTTTTCGCCGACATTGTGTTTTTACGCACATACGAGTGTATTTCGACATGCACTTACATATTCTTTTTTCTTTTCCAGGACGGCTGGAAAAGAACGATGCAGTTTACGAGGAGTCGAAATTTTCTTTGTAACTTTTTCTTTTTTTACTATGTTGTACCTCGGTCCCATATAGTAAGGAAAGACGACCAGACGCTGCTAATCTTAGTAAGCTATCAGAAGAGTGTTTACCAACGACAAACTCGTTGGGTTTAAACTTCTGGCTGGCCACGTCTTAGGGTCGTCACTGCCCCACTAGGGGGGGAGTGATCTGTAGCGGTAAATAAATCCCTAAAATAAATAGCTCTGTAAGTTTTCGACATTGGATGCTGACCATATGTTTTAGTGGACTCATCTAGCTGAAGGCGCTCGGTCAGGCATCCGCACCAGATCACGTGTGGTAACGCCGTGCTCAACATCAACCGCAATCGCTAGCCAGATTAGATCAGAGAATTCCGATATATTGGTCATCGCCAAATACACTCTTCCGATCTCCTCGACTCTGTCTTTTGATTTCTCTCGGTGGGTACAAATCATATTAGAAGGTGTTACTGGTAGAAGCGTTGTCAAACACTGAATACCTGTGACAATATCAATGTCTCTCCTATTCCACAAGATTACGGGGCTTATAAGTTTAGAGCTTCCAAGAAGGCTGAGGAGGGAGTAACTGTATACTTAATAACATACTGAAAGAGATCTTCAAGAACGGAAGCGCACATAGAGCAAGAGTTGTTTCCTGGTGAGGTCTATAATAATCTCTCCATCGTAGCACTCACGCGATTTATTCTGGTCAGACAAAATATACAACCACTTCAGATCTTCTGTACATTTACATTTGACCTAACCAAGCATTCAGATTTCTTGTTATACATACGATGGGTCACGTTATTTAGGATGAATTAACTAGTGTAGTAATTTCATGCTGTGCCTCCCCGTTTTTTATTTGCATGAGTATTTACTTACAGCTGAGTGCATAAAATAAGTATATCTTCTTCAAATTTTTCTATTTTGTCTTGATATTTTAACAACGTGAGTTGGCAACATCTGACTAATAAACTTAATATAGGACACATGAATGGAAAACATGAGTTAGACACAGGCTCCGAATGTCTTAATTAAACATTAAAAAGAGTTTCGAATGGTTCTGGAGTCAGGTGGCTTCATATTCAAGATTAAAACATCAGGAAAACATGCTTTGCTGACTGCATAACGCCAGTGCAAAGAGGTATTTGGAGTATTACACATAGTGATGCCCAGGTTCTCTCCAAACCCAAGATACACGGACCAATTAAAAAAATTAAGGTGAAATACGTTGAAAACTTATATCAAATAAACTTCATCATGGTAAGGAAATAATGGCATATAGCTTTTTGCAAATAATATAAAAGTGTTGATTTACTGAATTGTCCTTACATAGTTTTATGTAAGAGCGCGAAGTTCGTCATTGGCCTTGACCTTCCGGCTTATTCAAGTTTGGTTAGTTTTCTCATATGAGTTGTTCACCTTTGCAATTGTTTGGAAGATTTTCCATAGTTTTGGGGGCCATTTCTTTTAAAAGCATTTCCTGTGTCATGTTGGGAGGAAAATCGGTTTGAATCTCCCTTATCTGCTGACAACCCAATCTACCGAATTTGGAGAAACTGCAGTCGAAAATTTTGGGGAAATGTTCGAAAAACCCCAGAATCTTCCATGGTCTGGGGCATTGTACAAAATGAGGCGGAATTCCTGAGAAATCGCTGAAACTCTTGGGGGACTTATGGATTTTCCCAATATATATTTATTGGTTAACCAATTCCAATCAATTGTTTGGAATTCAAAGCAAGATTGGACCTGCACAATGTTACAAACTGCAAGTACTATTATACGTCGATTGACCTCCTTCCCTTATTACCAAAGACTGAAAATTCTCCTAGACTTTGTGGAGAAGTGCGAATTTCCGTATGACGCTGTCGTAACTTCTAAAACAGTATTACGGAACACCGCTTAGAGAAAATTAAACGATTTTTTATCAATAACTTGAAGTAACATCTCAGTAGAATATTTTCACATTATTGAGATTTTTAACCTAGGTAGTTCTCTAAAGCTGAGTGTGCACACATGCTGCAAATTGGGTATATGTTGAAATAAATATTCTTTTTCAGTCTCACTTACGTCAGTATGAAAATTCATTCACTGTACCGTATTGTTAATCGTAAATTATTTGCTCCTTATTGGTTTTTAGCTAGTAAAATCATCTCTACTATAAAGCTTTCTCTAGTATATCTATATAAACTGCCAAGCAATGATAAAACCTTGCGGGTTCCCTTAGATCTCCACTATTTGTCTTTTCACAACTTACTGCAGTTAATGATACTCTTGTATTTCAGTGTTATGCAACTAAAAGTCATCATTTGACAATGAGGTTTTGCTTTCTTAGACTATCTCCTCAATGGTGTCTAACCTAGCGCCCGTTACGTTGGCAAAACCACTCTGTTTCCCCTGTATAAATCAGTCACATAGTACCATTTATTTATTTATTTAAACACAAGCATTGGTACAGAGAGGCATCAATTGCATATGTACCACACAAACCATTCGATTTGTTTGAGGGATAGAATATTGTCCGGGTGCTCAAACTGAAGCAGGTGGTTTTCTTATGAGGTCACTCCCCGAGCCTTTGACCTAGAGGTCTAATCCACAGGGCAGTGGATTGGCTCAAATAGATACAGTCCCATGTTATCCGTTGACCAACCGCAGTTCCATACCCCATTTTTTCCCTCAGGATCCTGGAGCCCATATGCACTGTTGGTTTGGAATCATGGTTTTCCAACTTCCCTAGGTGATTCCTTCATATCCACCAACCCGGTTAAAGCGTTGGCCATTCGCTTTTTCATCCTCTCAATTTCGTAAACAATATCTCCACCGCTAAAAGGAAGTGAGTAGGACTTTCATAAGAGTGGCCGGATACGCGTGGCCACGTGAGAGCATTTCAGAAGTGAGGGCTGATTTTTTCCACCTTCGGTCTTACCAGGGCATTTTGGGGCTAAAAGTTCAAGGTTACGTAGATCGCTAATCAATCAGTAGTATGTAACTCATTTTTCAGTCGAGGATTCATAAAAGTCCCTACGAGCTAAAAGCTGTAGTTACGAGATCTAGTTTGAATACTTTAAAATAGATACCTACAAATAGTTACTTTATTGATGGAGTTATTAGAAAGTATATAGAACTCAAGAGATAATTATGATATGTAGTGCAAAAAGGAGTACCAAAATGTAAACAAGCCTAATATTCAGAGTTTGAGTTACAGCTTTCCTCACAAACTAATATCAGCCTTGATACACATGGCACAAAGCGTTCTTAATCAACTGTTAAAATTTCGAGTTGTCACCTAGCATTGCTCAAGAATGTTCGTAAATTATAATGTGAACCTTAAGCTATTTTCCGAGTCAAAATATTCCTAATACAGCCAGTGGGCGAAAATTTCTCTGGTAGACTGTTTTGCCACCCGAAAATTACATTCTATCTTGCTATATGCACTGTGATTTGCATTTTCATGTGGTTCACCCTTACAGTTCAGCTTTATCAGCAACCTTGTTACTAAAAGTTTTGATACAACAGGATCAGATGGTTCCGTTGTTAAGCTGTTTTGAACGACTACGATAGTCGAAAGGAACTGTATTTGATTAGAAATCGGTAGAATGAGGTAAAAATTCCAGGTCGATTACATCCATTTTGGGAGATTCTTGACTGAGCACCTATGAACAGTGATGTCCGTTAGAACTAACAATGTCAGCAAGGACTGTGCAAACTTAATTTGATATATTTAAAACTTCAGGTGGAGTTGTAACTAAAATGATGATATACTGAATTATGATGAAGTTAAAAATCCCTAAGAACAACAAAAAGGAAATCGTTGTTATCGTGCTTCCCTGCTGGCGATTAATTTAAACTCACATCTACAAAGTTTAGGTAGACACGCAACATAGTTCAATTTCCCTTACGGTTTTAGTTAAATGTTCTGAAACCTAGAACTTCTGTAGATCCCTCTAAATTTTTACATTACATTACTAGTAGTGGTCGAGCGTTTGACTGCTTTTTGTTGTGCAGAATTTTGGATTTTATTATTCCTGTAGGTACCTGTTGACCTAGTTTTAATTTTTCCAAAGCAAATAAATGTTTCTCATAGTGATTATTTTCTTCTCTAGACTTCTGTTCCATGGTAGAAAAAACATTTTAAACATATGCATTTAACCAATCGCTAATCTTATGACTGTCATCGAAATGGGTCTCATTAATAGTGTTAATAAATCAGATGACCTCCAATGTTTGTTCGACGAATACAAGACGAGAATTAAAGCAAAATCTCATCTACCTTCTAATCCACTTAAGCCTTTGATCCAGTTTTTACAATCAGTTGGTGAATCCATATTCGACAAACGAAAACCTATATGCTTTAGTGCTAGTCTTTTAGATCATGATTTCAAAGAGATTCGTCAAGGCCTGATAACAGTAAGAGTTTACGATATTAAGTTTCAATATGTCCATAATAACCAAACTGTTGTTCTACTTTGGCCACTCCACGGTTTACGATGGTATGGAAGGAGTAAATCCTTATTTTTATTTCAGTCTGGCAGTCGATGCAAGTTAGGTAAGTTTCATTTAGCTGCATACCATCCTACTTTGTTTTCTTTATAAAAAATCGCATATATTGTAAATCTCATGAAAGGATAAGTTGGATGACTATTTATCTAGAAAGACGGCATTTGATACTATAGAGAACTGTTTCAATTTTATGGACCTCGGGACAATATATAAGAACCAGTTTGCTAAAAATTGTCGTGGTAAGAAGAAATAGGCGGTTTTAATACTAAACTGATATAGAATAGTAAACTCTGTGTCCAATACTTGAGGGTAGATGGAAGTGCATATGCTTGATTGCCATCAGTTTATAGGATTTGAGTGCTGATCTCCAATTAGGTTACCTCTGTTTCTCAAAATTTGGATATGAAAGCAAAAGTTTAATAGATTCATTAGTGTTTTCTTTGGTTCGATAAATATAATGGTTTTTTTTTATTCTTCAGCACATGTTAAATATAAATCTGTGGTGATTACTATTCAATACGAGTGGCCAGATATTTAAAACCTTTTACTTTATGCTTGGTCACAAATGAATATCAGAAAGAGCCATACGACTGATTATTTTAAAGCCTATACGTTTTATAAATGTCACAACTTACTGTTTTGGGTAGTTTCTAAGCTCAGTTTCGTTTAGGTGTTTAGTATATCAAGTGGTATTTTCTATTATGAACTATGGTTTTAAATCTAGACATTTTTATTATTACTTTCAACCAGATCTGCTATTTCGGTTAATTCCATCTGATTAAAAATTAAATAAACAAATGCATTTATAATTCATGTGCAGGTTTGAATATTGATAAGTTATCCATTCATATGGTATAATGATGAAAAATAATACTCATCTCTTGAGAACAAGAAGTTTAGCTTAAAATTTGAAGTGGGAATCCTGTGATCACCAATTAAATACTGTCACTACTATATCCTAACCTCTAGCCACAGTTCTTTGAATTATCCTACCTCCCTGATCAATTATTTTCACTTAAAAAATGATGAAACACAAACTCAACATCTAACCATTTCCTATTATGTGTAAGTGGAATTTCGTCTATCTGGTTTGTTGATTAACACTTACTGTTTTTTATGTGTGAGATCCTGACTAATATCTAACTATCGTAAGATTTTTTCATGAACTCTTGCTTATTTTGATTTGCAGGTAAGTTTTTATCGCTACTTTAAGAGAAAGCTCTGGTTTGCTAAACGAATAACCTTTAATTTGAGCATCAGAATAATTGATTAAAGGCCAATTATTGAAAATGGGTGATTTTATTTCTTTTTAATTTTCATGCTTTCAATATGAGTGTACACTTATCTCTTAATTTATAATCTGCAGTATGTCGATTAAACCAACATGACTAAGAGCAACTAGTAATGTATTAGGTGGTGTAGCTTTATCTTAAAATATACTGATAAGCATAAATAAACAAAATAATGTAGATTCTCGTACAATTATTTGTCCATTTTTGTGACCACACTACGTGAGATTTTATGAAGGTAATCAGCACTGATTGAAGATATGAAAGTGATCAAGAAGAATATAAATGCGAAGGAAACAAATAGGTAGAGAGTGTTCATGTTCACGCTCGAGATAAAGTCAAAACGAATTTTCTGTTCTAAGTATCTCCATTAACGCTAATCACTAACTCAAGTGATGTCAGTGGAGTTGTAATGTGTCAGTAGATATTAACCCAACTTAACTATCCTTAATTTTGTAGCTATTTATTGTATATTGGTCTTCTCTTCGCTTTTTCCATCGAGGTTATGCGTTGTCAAGCATAACGTACATAAAATGTGTCCGATCTCCCAAAAGCGTTGTTTAAAAATGGTATTTCTCATTGAATGGCGATCGGTACTATGATGAGTGGTGAAGGACCAATCAATTCACCTATTTCATTCACCAAATTCTTCTACTCCATGCGAGCCAGTTTCATAACCTGCACTGAATGATTGGACCCAACTCTTTAGCTTGTGTGTAACAATTGCCACTTATAAACCCTTTCTAAAAGAATAAATGCAACTATCAATGTATTCCAGATTGATGAAATAGTTCCAGTTTTTCTTACCTTGTAGTTCTGAGATTCATCCTCGTTTTAGATTAATGCTTTGGTGTTTTAGTGATTTTTGTTCTCAGAACCCCGCTTCGTTAGGTGACTTGATGTTTACTGATGATGAAACAAGACAACATGGTCGAAAAGGTAGGAAAAATGGTTCAACTAAATTATATTTTGAAGTATTAAGCTCACAATAATTGATTTTAAATGTAAACAAACGTATAACCAGCACCTAAGATGATATCTCTGATATCTAAACTTGTTGTCGATGATCCTGACAAACTGGAATCACTCGTTACAAGTGTCTGATGCAGCTGCAGTTTCCATCTTGGTAATGCGTTTAAATCGCCTAGTTTTACATACTATAAATGGCTTTTATGAACTATTTCCCTTAATGAACCTACACATATTTTCAATGTATATATTAAGTACTTTGGTACTTATAAATTTTCTAATGGATTGGTAACTAATTTTCATTCTTGCTCAGTTTGATATCCGATGCAGTCAAATTTCTGTCAGTTGATGACTTTCTGCAAAGTACATATTAAGAGTACCTTTGAAATCTACAGAAAGCGAATTAGCAGTTTTTCCCTAAAGTTTTAAATACAAATCCTAAAGATGGTGCTGGCGTTATGCTTTTTGTAACGAACTAATAAATTGGGTTTTGAACTTTCATGAGCTAAAATCCCTGTCTTCCTATGCCTTAATACATCAGTTAATGTAAGATTAAATAAGAAAAATACTAAGGATATTTAGATTAAAATAAGTTATCAGTTTGTTAAACCACCGATTGTTTGTATCATTCACGTACATCCTATTCATGATATAAATATTGTCTCTGAAATGTTCACAGGCTCTGGGTGAAATATCTTAAGATCAAAGTACCGATATAGTCGTTATCTTCATGTAGTTCTTGAACATTTTATTACTTTACATATTCATATGTTTTACAAAATCTAATGATTTTTCAGGTCCAGCACTTTTCATATTTAAATGTAAACATCCTAAAAGACTGGTTTCCTGCGTTGAAAAACGAATAAATTCTCTCTTGCATCTTTATCGAAATATGACGTCTGTCATAAAATATCTGCATCCAATACGAGAATCGTGTATAGATCGCGTAAGTTTTTACCACTACTATTTCTTTATGTTTGTCTTCGTAGATTAATTGGTAATCATTACTTAAAAGTGACTGTTATCCTGTACTAAAATTACTTCACTGACTGTCAGCTTCATATGTATTTTCTTCAGAGACAAAGAAGTTATAAACAAAAAAACTGTTGTGCGATGAACGGATTGGCATGATTTGTTAGGAAAAAAATTTATTAATGGTCAGCTGTCATGTGATTAAATGTTACTTAACAGATATTTTTGTGTTTTCCTCAGACACATGGTTAGAATAGTAAACACATTTTAGGTTCAAAGCTTTCTTTACAGAATTGTGGGTCTTATTTCGCAATGACTTAGTCCTTCCTGTGCTTTTATTTCCTAAATACCTTTTTATAAATTTTAATTACATTTCTTAAATACATTAAAATGTATTCTTAAGTAGTGCTGTAAACACAACGGCATCTTTAGAGTCGTATGTCATTTTTCGGTGTTCTGAAACTTGTAAAATGTGTCCCGTCCTGTTTATAATTGCTTAGAAGCTAATCGTCACTAATGACAAACATTGGTGACTTATGTCTATACCGAAGGTAACCAAACTTTTTAATTAAAGACCCATGTACTGCCATACTGCATCTAAAAATGGAATATATAAAATTCCCAAGTGTTAAAAAATTAAAATATATGGAACTTTCGCATTTACCACTGTTAGCAGTATTGCTTTGCCAGTAAGGTAATTGCAAATCTACAGATTTTTCCCACTAATGTGTTATGATTAGGAATCATTCAGTTTGTTGTGTAACGCATAATACTGATCCTCTCATTTTTGATCAACTCTTATAATTAAAATCAAAATTCCCATGAAAATAGAATTATGATTATCAAAATGTTCTCGACCGTATGTGAAATGAAATAAAAGGAAATATGTAAAGTAGTTCGTCCCAATTTGCTTCTTATATGGTTGTGTGTTATACCGATATTTTGATATAACTGAGATAATCATGTGGTTAAAATTAACACTTGACTTCCGCAATAGTAATAAATATACAATGTGAATGGCTCGGATGTATTTTAACTTAGTTACAAGCTAACTAGCATAATAGATGAATTTTGGAATAAAATTTGTTAAAATGCAATATATTCAAGGTCCAGTTTACAAGTGTAGTAACTGTATGTACCTCACATTTTCTTAACAATCCCCCCAATTGGTGTCGACTACTGACGAAAACAGTTGATCATCTCCAATAACCAACCAAAACACTATATATATAATTTATTTGTATAGCTTAACCACTTGTTCTGTTTTTTAGAAAACAAGATCAGAACCCAAAATAAGATCAATTGGTTTTTCCAAGTCATTAGACAAAGAAAATGCAGGTATGTTATACATGTAATCTAACTTACTATCATTGATACTATTACTATTTCGATTGTTTTGCATTTCATATTGTTAATTTCATCTCATCTTGCTGATATGGTATAAAAACTTGAACTAATACATATTTTGCCCCTAAATTGTATACTGATTATAATTGACTATGAAGTACAATACAACACTGAGGCGCCAGTCCAAGTAGATCATATCCTAACAAAAACTGAAAAATTTCAATTCTGAATATCAATACCATGATAACACAAACCCTTGCAAATAATAAGTATGTTTATAATTTCGCCTAATTTACGGAGTAAATAAAATTAAGCTATTGGCTATGCATAATTCATTCATTTGGATACATATAAACTCTGTTTTAAATTTGTAAATATAAATATAATGCACTTAATAATATGTCGACAACTCACTTCTGTTCTGTGAGGTAGTAGTAATATTGTTTTGTAGACTTATGCTTAATGCACGATGCTTTCTAATTTTTAAATATCGTTCCTTAATAGTATGACAATGTGATAAATGTATTTTCATATTTTTCTAATATCAATAATTAGTATCTTGTGTTTAGCTTAAAACTACCTTGTGAAATTGAAACTCACTATTTCTTGCCTAATAATTCATTGTAATATCGAACTATCTATTTTCAAACATTTTTCATTTATGGTTAGAATGTAATGTATTAGTCATATTATTCCATAATTACTATTCATAAACTATCTATTCAGTTTGTAACTGCAATTTTTTCAGGCAATCAACTATGGAATCACTGTTTCTGACTCACTCGTCTTTTTATTAGTTCAGAAAGATTTTTGAGATTGTTCAGTCTGTAGTTTTTGTCACATTCGGAACTGACATACATTTGCTCAGAGACACCCTATGGCCTAGTACCCCTGTTCACTACCTTTGGACTGCTAAGTTAATACCTCATGTTTCATCTGAATTTCATTTAATATCGTGATATTGATATGAACAAACCGAGATTATATGATTATTAATTATTTTACTATTATTTCTTTCACAGATTGAAATCATGAGTCAGTTGAAGCTAGACCACCATTGAAAACCTGGAAGCACTGGACGGCCGTTTCGTCCTAGTATGGGACACATCAGCAGTGCGCATCCACGATCCCGCACCACGCGGGGCTCGAACCCAGGACCTACTGGCTTCGCGCGCGAGCACTTAACCATTAGACCACTGAGCCGGCATCCAACGGTGTTAATGTCTAACTTCAACCAATCCACGAAGTTGCGCCACCATATACCATTGTCTTCAGTGAGCTGATATCTCACAACAGACCTGGTTGTACTCCACTGGTAACGGCTTCCCACTAGAACCAGGTCTGTTGTGAGATATCAGCTCACTGAAGACAATGGTATATGGTGGCGCAACTTCGTGGATTGGTTGAAGTTAGACATTAACACCGTTGGATGCCGGCTCAGTGGTCTAATGGTTAAGTGCTCGCGCGCGAAGCCAGTAGGTCCTGGGTTCGAGCCCCGCGTGGTGCGGGATCGTGGATGCGCACTGCTGATGTGTCCCATACTAGGACGAAACGGCCGTCCAGTGCTTCCAGGTTTTCAATGGTGGTCTAGCTTCAACTGACTCATGATTTCAATCTGTGAAAATTTCTAAAAATCTCCACAAACCCCTTCTGATATTATTTCTTTATCAAATAGAGTACATGATCCAGATATATACTTTTATTAGTTCGGGACTACTTGTTATAAACATCCTGCATAAATGAGTTTCAATCGTTTAAATATATATAATGTAGGAACGATTTAAAGTGTAAATTTACATGACTTATTAAAATACGGATAAGTAACTTAGTAGCCACTGTTCAAATAGAGGTATTGAAATTAAATGGGATTGATGAATAAACCTTATAAAACAAACGATCTTATGTTTCTTATGATGTCCTGACTCATCATACACCAAATTACAATTAAAACGTTTACCAAGTACACAAGAGTTCATGTTGAACCTTTTATCTATATTCTTCGGGTTTTCCTCTACTGTCGCTGCTACCTTGACGTTGTCAGGCTTGCCTATCGTGATGAATTGTTCAGGTTATACTGGCTGGAACATTCGTTCCTCAAGGTTCCACTAAGTCAGACAGGTCTGTCAAAGAGCGGTAAGACTAAAAGCAACAATCCCAACACAGATCACTGTATTCATAATCGATCTTCCTCTTCAGTTCCTATTATTCCTCATACTTCGACTTTTAACTCCATCCACAAATGTCACCATGGCCAACGATTCTAGTGCACGAAACAATGTCCCAGGTCTACAAAAACCGCGCTCCAAACTACACGATGGAGCCTTCAACGTACGCACCCTATGTCAAACCGGTCAGCAGATCTCCTTGATTAAAACCCTGGAATCTCGTACCATTAATGTATGCACTATTAGAATGGATCCGCGTTAACAGATGCCTATGTGCTAAACGGCTAAACTGCTCCTTGGGGACCCGGAAAGATAGGGAGACACGTCGTTGCATTTTCGTCGTTTCTGCCTACGCTCTCACTGACTGCAGCCCGGGTGAAGTGAAAGATCACCTTTACAGGAAGCTTTCCGAAGTTCTTCAAAAACCTAAACACTTAGACATAGTACTCGTAGCAGGTGACTTTAATACCCAGATAGGTAGCTTAAACCAAACAGAAAGACATTTAGGTGGGTATTTTAATATTCCGGCTCAGTGAACAAGTAATGGCAATCGTCTGCTGCAACTGTGCTCAGACAATCGTTTATTTTTAGCAAACACTTATTTTAGGCATAAGGAGAGACATTCTCTAACATCACGACCCCTGCACCAAACCAACGATGGACTCAAATAGACCATATTGCCATCAGTCATCGTTGGAGAAGGTCGATAGAAGATTGTCGCTCATTCTGAAGTACCTGTTTGGACTCCAACCATGCTCTAATACGAGCATGCATCTGCTTGCGCCTCACTGGACGCAAAAAAGGCACATTAAAAAACCCATTAGAACTGAACTAAGTAGCGAGAAAACCAAAAGTAGGTTCCAGGAACAACTGAGGTCACAATTAGGTAGTTCTGAAAACGAGGCTAACCCGGATGTTGCTTAGGAAGATATGCAATCAGCTGTGGAAACAGCAGTGACATCTATCAGTGACTTAAACCACAGGGTTACAAAGAACCAATGGATTTCCTCAAGGTCTATTGCACTGATGGATTCTCGTAAACTCATCCGATCAGGCTCTGAACACGATAAAGAGCGAAAATAAGTCAGATCCAGGTTAACTAAAAGTCTAAGGAACGACCGTAAGCAGCGGTGGACAACGAAAGCAAGAGGGATAAAAAAGGCAGAGACTATAGCTAACACCAGACAGCTTTTCAAACTAATAAAAGGAACTGGAAATAAGAAGTCAAGTGTGAAACGATCTTGGAAAAAGACGACACCATTTTCTGTTCTCAGCCCAAATGTTTAGAATGATAGGCGGAACACTAAGGAGTAGTTCAGCTGGCCTTCAGCCATTCTACAACTAACCACCATTCCCAAACAGCCTGAATGAAACATTAAAGTAGGTTCGTCAACTCTAATTGAAGTTTATAAAGCTATAGCTAATCTGAAACGAGGAAGAGCAGCTGGTCCAGATGGATTGTCTTCAGAGGTCTCTAAGTATGTTGGTCCAGTTTTAGCGGTTAGGTTGACTAATATTTAGTGAGTGAGGTTAGACGGTAAATCAGTTGATGAGGTTGGGGATCTACATCGACTTAGATTGTTAGGCCACGTATTATTCATGCCCAATCACCGATTACGACGGTGCGCAATGCTAACTAGTATTGGAGACCGATGCAAAAAAGTTAGGGGTGGCCAAACCAAAACATGACATCAGTTCATAACGTCACTAACATCTGATCTGAGCCATGTTGGTTGATGCAGACTACTTCGTTCGGATCCGTGCGACTATCGTAACCAATGGTTGGAGACTGTGAGTGACGACTTAGAATCGATCATAGTCGTGTAGATGTATACATTCTTTGTCTTCCCTTAAAGAATGAGATTAAAATTGCTTTATACCTTTTTTTCTACGAAATAATTCCCTGTATCATATCCTCATATGAAATGTTTTTTACTACTATTGAAGTAACTGCTTCTATGAATTTGGTATTCATCTTGTTGTGCTGATGAGGTATGCGAACTTGGACAGATGTATATATGTACCTGGTTCTACGTTGCAGCCGACTGACTGACTGCGAATTTTCGTCATGTAAACAGTTAGCATTGGTATTCAAGTTGAGTGATCTAATGGTAAAAATTGAATATGTTGTTATACTTGACGATATTATTTTGCTATGCGTTTTGAGTGCTGAAAAAGTGTTGATCAATATGTTTTTCTCTGTTTCGTTTTAGAAAAATCTCATTCGATTGAATCTCTCCGGTCTCCGTCATCTGTAGTGTTTATTTGCGGTCCAGATGACTATCTTCTACCACGAAATATACCTGAACACAATACGCTTACTTTTGATTCTGTCACGGAAACGCCTGATTCTCGTGTAGAATTATCAACATTTAGCCAGATACATTTAGATCTACCAAATGGAAACTACCTTGAGGCTGCTTTTGCTCCTAACTTACCATTGATGTGTAATACTCAAGATAACAATAGCTCAGAACATGGAAAATATGTTGTAATTGCTTTATCTCCACATTTCAACAGCCCCTCCACGAATTTTATGATAAACTCTCATCCCCCATTTAGAAAATGTTCAAATAATATTTATTTTCCGGAACCGATGTGATACCTTTTCAAAACTTATATAATACATTGCTTTGTTTAATTACAGTGCTGTATTGCTTTCTTTATGGACCGTCACGTGAAGATAATATATTCTATGATATACATGCTGACAATATGTCACTGGTAAATAATTGTTACTCATTGGTCTAAATGTGCCACTTCCAACCGTTGGACTACAGTTTCAAAATATGCTCCCATTCTGTTTGAGTAATATTGCTAACCCATACATAATGAATGTGGCCAAATGAATACCACACAATCATTTCGTATTGTTATCGAGTCATTAATTTTATGTCAGTAAGGATTAAAGTTGTGATTTCCAATAGTTAATGCTGAGAAAACCCTATTACTGAATATTGTATCATAAATTTGTTTATCAGAAGAGCAGAAATGTCTCTCGATATCTACTTATGGCTTTGTTACTTGGTTACACTAGTTTACTCAAATTTTACAGATCCTTGTCTCATATAAACCCAACGAGATATTCAGGTGCAAACCAAATACCTCTAATATGCTTCATAATTTTAGAACGTTTTCATCTAAATTTAAAGCACATGCCAAGTTTATAGGTATTTATTCTTTTGCTTAACCTAAATAAAATCTAACCCTGTCTGTAACTATCCTAGAGTTACCGCCGGTCGCAAGCTCACACAAAGTAGGAGAGTTGGGCAATGGGGTTGGCAACCCCATCCCGTAGAAAACAACCTTGCTAGAAAAACACTAACCAGATTAAACAAATTAAACCATTTAAACTCTGTCCTCCGAGTTGAAGAAAGAATTATGACGCTTCATAATGAGGACTGAGATTCGGAAGTCACGAGGTCGTTACCACTTCTCGCAACCAGAGCAACCATTATTGTAGGTACATGAAAAAACAGAACAATGTGGGAGACCAAAAGGACCAGTCAAATAGCTACAGAAATGAAGAAGTACACCTTGGCATTGCTCAGAATCAGCGAAACCCATTGGACCTAAGTTGGGGACAGCAAAGGTTAGATACGAGAGATTCTGCTGTACTCCAGTCGCGAAGAGGAAAATGCTCCACACATTCACGGGGTTGATCTGATGCTGTCCAAAAATGTACGGAATGCACTTATTGGGTCGGAATCTCATGGATTCAGGATCCTTCAAAACCAAGAAGGAGGGAATTACAATTAATATTATCCGGTGTTATGCACCTACCGATGATAGCAACGACGACACTAAAGATCAGTTTTACGAGAGTTTGCAAAAATGAAACTGAAGCTAAAGAAGCACTGGACAACTAGAGAAACAGTATTACAAATGTTTAATACAGCCTTCCTTCGACATACTGGCAAACTCATCGAATTCAAGATAATTCTCAACAACTGGTTACAAGCCTTACAAGATCTACTGAAAGAAGAAACTACTATGGAGTACAACTGGAAAGGGATCAAAGAAGTACTAATTTCAATGTGTCAGGAGGTTCTAGGCCTCAAGAACCATCATCATTAGGAATAGATGTCTATGGAAATGCTGGATATGATTCAAGAAAGGAAAACATGAAGACAGTAATTAGGAACAGTCGAAAAAAGCAGAAAAAGACAAGTCTTTTGGAATTGCTGGGACTAAGAAAGAATGAAGCTGTCGTATACTGTTTCGAAACTTCCGTTAGAATTATCACTGCTTTCACTCCGTAACAATACCATACAATTCATTCTCCTTCGCTCTCTTTGTTGTTGGTTTATCTGCATGTTAGTGCTGTTCCGACTGAGGAGGAAAAGACATTAGAAGTGGATGGGACATACATTACGTAAATCACTAAACTGCATCACGAGGTAAGCGCTAGCTTGGTCCATACTCCTCCACGAGGGGTAACAGGCTCAAGTAAGTAAAATATCATACAACTGGACCCACAGAAAATAGGGAAATAATATTGTGAATAAGAAAAGGAAATCAAAATATTTTTGAAGATAAAGAAACAAGTAAATGCACATGATTAATGTATAACAATTCATTCGAAAAATAATATAATCAATAACGATCTTTTTCACTTGAAGGGTTTTTTAATTTTTATAAAGATTAAAAAAGGTTCATAGTCGGATCCCCATTTGCTTTTCTGATACATATCTGATGTCTCAATACACTGAGTTGTGACATCTTCGAAACCTAAACTAGGAATTCGCGATTGGTCGACAGGTGGTAATCGTATACTGTTTTCTTTCATACCCCGATACTATTCCATAAGCTGAACACCTCTCCACTTTTTTAAACCAGCCGCAAATTTGGCAGTTCGTGCTTAGTGTGGAATTTGCTGGCACGACATTCGTTAAGTATACCTAAACCATTGAAGTAATTTTGTCAAGATGATGACACCAAATAAGTTATCATCACTGCTCCCGAGCACACATTGCCAAAACTCAACCACTGGAGGTCAACATTTCTTCGATGTTCGAACACAGTCGTCTGACATATCCCTGAGAGGTCAGGTTTTGTACGCGTATATAGAAGTGCTCTCACCAGTGCATCGTATACCTGAGATTTTACACCCAAATTACTATCATATCAGTTCCCAAATAGCCCAGGTTGGCATAATCCGTCTTGACATCAGCACACACAACTATTCAGGTACACAACATTTCTGACTACTTGTAATGGCACACCACAAAGAAGGGGTACAGGCATAAACTCCCGGACGCTTCGCACTAGAGAGAAGTGACCGTATGCTCTTATTTTGTTCGGAGTTATTTTCTATAGACTCTTCGAAATTGGAAAATTTTCAGGCACACTCATTCGACAGACAATGACAGAGCACACTCATGCCTAACGATTTGAAGATGTCTCTAATATCATTAGACAACGATTGTTGATCAGGAATGAATGAGACTTTGCTCCGACATTTGTTAGGGGGTAGAAGTGTGATTAATACATCCACGACCCGATTGAAAAATAGTTTGCTCCTTAGTCTTTCGCGGGTTTTGTGCAATAGTGAGGATGCAATCGACTACAGATACCGTTCTGTAATTGTTTGATTGATGACATAGGCCCTTCTCAAAGATGGACACGAAAGTCACTCTCAAAGGTGTTGGAACAAATTACTTCCCAGATCTTTTCAAACAACTCAGTCAGTTTGCTGACCAGAAGTTCTCAAAAAACTTTCCCAATCGTCAGATGGCAAACAAATTTTTGGTAATTCCCTGGAGTTTTGGAAACGAGTCTCAGATTTTTATACAAACATGTCGAGACTTTCCAAAGCCACAGCCAAAATTGTCTGTCTTCTGATCTTCATCAGCGTGTGAACGTATCATGAGTCATATTCCGTGTAGGCATTCATAGATTCAACCAGTCAGCGGTTTGAGATGGTTTAGACACGACAGAGCTGTTGAGCGAGTTTAAAAATAAAAGTAGACATAAAACGGAATAGAGATATAAGGTAGAATAAATTAACTTTGGTTGTATTATGTGTCTGTAAATATCGCTTGCTTGGATAAAAATCGAGAGGGAGATTATTTTCTTTATTGATAACCATACATGTATGGACTGGGGTACTACCCGAGCACTCAAACCAAAGGGCTAATGTACGCGCCATTTATATTACGGTTTAATCCTCAAGACATTGTATCGATGTCAGGCGATGAAGTTACTTGGTAGCCAGGGGACCAGATAAAATCGATAAGTCTTCAGATCCGGTTTAGTTTGCTCCATTGTTTACACAAATGTAATGTATTTGATGTGAGTGATTGTAACTAGAGTTATTACTCTTGAAACACGGAATCAATCCATAGAATGTGAGGCTTCATTACAAGTACCGCCACAAAGCTTGATGGGTAATATTTTTTTAAAAATAGCTGGAATCAAGTGTCTAAGCACTTCAGTGATATTATTGCTAAACAGAGTTTAATAAATTCAGGTAAGTCCATTGTTTATGTTCTTAAAAATCACTTACACCATTTCGTCTTCAGTTACAATTAGTTTATTTTTACGTTATTCACCAATGTTAATATTGGTATTTTCATTAATTTGATTTCTATTTAGGTTGGCGATTGAATTAATATCAATCTCCAGCAGTGTGTAAATATGTTTGATAACATTTTTCATACAACAATCTTGCGATAGAAATGCTCAGTTTCGACGTTTATCCTAATCATTTTTGAGTAATTTTTATTTTAGTTTCAAGAGTTATGTCGAAATTGCTGTCTTTTTTCTATTTATCGGTATTTGTGTGCTTATTCGTTAAATCACTTAACTTTCAACCTGCAGACTACAGGTTCGAATCCCGTTTCACTTACTTTGGTATGGATTCTCAGAGAATATTATTGTGGTGTATGTTACTAATGTC
The DNA here is from genome assembly GCA_944470405.2 of Schistosoma mattheei. Lineage (NCBI taxonomy): Eukaryota > Metazoa > Platyhelminthes > Trematoda > Strigeidida > Schistosomatidae > Schistosoma > Schistosoma mattheei. The sequence continues at coordinate 67,866,081 of OX103943.1, read as the reverse complement.
GACATACATAATTAGTATGTAACACCAATCGGAAGTGGAAAACCTGGCAGCAGAAGGCTATGAATGTCGACTTGGAGAGAACAGAAACAGAAATTGAAACGAATCGTGATTTGGAAGAATCATATAAAATATGAAGGACAAATGATGGAATTCCATAAATGAATTATTCGATGTACGGTTCTCATATTTTATCAAGATATTCTGTAATTATTGTATGAAGTAATAAATCGGTTATCTCCACCTAGTTCAATTTCACTACAGTATCTCTAGGCGTTACACAAAACAACTTGTGTATAACCAAAACCTGACTACCTGCACATGGCGAATGAATTAAATTTTCTATCCATTTAAATTCCCTACAATAATAGTTGACCTGTTGGGGGAGTAAAATGTACGATTAGAGTATTTGCATACTTATTATTTATATAAACCATTACAGTTTAGAAACAACTAAATTACAAGTGTTGCATTAATACATATTTGAATAATTTTAATAGTTGAATTCACGGGTCAATTAAAGCTAGACCACCATGGGGAACATGGAAGCACTTGACGACCGTTTCGCCCTAATCCCTGACTCCTCAACAGTGCTCATCCGGAATCCTCTCCTGAGAGGTTCGAACCCAGGACCTATCAGTCTCGAGCGCCAGCGCTTAACCACTAGACCACTGAGCTGGCCGGCATCCAATGGTGTTAATGTCTAACTTTAACTAATCCACGAAATTGAGCGACACATCCATCATTGTCATCAGTGAGTTACTATCTCACAACTGACCCAGTTGAAACCATTTTATTTTAATTTTTTTTGGAAAAAAATAACATTTATACCACGATTCTTCTGTTTCTTAGCCCCTTCTGATTTATCATTAATAGAATGATTATTATTTCATAATATACAGTTTTAATTGATTCATCTTATTTATGTCTAATTGACATGATAATTTTTCTGATTGTTTTAGACTAAATAAACATAATAAAAAGTTCATGTTTTATACTCTATAGAAAGTATTGGTTTCATATTCATATTGATTTCATTAATTTTATTAATTTGTTGATTAATTTGATCATTTTGATTTAATAATTCATTCACTTCTATTTCTTGTTTTGCTTGCTGTTTCAATTCCCAATAATTACGTTGACGTAAAATTCTTGCCCACAATGCTAAAAGCTGTCAAAATAATCATGTAATTAGTTTAATTAAAATATATAAATGGATAATTTTAAGAAAAAAAAAGATAGGTTGATATTAGACAATAACAGCATTGGATGCCGGCCAGCTCAGTGGTCTGAAGGTTAAGCGTTCGCGTGTGAGACTTGTTGTGACTTTATGTCCGGCTTTTTATCACGTGATTTATCCACCAATCAAAATACGACTTATACAATCTTAGCACTGTGCCAAACCAATGACTTTCGACCGGTATGATCAGCCTAGCGTCCTTATTGGTCCTATGCCCGCCTAGCCCGTCCACCAGCTCCCACTATGCGAATCGAGTCGAATCGAATCATTTATTTCAGACATACTGAGTTTATATATCAATCAAACAGACCACAACGCACCATAAAATAGGAAATAACATTTGTACACAATAAAGCCAAAAGGTGACTGTGAACGTGGGAGTCAGTAGTCAATAAACTGAACATAGCTTAAGCACAGTAAATCGTACAATAAGAAATTATAGATCAAAATGAAGCTTATAATAAGAGGAATAGAGATATACATAATCTAATTATTGAATAGTTATACCATAAGAATGTATAGATAATATTAGTGAATTAATATGTCTCAGAAGTTACTCGTGATTTAATCTTCTCTCGGATATAACAATACTGATAGGTCCTTAGTTCGAATCTCGCGAGGCATGATCGTGAATGTGCACTTCTGAGAAGTCCCATACTAAGATAAAACGGCCGTCTAGTGCTTATAGGTTTTTCATAGTAGTCTATCTTCACTTGAATAATGAATTCAAGTGTTAAATTAAGACATTAATTCACTATGACATGTTTTTTTCATATTTTCGAGTTTGATTTTGTGTTTTAATGATGAATTTAATTTGTCATCTTTAGTGTGCAACTTACCACTTTGTTTTCTCTAATTATATTCTCTTAATATTTTGTCTCTCATTATTATTTCTACTGAAATTATTTCTACATTTTAAATGCCCATTATGGTAATGCAATTTTGTTTATGTTGATGTGGTATAGGCAACTTGGGTCAATGTGTAACAGTAGCAAAAATCATTACATGTGAAGTTACTGACACGAGCCTGTTTTTCTCATTGCAAGGTAACAAAGAGTAAACGTACTGGAAGAAGAGGGACAACCCCTACGTAAGCTGAATCTGCAGAACAATGGATAAAACTATTTTATAATAAGTTTTCCCTTTTTGTACTAGAACTGCATCTTTCAATTTTCATATATATATATATATATATATATATATATATATATATATATATATAGTGCGTTCTTACTTCAGAGGCATCTACCGCTCTTAACTGTTGTGTTGTTGTTTCAGATAGCTCCTGCTAATATTACGTGCTACAAATGTATATTTGTAGTATTACTGTGAGCTGATTGTGACTAATTGATTTTGTCAACCTTTTTTATAACCACAAGTCCTTTTCTCTCAATCGATGATTTAAAGACTAATTTTGCTAGTCCTTTCATAGTCTAATGTTCTCATACACTGAATTTATAAGTAAAAATTGCATCCTTCATTAATGATATTGTTTTATACCTCATCGTTAATAAAGTTTTTAAAATATTTTATATAATAATTTTGATAGACGAAGGTATTTTACAACCCTTTCTTCCATCAATATGCTTTGTTAATTCTTTTTCGTTTATTATGTATCAAGAATGTTATATTGCTTGTATGTCACTTTGTCAGCCATTAACAACGCAGAACTTCGTACGTACGTACATCAGTTCAAGTTCCCATACCACATTAGCACAGAGATGCAGTTGTCGATTCAAATCCCATGGTGGTCGAGGTAGCAAATGCATAAGCAGTAATCGGAAAGACTAGGGTTTGAAAATGTTATTCAAGGAGTATAATCCAGTGAAATAAATTTGGAAAGAGAAAAAAGGGACATGGAAAATTCAGAAGATTAGAAGTTAAGAGAACAAAAAGAGTGGATGCACTTGCTCTATCGCAAACGATTTTCAGCCATATCATTCAAGGTCTCTAATCATCGGTTGCTATCGTCTCGCGGATCCCAACCAGGTAGTCTACACCTAACAACATGGCTCAGTCCACTTGTCAGTGACTTCATGGACTTGTGCCATGTTTTGGTCTGGCCGTCCCTAGCTTTCTCCCAACCTACTCCTACACCAAAAAACATCGCTCGTCGGGGCAGTCGGTGGTTGAGCATACGTAACGCGTGTCCCAGCCATCTCAACTGATGAAGTTTCAATACTTCATCCATTGATTTGCCTCTCTTACCTAGTACCCGTTTTCTAATAGCTGCATTACTTACTCGGTGGTCCCAGGATGCACGAGCAATATTTCGAAGACACCTATGATCGAATGCCGGTAACCTGCGAATATACTCTACTCTTACCGGCAATGTTTCACTGCCATAAATGACGCAAGTTTGCAAAAGCTAGTCGAGCCTTCTGTATCCGTGCTGAGATTTCGTCACACACCAGATCACAAGGGCTGATGAAACTCCCATGATAAGTGAAGTGGTCGACACGCTCAAGTACTCCACTCCCTAACATTAGTACGGGTGTCGATGCAACCCAATCCTGAAGCAACATTTTACATTTCGAAGGCGATAATCGCATCCCGAACATGCTTGTATGCAGCTGGAAGGGGTATTCAAAGTAAAATGCGTTCATCCTATTCTTTGAATTTATTTGAAGTTTAGTTTCAACTCGAAATTTTACTTTTAGAAGCTACCGATTTTTTAAAGATCAAACCGACAAATCTTAATGATAACTTTCTTACACGATATCTCAGAAAGAGCTATAGTGCAAGCACTTTTGAATGATCACGACTACCTAGTATACCATAATCTTCAGATTGCTGTGACACACCTACAATATTATTCCTTGAATTCTTATATTAATCAACTTGACAACCGTTAATACCATAAAAAAGTTTCAAATGGTGAGACGAAGTTGTCTCAACAATTTAATTTAGGCACATCTCAAGTTAAACGACTAGTAAGCCAACAATGAGAAAGATATATTAATGAATATCATTTAACCAAATATATATTCAAGTTTATACGAGTGAGTCATCAAGTAATAAGTAATTAACATTTGAGCGAGTATGAGCAATAAATGCGTAGGTTGCCAACTACACATACTCATCTGTACAATCGGGAAGATACATATATATGAAAATATGAGCAAATTATTCAGACTAAAATATTAATTGATGAGCATAATAAATACGAATATATACGACCAGCTTGTGATAAACTCGACATTATCAAGTCATCTAGTTGTATCGTAGTCAGTAAATACGGTCATGTTTTCATTCATACAGTCATTCAGTTGTAGATAGTTCGGAATGATTTCAAGTACAAAATTAATTGGAAGCATGATTATTGCCGTGTTGTGATTTTTCTTCCATGATGACTGAGTGAGCTGAACTTGACACGTCCGTAGCATGATAGAGTGGTATTTTCATCGTAGGGGACTTTACATTTTTCATATAAGCCAGCTAAAATAACAGAACGAAACATGTCCACCATCATGAATTAAGATAGTGTAAATAATAATTTCCATTCCATCTTGGTTGGTTGTCATGTTCAAGTTGAAAATTGTGAACGAAACTAGAGTTTATCCTAACCCGAAATTTCACTCCGAATCGGTGTAACGGGTTCTAGGAATGGGAATACAGAACCTGATGCTAAGTCGTATAAAAGTACGTTGTTAGACTGGATTCAGCTATCTTAATCATAACTGGTAAGTAATCTACTTCATATCATACATTTCTGTAATAAAGAGTAATTTTGATTTATATTCAATAATATTCGAAGGGTAACAATATGATGTTGTGTTTTATAGTGCAGATTGAACACCCAGCTTTTTTTCCTACTAAATGACTGTGCAATATTAACTCGGTTCACTGTTGTATAATAAATTTGTTCCATTGCTTAAAACACAAACTTTCTATTCGAAGTTTATTTAATAACACGGTTATTTTATAATATTTCTACAATAATAATAAGAGATAATTAATATTTTCTTGTTTTGTAGCGTACCATTCAAATAGCCCATATGTCTACTGAAAACTATGTGAGATTATTTATACGAATATTCGTCAAGATTAGAACGAATAGTTTGACAGAAATTTGGCGCCGAGTATAGAGAAACCATTATATGTGAAAATTTTGATTATTACCCTGAAGAAGTCCAGACAAGTTAGCTGGACGAAACGTTGGAATTATTTAAATTTCAATCGCTGAGATTATTTCAAATATAATTTCCACATATAATGATATGTGAGATTATCTAGTATGGAGGAAATTGTGGAGATTACTATATCCGTAGTTTACTCTACGAATTGACTTTAGATAAAAAACCTCTCAAAACCAAGGAGCTTTGGGCAGCTGTTTTGTCTTAGCACGAGACTCGTCAACATCTCGCTAGAAGCTGAACCCAAGACCCTTAGATCTCGTGATGAGCTTTTACTCCTCAGACCACTGACCCAGCATCTAGTGGTTTACATTTATAACTTCAGTCAATTAGCAGTCTTAAGCAACCATCTCCCATTGCCCTTTTGTGATATCTGTCTCACGACCGTCGTAGTTAAACTCTCTATTGGTTACAGCTTCTTACTGAACTCCGGCAATTACTTTAAAGTTAGTTAGATGATTATCGTAAGTATAGAAGTGTGTGGAGATTGTTGAATACGTAGTTTACATTAGTGATGCGGAGGTACTGTGAACAAGCACAGCTAAAATTAGTTTGTTGGGTTTTTTGAGTAGATATCGCTAACCATAACCGATATAGATACATTTGTCAATAAAATTTGGTAGAATCATATCGCTGATAACATTGTGTATATGGAAACATTCACAATACACACGTTTTAATTTAATAAACAAATGATCAAGTACTATATTGAATTATATCAATTTATAAACATTGATGACACTTTTTCGAATCAATAATGATACATAACAATGATCACCAAAATACATACTACTTTTAGGTCGAAGTATGGATACATTATTCATATTATGCCCATGCATAAATTGTTTAAAATAATTTTTGTGTTTCAAGTAAACAGTTAATCTGATAAATGGATTATGCTTGTATGTATGTGTACATTCAGCAAGCATAGACTTACAATTTTGTATGGAATCAAACTACATATTTCACTTCTTCAATTGTTTGAAATTTTGATTTAATAGGCTGGTAAATTCGTTGAATATTTGTACTAAAGATTAGAATTATCATTGTTACAACTAATGATATTTATGGGTTACTCAATAATTTAGTCCGTTTAACAGCTTAAATTAATTATTAATCCCAGTGAAAGGTACCTTATTATTTGTTAGGTAATATGGTACTTGTAATATTTCACTGGTTGAAATCATGAGTGAATTGAAGCTAGACCACCATGAAAAACCTGGAAGCACTGGACACCGTACACCATTGTCTTCAGTGGGTTCCTATCTCACAACAGACCTGGTTGAACTCCACTGGTAACAACTTTTCACTTGTAATATTATATGAATACTGTCGATTCAACGAATAGAGAGATATAATTCGTATATGCACATGATTGAAAAAAGACCCATTGATTTCCGTAATGATGTAGTTGACTGGTTAATCTTTGTGAACCTATTAAGTATTATATCATTAACTATATAATGGAATTAACTCCGCCTGGAGTCCCTCCGGGGGCTACTGCCGGTCCCAAGCCCGGATAAAGGAGGAGGGTTGGGCATGGGGTTAGCGTCCCCATCCCGTAGAAAACTAACTCGCTAAAAAAACGCTAACCAGAAAAAATTATTCAAACCTTTTAAACTCTGCCCCGGGAGTCAGAAGGTCTTCATTTAGAAGAATTATGACGCCTCATGATGAAAGCCGAATTCCTTCGGAAGTTACGAGGCCGATGCCCCTTCTGACAACCAGAGCGACCATTTATTTAGGTACATGGAATGTTCGTACAATAAGGGACACCGGAAGAGCCTTCCAAATTGCTGCAGAGATGAGAAGATACAACCTAGAGGTACTTGGGATCAGTGAAACACATTGGACACAAGTTGGACAACAACGACTAACTACAGGAGAGCTCCTGTTATACTCCGGCCATGAAGATGAAAATGCACCACATACACAAGGAGTTGCATTGATGCTGTCCAAACAAGCGCAAAATGCGCTTATAGGATAGGAATCTCATGAACCAAGGATCATCAAAGCCTCGTTCAAAACAAAGAAAGAGGGTATTTCAATGAACATCATCCAATGCTATGCGCCTACCAACGATTACAATGAAGACGCTAAAGATCAATTCTACAATAGGCTGCAGTCAATCGTCGAGAAGTGCCCAACAAAGGACATAGGCGGAACTGTATTCCCACATAAACGCATACACAAAACCACATGGACTTCACCGGATCACTCTACACAAAACCAAATCGACCATATTTGCATCAACAAAACGTTCAGGAGGACTATAGAGGACGTGAGAACCAAGAGAGGAGCTGATATAGCATCAGATCATCACTTGCTGGTCGCCAAGATGAAATTGAAACTCAAGAAGCACTGGACAACGGGGCGGACAATATCACAAAAGTTCAATACGGCCTTTCTTCAGGATACTAACAAACTCAACAAATTCAAGATAGTCCTCAGCAACAAGTTCCAGGCCTTTCATGATCTACTCAATGGAGAAGGAACTACTGTGGAGAGCAACTGGAAGGGGATCAAAGAGGCAATCACTTCAACATGTCATGAGGTCCTGGGTCACAAGAAGCACCACCACAAGGAATGGATCACTGTTGATACACTGGATAAGATTCAAGAAAGAAGGAACAAGAAGGCAGCAATCAATACCAGTCGAACAAGAGCAGAAAAAGCCAAGGCACAAGCTGAATACACAGAAGTAAACAAACAAGTGAAGAGGAGCATCAGAACCGACAAACGTAAATATGTGGAAGATTTAGCAACGACGGCGGAAAAGGCTGCAAGAGAAGGAAACATGAGACAATTGTATGACACGACAAAGAAACTCTCTGGAAATCGCCGCAAACCAGAACGACCAGTGAAAAGCAAGGAAGGCGAGGTAATCACCAACATTGAAGAGCAACAAAACAGGTGGGTAGAACACTTCAAAGAACTCTTGAATCGACCAGCTCCACTGAACCCACCCAACATCGAAGCAGCACCCACGGACCTCCCAATCAATGTTGGCCCACCAACAATTGAAGAAATCAGCATGGCCATCAGACAAATCAAGAGTGGCAAAGCAGCAGGACCGGACAACATCCCAGCAGAGGCACTAAAAGCAGACGTAGCGGCAACTGCAAGGATACTCCACATTCTCTTCAATAAGATTTGGGATGAGGAACAAGTACCAACAGACTGGAAAGAAGGACTTCTGATCAAAATACCGAAGAAAGGCGATCTCAGCAAGTGTGATAACTACAGGGGCATCACTCTTCTCTCAATACCGGGAAAAGTCTTCAACAGGGTATTGTTAAACAGGATGAAGGACTGCGTAGACGCCCAACTTCGTGACCAACAGGCAGGATTCCGTAAGGATAGATCGTGTACAGACCAAATCGCAACTCTACGGATCATTGTGGAACAATCAATTGAATGGAATTCATCACTCTACATCAACTTCATTGACTACGAAAAGGCATTTGATAGCGTGGACAGAACAACACTATGGAAACTTCTTCGACACTACGGCGTGCCTCAGAAGATAGTCAATATCATACAGAATTCCTATGATGGATTAAACTGCAAAATTGTGCATGGAGGACAGTTGACAAAGTCGTTCGAAGTGAAGACCGGTGTCAGGCAAGGTTGCTTACTCTCACCCTTTCTCTTTCTCCTGGTGATCGACTGGATCATGAAGACGTCAACGTCTGAAGGGAAGCACGGGATACAATGGACATCTAGGATGCAGTTGGACGATCTAGACTTCGCAGATGATCTGGCCCTTCTATCCCAAACGCAACAACAGATGCAGGAGAAGACGACAGTGTGGCAGCAGCCTCAGCAGCAGTAGGTCTCAATATACACAAAGGGAAAAGCAGGATTCTCCGATACAACACAGAATGCACCAATCCAATCACAATTGACGGAGAAGATTTGGAAGATGTAAAAACCTTTACGTATTTGGGCAGCATCATTGATGAACAGGGTGGATCTGATGCAGATGTGAAGGCGCGGATCGGCAAAGCAAGAGCAGCATATTTACAACTGAGGAACATCTGGAACTCAAAGCAACTGTCAACCAACACCAAGGTCAGGATTTTCAATACAAATGTCAAGACAGTTCTACTGTATGGGGCAGAAACCTGGAGAACTACGAAAGCCATCATCCAGAAAATACAGGTGTTTATTAACAGTTGTCTACGCAAAATACTTCAGATCCGTTGGCCGGACACTATTAGCAACAACGTACTGTGGGAGAGAACAAACCAGATCCCAGCGGAGGAAGAAATCAGGAAGAAGCGCTGGAAGTGGATAGGACACACATTGAGGAAAGCACCCAACTGCGTCACAAGACAAGCCCTCACATGGAATCCTGAAGGTCAAAGGAAAAGAGGAAGACCAAAGAACACATTACGCCGAGAAATGGAGATAGACATGAGAAAAATGAACAAGAATTGGATGGAACTAGAAAAGAAGGCCCAGGACAGAGTGGGTTGGAGAATGCTGGTCAGCGGCCTATGCTCCATTGGGAGTAACAGGCGTAAGTAAGTAAGTAATATAATGGAATTACATTTCATATGAATATGTGTGATTTTGTATCGCAATAAATTGTAACTTCCTTATAAATAGATCATTTAAAATAAACTAACTGAATATATTTATTTTCTGATAGTGAGATAAGAGCGTACTGTATAAAAAGGACCCATATTATTACTTATTATTGATATTTGCAGTTTTAAATTAATCAACTATCAGCTTAGTTATTAAAGAATGAAATTTGCTTGTTAAAATCGATTATATGTTCAATAACTCCTCATATTATTGATAAAATGATAATATCAGAATGGGTTTTGTAGAGATTTTAGAAAGTTCACTGATTGAAATCATGAGTCAATTGAAGCTAGACCACCATGGAAAACCTGGAAGCACTGGACGGCCGTTTCGTCCTAGTATGGAACTCCTCAGCAGTGAAGTTAGACAGTAATACCGTTGGATACTAGCCAGCTCAGTGGTCTAGTTGGTTAAGTGCCTGGCGCAAGACTGATAGGTCCTGGGTTCGAATCTCGCGGGGTGCAGGATCGTGGATGCGCATTGCTGAGGAGTCCCATACTAGGACAAGACGGCCGTCCAGTGCTTCCAGGTTTTCCATCGTGGTGTAGCTTCAATTGACTCATAATTTCAATCAGTGAAAATGATAATAATAAATAATCATAGTAACTAAGGTATTACATCACATTACTGATACTCACTTGTTCTGCATTGAATAATTGATTTTGATCTAATACGGAATTTGTTACAGCTAAGTAAAATAATGATAACAATTTGCTTTGTTCTTCTTGCATTTTAATATATTGATCAGATAATTTTAAATTAAGAGAGAGTTTCTCACTTAAATCCTCCTGATATGATTGGTATGATAATAATCAAATAGAAGAGAAGTTTATTTTATTATTCAGTTTAATTTCTTTTTTTTGGTAAACGGAAGAAAACATTTCAAATTAATGAATAAGTAAGAAAAAAAAAACATTCTTCCAACTTTTCATAAAGATGGATCTTCCACTATAAATCAGTGTTATCTAGTAAACTATAGCACGTAAATGAAAGTTCATAGATGTTTCGTGTTTTTCTTTATATACATGATTAAATTGAGTTTAGTTAGTAACTTTTGGATTATAGTTGAAGTAGAAATAAAGTAAACGTAAAGTCATTGAGTTTTATTAAGGAATATTATTAGTTGTTCAAAAATTTAGACGGTTTACTATTTGTTAGCGGGACATAGACTAGATTAAAGCATGCTCAATGCATGATTGCTTTGGTGCACGCTGATTGGCTAATTCTTATCCAATCAGCACTAGCCGATAGTTGGAGAACACTCTGGAATCTTCTTATGTAAAAACTATAAATATACTGACGTTTTCCCTATTGTGCTTCTGACTTGCTATTTGGAATATAATCTCTTTCCTGTTCAACCGTGTTCTGATTTGGGGACTTGTCGAGTGAATCGGTGTCCGAGAATACTAAGCATTAGGAATAGCTGGGTCATAACCAGAAGAAAGAGATTATAACACTATTGCACCAACTTGACTTTATGCAAGAAAGTTCTAGATCATTTGAATAAATGATTTTTGGTTAATTGTAGATGCTGACCTCAAAGGATCATTCGAATGTTGTGGAACAATAGAGTGAACAATATTGAAGTCAGACGTATGATATTTAAAGAAATTAAGAAGTCAGTTACTGGGGCTCTGAATCGTTATTGTGCTAAATGTCTGGAGCAGGTCTGACGTACGTTTAACCACACCCTACTTCTATGAGCAATACTTTTCGGAGCAGAACTGAATTTGAAAAAGGACGGTTAAACCATCAGTCCATGAAATCATAGACTGTTGAGCTGCCCCTTGTCGGTATATCAACATAACCTAGTTGTGCATCTGGGCAATAACTGAGTTAAAAGTCTAACGTGATGATGCATCTGCACTTACTATTGATCTTCCAGTAAATCTTGAGTTTCAGTATGCTTCTAAGTATACTTCATTTCTTCGTTCTGAAACATATTCTTCAGTGTTCACTGTCTCTCACTAATTTAAAAAAATTTCTCAGTCTGAAGTGGCTGATGATGTTGTTCGGAACGAAAATTATGGTTCCGCAATTAAATCATCCAGCTCAATGAACAAAACACTCTTTAAATAGATATAACTATTAAGCCATGTAATCAAGCAAGTTATGCACAGAAGAAAAATTATAATTCTGAATTTCTAGTAAACAAATTATACAGTTAATAAGTAACTTATTGTTATTTGGCATTCCAACATCTGGGTTTGACTTTGGCAAAAAATAAGTCTTAGCTAATATGCGTGTAAAACTACGTGATTGGAACGAGATTAAAACAACCGAATACGAACTTTCTGTTAGTTTCTAGCTGATCAGAAAACAGCTTTCGTAAATTGATAGTTCACAGAAAAGAAAACAATAATATTATAAAGCATAAACAGATTCTACTTATTCAGTGGATCGATTATTGTTTTCTACAACTTACTTTGCATTTACATAGAAAAAAGTGACGTAAATTCATCGCATATAGGTTGTCTGTCTCCTCAAACCCTTGAAAAACCCAAATGTATTCTTAAGAGTCCCCACATTGTTCTTAATTAGGGCTAAGGTTAGGGGGTTAGGATTATAGTTTTCATCATGAACTTGCATTAGCTATCATATAAAAATGCTCTGTAATCATACGGAAGAATATCTTTCAAGCAGGATTAAGAGTTTATGGTTGAGATGTGGAGATAGTGGTAGAAATGAAATATTTTGTTGAAATAATCAAACTTCGGAGTAAAGTTAATTTTTGCTCTATTGATATCATTTAATAAAGAAAACCCTTATTATTCATTATTCATGTCGAAACTTGATAATTATAGCTGTATTTTTGTTTGACTATGAATCATTTTTAAAACTAAATACCATCTCGTCGTTGGTTAAAAAGTAGTTCAAGGTTGTCCATATACTTTGCTTACACCGACATGGTGTCCATTTGTTAGTTAGATAAAATCTACAGAGACAATTGAGAGTTTGATATATTAAGAACTATCATTTTTACTATGTAATGACAATGATGACTTTTTCTGTTATCATTTTAAACGTGTTGACCAATATACGAAGGTATTTGTACTTCTCGTAATTTGTAATGTTCGAATTTCACTTAACGTGTTAAATTCAGGTTCTTGACTTTGATTGGCTCGTCCTTATACTACACTTTTATCAATAAACCAAGCTGGTACTTTAAACATTCACTACTTTGACTTAGTCTTGTTTCAGCGAGGTCTGTTTCATAATGAACATCAAATTTTATAAGTGTGACTGTTATCCGTAACTTATAAATCACATCTGTTATTATTGTGTTCATAATGAACATGATTGAATAAGTTATTAAAACCATACGAAGTGTATGGTCCAGATTTGTTTGACACAATTACACGTTAACTTAGTATATTAGAAATATATTAGAATACAGTTCTAAATTTACTATATTAGTCGCCTTAACGGCTTTCCATCTATATTACTGAATAATTCGACCAAAGACAATATGTATACAATTTTCCTACCAAAACAACTCTAATCCAATATATAAAAGTTTTATATTTTTAAATAAGTGTAACCCTCACTTTTGTTCATTCTATTTAAAACACATAAATTCTGTTACAAACTACCACAGGAAAAAATGCTCTGCACAAATCAAGACAAAATATAGTGTTCCTTCTGTCTTGAGTATGCTAAAACAGCTTCCAGCAGTTACTAGACGTATTTACTGCTGCCAAGGTGTCAACGCACTACAGCCACGATGTAGCCCAGTCCTTACGTAAGGTTTATGAAATATCGTGAGTCAAGTACTTACGCCCATCATCAGACTCGAGTTTAACTAAAGCAGACTGACATGACCAAGGGAGTTTTGGAGAGCCTGGATTAATCCAAAGGTTATAATTGGGGTGTCTTTCGAAAGCACAAGCAACTTGCCATTTCTATGACATCGTGCAGATATACTCAGTGCTCGTCTAAAATTCTCAGTGAACTGATAGCTACCACCGAACCTAAGCTGGTTTATTATTTGGCTGTGACAGTAGGTATAGTCGATTTGCTCATATTAACCCATTTAGGACAATAAGTTTGCTCAACCTCAAAGACCAAAATAATTTTGGCTCATACTAGAGTGTGCTTTGAGTTAATGTGGGTACTCCAAACGGAGCGCTATTGTTGTACACAACCACCTCGTTGGTAGCTGGTCGCAATGTAATCAATCCAAGTCCAAATTTAAGTTGCGGAGCGAAAAAGTCAGGTGGCACATAGACAATAGCTGTGTCGGAAGCTGATCCTGCACAGAAAAAGGATACAGTCTCCACATAGTTACAAGACAGAATCACCGCTATCTGATCGACGAACTGACGTAGGCCATCCGAGCTTCTGTCCTCTAGGCCTAGATGCCCATTCTGGGCTTCCAACTTCTCACGTAACGATACAAAATCTATTGTACGTGCTTTCTTTACTTGGTGGCATTTTCATCAAACTCTACAGGTAAAAATCCGAAATTATAATTGTGCTTCAACAGAAAAATTACTAAAGCTGAACTAATCCATGTTATAAACTAAAATGACAAGTTTATAGTCCATTTTGTTGAGAATTAGACACAGTATTAAAGGCTTATCTGTAATTATTTTATAATGGCTTCATGTAAAAAGCATTACGACAAGTGTCCAAATGAGATAATTATGGGTAAAGCAAATTATACACCTAGTACTATGTGATATTTGAAGTGTTTTGAAATCAAAAAATCTTTGGTAAGTATTACCTTTAGTTTTTTCAATACTGAATCACGAGTTTTCATTAAGTTAGACAGTTGTAATTCACGTTTGGTTTGAAGTTGATTCATTTCTTCAGTTTGCCTTTTCAAAATGTTTATTTCTGAGACCAATGTTTTGTTTGTTTTTGTGAGATCAGCAATTGTACATCTAAAAATTTGAACATTATGAGAAAAGTTTAACTAAGAGAACAAAATAATTTAAAACTAAAAGGAAGGGATCGAGTTATCCGCAACTCCCTGTTATAGATTAGTGTAGTGTAGCGTATCCGGGTTTCCCGGGTGAAAAACATAAATAAAGTTCAACTAACCAATGGTCAATGAGTGCGCGAATTTCAGTCATGATATATAGGTCAGGTACCTCAGTGGTAACGGACTTAACTCCAACATTAGTTGTACAGACGCAAA
This sequence comes from Schistosoma mattheei, assembly GCA_944470405.2. Lineage (NCBI taxonomy): Eukaryota > Metazoa > Platyhelminthes > Trematoda > Strigeidida > Schistosomatidae > Schistosoma > Schistosoma mattheei. Next base: position 67,850,969 of record OX103943.1, on the reverse strand, counting down.
TCCAGAGGAGTAGTATCGGTTTCATGATGATTTAAGACACACCTTCCTTACGAATGTCAGCTGACACAAAACCATAAGTTTAGAGTATTTTATGGTGTGCTTCCGATTGAATATCATAAAAAATGGACTCACAAAATATATTTAAACTCAGAAAAGACTTATAACTTATGAAACAGAATAATAATAAATTCACCTCAACTGACTTAATTTTGTAGTTCCTCGTAGTTTCACTTTCATTAATGCTAATAATGATAATCTAAGTTTATTTTGTTTCTTCTGTAGAAAATTCTTCTCATTTGTCATTCCTTCTAATCTTGTTTTTAATTCACTGAATTGTGTTTTAGATTTCAGTAGAGAATCATCTAGTGTTTGAACTTTATTACACATCGTAGAATATTCTTGATTCCATTCATTTTCAAACTTGTTAGATACAAATTAAATAATAATAAGAAAAATTGTATGATTGAATACTATGTTTTTTTAAAAGAAAAACGGTCAATCGAAACTAAAATTCAGCTTTGGTCTTTTTTGGGGGGGGGAGGTACTGATCGCTTAAGTCACTCCATATAGGAAGAACGTCTTAGAGATAGTAAATGGATTACTAAATTCATTTACAGAGTCTCAAATGCTTATATAATAAATGTTCTCCATACTATACCAAACAAAAGACCCAATAACATTAGACAATAACACATAGAAAAACACTAAAGTATATAGGATGGTTACATTTTTTAAACTTTGCCTACATGCGAAGTAGGATTAAAATGTTACGATCGACCTTACTCCACATTAATTTATTGAAATAGTTGTAGACATAAGTTGGACTTCGAAAATACATAGACTATATATAGATGAAATGCTTAGTATAGTCTAACATTGCACATGACACACTGATAAAACCAGAAATATTGGTATAATTATCGATTCAATAATTGATATGGAAAAACAGATCCTTAGTATTAAATGACAGGCTTTTTCTAACCATTACTCGAGTATCATCAAGTGACTAATGATGAAGTTAGGAGTATGGTACTAGATAAATATGGTTCGTCAGTTGGTGAAAATGTAAAACTTTATCATCTGAAATAGTTAGAGTACATATGATACATTTCCAAGTATCCCTTCAAATCAACAAGCAATAGTGGTTAACCTGAGAATAAATGAAAAAAAAACCATGAATAAATAAACATGCTCAGAGTTCACCTAATATTTTGAATCTTTTTTTTTAATTTCTCAACTTAACTTTGAGTTTAATGGTTGCCATGTATTTCATTAGTTTCCTTTATACTACCTGCTCTATGTTTGAGAACATTTGAATCAATCGAGTTTATAGGTGTCATTACCAAGGTTTGATTTGATAATTTCAATCGAGTTTAATTTACATTCATTTGTACAATGATAGTAGTATATTAATTTCTTGATTAATGTATAAACTTAAAAATGTATAAAAAAATCATTTACTTGTTTATATTCGTTTTGTATAATATTCAATTGTTCTGAATAATAATTATGATTCAATTGAATAGCTTCTAATTCTGATTTAACATTTTCATAGTTATTTTCTAATTGCTTAGCTGTTGCTTCTAATTCTAAACGTTTTTGATAACCATCTTGTTTAATTCTCTCGAATTCTGTAAGATTATTTTCTAAATCTATCATCAGTTTAGATTTGATTTCACATTCCTGTTGTTTTAATTAAATGATATAACATGTATTCAACTATTAAAGATTAATTAACAAGAGAAATGTAATAAAATTTACGAAAAGTAATTTGATTATCTGAAAGTTAGGACTTGTGAATAAACTGTTTTCCAGAATAGTGTAATTTTTCAATTGCATTCGATTTCAAATGACTAGAATTAAAAACATTACGCAACAGAAGTGTATTGTTAACATTATTACTTAATCATCAATTAGTATGAAATATTTATTCAAGAGTTTATATTTATTAAAGCATAATGAATTCCAAAATCAAACAAGATGTATCGGTTTGAACAATAATACTCAGTGATCATCTCTTAGTTTTTCTGAGCTTGTTTGAAAAAAATTCTGACTTTCAACCGACGATTAAGTGACGATTATCAGATAGTTAGCAATATAGAAGTAATCATATATGTTTATTCATGAGTTTAATTTATTGTATCTGAATAGTAAAAACCATTCACAATCTAGAAACAATAGTATTGTGGCGCGCGCTACTTATATTGATATAAGTAGTATATGACGCAAGTCAGGAACGTAATGTCTGGCGGCAGAAGATGGGGAAGATCAAAAAAGGAAGAGTGGGAATAGAAGGCAATTAGTATGGAAATGCAAGAACAACGAAGTTCGAGATAATTATTGAACATTTTGCAAATTAAGTATTATAGTATGGTTTTTCTATTTTATCAAGTAGCTCTGTAATTTTGTGCTAACTGTAATTGGATTGTCCCCACTGGTTTTCGTGTTCGTTTCAGTATCACACAATTATCAACAAGTACTGTACTATAACAGTGATACTCATTAGGATATCCTAGTTTCAATGTTGTTTACATACATTTTTCTAGTTATTTCAGAAGCTATGGAATACACTCAAAGTAACACAGTGAAGTAGATAATTTTGTTTTAATGTATTATTTATTGTACTTTGATAAAAATGAAATACACTTAGCAAATCTGTTGAATTAAAGGAAAAAGACTTATGTTAAATTACAGAAATAGGTGTATATTATATTTATTTGTATACAAGTATAATATTTTGTATATGGATCAAAGTAATGAATTAAATAAATGGAAATTCATTTGATACTTGTACTGTAACGAAGAGTGATTATACAAACTCTATATTTCGGCTGACAAGAAACACCGTAACGTGTATCCAGGTATTTTAATCCACCTAATGTTAAAGAAGATGAAAATCATACTGTGAACTTCACTAACCCTTACCACCCAATTATTCAGTGAAGTCGCATACATGATATTGATCATATTATTTTCAAGTAAAACCGTTATAGATATATAATATACCCTTGTGGGTCAGGGTAATTTTACATTGGTTTTCAGGAGAACCCGTAACTATCCAGACTTTCACGTGACAACCCAAACACTACAGCTTAATCCCGTTTAACAGGAGAGCCAGATCGTTATAAATGTAACTCTGAAATTCACGTTTATGAATATTTATTCACGTTTCAGTTTATGATTGACTCCGTCATCAAAGCTTTTAAATAATTTTAGTTGAAGCCATGGATCAACCAATGTTAGATTACCATTGAAAACCTGGGAGCACTGGAAAACTATTTTATCCTTGTGTGAGACTCCTCAGAAGTGCATAATCATGACTCTACACGTTGGACCCGAACCTGGGAACTTCGGTCTCGCATACGAACGCCTAACCCCTAGACCACTCAGCCGGCATCTAATGTTTTTAATATCTAATTTCAACTAATCCCACACACTAGGACAGAATGGTCGTCCAGTGCTTTCATGTTTCCAATGGTGGTCTAACATTGGTCTCAACAAACTCCACAACGCTATACTGATAGATAATTTTAGTTCATGAAAAATTATTAATTTGAATAATAGATGGAATTTTTCATGCTTATTTATTGTCAGCTCATCATCTGATATGTTTTACAAATCGAATTATGAAATTTGTTTTTTTTTATCTTCTTTTATTCATGAGAGGAAATTTTAAAAACCACGTTTAAATTTGTTAGTAGTAGTTTAAGTTCATTTTAAAGAAATATGAAATAGCTTCAATCATGTTTAAAGATAAATTCATGAGCAAACAACGGTAACACATTTCCTATATCTTTCACAACAGCACGATTCGTTATAACTTGTGACTGCCGATTAGAAAGCAGTGACTTATCAATCGAACCAAGAACGCGTAAAACCCTTGCTAGCAGTCTAGAGTCTTGATTGACCCTGCTTTCCACCTAGCCCAGGCAGTTAAGTCCAGAACACAAGTCTCAGCCTCTGCGATATGAATCATTATATTTCAAACATACTGAGTTTATATACCAATCAAACAGACCACAACGTACCAATAAAATATGAAACAACATTTGTGCAAGAATTAGCCAGATGTGGCTGTAAATGAGGGAGGTAGTAATTAATATACTGGGTATAACTCAAGAATGGTAAAACGTATAATTATGGTTCATAGGTCAAAATAAAGCTTATAATGAGAGGAACATGAATATGAATAGTTTAGTTATTTAACAATTATACAATAAAAATATACGTTTAGTATTGGTCCATAAAAGGATCCCAAAGTTACCACTCATTATGTTTATCGGGACCTAACATGATCACTGTTGTCCCATTTATCTTTAAAATTTAATATCGTATGAGTCATAAAATGCAGACCACCTTGCTGACCAAATCTATTTATTCACTTAATGATAATGCTTTCATAAATTTGTTGAATTGCCTCGATGACTTGACAATGAAGTATCGAGAATTAGCTCATAGATTCCATTTAAATCACTTCTAATATGATCTGTTATGTGACTGGAATGGCAATGAGATTAGTAATATAGTAAACCATAAAAATGAATCATGTTTTAACAATGATTGTAGTGAAACTATTCCAATAAGTGAAATCTTTGATGAACAAACAAAATGAAAGAATCAGTCACGCGTCTAAACATGTTTATATGAACTTAAAAATCAGTTTGATCGTAATGCGAGGTAAGAGATCTACAAGTAAATATTTTTTCAGAATTTAACTTAAACAAATAAATAAATTGTTACATTTACTGACTCATCTGTATCGGAAAACATTAGCAAATAATTATACCTGCTCAACACTGATATGCAGTTTTATTAAACATGTTTAATATACATTGCTAATTAGTTTCTAATTGAGATGCAAGCTATTCTGCTAAGTATAAAGTAAGTGACTGATGTGAGCTATATAGGACTTAATATCATACTGTAAATATTCAAGTTCTCATTATTATTTACAGTATAATAGGAAAATCCAAGCAAAAATGAGAAAATGTCATAATAATTATACTGGGCTTCGAATGCTTTATTCATATATTTGGAGTGTGACTAGCAGTGGAATCTAGAAAACTAATTCTGTTCTTATATAAGTTTTACAGCTCATAGGAAACACATGTTTACCTCACACCTAGAACGAATCAATGATTTAACATATTGTTTCTCTCAGTTAAGCATTAATGCATCATTTATGCGTATTAGATGTGAACGAATGTATTTTGGAACATAATATTTTCTGTATATAAAATGAATACTACTACACTTCAATTTATAATTCAGAAATATTTGCTTAACTTAGTCTGTTAGTTGATCCTCGAGTGTATTAAAAACAATAGATTTTATTCATAGTAAATAAACAAAAGCCGGTAGTTGTAAGTTTTGGCAAATCTCATAGTACAATGATATTCTATTAATTTCTTGTTCACCGCTTTATCATGCCGATCTGATCAAAGTAGACATTTTCAAAAAGGTATGCTATTATTCTGTATATGATATTTTGATGATTTATTAGGTAGTATACACGATAATAGTATAAGAAAAGAATGGATATTCTACAAAGTATTAAATTTCTGCTAATAAAATATATTTACCCCATAATTTGAGGATTGAATTAACAAATTAATGTGTGTTTTTTTAATATTTCTACTACCGTACTAACTTTTACAGTATCGTCAAACTGTGGAGATAGACCTGACAACCTTATTTTGTAAATAGTTTCAATATTATTTGTATTTGTTTGTCAATTTTTCACTGTATGTACATTCATCATTAAATGACTGTACGTGTTGTTTTAGTCAAAGACCTTGAACACTCTTTCCGTTGAGCTACTACATAGCGTGACATATTCTTGCCGACTAACAAATACATTACCATTCACGCATCCCTCGTTCTATTTTCATTTGCGATTGAGCTAACTGAAGTCTAAATCAAATATTATCATTATTTATAGACTGTAATTGGAATATATCACATCCGACGTGGAATTATATCACTATAGAGTTCACCAACTTGCTCAGAATCATCAAGCATTCATAATTGTGGATTTACCTTACCGGACCTAATCAGAACACGCAACGTCGGGTCAATTTAAGTAACGTCCCTAATTTTTATTGTATTTGTAACAATTAACTGTATATATTAATATTACTATTGATCTTTAGTAACTTTGTTTATACTTTTTGCGTTCATATTTGTCTGGTCCACCACAAAACCAATTAGGTCGAAAATAGTTATCATAGCTTTAAAAGAAATAGTTTGCCAACTGTTATTGGCTTCACAGAATATTTATAGAAGCAAACACTTCATTAAAGTAATCAAGGCCTTGTAATACCGTAAATATTCAAGTTCTTATTATTATTTACAGTATAATAGGAAAATCCAAGCTAAAAGGAGAAAAAAATGGTAATAATGATACTGGGCTGCGAATGCTTTATTCATATAACTGTGAAACTCAGAACACCAGTTTTGTTCTTATATAGGTTTTTCAGCTCATAAAAAACGCATATTTACCTCACACCTAGAACGAATCACTGTAAATAATATTGTTGAGATAGGCACATCTTATTCTATTTATACTGAAAGTCCTTACCAGGTAGGATAATTTCTTCAAATATTCTGCAATGCCACGACACAAATTATACAATCTAAAGCCTAATGAACGATAAAGTTAGACTAACGATTCTTATTTGTTTGATATGAAATATTAATTGTAATTGAAAAGAGTATTTACTACAAAAACATACAAAGGTATCAATATTCAAACTATAATAGTTACTATAAGCAAAGATGGGTAGTGGCTATCAGTGAAATTCAGGACGCGCGTTTCGTCCTGTTTAGGACTCGTCAGCTGGATGTACCTGCATCTCAGAGTTAATGTTCACTCTGGGACTCGAACCCACTACCGTTCGCTTCAAACGCCATCGTGTTATCCACATAGCTACTGAGTCCTGATAGCCACTTGCTTGTGCAATGAGGTGAAGTTTAATTCACTTGATATTGTTTTACTTGAATCTTACCATTGATGTTTTAGGACTGAAATTGATCATTTTCGTATTGGCATATGTGCATACTGTGTGTATGCCTCGATATTGCCTTAATTTACAAGCATTATAAGCAAAGATGGATAGTGGCTAGCAGTGGAATCCAGGACGCGCGTTTCGTCCTGTTTGGGACGAGGCATACGCACAGTATGCACATATGCCAATAAGAGACTGATCAATTTCAGTCCTAAAACATCAATGGTAAGATTCAAGTAAAACAATATCAAGTGAATTATAATAGTTACTGTCTAATAAAATCAAATATATATCTTACAGAAGTACCCTTTTAAAATTATAAAAATAGAAATATGGACTAAAAAGGAACCAAACGATGAGTAAGCGTTTCCGACCATTTGTATATTTCATTTATTTCATCCTGTATGACATTGGAAACATGATAAGAATAGATCATGAATTGACTATGCAATTAATGAAACTATTTACTGTATTAAACTGTACAAGAACTCTATCAAACGTGATAGTGTCATATCAGTTAAATAATTTAAATTAATCAAATATCTATCAAAGAGTAAAATGTATTCAGTGTAAAGTTTATTCAGTTTAGATAAACTTGTCACAACTCATTCTTACCTATGGTTCCAAAAAAAAAATTACTCATGAAATAAATCAATATATACTACTGTTTTAAAACTTATATCAGTAATTATTGACTAACCTCTTTTATTTTATGTTGTAAATATTTTAACATATTTTGTTTCTCATCTTGTTCTGTTCTTGTTCGAGATTTAGTTAATTCTAAATCATCTTTAACTGATGAATGTTTTAATTGTATACGATTATAATCAGTATTTGAAACTTGTAATAAATCTTGTGCAGTAAGTAAACGTGATTCAAGTAATTCAATAGATTTTCTTAATTTACCTATTTCATTTTGACTGATATGTAGATTATTTATTATGTTGTAGATATGGAAGTAAAAACAAGAAAAATGATATCAAAATCAAATACAAAATAGACTGATTATACAAAGTTATTAATCAAAAAATAGCAGTAAAATATTAACAATTCGATAGGCAAATAGATGTTAAAGTAATAACTTATGAAATTTCATTTTCCAGTCAGCGGCGAGACTGTAATTTATGGACGAGCCAATCAGAGGCGTTTCAGAAATTCCAATTTCAGTGCTTGATGCTAATGTACGATCAGTTCACAGTGAATTTTGTACAAAACGTGATAATTGAGCGGCTATAACAGATAAAACGGCGGGACTATAATTTGTGGACGAATCAGTCAGATATAAGATAATAGATCTGGGATTTTAATGCGAAAGCCTTTCATCCATTTGGCTAAATAAATTTCTGGCATTATAGCTGATGTCAGTTCATGATGAAAACCCATATATAATTCCTAACTAAGGCAAATTATGACAATTATTGCGAACTGGATAATAAAAGTACCAGTAACACTGGCTGAAGCCAGGATGTATGGAGAGCGTACAGACTCCTACATATGCTTGTTTATGTGCATCGTGTCGTCATTTCTAAGTAGCATTTTGTGCACTCAACAACCGGAATGCACATAAACAATATTGAAGCTAGGTGGTCGAGGCTGAAAGAGTTTTTGAGACTTTATCATGGCACCAGAGGCCGACTATTCTGTAGCCATATGGATGACTTTTTCTACTGCATGCATTAGGATTTTAGAAACTCTGAACCTCTTTCTAGCCTTGACAAGTTTTTGAACCACGTATTGGAAGTGTATCCACTTTATTTCCTTGGTTTTGTATAACGTACTTTTACTCTACACTGACTGTTTGCTGATTGACTAATATTTCTCAACGTTACTTAAGGTTCGTTCAAAGGTCGTCCATAAATTAGTGTCTCGCCCAGTCAGCCAGTAAATGAAGAGCAATATAGGAATTTGATATGCTTATGCAACGGTAAGAGTTATCATTACCACACTAACAAATCTAGATTAAATTGTCGCTATGGATATTGCAGTCGGAGAAGTAATAGTAGTTTCAGTGATAATAGAAATGGATTAAAAAGGAAAAATAATTTGATGAGAAAGAATAAATTAGGGGAATGAAAAACACAAAATAATATTAAACCCAAATATCTAGGTGTAGATAAGGAGTACATGAGCCTTCGCAAGTGTGGTTGGTTTAAATCAATGTTATTTAATTTCCCTAACATTTAATCATGCGCTTCTATCAAGGTAGTCTTCATCTACCGATATAACTTTGATGCCTGATGACTTGATGCCAGGTTCTGGCTTTGGTAGCCCCCGGATTCCTTTCAAACTACTCCAATGTTACTCAGCATTACTTGTCAACTCAAGTGGTGTTCAGGCATACGTAATACATATCTCAGCTACCTCAGTTGATGTAACTTCAGTTTTATCAATAGGTTTACTGTCACCCTGTGTTTTACCTCAGTACTGCTCAATAGATTGTTACACCATATGTGACCAATGCTTCAACGACATCTAGAATAATTAATAATGAAAACTTGATTCAAGCATCCTTTCTTATTAAATAAAATTACCCTGTAAAAACTAAAGGTTGTCTTGAACGTGCATGAATTTGTATTAATGGGCGACAATAATGTAGAGAGCTTATTTAGAAACACAGGTTAAGCCATATTAAGGCTTTTTAACTTCGTTCACGAAGTATAAATTTCTTTTCTATAAAATCACTGGTCAAACAAATTTTGAACACGGAAATCTAAAATGTCAAACACTTTTTATTCTTATAGAAAGACATCTACCAACCAACTGAGTTAAGAAATTATCATTCGTAAAATGTTATTTGTATGACAATGATAGTATTTAAGAAGTTAACCTACGTCAATGGATAAATGTATGATAACTTATGTTACAGTTAGTTACTTTTGGAAGCTGAATAAATCCTATCAACTACCCTGAAAACTGATTATGTTTAATACAGAATTACGGTTAATTTGATGTTTGAGTGATGAAAACAAAATAAAGTCTCAGTAACATATTTAAATGTAATACAAGATCAGTTTGGGAGTGTTTATCTTCCCAAGACTTCGAGTACATCTTATTGATAAATCACAGCAAGCACAACAATAGGTTTAATGATTCATCATTACTTTGAATAACTAATCAACAAATTAACACTGACATCAAAGTAAAATGGTTACCTCTTAAAAAGTTTTAGTACACTTATGGGTTCGACCTCAGTACCATTCTTTACATCTTTTAAACTGACTAACTTTAAAATGCCCAATAATAAAAATATTAAGAATCTTATTATTTGATTAGAATGTACCTAAAATATTAGTTGAATTCATTTATTCAATCTCAAGAGATTTGTATAATTTTTTGAATATCTGTAATAAATCAAAGTAGATATACAACAACTAGAAACATGAATAAACTAATCAAACCTAATGGAATCCATGAAAAGTCAATATCATAATATAATTTTATATGACATATGGTACGGTAGAATTAATGGTCAATTAATAGAAATATTATTCTTATTATTAACTTCACTTGGTATTATCTCAAGCAATATCGAGGTAATACGCACAGTATGCACATATACCAATAAGAGATTGATCAATTTCAATCCTAAACATCAGTGGTAAGATTCAAGTAAATAATACCAAGTGAATTTAAACTTCACCTCATTACACAAGCAAGTGGCTATCAGGACTCAGTAGCTATGCGGATAACACGATGGTGTTTGAAGCGAACGGTAGTGGGTTCGAGTCCAGAAGTGAACATTAACTCTGAGATGCAGGTACATCCAGCTGACGAGCCCCAGGTGCGTCCTGGATTCCATTGCTAGCTATTATCTATCTTTGCTCATATTATTATTAGCTTGATTCAATATAGAATATAGGATACAATATAGAATTCCCAGCACAAAGTATTTCAACAAGTTTCCGTTTCTTACTTCTTGTTCGATCCTGAAGATAAATATTGAGTGATCGCAACTTAGGTATTAGCAGTCCAGTAAATCGACATCTCAATATTGTATATTCTTTTCGCTACATATTGCCAGCAACCACGATTACTCTGATTAAGCCTTTTGTAACTTTTACGACGAAAAGTTGTACACCTTTCAGAAAGATACTTGAATAGGTTATGCGATTAGTAATCATAATGATGTATTAAGATTAACGAAATTAGATAAATTGTTGAAATATCTAGACGGCAGAAACAGGTAGCCGAGATGTTCAAGAAGGCCGTCATACTTAGTGATAAAACATTTGTAATGAACTATTCACTATATTAAATTTTGATAAGTAATTGTTAATATCTTTATTGTTGATAGCTTCATTCAATATTATATTTTGGTACAATATAAAATTCTCAGCACGAAGTATTTCAACAAGTTTCTTTTACATAAACAACAAAAAGGAGAAGAAAAAGGTAATAAAAGATCCTAATCTGCACAACATTTCAAACTAGAGATATGTTTAAGAATACAGGTTATTGACTAGATTAACTCTAACTACCCGTTCGTTACAGAGCCTATTTGCTAGGTGAGGTATTGTAGAACTTTTATACTTTTTCTTGCGTGCATGAATTTTAATGTATTTACCTCTCGTTCTACCAGAAGATATACAAGGAGAAGGATATAAGTGAAGCGAATGGTTAGTATCTGATAAGATAACACCTACCAGGAGTTTGCAAAACTTTGGATGTCTATCCACAACCATATTACTTATCAAGTCTCTCATATACTGAGGAAGACAACAATCTATCAATAAAAATGAATAAACTAACAGGAATTAACAACTACTTACATTGAATTATGACTCAATAATCGAAATTTATCTTAAAACCTTTGTCATCTAAAGATTTTATGCTTCATCCAATGTGAGATAGGAATATTCTGTATTTGGGTTCAAAATTAAAATTAAACAGCTATTCATTGTTCCATGATTTTAAATAGTCGGAGACAAGAGATAAACAGGTAATGAAAATTCAATATTTTGTTTTTCAATAAAACTATAAACAACTAAATACGAAGTAAAAAATAAAAAAATTGGACATGAAACTGACTAATCTAATAAATAAAAACAACATATTTGTAATATCTCAAAAAGTAGGAAAATCAGATTGCCTGACGTTTCGTCACTGATTATAAGCCATTTCTTCAAAGATTAAATAACTGAATCAAAATTAATCCAAGTTTAAATAGTACAACGCAACAGCTAGAATATTAACTATTATTTATTTCAATAGTTGAAATCATGAGTTAATTGAAGCTAGACCATCATGGAAAACCTGGAAGCACTGGATGGCCGTTTCGTCCTAGTATGGGACTTCTCGGCAGTGTGCATCCACCGTCCCGCCCCCGCAAAATTCGAACCCAGGACCTATCAGTCTCTCGCGCGAGCTCTTAACTATTAAACCACTAACCCGGCATCTAACGATGTTAATGTCTAACTTCAACCAATCCACGAATCTCGTGGGGAGAGGGATTGTGGATGCGCACTGCTGAGGTGTCCCACAACAAGTCGAAACGGCCATCTAGTGCTTCCGGGTTTTCCATCGTGGTCTAGCATTAATTAACTCATGATTTCAACCATTGAAGTTTCTAAAAAAAATCTCCACAAAACCCCTTCTATTATTTATCTGTAATTTATTCTCTGAAGAAGTAGCTTACACTAAGTGACAAAACGTCAGAAAATTTAATTTTTCTACTTATTTAGATATTACAAATATTAAAACACGAAGTTCAGCGAAGGGATCTCTTTTCCACACATTTATCATCAAACTGTACAATCGTATATATATGAAAATATTTTGGTAAAGTACTAATTCCGTGAGGAAATGTGAACACAATTAACCATGACGTAATAAAAAGATTATAATACTAGATTACGTAATACAAACAATAACAATAGATTTAAATTTAGTGAATGTAATAAGATGATTAAAATGTTTTTATTACAATGATTAAAGGTCATAGAGGTGTAAGAAATAAATAAGGTGATATGATGAGCATTTACAAATAAAATAATGAGAATATGAGACATAAGTAAAGGGGGAGTGCAGTAATAATAATAATAATAATAATAATAATAATAATAATAATAATGGGATAATCAAAATAAATAAGGCTAAAGTAACGATAACGATAAGACGTACTTCTTTTGTGCACATAGTTCTGGTTTAACCTCCTGGATGGTAAGAGGTTCGGCTATTTTTAAGAGTTGGATACGAATAAATCTGGGTAGATTTGAACGAATCATATACACAACCTTAAAATCAAACTATGGATCCATAGAATGATTACAGTCGATTAGGTGTTCAAGTATAGAATTAGTACTTTTACAAAAAACAAAAAAAATTTTCATACATATACAATTGTACAGCTTGATAATAAATTCGTTGAAAAAGCGATTCCTTCACTGAACTTCGTGTTTTAATTTTAATGTTTAAATGTTCAAATCAAATCTTGATAATAATAATAATAATAATAATACTTACTAATCTATAATACGTTTTTCATAATGATCATTATCAACTTTTAATTGTGTTTCATTCATTTTAATTTATAAAACTGTTCTGATTTTTCATTGAATAATTGATTTAATATATTATAATCATTATTTAATTTACCATTAAATTGACTAATTAAATTTTCTTCATTATTTTTAATCCATAATAATAAATTATCTAATATATATTGTTTATTTATAGAATTTTTATCTAATTCAATTAATTGTTGTTTTAATTCATTCATAATTTGTTGATGTTGTTTTAATGTTTCAGTTAATGTTTGAATTTGTAATTTTAATGATTCAATTTTATTTTTCATATTTATTGTTTCTTGTATAAGTATTGGTTCAATATCTATAGCTTCTTTTAATTTAGTTCTATTCAATGAAGAGAGAGGGAATAAAACAATTATGATCAATAATGAAAAATAAAATCAATGAAATGGAATGATCATCTAGTGCTTTCAGGTTTTCCATGGTGATTTAGCTTCAATTGACTCATGATCTCAATTATTAAAAAAAATTACTATAATATTAATCAACATATGCTCACTAGTGAATGGCTTCATGATGGATATCCTGGAGTTCTAATGAGAAGCACTTACCGGTGGAGTTTAACCAGTTCTATTGTAAGATAGTAACTCGCTGAAGAAAACGGTGGATGTATCGCTCAATTTTGTGGATTAGTTGGAGACAGACATTAACACCATTGGATGCCAGCTAGCTCAGTGGTCTAGTGCTTAAGCGCTCGCGCTTGAGACTGATAGTTCCTGGGTTCGAATCCCTCGGGAGCGAGGTCGTGGATGTGCACTGCTTAGGAGTCCCACCAAAGGACGAGACGGCCGTGCAGTGCCTTCAGGTTTTTCATGGCGATCTAGCTTCAACTGACTCATGAACTCAACTATTAGAAAATTACTATAATATCCACAAAAACCGCTTCTGATATGAATGATATTATCAATAAAAAAAGTGAAGAAATCGAAACGCCGAAACTTTAATTATCTAAAATAATAAAAATATGTTGAAAATATACATAAATCTAATTGCGAAATTCTCTAAATATTTTAACTAAATAGATGTATATAAAGTTTGTAATTTATAGAGTAGATGGATTTGTGATTAGTAATGGAAAGTAGAGGCCATGTGTTTTTTTTTCGTTGAGTGGTGCTTTCCAACTGAAAATACTTGCATCCACGTATTGATGTTGTAACACCAATACGTATGTACGAAGTTCTACGTTGTTACTGACTGACTGATTGATTGATGTTGTAATCGATACTGAAAAACCATTGCTTTTCGCTTCAAATATACATCTGAGCTAATTAGTTTAAATAAGCATACATTTTTGTAATGGGTTTGTAATGTACATAATTAATAGATAGCTATTGTTATTTGTGAATTTGTTTTGGAATTGATGATCTGTATGAATTCACTTACCTGTACACATTTTGTTGCCAATATCTTATCATTTCATATAAATAATATTAATAATAAACTCGTACGAAGTTAAAAATATTAACTTCTATATGGAATTTTGGTTGATTATTTTTCAAATAGTCAACTGAATTCTGTGATTCATATTTCCCAGTTAAAGATTTTTCATGGTTTGTTTTATGACTTAAAATTATTTCGTTATTTCAAAGACCGATTTTTAAATATACAGAAACCTAAGCAGCTTAGCTCAAGTTAGCAGTTCTACAGATCTATAAATCAGTGAATGCTAATTCAAAGAAGTTAGAAATAGAGGAAGTTTCATCATCATATCTAAATACATCAATCAAAATCAAGACTAGGAAAATAGAATTAAGTTCAGTTCCCAGACTATAGCTAATATCTCGGTCAATCTAATAGCTATAATCGGATAATCATCCTTAAAGATTTCAAGAATTAATATGTTGTGACCTGCTACTCTCCATCGTTCTAGATTGTATTTATTTATCTTCTTAACATTAAGCTTCTAAATATTCACCACAAACAATAGGAACAAAACACAAAACGACGATCAAAACAGACATTATTTGATCTTCAGGAGATCTATCCAACAATCCAAGAAACATATGTAGGATTAATAATGCGAAAGTTAAGGACAATTCATGAAAGTAAGATTCGCTTTTTAATGACACTGTGGTGCGTGGTACTTATATTGATATAAATAGTATATGACGCAAGTCAGGAATGTAATGTCTGGCGGCAGAAGATGAGGAAGATCAAAAAAGAAAGAGCGGGAATAGAAAGCAATTAGTATGGAAATGCAAGGACAACGAAGTTCGAGACAATTATTGAACATTTTGCAAATTAAGTATTTTAGTATGGTTTTTCTATTTTATCAAGTAACTCTGTAGTCTTCTGCTGAACATAATTCGGTTGTCTTCACCTGTGTTCTCCTTCACTACAACACTACTTTCCAAAGTTATACCTTTGTGTTTATTTCGACGAATTAAACTATTATTAATAATTGGATGATTTTGAGTCATGAGAAAATGGGTTATTGAGGCATAGTAGATTATCATCTTGTAAACAGAACGAAATAGAATGACAATAGGCAGACCAATTTCGGTGACGAGGAAAGTGTACACTTTCACACGGCTCGAACTCATTAAATAGTAAATAAAGATGGAAACTTGCAATACAAAAATAGGATATTAAGACACTGTTTATGATTCTGATGAGATGATGGTCAAACTATGCTTTTCAACAGAGAATGTAATTGTTAATTATCGTCTAGATAAGTGGATATATTAATCTTTAGAAATCGGTTTGAAAAAACATAGCTTTTGGGATTTATATCAACAGTTTCACAGTAGTATCTGAACTGGTGGGCACATATAAAGGTTACCTTTCTAGTCTAGGAGGTATTATATCAATTACATTTCTTATACCAAATAGTAGGAACCTTTTGTATCAATTTAGCCTAACACCAAAAAGTATAATACATAACTTACTGAGCATCAGTTAAATTTTGTTCAGCTTTGCGAACATCGTTAGCTAAATTCCGTCGAATCTCTTCAGATTTTTGTTTCACAGCATTATAATGTATTTGTGTTTCGTTTAACTTAGCATTCGCTTTTGCAAGTGTTTCTAATGCCTTAAATTTAATAATAATTAAAGAAATAAAGTCCGGACCATTAAAATTTAAAAAATCTATGAGAAAAAATAAAAATAACTGGTTAAGGTTTTAAATTTGTTTTTTGAATGTCATGAGGTCCTATCGTTGACAAAATCCTGCACCGGTTCTATTGTAGAGTCACATACTAAGAAAAACCAGCTGTTCAGTGCTTTCTCGTTTTCAGTGGTTGTTTAACTAAAACCAATTCTTAGCGTAAGAATACAACCTGGACACAAACTCCTAAACTCTTACTACTATTAAAATAATAATAATAGTTAGATAATCTAATGGTATTACCATGGTGATTGATCTATTGTTATCCTATCCCCCTTTCCAAATATTGTTTAAGATTTATATCAACTTTTGTTAATTTAACTTATAACTTTTAAAACATAATTCATCCCTCATACCACATTTTATTTAATTGTACCAACATCTTTATCGTTCATTTTGTAATTCATTCAAAATTCCACACTATGAGATTATAGTTTGGTTTATCAGGTCGTCTCGATTTTGTGCTTGGGTCGATGTTTGTAATGTTTAATTGCTTTCATTATTAAAAGTTGATTTTACATGCTTACAGAGTTGTCGGATCATATTTTATATTGTATTTTTTTCTTCCAGACTTTCACGGACACGCCGATCTTCACACATCTCCAGTATACAACTTGCCTTCAGGTTAGATGCTACCTCTAACCTTCACAAATATAACATCATGTTAAAACGCCAAAAACGTCACAGTGACTAGACGTAAATTAGTGAAAGTTAGAAAGTTATAGTGTTAGTCAAATTTTTATTTCTAATGTATAGTTAATTTATTATCATTTGTCTAGTCATTTTTAACACTGTTCAATGAAACGCTTGAACCTGTAAATCAATTTAACTGTGAAAGTCATTGCATACGTGCCTCGACTATCATTATTAATAATATGCTAAATTAATTTACGAATCTTACAATTCACATTTGAAAAACACTTTATTCAGTATTAGAGATAAGTGTGTACGTGGGGGATTTAGAGCAAACAAGATGAAATAAAATCACTTCATCACACAATATTTTTTGTTGCTGGATAAAAAAGTTTATCGTAAAACTTGACTTATTAAATTTATGTTTATTAATATTAAGTAAGAAATAAAGTGCTTGTTAAGAACTCCACTTTTCTTATAATTTATCTCTAAGCAAGTATTCAGTGCTGTTCAAATAGTAGCATACACTGATAAACCTTAACAACAAAATAGTATATATATATATATATACATAGGCTTACGTAATTTATTGTTTAAAATTGCTTTTATTATCTTTATGAAGTAACATAAACGCAATAAATTAGAATTTGATTAACACAGGTTAACTTACTTTAGTTGTTCGATCGATAATTCCCTTAAGTTCGCCCTCTGTAATTAAAGATTTTTCATTCACCAGATTTCTAAAATGAGAATTTATATACATTTATATACCACAGTCTATATGCTATTTCTCAGGACTCTGTATTATCAACGCCGAACTAATGCAACTGTGTATCTTTGCATTTGACCCGATCACATATATATGATTGATGACCTTAAACATACAAATAATTCAGTTACAATAGGCAAAAAAGACTTGTATCCTTCACCTACTAGGTGTTCTTGCAGTGTCATGTGATTTTTCAGAGTTTGAAGCAGAATTTATTCCGTCTAGATTTACCTGGAATATCAACACCACTTGTATAATTAGTCTCTTTCTTTGGAATCAAATGTGTATCGGTCTTTGTGGGAATATATCATCCAGTTATTTCTCCATAAAACTGAACCTGAGGATTTTTATGTATTACTTTCTTAAATTGTGTTTTTTAAACATATAGCCAACTCATCAGTTATTAATCTCAAACTTGTAATTAAACATTTATGACATCTGTGTTTTAGTAAGTAGAAACTAGCTAACCAAAAAATGTAAGTAATTGTCCTTTGTCCCAATCTACTGCTATTAAACTACCAACGTTAAAAAAGAAGTTAATTTATGGTTTACACCTTCCAAAGTTGCTACTGAATTTAGAGCTCATTATCCAAATTGTAACATCATTCCATTTAAAATGTAGACTGTATTAAAATTAGATACAAGTTAAAATGTATTAGCAGTTTTAAGGTAACTTTCCAATTATACTCTTGAAAGTCACAGTATGCAAATCTTTTTGTTCATAAGGATAAAATTAAAAATGAAGCTTTGGAAATTGAGATTTTTACTTAAGAAACACAACGGCACAGTAAGTTTGCTAAGGCCTAGTAATGGTTAGTATCATCATAGGACTACAAATATAATACTTCGATCTTTTCTTAGTGAACGATATCGATTAACGTTAATTTTCAATTTCAGTGTTTAGTAATCGAGATGGTTGAAAGTAATTGGTCGGACTTTAAACTAATCACACTGGTAACAGTTGATGGTGATCGCGTAAAGTCATAGATAGGTTGATGTTATCAACTCAATATGCGGGATGCTATTTCAGTAGTTTGAAAGCAAACTGCTCAAAATGATATATTGATCCCCTGAACTCGGCCCCTGATGGATTAATGAATAAGCACTGATGAAGAGTCTCCATCAAGGATGAAAGGTATTGGAAGCTTCTAGTTATTTAGCTTAAGGTGGTTCAGGATTTCGACAACAAGATGCACGTTAGTCATATACCTTCTTATTGAATAAGATTCAAGCCTCTTTGAATGCACCAGACTTCTAAGAAAGTTTCTTAAATACATCTGTATATCTAGACATTTTGACAGTGGTGTTTGATCTGCAAGCCGTATTGAAAAATATAAAGATCATTTTGATTAAAATAGAAAGTAAGTTTTTTCGAATATGAGCTCATGTCAGAAGAAAATGTCTTTTAACATTCGAATATGGTTTCTAGCCAGCTTGTAGTTTTTCCAAGGGCTATTTTGTTAATCTTAATATGAAGCCACTTATCAATAAACCAGTTTACGTTTTGATAACTTTTCATGAAAGAGTGTGGTAAGTACTCGTGGAAACGGAATGTTTATATATATATATATATATATATATATATATATATATATATATATATATATATATATATATATATATATATATAAGTTTTTAATAATTTCTACAATAAACAGTGAGTGCTTACGTGCATCCAGTCAGTTGTGAAATCTCACCTTCAATACACTTTTTTGATGCAGCTAGCGATTTCAGTCTATTAAATACTTTATTGTATTCCTCTTGAGTTTTTTTGATATTCCATTTTAAAGCAGTTAGATTATTAGAAGCCTGGTCATGTTCTAGATTTTACAAAAATAAATCGACATTTGATTTACTTGTCAAGAATGATAAACACGCTTGAACAAAATAAGCAATCATTATTAGTAACGATCCTAAAATTAGCAGTCGGATTAATTACAGAGTAATCGATCAACAGGTTAGTTAGAGTCGTACCGTTAAACCTGTCGTCAGAAAGCATACAGACTATTATATATATGTATATATTACTTTTTATGTTAACCTAACGTTTTTAACTAAGTAGTACTTAGATGCAGTTAGTTCGCTGTTGACAATCATTTAACTGTTGTAATGAACGCTATCTAAAATCCATGGGTTGTTTTTATCTTTTTTAACAAGAACTACACTTAATTAAGGCTGCCTGATGTTGCATAGGTTACAGTAATGTTCGATTCACCCACACATGAGGATGTATGATGTGTTTTTCAACATCTAAAAACAAAACAAAAGTATGCTTATAGGTCCGAATTATAGTATGTATTACCCCACCCTCAAACCCAAAAATCCATTACGATGAATAGTTGGTTAAAAAGCTTATATGCTCTGAAACCATGGTAGTAAATAATCTCGTACTAAAGTATATGTTTTGAATCTCATTTGTAATCCTGATGAAAAATCAGTAAATTTGCATTCACTTTCACGGTTCGTAATTTAAATATTGATCAACTTAGTAGATAGCAAACAGATACTACTTCACGCATCACAAATCTAATTCAATAGGTTATGATTACTCACTGGAACGTCTTGAAGCTGGTCACTTTTGAGTACACGAATAACATTTAGTTCCTCAAAACTTGTTATTACTTGAATACAAATATATTACAACTAGAGAGAATCGGTGCTAAATTCCTTTGTTGTTTGTACTGTTGAAGGTCTATCTATATGTTCAAAATTCCAGGATATTGATATTCCTGTTTATGTTGTTTTTTAATAGTGAATAACTAATTATCTTCCATTGTCATGTCGGCTACCTCGTTTTTAATCATATTTGAGCTCAGAACAATAGATATTTTTGACACTGTTAAGATTTTTGTTTTGATATGCCCAAGGCTTGTTGACTCAGCTATAAAGTAAAGTACACAATGGTTTTCATATGAGACAATGTTGTCCGAAACGCTTATAAATGCTTGCAACTACAAAGCTGGTAACTGGTGGAAAAATTAAATATCCTCCTTTAATGTTGTCAAAAACCAAGTTTTGTGATAACAAACAACTATAAATTCAATTGATTTCCTTTCTAGAAACATAGGACAAGTTTTTTAAGTAGGATATGCCTAAGCAATCGATGAAATGCATATTATCTTAAGATTCTCAATAAATTGAAATAGAACAAAAAGTTCACTTTTGTATTGATTGACTGAATCTCCCCACTGATATTTAGGAATGAGAATTGATTAGTCTCTTATTGTCATATGTACATCCTGTACGGATCGTCTCAGTAACTCCTTCATTTACAAGCATTGCATGCAAAGATGATGGTGACTAGCAGTGAAATAAAGGACTTCAGGATCTCATTGAACAAGCTAGCGGTTACCTAGACTCAGTAACCAAGTGGAAAAATAAGATGCTTTTTTGCAAATTATAATGTAATAATTACCTTTCTGTACTACAAATGGAATTTCGTTCATGCAGAAGCGACCTATTCTGTCAAACTGGTTTCCAAGCCTATACACGGTTCCACGAGTTTCATCTATTTTATTCTCTGTATGAACCAAGTCTGATTCTACTTCTTCAAATATGTCAATCACATTTTTAAGTTTCTTTAATAAATATCAGTGTTAAACAACTTTACTTGCAAAAATGTAGTGCATATTGTGTCTGCATTTTTTATACTGCCGCTGACAGTTTTATTTTCCAGATAGTTTACAATTTTCGCAAGCGATTCCTATAAAAATAGTCACTAGCATACGCCGAACATACCTCTCCAATGACCAATTGACTTATGGGATAATTTAGTACACTAACCATCACTATTTAAATTAGTACTAAAATGCTGCTATGACACTCGAGGTTACATCTCATACGTCCAATATGAACAACTGCATTCCTGTACATGAAGATGATGATATCACACTTGTCTACACAGAATGTAGCTTAGCACCGTCTTTAGCGTTTCTTGTTGATTAGGCAATAAGAACTGTGAATTTAATATCAGTAAGCTCATTATTAGTTTATTTTCGGGTTATCGAATCGTCTCATGTATAAGGAATGTGGCATTTTGTATCTTTCTCAGGCACTGACGAGCATAAACCAACCATGTTTGTCAAAATACTTCACTAGAGCTCATTTGACTAACTTTAACTACTGAACGATTGTCATCATGTAGTTTCTGTTGACATGAAATGTAGGCAGAAATTTTTTTATGGAATAACTAGAGCTCAACCATGCTAGGTGTATGACAGTTACCGACCGATGAGGATTAAGGTAATTTAACGATATTACAAGCTTACAGAAGTCCGATGCGAAGTGGATTAGTATTTCCTTCCCAGTGTGGACAAGAAATAGGAAAGCCATGATTTTACGACTAAACTAATATTTAATCCGATTTGTCGCCTTGCACATATTCTTAAACCCGATGAATAGCCCAATACATGAACAATCTTCATTCGCATGAATTAGTGTTTTCATAATTAAGATACCACAAATATTCGGATTTTATTAACACCTTAACCAGAATCTTCTTTCTTAATCGAAACGTTCCAACCCAGTGAAATCGGGATTTAGGAGATAAGAAGCTCAAAGGTCTGTTTGATAAAATATTGATATATTGAGAAGTGACTAATCTGGCTAGCAGTTGTGGGAGAGGGGAAACACGGTGTAACCACTCGTGATCTGGTGAGGTTGCGTGACCAAGCGCCTTCAGCTGGGTGAGTCCATTAAAACTAATGCGCTCAGCATCAAATATCGAAGGCGTGCAAAGCTATTTATTTTGGGGATTTATGTACAGCTGTAGAACAACCCCCCTATTGGGGTGGTGATGTCCCTAAGACGTGGTCAGCCATAACTTTAAGCCAAACGAACTTGTCACTGTGAAGCACTCTTCTGATAGCTTCCTATGCTCAGAAGCGTCTGGTTGTCTTTCCATATTATAAGGGACTATGTGGTACAATATGGGAATGAAGAAACGGGTACAGTGAAAATTTCGATTCAACGTGAACTCCGTCGTTTTTCGTCTTTTGCAGCCGTCCTGAAAAAGAAAATGAAAGAATATGTAAGTCTATGTGGAATGACACTGATACGTGCATAATGAAATAAAACTGGCGAAAAAGAAACTAAACTCATATGCATGCGTTTCGTAAATACTCAATAGCCCAAAGACGATTTTTGTAGAATGATGTTTTTGGACATTTTTAAAGGAAAATACAAATATACACATGTGATTAAGCATATTAGCAACAAAAATATTTCTCGTATTTTTAGACACAATACTGAAACGTCGAGACGAAGCAAAATATTATGTAATGTCTTACGTGCAGTAATCACACAGATGTCCTAGAAATCTTGTCGGATTATGGTCTACTAGGATATTAGCACTGCTCTAATAATAGACCTAATCCTAAATTTGTAGATTTGTCATGATATAACTGCCTAATCTATAAGATCTTACGTGGAAGTCACACCATCGACTACACCAACTCACTGTATCGTATCAATTACCAATACATGATGTAGAACAAGGTTAGGCTAGAGAAGGAACAATATATTTAATATGAATAGAAGATATAAGGTAATATTCAGAGGGACCACGCCTGCATGGCCGAGCCATGCCATCCGATTAACTTCAATTCATTCAATTCATTCTTCGCGCCTTCTCCATTGTTAGGTATTTCTCCGTGTTGAATATTGAATATCTATTTTCTGAGTAGTCTTGTGTTCAGCTTCGAAGATTTTGTGGTTATGGTCTAATGCCACTACACTACTCTCCCACCAGAATCAACGTGATGTTGGTTCGATACCGAATTGGATGGGATCGTCGTGCGCTGAAGGTTACCAAGACTAGTAAGAATCCTCCGGGTAATGATAAGCTGAAAGATAAATCAAAAAGAAGGCGGCAGCATCTGGTCGGGAAATACATGTAATAATTTTAAAATATCTGCCTTCATGCTTAACACGCTTAAAATGAAAATTTGGGTGAAGATTATTTGAGCTATAAAAAATGGGATTACAATAATAATAATAAAACGATGCGTGTTAATAGCCGTTGGTTAATAACTTAACGTATAAGTAGTAAGTATTTTGTGTTTAGAAATATTAAAGTAATGAATATTGTAGAAATGTTAATATTGGTATTAGTTTTGGTTTAAATTATGAAATCAAATAACGATTATGCCGGTAAGTTGTCCATATGAGTTGAATTCCAATTGCATCTGTATTAGTAGGCTAACTGAAGGAACAAAAGTATTAACGTGGAGAAGAATTCCAACTAGTGTTCCAGTTAGTTTGATACGGTTTATTTAGTTACGGGGAGATTTTCTCAACCTCATTTTTACTTGACCGTGATAGAATTTAGTAATACTACTAATACACATGAATGGTTATCAAGACAAAATTTAAATACGTGAGTGATAATTATATGAATTTTGGACAGATAGCTAAGAACAAATCGTTAAACATGAGTGTATTCGTAAGAGACATACTCTAGACTCAATGTTCTGAGTTGCCATAGACTATTTATTTATATTTATACTTGCCGGCTGATTGTGCATTCAAGTTAGTTGCAAGTATGCAGTTTATCATAAGGCGGAATACGATTCAATTGAGATATAGTGATTATAAGTTATTGAAATCAGTTAAGTCTATATGTCACATTACTAGGTGATGTGCTGCAAGATGTACTTGGCTAAATAAGTTTTTACAAGATAATTAACCGTGAGTGATGCTCATGTGATTATCAGGGAGGACATAAGTTGTAACCAAGGGGAGTACACTCCCAACTCATGTCTATGATAATGGCTTGAACCTTAGTCAGTGTTGGGGTAAATTCGACATTGATGTTTTCAGTTTGCAGGAGATTTGCTCGACTGCTTATACTGATTATTTGCATGCAGGATTGTGTCGCTAAACCATCAATTAGACTGACAAGGTTTTGAGATATTTACTGAATGAACAACTTATAGAGAAACATACTGTAATCATCTGTAGTGAATGAAGATAAGAGAAAAACAACACTAGTGATAATTATAAGTCAATTTGCTGACCGATTTCATTAATTTCATCAATCATATTACGTGATTGTCAAGTCGTGACAATGCTTTATGACGAAATCCTGAAACTATTATGTTTGACTAGTTATAGTGTTGATTGAGGATTAGCCAGTGGGAAAATAGGTATTGTTGCTTTAGGTGATTCGAAATTATCAGAAATTTGTAGCGTTAAAAAATCAGAGCTACCTTACTACATTATAAATTTTAATTCGAAAGTATTCGTCAAGCGTTAATTTTAGTAGGCTACAGAGTTTTGATGTTAAACATCTATTTAGCCAAAAACTACATGAGAATTTAATTATTTGACTAGTGTAGTTGATAGTCTCTAAATTTCTAATTTTATTATCTAAACTATGTCCGCATTTTAGGCTGCTAATATGATAAACCAATCCATAAACCCAAATACGATTAGCAACAACGACTATGATGGGTTTATGGATAAATGTTAAAGGCGATTCAGATGATTTCTAAATTTAAAAGACATGAAGATATAGTGCAACGTATGTACGGGCCAGGTTAACATGCAGGTAGGTTGTTGACGTATATGACAATTTAAAAATAATGAACATCACCAGAGAAATAATTTTAAAGCTAAGACTGCTTATGAAACTTCAGGCAGGAATATGACGCGTTATAAACATTCCATAAGAAGTTACTGCATTTAGCCTAGGGACATTTACAAATATGTGTCAAAAGCAACTGGAAAATGTATACATGTTAAGTACAAAAAATCATCCAGTAAAATAGTTGAACTCGCCTGGATTATTTTTGAAAATTAGATTGTTCAGTGGACGACATATATAACGCCATTCGTGAGGAGTAGTAATGATCCAAAAGCATCCAGAATAAAACATGCAGAATGGCAATCACTCCCAGGGTGCTTGATGCTGTAGAGGTTTTTGGGACTCGCTCTGATCAGAACAACCGAGTGAATCCAGATAATTGTGTGGTTGCCATTGAATGAGCCATCTAAAATGACCTTATTATTGCAGGAAACTTAAAGCTGAAACTCACCGTATGTTTTAGGAGAAGTATCATCCATGTTGTTTGGCAATGGAACTCGAGAATATGAAATTAGGCAGGCAGTGGTCGGACGAAAAGATATTACAGGATAGTGCATAGTTTAAAACAGGATGAGGTGTTAAGTGAAGGAACACTGAGAACTAGATCGAGATAACTATTAAGTCCTTGATTGCATTGTTAGTCAATGTATATTTACACTATTTACAGGTCATATTTGCTAGAGCTTGATGTTTAAACAAGACTATGTCGCTGAAGCATGTAAATGCTATTATAGCTTGTCAACGAACCATCAAAGCTAATTACTTAATATAGGCGACCAGTTTTTATTATCGCTTGAGCTAGTATGTCATGAGAGCTAATCAATATAACCTTATGATAATGCATGTGAGCATTAATCAGAGGACCATTAGAATACTGCGTTAACATAAATATCAAATCGATCGAGAAAGTTAAAGTGGAAATAAGGATTATTTGTAATAGGTTGCGTTTCTTTAGTCGGGCTTACCAATGTCGAGTTATGGTCTACTAGGATATTAGCACTGCTCTAATAATAGACCTAATCCTAAATTTGTAGATTTGTCATGATATAACTGCCTAATCTATAAGATCTTACGTGGAAGTCACACCATCGACTACACCAACTCACTGTATCGTATCAATTACCAATACATGGTGTAGAACAAGGTTAGGCTAGAGAAGGAACAATATATTTAATATGAATAGAAGATATAAGGTAATATTCAGAGGGACCACGCCTGCATGGCCGAGCCATGCCATCCGATTAACTTCAATTCATTCAATTCATTCTTCGCGCCTTCTCCATTGTTAGGTATTTCTCCGTGTTGAATATTGAATATCTATTTTCTGAGTAGTCTTGTGTTCAGCTTCGAAGATTTTGTGGTTATGGTCTAATGCCACTACAACCTTACTCTTCTTCCAGAACGTGTTGTTTTGTGTCGTTTTTCAGACATTGACGAGGTGTTATCGTGATTGTTGATTATCGGATAAGGTATCGTAACTGTGAGGCTTGTGTCTTTCAATTTCACTGAAGAAAACCAGCATGAATAGTGTTTCTTTCTAAATATGTGGCTTTGAGGCGATCGACACTGATACTACCGTTAATTCCGTTCTTATAGATTATATGGTACTTGAGTTCACGCTGAAGAACTTTAAAGTGTTCTTCGTATGCCATTTTATGAGTTTGTTGAAGTGAGTCACGACGCACAAAAGCGTGTGTACTGTGTGGTAGGGCTCAATCAATCAACAATAGTTGATTGTGGTTGAGTGGAAATTAGTTTAACTGAACGCATCGCGTTTGTAAGCCTGCTTGCGTAACGGCATAGATCCACATTTCTTGTTGAAGATGAAAGACCTACGAAATCTGCTGGAAGTCGGAGCGTCGTTACCTGAACAAGATGAGCTGTAATGTGTTCATTGCCAGATATTGCTGGGTTGCGAACACTAAGTAAAACGAGTGAAAGAGCAGTGGTCCACTGCGAAACGTTCGCAACCGAGAATAAAACATTAAGCTGTTATTGAAAGCGTTCTACCAACCCGTTTGCTTGTGGGTGGTAGGCAGTTGTTCAGAATCGCGTTATTCCTAATATTGTAGTCAGACAACATAGAACTCCGGATTTGAACTGGCGTCCACGATCTGTTGTGATAGTTGAAATGCGGCCGAAGTTTGCTATCCACCGTTCGACGAAAGTGCAGACCATCGTTTTAGCGGTAATGTCCTTGATGGCTTGTGCTTTCGGCTATAGAGTGAAACGGTCTACGCAAGTTAAGAAGTAATAGCATCTATTTGGATCTGGTAAAGGTTCTACCAAATCGGGATGAACATTGCCGAAACGAGCTTCCGAAGTTATGAAAGAGCCTGTGGGTCATCTTTTGTGTCTAATCATCCTAGATTTTTGGCATCCTATAAAGGAGCATGCCCACTCCCTTACGTCTTTTTTCATATTAGACCAGCAACATCGTTCTGCTATGAGCTTGATGGTTGCACGAACACCTGGGTGATAAAGATTGTGCAACGAATTGAAGACGTTGCATCGATAATGTTTCCGCACAAATGGACGAAGCTACGTCACATAATTAGGTTAAATTACCTGTTCTCATCTGTTTAATACGAAGTCTCAGGGTTAAGATAAATCAAGCTGAAGATCAGTGTCTGCCTTCTGAAGCTGAAGGAGTTTGAGAAGGCCAATTCTCGGAAATTGTTCAAGGAAGTTATACCAGACAAAGTGTCTGAAACTACATCGTTCGCCCCAGAAATATGTCATATATCTGAAGTAAACTGTGGAATGTATTCAGGTTATCAGAACTTTCTAGGGAAGTACTTGTGTGAAGATGAGCCTAGTGAGAAAGTTAGAGGTTTTTGATCGGTAAAATGAGTGAATTCTCGGCCTTCAACATAGTGTTCAAAGTACCGTACAGAAACATTACATGACTGGGAGTTCTCTACCGAAAATTCTATACCTCGATTCGGTGTGCAACAACCGTCTCGAAAAAAATGATAAAGGTAAACAGAATGAATTTTTCGCGCATGTAGGTAACCCCCGTTTTACTGCTAGAAGAAAACAGACCAGCAGTGAACAGGTCTTTATTTATCTCGTAGAACAGACACAGTGGAGCGGAGGTTACCTGTACAAACACGCAAAGCTTTTCGACATCCAAAGGAAGATAATAGGAAACATAATGCATATACGAAGTAAGGGAGTTAATGAATACCTGAGTTCCATTGCTCTGACATATACTTAGTTGTTTGAGGTCAACCCTTAGCTAATAAACCTACGTTGTTACATTAGCTTTTTACTAGGATCGACTTAGATAGGAACGTCGGTTCGATCAACCTATCAACCATGAAAACCTCCGTTCTGTGTCCGCAGCCAAAAAAAGAATTACTAACTTGTTCAAGCAGTGGCGACCAACTCCATCAGCATTCGACGATAGCCGATGTATGTCTCTTCCTTTAATGACTTGTTATTTTATCTCATAGTATTGAATTTCCTCCACCATTATTGCTGATGGTTTGCTACGTGCTCTCTGTATGGTGATCAGAGCTTATAAGAAAGAGAGGGTGAGGAAATGAAACAGGAGTGCAGGAGGAACTGCTAACTAATACCATGTTGGTGAGGCACAACTTTCCCACGCTCTATCCAGCTATCAGATGTTTAATCACCTGCTTCTTGAGTCGCCATCAACTAAAAAAATAAAAAGAATCTACCTAAAGAACAATGGTGAAAATCAGTGAGCCTGGAGAACTGTTCCACAGCCTGTATAAAATAATAAGATATGAATCAGAAATTCACAAATATAAGCAATTACCATTGGGTTTTACACAGGCTTTGGATTTCCGTAACAAATTATACATCTGAAAGGAAACATACATAGTGTAGACATTTTTTGTGCACCAAAACGTGTTAACAGAAGAAAATTACTCTTAAACTGCATATATTTAAATGTGTATATTTGCCAGAGATCGGATTCTTCACCAAACTCAGTCGAATATATGACCTTTATCCCATGGTGACCGCCATTTGTATACGGGTCATTTGTCGCAGGCGGGCACGGGCACTGAGGTAAGCCATGGGTTTTCACGCACATGAAGCATATTACTTCATGGGACTCCTTCAGCGCACTATCAAATTCAATCCAGCTTCCGAAACGCTTGTTCGGAATAATACTTTGAAACGCTTCGCTTACATCCACTAAAATTTCATTTGAGCATGAAGCACTACAGACAACACGCATCAGTTATTAAAAAAAGTTATTCTTTGAAAAAAACTGAAAGAAGTACAACAACTAACTAAAACTTACCGCTGAGTTGACAGTTCGTCTTAACTTCTTTGTTTAACAGCGACTCTACGTATCTATAACTTTTTACGTTATCTTATATTTCTTACGTTGCTTTCTGGAACTTATCAACAAATTATAAAAAGCTGTTGACGTTTACTACAGCAGTTGGGACCACAGATCGAGTTACAAAGGAACAAAAAAGCTAACATGTACACTACAAAACAGAGAACGCTAAATTAATGCTATTAGCAGTCATTTTGTGCATTTTCATGTAGCAAAAGATGACTTAAATATGTAAAAACTTAATACTCATACGACCCTTTCGTGCCTTAAGGTAACCCTCGTGCTATTGATAGAAGAAACCAGACAAGTAGTGAATAGGTCTTTATTTCAATCTCCGCGCTCTCACAGTGGAGCGTGGGGTTACTTGATTAGACAAACAAAGCCTCTCAACATTCAGTATAAGATAATAGGAAATATAACGCTTATACAAAATAAGGAAGTGAATAAATATTTGAACTATATTGTTTTGGCATATGCTTGGTTGTTTGAGGTTAACTCTTAACCAACCGACCTAAGCTGTTACAACCAACACACCCACGGCAATTGAAATACGGAATGACCGCCTTTAGCTAGGCCGTTCGAGGTCGTTGAAACGAAGCGGCGGACAGATTTGAAGAGGATTACCGAATTTACTTTGCCCCGCGGGCTCATAACAGTACATCCTGAATAGGAAAAGTAGAATATACGGTTAAGTAGAAAAAGTAAATTACCAAGAGTACGATGATTGAACAGTTTTTTGATGGTTAGAGACGTAATCGGAATACTGCAGATTAACCATCTCATAGATTGATGTAGGTATGTACTTCATATTGAAGCTACCTCTCCTAAATTCAACTAGCTAACGAGTTGGTCTGCACATTTCAACTGTGCAAGTTCTATTGGTCATGAGTACTACGAATAATTGATCAATGTAGGGAAATACTGCAGTCACAACACTGGGCCACTGACAATAGTTAATTTAAAGCCAGCGTGACAGTGAAAGTCATGTTGTAAACTCACAGTTCTGACTACCTAAAGGATCACTTATGAACTGCGTGTGAAATCGGGTACGTGAATCAATACGGCTAATATAGTAACCCACAGGCAATGTACTGAACAGTATCTTCAACTAATTAAGTGTTCGTAAACCGATAAATTGAGTACAAACCATGAAAGCATAGGTTTTAATCAAGGGGATAAAACAACATTATATGTGTAAATAGTTATTAGTCAGGTTATTTATCAATTCAATTCTTACTTTTTTTCCCTTAAATCGGCCATATTGCGTGCTTGTCAAATCGTAACATAGCTTTATGGCGATGTCGATAAACAATTTATGAATAGCATTGAGTTGGAGATTAGCTATGAAAAATAAAAGAGGTAGCGCTGTTATATGTGTCCAAGGTTGTAACAAATTCTTGGCCCTCAACAAAGTCTTGAAAGTGCCGTGCAGAAACAATAAATAGCTAGGAGTTCCATACCGAGAGTGCTATACCTCAATTCGGTGCCTAGCAACCGTCTCGAGAAGAATTCCAAAGGTTGCCATGTGTAGTCAACACGTTTTTGTAAGACTTCTCCGATCGCCGAAAGGGATGCGTGTACTGATAAACTAATGGGTGCTTTGATGTCGGTTGCAGACATCCTTTAATGGCCGCAACTTTTTCTTTTATAGGTCAGATGCTTTAATCACCAAAGCCCTGGAAAAATTCGGAATTCGGATCCGATTCGACACTTCTGAATGTCTACGGAAACGACGTGTTTTGCATTCGTTCGAAGTCAATGTCCAAACACTGGATATGAGATTATGTGTCTGGAATTTCATTCAAGCAGTCATCTACAACGCACGTACAAAGTTGAGATCTCGAAAAACCTTTGGCGGCCGAATGATCCCTAAATCTATTATGTGATCGAATTCGATTTTAGTCAACCTCAGCTTTTCGGTAGCTGGTCGTCGCGCTTTCGAGAATACAGATGGTTCTGTAGTTGTGATGTCATATTTAACATCGCTGGTTGGACGCTGTAATTTCGGTCGCGTTTGGTACGTTCCAGAGCACTAAACGCGTATTTATTGGTAGTATGGATTAATCATTTGCTTTACTATGACTGGGGATAATCTACAACTGAATGGAGAAGTTTCACAAACAGATAACTTGATAATTCCGTCTACTAACCCCCGTTCGCACGTGTTGATGAGTAAATAATGATGTTGTAGCAGGGATATACCAGTGATCGGCAAAGAACTATCTGCAACAACGAAGACCCAGTAGATGAGTTGGTGTAAACCCATGTAAAGATAAACATATCGCCAACTGTATGCAGTGACGCCTGTAAGTTCAAAACTGCTTCAAGCAGTAGGTCGATAGAATTGGCTGAAAGAACGCATACGTTGGTGTCGACGAGGTAGCCGGCTACGGTTGCCGATAACGCGTGCTGGCTAGGAAGTTTCCCGAAAAGTTTTTCATGTCGAGCGGTACCAGCACCAATCAGATTTATCTGTCTCATGTGATCTGGAGACAGATCGTTTTCGTGAAGTACACTTTCGAAGAGTGTGTGAGAGTTTACAGTCACCACAAATATTAAGGCAGCTTGTCAATGCGACGTAACGTAATTTCGTGTCGTTTGATTTTTTTTACTGAATAGGCCTCAGCGTTTGAAGATCTGGTGATCTCTAGAATTCAGTTGTAGATGCAGCCTGCTCGTACATGACGTTGTTTTGAAATGGGGCAAGCACTGACTGCATCCATTTAGGAAGCTTGAACAAAAAATGTTGTCTAAACAATCCTTCGTCAAAAGTTCGTTGACCTCTCAGTCACATTAACATGATTGTTGCTGAGCCATGTTGTAAGTTTTCGGTCATGATGAGTATAAAGTATAGCCATGAATGAGAGAATATATATTCATTAAAAGTTTATTAGTCTCTGAAAGACCCAGAAAGCATGCTGAAAATTACTCGAGGCAACGGCAAAAATGGTTACAGAAAAATCGAACATGCACAATTGATTGGTTGCCATGATAGCTTGTGAGAAACCTTAGTTTGAATCTCCAAAAACTCCAACACGAAAAGTGTGCAAAACACACAAAAACATTTTGTTTGAACGAAAAGAAGACAATAGATCCCTACAGAATACTAAAATCAATTGTATGAAAGTAGGCGAAGTTGAAATCAGCTAGCTCATCGTTCATGTGTAAGGAGCTAATCACAAGTTAGCTTCAGAGAAATATAAAAAATTCCAAGATGAAATATTCGTATCCAGCTATTGTACAGGTCTAGATTCGAGATGGGGACATTCAGAAGTTATTTTGAAAGTATGAAATATCTCAAAGCATACAACCCTTATAATTTATTCTGAAATTGTGTCCGATCAACGGATTACTACACATGCTTATGAGTGCAGAGACTAAAATTGTCCTGAGTTGAGATTTTCGAACTCATGAAAGACATCATACTCAAAGATTGGAGAATGTAAATATGGCTAAACTACTCCAGCTTGTATTATGCTTAACGAAGAATGATTTTTATTCAGGTGGATAAATTCCTTGGTTTAAAAGTGGAGAAACCCTCCAAATACAGTAAATATGACAACTAGAATTCTCCGAATAGATGTACTAACTTGGAATTCCCAGAATAATACTATTTAAGTCAGGTAAAACCAGGTGAGCACAAATAGTCTTATTATGTTTGGAATTTGTAATAAACGCTTAGACAAGTACAAACGAACCGGTATTTAGTACAAATATCGCAGTATTGTTTGCCAGATTGTGAAGTCATCTAGCTCAGATGAATGAGTTTTATGAAATTTTGTTGTGGATCTCTAATCGCTTTTCTGAACGATGAGTAGAAGTTCGTTCTGATGTTCAGAAAATTGATGAAATAGTTCACCTATGTGAAGAGAGTAGTCTTTTTTGTCAACATCAAGTTTCTGACTAGCTGAATTTGGTTCTCAGCATTCTCGTGACTCGAGTTTAGCCGCTTAGTAAAATTCCTCAACCGTAAACAATGAGTGTTTTGATGTAGTCCACTTTCTATATAGATTCAACAAAGTATTGAAGGGAATCACATTACAAAACAACACTTGAGTATGCCAAAAGTTCAAGTACAACGTACATGAAATCATAATATACACGACAAGTGGACTGTCACCGAAATAAATGAATCAAGTGCTGAAGCAATGACGGTCGAACTAATGATTCATATACTGATATCAAACAGATACCCGCCCGTTTTCTCACTCGTGGCTACACGCTACCATACAATAGGAAACTAAACAGTATAATCAGGAAT
This sequence comes from Schistosoma mattheei, assembly GCA_944470405.2. NCBI lineage: Eukaryota > Metazoa > Platyhelminthes > Trematoda > Strigeidida > Schistosomatidae > Schistosoma > Schistosoma mattheei. The sequence continues at coordinate 67,816,760 of OX103943.1, read as the reverse complement.
AGCTAAAAATAGTTCTAGATTATATGGTGACAAACTCATCACTGTTAGGAAACCAAGACCTATGGTTTCACAGGACGTAATAGGAATGGTTGCGTAACAACCCACTATATTGACACTTCTGTGAAGACCCAGAGATAGGTGATGCGAAGAGCTAATGATGTTATCAACCATACTAAGGATTAAAATAGGTCTGTAAGCCCTTACAAAATATTGATCGCAAACATATAACCAGTGGTCAATCTTGCCTGCTGTTAGAGGTATGCGGCGGATATCACTTCCCGGTCATTCACACCGTGAAGGGTTCTTCTAGGGGCACCTGAAAAGGGAACTAGGTTAGGGGTGGTCTTAGTGACATGAGAGCGTGACCGCAGTGCCTAACGGACAATTACTTCAGGACAGTTACACACGACTTTTTCGTGATTACTTGTTGGGATTTTATCGCTAGAGATGGATATCCGTGGGATAAGGTGTGGTGTGCATTGTTTGGGTCGACCTTTCCTAACCCCACCCCTTCCTGTGGGAAGGCAGCACTGCTGTTATGCTGGTTATCTGAAGGAAACACCTTACTGTCGTCACAACTTTGTACAGCCAGTTGTACGACTTTCACCCTTGGACCTTGGGTTTGCTGCTTTTAGTCTTACCGCACTTCAATCGACCTGTCTGGCATGGTAGGACATTGAGGAACGATTGTTTCTGCCAGTATAGCTCGATTGGTTCGTTACGATAGGTAAGCTCGATCATCAACTCAAGGTGGCAGCAACGGTCGGGATAACCAAATGTACTAAAAGTAGTTAAAAAGATACATGATGAAATAAATAAAACCGCCGCATTTACGATCGTTAAAAATGCATGCAGACTAGTACTATTTGAAACTGCTATTTATTGCTTTACACAATTAATAGAACAGGCTCATTTCCGATGATAAATTTGACAAACAATAGAAAACCAGGACGTCGATACTTTTTAATTTGTTAATGAACTTGGAGGACATTATTAAATTTAGGAAAATGAATGGTGCGTTAACGACTTATGAAAGGAATCAACTACATAAAGCAACTAATTAACAGCAGAGAAATTCAATACTACATATAGTTGAAATATCTTCATTCAATTCAGTGTGATAAATTCTAATCAACTACACGTACAACAAAACAAAGTAGTTCTAAGTGTTAAGATAAATAATGAGGAAAGTGAGACAAAATGACAAATAGGGTAAACTAAAAGACAATTAAAAGAAGTCTCTCAGAGAATCAGTTAATTAATAAACTTCATATAAGAGCGAAATAAATCTTTACGGAACTGTCAAAACTAAGATAATGACAGGGCATTTTTCAAATAATGAGAGATCTCCATCAAGTGCATTGCTTTATTCCCAGCAGCTGTAGCAGCACTAGGTTGTCGACCGGCATATCTAAAATAAAATTAAACACAGTGAGGATTTAATAAAATTAAAATCAAGTTTAATAAAACTAAACGACAACGTAATTGCAACGATTAAAGTGGTACAAATAAATAAAACAGCATATCTAATCCTATATAATGCTTGATATATAGCCTACATATATGAAAAGGTAAAACTGTGCCTGGTCCGCCGAGATGTTCATATACGATTTAATCTGTTCGAATTCAGCTTTACTAATAGATATTTGAGAATTACTAATGTAACAAGATGACTTACAAGTCGTATACATAGTGTTCCGTAAAAATAAGGTTGATTGTGCAATAATAATAATCATGTAAACAGTAGAGCTATGAGATTTTAATCCCTAGATTTTGCTACAAAAGTAACAGTTGTCTGTAAAAAAAAAACAATGTAACATAAACCAAAAAGAAAGCTAGAAAATACCATATAGTTGTTTCATAGATATAAAGAAACCGGTTATAAAAGGTTTTCTTGGTTAATATGAGTAACCTGATAGATAACAATATACAAAATCATTGCTGATAGTTTTACAATCAGTTTGGTCATTGTAGATCCCTTCACTCACTTTTGATTGTATGAAATATCAAAAAAGTAATACCGTTAACCAGCAAAATGTAACAATATTACGAATATTTGTAAAGATAGTTCATACTTAGCTGTATAAAATATTACTTCTATATATATATATGACCACAAATTAGCATTCTATGAGCAATTTAGACATGAATTTATTCATATTGCAATAAGTTCATGAAGATGGCATAGTAGCTCACTAGTGTTTTACTGTCATACAACTAGTGACTTTGATAAACATTTTAATATAGAATTTGGAAACAAAGACGTTCACATAGTCTGAAAACTTAGTAAACAAAAGTTTATTAATTGCTGTTGTGGAAAACAGAAAAAAATGAGTGAAAAGAAATCATAATTTGAATAGAATGGAATATGTCAACTTACAAAATTTTATTGTGAAGACGATTAGACATTGTTCTAAATATTAAATGATTAACTCTTGGTTGTACATAACTCCATGGTCCCATATTTTTATGCTCCTCTTGTACCCACTGAATAACAGCATTTGGATAACGTTCTAAATCTTGTTGAATCAAATCATATGGAAAAGGAGTCAATTGTTCTACTCGGCTAATAGCTATATCTGCCTCTCGATTAATCGATCTGCGTTCTTTATCTAATTCATAATAAATCTGAAAAATAAAACGAGTATAAACAACACTGCCTCATAAATATTCACTGTAGTAGTGCTTTAAAATGATTGTATTAATGAAATGTGAAATTACGATTTTTTATGTGTAATCATGAAAAGAATTTGATGATTATTAACACCATAAAGTGACGTTGGTTAAAAAATTATCAAAAAGTAGAAAGAATCAGATAGAAGTTTATTTTAATCTCAAATTCTGATTTTTTTAGAGTAGCAGATAACTGAAAAATAACTGAATTGTTCTCTGAAGTGTCCTTCTCAATGTTCTAATCATCTGGGCTGTGAATAGATTGCGGTCCTATCTATTTCAAATACAGTCTTCTCACTAACATTGAATTATGTATATATCAACGATTATTATGGGTTTTATTATTTGAAATACAAATAGAATTAATCTTAGAACAGCTAACAACAAAGTTGAAAAACGATAAGGTTTTACGAGGAACTATTTAAAATCCTGGTGGTCACAGACAAGTCCAGTCACAAAAAATACTAGGAATAGATATAATTTCACAGATAGAGAAACCTGATGAGAATCAATTCTAAGGAACTAATGATGGTTTTCGACTGAAACGCTGACAAGAATATACTATGTATACAAAACTAAAAGTTAGTGAATAATCACAAACGGAAAGTAGACAATTAAGCTTTTTTTCCTAAATAATCAAGGAAAATTAAACAAGCATACATCTCATTGATTATAACTTATTTATTTCAATGAGGAAAAAAGGACCGGGAAAGATATTTCCCTATGAAGAAGTAGTGATAATTATTGAATGTCATTTTACATAGTAGCATGACTAAATAGATTACTAAAGTCAATGCGGGGCACTAGGTAATGTAAAAATAAAAGTCAATTAAAAGCACATTTCTAGATTACTGGTTATACCAAACAATGAAATAAAATCTAGGCAGAGCTTCGGGCATATATACACGCGCCACTCTAAGTTGCTAATGGCACACTAGCAATGGCATAGTGGTTAAAGCGTCTGAGTTTCGACTACCAACTTCCGGGCCCGAGCCCCATTCCACTTAATATAAGTCTGGGTAATCGTTTAGTGCCATTACTCCTCACATTTAGAGTGTGGTTCATATCTAACTAACTGGTAGATGAGTTAAATTATTACCAAGAGATAAATTTAAAAAGATGGAGAGCAAATGAATCAAAATAGTATAGCAGAAATGATGTTAAGAAAGACTGAACATTGAGAATATGGTTTGAAACGACAGAGCTAAAAGATATTTGACGACCAACGAAACCAAACATCTAATCAAGCATTTGGACATTTTATGACTTGAAAGACATTGACACTTATCCAATTAAACCTGCAATTAAAATATAAGTACTCAGTCCCAAATAAATTGAAACATTATGGATCAACGGTGTAGGATTAACAATTATGAACATGTTTTATATTTTAGAAATATTGTATAAACCAAGTAACACTACCACATACTTGCAGTTTAGGAGTGATAATAAGATCAATAGAGTGTAGAAAAATATTTTGCATGGCAGAATTGGTAAAGCTCTTAAATAAACAGAATTATTCTTGCAAAGATAAAAAATAAAACTAATATGTTCGAAAAGTGTTTAGTAAATAAGGAGTCTGGGTATCAATAATCAGTGACGAAATAAACTGATTTGAAAATAGACGGTGAAGAACCGAACATTCACTTGAATAAGCATTATACACCTATATAATCCAGTAAGTACAACCTGGCTGTGTAATCAGCAAACGATCACTTCGAAACGTAAGACAAATGAGGAAGCAAATACATTTTGTCATGCATCACATTGCACGTAAAATACATGATAAAACTTACTTTGCCGCTGCAGATAATTAATTTTTTCACATTTTCAGGTTTCTGTGAAGCTGGACCACTGTCAGGAATATAGCGTTGGAACTCTGAGCCTGGAAGCATATCACAGAACGGAGATCTTGCATCCGGATGGCGTAATAATGACTTGGGAGTGAAGACAATCAGCTAGAACAAAATTGCGCAAGTCACATATGAAAGTTATTAAGAACATAAAAGTGGAAGAATATTGTTGTACAAAATAAAAGCAATGATATTTATCTAACCACCATATTCTTGCTTAAGTAATTTTTTTATTTTTGGAATACATGGACGGGTTAAATTGATCTATACCACTCAAAGACAACTGTTGTTTAATCAAAGCATTAAGTAAACAACTTGATAAATCATGGTGGAAACATTTAATACACTATGGCCTAATAATCATCTGGAAGTGATATTTTGTAGAATTTACAAATACAAGCTCATAGGTTGTGTTCACTTAGAATGCAAGCTCCTTTCTTAATGATGAGAGGATTAACTTCAGAGATTTTTTGTAGTGGTTATTTAGTGATTAGAGGATTAGACTTTCAACCAATAAATTCTAGGTATGATTGCCGCCTTACCTAATTCTGTTTTGACAATCTGGTAGTATCGTCATTGAGATGGTAAGGATTCGAGGTCCAAGTGGATGATTTTTGTGAAGTTTCATCCTCTAGGTTCAGAGAACGAAACTTCACCAAAATCTGTCATACATATAGTGTAGTTCTAAGCCAAGTACACGAATCTTTACTTCGTGAGTTGTGTAATAAATCGGCTTTAAGTCACATTCTAGATGTAGAGGACTAGTGATACTATATTATTACCCCGACTGAAGGAGGTTTTAATCAGAGGTCTATTGGTGACCTAACTATTAGGCTAGCGCTCTTTAAAAGTTGAATGAAGAACTTTACAACGAACCCCAAATCACTTACTGGTTTACGGAACGGTAGCAGAATTTGTCGTCGTAAAATATGGAAGAAATTCGCTGGTGTAGTACAGTTTGCAATAATCCAATTTGTATCATGTAACTGTTGCATGACAAAATTATCACTATAAACCTAGAATAAAAATTTTTTTTGAAAATAAAAAAAAACATATTTGATAAGATTGAGGTGTAAATTATTGAATTTCTTTCTTTGCGATGATGAAAATCATTAAAACCTGATTATATTGTATAAAGTATTTCGCTAATGAATATGTTTTGATTGTATACGAGATGATGTATTCTACTAGACTCTAGTACCAGAAGTAAAACAAAATAAAATTGTCCGTGCAACGCTACGGTTTTAGTGATAAATTGTTAATCAAAACACAAAAACAAGATTAAGAACACACACATACACACTAGCGTGATTATCAAAAAATGTACTCATATAAATGATAACATTAAAATCCTACTAAAAATACAGATAAGCTGATATTTTGTTAGTTTATACGAAAGAAGCATGAAAGAAATTAATTTGCAAAATGATAAGAAAAAAGAATCGCCTGATTATCCAGTTTAACTAACAAAACATTCTTTAAAATGTACAGATTAGCTACAGAAATTAATAAGTCATATTTTGTATTCTGAACAAGATTATTTTAACATAATCGTTTTTACAGAATTTTCTAGTGTTCTATAGAAATAAATTTAATTAGATTTTAAAAAAACAAACAAGCAAAGTTGATTTGTGAATGTAAATTTTGAGAATTGATGAGAGATAGTAATTACTATAGTGAATATTCACCGTAAAAAAAGGTATTCCAATTCAAACAGAAAGATTACCCAGAAATAACTCATTTCTAAATAAACGCAGCTATCCAGATATGAATTTCTTGTTTACTGAATTCAATGACTGAATAACTAAAGAGAGGATTTTTCACCGGATACTGTGATCAAGACAGGTAAAGACCCACTTTTTCCATCATATAGATAAATAACACACATGAAAACTTCACATTTCATTCAAGGTTTAACTCATTTTCCTAAACACAAATCAATGAAGATATATAGCTAATTGAAATTACAAACAATTGATACTTATACGCAAAGGAATTTATCTCCTATGAATCTGATAATGCATTGTAAGACGATAGTTCCATAACTTGGTAACTATGTCCAATGCTAGTAATACTAAAGACTAAGCGACATACAATTAACACCTTCGGCAGCAACTACTTGGAACAAAAATGATTACTAGTTTCAGTGTCAACAGTAAACCATATAAACATAAAAGGAAAATCATTGACAAGAGAGAATGTTGAGGCTTCTAATAAAAAGAATAATATGACGATTTTACTACACCATTAGAGGAATAAATTATGAGATACACAGTCCTTGCAAGAAAAACACTAAACAAATGTTACTTCCTATGGTGAAACGATTTTTCTACATATTATTACTTCGAATAGCACAGACCTGAACTACATTGACTAATCTGTATCTTATTGAAGCAATTTCCTCCTTTGTTTTTTACAATAAAATACATCTCCACAGACGTCATGAAGGAGAATTTTTATGATCTAATGAACGAATTTTCTATCGTCGAAAATGAAAGAAAAGAATACTGATTGACAGATGATATGATTAAATGATGGCTACTAACGAGATGAACTCCGCCTGTAGCTCTAACAGGGTTACTGCCGGTCCCAAGCCCGGATAAAGGAGGAGGGTTGGGCATGGGGTTAGCGTCCCCATCCCGTAGAAAACTAACTCGCTAAAAAAACGCTTACCAGAAAAAATAATCCAAACCATTTAAACTCTGCCCTGGGAGTTAGAAGGTCTTCAGTTAGAAGAATTATGACGCTTCATGGTGAAAGCCGAGTTCCTTCGGAAGCCACGAGGCCGATGCCCCTTCTAACAACTAGAGCAAAAATTTTTATAGGTACATGGAACGTTCGAACAATGTGGGAAACCGGGAAGACCAGTCAAATAGCAATGGAAATGAGGAGATACAACTTAGCAGTACTGGGAATCAGCGAAACCCACTGGACCCAAGCTGGACAGAAAAGGCTAGCTACGGGAGAGATGCTGCTATACTCCGGTCACGAAGAGGAAAATGCTCCACACACTCAGGGAGTCGCTCTTATGCTGTCCAAAGTAGCACGAAATGCACTTGTAGGATGGGAGTCTCACGGATCCAGAATCATCAAAGCATCATTCAAAACAAAGAAGGAGGGGATCTTAATGAATATTATCCAATGTTATGCACCCACCAATGATAGCAACGACGACATTAAAGATCAGTTCTACGAGCGGCTGCAGTCAATCATTGAGAAATGCCCAAGAAAGGACCTAACTATTCTGATGGGAGATCTAAATGCCAAAGTCGGAATAGACAACACTGGATATGAAGATATTATGGGACGACATGGACTGGGAGAAAGAAACGAAAATGGAGAAAGATTTGCAAATTTGTGTGCATTCAACAAATTGGTCATAGGAGGCACAATATTTCCACACAAGCGTATACACAAGGCTACATGGATCTCACCGGACCACACTACAGAGAACCAAATAGATCATATTTGCATCAACAAAAAATTCCGAAGGACAATGGAAGATGTGAGAACCAGGAGAGGTGCTGACGTAGCTTCAGATCACCACCTAGTTGTAGCCAATTTAAAACTGAAGCTGAAAAAGAACTGGACAAGTGGACAAACAGCACTACAAAGGTTCAATACAGCCTTCCTTCGAGATACTGACAAACTCAATGAATTCAAGATAGCTCTCAACAACAGGTTCCAAGCCTTACAAGATCTACTGAATGAAGAAGAAACTACTATGGAGGACAACTGGAAAGGCATCAAGGAAGCATTAACTTCAACGTGTCAAGAGGTTCTGGGCCTAAAGAAACACCATCATAAGGAATGGATCTCTATAGAAACACTGGACAAGATCAAAGAAAGGAAGAACAAGAAGGCAGCAATTAACAACAGCCGAACACGAGCAGAGAAAGTCCAAGCACAAGCTGAATACATAGAAGCAAACAAACAAGTGAAGAGGAGCATTAGAGCCGACAAGAAGAAATACGTGGAAGAACTAGCAACGACGGCAGAAAAAGCTGCTAGAGAAGGAAATATGAAACAGCTTCACGATACAACGAAGAAACTAGCAGGGAAATACAGTAAACCAGAGAGGCCGGTCAAAGACAAAGAAGGCAAGCCAATCACCGAAATTCAACAACAGCGTAACAGATGGGTAGAATACTTCGAGGAACTCCTGAATAGGCCGGCTCCAATGAATCCACCGGACATCGAAGCAGCACACATAGATCTTCCTATAGATGTCAACCCACCAACGACGGAAGAAATTAGAATGGCCGTCAGACAAATCAAGAACGGGAAAGCAGCAGGACCCGACAACATACCAGCTGAAGCACTGAAATCAGACATCGAAGCAACCACAAGCATGCTATACCTTCTATTCAAAAAGATTTGGGAGGAGGAACAAGTGCCAATGGACTGGAAAGAAGGACACCTCGTCAAGATTCCAAAGAAAGGAGATCTGAGCAAATGTGAAAACTACAGAGGCATTACACTACTGTCAATACCAGGGAAAGTCTTCAACAGAGTGTTGCTGAACCGGATGAAGGATGCAGTAGACGCCCAACTTCGAGATCAACAAGCTGGATTCCGTAAGGATCGGTCGTGCACAGACCAAATTGCAACACTACGGATCATCGTCGAACAATCAGTTGAGTGGAACTCATCACTATACATCAACTTCATTGATTATGAAAAGGCATTCGACAGTGTAGATAGGAGGACATTATGGAAACTTCTTCGACACTACGGAGTTCCTGAGAAGATTGTCAACATTATCCGGAACTCATACGACGGACTACAGTGCAAAGTAGTGCATGGAGGACAGCTGACAGATGCATTCCAAGTAAGGACTGGAGTCAGACAAGGCTGTTTACTCTCTCCCTTCCTCTTTCTTCTGGTGGTCGACTGGATTATGAAGACCTCAACATCTGAAGGAAAACACGGAATACAATGGACAGCTCAGAATCAATTAGACGATTTGGACTTCGCAGACGACCTAGCCCTCCTATCACGTACACACGAACAGATGCAGATGAAGACAGCCAGTGTAGCAGCAGTCTCTGCATCAGTAGGCCTCAGCATACACAAAGGGAAAACCAAGGTCCTCAAATTCAAGCGGAGAACAGCAATCCAATCACTCTTGATGGCGAAACTCTGGAAGATGTAGAGTCCTTCACATACCTAGGAAGCATCATCGATGAACAAGGAGGTTCAGATGCAGACGTAAAGGCGAGGATCGGCAAAGCAAGGGTCGCATTCCTACAATTGAAGAACATATGGAACTCAAAACAACTTTCAACCAATATCAAAGTGAGAATCTTCAATACGAACGTCAAGGCAGTTCTACTGTATGGAGCTGAAACTTGGAGAACTACAACAACCACAATCAAGAAAGTACAAGTATTTATAAATAGCTGTCTACGCAAGATACTCAACATCCATTGGCCGGATACCATCAGCAATAGCCTTCTGTGGGAGAGAACAAACCAACTTCCAGCTGAAGAAGAAATTAGGAAAAGACGATGGAAATGGATAGGACATACATTACGCAAATCGTCAAACTGCATCACGAGGCAAGCCCTAACTTGGAATCCTGAAGGGAAGCGAAAAAGAGGAAGGCCAAAGAACACATTGCGTCGGATAATAGAAGCAGATATGAAAAGGATGAATTACAACTGGACGGAGCTGGAAAGGATTGCCCAGGACAGGGTTGGATGGAGAATGCTGGTGAGTGGCCTATGCTCCTTCACGAGGAGTAACAGGCGTAAGTAAGTAAGTAACTAACGAGATGGTATTTTTGACGTAAGTCCCCAAATGATTTGGAATCAACGATAAAACTAGCCAGAAGAATTTCTTCTTGTAAAAAAATAACAAATTTATGTACGGAATACTAAGTGAAGAATAAGTATGATCAAATGACATAAACCGACTGAACAATTTTGTAGATTCTTCACCCTCCAATGAATTATATCCCAACTATTGGGTTCAATTTTATGTCCGTCATAACACATAATGTTGCACTAGAATTAATTCGTCCAAAATGAGATATATTATAAAAAAAACACAGTTGTAAACAGAAAAAATATGTGATTTTTGATTATAATTATTGACTATTTTAGCAGCATGTATTTATAGCATTTTAGATGGCTTTGGGCTTTGGAGCCCAACTAAACAAAGTAGCAGGATAAGTAATCATCCAATTAGAAATGTGACATGTGGCTCCACTTTCTAGATGCTTTTGAGAAACTTCTATTTAGTGCTGAATAAATAAAATGTTTCCAAGCGTTTAAAAGCCTCTCTGGGCTTCTTTCGAAAAATATTCTGGCTCTTTCCAACATGCAATTAAAATGGCTAAAATAAGTCGACAATAACAATTCCTAAGAGAGAACGTTACTGTTTGAGTGATAAAAAGTAGAATAATGCCTGACTTTTTATAACGACTATGCATATATCATAAATTTGCATACCATTTAAACTTTTGATTTGATTATTTATTTATTCTCTGAAGAAGTGGCTTACAATAAGTCACGAAACGTCAACAAATCTAATTTTTCTACTTATTGGGATATTACAAATATATTATTTATTTATAAATTTGTATATAGTTTATCTCTATACGGATTTATGGACGGAATAATTACTTGTATAAGTCTATACACAAAATTGAGCATTCGAGTTGTCCATTATAAAAGTGTACAACAATCTCCAAATATATTTGCGCGCTAATACACAATAAAGTAATACAAAATGATAGCACTATATGAGAACAAGTACAGTATGTATAAATAAGCGTAGAAAAGTCCTTAATATTCTCACACTGGTTATCTACTAACAACTAAATGCCAAAACAGTAGTTTTGGTAGAAAAGCATATATAAGAAGTTAAGACAGCAGAAATCGTTTGTTATCACAATCCACAACAAGATAGTATAAAGCAATTAAAATTTATTTCCATCAATTTAAACACATAAATATTGCTAAAAGGAGGCACCAAATACATATGCGCACACTTCATTCGACTTGTGTGAAGGCGAGGATACTGCCCGGGTGCCAAAACCGAAGCAGGTGGTTTTCTTAGGGAGCCACTCCCCGAGCCTTTAACCTAGAGGTCTATTACATAAGACAGTGGAGCAACGTTAAGAAATGCAGTCCCATAGTAGCCGGTGACTAACAATAGGTTCATACGCCATTTGTTACTTCAGGATGCTGGAGCCCATGTGCACTATTGGTTTGGAATCTGGGTTTTCACAACTCCCCTAGGTGAACCCCACCGCGGGAAGACAGTGAGTTGGACTTCTCTAGCAGTGTCTGTATACACGTGGCCATTTGAGAGCATACTGAGAGAAAGAGCGGACTCTCTCCACACTCGGTCGTACTAGGGTATCAATAACAGGAGCATAAACGACGAAAGGCTGTATTCCCCAACAAAGCTAAAATCAACAATCTATGGAGTCATGGACTAATGCTTTCGCTTGGTCAAACAACCTTTACACCTTTCTTAATCTATTCTTATCTAATCTAACCGCTATGTTTACAGTAAAAAGATTATCTAAGGCCATTTCGGGATAAAAAAAATCTCATTCGTGATTCAATAAGTCGTCAGTCAATTTTTCTAAAAAAACTTTCTTGACATTTTTATTATGAAGCTGAAATTGGACGACTGCTTTTGCATTTAGTACCGTCCAGATATACATATGGTCTCATCAAAATACAGTTGACATTCAAATATTTGTTTTAGGAGATGCAGTTTGCAATTAGTCTTTTATGATAGTTGTTGATGATACGGTAGAATTCAGAAAAGAAAATACATGTACGCAGAAAATGATTAGCCATATGGACCCATCAAATTTGCTTACCATTGACGGCGACTGAATACAATGATATAAATGGGAAAAGAAAGATAACAGTAAAGTATTAACAAAACAACGTCAATCAACAAAGCGCTAGTAATAAGTGATAGTTCCAGCTTTCTAGATGTCTCACGTCTGCTCAGATGACAGTGAAATACTTTATTTAGCGCTTCCGAAGATAACACGGTCTTCTGATAACACAAGCTGATACACCAGACAAGATGATATATCTACTGGCAAACATCGAACTTCAGTTTAAATGTTTAAAACACGAAAGAATGTGATGCAATTTGAAATAATGTCAGACAACGTACGGACAACTCACTGAACCATGCAAACGGAAGCAACACACTTGAATGATGATGAATTTTAAGTGCCTCTAGGTTAAGGCACTATATATTTCAGGTAGGTTAGAATAAACTGGTAAACACATACCTATCGTATACATCGGACAGTATACAAAAATCGCTCTATTAATTTGATGTTGGAAACCAATATATAAAATGATAAACAATTGTGAATAAGTATCAAACCTATGCGCTGTACAAGTCATAACTAGAAAAAAACATGGGAAACAATATACTTACAGGGACATGATTTTCCTCATCATTACTCATCTGCAAGAATCGTTCGATACGTGCACTAGAATGTTCTGGACCCATACCTTCATAACCATGTGGAAGCAAAAGGACTATTCCTGATTGACGTACCCATTTTTGTTGACCAGAAGAAATAAACTGATCAATTATACATTGAGCAGTGTTGTTAAAATCACCAAACTGAGCTTCCCATATAACGAGAGCTTCAGGGTTTGTCAATGAGTAACCCAACTCAAAGCCCATTACTGCGTATTCAGATAAACTCGAGTTGCATACAGTAAATGGTGCTTGTGTAGGATAGAGATGGTTAAGCGGAACATATGTTTTCTTATCGACTTCCTGAAAAGAAAAAGTTTGATGTGGCAAGCGTTCTAACATTAGATATACTTTGCAATATATATTGAAATTAGGCACGAATTTCAAAATTTTAGTAGATAAGCCAAGGAAAAATCAGCATACGAAAATGATAGCTTTACAGTGTGCTAACATCAAAATAAATAATTTGTTTGGAAAACTTGTAAGACAACTATGATGAAGTCCATCATTTAGTTAAATATGCTAGTTTGGGAATTAAGACTAGAAAATTGCTGATAAGCACAATTTGAACAACCATACATGATGTGAAGAAATTAATGGTTTGTTCTTGAATGCAAGATGTAAAATGGACTATCTGGGGGATTTAGTTCAATAAATTGTTCAAAACAACCAAAGTGAATATTTGCTAACTATTAAACAACGCAGTGGAACATTAGGTGGGTAGAATGCAAATTCGAGTAAAAAATCATTCATCCTATTTCTTAGATCTGTACAGTTTTCATGAAATTGCTGCTGTTCTATCAGATCGACATTTCAACTACTATTACAGAAACTAATACCAGAAAACTATGCTGCTGACAAAAGAGAAAAGTAGTGGGACAGGTTGTTGCCTTCAAAACACTAAAAATACCTGAAACATTTTCTGGCGATTAGTCACTATTCAGTGATAAATCAGTTGTAAATGTACCTCAGTCCAACAGGTTATTCGCTGGGCAAATAACCTGGTGATAACGTCTGTGACTGTGGAACTGAGTGATACGGGGTCGAATACACCAGGGTGCATCAGTTCCCTTAAGATTACAGGTATACCGTGTTGATGAATCTGAAACGGCACGAAAAATAGGTTTAGGACCACTTGTCGACTGTCAGATTATACTTAGAAATGGAATATTAAAACCCTATTCAGTTAAATTGTAGTGAATATATATATATATATATATATATATATATATATATATATATATATATATATATATATATATAAACGTTTACTATCATTATGCTGGGGCCTTACAATGGATACTAACTTGAAAAAATAAACTGATCTTCGGGCAGTTGGCGAAGACAGAGATCTCTAACCTCTCTTCACTATTTGAATTCCTTTCTATTATTGATTTCTACTCTGGGTTTCATCACGTACGGATTGCTTGTAGCCTATAATCTAATTTTCACTTGTTGGTTATATATCCGTATACAAGGCGATATAGCCTGGTGGTCTAATAATCTCAAACCTAGGATATTATTGTATCATACTGTAATTCATAGTCACCAAATCGTTTCTATTTCCCCGTCATCATAAAATACATTATATTCATATTAAAAATGAACAATATACCTGATCGTGTAAAACACAATGTCGATGTGAAAACGTTCCACGTTCCACATCTTGACCTGATAGTCTAACGTGAACACCCTCTCTTAGCAATGATCCATAAGCGAACAATTCACCAAGAGCCCAATTAGCTGTTTTCTGTTCTAATAAATCTTTGCGCTCCTTGAGTGCACGTTTCAAACCTGGATGAATAATCATACCTTCAGGAGGTTCACTAATTGCATGACCTAAAAAAGAAGATACTTATATTACTATTAAAATCTAGTTTAATGAAACATTGGATTCAAGACGGAATAATAATAATAAGGAAACTAAACAACCACTTTTTGTGCTGCCTCGATTACCTCAACCCAACTTGAGTTCTAGATAAGTGATAAGGAAACCATAACTCATTGTTTCACACACATAATATGGGTTAATATTGTCCACATTTTAATTAGTCTATGATTATTCTCTTGAGTCATTTTTGCTATCCATCAGATACAATTTCAAAAAAACAAAATATAATTGTATTGTAGTCTTTTTATAGTGAGTAAAAAACATCTTTTGAACAAAAATTTCAACAATTACGTAGCTTAAATATAGTGCAATAAAGAAATTTAGCATTTCGGACTATTTCAGTTCAGTACTGATTCCTCAATATATAAATAAATATTAGCAGTAAGTAGTCCGTCTGATGATATTGCATACAACTTTCAAAATACTTGTCTAGCATTGATCATCAAAGTGTTATATGTTTAATAGATAATGTTCGTTTGAAATGGCTTTCTTATTTATTCAACTGAGTGAATACTATGGCGGTAATCTATTTATTATCTAAATCTACATAAAATTACCCTTCATTATACGATAAGTTTGGAATATAATGACAACTTTAACCTATATATCTGTGCTGCATTGTTATATGGTTAGACCATTGACACATCGAGTTATTCATCCGTAACGATGACCACGCACAACTGGAGACCGTTTTTAGATCAATCATATGGTTCATTACTCATTGAAACGTCTAGTAATTTAAAAGAATCCATGTTTGTATTCTCTTCTTATTAATATGAATTCAAGTTAAACCAATGTCACATAGGTCTAAGAAATGCAAATGACTGTAGTGAATATACTTCCAGAATGAATTTAGCGTGATATACTTAGGCTAGATAGTTGTGAGGCAAATAAGACAACAAAGCAATATTAGAAGTCTAACATGAAATACATTGGGAACGAGATACATTTAACGTGCACTAACATGCAGATAAACCAACAACAAAGAGAGCGAAGGAGAATGAATTGTATGGTATTGTTACGGAGTGAAAGCAGTGATAATTCTAACGGAAGTTTCGAAACAGTATACGACAGCTTCATTCTTTCCTAGTTCCAGCAATTCCAAAAGACTTGCCCTTTTCTGCTTTGTTCGACTGTTCCTGATTACTGTCTTCATGTTTTCCTTTCTTGAATCGTATCCAGCATTTCCATAGACATCTATTCCTAATGATGATGGTTCTTGAGGCCTAGAGCCTCCTGACACATTGAAATTAGTGCTTCTTTGATCCCTTTCCAGTTGTCCTCCATAGTAGTTTCTTCTTCTTTCAGTAGATCTTGTAAGGCTTGTAACCAGTTGTTGAGAATTATCTTGAATTCGATGAGTTTGCCAGTATGTCGAAGGCTGTATTAAACATTTGTAATACTGTTTCTCTTGTTGTCCAGTGCCTTTTTATCTTGGCAACCACCAGTTGGTGGTGATGTCAGCTCCTCTCCTGGTTCTCACGACTTTCACTAACCTTCTGAATGTTTCAGTGATCCAAATATGACCGATCTGGTTCTCCGTGGTGTGATTCAGTGAGACCCATGTAACTTTGTGTATGCGTTTGTGGAGGAATTTTGTACCACCTATAACTACTTTGTTGAATGCACATAAATTTGTGAATCCTTTAGCATTTTCATTCCTTTCTCTGATTCGATGTCGTCCCATGATATCTTCATACTGGGTGTTATCCATTCCGGCTTCAAAGTTTAGATCTCCCGTCAGGATGATCAAATCCTTCACTGAGCACTTCCCTAAGATCACCTGTAGCGTCTGATAAAACTGATTCTTATCGTCTTCATTGCTATCGTTGGTGGGTGCATAGCACTGGATAACATTCGTTGTGAATACCTCCTTCGTTTTGAAGGATCCTTTGATGATCCTGGATCCATGAGATTCCCATCCTATAAGTGCATTGCGTTCTTTTTGGGTCTTCGTGATCAGAGTACAACAATATCTCTCTCGAATCTATCCTTTTCTGTCCAGCCTTGGTCCAACAGATTTCACTTAATGCGAGAACCGTTAAGTTGTACCGCTTCATTTCCACAGCTATTTGGTCGGTCCTCCTATTTCCTATATTGTCCGGACATTTTATTTACCGATATTAATTGTTACTTTGGTTGTTGGAATAGTTAACGACCTCGTGATTTCCGAAAATTCTCGGCTTTCACAATGAGACGTTATGATTCTTGCAAGTGGAGATTCTTCAACTCCCAGGCCAGAGATTGAATGGTTTAAATTGTGTTTTTCTAATCCGAGTTTTTTGGCAGGACTGTTTACTACGGAGTAGGGTTGCTGTTCCTATCATCAAACCTCCTTCTTTATCCGGGCTTGGCACCGGGACGGAAATAACGAATAAGGTGGAAAATAATGTTGTAAACGATAACATTCCAGTAAAATCCCCATGGAAACCTACCAATATGTTCTAAGACATTGTTTTCGACTCCCGTATTAGGTAAATACATCGGATTTTTATTTTCGAAGAAATTTTGCCATGGAGAATCAATCCAGGCACGATTATGTGTAACTGTCCGTTTTTTAGCTAATTCATAAGCATCTTCGCATATCTGATCATATTTAGCCACTTCGTCCTGAAATATAATGTAGGAAATAAATGAAATGTTTTCCAATAAATATAGAAAAATCTATGTAGAAATGAATGTTTTATTAAGCTATATTTCTCACTATTGCTAGTATTCTCATTTTGGGGGGGTGCAGGTTGGTTTATTGGTCGATGGTTTACTCTTAAACACAAAATTATGACTTGGGAGGCAAGATTCGTACAAATTAATTACTCTGTTAATACATGATTGAGGAAGTGAACAAGTTTATTAACTGGACAGTACAATAAATTGATTATTTTAATAAGGTTAATAAGATTAGTCACGTCATATCAGAACCAGAATAGAAAACCAAAATTATACTAGATAATTCTTTATTCAACGACGATTACAAGCACACTCAATGAGTTCGGAAGAGAAATCACATATTTAATGGTCAGTAGGCTAAGTGCCTGTCTGTTTACAACCAGTGACCAATCATCATATTTTACTTTCACTAACACATCAGAAGAGAACCTCATAACCAGATATTATAATATGAATAGGATCATCCCTTTTATGGAGTAGTACAAAGTAATTTGATGTTTTCTGGAAACATAATGTGCATCATTACACTATTGTTTAAACTAATATCTGAATTATTCACATTAACTACGATCGGTGATTTATAATTATGTGACTTAATATGAATAATGGGAACAACTCTGTATACAAAATTAAACATTGGTAATAATTAAACTATTCAAATAAATATGTTAAATTGATATTAATTTACCTTAAATTCCTGTTCAGTGACAATTCCACTATCAATTAACTTCTTACTATATTGTTCTAATACAGTTGGTTGTTCACGAATACGTTTATACATAAGTGGTTGAGTAAACATTGGCTCATCCATTTCATTATGACCTGAACGACGATAACAGACAAGGTCAATTACAACATCTTTTCCGAATTCAGATCGCCATTCAGCAGCAACTTTTGCAACATGCATGACTGATTCAGGATCATCAGCATTTGCATGAAGAATAAGTGAATTCGTTACCCTAGCAACATCAGTACAGTATGGTGATGAACGAGCCATACGAGGGTCAGTGGTAAAACCAATCTGTAAAATATATCCCATTAAAAGAGTAAAAATTTAAAGCATTCATTTTGTCATAATCTAAATTGATAAGTAATGATGTTAACTACTGACCTATTCTACTACATAGATTATAAACCAAGCCGGAGGTAGAAAGTCCATAAAAATCATATTTTCTAAGCAATATATTATCTGTATCTTTTTTAGTTTATTAAATTGGATGGCACTATATCACGAATTCATCAAATTTGTAAATATAGATCATATGGTTAAAAATCATTGGTTTGCAAATGGTTTACTTATCACAAGAACTGAGTTCAATCTGTATTGGTTCATGATTATGAACTGCTGAAGAATACCAAATAAAAATGAAACAGCTATTCACTATCACCTTAATTTTTAGTAGTTCTTTAGCTGGAACTAGTACAACATGATGAAAACTATCTTTAAATTGAACTAAATTAGACAAAACCCTTAACGAAATTTATTAGGTTGTTTATAAATAGAAAGTATAAATTCCCAAAAATAAAAAATCACTTTGATTTCAATAAACTACTAATAAGAGAAGAAAACTAATGCTTAAATTGTATTAAGTTAATAATTATTGTAAACTACTTTATTTAATGAATATATTTAGTCAGAAGCAACGCAGAAATTCATACGTACGTACATCAGTTCGAGTTGCCATATCTCATTAGCACAAAGATACAATTATCAATTCAAATACCGTAGTGGTAGAGGTAGTAAAAGTATAAGCAGTATTCGTTAAGACTAGGGTTTGAAGATGTTATTCAAAGAGTATAATCCAGTGAAATAAATTTGGAAAGAGAAAAAAAAGAGACAAGGAGGAATAAGGAGATCAAAATTTGGGAGAACACAAAGAGTGGATGCACCTGCGCCATTGCAAACGATTTTGATCCATCTCATTCAAAATCTGTAACCATCGGTTGCTATCGTCTCGTATATCCCAACCACGTAGTCTACACCTACACCTAACAACATGGCTCAGTCCACTCGTCAGTGACTTTATGGGTTTGTGCCATGTTTTGGTTTGGCCGTCCCTAGCTTTCTCCTAACCTACTCCTACACCACTGAACATCGCACGTCGAGGCAGTCGGTCGTTGGGCATACGTAACACGTGTCCCAGCCATCTCAACTGATGAAGTTTCACTACGTCATCAATTGACTTGCCATCCTTACCTAGTACCCGTTTCTTAACAACTCCATTACTTACTCGGTGGTTCCAGGATATACGAGCAATGTTTCGAAGACACCTATGATCAAATACTAGTAACCTACGAATATCCTCTACTCTTACCGGCCATGTTTCTGATGTAAAAACTATAAATGTACTAACGTTTTCCCTATTGTGCTCCTTACTTCCATCTAACCTTGTTATTTGGAATATAATTTCTTTCCTGTTCAACCGTGTTCTGATTTGGGGACTTGTCGAGTGATTCAGTGTCCAAGAATACTAAGCAATAAGAATAGCTGGGTCATACTGTAAGAAGAGAGATTAAAACACACGCCCAACTAATTCACTTCCTATCATTAGTACAGGTGTCGATGCAACCCAATCCTGAAGTAACATTTTGCATTTCGACGGGGCGGGATCGCATCGCTTGCATTGTTGCTTATAGTGGTCAGAAGACTCTGCAGTTTGTCAGCGTCTTCACCAAATAACACTATGTCATCGGCATATTCTAAGTCAACAAGTGAATCGCCCGGTATCTTTGAAAGCACGTCAAAGACAAAATTAAACAAGAATGGAGAGAGTGGACAGCCCTGACGAACACCACTTGAGGTAATCAATTCTGATGACAGTTCGCCATAAGCTCTCACTCTACCAGTTGTGTTCGAGTAGAGAGCCTTTATAAGGTTAATGTACTTCTTTGGTACTCCTTTCAGTGATAAACACTGCCATAGGACCTCCCGACCAACAGAGTCAAATGCCGCATTAAGGTCAAGAAATACTACTATTGTGGGGCGTCTGAACGTGTGTCTGTGTTCTAGGACCTGACGCAGTGTGAATATCTGGTCTATACAACCACGTCCAGGTCGAAAACCAGCCTGGTTTTCTCTAGTCTGCTCTTCACGAGCTTTAGTTAAGCTAATATTTTAAACACCATATTAGTCAAACTGACCCCTCTGTGATTGTCACAAGAGGACTTCTGTCCCTTCTTATAGATTGGCACAATCAGTGATTGAGACCAGTCAGATGGGATTACGTCCAGTTCCCGAATTCTACCTAAGACCTCAGTTAATCTCACTGCTAATACTGAACCACCATCCTTAAAAATCTCAGGAGTAAACCTGTCAGGGCCTGCTGCTTTCCTTCGCTTCAGATTTCCTATAGTTTTTTCAACTTCGTAAAGAGACGGAGGACCTACATTACCTTGCCATTCAGGTTGACTGGAGATCGGGAGAAACCGAAGTGTGGCTGAAGGCCAATTGAACCGGTCCCTAAAGTGTTCTGCCCATCGATCCCATCTCCTGGATTGAGAATGTATAATATGTCCATATTTCTCTGAGATTGTTTCGCTAACAGTCGGTTTCTTAATACCGGTTTCCTTAACAAGTCTGAACAATTGCCTATTACCTATTGCCGCTGCCCTTTCCATCTCTCTTGCTTTCGCTACCCACCACTGTTCACGATCATTGCGTAGGCTTCTTGTCAGCTTGCGCTTAAGTTGACTCCGCTCTTCATTATGTTCAGAGCCAGATGGAATGAGTTTCCGAGCATCTATCAGTGCGACAGATGCTGCTGAGATCCAGTGTTTCTCCCTAACATTATGGTTTACCGTACTAGCAGATATCACTGCTGTTTCCACAGCTTTTTGGATATCATTCCACGCTCCCTCGGGGTGGGCATCACATACATGGCTGCCTAACTGTTTTCCTACTTGTTCCTGAAATATATCCTTAGCTTGATTATCATTAAGTAGACCCCTAAGAAGTTTTCTTGCAGCGTCTTTCCTACGTCCAGTAAGACGTAGGCAAATACGTGCTCGCACTAGAGCATGATCTGAGTCTAAGCATGTGCTCCAGAATGAGCGACAGTCTTCTATCGAGTCCCTCCATCGGTGGCTGATAGCGATGTGATCCATTAGGGTCCAACGTTGGGACGAATCCAGGGGTCGCCATATCAAAAGATGTTTGTCCTTATGCTTAAAGTTAGTATTTACAAGAAACAGGCAGTTATCTGAGCATAGCTGCAACAGACGGTCACCAATAAATAAATAAATAACTGAGAATTTATAATAAATAGTTATAAGTTGATAAAGTAAAGTACATTTTTATAAATTTACCCTTGACCTACAAAAAAAGACTGAAATTTGATTTTTTTGTTGTTGTTATTGTCTTGTTTTCAAAATAGAAACAAATTATATTGTATGTGAGAAAAAAGTATAGAAATGAGATGATCTTTTCTGATATTCTAAACAAAAATTCCATTGATTAAACAGGTCAGTAGATTAAATCATGAGTCATTTATAACCAACATACTTAGACTGACTAAACTAATATTAATAGATAATTATGTAGTAAAAAGTGTTGAATGAATTCAATCAGTTCAGTCAATTTTGATCTTCATAACATTTTATTGATTCCCATTAGTTATAACTACAGAAATTTACCCTAAATATTACCACAATAATAAATCAAATAATTGTTAGACATTAACACCGTTAGATGCCGGCCGACTTAGTGGTCTTATGGTTAAGCGCTCGCGCGCTAGACTGATAGGTCCTGGGTTCGAATCTTGCGGGGGGAAGGATCGTGAATACGCACTGCCGGGGAGTCCCATACTAGGACAAAATGACCGTCCAGTGCTTCCAGGTTTTCCATGGTGGTCTAGCTTCAATTGACTCATGATTTCAACCAGTGAAATTGTCAAATGTTTCAATCTACACTTGTCATTATTACATAGGATGATATAACTAAAGTAATCAATACATTGATCATTACATCAACAGGATACTGAATACTTGATAAAAATTGTGAGAACTACTCCTAAACTTTAGATATTAATTGAAGGAATATTCATCATAACTGAAACGTGTATATTTACCTACTTTGATAATAGTAAAAAAAGCACTGAAGAAGAACAATGAAACAGTAATGGTTGGCTGAAATCTTCTTTAAGATAAAAAAAGTAGTGTGAGATGAATCAGACAAGATTTGATAGATCACATAATTAATTAGGTCAGGGTGATGTTGTGTTACAAATAACTGAAGATAATTTAAAATTGTATTTAATGATAAATACAATTTACCTGATTATTAACGACAATATGAATGGTACCTTTAGTTGTATAAGAAGGTAGATCACTAAGATGGAAAGTTTCATAAACAACACCCTGACCACTGAATGCTGCATCTCCATGAATTAAAATCGACATAACTTTCTTTCCATCACTATCACCCCTAGAGTATGAAAAAAAAACAATGAATATATATTGCTAAAGTATCACTTTTTAGAAAAATTGTTATTTCCTATTTACAAGCCAAATAAAAAAAGAAATAAACACGACTAGAACCTCTATATGTGAAGCGATCTCATGTAAAAACTAACATTGAACAGTACAGATACTTGGTTTAATAGAAAACGCCACACAAAAAATGAGATTATAAAATGAACATGAAAAAATCAATACAGTACTAATAGCAAAAACTCGAAGAGAAAACAATATTTAGATGAGAACAGAATAAATGGAGATTTAATTTGTTTCAAAGATGCCTGCAAGTGTTTTTGTGAACGATAATAGAAAACTATCGTTGACTTCAAGAGTAATCTATATTTGATCAAGTCTCAAATCATAAAGTTGCATGATCAGTGATCTGAATGAGTTATGACTAACTGACGGATCTTAACCTGATAAAGTTAACCTTCATTTTGCAGAGTCATGTTAATAAGCTAGTTACTTTCATGCAATCTAAAAATAAATATCCGAATTGCCGTATCAAATTCAGATCATAATGATGATGATATTCCTATGCGGTATCTTAATTTCTACATCACACAAATAAAAATAGATTTACACATCTCTCATAAAAATAAATTGCAACAAAATGACAGTAAAATCTTACCGATAAAATTGTTCAGCCTTGGTTTTACCTTGAGCGACCGGACAAACAGCTTCTAAGTGACTTGGATTAGCACATACTGCAAGATTAATCATCTTGCCTGTCATATGATTTAATCGTTGATGACTCATGCCTAAATGATATTTCACATCACCACTACCTTCGTCACAAGCTTCCAATTTAGAGTCGAACTGACAAAATATATCATCTAAAGGTTTACGACAAACGTTGGCTAGAACGTTTAACCTTCCACTGAAAAAAAAACCCAGAGTATTGATAAACTAATGAAAATATCTAAACGATTATTCACAACTGTTTACATAAATGAAATAAATCTTGAGAAAACTATAAAGCAAAAGTTGTATTTTAAACGACTATTCATCAAAATTAGGCCCCGAGTATAGATTAGTCATTATATGTGGAAATTACAATTGAAATAATCTCAGCGATCTCAACGTTCGAATTACTTTAAATTTCAATCACCGAGATTATTTCAAATATCATTTTCCCACAAAAGTATTATTTAACAGAAGACAAATACATCATATAATAAATAAGTTAAGGAAAAGTGCTACAATTGTACTGGCCTAAATATAAATAATATTGCGAATAGTAAAAGAAGAACAATAAAATATTACCTATGAGATCAAATGTCATGATTATAATGCAGCTTATATGGGAGAAACTTCCAGATAATTGAATGTGACGTTGAAGGAACATAAACAGTGTTTGAAAAATGTTCCCAAATCCTCTGTTGATCTAAAGAAACTTGAGAATAAGTTTGCGATAGCGTCACATGCGTTGGAAACAGGACACAAGATCAATTTTGGAAGGACCAAAATACTTCAGAAAGGTTTTAGCACTCATAAAGTAAGATTGACAGCCGAAGCGCTGTGTATATAGGCGAACAAGAACAGCCTGAACAGAAAGGATGGTATTCACCTAGCAACTACTTGGCAAATATTCGTTAACAAGTAATTAGACCCTTTCTCTATCCAACCTATTTATTTCACATGCATCGTTATTATAACCGAAATTAATGTGGATTATTTTAGCAATACAATTATGTATTTGATTATTTTCATTTTACATGCACATCAATGATTTTTTAACCTTCAAATTGCACTTTTATTTTTCCTTCATATAAAAACATTAACACTGAATATCATTCATTAATAACTCAATCTTACACATAAATACACACAATTCATTCAGTCATTTATTTTCACATCGTGAACTTTTTACATGATTCGCATTTAATTGACTCATGTTATCCTATTTACTAAAGTCAGCATCTAAATATTATTGGATTAGCACAGTATATATTTGATCTGATTTGATTGTTAAAACGCTAGATATTTCTTTGGTGATTTTGATTATTACCCTGAAGAAGTTCAGACAAGTTAGCTGGATGAAATGTTGAAATTATTCTAAATTTCAATCGCTGAGATTATTTCAAATATAATTTTCACATATAAAAGTATTATTCAATAAAAGACAAATAAATTACATTGGTTGAAGTTAGACATTAACACCGTTAGATGCCGGCCGGCTTAGTGGTCTTATGGTTAAGCGCTCGCGCGCGAGACTGATAGGTCCTGGGTTCGAATCTCGCGGGGGGAAGGATCGTGAATACGCACTGCCGGGGAGTCCCATACTAGGACAAAATGGCCGTCCAGTGCTTCCAGGTTTTCCATGGTGGTCTAGCTTCAATTGACTCATGGTTTCAACCAGTGACATAACAAATAAGGAAAAATGCTACGATTGTACTGGCTTAAATATAAATAATATTGAGAATAGTAAAGAGAAAAAATGTATCGACACGTCATAGAGTTCATAAACTGTTTATAGTGTAATAAGAAAACAAAGATTACCAGAACCATGTCTTCTTATTGCACTATCCAAATTTATCAGAGGGACTAATTGCTTCTAGCTGTTTATAACTTTTTCATAACATTTATATAAGTTCATAATCATTTTGACTGTATGAATAAGCTAACATAGGAATACAGATTTGATTGCTATCATATGTTCAGTTACAAACTTGAACGTCTATGGATAATGAAATATATTAAATTAGAAAAGATACCTGTGTCAATTAGCTTCCAACATTTGAACTAATGTCACTTGTCCACAACTCCATCAAATTTTACAAATTTATTAATAAATAATTGTTAATTTCATGAGTTTCAAATAGAACACATGGTTAATAATAAAGTTGAGATTTGAAATAATCATTAAAAAAGTTAGACTGATATTTTACACTGGTATACAATATTTGTATACAACCGACAATTAGTTTTATTACAAAATTCTCATGTATATCCAACAAGTTGCAATAAACTAATAGATTTGAGCATTCACAAGTAACGATTACTAGAAAAATAACCGGTAAGCTAATCATCTTCAACGTAGATGTATGTTAGCGGTATAAATCTCCACCACAATAGAATACTTATTAATACTGTAACAGTGAATGCTGAATGGCATAAAATGCTTTTTTAAACAACCTGATAAAAACTGAAGTATTCAAGTCCATATGACCTAAATACATAAGTACTGTCACGTAGTCATGAGCATGACACGGTAGTAACTAGTGTGTCACAATAACCAATAACTAATTATTGTAGTTTGATCAAAACATTGAGAGTAATTCATTTCCTTGATGAGGACCAATAAACAGTAACAATCAATAACATAATTCCCTTGAGAAATATACACGTAATCAGCAGTCTTCAAAGACATTCTAACAAAATAGTAAAAGAACAAGACTAACCGATGTGGTATTCCAATTACAAAACTTTCAACACCAAGAGCAGACGAAGAGTCAATGACAGCTTTCATTGCTGGTATTAAAACTTCACATCCCTCAAGTCCAAAACGTTTTTCTGAACTCCATTTCTTTGCTAAAAATGATTCGAAACGCGTTGAACGAACAAGACGAGCTAATATTAAACGTTTCTCTTCAATTGATAAATCCATTGAACCAGGTGTTTCAAATTTACGTCTTATCCAATCACATTTATTTAAACTATTAATAAACATATACTCAATACCAATATGTTTGCAGTAAACATTCTGAAATTAATATGAAAATATTTCAAAAACAAAATAGAACTAGTATAAGAGGAATGACTTCTCAAAATTCAATCTTCATTAAATTTAAACATTATCTTAAATATAAGCTTAAAATGTTAACAGTTGAATGGTTCAACAGTCCTATCATGATACATCAAAACTGGAGAAAATTAAGAAAATCAATGACAAATGAACTTGTTAATATTTATTTATTTGGACACAAATATTGGTACAAGGGAGCACCAAATATATATGCGCCACACAAAACAATGAGAATTCGAAGAGAAAAAAGAGGGTAAGGTGCGTATAGGGAAAAAAGAACAGTAACAACCACAGACTAGTGTAAGGTAATGTAATAATAATAATAATAGTAATAATGGGGTAAACGGAAAGGTATAACCAGAAGAATTCTTTCAGTTAAGGAAGATACAACCACTTTTTATGAAGAAAGTAAAAGAAGGTTACAGCAGGATCGCCACTGGCTTCTACTCTGAGCCATATCTGATAACGTCTCTAGCCACTGTGTTGCACCATCTCTCGGATCCCAGCCAGGGAGTCGTGAAGGAGAAACAGAAGCCAGCCCTTTGCAGCTTTCTTTCAAACCACGACACCATGTCATACACTGACCACCTCTCCGTTTTATCCAACCAGTCCTAGCGTCGGCAAATAATGCACGACGTGGAATTCTCCGGGACGACATTCGTAGAACATGCCCAAGCCACCGAAGTTAATGTTTCAAGATGGTGACACCAATTGGATTATCGTGCAACAAGTGTTGCACTTGTTAATATTAATGATTGTAAAAGTCCATTTCATTCCCAACAAACTCAAAGCTATATTATTAGACTTACCATAAATAGAAACCAATAATTTTTTCGAATCGTAGACGAATTTTGATAAAATGAACCAAAATTATTTTACATCTACTCAAAAATTCGTTAATAGTTAACAGTTTTCAAGTTGGCTTTACAAACTACTGTCTAATGAGTAACAATTACTTCTACTAATTATTATCATCTCGAACGAATTCACTAGAAAACTTTTTATCATCTACGTTTACGTCTATATGAGTGAAGAAGCTGCACAAGATCCTTCCTTAACCATGTGGCTTTTATCGTAATTATATGTAACTCGAAAAAGATTCTCGTTTGAACAACAAAACTTAAGTCTACTAGTTACCGAACTACCAATATATAATAAAAATACCAATCCAGAATTAAAAGTTATGACTCTACATCAAAATAATGTTGTTACCGAAAATTTACCTCTAAACGCCTAATGATTTCTCGTAGAGTAAGTTCCTGCTTATCACCTCCGATATGTGTGGTAGGTGGAAGCCTAAACGTCTTATCCAGGTCGGGCTCGCCTGTAAACAACAAAAGACTGATTAAAATTGGTGACAATTACGAATAATAATCGTTAAACACAATTACCCATAAGAAAACAAACAAAATAAACTTCCATTCACAGCATGCACCGATATTACAACATCTAGACAAAAGTACAACAACCTGACGATTTTAAATACTAGTCTTCTCTTCTGAACTCATGAAGTGCATTTTTAAAGTCAAATTAGACTATTTATCGTAAAAAAAACAACAGAATTAGATCCAATGGAGACGACCTACAAAACCCAACCCGAAACACAAACCTAGATTCCAAAGTTTTGGTATGTGTGAACAGTAATAATAAGCTTTCATACAAACAAATTCGGGATGCTTATTTAAATAGCTGAAATTAGGCAGTTGAAATACCTAAAATTACAGTCTTTGCTTAGCATTTATCAGGATGCTGCATCTTTACTGTAAAGAAAAAGCATGCTTTTTATAATATCCGGCGATATTTAAAACAACATGTATGATAATTGTAAACAGTCGAACCGTATGCAATATTATCGTTTTCATTAATAAGAGATCATACGGACACAAAACAACTTTAAACAAATTTACAAGCTAAGACTGAACAACGCTGACCTAACATATCTAACAGACTTACTTTTATCACCTAGGTACCTTTGATAAACAATGTGTCTGGCTATGCCGGGTTCTGGAGACGTAATACCTAAAGGATCTAGATGCGCAGCAAGATGACCACGCATCTAATACATACGAGACACGTGAAAAATCAATATAAAACATGGCAAAAATAAAACTGTTCAAAGATAAATAAAACCGCTCTTAAGATCAACCTACCAAGGTTGTAGAAACTCAACGACAACTCGGGGGGTATAGAATCATCCAGATCGGCAGACAATATCCCCAATGGGTCAAGATCGGCGATGCGATGACCTAGAGACTGAACAACGCTTCAAACGTTTAGTCAAGCATCAACACAATATACGATATTTGTGGACTTACCAAAATTGATTTGATCCAGTAAAATATATCTTACTTCGTTACATTTCACAAAGTATAGGTGAATAGATGAAACCAGATGTTCATAATATTAAAAGGAGTAAAAGCCGTCACCCTAAAGGCTCGAAGTGAATTAATGTCTAAAGTGACTATCATAGCGATCTTCAAGCCTCAACAACAATTCATCTCTACAAGCCATCATAATTACACCTTTTAAAAAAGATTGATTTAGCGATTAGAACAAGTGTTCTGTTTGCTAGAAATCTAAACAAACTATTGTAGCTATCAGAAGAAACACAGATGATTTCTAAACACTTGTGACTATAGAGCTTTAAGGATCAAATCATCGATTTCTTCCTAGTCTAAGTACAAGGTTATCCATTGACCTGCTTAAATGTGTAGGTAAATATCTGTGTTTTCTTAAAACGAATCCTTCTACTTCCCTTTTTCTAGTTATTCTTAACACTGTCACACATTTTGTCAGATGAGGTTCCCTATATTTCTTCACAAAGCGCGCAGACTGACTGTACACATTTTCTTTGAACAAAAGTAAGAAAATCTAGCTATATGCATCCTTTGGGGGGATGGGTGTTAGTTAAGATAGTTTAGTTAGTTAAAAGCAGTAATCTGAAACTGAAGATAATTAGTCTTCTTATCCTACATCATTAACCACGTTTGTAAAAAACGATGATGTAGTGTTTACTTACCTGTTATCTGATTGCTTATCTCAGTGTTTTATTTATTTGAACACTTGAATATTGGTACAAAGGGGCATCGAATACATATGCTCAAAACACGCCACTTGGTTTGTATGTGGGCTGTGGTACTGCCCAGGTGCCCAAACTGAAGCAAGTGGTTTCCTTACGGGGCACACCCGGAGCCTTCGACCTAAAGGTTCGGTCCACAAGGCAATGGAGCAACGTCAGGCGATGCAGTCCCATGGTAGCCGATGACTGTGGTAAGGAATGATAGACGTTGAGTAATTCCAATTAGAATTACATCAAAGTTTTGATAGCTTACCAGAGATAATTGGAGGCAACTAAATTGGTACTAAAAATTAGGCGTCGTATCGTTCTGGATTCATTTTTGTAAGTAGGACTTCAAAATGTAAAACAAACAACATTTGCTTCTGTAATGACTTTTGTAATAACACTAGAGGCTTAGGTTTAAAACTCAATAAGGTGACCGTAAATAATACGATTATTGGTGAACTATCATATGCAAAGAAATTTTTTTACATACTGCACTTACTGAATGCCAACAGAAAACTGTTCGCATTCACAGAATGTGAGATACTAATCAATCCGCGTAAAAAATATCCTAAATATATACAACAATAAAATTTAAGCTACGGGACTCACTTGATACGAACGGATTATGGCCTGAACACAGAGGTGGTCTTCAATAGCTTTAAGACTCGGTGTCACTGCCTGTGCAGCGATTTGTGGGGCTAACTGTGCCAATTTCAAACCCTCTTTACCCAAAGTAGGTGGTTGAACGTAAGCATTTCCTGGGGTAGCTCCAGAAGCTAAACATTTAAAATAAATGTCCCATGACTAACTGTCACTAATAAGCTTGAATAAATACCTTGTGTACACTATCAGGGTTTCGAAGCCATGCTTCATATATGTCTTCTAAATAATTGGATGAAGTTCCATTTAAAAACGGTTCACTGGAGGTAGGGTTTTGATAGCGTAATGCTGAAGTATATAAACACTTCCGAGTGATGTACTGAAGTCGCAAAGTCTTCAGAGCTCGTAAGGACAGCATACTGCAACGTTGAACTATATACACAGGATAAACGTACAGAATATGAAGATTACGGGCAGGAAAGTAAATACGCACATAAAAGGTTATCCTTTGATTAATAGACGGGAGAGAATGACTTGAGAAGGCAATAAACTGTAAGATGCAAACGCACTTAATCAGTTACAATTCTTAGCACACAAAACGAATGAACAAAAATCGTTGAGTACTGAACCAACCTTCTCAGCTAAACTGCCCAAGCGAACTATCAACTTATTCGAGCTTTAGATCGTGGCAATCCCTTTTTACTCGGATGTACCGATTTGATATGTTGTATATAGTATCACATGATCTGTATTTTCCAAAATATTTCAAAAGCCTCTATATGAAAGACACAGGAGTATGTTTATGCCAGTAGAAATGAAGTTAATTTAAACCAACTTATCTGTTTTCTGAATTTCGAATCATATTTTTGTCAGGGTTACAAACACAGTGACTTAAACTGATTAGATGATAAATCCGACTCACCAAATTCACTTGAAAAGTGGCCTATCATGAACATATAACCACAATTTAATTATTTTTACCAGATTTTGTGAATGCTACGGGAATAGTTGTCGGGCACAGCCATTAAGCACACCACAGTTTAGGCTGGCAGAACATAACTGAACTTATCACGACTTTATACAGCTGGATTTATGCAGTGATGCTGAGTCCAAAAATAAGTTGTACTCTTATAAAAAGATTATCTATCCAAATTCTATCAACTACCAAGATGCTTGTTTATAAACACATTTTCCAGTGGGGAACATAAGCACAACATCCGGTAATGTTCTACATTTACATTTTATTTAGTCTGTGCTGGAACAGTGTAAGCAAGTCACTGATTAACATAAGTTAACGAATATCCTGTACGGCATCGCTTCTAGAATGCTATTCAAAATTATGGTAAGTAACGGGGCTGAGTAACTTTCTACATGTTATATATCACTGGAAGGACCTTTAGTCTTCAGTAATAAGGATAGTAGGTTGATGAACTTGTATTAATCCTGACACATTGCTTTCCAGTGAAGGTCCAGCTTCTCCTTGAAAGTATTCACTGATGGGGCTGATACTACTTGTTCGGGTAAGGCATTCCAATCATTGGCTACTCGATGAGAAAAATGGGACCCCACTTTAAGTTCATAAGATCGTGGTTTATGAACCTTCTTGCTATGACCTCGGAGATTATTAGTGCTGGAGGGAGCAAAAAGATAAGACATATTAACACCCAAATCATAATTAAAGCTACGAAATGCCAGTATAAGGTCACCTCGTGTCCAACGATACGACAAGGGGAAAAGATTTAGGCGTTTTAAACGCTCATCGTGAGAGAGTCTAGAAAGACTCTTCACTAATTTCGTTCCCTTACGCTGTAAACGCTCAATGGAGTTAGTATCCTTTACCAGACACGGGCTAACTGCTTGGATACAGTACTTTAAATGTGGTCTTACATATATAGGATATAAAATTCGGAACGTTTCCTCGTCAAAAGACAAATGAAACATCTTTGCCTCTTAAAAACATAGTTCCAACATTGAAACCCGAGGATTTTAGATGTTCTTACTGATACATCGAAAATACGTTAAACTTCAGTCGGCTTACAACTCGAATTCCCAGTGATCAACGTTGATTAGAATTCTACAACTTAGCGTTAAACCCAAAGTTGTCCCGCCTGAAGTCAAGAGCTAGGAACAAGCACAGGAAGCCGTCAAAAAAGAAAACATACTCAATGTAACTTCAGATACAAATATGTATTGCCTTAACCGTAAAAAATAGATTTCATTTTTGAAAACATGTGAAACAAGACTCGTAAATATTGGTTAAGTTGGCGAAAAAAAATAAAATGCTTTTTAACAAGTCTAAGGTATTCTTATATCAGGTACAACTCTATTAGCATTCCAATCACCTCTAAATGAGCAGAAATGCCCCACGACCGACAAGGCCGAAAGGTATTTGGTTGAAAGACGCGGGTCGTTGTACTGGCTATCAAAATAGTTCAAGTGGTGGTGGGCAAAGTTGAAGTAGTTTTACATCAACAGAGTCTAGTAACATTTATTCGCTATTCTCTGCACATATCGGTTTAGGCATATGAAAAAAACTCCAAAGAAGTGCTTGTAAATTAGTACTCAGTTTCAGTTTGGTAAGGACAGAAGTTTGGGTGGTCTGTTATAACCCACTGATTGGAATCCAGAAGTCCTTCTGAATTGTGCTTGAGCGTGTTGATGGAAGAGGCTCTAATCAGGTTTTGAGAAAATGGGTTTTACTCGTTGATGATTTATCATAAAGTCGATAGTCAGTTTGTAAGCAACTGACTCTGGTCTTGTGAACTTAAGTAGTGGTAAATAAATCCCAAAAACGAAGAGTTCTGTGAGTCAACGACATTCGATGTTGACCACATGAGTTTTATTGGACGCACATGGCTGAGGGCTCATGGTTAGGCATCCACACCAGATTACGAGTGGGTACGCCGTGCTTCATATCTCCTGCAAGCGCTAACCAGCTTAGATTGATCATTTCTCGATAGGTCGATAGCCTATCAAATATATCTTCGAACATCTTCGCTTCTGACTTCCGATCTGACTGGGTTGGCATATTTTGATTACAAAAGGTGTTACTGGTCAAGGCATTGTCAAACTCCGAATACCTGTGGCATCTTTACTTTTCTAGTACGCCTCATAAATTCTCTCTTTGGAAGACAAGAAAACGGATGGCATTTAGGACGAAAGTTCATTATTAACAATAATGTGAGCAAGCCAGTTGGAAAGCTGACTAGGCAGGCCATTTAAATACTGGTCTTGAAGCTGTATCTTGGAACACTTCACTAAGCAAATTACAGTTAATGTGTACTCTTTGTTTCCGTACATCTAAAAATCGTTTATCCACATGAGTATTTCACACCAAATTTAGATGTCACTCAACATAGATAACAGCCAGCCGTGTGGAATTTTATAAAAAGCCACACTATGGTCAATGAACACTGTATTTACGGTTAACTTTTAACTTTTATTGACACAGCATCTTTCTCGAGTTACCAATGAGTTCGTGATACATAAACACCATTCTCTAAAGCTGTGTTGCTCTTCTAAATAAGTCGTATTTTTATCTAGATACTTAAAGAACTACTTGCGAATAGTTTTCTCCAGAATCTTGACAACTTTTCCGGTTAAGCTTATGAGAAAACAATTCTATGGTTTACATTTCGTACCTATAGCGAAGGCAGGACTTAACATAG
The DNA here is from genome assembly GCA_944470405.2 of Schistosoma mattheei. Lineage (NCBI taxonomy): Eukaryota > Metazoa > Platyhelminthes > Trematoda > Strigeidida > Schistosomatidae > Schistosoma > Schistosoma mattheei. Next base: position 67,782,670 of record OX103943.1, on the reverse strand, counting down.
CTCGCTTTCAGTTGATTAGTAATTTATCATGGGTTACGAACAGATAAAAGCATACGCTTGAGGAATCTGCGACAAAGTCTACGAGTTCCTTTAGTCACCCACCTTTAAAAAGGGTGACACCAGTCATATCGTGAGGGATGATTTGTATGAGCGGACCTTTAAATAAGTCAACGTCATACTTGATACAAATCTTTTTCTCCTTCCTGCTGAAACATTCATCGGACAACTAGAGGAGAAAGTAATGGAGGTTATAAAGTGTATATTGAGATCATGGGTATCTTAGTGTCTAACTTCTAAGCTGTCTAATTTTCAGAGTAAGTTAAACCAAGAACTCAATCGTGATTTGGCAAGAATGCTTGATCGGGCGTATTAATCAACTGATGTGTTCATTAAAACCAGTATGGCTGATGTCAACGTCAAATGCTTACATGTTGTTTGCTTTGGAAAATCATGAACAGCGACAAATATATGAGACTCACAAAGGTGACCCTCTGCTGAATTCTGATTATAGCATGATTCAGATTCATCCTAAATATATGAGAAGTTCAATTAGAGCACATGCCTTTCCCAGATGGCAGCCAAATGCACAAACCTCTCAGTGTTAAACACACAGGATCCAACAACATTTTCTGAATGATTAGAAAAAATTCATAAACAAGTGACTCATTATTAGACACAAATGATGTCATAAAATATCTTCAATTCTATTTTGCTGTTTTTCGTCCCAGTAAAGTGACCTCAGTAACACTTGAACAAATAACTGGCTCATAAACAGAGTTTTTCAAGGGAAACAGCAATTCAAACTCTCTTTCTAAAAAAATTCGCTGGTGTGTTATGTCGTTCTTTAACGTACATCCCTAGAGGGTCTCTCACAACCAGTTTTTTATCAATATTGCGGAAAAAATAAGCGATATGTCAAGTAATAGTTATGTAAACTTTAGGATTACAGTAGTAACCACATTTTTTCTCATAACAATGGAGGGAGCATGGCTGCTTTTATTTCAGCCTGAACTGAAGAAAGTTACCTATTCATAGTAGTTTGCTCATAAATGAGAAAGAAGTTCATTGTACGATGCTGCTATCCTGCATTATGACATCATGATTAGTTGGGGAAAAGGTGAAAAATATGTTAGATGCGTATTTTAAGGCAATACCTTTCCTTTTTTACTGTCACAGGATACCGAAGAATAGAAAATGTCATTTACAAGCTGGTGGATAAAGACAAGGTTTAATTTAATGCACCTGACCCAGAGAGGTTCTAACTTCCGTTGTTGGCATCTGGTGATAGTACTTGTTGCCGGAATCTCATCAAAGTTGCCGTTCGAATGAGGTTGTCTGTATATGCATACCACCAGTAGATACTTCTGCGGTTCACAATTGACGGCAGACCAAGTGGAGTCATCTGTAGCGTCAAGAATTCATTTTCAAATTTAAACGCTTGAACATTCGACAGAACGTGGATAATCTTACCGCCTCCTATTCCATGCAGTCTGTCAGCTCAAAAGAGAACGTAGTTATCTACGTCCAAAGAGTGGTCAGACATGAGTGATTTGAACCCTGTTCCCGTAATAAGTAGCTTGCTCGAATATACTGCACTTACTGAAAGTGATTCTACCTCCATACTGGCTGGAGCTAGTGCTCCACAATAACTTTTCTTACTCCTTCCTCGTATGGTCTGCTACCTTTCATAAAAAGTTTGCTTCTATTTAATTAAAAGCAAGACGGTCAGGCTGAAAGTAATGCTCCGTTTTTAGAGCATTAGTTTGATAAAGTCTCCGAAAGGAGGCTGGATCTAGAGAAACTGAGACTGTTCATTATGAGATTGAAACATATGGCCACGAGCCCGACAAATAAATAATATTTTGAATTCTTTGAATTGTAGTATGAACTAGGAATCCCAGAATTAACGCAATTGAATTAAGAAGTGAGACACAAGCACAAACGAATGTATTGTATTTGGAATTCGAAATCGAGCATTCAACAAGTACCAATGTATTGATGATGTCACAGGTATTCAGTGTTTGACAACGCTTCTACCAGTAACACCTTCTTATGTATTTCGTTCCCACCAAGAGAAATCAAAAGACAGAGTCAAGAAGATCGGAAGAGTATATTTGGCGATGACCGATATATCGGGATTCTCTGATCTAATCTGGCTAGCGATTGTGGTTGATGTTGAGCACGGCGTTACTACACGTGATCTGGTGCGGATTCCTGACCGAGCGCCTTCAGCTAGGTGAGTCCACTAAAACATATGGTCAGCATCCAATGTCGAAAACTTAGTGCTATTTATTTTGGGGATTTATTTACCGCTACAGATCACCCCCCCCTAGTGGGGCAGTGACGACTCTAAGACGTGGCCAGCCAGAAGTTTAAACCCAACGAGTTTGTCGTTGGTAAACACTCTTCTGATAGTAAATAAGAACTTTCGTCTAAATCTGAACGAATAGTTTCACAATATTTGGGCGCCGAGTTAATTTGAGACATTAAAAAGAAGAATATATTTGTAAAATCTCAGCGAATGAATTTTAAGTAAATCCAACGTTTCGCCTGGCAATCTGGTCCAAGCTTTTTCAAGGAAAATATAATCAAACAACAAAATTATCGAATATAAATAGGTACATGGTTCTACGGTTTACTGTACACTGAATAAGTCATCCAATCGACGTGAAGGATTTCTTTATAGATAGGTATTTGTATTAATGTGTAGAACTATGGTCTACTATGATATTAGTACTGCTCTAATAATAGACCTAATCCTAAATTTGTAGATTTGTCATGATATAACTGCCTAATCTATAAGATCTTACGTGGAAGTCACACCATCGACTACACCAACTCACTGTATCGTATCAATTACCAATACATGATGTAGAACAAGGTTAGGCTAGAGAAAGAACAATATATTTAATATGAATAGAAGATATAAAGTAACATTGAGATGGACCACGCCTGCATGGCCGAGCCATGCCATCCGATCAACTCCAGTCCATTCAATTCATTGTTCGCGCCTTCTCCATCGTTAGGTATTTCTCCGCGTTAAATATTGAATATCTATTTCCTGAGTAGTCTCGTGTTCACAGCTTTGTGGATTGTGTGGCTATTGTCCAATGCCACTACACTACTCTCCCACCAGAATCAACGTGATGTTGGTTCGATACCAAATTGGATGGGATCGTCGCGCGCCGGAGGTTACCAAGGATAATAAGAATCCTCCGGGTATTGGTAAGCTGAAAGATAAATCAAAAAGAAGGCAGCAGCATCTGGTCGGGAAATACATGTAATAATCTTAAAATATCTGCCTTCATGATTAACACGCTTAAAATGAAAATTTGGTTGAAGATTATTTGAACTATAAAAAATGGGGTTACAATAATAATAATAAAACGATGCGTGTTAATAACTTAACGTATAGGCAGTAAGTATAGTGTTTAGAAATATTAAAGTAATGAATATTGTAGAAATGTTAATATTGGTATTAGTTTTGGTTAAAATTATGAAATCAAATAACGATTATGCCGGTAAGTTGTCCATATGAGTTGAATTCCAATTGCATCTGTATTAGTAGGCTAACTGAAGGAACAGAAGTATACCGTGGAGAAGAATTCCAACTAGTGTTCCAGTTAGTTTGATACGGTTTATTTAGTTACGGGGAGATTTCCTCAACCTCATTTTTACTTGACCGTGATAGAATTTAGTAATACTACTAATACACATGAATGGTTATCAAAACAAAATTTAAATACATGAGTGATAATTATATGAATTTTGGACAGATAGCTAGGAACAAATCGTTAAACATGAGTGTATTCGTAAGAGACATGCTCTAGACTCAATGTTCTGATCTGCGATAGACTATTTATACATATTTATACCTGACCGCTGATGATGCATACAAGTTAGTTGCAAGTATGCAGTTTATCATAAGGCGGAATACGATTTAATTGAGATATGGTGATTATAAGTTATTGAAATCAGTGAAGCTTATGTGTCACATTACTAGTTGATGTGGTGCTGCAAGATGTATTCGGCTAAATAAGTTTGTACAAGATAATTAACAGTGAGTGATGCTCATGTGATTATCAGGGAGTACATAAGTTGTAACCAAGGGGAGTACACTCCCAACTCATGTCTATGATAATGGCTTGAACCTTAGTCAGTGTTGGGGTAAATTCGACATTGATGTTTTCAGTTTACAGGAGATTTGCTCGACTGCTTATACTGATTATTTGCATGCATGATTGTGTCGCTAAACCATCAATTAGACTGAAAAGGTTTTGAGATACTTACTGAGTGAGCGTCTGGTAGAGAAAAATACTGTAATCATCTGTAGTGAATGAAGATAAAAGAAAAACAACACTAGTGATAGTTATAAGTCAATTCGCTGACCGATTTTGTTAATAGTTTCATTAATTTTATCAATCATATTACGTGATTGTCAAGTCATGACAATGCTTTATGACGATATCCTGAAACTATTATGTTTAACTAGTTATAGTGTTGAATGAGGATTAGTCAGTGGAAAAATAGGTATTGTTGCTTGAGGTGATTCGAAATTATCAGAAATTTATAACGTTAAAGAATCCGAGACGCCTAATTTAATTATAAATTTTAATTCAGAAATATTCGTTTAGTTTTAATTCTAGTAGGCTACGGAGTTTTGATTCTAAACGTTTGCTTAACCAACAGCTACCTGAGGATTTAGTTATTTTGCTAGTGCAGTTGATAGTACCTAAATTTTTAATCTTATTATCTAAACTGTTCGCATTTTAGGCTAATCCATAAACCCAAATACGATTAGCAACAACGACTATGATGGGTTTATCGATAAATGTTAAAGGTGATTCAAATGATTTCTAAATTTAGAAGACATGAAGATATAGTGCAACGCATGTATGGGCCAGGTTAACATGCAGGTTGTTGACGTATATGACAATTTGAAAATAATGAACATGATCAGAAAGATAATTTTAAAGTTAAGACTGCTTATGAAACTTCAGGCAAGAATATGACGCGTTATAAACATTCCGTAAGAAGTTAATGCATTTAGCCTAGGGACACTTACAAATATATGGCAAAAGCAACTAGAAAACATATACATGTTAAGTACAAAAAGTCATTAAGTAAAATAGTTGAACTCGCCTGGGTTATTTTTGAAAATTAGATTACTCAGTGGACGACATATATAACGCCATTCGTGAGTAGTAATGATCCAAAAGCATCCAGAATAAAACATGCAGTATGGCAATCACTTCCAGGGTGCTTGATGCTGTCGAGGTTTTTGGGACTCACTCTGATCAGAACAACTGAATGAATCCAGATAATTGTGTGTGCCATTGTCCAATGCCACTACAAATGTGTAAGAGACATGTTTATATGAAAAATAATAAAGGTCAAACAAATAAAATAAAAGTTCATTTGAAAATAATGAAGGGGAGAGAAAGAATAAGAAATTGTCATGTTATCCTAGGCCATAGAATGACTTAAGGATTATAAGGTAAATTCAAGGTTATGACAAATTGTTTTGTATGTGTTATGGAACCAAAACGTGTTAAGATAACAGAATGTGTTTATACGCAAGTGATATGAGAAAAAATTTTTTCATTCAACTTAATATTGACTACGGTCTGTGTATATTAAGAAAACAAATCATTTTTATGTATGAAATGAATCAAAATGCTACAGCCTGCATTAAATGAAGATAAGTAAACAAAATAAATAAACGAGGAATGTATATGTAATTGAAGTGTGTTATTTTAAAAAATGTTCCAGTCAATTGTTTAACATATTCAGATAAGATAACGGATTTGAATCATTGAACGTATTATCTATCAATTAGTTACTATGGCATAAATATATCAAATGGCAAAAAAGGAGATCAGGTTTACTTATTAATTATTAGTTGCCATGGTGCAGCTAGTTGTATTCCATCTCTCCTATTAATATTGTTTAAATTAGCCCATATATGTAAGGCTTCAGCTGTTAGGCGTTCTTTGTAAGAATTAAATCCTTTTTGAATGATTCTCGTGCCATTGAAATCAACTGTATGACCGATTCTAAGATCAAAACTAGTAAGAATCAAAGATCCAATACACAAGGATGATCAACAAAATTGTGTTTATGAAATCAAATGTAATGATTGTAATGCAACGTATGTAGGTGAAACATCAAGACAACTGAATGTGAGGGTGAAAGAACACAAACTGTGCTTAAAAGCATATTCCTAAATCCTCAATTGATGTAAAAAAGCTTGAGAACAGATCAGCGATAGCATTACATTCAATTGAATCGAGTCATACAGTTGATTTCAATGGCACGAGAATCATTCAAAAAGGATTTAATTCTTACAAAGAACGCCTAACAGCTGAAGCCTTACATATATGGGCTAATTTAAACAATATTAATAGGAGAGATGGAATACAACTAGCTGCACCATGGCAACTAATAATTAATAAGTAAACCTGATCTCCTTTTTTGCCATTTGATATATTTATGCCATAGTAACTAATTGATAGATAATACGTTCAATGATTCAAATCCGTTATCTTATCTGAATATGTTAAACAATTGACTGGAACATTTTTTAAAATAACACACTTCAATTACATATACATTCCTCGTTTATTTATTTTGTTTACTTATCTTCATTTAATGCAGGCTGTAGCATTTTGATTCATTTCATACATAAAAATGATTTGTTTTCTTAATATACACAGACCGTAGTCAATATTAAGTTGAATGAAAAAATTTTTTCTCATATCACTTGCGTATAAACACATTCTGTTATCTTAACACGTTTTGGTTCCATAACACATACAAAACAATTTGTCATAACCTTGAATTTACCTTATAATCCTTAAGTCATTCTATGGCCTAGGATAACATGACAATTTCTTATTCTTTCTCTCCCCTTCATTATTTTCAAATGAACTTTTATTTTATTTGTTTGACCTTTATTATTTTTCATATAAACATGTCTCTTACACATTAATACAAATACCTATCTATAAAGAAATCCTTCACGTCGATTGGATGACTTATTCAGTGTACAGTAAACCGTAGAACCATGTACCTATTTATATTCGATAATTTTGTTGTTTGATTATATTTTCCTTGAAAAAGCTTGGACCAGATTGCCAGGCGAAACGTTGGATTTACTTAAAATTCATTCGCTGAGATTTTACAAATATATTCTTCTTTTTAATGACTCTTCTGATAGCTTGCTAAGTGTAGCAGCGTCTGGTCGTCTTTCCTTACTATATGGGACGGAGGTACAACATAGTAAAAAAAGAAAATGTACAATGAAAATTTCGGATCCTCATAAACGTCATCGTTCTTTTCCAGCCGTCCTGGAAAAGAAAAAAGAAAATGTAAGTGCATGTCGAAATACACTCGTATATGCGTAAAAACACAAGGTCGGCGGAAAAAAAAGGAAAATAAACTCATGAGCACGTAATAGCGTTAAAAAATTGTTTTTTTGTTTGTTTTTTTTTAATAGAAATAAAAATATATAAGCATATTAAAATTGTTTTTTTTTAAAAAAAATAATATAAAATGTCGAGAAGTGCCTTACGTGCAATAGTCGTTTAAATGTTCTGGAAATCTCACCCTTCTTCCAGAACGCGTCGTTTTAAGTTTATTTTCGGATACTGTCGAAGTATCTTCGCGTGTGTTGGTTGTCGGATGAGGTATTATTAGTGTCTGAGTCGTGTCGTTCGATTGTACCGAAGGAAAATCGACGTGGATAGGATTTCCTTCTAAATACGCTGCTTTTAAGCGATCGATGCTGATGCTATCGTTGGTTCCGTTCTTATCGACTATATAGTACTTAGATTCACGTTGAAGAACTTTGAAGGGTCCTTCGTATGCTGATTCGAATGGTCGTCGATGCGAGTCTCGACGAATAAAAACGTGTGTACTATATCGTAAGTCAGGTTGAACGAAAACATCAGTTGATTGAGGTCGAGTGGAAGCAGGTTTAACTGAACGCATTGCGTTTGTAAGCCTGTTCGTGTAGGAGGTTAGATCCATGTTCATCGAAGAGCACGAAGGATCCACGAATTCTCCTGGAAGTCGAAGTGTCGTTCCATAAACGAGTTGAGCCGCAGTGTATCCAATGTCAGCTTTCACTGCATTGCGGATACCTAGTAAGACGAGTGGAAGAGCGTCGGTCCATTGTGAAACGTTTGCAGCTGATAGCGAAGCTTTCAGTTGTCGGTGAAAACGTTCTACCAACCCGTTTGCTTGTGGATGGTAGGCGGTCGTTCGGAAGCGAGTGATTCCTAAAAGTGTGGTCAGACGACGGAAAAGATCAGATTCAAACTGACGTCCGCGGTCTGTAGTGATGGTTGAAGGGCAACCGAAGTTTGCTACCCATCGTTCGACGAATGTGCGGGCCACTGTTTCAGCAGTGCTGTCCTTGATAGGTACTGCTTCTGGCCATCGAGTGAAACGGTCTACGCAGGTTAAGAGATAAGAGTATCCATTTGAATCTGGTAAAGGTCCTACCAAATCCAGATGAACATGGTCGAAACGAGCATCGGGAGTTTTAAACGAGCCTAAGGGACATTTATTGTGTCTGATAACCTTAGATTTTTGGCAGCTTACACAGGAGCGTGCCCACTCCCTCACGTCTTTATTCATGCCAGGCCAGCAAAATCGTTCTGCTATAAGCTTGATGGTTGCACGAACACCTGGATGAGAAAGTTTGTGCAATGTGTTGAAGACATTGCGTCGATAATGTTTCGGCACGATTGGGCGATCCCAGATGAAAAATCACAAACAAAGTAAGGTTTCCTTACCTGTTCCCATCTGTTTGATGCGTAGTTTAAGTGTTGTGGACGATAACTCGTGCTGAAGATCAGTGTCTTCTTTTTGAAGCTCGGCGAGTTTAAGAAGGTCGATTCCTTGGAAACTGTTCAAGGAAGTTATGCGAGATAAAGCGTCTGCAACTACATTGTTTGCTCCAGAGATGTGTTGAATATCTGAAGTAAACTGCGAAATGTAGTCCAGTTGTCGAGACTCACGGGGAGAGTACTTGTCAGAAGGAGAGCTTAACGAGAAAGTGAGCGGTTTATGGTCCGTGAAAAGAGTGAATTCACGGCCTTCGATATAGTGTTGGAAATGCCGTACAGCACAATACATAGCTAGGAGTTCCCTACCGAATGTGCTGTACCTCGATTCGGTGTCTAGCAACCTTCTAGAGAAAAATGCCAAGGGTTGCCAGGAGTTGTTAACCCATTGTTGTAAGACTCCTCCGATTGCTGAGTCGGATGCGTCTACTGCGATGCTAATGGGTGCTCGGGTGTCCTGATGTGCGAGCATTGTTGCTTTAGCAATCAGTTCCTTAACTGTGGAGAATGCTTTTCGTGCGGTGTCGTCCAAATTAATGGATTTCGCATTTCCACGAAGTTGGTCGGTCAGAGGTTTCATAAGTGATGCGCATTTGGGTATGAAACGTCTATAGAAACTTACCAGGCCGTTGAACGTGCGTAATTGCTTGACGGTGGTCGGTTCTGGGTAATCCAGAATGGCCGCCACTTTGGTTCTAAGGGGTCGGATACCTTGAGCATCGATAGTGTGTCCCAGAAAGTCTAACGAGTCGGTTCCAAATTGGCATTTCTGAACGTTTACAGTTATGCCATGTTTTTGTAATCGTTCGAAAACAAGGTCCAGATGCTTGAGATGTGTTTCTCTGTCCGGACTTGCGATTAGACAGTCGTCAACATACGCGTGTACGAAGTTGAGACCTCGAAAAACGTCGTCTATGAATCTTTGGAATGTTTGAGCAGCATTCCTTAGACCGAAAGGCATTCGCAAAAATTCATAGAGTCCGAAGGGAGTTATGATAGCTGTTTTCGGTATGTCGTCAGTAGCCATAGGGATTTGGTTATACGCTTTAACCAAGTCGATTTTCGAAAAGACAGTTGTACCTTTCAAGGTAGCTGTCAAATCGTGAATGTGAGGCAACGGGTAACGATCGGGAATGGTTTTCGCGTTCAATCGCCGATAGTCACCAGTTGGACGCCAATCGTTGCTGTCCTTTTTAGGGACCATGTGCAACGGAGATGCATATGGGCTACTTGACGGTCGTATGATTCCTAAGTCCATCATGTGATCGAATTCGTTTTTCGCTAACCTTAGCTTTTCAGGAGCTAGTCGTCGTGCTTTAGAGAATACAGGTGGTCCTGTAGTCGTGATGTGATGTGTAACATTGCTGGTTACACACGGTAGTTTCGGTTGAGTTTGTTGTATCCCAGGGTACTTATCGAGTAGTGGTTGATAGAGTGGGTCTATCATATGTTTAACTGTGACTGGGGATACTCTACAACCAGTAAAAGAAGTTACGCAAACGGACAAATTAGTGTTTCCGTCTACTAGCCTCCGTTTGCGAGTGTCGATGATCAGATTGTGGTGTTGTAGAAGGTCCATACCAATGATTGGCATAGAAACATCTGCAACGACGAAAATCCAGTGGATGGGTTTGCGTAAACCCACGTTAAGGTAAACGTACCTTTTGCCATACGTAGCGATCGGTTTTCCGTTTGCCGCCTGTAAGTTTAGGGTCGATTCGTGAAGTCGGTCGTTAGGATTTGCTGGGAGAACGCTAACTTCTGCGCCAGTGTCGACGAGGTAGCGAACTCTCGTTGTCACATCTGTGACGAATAACAGACGGCTTTGTTCGCCGGCTACGGTTGCCGTTAACGCGTGCCGGCTTGGAAGTTTCCCGAATTGTTTTTCGAATCAGTCGGTTTCGTGTTGGGAAAATTGCAGGGTTTTCTGCAATTTCTGGAAAACTTTCCATACTGGTTATGATACCAGCACCAGTCGGGGTTATCTGTCTCTCGTGGTCTAGAGACAGATCGCTTACGAGAAATGCTTCTACGTGGTGTGCGCGATCTCTTACGGTCGGTACGAAGACTAAGATAACGCGTGAGTGTGTGACATAAGTCGGTTATGTCATTCTGAGTCGTGTGAGGCTTTTCTTTGACTGAAAATACCTCGGTAGTAGAAGGTTTCGTAATTTCTAGAATGCGGTCGGCAGATGCAGCTAGCTCGTCTAAGGCGTTGTTCTGGAACGAGACCAGAACTGCTTGCACCTGTTGGGGAAGTTTTGACAAGAAGAGTTGTTTGAATAGACCTTCGTCGAAAGTTCTTGGGCCTATAACCTCTCTCATCCGTTGCAACATGTCCGTCGCAGAACCGTGTTGCAGGTCGATGTTATTGAAGAGTTGATCTAACCTTTGTCGATCGGTTAGGTCTCCTCGTTTAAGAATCGAGCGTTTTAAGATTTCGTAAGGATCGGAAACATCACTAGTAAACATACTAGGTGTTACGTACCTGTTGAATTCGCGCGGTAGTGCCTTGACTACTGCGAGGAATTGTGCACGTGTGTCGATCACGCCGTGCTCGGAGAAGTCGGCTTCTGCGTAGCAAAACCAGGCTTCGATGTTGTCGGGCCAGAAAGGCATCAGTTGAAACGAAGGTGGGGACAAGGTCTTAAGCTTGAGTACTTTAGGTGTCTGTTCAGTCATGATGAAATATGAAGTACGATAATGAACGAGGGAAAAATATATATATCCAAAAAAAAACACGAAAAAAAATCACAATGTTTAAAAAAAATAAAAAATAAGGCAATGATATATAAAAATCCCAAAAAGGAACAGACTCACAGTTGCAATAAGGTGTACCAGATCACGACGGTCTCACCAATGATGATGTCACAGGTATTCAGTGTTTGACAACGCTTCTACCAGTAACACCTTCTTATGTATTTCGTTCCCACCAAGAGAAATCAAAAGACAGAGTCGAGGAGATCGGAAGAGTATATTTGGCGATGACCAATATATCGGGATTCTCTGATCTAATCTGGCTAGCGATTGTGGTTGATGTTGAGCACGGCGTTACTACACGTGATCTGGTGCGGATGCCTGACCGAGCGCCTTCAGCTAGATGAGTCCACTAAAACATATGGTCAGCATCCAATGTCGAAAACTTAGTGCTATTTATTTTGGGGATTTATTTACCGCTACAGTATCATTAGTTCATTCAAACACCACATCCACCACAGCTTAAGTAGAAGTATAAGTGTTTGTCATCGGTTGTACGTCTTCTTGTTAAGTTCATCCTGAGTCTGTCCGACAATGTATAAGATAAAAAGTTTGTAATATCTAGAAAGTGCTCATTAGTATTGGAATTAACAAACGAAATCGGAACAGACTCACTTGGAATTGTATACAACCAGCATGTCGGTTTTGTGATGAAATCATTAATATCTAGAATTTGAACCATAGATATAATGTTGGATCTTTATATCCCCAAGTTATGAATAATGTGGCTTCATTTAAAACATATTTCTCACATTGTTTAGAGTAAACATTAGAACTGTTTTTGTGATAAGGGTAAAGAGCAGTTGATATGAAATCATTCGAAATGTAGTCAAACTCGAGGTCACTTAGTACTCGTGCTTCGCATTGAGAAGGTTTTTCACAAGGATCAAATGCATTATGAGGAGAGGTAATATATGATATGACATCAGGATTTGATTCTTCTGAAATACTCTCATGAAATTCATTAGGACTGTCATTTCAGAGCGTAGGATCGTTAGAAAAATCAGCATCTATCCAAACCACATCAGGTTTCCGATCATGATTAGGTTCATTTAAAATACTTTCCTCAATATTGCAAGTAATTTCATTAGAAATATGTGAATCATTAGGAAAAGTCATACCTGGTACAATAGCATGAGAATTCTGATAAATCGGTTGATTAGGAACTGTTGTCTCACAAGAATTCTGGATTTCATCTAACTCTGAACTGCCATATGACTCTGCACTGTCTTTTGAAATCGTTGATAAAGATAAATGCTCATTGGAAACATCCGAATTATTGAAATTTAAATTACAATACTTAGTACAGCTTGAAGCAAAATGGACAGTAGCTTTACGTACTGACTGAATGTGTCCTACCTTACCACATTTAAAACATTTAGCATTACGAAATACACATGAATTGCGAGCATGAAACTTTCCACATGATAAACATTTACCAAACTTCATCTCACCTTTGTGATTTGCTTTGTAATTCCTCGTTGAAACACCTTTCATATTTACACGAGAATAGGAATCACTGTTAAATGAACGCAAGTTTGATTGACCCTGAGATTGTAGTTCATCACGACGACTAAGCAAAGTATTAGAAATCTTCATCGACTGGATATCAAGTTCATTGACTGCTTCGTAGTTAACACATGCAGTTCAAGCATCTTGAAATGAACAGTTTGGTATTCTTAACAGCTTTTTTTCCAAACTCGGTATGTTAATTCCTGCAATTAATCGATCTCTCAGTTGCACATGAAGTTGATCACCGAAATTACACTTGGTAGCTTGTTTCTGTAATTCAAGGATGAATTCCCGAGCCTTTTGGTCATTTTGACGAACCATCTTATGAAACTTCGCCCTTTCACGGCATTCGAAACTGGTGCATTTTACATGACTTAATAATAGCTCTTTAAGAGTTGCATAGGGGAGTGAGATAGGTTTTTCTGGATATGCCAAAGTTTTTAATAAGCTGTACGCTTCTCTCCCAATGAATGTGAGGAAGTGTGCCACAATATTAACATCCTTATCATCTTCCTTGGTCATGCTCCAGATTTCGAACCTTTCCAAGTAATCCTCAAAAGCTTCAGGAGTTGAATGAATATCTAACTTTTCCATTGCAGGCTCCATCGCGACGCCAATATAATATTTTGAATTCTTTGAATTGTAGTATGAACTAGGAATCCCAGAATTAACGCAATTGAATTAAGAAGTGAGACACAAGCACAAACGAATGTATTGTATTTGGAATTCGAAATCGAGCATTCAACAAGTACCAACGTATCATTAGTTCATTCAAACACCACAAAATACCATTATTAGAGGACGCTAATGCATTATCAACCCCAATAAAAAATTTTGGGTAATGATATGTTGAAAAATGGGTGAACAAAACAATTTACGAAAATCTCTGATTGAATGAATAAGTTGAAAGTATAATTCATCTCGATTCCGTGTTAACTACCTTTGACTTAACGCACTTCCCTGGTAAGGTTTCTTTCCAATATGCCGTATGCATACCACGCCGGACGCATCGGGTAGTACAGAGCGGTTTCAGTACTCGCTCTAAATTCAATGTATTATCCTGTAGAAATGCGACTGCAAGATAAAATAGAGCAGCTTCTGTTTTGTTGTTAGACGCACTGCTATTCACGCCGAACATCCTACTTGCAACAATTTAATGAGGATTGTGAGCAGTAGAGTTACTCTCTGTCCAATATCTTATTTATCTAGATAATGTTATTGCGTATGCTCAGAAGTTTGAGTAATGTGTTTCCGATATCGTGAGCAAAAATAAAGTATGAGTATGGAATTTTGAAGGTTGCTGAGTTCCAAATGAGATGATGAACGGAACAGTGTTGGACCACCATTGAAAACCAGGAAGCATTGGATCGTGGTTTCATTCTAACAATTCTATGTAGGTAAATTGTTTTTGAAACCAGTATCTGTAGGAACAAGAGTGCAGCACGCATTCAAATTGTTTTTTTTTAAACTATGGTTATATTAGAACCATAATGTTCCTACCATTTCATTATAAAGTAAATCATAACAATATACATTTTAACAGGTATTTGTGTATTGCTTTTTCTTAGAAGAATAGGTATATACTTATCATTGTTGAGCACAAAGCGAAATTCAACAAATGCTTACTATGAACATGAAATTTAAGCTTCTCTGATGAGCTAAAGATTGTTGTGAAAAATGAAAACGTGTAGTCAGAAACATATTTGGAGGGGGATCATTTATCATGACAAAAGACCATCTATCATAATTATTCTGCCACATGGGTCTAATGTAGTCTTTTAACTCAACCGAGTGATGGTTGTACTTCAAAATGTTGGTTAAACAAAAGTTGTGAACTAAACAAATAAAGAATTTGAATTCGAAATCATTTGAACAGACAATGTACCTATCATATTTATGTAGTATAATAACCAATATTGGTTAGCATTAGTATAGATTGCTGGTCACTCGACTGATTGTTTAAAAAAGAAGCAATCACAAGTAAAATGGTAATAAACCTTTAAAATAAATGCTAAATGTGAAGGATTTAGGACTAATCATTATTTTAAAATGCAACAAGTTGTGATCAAACAACAGTTCATGTTAATGATAATTATGAGTTCATGAGTAAATCTGAAGCTATATTCATGTAAAAAATAATTGAAAAGTATCATAAAACCAAATAAAGTAGTTTAGTAGTAATTTTTAAGTGGTAAGTCAAGCAGTTCGCTATCAGGCTCCGTTACATTGTGTGATCAATCACAAATATATGTTAATGAATAATAAAGAAATACAAATAAAAATGCAATGACGGTAATGTCATTCACCACTGATAGCGACATATTTAGTCCACTGAATCAACGAAAAATTCTCATGTAGCTCCCTTAGGGTTAATGCCGATCCCAAGCCGAGTAAAGGAGGAAGAATGGGCATGACGTAGGCAACTCATCCCATAGAAAAAATCTTGTTAATAAACGACAACCACATTAAACAAATTAAACCATTTAGAATTTACCCTAGGAGTTGAAGGAAGAATTATAACACATCATGATGTAAGACGAGATTCTTCAAAATTCACGACGCCGATAGACCTTCGAATAACCAGAGCAACAATTTTCATAGGTGAGTGGAAAGTCCGGACAATGTGATAGACCTGGTGGACCGGTCAAACAGCAACGAAAACCAGGAGACACAACTTGGCAGTACTCAGAATCAGCAAAACCCATAGGACACAAGCTGGACAGCAAAGACTAAATGCGGTAGAGATGTTGCTGTACTCCGCTCACAAAGAGGAAAATGCTCAACACACTCAGGCAGTTGCTCTGATACTGTCCAGAGAAACACGTAATTCACTCACAGAATGGGAATCTCACGGATCCAGGATCATCATAGGATCCTTCAGAACAAAGAAGGAGGGAATCACAACGAATGTTATCCAATGTTATGCACACACCAATGTTAGGAACGACGACAATAAAGATCAGTGTTACGAAAGGCCACAATCAATCATGGCGAAGTGCCCAAGAAGCGATCTGACCATCCTGATGGGACATCTAAACTCCAAAACCGGAATGGACACTACCGAATATGTGGATATCATGGGACGACATCGAGAGGGAGAGAAGAATGAAAAAGAAGACGGATTTTCAAATTTATGTGTATTCAACAAATCGGTTATAGGTGGTACAATATTCCTCCACGAACGCATACACAAAGATAACTGGGTCTCCATGGATCACACTACACTGAACCACATTGATCATATTCACATGAATAAGATTTCCAGAATGTCAATGGAAGACGTGAGAAACAGGAGAGAAGCTGACATAGCTTCAGATAACCAACAACTGGTGGTTGTCGATATGAAACTGATAGTAAACAAGCACTGGATATCATACATATATGTCAAACTAAAATATATCTTTATGGGTATTGGATGGATAACGCGATAATTGAATATTATCAAACCAGAAGATCTACATTAATTAAAAATATCGTAATCAGAACTAAGAATAAAATTGAAATGATAATTAGGAAATAGTTCCCACACCATGGTTTAAATATATATGCAAGCATAAAATTAATTTAGCAATCCATTATTCTAAATTCCAACCACTACAACAACTTTATTTGTAATTTCACTTCAGATCGGCTTACACACTCGATAACTATTTAGAATCTACTAAAGTAAACTTTTATAATCTTTGTATTTTATAAGTTAGTTACCATGCCTATGATAAGTGTTCTCCATTATTATTTTGATATGCGTGTATTGATGAGAACAATAGTGAAAGATAATTGTATTCATTTACAATTAATGAAGCAAAAGTTCTACAATTATTCTTCATTTTTATAGATCACCAGATTTCTTTTTTCAAATTTTTAGTTCATAAATAAAAAATTAATTTAATTAACTTAAAATCTACAATAGTAAATACTTTTAGGGTGATATAATATTCAAGAAGAACATAATATGCCGAATAACACAGACCTGGTTGAACTCCAGTGATCACGGCTTCCCATTACAACTTCAAGAAATACCTCTTGAAGTCAGTCATTACTGAGCACATGATTATTATTACTATCGGAAGTGCTTCCAGGTTTTTCATCGTGGTCTAGCTGCAATTGACCATTGAATTCAACTATTAAATTATTATTATTATTATTATTATTATTATTATTATTATTATTATTATTATTATTATTGAGTACTCTATCAGTGGATAAAATAACACATTATCGAGACTAATGTTATGTTCCGATACATGTAATTCAAGTTAATAAAAAACTCAACCTATATAGGCTTTGCTTTTATTTTTAATTCAACACTAATATGCACTATCACTCTAAATTGAATAATCTACCGAATTCGACAAAATATATTCGACTTTTACCAAGTGCACTAATCATAAAAATGAAGTTAATAAGAAAAATATTTCATCAATTTTTTTATCTGAACATGGAAAAATAATAAACAAAACGAATGTTCATTCATTCGTTTTATCATGATTGAATCAACTAACACATTTACGTACAATGAGTACAATAATAAATAATGCACTCATAATGATCTATCTGCAATATATATTTAATGAAATGAAATATAGATAGTCATTCATTTTAATATAAGCTTTTTAAAAGTCATCTATTGAAATGAATGAATCTATTTTTTATTGTTTTCAATAATTGTCATTGATTCAGTCAGTGAGTTAAAACGTAGGACTAAGCATATAAATGGATCAGTCTGAGCTGCCATACCTCGTTAGCACAACACGATTAACACCAAATTGATAGAAGCAGTTATTTCAATGGTAGTAATATTTAAAAGACAGATTAGTTAGGGATATAATACAGGAAGAAATAATTAGGAACAAAGGTATAAAGTAATTTTAATTTCACGGTTTGAGGGAAGACAAAATGTATACAACTACGTCATTGTGAACAATTCTCAGCCCTGTCACTCACAGTCTCCAACCATTCGATACGATAGTAACGCGGACCATAACCAAGTATTCTGCATCCACCAACCTGGCTCAGAACAAAGTTAGCGACTTCAACAACTGATACCACGTTTTCGTTTGGCCGCTCCCAACTTTCTTCCATCGGTCTCCAACACTGGTCAGCGCTGCGCATCGTGTTAATCGGTGTTCAGGCATACGTAACACCTGGTCCAACCATCTCGATCGATGAACAGTCACAACCTCATCGACTGATTTACCATAATTTCTGAATATCCTTCATCTAACCTCACTATTACTTACCCGGTGATACCTGCAGATGCGAGCAAAATTTATAAGACATCTATCATCAAACACAGGCAAATTACGAGCATCTTCTACTCCTAATGGTCACATTTCTCAGACGTAAATTAGAACAGAACGAACTGCTGAGCAGTATACTCGTCCCTTAATTGATAGACGGATATGTGGCCTTCACCAAACGTGACGTAAGTTGGCAAAATCCAAACGAGCTTTCTGAATCCGTGAACACATTTCATCAGACACCAACCCACTACGGCTGATCGAACTTCCAATATAAGTGAAGTTGTCAACGCGTTCGACTACTTCACTCCCTATCCTTAGTTCAAGTGTTGATGCAGGCCAGTCCTGAAGCAACAACTTGCTTCCCAAGCATCCTGAAATTGTTGCCCATTGTTTTCAAAAGACTCTGCATTTAATCAGCATCTTCACCGGACGAGAATATTTCATCTGCGTATTATAAGCCGATAAGTACACCTCCTGGTAAGAGACCAATGCCCGAAAATTCAAATGACGGAATTTTTATTTTCGTCAGCATGTCTGTGATGAAGTTGAACAAAAATGGAGATATTGGACAGCTTTGCCGGAAACCACTCGAGATCGAAAAATCAGATGTTAGTTCGCCAAAAGCTCTGATTCGACTAGTGGTGTTCGAGTAAAGAGCCGTCACAAGGTTTATGTACTTCTGAGGTACGCCTTTCAATGATAGACACTGCCACAGAACCTTTCAGTCAACACAGTCAAATGCTGGTTTCATGTCAAGAAAAAATATCATTGTCGGACGCCGACAAACATGACCACGTTTTAAAATCTTCGATGGAGCCACTACAATTTCTGGATCCAGCCTGAATTTCTCGTGTTATCAGTTCAAGAGTCTTTGTTTGGCGTCCGATAATTTTTGAGCCTAGTATTTCAAAAGCTATATTGGTCAAACTAATCCGTCTATGGTTATCACAGGATGATTTTAACCCATTCTTATATATTGGGACAATCAGTGATTGTGACTAGTCAGATGGTATTGCATCTAGTCACCAGATTCTAGATAAAATATTGGTCAACTTTATCGCTAAGACTGAACCAACATACATAGAGACCCCTAAAAAAAATCCATCTGGACCAGCTGCTCTTCCTCGTTTCAGATTATCTTATCTGTAGCTTTTCGATCTTCAATTAGAGTTGACGGACCTACTTTAATGTTTCATTCAGGCTGTTTGGGAACGGTGGGTAGTTTTAGAATGGCTGTGAAGGCCAGCTGAACTACTCCTTAAAGTGTTCCGCCTATCATTCTAAACATCTGGATTGAGAACAGAAAATAGTGTCGTCTTTTTCCAAGATCATCTCACACTTGACCTAATAATTCCAGTTTCTTTTATTAGTATAAAACGCTGTCTGGTGTTAAATACAGTTGCTGAAATTCCCATCTATTTCACTTTCTTTGCTCATCATTACTCACACTCGCAAACTGTTGAGCATTTATTTATGATATCAAACCTGAAACACCGTCATCCTGTATTAAAACGTGTTCAAACGTAACAACAATACAAAACATTTAATTATTAAGCAATAGTGGAAAATGTTTGTAATAATTCTCTGTATGAGAATTTACCAGTGCAAGAGACTTAGTAGAAATCCACTGGTTTCTCGTGACCCTTCAGTTCATATCACTGATAGATATCGCTGCTGTTTCCACAGCTGTTCGTACATCTTTCCAAGCAACATCTGTGTCAGCTTCGTTTTTAGAACTACCTAAGTGTGACCTCAGTTGTTCCTGGAATCTATCTTTCCCTTCCTCGTCAATGAGTTCGACTCTAATGAGATTTCTTAATGTTGTTTACCTGTGTCCAGAGAGGTGCCACCGAACGTGTGCTCGTATTAGAGCATAGTCAGAGTCTAGACATGTATTCCAGAACGAGCGACAGTCTTCTATCGACCCTCTCCAACGATGACTGATTGCAATATGGTCCAATTGAGTCCATCGTTGGTTCGGTGCAGGGGGTCTCCATGTTAAACAATATCTCTTCTCATTGCCTAAAATTGGTGATTTTCAGAAATAAACGATTGTCTGAGCACACTTGCAGCAGACTGGCACCATTGATTGTTCACTGAACCGGAATACCAAAATACACACCTAAATGTCTTTGTGTTCGGTTTAAACTACCTATCTGGGCATTAAGGTCACACGTTATGACCACTATGCCTGAGTGTTTAGCTTTGTGAAGAAACTCAGAAAGCTTTCTGTAAAAGTCATCTTTCACTTCATCCACTCTACGGTCAGCATGAGCATAGGCAGAAACGACTAACAGGCAACGACGTGTCTCCCTATCTTTCTGAGTTCCTAACGAGCAGTTTAGCCGTTTACCACATAGGCGTCTGTTAACGGGAATTCATTCCTATAGTGCTTGTTCTGCCCTCGTACTCATTGCTATGCCTACATCTGTCAGTACACGACAATTACCCATCGAGTCATCACAAACACGGAGTGTGTAACTCATCGAATTTCCGTTTTGGAGAGATGAGGTCAAGTGAGTGGCCACATTAGGATTCTCTATATGTGTGTTACGGAGACACAGTATATATCAGTTGTACGAGATTCTAGGGTTTTAGTCAAGGAGACCTGCCGGCCAATTCGATATAGAGTGAGCACATTGAAGGATCCAATGTGTAGTTTGGAGCGGGGTTTCAGTAGACCTGGGAGTGGTTCGCGCACAATAATCACTGGCCATGGTGACTCTCTAGGAGAATGTCAAAAGAGGAAGTTTGTTGTTGAAACTAGAGGTCGGAGGAATAATAGGAATTGAAGAGGGAGATTGATTATGAATGAAGTGGTCTTGAGTGGTGTTAGAGTTATGAGGGCGGTTATCACTTCCCTGTCACCCTCTCCATGGAAGGGTTCTTCTACAAGAGCCTGAAAAGGAAATTACTTTATGGGTGGTCTAAGTGATCTGAGAGCGTGACCGCAGTGCACGAGGAATAACTGTTTGAGTTCGGACACATGTGACCTTTTTGTGAGAAAATTTCGTGTTGACTACGTACTTGTTGAGACTTTACCACTAGATACGGATATCCATGGGATAAGGCAAGGTGTGTATTTTTAGAGTCCGTCTATTCATCCCCACCCCCCACTTGTGGGAAGGCAGCATCGCTGCTATGGTGGCTATCTGACGGAAACACCTTACTTCCATCACAACTTTGTACAGTCAGCTGTACGAGTTATGCCCTCGAACCTTGGGATTGCTGTTTTTAGTTCCACCGTTCCTCAACCGACCTGTCTGCTATAGTAGAACCTTGGGAAATGAATGTTTCAGGCAGTATAGCTCGATTGTTTGTCACGATATGCAAGTCTGACCACGACGTCAATGTGGCAGCAATGGTCGATTTCAGCTATTGTATCTCAAAGGCAAAAGCTTGTAAATACAAGCTTGTTATTATTACGACTCATATTACGTGGTCTAGCATTATAATCTTTCTATTACATCATCTTGGTTATTCTTTGTTCACATTTCCTCATGGAACTAGTACTTTAACAAAAAAGTTTCATATATATGATTGTACAGTTTGATAATAAATTCATTGGAAAGAGATCCTAACTTATTAAAATAAATTCTATCATTCCTTTGTAAAATGTCTTCATAAAAAATTTCAGTTCCACCCTATACCATCATTTTCTTGAATATATCAGAGAAAAGGAAATTCTTGGGATAAATTCTATTGACTAATTAATTTCCTGCTTGATATATGATACATGGGAACAGAAGGATTATTTTTTTAAGCATAATGACGTTGTTAAACGTTTACGTAATCTATAAAATTGTTTTGACAAACAGTAATTAACAATTCAGTTTATATGATACTGTGAGTAAATATTTAGGCCAATTATTGTATTGGAGTATCCAGTAGTGTTATAAGCAAGTCAATACTTGGGACATCAATTAAGGTATTGTAATTATATCATAATTGCTGGTTTAATAAAAAAGATATTTCATTAGATAAATTACCAATTCACATTACCTTTTTTGGTAATTGCGAAACCCTCATAGAATATTCAAAAGACGAAGAATATTAGAGTGAATAATTGTTTTTCGATAAATTTAGTTTCTAATGTCACAAATTCAAAATTTTCATGATGTCTCGTTTTTAAATTAAGTAATTTAGTCCTGAAGCTTGCATTATTCTTACGGACGACATAATCAGCACAAACTTTAGATATAAGTGAGCTGTTCGAATTTCTTCGTATATGCTTGATAGCTTATTTTGTCAATCTCAATCTTGATTGATTGCTATTGTTCGTACAACTCAGTTCTATCTGAAGTTTGTACTGATGATATTGTTCAGAAAGACAATGAAAGCTATATGATGAAAGCACCCAGTTCAGAGAAAGAACTATTATTAAATCATCGACGCGAGTTATAAATCTTCACCATTACAAATTTATGATCACTGTAGAACATAAAACAAAATATTAAAATATGCGAAGAAAACGTCCTGTTCGTACTTATCAATATTATAATTTGAAAATAGTGAAATGTACATCTAATACATTTTAAATGTTAACAATATACGTTATTCATCCATCTTTGCTTAGAATGATTGTGAATTAAGGCAATATCGAGGCAATATGCTCAGTATGCACATATACCAATAAGAGATTGTTCGATTGCAATCCTAAAGATCAACGGAAAGTTTCACGTGAACAATACCAAGTGAATTTAAAGGTCACTCGTAAAGTTGAAAAAAAGTATTACAGGAAGAAGCAAGAAAATTAATATGCCTTTAAGGTGATAAGTTTTAATTAATAGATCAAAATCGTCTATTAAAACGACTAATTGAAAACAGTTTTGTATCATGGTTATTGTGATGATAATACTGGTAATAATAAAAATAATTATATAAAGCCAGAACGAACATGGACGCAGAATAATATTTTGTGGCTTCCCATCAGCTGCTTACAACCAAATATGTATTAAGATTTTACATTGAGGTAAGATATAGTGTGAAATAATTAACATAAGTAAATGAAAAGAATTGGAATGATAAAGGTCACCAATAATAACTATATTTATGTGTTCAGAAACAGGTCGGAGGTCATTTGGTGTTCGAATCAAGAAACATGAGGGGTGGGTGATGTAATAATTAAGTGAAGTTCAGAAACAAATAAAATCAATTGTGTGGTAATTTTAGAGGTAATGAAGGGTTTGCACAAGATTTCTAGAATAAAAAAACTGGTAAGATAGTTTGCGTAATGATTAAACAAGATTTGATGAGTTCACATAATTTAAGAGAATTGAGTGAGTGGAAATGTATGTGTGAAGTACGATGGTTTAAATATACATAAAATAAGAATTCGGTAATGAAAAAGAAATAAAACAAACTAAAAATTAACAAAATATAACTAATGACCAATAATAATAATTGTTATTATTATAAACAAATAATATATTTGTAATATCCCAATGAGTGGAAAAATTAGATGTTCTCACGTTTCATGACTTAGAAAATGAATCCTCTGAAGAAGTAGCTTACACTAGGTCACGAAACGTCAACAAATCTAATTTTTCTACTCGTTGGGATATTACAAATATATTATTTTTGTATAACCCAATGCTCAATTTATTCGAAATGATCAAGTCAAACCTTGGTAATGATAACTAAAAGTTGTTATTATTATTACTAATAAAGAAATATATCATGTAATTTATCAAAACAATCAGTTTACTGATAATAAACAATGTTTGTCAATTAGGAATTTATTCTGAACAATATTAGACATTTATATTACTGTTGTATGAAATTAGTCAAATGAACTATTTACTTGAATTTGTATATCAATACTAAAATGAAAATTAGTAGGTAACAGTAAAGTCATTTTTATCTCAGTTCACAAGTATTAAGAGCTTTACACTTAGTAAATTTTGCTCATATTCCTAAAATCAATTCAAATATTATCTTAATTAATAATTTGAAATAATCTAAGCACTATTATCAAGGCGTGCAACCATACATACACATAATACAATCAGTTACATGAAATAATTATACACTAATTCAATTTATGGATTGGAAATAGTTCACACCTAAGTTTAAATCTGCCTCCATCCATCATAACAATTAATCGGATTAATGTTCTAGTGGTGAGATGTGTGTTATTTCCTCCCTATATGTCAGAAATGATGGATACTAAATTTAGCTATAAATGTTGTCCAGTTTAGTATACAATTTCGCTAAAACTCTTTATGTTTTAACTGATTTAATTATACTTATTTACACAACGTTTATACTGTTAGTGTTGTGATGTACGTATGTATAAAATCTTATAAAACCTGACCACACAAGATTTATTGAAGTGAAACTGTGCAAATTGACAAATAACCACATAATCTGAACGACAGAGCATGGTAAACCTTTCATCAAACAGAACAAAGTAATGAATAGCTATATAGCTACATATGATAGATAAAACAGAAACATCTTGTATTTACCTGATGTATGCAACATCAAGCTAGGCGGTTGAAATTTCGGGCGACCAAATATTATGGGACCTGTACAGATTGCTAAGAATACCAATATAAAATATGAATCCCATTTTCCTATATCAACAAGTTAGGTCTAAGTATCTGTTAAGTAGAAAACAACGAGTTTATTTCTCGATCCTTTAATTAACCTCAAAAACTTGTGACCAATTATTTCAAAGGTGATTTTCGCATAATTTGGTTCCCACTAAGTTATGTGTGTGTAAGCTCTTGATTATATAAATAGACTTTGATTCATAAGTAAACAAATTACGTTCATTAAAACAGTGGAATCTTACCTTAAAGCTTCTGATGTGTAAACCACAGAAAAATATTTATTACCGGATACCATCAGCAACAGCCTTTTGTGGAAGAGAACAAACCAGCTTCCAGCTGAAGAAGAAATTAGGAAAAGACTATGGAAATGGATAGGACATACACCACGCAAATCGTCAAACTGCATCACGAGACAAGCCCTAACTTGGAATCCTGAAGGGAAGCGGAAAAGAGGAAGGCCAAAGAACACATTACGTCGGATAATAGAAGCAGATATGAAAAGGATGAATAACAACTGGAAGGAGCTGGAAAGGATTGCCCAGGACAGGGTTGGATGGAGAATTCTGGTGAGCGGCCTATGCTCCTTCACGAGGAGTAACAAGCGTAAGTAAGTAGGTAATATAAATAAACTAATTTTAGCGGTACCGAGATAAATTCATACAAAGATTTTGTCCATACAGACACTGTGGCTGTTAACTCGAATATTATAACAACCCAGCTTTTAGCCTTCGTTAGTGACATGTTAGCAAATATAAATTGTGAAAATAAATTAGCAATAACCGAAAGATAAGAAATTTATGATGTGTCACAAATCCTTTTATAACCTTTAAGTTTATGAAGTCAAATGTAAAATAGTTATGTCGGAAGTAACATAAGCTTTGTGTAAAATATGAAAAGAAGAAATTTGTTCTCAAGAAAACTGAGAGAATAAAGTAACACTATATTCTTAATAACTTTTTTCATGGTTTCATTATTTTATTCAATAGGCTAAGGAAAGTATACACTGCTTAAGAATTTTAAATACCTTCATTTGGTTGACATTTTTTTCATTGCATAGATCTAACTTAACAAGACATCACTTCAAAACATATCAAACTGCTAATCAGAAACAAAAGACACTTATACAAATCGAAATATATATCATTTACAACCTATAAGTAATCAAATTCAATATTAACTAGCTTAAGATTTTGATGGAGTTTTATTCTCTGAGCTGGATGGTTAGGTCGTGGAGCTTTCATCGTTCTTCTGAACAACATCATCAGCATAAACTTAAGGTAGAAGCTCCATAACTAAACCATCCAGTTCATAGAACAAAACTCCATGAAAACCATCCATCTGACCTACAAATCTACTCCACCATAGCTTAAGATTTGTCTAGTATACGAAAGCCATATCAAATAAAAAAAACACAAATATAATAAAATTTACAAATTGAATTAAAAACTCCGCCCGGAGCCCTTCTGTGGCTACTGCCGATCACAAGCCTGAATAAAGGAGGACTGTTGGGCATGGGGTTAACGACTCCATCCCGTAGAAGACTAACTCGCTAGAAAAAAAACGCTAACCAGAAATTGAATTAGACACTATTCTTTTTAAAATGTTTCTTAAACCCAGAACCGAATAATCCTCTATACGGTTCATTATGCTTACATTATAATATTTTAATTACGTACACCAATTTGGAAAACTACAACAACTACAATCAAGAAGGTACAAGTATTTATAAATAGCTGTCTACGCAAGATACTCAACATCCACTGGCTGGATACCATCAGCGACAGCCTTTTGTGGGAGAGAACAAACCAGCTTCCAGCTGAAGAAGAATTTAGGAAAAGACGATGGAAATGGATAGGACAAGTTGGATGTAAGTAAGTAAGTTCAGTACAATTTACTTTATTTACATCAATCACAATAGTTCTTATTTTTATATTCTATTGTTTGTTTTGTTCATTTGTTTTTGTTTTGTTGTATTCTACATTGATGTAACCAGATGAATAGTTTGTATTTATTTATAAAAATTCCTCAATATTTTTTTTATAAACATTTTAAAAATCTATTTTTTATAAATGAACAATTTATAGTGTAATTCAATATTCCATTTTTCATCAATTTGTAACTATCTGTAACATGATATTAGCTATGGATACAACAAGGATAAACAAAAAAATGTTTTTTTTTCTCCTTTTAAATGACGTTTATAAGATTAATAATAAGTTAAAATGAATTATAATTTATAATCATGATCATAATTTATTTTGATAAATTACATATTCAATATTATTAAATAATGATCTTTAAATTCATTCATCAATCAATAGAAATAAAACAAAAAACATGATCCTAAATAAAACAATTTTAAGTTAATTAAATGATTTAGGTTAAGATGAATTTAATATATCAGTTATATTTAGTATAGATTTGTATCAGTTAAGATAATGTTGTAAATCAACAAGTATTATATAGATATTTTATTGTAATATGATATATTTCAGCAGAAAGTATTCATGAACTTATCAGAGATATAACCTATAACTTTATAGGTAACAAGGTGAATGCTTAACTATTAAAAAAGATTAGGTCAGTTGTCGATTACATTATAATAATGAACGGTACACAAGTTGAAATTACGCTGCCCTGAATGCCATCTATTAGTGATATTTATTTTATACATATATTACATGCTTAATAGCCATCCTGAATTATTAGACCGTTGGATGAGTGACATATATATTGGAAGGTCTGTTTGTACTGCTTCGATGTCGGGTGGATTCAATGAAGCTGGTCGATTCAAGAGGTTTTCGAAGTGTTCTATCCATTTGTTCCTGTGTTCTTGAATTTCAGTGATTGATATTCCTTCTTTGTCCCTGACCGGTCTCTCTGGTTTACTATATTTCCCTGATGGTTTCTTCGTTGTCTGACATAGTTCTTTCATATTTCCTTCTCTTGAAGTATTTTACGCTGTCATCGCTTGCTCTCCCATGTACTTCTACTTGTCAGCTCGAATGCTCCTCTTCACTTACTTGTCTGCTTCACTGTATTCAGCTTGTGCCTTCACCTTCTCTGTTCTTGTTCCACTGTTGCTAATTACCGTCTTCTTGTTCTTCCCTTCTTGAATGCTGTCTAGGTTTTCCATGAAGATCCATTCCTCATGACGATGCCTCGTGCAGCCTAGAACCTCCTGACACATTGAACTCAGTGCTTCTTTGATTTCCTTCCAGTTGTCCTCCATAATAGCTTTTCTCTCTTCCTTCAGCAGATCTTTTATGACTTGGAATCTGTTGTTGTGAGTTATCTTGAATTCGATGAATTTGTCAGTATATGAATGGGAGACTGCATTGAACCTTTGTAATGCTGTTCCTTTAGTTATCCAGTGTTTGTTCAGTATCAGTTTCATATCGACAACCACCAGTTGTTGGTTATCTGAAGCTATGTCAGCTTCTCTCCTGTTTCTCACGTCTTCCATTGACATTCTGGAAATCTTATTCATGTGAATATGATCAATGTGGTTCAGTGTAGTGTGATCCATGGAGACCCAGTTATCTTTGTGTATGCGTTCGTGGAGGAATATTGTACCACCTATAACCGATTTGTTGAATACACATAAATTTGAAAATCCGTCTTCTTTTTAATTCTTCTCTCCCACTCGATGTCGTCCCATGATATCCACATATTCGGTAGTGTCCATTCCGGTTTTGGAGTTTAGATGTCCCATCAGGATGGTCAGATCGCTTCTTGGGCACTTCGCCATGATTGATTGCGGCCTTTCGTAACACTGATCTTTATTGTCGTCGTTGCTAACATTGGTGTGTGCATAACATTGGATAACATTCGTTGTGATTCCCTCCTTCTTTGTTCTGAAGGATCCTATGATGATCCTGGATCCGTGAGATTCCCATTCTGTGAGTGAATTACGTGTTTCTCTGGACAGTATCAGAGCAACTGCCTGAGTGTGTTGAGCATTTTCCTCTTTGTGAGCGGAGTACAGCAACATCTCTACCGCATTTAGTCTTTGCTGTCCAGCTTGTGTCCTATGGGTTTTGCTGATTCTGAGTACTGCCAAGTTGTGTCTCCTGGTTTTCGTTGCTGTTTGACTGGTCCACCAGGTCTATCACATTGTCCGGACTTTCCACGCACCTATGAAAATTGTTGCTCTGGTTCTTAAATATATATATACGCTTTAGAATCGAGCTGATTCGTGATTTAACTGAAAATAACAGATTCCTATTTTGTTTATACGTTGTATATAGATTAGTCTACCACATTTTTATTCCATAACTGAGTTGTTGCTCACATTTTTAAACCATCCTTTTATGTCATTTTTATTAGCGACTTATATTATCATTTTTTTTAGTACAATATGTGAATTATAGTTATCATATATGTATTATTTTTGTTATCATCTCACTTGAACATCGTCTGCCGAGTATGGTAATTCTAGTTAGTTAATTTTTTCATTGTTCAGAGTTCCACCTTGAAGCCGCTGAAATTCATTTAAATGGAAAGTTTTCACATTGGAAATTATTACCTATTTAAAAACACAATTGTATGAACATTCCAATGAAGTTTTCGTTTCAGTGAACTTTGCGTTATACTTCAGGAACTCGTTGAGTGCCTTCAACGCAATGGGTTGATCACAAGATTTTAATTGATGAAAAATTCCCATTATATTAAAAACACAATTGTATGAACATTCCAATGAAGTTTTCGTTTCAGTGAACTTTGCGTTATACTTCAGGAACTCGTTGAGTGCCTTCAACGCAATGGGTTGATCACAAGATTTTAATTGATGAAAAATTCCCATTATATTAAAAACACAATTGTATGAACAATTCCAATGAAGTTTTCGTTTCAGTGAACTTTGCGTTATACTTCAGGAACTCGTTGAGTGCCTTCAACGCAATGGGTTGATCACAAGATTTTAATTGATGAAAAATTCCCATTATATTAAAAACACAATTGTATGAACATTCCAATGAAGTTTTCGTTTCAGTGAACTTTGCGTTATACTTCAGGAACTCGTTGAGTGCCTTCAACGCAATGGGTTGATCACAAGATTTTAATTGATGAAAAATTCCCATTATATTAAAAACACAATTGTATGAACAATTCCAATGAAGTTTTCGTTTCAGTGAACTTTGCGTTATACTTCAGGAACTCGTTGAGTGCCTTCAACGCAATGGGTTGATCACAAGATTTTAATTGATGAAAATTCCCATTATATTAAAAACACAATTGTATGAACAATTCCAATGAAGTTTTCGTTTCAGTGAACTTTGCGTTATACTTCAGGAACTCGTTGAGTGCCTTCATCATTACTGCTTTTGAATGTTTGATTTCACTGTGTTTTTAGATCATCACATAAATGCTAACCGGTGAAATTATATCAAATAACAAAAATAATCATGCTAAAGATTTAGTGAATGCGATATGATCGAAATGAAATGTGATTTTTTTTCACTCCGTTAAACGTAGGTTGATTAGACTAAAATATAATACAATCGACAGTATACCACGTAATCAATAAAAGTTTGAACATTATTTCAATTATTTTAGATCACTGTCATTGATTCTTATAATTCTGTTTGCCTAGAATAGTTGCTTTGAAATGTTAACAATCTTATCTGTCCTAATTTTACATTACGTTAATGATAGTCAAATTGCATAACAAACCATTTCTAGTAGAAATTAATTGTTGTTATGTAGCATATTTTCACTCGGTTAAATTATGCCTCATCAGTCATATGTAGTAAACGTCTCATCAATCAGTTTGTGATTTGTTTTCACATGTTGCTTTTTTCACAATGAATTCAACTGATCAATATGATTGTTAATTACAGTGAAAATCATTAAATTGTTTTCAAGATCATTCACACTGAGAAGCCCAGTTCATTTTTACCATCGACTTCATTATTAACCCGAGTATACATATATATGCTGGATTCTATGAATCTGAACTGAACAACGTTTATTTTGATGTTAAAATTAGTTTTTAGACAAAATCAAACTCTACTGAATGTTTTAGGTGGAGTTTTGTTCTCTGAGCTAGATGGTTTGGTCGTGGAGCTTTCATCGTTCTTCTGAACGACATCATCAGCACAAACTTCAGATAGAAGTGAAGTGTTCAAATTTCTCTATGTGTTTCACAGCTCGTTCTGTGCACCTCGATGTTGATTGGTTCTTATTGACCTGAAATTTATCATTGTTTACTTCTTGGTTTCGGTTGTGTCTCCCATTGGTTTGGTTTTTGTCCCTATATTTATGAATGATTTTCCTGATTGGTTGATAACTTGGATTGATTTCAATATGTTTGTTGATTGCTGATTGACCTGAGTGCCAGGCTTCTAAAATTCTCTGGTGTTTTTGGAGTTTCCTTTGTCTAAGATTTCTACATTTTTCCAATCGAATGAGTGTCCGTAGTTATCCACGTGTATTGATATAAGTGACGTTTGACCGCTAATTGATGTTCATGTAGGCGAAGGTGGAGGGGGCGTCCGCTTTGTCCGATGTAGTGTTTGTCGCAGTTGGTACAATTTATTTTGTAGATGATGTTTGATTTGTTTTCCTTTGTTGTTTCATCCTTTGGTTTGCACAGGATTGATTGTAGTGATTTTGTCGGTTTGTGTGCCACACCTATCCCGAAGATTTTCAGCAGTCTCGTTGCGGTTTCTGATATTCCTTGTATGTACGGTAGGGTGATCCTTTTGTTGATTTTTGCGCTTGGCTTGGGTTCTGATGCTTTGTGCGGTTGGTGATTTTTGATGAAGTTAATTGGGTAGTCGTTCTTTTGAAATATGTCCTTCAGGTATTTCTCTTCATTTTTTCGTGCTACCAGCGTGCTGCAGTGTGTCCTAGCCCTCTTGAACAATGTGTGTACGCAGTTGATTTTGTGGGCTCTTGGGTTGTTGCTGTTGTAGTTGAGAATTCTCCACCATCTCTACTGAATGTTAATCAATACCATTCTAAGCTATTTAACTTAGATCAGCTAGGTCATAGATGAATGCAATAAATTTTCAACTGGTATTAAATTTATCTTATTTATTATTGTATATTTTCATTATACTCAACAGTAAACGATAGAAGAGATGTGGAAACGTTCAATTAACATTATTAATACACAATATTACGTCTAATATCATATTGGAAAAGTTCTATTCCTTGATTTTACAAGTATTCTCCACACTTAAATTACAGAAGATCTACTTATAATATGATGTGTAATTATTCATAAATGATTTGCTGTATAATTTTATATAGTAAGTAGTGATGTTTATAAATGAAATTCACAATTCATAGAATCTTAACTTTAGAAAAAAAAATTTTTCTGTAAGTTTATTTAATATAATTCATGTACCAAGTATCCCATTTTGAATTATACTGTTAATATGGAGGTTAAAGATTTTAAAATAATAATACAAATCGATGGAACTATAATTTATGGACGACCTTTGAGCGACACTGAAGTGACCTTGAGTGTGTCCATCTAATAACTAGAACCAAATGAAGGTTATGAAACATTATGGTGGATTAGAATGATAATGTTCAGTTGATGGTTAAAGTTAGAAATTAAATTTAAAGTTTTCAACACGAATGACATCAGTTATAATGCCAAAAATCCATTTTATTCAAATGGATGAGTGAATTTCGCGATAAAATCCGAGATTTGTCATCTTATACCCGAATTGATTCATTCATAAATTATAGTCTTGTCTACAAATCTAATCTAGTTCAAAGATATACAATCTAATAGTTAAAAAGAAAATGGAATGATATAACTGTTAAACTATTTACTTCAATTTAAAAAAAATTATATAATAAGTAATAAACTATAAATTTTATTCTATTCAATGATTAAAAAAAAAAAGAACTATGTGAATAAAGGTTGAATTGTTGCTATTATGGATTTTATGGAAAATAATTTCATATATTTAACCATTAAACAAAGTTCATTTAGATAATAACAGAATTCAGTTATAAAATTATATAAGTGTGAAGTAAACAAGCTTATACATATACATATATCATGTATATTTCTATCAATTACTAATAATTATTCTTATTGATTTTATATAATATTGAATATAAAAATAATAATTCCAATGAAATAGAGAAAAAAAAGCAAAAAATAATAATAATAATTTAAAATTATTAATTAATTTCAACTTCGAATTATAAAAAGTAAAACAAACAAACAATAAGGTTGTTGTTGTTGTTGTTGTTTTTATGTTTAGCATATCAATAGGATCGAATACTAATAAATACCTTTGAATATTAAATATATAAACATAAATTAGATCTATTTTTATACTGATAATCTAAACTCCAAATATATGTATAACTTATGTAATAGTTAATTTATAATCTTGATTAAAGTAATTAAATCAGTTTATCATTAAAAAAGATAAAGATTTTCGGAATGAATCAAAGGTTAGTATTTTTTTAATGTATTTTAATGTATTTATTATTATCATTAAGTGTTCAATTATAAAATAAATTTATTTCGTCGGACATCAATCAGTTCATGATCTCAATCAAAAACTTAATATTCTCCACAACCTTATACTGATAATGATCATATGCTTACTAATGACTAGCTTTGTGAGGGAATTTTCGGAGTTCAGGTGAGAAGCCGTTACCAGTGGAGTTAATCCGCGTCGGATAGCGACAAGTATCTACCTTAATAAAATGAAAGATGGTTGCACGATTTCGTGGATTAGTTGATGCCGGCTGGCTCAGTGGTCTAGAGTTTAAGCGTTCGCACGTGAGACTGAAGGTCCTGGGTTCAAATCATGCGATTGGGATCATGGATTCACACTGCCGGAGAGTCACACAAAAGGACGAAACGGCCGTCCAGTGCTTCGAGGTTTTCAATGGTGGTCTAGCATCGATCGATTCATTATCTCAATCAAAAACTTAATAATCTCTACAACCCTATACTGATTATATGAGAATAACTGGAAAAATATCATTTGTACTTGTTAATTATGTACAATTTAGAAATTGTCATTCCGTATAGATTTAATGTTGTTTTAGCAGATCAGAAATATTTGGTCATTATTCATTATATCGACTATTAATAAAGATTGAATCTTAATAAAAAACTTAATTTGTCATATTTTGAGTTTGAATATGATATTTACCTGATTCTTTAATATTTCATTACATGGCTTATTGTTGATAAATAATGAAGTAAGAGCACTATATATTGAATTGCTGGGGAAGTAGATTAGATACATTATTTCATGAGGGGTTTACACTTCTAAGTATTTTTAAAAAGATTTTTCTTGGCATACTGTAGTGAATGAGAACAACAATGGGAACAATCAAATATTAAATTACATTCGACCACGTTTCTGATGCCTGGTAGAAATTGCTTTATGAAACTTCAGAATACTGGAGCTTAACTGTTTACCAATAACCTTGAAAATTTGCAACGTAACGACTTCAAATCCTATGTCCAGGAGATGTTCTACCTCTCTTCCTCTCTTCTTGGTAAAGAGAACTATGTGTATGATATGGCTTATTTTTCATTTTTCTTCATATTTGTTCAGTGGACAGTTATCAAATATTTTTCTGACCTGTAACTTATTTTCATCTCCATATTCCTCTCTAACCTCTCGATTAATGCGCAACCTTTTTTAATGTCTGAAATCTTGGGTCACTTTATGATGAAGTCTCTTCTATCCTTTTATGAAAACATATATTTATCAAATAACCACGAATACGAATATACAGTTTAAGCACATGATTTTGTCAACAGGAACATCTTCCTCTCTGAATTTGCCTTAGTTTTATTTTCTGATAGTTCTATATTTTCAGTTTGAATCAAGAAATGATCTTAACTTAACAACCATTGAAAACCTGTATGCACTCGAGTGGCGTTTCTTCGTAGTATGAGACTTTTCCTCGACAGTGCACATCCACAATTCCACACCCGCCATGCATGACTATTTCGGGACGGTCCTCATTCACGAGCCTCTTCTAAACAAAAAATGGGGACCAGAAGCAGTGTCACCAAGTCAGTTACTCACCGTCGCCTTCAGCCGAGGTGACGTACAAAAGGCATTAAGTTCTCTAGAACTAGAAAAATCAACAGAACTGGATGAACTATATCTTAAAACCCCGAAACAGTCCATAATATAAATTGCTACTTCGCTCAAAACTTCATTCAGGATTTTACTGACCCCCTAAAAATGTTACCTGTAGACTGGATGGATACTACTATCATTCCAGTTCATGTGACAGGACTATGGCAATTCTCATCAAATAACAAACGCTCCAGACCTTTATTTTACCTTCATTCTATTTTTGTCGCAACATCTTATTTTCTTGTCAACTGAGAAACAGTTTTAACTAAAGGCATACTGTATTACAAACATATAATAATAATTATAATAATTTGTTTGTACATAATAATGTTAATTAAAACAAAACTTTCCATTTTATTAATTATTAATAATGAAGAATGAATTACTTTATTTATAAGTAACACGAAAATGATGTTGATTTGATTTGTTAGAAAGATTTAAATTATCGATACCTGACCGAACAGTCTAATGGGATCTGGACCTTGTGAACGGGTGCTTCGATAGAGTATATGCTGACGATTATCTGACTTCATAGTGGTTACCAGTGCAGTTCAATAACCATGCTTCGGTCTCATTCCGTGTATTCAGCCAAATTGAATAATTACTCCTACGATCTTCAAAAATGACAATAGATTCAGCGGAATTGTAAGATATTGGCTGCCCAACGAGCATAGATTGACGTATTTAACACTGAATATTAATAGGGTGCATAGTTAATCATCGAAATGAAATGTGCATAAATGTAGATTTTGTTTTAACTACGTAGTTTTGAATGAATACGAGAGCTGAAATTATCAAACCTGAATTTTAAATAGTTTAGCGTACACCAATCTTATTGCTTTTATTACTTTTCATAATACACTTGTCCAATATCAATTTTCATTATTTGGAAAATTACTGGATATTTTTCTGAATTTATGTGCTTAGGTTATCACATCGTTTCACACGATGCTTTCATTTACCGATGACTAACCACAACCACTTAAGTAAACGATTTTCTTAAACTCAAGCAACTGCCAATCTTTAGCAATCGGTAGGCAAACAAGTTCGCGCATGATTGATATTTTACGTTTGGTTCAACTTTCACTATTTCACTAGCCTAACTAGAATGGCAAAGTAACTTAAAGAGCTGTATTCTCAATGCGTTTTCTTCATAAACAACTCTTAATATCTCATGAACACGTTCAAGGGTATTCTCAAGTTTACAATGATTTTTATTATCATTCCACGGTACTGTTCAAACAATTTCTGATCTGTCTGGTAGTACTGAATTTTCTTCATAAATTGTACCTAAATAACGATAATATAAGTTGCTTCAGTAACATCACTGGTACTGATGAACTAAATTTATTGTCCAACGACTTTATTGACTTCGTAGTTACCCCTCAGAAAATATATCATAATAAGATAAAAAGAACGTCATCAGAAAATCTTTTAGTCAGAAGTTTCATTGAAATCATGAACCGATCAATGTCGCAATACCATTGATAACCTGGAAGCACTCGGAGACAGTTTCGTTTTAATATGCCACCCCTCAACACCGAACACTCATGAAATCGAACTCTGTAATACAACACAAATCATTCCATCTCATGTGTGAATATTTAAACTCTAAACCACTATGTCGGTATCCAACAGTTTTCTCATGTTTAACTTTAATCAATCCACCATATTGCATCATCATCTCACATAATCTTCAATGGATGACTGACTCACACTCGACATGGATTAGTTCCACTGGTCATGGATTCTCACTAGAACCCTATAAATTCTTCTCTCGAAACTAATTACTAGTGAGCACGTAAAAACTATCACTACTGAGTTATGGAGATTGATTAGAAGTTCTGTCTCCAAATGCATCTCCTAGTCAAAGTAATGATCAACTAGATAAATTGAATGTAACAGATAAAATTCTATCTCTGTAAATGTAAAACAAATGAAAATGCTGATTAATCAACAAACCAATTCACCGTTTGAAAAGTCTAATTGAAATTCACCTTTACTCAAGTAAATAATAAAATGTTTGACCATATATAAATTCACTCTACAACTCAAAATATCTTTTTCAAAAAAATTATGAATTTTAAGGAATAAAATCTAAAAAAATTTTAGTTGAGTTTAAAAGATTGTAAAAATTAGCTTTTGAACAGATAAATAGTTTTTTTGTCATGGATTCACGCAAGCTCGTGTTGGTTGGAAACTATGGAAAACCAGGAAACAGTGAACAGTAGTTTTCCTTTAGTTTAAAACTCTATATTAGTAAATAATTACTGCCTCAATAAAGATTGGATTCAAGATGTTTGTATCTTGAGTTAAACAGGTTACCATCTAATAATATATATATATATATATATATATATATATATATATGTGAAAATACCTTATTGACAGACAAACAATTGTCGATAATTTATTTCTTTTTATAAACGCACTTATGGGGGCCTTCTGTTTAATCTTCTTAAGTAAAGGTGTTTTTATGACTAAGATTTTATTTTATTAGTTGAGATCATGAGTCATTTGAATCTAGACCACTATGAAAAACCTGGAAGCACTGTACGGCCGTTTCTTCCTATTGTGCGACTCCTCAGTAGTGCGCATCCATGATACCGCCTCCCTCGCGAGATTCGAACGCAGCACCTATCAGTCTCGCGCGAGAACGCTTAACCACTAGACCACTGAGCCGGTCGGCATCCAATGGTGTTAATGTTTAACTTCAACTAATCCACAAAATTGAGCGACACATCTACCATTATCTTCAGTGGATTATTATCTCACAACAGACCGAGTTGAACTCCACTGGTCTGGCTTCAATTGACTCATGATCTCAACTATTAAAATTACTAAAATATCCAAAAAAGCCCTTCTGAGATTAAGATTTAATTCAAACTGAACAAACAATACATATATGTATATTTCCAATGTGCTCAATGTAAGTTCCTACTCATAGACACATATATTTTACTGAGAAAAAGACAAAGTACATTATAATTAGATTTTCTATTCGTCAAAAATATTGTTGCATGTAGTTAGTTGTACGTGACATATAAATTGTGTCTATTAATGTTTAATGGTAGAATACAAATAATAATTAATTGACTAATTAATAAGATTAATATATAGTTGATTATACAAAAATTATAATATAAAATGATAAAGGAGAATTTTATTAACTCAAATCTAATTGATTTTTAATACTTGAAACCAAGTGTAAATGGAAAAGTAATGTGAGTTTAAATATTTTACAATGAATACATATATACATTAAGGATGTATTAAATTGACTTATTATAATTCATTCTTTTATATTATATAATTAAATCAAATGCTGAGATGATGGAGAAGATTTGTTCTATGTAAAATTTGTACTGATAATATTATTCAAAAGAATGATGAAATCTCCACGACTAAATCATCTAGCTCAGAGAACAAAACTCCATCTAAATCAAATGTATATCCTTAATAAATTAAAAAACTTTTATTATGACATAACATATAGATAATCTTTATTATATTATTAATATTATTTAAATTATTAACTCAAAGTATAACTATTCAAAATGAGAATAATTTGAGCATTAAATAAGAATCTTTCAATAATAATAATAAGTTATGACTCATAGATTAGTTACTTTAAAGCTGTAAATTCATAATCATTGTACTACACGGATTGATCGATCATTCATACAAAAAATAAATCAATTAGATAATGTTAAAACAATTAGACCCTTTGATAAATTTCGATAATGTAATTAGAAGACGAAGATTATCAGAACTATGTGATATATTAGTGCAATACATTTCGAAAAATCTGATCACACATATATTTATTAAAAGCATTTATATATAAAAATAAATGGTCAACTAGACTGGAAACGGGGTAAGAGGAGATAGGGATAATGATGATAAGAGTAATAATAATAATAATTTGTAAATTTAACCCCCCCTTATGTGTACAAAAACAATTTGTCGTAACCTTGAATTTACCTTGGTAATCCTTAAGTCATTCTATGGCCTAGGATAACGCGACAATTTCTTATTCTTTCTCTCCCCTTAGTTATTTTAATTGAACTTTTATTTGTTTGACCTTTAGTATTTTCATTAAAAAGAAGAATATATTTGTAAAATCTCAGCGAATGAATTTTTAAGTAAATCCAACGTTTCGCCTGGCAATCTGGTCCAAGCTTTTTCAAGGAAAAGCCAGTCTCACATTAACTCGGTGCCCAAATATTGTGAAACTATTCGTTCAAATTTAGACGAAAGTTCTTATTTAGTATTTTCATATAAAAATGCCCTGACAAGTATATGTGTGACCAGATTTTTCGAAATGTATGGCGCAAATACATTACATTTTTCAGATCAACCCCGTCTTCTCATTGTTCTATCGAAATAATAATATGAACACAATTCGAAACCTAATCACTCTGGATAATAAGTCAATATTACCAGGGTAGGTTTAAGGTAAGAACAAACTGTTTTTGAACATACAAAGGGGGTTTGAATTGTCGTATTGCTAAGGCTTCAATAAGCCTTAGTAAACACCATTTTACACTTTTATACAACACCATCATAAATGTTCTTAACAAGTATATATGTGATCAGATTGTTCGAAATGTATTGTGCTAATATATCACATAGTTCTGATAATCTTCGTCTTCTAATTAGATAATATTAGTTAACTAAAAACGAGTGAACGTTTTGCATTATTTATGACTTAATCATCCATTATTCATTTACTGTTGTAAAGCTTTTGATAATGTATCATCTCATAACAACTATTGAATTAAATATTCACTATTCTTTTTTACGGTAATCTATAAGAATTTTTAAAACTGTATAAATATACATAAATAAATAATATATTTGTAATATCCCAATGAGTAGAAAATTAGATTTTCTGACGTTTCGTGACTTAGTGTAAGTCACTTCTTCAGACAATAAATAACCAAATTAAAATTAATCCAAGTTTAAATCGTACAACGGAAAAACGGAACATGACATTGATTTGTTCAGACCTGTTTTTGGATTGATCACATAATATTCTTATTGTTCCGTCGTACTATTTAAACTTGTATTAATTTTAATTTGGTTATTTATTTATACTCTGAAGAAGTGACTTGCACTTAGTCACGAAACGTCAGAAAATCTAATTTTTCTACTCATTGGGATATTACAAATATATTATTTATTTATAACAATCTACCCAATGCTCAATTTATTCGAAATTATCAAATCAAACCTTGGTAATGATACCTATCTAAATATACATTTTCTATTTATTGTAGAAATAATCCTAAAACATCATGTCAAAACGTTGGTTAGGAATATTCACTCATTTTTCTTCTAATTCTTATTTGTTCAATTTTAAAAAGTGAGTTATTTCTATTTTTAACCAAATAGCTTGATGAATTGGTGATTAAAAAATAATTTAATTCAATCATAGAATTTTGAGTAGAATGAAAAATTGAACTATGTACATTTCGGTTTATTTCAATCACAATTTATTGATCATTGAGAATGGAACAATTCCAAGTTTTGTCTACTGTTTTTAATACTGACCAAATTTCATCGAATTACAGTGTAACTAATTTAATTGATTAACGAATCAAACAACTCAGTCATAACATTTAAGACTGTGAAATTGAGTGATCCAAATTTGAATCAGATTAACAGTTTAACTTACCTCATGTTAACAAGTGCATTTTGTTAATGAGTGCTAGTTAGCACAAAATCTAGGTTTGGGATTTCCTGTTGGATACATTCAACCAGTTAATAGGAAACTTATTTCGTCGAAATTTTGAAAATTTTGGGTTTGAGGTACTTAACAGTTGTACATTATTGATTTCATTATGTATGACTAAAATCTGTGACCGTTGCTGCTACTTTAACGAGGTTGTCGAGATTGCCTATCAAAACAAAC
The DNA here is from genome assembly GCA_944470405.2 of Schistosoma mattheei. Classification (NCBI taxonomy): domain Eukaryota; kingdom Metazoa; phylum Platyhelminthes; class Trematoda; order Strigeidida; family Schistosomatidae; genus Schistosoma; species Schistosoma mattheei. The sequence goes on along the minus strand of OX103943.1, from coordinate 67,741,744 downwards.
CAATCGAGCTATACTGCCTGAAACATTCATTTCCCAAGGTTCTACTATGGCAGACAGGTCAGTTGAGGAGCGGTGGAACTAAAAACAGCAATCCCAAGGTTCGAGGGCATAAGCCGTACAGCTGACTGTACAAAGTTGTGATGGAAGTAAGGTGTTTCCGTCAGATAACCACCATAGCAGCGATGCTGCCTTCCCACAAGTGGGGGCCGGGGATGAATAGACGGACTCTAAAAATACACACCTTGCCTTATCCCACGGATATCCGTATCTAGTGGTAAAGTCTCAACAAGTACGTAGTCAACACGAAATTTTCTCACAAAAAGGTCACATGTGTCCGAACTCAAACAGTTATTCCTCGGCACTGCGGTCACGCTCTCAGATCACTTAGACCACCCATAAAGTAATTTCCTTTTCAGGCTCTTGTAGAAGAACCCTTCCATGGAGAGGGTGACAGGGAAGTGATAACCGCTCTCATAACTCTAACACCACTCAAGACCACTTCATTCATAATCAATCTCCCTCTTCAATTCCTATTATTCCTCCGACCTCTAGTTTCAACAACAAACTTCCTCTTTTGACATTCTCCTCAAGAGTCACCATGGCCAGTGATTATTGTGCGCGAACCACTCCCAGGTCTACTGAAACCCCGCTCCAAACTACACATTGGATCCTTCAATATGCTCACCCTATATCGAATTGGCCGGCAGGTCTCCTTGACTAAAACCCTAGAATCTCGTACGACTGATATATACTGTGTCTCCGTAACACACATATAGAGAATCCTAATGTGGCCACTCACTTGACCTCATCTCTCCAAAACGGAAATTCGATGAGTTACACACTCCGTGTTTCTGATGACCGATGGGTAATTGTCGTGTACTGACAGATGTAGGCATAGCAATGAGTACGAGGGCAGAACAAGCACTATTGGAATGAATTCCCGTTAACAGACGCCTATGTGGTAAACGGCTAAACTGCTCGTTAGGAACTCAGAAAGATAGGGAGACACGTCGTTGCCTGTTAGTCGTTTCTGCCTATGCTCATGCTGACTGTAGAGTGGATGAAGTGAAAGATGACTTTTACAGAAAGCTTTCTGAGTTTCTTCACAAAGCTAAACACTCAGGCATAGTGGTCATAACGTGTGACCTTAATGCCCAGATAGGTAGTTTAAACCGAACACAAAGACATTTAGGTATGTATTTTGGTATTCCGGTTCAGTGAACAATCAATGGTGCCAGTCTGCTGCAAGTGTGCTCAGACAATCGTTTATTTCTGAAAATCACCAATTTTAGGCAATGAGAAGAGATATTGTTTAACATGGAGACCCCCTGCATCAAACCGACGATGGACTCAAGTGGACCATATTGCAATCAGTCATCGTTGGAGAGGGTCGATAGAAGACTGTCGCTCGTTCTGGATACATGTCTAGATTCTGACTATGCTCTAATACGAGCACACGTTCGGTGGCACCTCTCTGGACACAGGTAAACAACATTAAGAAATCTCATTAGAGTCGAACTCATTGACGAGGAAGGGAAAGATAGATTCCAGGAACAACTGAGGTCACACTTAGGTAGTTCTAAAAACGAAGCTGACACAGATGTTGCTTGGAAAGATGTACGAACAGCTGTGGAAACAGCAGCGATATCTATCAGTGACATGAACTGAAGGGTCACGAGAAACCAGTGGATTTCTACTAAGTCTCTTGCACTGGTAAACTCTCATACAGAGAATTATTACAAACATTTTCCACCATTGCTTAATAATTAAATGTTTTGTATTGTTGTTACGTTTGAACACGTTTTAATACAGGATGACGGTGTTTCAGGTTTGATATCATAAATAAATGCTCAACAGTTTGCGAGTGTGAGTAATGATGAGCAAAGAAAGTGAAATAGATGGGAATTTCAGCAACTGTATTTAACACCAGACAGCGTTTTATACTAATAAAAGAAACTGGAATTAATAGGTCAAGTGTGAGGTGATCTTGGAAAAAGACGACACTATTTTCTGTTCTCAATCCAGATGTTTAGAATGATAGGCGGAACACTTTAAGGCGTAGTTCATCTGGCCTTCAGCCATTCTACAACTACCCACCGTTCCCAAACAGCCTGAATGAAACATTAAAGTAGGTCCGTCAACTCTAATTGAAGATCAAAAAGCTACAGATAAGATTATCTGAAACGAGGAAGAGCAGCTGGTCCAGATGGATTTTTTTAGAGGTCTCTATGTATGTTGGTTCAGTTTTAGCGATAAAGTTGACCAATATTTTATCTAGAATCTGGTGACTAGATGCAATACCATATGACTAGTCACAATCACTGATTGTCCCAATATATAAAAATGGGTTAAAATCATCCTGTGATAACCATAGACGGATTAGTTTGACCAATATAGCTTTTAAAATACTAGCTTCAATAATTATCGGACGCCAAACAGAGACTCTTGAACTGATAACACGAGAAATTCAGGCTGGATCCAGAAATTGTCGTGGCTCCATCGAAGATTTTAAAACGTGGTCATGTTTGTCGGCGTCCGACAATGATAATTTTTCTTGACATAAAACTGGTATTTGACTCTGTTAACTGAGAGGTTCTGTGGCAGTGTCTGTCCTTGAAAGGTGTACCTCAGAAGTACATAAACCTAGTGAGGGCTCTTTACTCGAACACTACTAGTCGAATCAGAGCTTATGGCGAACTGTCATCTGATTTTGTTACGTATGCTTAACCACCGTTTACTACGATGAGCAATGCTAACTACTGTTGGAGACACACACATCTATCGTAAATGGTTGCTTAAGCATCTTAGTATACTTTATGTAAATTTTGATTCACTCACTATAGTATATGAGATTCTACATTCTAAGGGGCATAAATAATCGATCACCCAAAACTTAGAGGATATGAATATGTTTAATTGAATCGGATCCGTACTACAAAACCTAATGTTAATCGCACAAAATCATGCACTTGAAAAAAGTAAAAGGTCTTACATGTACGTTCGACACGTATTAAGTGTTAAACTTAAATTTACTAAAGTTATATTAATTTGTAGTTTAATAATAACAATATACAATAAATTAACATAAATTAATCTATAGGCTTAAATACAGGATAAGTAGAATAATTGTATTGAAAAACTAATTTATATGTTTATTGACTCATTAAAATTGCACTTAGACAAATTCCATCGAAATCGATAATGCAAACAATACCATTTTCAGTCGTCACAACAAAAACACCATATATATATATATATATATATATATATATATATATATATATATATATATATATATATATATCATGTTACACCCTTTTTTAAATTTTATTCATATTATGAATCAAACACGTTATTTCAGGAAAGATGTAAGTGATAATGAAGTCATTTATTGGTAAAGTAATTTAAAAGAATTGATAGTAATTTTAGGGTTCTAGTGGGAATCCATGACCAGTGGAACTAATCCATGTCGAGTGTGAGTCAGTCATCTATTGAAGATTATGTGAGATGATGATGCAATATGGTGGATTGATTAAAGTTAAACATGAGAAAACTGTTGGATACCGACATAGTGGTTTAGAGTTTAAATATTCACACATGAGATGGAATGATTTGTGTTGTATTACAGAGTTCGATTTCATGAGTGTTCGGTGTTGAGGGTGGCATATTAAAACGAAACTGTCTCCGAGTGCTTCCAGGTTATCAATGGTATTGCGACATTGATCGGCTCATGATTTCAATCGATCAATTTCATTTTAATACTTTTTAACTACTGTTACAATTTCATTTCACTGTGTGATTTATTAATCACTGATAAAATGCCTATTTCTATGCATAATTAGATAGATAAAACACTATGTTAAGTGTTTAACAAATACTATATCTCTATATTTTAATGGGGTTGTTACAACCCACTGATAGTGAATAACTAATAACACATTAATTAATTCTTGTGTTTGGTACTTTTCCAATATAGTAATTTTCTTCCCGATAAATAAACATACTTATTACGATTTGAATAACTAAATTTAACAAGAAAACCATGTAATTTAATGTGATTTAATAATGGACAGTAGATAGATTCTAGGACTTACAACCACTCTTTAACTTGGCTCCACAAATTGTTTGAAGTACTATCTTGAGTAATTCCTATTATTTAAAACTAACTTTATTTAGGATGTAGTGTTTAAAAAATGTAGTAACATAATTTTTGTGATGTAAATAAGGTTAACTGTTTCAATGCTTTATATTTGTCATTGACCTCTGGTGGTAATTACGAGTGAATAATCTATGTTTATCATGGCTTGATAAGAATGGTTTTTGCACTTGATGTAAGAAAAGGTGGGTACCTTAGAGTAGTGTTGTTGGTTTACTACGTTATTTCACAGATTCATAACAAACTATTTGATTGAAAAAGCAAGTCTTTATATCTTCACTAGATAATTTCTAGCACCAAAACATTTTTGATAATGCTTCAATAATACTTCTTAATATCAAGCTATATCTCTTCGAGAAATTTTATCATATTTCCTAAAGTGTGGATAGATCTGACAGATATTTGTAGTTAGAAGACACTCTGTAAAGCCGAATCATGGCTTTGTCTTAAACGTTTTTTGTAGACTCTGATACACTATATTGATTTTTATCATTCGATTCATCATAGGTATTGTGATTTAATTTGTAATCCACTACAACGAAATGTGTTTCGGATATTCGTGCTCACCAGTATCCGAACTTTATAATTATTATCACATATCTGCTATTACAGTAAAATGTTCATTAGTTAGACTGGCTAAAAGTAAAAGAATTAACTGTTACTGATGATGTAATTACAACTGAAAACAAACTCACGAGGTGTAAGACCAGCAAAATTAAGAAAGAGATAGAGAAATAAAAAATTTTTAAAAATATATGCGTGAAATATGCAGAACTTGGAAACCAAAGAATAGCAAACTGGAAAGGGAAATCTGCCCGGTGCTCTTTCATTTGAGTAGTATTCAAAGTGGGGTTAACCTTTGACGAAAGTTATCATAACATTATTGTAATGTCACTAAATCTCTCAACGATATATACATATATATATTGACTTTGACATCATTTTTTATGTCAATAGATTCAGGAAAGGATGATAAATTTTTACCCGCCTATTACTTGATTACTCGGAATGATTACAGTAGCTCAACAGCAGATGCTTATTTCAGCGAATGACAAGAAATTCAACTGCTAGATTTTGGAACCCTTGGGTTCATCCTTACGTATGATGTACACCGATAATGCTCAATACAATTCAAATGCACTTTAATGATTCTACGAAATTCGACTTCAAGCGGCTTGTAGATTAACATTATTTACTTTTGCATAATAAACTTATTTTATGAACCAATGTAAGTATAGCAGACGGTAGATTGAAAGCCTAGTGGTTGACAGTTGTTTTGAGTTCCATATGTTCTTCAACTGTAGGAATGCGGCCACTGACTTGCCAATCCTCGTCTTTACGCCTGCATCCGATCTTCCTCCTTCATCGATTATGCTATTGACCAGATACGTGAAAGATTCCACATATGTCAGAGCTTTTCCATCATGTGTGACTGGATTTCTGTCCTCTGTGATGTATTTGAGGAACTCCTTTATTCTTTCGTGTATGCTGAGGCCTACTGCTACAGAAGCTGCTGCTACGTTAGCTGTCTTAACCTGCATTTGCTGGTGTGTTTGGAATAGAAAAATTGGATCAACTGTCAAGTCCATTCATCCAGAATCATCCAAGCTGATCATTGTATTCCGTGCTTCAGCTGAAGTGTGTAGATATTCATAATTCAATCAACCACCAGAAGAAAAAGAAAGGGGGAGAGCAGACAGCTTTGTCTGACACCAGTCCTCATTTCCAATGCATCTGTCGGTTGTCCTAGATGCACCACTTCGCAGTGTAGTCTGTCGTGCGAATTCCCGATGATATATACAATGTTCTTGTGTACACCACAGTGTCGAGTAAGGGTCCATAAAATTCTCCTACACACACTGTCAAACGCTTTCTCGTAGTCCAGAGAGCCGAAGTATAGTGACAAACTCCACTCAACTGATTGCTCAACAATCATCCGTAGTGTCGTGATTCGGTATGTACACGATCGATACTTTCGGAATTCACCCTATTGACCTGGAAGTTGAGAGTCTACTAAGTCTTTCATTCACTTCAACAATACTCTGTTGGAAACTCGTCCTTATACCGATAATGGTGTGATGCCTCTGTATTTCTCACACTTTCTGTGATCCCCCTTTGTTGGTATAATAATATGCTTGTTATTCTTCTTTCCAATCTGTCGGTACTTCTTCTTCCTCCCAAGTCTTCTTGATTAGAAAGTGAAGAATGTTTGCAGTTACCCCTGTGTCTGACTTCAGTGCTTTATCTGGCATGTCATCTGATCCTGTTGCTTTCCCATTCTTGATCTCTCTCATGGCCATCCTGATTTCTTCGATCGTTGATGGAGTGACACCTATAAGAAGGTCTGTATGTTCTGCTTCGATGTTCAATAGGTTCAGTAGTGCTGATCTTCTTAAGAGTTCTTCAAATTGCTCTACTCACCTGTCCAATTATTCTTCAATCTCAGTGATTGTCTTGGCTTCTTTGTCTTTTACCGATCTTTTTGGTTTACTATATTTTCCTACATGTTTGTTTGTTGTATCACATATTTTTCCATATTTCCTTCTCTTGAAGTATTTTCCGCTATCGTTGCTAGCTCTTCCACGTACTTCTACTTGTCAGCTCGAATGCTCCTCTTCACTTACTTGTCTGCTTCACTGTATTCAGCTTGTGCCTTCACCTTCTCTGTTCTTGTTCCACTGTTGCTAATTACCGTCTTCTTGTTCTTCCCTTCTTGAATGCTGTCTAGGTTTTCCATGAAGATCCATTCCTCATGACGATGCCTCGTGCAGCCTAGAACCTCCTGACACATTGAAATCAGTGCTTCTTTGATTTCCTTCCAGTTGTCCTCCATAATAGTTTTTCTCTCTTCCTTCAGCAGATCTTTTATGACTTGGAATCTGTTGTTGTGAGTTATCTTGAATTCGATGAGTTTGTCAGTAAATGAATGGGAGACTGTATTGAACCTTTGTAATGCTGTTTCCCCAACCGTTCATTGTTTCTTAAGTTTCAGTTTCATCTTGACCACAACCAGCTAGTGATGTGGCAGTATATCAGCACCTCTCTTCACTGTCATTTTCAAAGAATCTCGACTGTCACAATGAGGCTTCATAATTCTTGTAAATGGAGATCCTTCAATTTCCAGATCACAGTTTAAATGGCTAAATTAATTTTTTCTGGTTAGCGCTTTTTTCCTTAGAGTTGTTTTCTACTAGATGGAGATGCTGACCACCTGACCAGTCCTCCTTCTTTATCCGGGCTTAGGACTAGCAGTAAATTTAGAAGGGCTGCAGGCGAAGTTCTGAACTTTTTGGTGGAGTTTTGTTCTCTGAGCTGGATGGTTTGGTCGTGGAGAGAACAAAACTCCACCAAAATCATCCACCTGAGCTACAAATCTTCTCCACCATCTCGAAGTTCTGAACTATCTAGCCAGTGAATAAGTAGAAAAATGGTCAAAAGCTCCGAATAAAATATCTGATAATTACTTACATAAATCCGTTACATCTCAGCGTGCAATTACCAGCTCCACGTGTTGTTCAGTCTATTTCCTTCCTTTTTAACTTGAATATTTCAGGTTAGAGATTGCTTTGTAATACAGTCTGATGGGTGCAATAAAGTGTTTTTAATCCATCTCCAACATCATATCGTAATTTTCTCTCAATCTGGAGGCTGTTTCTTATGCTCCCACAGTTCGTCCCACCGGTGGTCTCGCCTTTCAGGTTTCCCATCAGAACGGTCAGCTTTCTCGTTGAACACTTTCCGACGATGAACTCTAGCCTGTCATAAAATTGGTCTTTGTACCCTCCCTCTCTATCATTGATAAGCCTGTTGAACCGGCTGACATTCGTTTCAGTCTCTTTTCCTTCTCTGTTTTGAAGGATACTTTGGTAATCATGAAGTGGTGAAACCCCCACTCCATAAACGATTTTTATATTTTCCCAGACATCTTCACTGCAAGTGCTAGCACGTTTTTCTGTATTTTACTCTTTATTACACGAATTTAACAACGTTTCTCTAGAAACTAAGCTTCTATTCCCTGCCTGTGTCCAACGAGTTTCGCCTACTTGAAAGACGATCAGGTTGTATTTTCTTATTCCTGAAGCTACTCACTTGATTTCTCACTTTGTCCAGACATTTCATGTAACTATGTTGGTTGTTATTCTTGTTGTCAAGATAAGCCTCAGCATTGCTACTTCCCAAGAATTTATGCTTTTGTCACGAGGCCTTATAAAAGTTCTATATGAAGATCATTCGACTTCGAAGAGAGTTGAAGTGGCTGAAATGATTTTATAAGGTTGGTGTTTTGTTGGTAAAGTTCTTTTCTACGATATGTGGTTGCTAAACACACGTCATATTCTTTTGCTTTATTGAGGCTTCTGACCGTAACATTGGAAAGGTTCAAGACGGGGTAGCAGCATATTAATTCACCATTAAATGCATTACGGTTATCCTCACTAACCAATATAAGACTGAAGATTAAGACTATATTATGCATCAACTATAAAATTCAGGAACTGATTATCAATAATATTAAAAATATGGTTTTATCAAACAAATCCAATTAAATAACTGAGATACACGTTGATGCTTTCCTAATAAAATAATATTTATCTCATAAAATAAAACACGACCTTATAGTAACTACGAACTTTATGATCTTTTGTTTTGTAAAACAATGCATGTATATCAACTTATTACCTGATGAACCAGTTTAATAAGCCTTATCAACATAAATACAAAATGTGTCAATACTAAAATTACTTTTTGATTGAGATTATGAACCGATTGATGTTAGACCACCATTGAAAATGTGGATGCATGGGACTCCTCAGAAGTGCACATCCACTATCCCTCACGTCCGATTCGAACTCAAGGCCTTCGGTCTCGCTCGCAAACGCTTAACATCTAGACCACTGAGCTAGCATCCAACGCTGTTAATGTCTAACCTCAACCAATCCACGAAATTATACAACCATCTTTCATTGTATTGAGGTAGATACCTGTCTCTACCGATATAGATTAGCTAAAATTACTAATAAATTATTTTATCAATCGATTTATTCACCGATGCCTGTAATATGACACATAACATTTAGGTATTCTTTATGTTGGATTGATTATTGTTGTGTTTTTTTTTCAAAAAAGAACAAATACAATCTAATATAATTTATCTTTATTTTTCAATATTTCATCATTTTAGAATTTTCGAAATGTTATTCTCATCATTCATTAATTCACCGTTAAAATGTTTATTCACGATATTATTTTTAATTGGTGCTACTTATGTATGCTATTTATGGAGTGCAAAACTTCATGAAATAAATAATCCAGTATTTGTTATTAATTATGCATCTATTGATAATCCATTCAATGAGGTATATTTGGGTAATTTTTTATTTGTTTGTATTATTTTACCTGTTATTATTATTAATTAAAATTCTATTTTTTGTCCCTGTTCCTTTTTATTGATTTTTGTCTCAGTAATGTAGTTAATATTGTTACTATTATTATTATTATTATTATTATTATTATTATTATTATTATTATTATTATTATTATTATTATTATTTGAATACATCTTATGGATTTGCATAGATTGTAGTTGAATTTTACAGAAATTATTCAGAATATTTAAACATGACATCTTTATACTGGTATCTCTACGAGTATATTGAGTAGATGATTAAAATCAGTTCATTGATTTGTTATGATAATAAGTATAGAATAAATTTTATGAATGATGATTGTAGATTAATCCATAGTTTGAAGGTAAACAAATAGATGATTACCAAATCATTTCACAAATTATTCATTGGATTATTCAAAGAAAAAAACAACAACAGACAATTCATTTTACTATTCGATGTAGTCACTAGTCAATTTACATGTCGAATGTTATAAATTTCTTTCAAATATATTGATATAAAGTTGGACTGTGGCTCTCTATGTACTTAAACATCAATCAATTAAAATGAAACCGCTGACTGAGATTTCGTTACAAGAGAAACCTGTTATCTTTTAATCAGTTCAAGTTTTAGGCATACAAAAAATGAATGTAGACGAATTGATTATTATCAGGATAAATTTTAAAATGTTAATTTAATAGAAAATGAAGTAAGACCTTAAAAGATCTTAATAAAAACAAACAAACAGAAAAGTGTTAATTTTTATGATCCCTAAAAAGAATTCATGTTTTTTTTCTTGGTTACAAGTATGAAAGAATGTGACTCTCCTAAAACTGTATCCAACACAATCACATGATTGTAAAAAAAAACAATTACGAAAGCATTCATTAAAACGTTTAGTGGAGTATGGGTAAAACCATATCACGCCTATAACGATATATGATGTATCGAAATTTACAACCAATGACATACCATAGTATTTGATTAAAATTATCATTTTCATAGACTAAGTAAATGATTGGGATTATTGACGGATAATCGTATACAGTCAGCTTACTATGAAACTTGAGGTCTCATAAAAAGTCTTCGTTATCTCAAGGATTCATCGGTTCACATATAACTACTTATTACTAGATAAAACTAGATATCAAAAGCGGTTATGTGGATATTATAGTGATTTCAGTGGCTGAGATCATGAGTCAGCTGAAGCTAGACCACCATGGAAAACCTAGAAGCACTGCACGCCGTTTCGACCTACTATGTGACTCCTCAGCAATGCGCATCCACGATCCCCCCTCGCGAGATTCGAACTCAGCACCTATCAGTCTCGCGCGAGAACGCCTAACCACTAGACCACTGAGCCGACCGGCATCCAATGGTGTTAATGTATAACTTCAACTAATCCACGAAATTGAGCGACACATCCACCATTTTCTTCAGTGGGTTGATGTCTCACAACAGACACAATTGAACTCCACTAGTCACTGTTTCTCATTAGAACTCCAGGATATACCTCATGAAGCCAGTCACTAGTGAGCACATGTTGATTACTATCAGAAGGAGTTTTGTGGATAATAGAGTAATTTCAATGGTTGAGATCATGAATCATAAAACTAGATGTCTTAACTTTTGAGATCATTAATTCGACAGTTTAAATTTAGCCTTTTATAATCAAATCATAATGTTCTCTTTAAATTGTACGAAACTGTTAATGAATCAATTTAATTATTAACTAGTGATTTTTAACATGAAACAATTGCTTTGATTGTACGTGTTATTCTTAAGTTATCTATAGCATAAAAAATTGATTGTCTTTACAAATACCAAAAAATGTCATTCAGTTTTTAAAGTTAAACGACAGATTAACCTGGAACTATACTTTCAAAAATGAATTATAATCTGAAAATCCATTCACCCTGATTAGTTTGATTTAAAAGATAATAGGATTATAGTGACACAATAATATATCATTTTAATAAACCGTGACGGTGCAGTCAGTCAATTATCATATATAAAGCGTATGACCTACCCGTTACTAAACTGGCTAATATTCTATGTATTTTAAAAAGTATCCCAATCTAACTATCCATTCTTTTTTTAGCATACAAATATTATGATTTTCATATCGAAAAATTTACAGGAATAAGTAATCCTCATATATCCTGATCTCTTGATAAATTTAGATAAAGAAAAAAATGGCAATACCTTGAGTCTTTGTCATTTTTGGATGAGTTTAGTGAATCATATTCGATAAATTATGTTAAGATCATTATAATCATCACATTTTTGTAGTTCTCTTTTTCTTTAGATATGTGATATTATTGAGATGTAAAATGACAAAGTGTGTAACACAAGCTATCAAATTTACAACGACACTTCACTTTTCATGCCAATTGATTGCAGAGTGGTTTACCTATACTATTGTTCTGGTCAGATTTCATAAATCAAGTTACAATGTGACCGACCACTAGTTTGAGTGACCCAATATCATGTGGATCGTGTTTAGATATTAGCTGATGGTTTGAACACAGGTTTCATCCGAGTTGACACTTGACAGCAAAAGGTATTTGCAATCTTGAAGAAATGATATACCTCGTGCAATTTTAGTTCACCCACTGTCATAATCAGAGACATCACTACCTAGCTGTTCCGGTTGCAAATGACCTCCTTTTGGACTGGATTATGTACAATGACTAGTAAATGAGTATTAACCAGTGTGGTGTTTGTCTAATGCTTTATGCTTATCGAATTATATGGATCACGGTAGAAACGTAGGTCCAAGTTTTCCATCCAGTCACTTTGAACTAACAAATTAAACCCTACTTTGGTGGGGTGATCCATCTTCTGAAATCAAACGAACGATCCTGACATTATAAACTTATAGTTGATTCTGATTAAAAATAAGTTTTTCCACATATATATATATATATATTCTGAAATAACTAATCTATGGAGTCGATCCCAATATTTTCTTTGTTTTAAACTCATAAATCAAATAATAACTCCTACTAGGATTTAATGTTTGTACTCAACATCTGGAAAGCCGAACTGTTAACAGTGTAATAATCTTCTTCGTTCTTCATTTGCTTCTTAATGTCTTCTAACCAAAACAAAGAAATGAGATCATCATAAATATGTAGGCACTTGTGTTTAAGACTGATGTAAAGATTGGATAGGCGTAATAATGAATGCACTTCAGTGATGAATAAGCAGTAAAATCTCAGTCGTGTCCGAAACTGCTTGGTTGTAACGGGTTTGCTTGTGAATTTAAGTGAAACATGATTGATTGTCACAGAAACTGACACTTTTCTCAATATCGCAGATGATGAAGAGTTTTAACTAACATAAAACTGAGTTCAATTAAAGTTTTTATTGATAGTTTTCAACTAATTAACAGCAATATGTGACTAAAGATTTTTTCTACAAGTTTAAGTCCTATTAATTTTTTAATGATCCTTTACCATCTGGACACATAGATGATATCGAAGTGACGAATGCATAATAATAAAGATATAGATTTCCAACATGACGCAGAGGTTAAAGTAAATGCTATTGGTAGTTTTAAATTCTATAACCTAAATGGTTTGAATTGCAAAGCTATCGTTGTCATTATGAACAGTATTATTAGCTCTTTTTAAATATTACACAAGAGTTAAGTTAGTCACTTCTAATGACTCTTCTTCTGACTGTATAACTTTTCAGGTTTTGTAGCATGTTTCTGTTGACTGTTTCGTCCAGGTGATTTATAACCATGTAAGTGGTTGACAATTTTTTGAATGACCTTCTGTATGGCTTATTTGTATTCGGCTACTTGAAGAAACACATCAAATTATGCACTGATTTATAAATTTAAACAGTAATTTTCAAAGTGAATAAACGGTTACACATTAAAATAAAATATGAATTTCACACATCCTGTTAAACGTTTCATGATAACAATTCAGTTTGTTCTTTTTTTGAAAAGATAATGAACATATCAGTAAGGAATTATGTCATGTGTGTTTTTATTAAAATACGATGAATTAATAATCGTGCAGACATAGTTTTTTTGAAAAGTTTTTTTAAAAAAAATCAGATGACCTGGCCCTTCTATCTCATACACATAAACAAATGTAGGTGAAGACTGTCATTGTAGCACCAACCTCTATAGCAGTAGGCCTCAACATACACAAGGGATAAAACAAGATGATGAAATACAACACAGAGAACACGAACACAATCACACTTGATGGAGAAGCTCTGGAAGAGGTGGAAACATTCACATATCTGGTCAGTATCGACGATGTACGTGAAAAATCTGATGCAGCCGTAAAGGCGAGGATTAGCAAAGCAAGGATAGAACTCCTACAGCTGAAGAACATATGGAAATAGAAACAACTATCAACTAACGTTAAAGTCAGAAACTTCAATACTAACGTCCAGATAGTTCTATTGTACGGAGCTAAAACGTGATGAACTATTACAACCATTATCAATAAAGTACAGGTATTTGTAAACAATTGTCTACGTAAGATACTCATTGTCCTTTGACGAGATACCATCAGCAACAAGCAACTTTGAGAGAGGACAAACCAGGTTTCAGCTGAAGAGAGAATTAAGAAAAGATTTTGCAAGTTGACAGGACACATATTGAGGAAATTACCTCACTATATCACGAGGTAAGTGCTAACTTGGAATCGCGAAGGAAAGTGTAAGAGAGGAAGACTAAAGAACACACTGTGCCAAAAATTGGATGCAAACATCAAAAGGATGATTAGCACCTGGAAACAACTAAAAAGGATTGTCCAGGGCAGAGTTGGATGAAGAATCCTGGTTGGCGACCTATGCTCCTCCACGAGAGGTAACAGGCGTAAGTAAGTACGTATTTAAGTAAGTTAGAGAAAATCTCATTAGCAATTGTTTAAAATGAATTTGGTAATCTTAAAACTATGGTCATATTCTGAAGTTCAGTGTATTCGATATACGATTTTTATATAGAAAAGCATTTGAATCAACCATCTTTGTAGCACATGTCGAATTACCTCACTTTATTTTTGATTTGTAGTTACGATGTCGCAGATTAAAATATACACAAGGTAAGTTGTTTTCATAGGTATTTTCAAATTATTATCTTAAAAACCCCTTATTTCCAAATGTTTTCACAGTTTTATTAGTTTAACTGTTAAATCTATCTAAGCGTCTGGCCCACCCAATTGAGATACACGTGAAATCGAAATTCACAAATCAGCGAGTTGTCTAAAAAAAGCGATGTTTTATGGAATAATATACATAAATTAGTTACAAACCTTAGTTTGTGAGGTATCTGTGGCGCTTACCGGATCTGTAAGTCTGGAAAAAAGGCTTCTTCCATTAATTACATAAAGAATAATTATAACATACGATAGTGCAAATGACAGCTGTTAGCTGTGTCTAAACTTGGTAACAGTTTAACAACAAGCAAAAGCTGAACCGATAGCAAACAATATGGAAACTGTTGCGTTTAAACAGTGATTGCACAAAATTGCAAATAACTGTTACAAGGATTGAGAGAAAGTAATTTTAATGATAAACACAATAAATGTTATAAGCATATGTAAATATTTTAGAATATTACACGACAAACTTGCGTTACAACATACGCGTAGTTTTTGGGAAAACAACTGTTTACTCAATATTAGTATTAGTATTAGTATAAAACAATATACAAAAGAGTCGATAGGGATTGAACAAGGATAGAGAACGTAAAACAGACGTAACATTAACTTGAATGAACATTAATAAATTGATTGAATACTAATCATTTTGTTCAGTGATTACATACGTGCTTCAGTAATGCGTAGGTAGTTTAAGAAGAAATAGTCATCTCATAAGTTACCTACAGCAATAAAATGTTGACAACGTAGATTACTATCATACTGTATAGATATTAGTAAATGATAATTCCTGATCTTGAAAAATGATCATAATCTACAGATTGGTTTTTATCATAGAACGAATTCATCTGGAATGGTAGTTTATGCAAGTGAACATTGAACAGTGTTTTCTTCTTAGTTGATATGATCAATTCATGTTGAATAAATTTTTCAAATAACAAACATCTAAAATTGAAGTTTAAATTTTCGAAAAAATAAAAGTTTTTTCGATTTCACTTTGTATTTTTTTATATTTCAGTTGGTCACGTGAAAACGCCTAATAAAGCATTATTTTGGCCACAGATACAATATAAATATACATTATCTCAATCAATAGATTTTATTTCACCGAATTCGTCACTGAAAAATTTCATTCCACAACAATATTTGGATCATTTTACACTAAGTATAATGCTACAAAAATAAATAGTTATGCTGTATCAAGTAATAGTTTAAGATATATTATTGATAAGAAAAATCACACTATCAATTATACTACACCAATTATATGGTCTCCATTAGGTTGTTTACCTAGCCTGTCATCGGCTATAATTATTCCTTATCGTAAAAGAGAACAACATTTACGAGTGTTAACAGATCATTTACATGGATTTTTACGACATCAAAGAATACCATATACCATTTTTATTATTGAACAGGTAAGTGGTAAAGACTCAGATACTATATTTTATAGGATCTATCTTTTGAGTTTTGTTTAATACATGAAAGGCGTCCATATTATTTATGTTATCATTGTCAAAGTATTTCAAAGTCTAAACAAGTACTTTTGATGACAAGATTTCAAATAAACCGAATTCTATATGAAAACTAATCCATGGACAAGCTTATGACTTAGGATTATTTGTTTCGAACTTCTAAATGCTAGACATGTCCTTACAAATTGTAGTGTCGGCTGCTATGTTAAGCCCACATAGCTTATTCTAGCTTCTGGACAGGCCAATTTATTCATTCTTCTTGAGTCATACTTTGACCTCGTTAATTATTCGCTTGTTAACTTGAACTGTTTTTACATGATCGTATATGTGTTGATTGCTTATCCCACTCATCATATGTCTGTAGCTTATTTTTGTTCTGACAATAAATATTGATTTACACTCTGTTGAGTTGGCTCACAAGCCTTCTCTAGTTTTCTTCGTTCTTCTTTTCATCTCCCTGATTACCTATTCAAATCACTGAGTACATGAAATATACATAATCAAAATCCATTCTCGAATTTTACTTATTTAATTCTGTTATTCACTAACGCGAGTGAAGTCGATAATATAATATACAGGGATTGGCGATATGTATTGTTTCGATAACAATCATTTACATGATCAACCTGGAGTCAGCAGATTAAGGGCCACTAAAAAAATCTACATATTATACAAAACTAAGTCAACAGTATATTTACACACAATTTATTTGTCGTACAATATTCGAACAAAATAGGAATGGTAAGATCTATAAAATATAGTGAATTCAATGTATTCCATTGCTCACTATTTAACTATAAAAAGGTTAATATTATATAATCATTTATAATCATTAACAAAATGCTCAATCTCATAAATGAATTGTCTTTAATTGGATAGATTATTCTAAATGTAAAAAAATAATTAAGAATAAAACTTTCACAACAGGTTTTTCATCATTATTTAAGGTGACAGTTCTAGAATAATTGAGACAGTATTATGTAAAACGAGAAGGATTTGTTCATGAAAGTGTACATCACTCGTTTATGATTACAATCAGTTAAAAGCAGGAAATAAGTAGCGAAATGCTTATTTCGATTCTTTTATTAAAACAGTTGAAAGTTAACCACTGACTTTTAATACAGAGGTCAGAATTAAACCAACTGATTGCTATGGCCTCCGTGAATTTTAATACAATACATTAATTTCGTCAACGTTATGCTCCGTTTCTTGAAGGTGATATGCTATCTAACTATGAAAACTGTTTTGTCCTTGAAGGGTAAGATTACAGGAATATGTTCAGTAAGACTAGTTGAGCCCTGCTTTTATGTTCATCCGAGGTGTATGCTTTTGTATGAGCATATACGTTATATTCATTTAAAGGTGGCAGATATTCGATACTTGCCTTCTTTCGTTTGCGTTACTGAGTATCATGTTGTGTACAATGAGATCAATTTCTCAGTGGAGAATACGTTTTTTAATTCTGTTCTTAGTCTGATTAATTTTATTCATGATTTGATAGCAGATGAACAAAAACCTATTTCTTTTCGGAGTAAAAAGTTGGAACGTTTAGATCTTAATCTTTCTATATTTAAAATAATCCATTCATTATTGACAATTCATTTGTCAGATTGAAAATTTTGTTAATGATTATAAATAATTAAATAATATTAACCTATATGTAGTTAAATAGAAGGCAATGGAATAAATTGAATTCACTGTATTTTGCAAGTATTGTCGTTCTTACTGAGTGCAAATATATTTCATTCTATAATTCATTTTCTAGATTTTAGTTAAATCACTCAAGTTAAATGAACTTTATTATTTTGTAACGTACGAGCTACTTTGGTTGTTAGACATGAAACTAGTTTTCTTTCAAAAGTTGAGAAAAGTATTCAATCACCAATCGGTTTAGATAATAATAAAATATATCAGTAAGTCTGTTACAAATGATTTATCGACTCAGAAAGCCTATGTCACATTTCCAAAATATACAGGAACTCATTGTTTATCTGATCACAAGTGCCTAGATCAAGTAATTTTCTAAATAGCTTTTCAAAAGCTACATTATAATTCCTTTGTCTGTTAGTTACTAACAATCTTTCAACTAAAGACATACATATTATTGACTTTTCAGACCGGTGAAACGAAATTTAATCGCGGTGCTTTATTAAATGCTGGTTTTCTTGAAGTTTCTAAGTTCAAAGAATATGACTGTTTCATTTTACATGATGTAGATAAACTACCAGAAGATGATCGAATTATTTATACATGTGGACCAAATCCAACACATTTGTCAGCTTCATTAAGTACTTTTAACTACAAGTTAGTTCTATTTTGAATAATTTCTTTTCAATATTCTGTTGTAAGAACATGTGTGAAGTTAAAAAAATACTGATGCATGCGTTTCAGATGGTTGAAGATAATTAGAAATCATTGGTTTTAGGTTGTATTCACTCGAAACTACGTTGATAATTATAGTCAAGTTCGTCTATTCTGACGGCTAAATCGATCTACAATGCCTGGAACACTTGATATTTGACGTTCCGCTATGTCAGATAGGTCATTTGTATAATAGTAAAACTAAAAGCACCAAATAAGGGTTCTGATTAACTTCAGTGATCATTAAACTTTTAGACGTGATGAATTCAAAGTCAAATCAGTTAGAAACGTTGCTACATTGCAAGTTGATGGATGGGATGCAGTTAGACTTATACAAATATTGGATTGTATAAAACTGATTGATCAATCAGGATGTACGCTGCACTCATCTACGCAACCTACAGAATCTACTTTCTGGCACACTGTTAACTGCTGTTCACTATTCACGTTTACAGTTAACTAAATATATTTACTCTTGTTACTCAATTAATCCCTTGTCCACATTTTCATTTCTACCCGACCTGTCGTTTTTAAACAATAAGGCTTTTATTCAGCTCAACGTGATGTAAGGAAGCTCAGAAATATATAATGAATACCATTTGCGTGTTTCCTAGTTAAAGTCAACAGTGGTTGTTTTACAATAAAAGAATAATAAGCTATATTGTTTATTTGGCTGATTTTTAGGACACGATTTATTGATCATTTTCTAGACAAGATGGCATGCGTGTGAAAACTCAGTTGGTCAGTAATCAAACAATCAACATAAAACCGGACAGATATGTGCATCAGTTCAATGTGACAGCAATTTAGCACAGCGAAATAAATTATCAAGACAAGTCTCAGAGTATTAGAAGTAGTAAAAGTATCAATAATAATAGAAAGGACAAATCATATAAAAATGATTTGAGATTTTGGGACTCAGGCTCCAAAGAAAGCCAAGTATAAAAGTTCAAATATGTATATAGTTTATTCTTAAAGGAAGGAATTCATGCCGCTTTCTTAAAGTGTTTAAGCATCTCATATAAAATGATTCGTAAAATTCTTTCTTGTGTAAATCATGTAGTGATACAGATAAATTTAACGACAACCTTTTCAATCAAACCATTTGCTACTGACTTCCATGTTATTTTATCGGTTTATCCTCTCAATAAAGCTATAATTTCAGTTCATTAGCTCTGGTGATATTGCTAAAGCAACATATACTATTGCCATTTAGGTACAATTTATGCTAAAGATATAGTTCTGTTAGACATAAAGAAAGCTGCTTCTTTTTCCTGCACGCACTTTACATTTTCCATTTCTTCACATTCTCACTGTTCTTGTGTAGAACATATGTATTTGGTGCTCCTTTGTATCAATATTTATGTGTTGAAATAAGTAAATAAATAAAATGAATTTGATTGTAAGGATTTGGATGAACATCACGATCCAGTTATATACTGTTGATGGGTTCCAAATGGGATTAAACTCACTTACTGTATTTCACTGTTATTCATGCTCCAAATTTATTAAGACTTCTTTATGTTACCTCACTAAAAAAACTATAATTCTTGGCTGAACAATTGCTTTTAGTTTTGATTTATCTTCATTCATTTGCTTTATATCATTAAACTATGTAATGAGGGTATTCAACAGTCTACCATTCTCCACATCAGTCGAGAAAGAAATCGACCAGCAAGACCGAGAAGTCAATATTTCTCATTATATTCCTCAGTTGAAAGAAATTGACACATAATAAACATGATAACAGTCATTTAAATGTTTATTTAGTGACTACCTTTATAATTTGAAAAACATCTGTATCAGTGTCAGTTTGTAAAACAGATCTGACTTGGCAACTGGATTGATCAGACGGTTGTATTAGTTCTCCAAATGTCAGCTCCGCACAATAGAACTGACATGACGTATGTATTGGAGTGAGACTTCCCTGTTGGCTGACAGTTGTTTGAGTTGCACATGTTCTTTGATTGTAGTGAAGCTATCGATGCTTTGCCGATCTGTGCCCTTACATTAACATCGGATCCTTCTTTTTCATTGATAATGATGCTGACCAGGGACGTGAAAGTTTACACCTCTTTCAGAGCTTCCCCATCAAGTATGATTGGATTAGTGTTCTCACTTTCGTATTTGAGGATCTTGGATTTTCCCTTGTGTATGCTGAGGCCTACTGCTATAGAGGTTGGTGCTACACTGGCAGTTTTCACCTGTAGTTCTTGGTGTGATTGGGATAGAAGAGTCGAGTAATCTGTCAAGTCCAAATCGTCTAGTCTCATCCAAGTTGTCCATTGTATTCCGTGTTTCCCCTGAAATATAAAGGTCTTCGTAGTCCAGTCGACCACAAGAAGATGGAGAAAGGGAGAGCGTAGTTAGTCGTGTTAAAATACAGTCCTCACTTGCAATGCATCAGTCAGCTGTCCTCCATGCACCATCGGCCATTGATTTGCCAATCCTCGTCTTTACGCCTGCATCCGATCTTCCTCCTTCATCGATTATGCTATTGACCAGATACGTGAAAGATTCCACATATGTCAGAGCTTTTCCATCATGTGTGACTGGATTTCTGTCCTCTGTGATGTATTTGAGGAACTCCTTTATTCTTTCGTGTATGCTGAGGCCTACTGCTACAGAAGCTGCTGCTACGTTAGCTGTCTTAACCTGCATTTGCTGGTGTGTTTGGAATAGAAAAATTGGATCAACTGTCAAGTCCATTCATCCAGAATCATCCAAGCTGATCATTGTATTCCGTGCTTCAGCTGAAGTGTGTAGATATTCATAATTCAATCAACCACCAGAAGACAAAGAAAGGGGGAGAGCAGACAGCTTTGTCTGACACCAGTCCTCATTTCCAATGCATCTGTCGGTTGTCCTAGGTGCACCACTTCTCAGTGTAGTCTGTCGTGCGAATTCCCGATGATATATACAATGTTCTTGTGTACACCACAGTGTCGAGTAAGGGTCCATAAAATTCTCCTACACACACTGTCAAACGCTTTCTCGTAGTCCAGAGAGCCGAAGTATAGTGACAAACTCCACTCAACTGATTGCTCAACAATCATCCGTAGTGTCGTGATTCGGTATGTACACGATCGATACTTTCGGAATTCACCCTATTGATCTGGAAGTTGAGAGTCTACTAAGTCTTTCATTCACTTCAACAATACTCTGTTGGAAACTCGTCCTTATACCGATAATGGTGTGATGCCTCTGTATTTCTCACACTTTCTGTGATCCCCCTTTGTTGGTATAATAATATGCTTGTTATTCTTCTTTCCAATCTGTCGGTACTTCTTCTTCCTCCCAAGTCTTCTTGATTAGAAAGTGAAGAATGTTTGCAGTTACCCCTGTGTCTGACTTCAGTGCTTTATCTGGCATGTCATCTGATCCTGTTGCTTTCCCATTCTTGATCTGTCTCATAGCCATCCTGATTTCTTCGATCGTTGATGGAGTGACACCTATAAGAAGGTCTGTATGTTCTGCTTCGATGTTCAATAGGTTCAGTAGTGCTGATCTTCTTAAGAGTTCTTCAAATTGCTCTACTCACCTGTCCAATTATTCTTCAATCTCAGTGATTGTCTTGGCTTCTTTGTCTTTTACCGATCTTTTTGGTTTACTATATTTTCCTATATGTTTGTTTGTTGTATCACATATTTTTCCATATTTCCTTCTCTTGAAGTATTTTCCGCTATCGTTGCTAGCTCTTCTACGTACTTTTACTTGTCAGCTCTAATACTCCTCTTCACTCTCTTGTTTGCTTTTGTGTATGCCCGTGTACTACAGGATCTCTCCTGAATATAATCTATTCTAGCCAGTTTGTGTCCAATAGTTTTCACTTATTGAGAGAATCGTTAAGTTGCATCTTTTCATTTACACAGCTATTTGACCACCACCACCACCCCAGTTTCCTATATTATCCGGACATTGCATTTAACGATGTTAATCGTTACTTTGTTTAGAAGAAAGGTGAACAGCCTTGTGATTTCCAAAGAATTTCGACTTTCACCATGATATGTTATAATTCTTGTAAATGAAAAACCTTCAACTTCCAGGTTAGAGGTTGGATTGTACAAATTGTTTTCTTTGGTTAGAAATGTATTGGTATGGTTGTTTTCTACAGGGTAGAGTTGCTGATCACAAGATTAATTCTCCTTGCTTATCTGTGCTTAGAATTAATCATAACCCTAGATGAGCTACAAGAGGAGGTTTATACAACAATTTAAAGATGTATGTTAATTTCACTGTTAAAATGCATAAAATCTAACTCATAAAATGTAAATTTACTATTTTTATTTTAAGTTTACATTTTTATGAGTTATGAATTATTTATTTTTATATTTACAGATTAATTTATCAAAGATTTTTTGGTGGTGTTGTTACATTCACTCGTGATCAATATCTTAAAATTAATGGTTTTTCAAATTTATATGAAGGATGGGGTGGTGAAGATGATGATCTTTTATTACGTGTTGAACAATCTGGTTATAATTTAAGTCGAATCAATTTATTGATTGGTCGTTATTATGCAATGAGTCATAAGACAGATGAATTAAATGAACAGAATCCAGATCGGTGTGTTGTTAATAAATTTTATTTTTGGGTATATATATATATATATATATATATATATATATATATATATATATATATATATATATATATATATATATATATATATATATATATATACAATCGATTTTTTTGTTGTTGCTGACAGTGTCATGTTCTCTGAGTCATATAGTTAAAATAGGCATAATATTCTTCATACAAAATAATAATTGTGTGATAGTTGAAATCGTAAGAAAACATCGAATTTAATAAATTGGATTTATCAAGATCATGGATATTCATTAGACGCTCTACTAACCAGCATTCATCAACAAGATTAATCATAACCAATTGTTTGATATTATCATTAATTTATTGTCAGAGATAATTGTTTTTAGCTTAAAGTTTTTGAGATTAGCCTTTTATCTAGATTTCATAGAACCATTATATTCAATCTGATAGAGTTTCAAACATGGTGAATGAATTCTTTTAGGTTAAACAAGCATTGATTACTGAAGACAATATGTAACTGATATGATTTTTAATCAATCACAGTAACGCAGATACAATCCTTGCTTTTCTTCTCCTAAATGCTGCCTAGTTTCTTACTCGATGCAAGTCCTCATCTGTTGAGTTGGATAGTTAATGTTTATCTGGTAATATTATTATGGTTCATTGGATTACAATTTAACTTCATTGTGTTTGTTTCCTAGCTGCATCCGTTTTTGCTATGATTACGTATTAAATTACCTAAGGTATGTACATTATTCGACATCTTCCGTTTGAATTAGTCCTACCTGGCATTAACCTATTTATTTTGAAACAGAGAAATACCTGTCAATGCATGTAAAATGGGAGACTAGAATGTTGTAGAGCTTAGTTTTAGAAGTAAAGTCAACTAATATTTTGTTATATGATAAATTGAGTAGCATGATTCTAGGATTATTTGTTTTCTTTTAACTTATTGATGCATTTTTGGTTAACTATTCGAAATCCACTGGTTATACATGCAAAAATCATTAATTTTGTGCAAGTTGACTAAATGAATCGAAAAACTTGTTTAAGTTATGAAATTAAAAATAGAAGTGACTTTTTCTCTTTCAGTTCAATAATAAGATTTCTCTGGTAAGAGGTAATAACGCAATTATATATTTTAAATGAAGATTGAATACTTTTCAGGAATTAATTATCATATATTAAAGAGAGTAAGAACAAAGGTTGGTGCAGAATAATATGAATTCATTTTATTTCGTTAGGTTCTCATCAGCTGCTTACAACCTAAAATATTTGAAATTCAACGTTATTATAGATATTGACATACTTATACAACAGAGGGCGATGAAGGATGAATATATGTAACATAATGTGGCAAAGATTTCGTTAGAGTTAATGAGGTCATAAAATTTTGTTTCGAATATATAGAGTTTGGGAGGGAAGGTTCCAGAAAATTGAAATAGTGATTAGAAATCATGGAATTAAAACACATTAGACGATTATGTAATGAAGTAACTGAAAATAGATTAATGTTAATAAAGAGAGATATGAATTGAAATTGGTCAGTTATGAATGATGTAATTATAAAATTCAGAAAGAGTTGAAATGACGTAATAAAAATAGTTAAAATAAAAGGGGTGGGGTGAATGTTACCAGGGCAAAGAAAGATTTATTACTGTTTCTTTTTGTATACAAAGATCTGGTTTTAAACGTTTGATTGCTATTGCTTCCGCGAATTTCAAAAGGTTTGAATTTGATTGTTTGTTGATCACCTTGAAGGACTTCAGTATATCGACTTCGTGTCCTGTGTCAAGGAGATGTCTTGCGACAGCGCTGCTAAATGCTTTTAGTCCGTTTGATCTCAAACTGTTCGGAATATGTTCTTTGAATCGGACGTAGGCTCTCCTTTCTGTTCTACCAATGTAACTGCTTTGGCAGATACATGTAAATTTGTATACACAGTTGGTGGTAACATGAAAGGGATACCTGTCGACCTTTGATTGTGTCAAAGAACATGTCGTTTTGGACAGGACAATCAATTTAGCTGCAGGATATGTTTTTGTCAGTGCAGTTTTTAGTCTCATATTGATTGACCCTGTGACATTATCGCCTTTGAACTTGAGTTGAATAAAAACAGGTTTTTTATTTACTGTAGTTTCTTTGGGTATTTTATCTTCACGTTTTCCATATTTCTCAATGAATTTCAATGGGTATCCGTTATTTCTTAAACACTTTTTAACATTCATAATTTCTTCTTCTATTGTATCGGCAGTACATATTCTTTCTGTTCTGTGAAACAGTGTCTTGACAAGTGCCTTTTTATAATTGACTGGACAAAAGCTGTTGAAATTGAGATAACTTCCATTCCATGTGTCTTTCTTATAAACTGAACGTTGAACTGTGCCATCCTTTCTTCGTTTCATCTCTATATCGAGGAAATGGAACATGTTTTCTTTTTCATGTTCCATAGTGAAATTAATATTTGGATGAGCTTCATTGAAAAACTTTAACAAATTTGTTGCATATTGTTGATTATTACATAAGATGAATGTATCATCAACATACCTCGAATAATACATCATTTCATCAATCGCTCCTTTGAGCTTGGTTCTTTCGAGGTTAGCCATGAAAATATCTGCTAGGACGGGGCCTAACGGACTTCCCATTGCTACACCGTCGGTTTGTCTGTATTTGATATTGTTGAACTGGAACTGAACATCTTTTGTACACAAGAGTAGTAGTCGTTTGAATTCTATTGCTGGTAGAGGTAGGATGTCAAAATGCTGACAAATTATGTCTATGGTTTCAAGAAGTGGTATTTTTGTAAACAATGATGTCACATAAAAAGAAACCATAAACTTACCAGCAATATTTATGTGATTCATGCTATCAGCAAATACAAATGAATCCTTCAGTGTATAAGTGGCTAGTCGTTGACGAGGTGGTTCTAATTTATCTGCCAGCCATCTTGCAACTTTGTCATATGGTGAACTGACCATTGACATAATAGATCTAAGAGGATTGTCTTGTCTAGATATTTTCATGGCTAGCCTCGAAAGAACCAAGCTCAAAGGAGCGATTGATGAAATGATGTATTATTCGAGGTATGTTGATGATACATTCATCTTATGTAATAATCAACAATATGCAACAAATTTGTTAAAGTTTTTCAATGAAGCTCATCCAAATATTAATTTCACTATGGAACATGAAAAAGAAAACATGTTCCATTTCCTCGATATAGAGATGAAACGAAGAAAGGATGGCACAGTTCAACGTTCAGTTTATAAGAAAGACACATGGAATGGAAGTTATCTCAATTTCAACAGCTTTTGTCCAGTCAATTATAAAAAGGCACTTGTCAAGACACTGTTTCACAGAACAGAAAGAATATGTACTGCCGATACAATAGAAGAAGAAATTATGAATGTTAAAAAGTGTTTAAGAAATAACGGATACCCATTGAA
This sequence comes from Schistosoma mattheei, assembly GCA_944470405.2. Lineage (NCBI taxonomy): Eukaryota > Metazoa > Platyhelminthes > Trematoda > Strigeidida > Schistosomatidae > Schistosoma > Schistosoma mattheei. The sequence goes on along the minus strand of OX103943.1, from coordinate 67,715,233 downwards.
ATTCATTGAGAAATATGGAAAACGTGAAGATAAAATACCCAAAGAAACTACAGTAAATAAAAAACCTGTTTTTATTCAACTCAAGTTCAAAGGCGATAATGTCACAGGGTCAATTAATATGAGACTAAAAACTGCACTGACAAAAACATATCCTGCAGCTAAATTGATTGTCCTGTCCAAAACGACATGTTCTTTGACACAATCAAAGGTCGACAAGTATCCCTTTCATGTTACCACCAACTGTGTATACAAATTTACATGTATCTGCCAAAGCAGTTACATTGGTAGAACAGAAAGGAGAGCCTACGTCCGATTCAAAGAACATATTCCGAACAGTTTGAGATCAAACGGTCTAAAAGCATTTAGCAGCGCTGTCGCAAGACATCTCCTTGACACAGGACACGAAGTCGATATACTGAAGTCCTTCAAGGTGATCAACAAACAATCAAATTCAAACCTTCTGAAATTCGCGGAAGCAATAGCAATCAAACGTTTAAAACCAGATCTTTGTATACAAAAAGAAACAGTAATAAATCTTTCTTTGCCCTGGTAACATTCACCCCACCCCTTTTATTTTAACTATTTTTTATTACGTCATTTCAACTCTTTCTGAATTTTATAATTACATCATTCATAACTGACCAATTTCAATTCATATCTCTCTTTATTAACATTAATCTATTTTCAGTTACTTCATTACATAATCGTCTAATGTGTTTTAATTCCATGATTTCTAATCACTATTTCAATTTTCGGGAACCTTCCCTCCCAAACTCTATATATTCGAAACAAAATTTTATGATCTCATTAAGTCTAACGAAATCTTTGCCACATTACGTTACATATATTCATCCTTCATCGCCCTCTGTTGTATAAGTATGTCAATATTTATAATAACGTCGAAAGTCAAATATTTTAGGTTGTAAGCAGCTGATGAGAACCTAACGAAATAAAATGAATTCATATTATTCTGCACCAACCTTTGTTCTTACTCTCTTTAAAATAATAAAGTGAACTATGTGTATGAAATTAATTATCAATGGTTACCGTAATGACTAAAATTTAAAGATTATGGTTAATTTAGCTCATCAGATTTATTATATATAGTTTTCAACTATTAAAATCTAAACATGGTAACTGAAGTAATCAACTTACTTTTTTTGTTTTTAACAAATGTTCCAACATTGAAATGCATCTAGTTTCAAGTTGTTGAAAACTTCAGAGCGTCGATTTAAAAGTGATGGATTGAACAGCTTGAAGTATAATGTAACTCAGTCGAAATCAATGTACAATGGTCTACTTTATTGGATTTCCATTTATATACATCCTAACAACCAGAATTAATTTGATGTAAAAGTAGGTTGTATCTAAGCTTTCATAAACATGATATTTTTTGTTGTTTGGGAAAATTATTATATCACATTTGAATCTCTGTTAAATTGACAGCCTATTTCTTCATTTAAATTAATATATGAAAATCAAAAAAGAAACATTGGAAAGAAAATCAAATCTTCATATAAAAAATTAAGTGGTTTTAAGCATATGAAAAAATTAGGCATTTATTGATCGAAGTAATAACAAACTGGAGGATAGATTAAAAAAGACAATTGAGTTACTGACTATATTGTTAAATACGTGTTTTTCAGATGGCTTGTGTTTTTTCTAGAAGTAGTGAGAATTGTCATTCTGTATTCTCACAGGAAACTATGAATATTAAAAAGCTAATTTAATTTATTTCTGAAGTTAAAGATCATAGAAATACTTTATAGATAGATAGTTCTTGAGTATCACTAAGAAGTAATGTGTGTTTATTTGACTGTCTGATTTCAAAAAAATTAGTGTGATAAATACATGTTTGCTTCCTCCATGTATTGCACTGATGTTCATACATATTTTAAGTGATTGGTTAATATAGAGTAGTATTGGTAGCACAGTAACGAGCGAGATTTGGTAAGGAAAGCAGATTTATTGTTTAATGCACTATTACACAGTTACCTAGCAAAAACATGAAAATCATTCATTAAATACATCATATGCACATCTAACATAAGTCGTCTCTTATAAAATTCATCGTTCATTCTTTCCTGCTATTATTCTGATTGCTTTTAGTTTTCTTCACTCTTCTTTTCATTTCAATTTCCTCAACGTTCTGCTCTCAGGCATTTCACTTCCGAATGTTGATACATACAACTTATATCTGTAAGCATAAGTAAAATACACGACAGTGGTAGTAGTACATATATATATATACTATTTTTCGCTTATCAGTATGGTGTGTCGTTAGTCGGAAGGAATTTTTGTACTCAATAAAATTTAGACGTGTTAAACATTGTTACAGTCAGAAATGTTAATAATGAGTTATCTGTATCACGATTGGCTTTTTTTAAGACTGAGGTACGTACAGTGGTTCTTATAACTAAGTATTAGTTTATATGTACTTCTTCATCCTGACCGAATTCTATCAAGCAAGTTTATTAGATTAAAATCTGAGTTAATAGAAGGATTTCCAAAAGTTTGGCACTGCTTTTATACAATTCTGATATTGTTAAACGTTATACCTCTATTGATATACAAATTAACTACTAGTCCTATTCAGTTATTTATCTTGATAGATCCAAACTGTTCATGAGGATTTATCAATGTGACTAGAAAGGAACAATGTGATAATTTCAAATGATTTGTATATTGAGCATGCTTTTACCAACACTTTGGAATGTTTGCAAAAATACATTGTATTAATGTTACTCATTTGAAATAAACCACATTGATATGATTTTGTTAAACAGTTCAAGATTTGAACCGTGATTTTAATAATTTTATACAAACACATTGATTTTCAAATTCAAACGAAGCGTGTTTATGGAAAATGAGTTCATCATTTTTTTTTCAAAAGATTTGGAAACTTTTCTGTACACTTGAAAGAAAGTGAATAAACAAAATTAGAATATAAGAAACATTTGATACCGAAGTTTGTCGATAACCCTGGTACATTTACTGACAGTGAAAATTTTTACCAGTGGTCATTCAACAAGTACATTTTTTTTTACCAAAATGTATTTACTAAAGCATCTATTTCACTGCTTTTGAACTTAATGGTTAATTATTTCTATTAATTTATTGTTATGAGTAAATTGTCAATTACATGACAAATAACACACAGTAACACGATTAATTATATACTGCCATTTCATTCACAGGTTGAGAATAAATAGAAAAATACCTTTGTTTTTTGTTACAAGCACATGTAAAATGATGATGATAATAGTAATAATAATAATAATGATAATGATAATGATAGAACCTGTTTATCGTTAAAGTAAAGTATCTTGGAAACACCATCGCTTGAGTAATATCTAACTAATTTCTTCTAATCGTACAATTCAATCTGTAATAAACTTTCGTTAAATATTTCACATCATCTAATATAATGTACATATCATTATTAAAATTTTTGTGATATTTCAATGTAATCTATTCATTTCCTTTATAAACTTTTGTTTTGTGTTCTTTTAATATTGACTGCTGAAATTAAGAATTTTGTTACACATTTCTCACTTTATATTTTAACAAATTATGGTAAAGTTCTCAAAACTGTAGTGATGATTACTTGTTTCATATATTACCATATATACATATTTTATTGTCTTTACAACTTTTGTACGAAGACGATTATTTTAACAAACGGAATACACCCATTATAACATTAAATAAGAAAGAAAGATTAGTTCAGCGAAGAGTTGTCTTTTGGCGAATTCATTTTCAAAGCTGTACAATCGCAAATATATATACTTATTTTTACAGGGTGATAATAATACTGATAATAATAATAATAATAATAATAATAATAATAATAATAATAATAATAATAATAATTTTAACATCTATTATTTCATGTGATTTTATGCATTTCAGGAAATGATAATTGTTGAGAAGTGGTAATATCATGTTTATGTTCTTTAGTAACTGAGTTTTTGATTACCTATTCAGAATAAAGTTACTATCAAAGAATTCTAAACATTTAATAATACTATGCAAATATGTTTAGCGTTTATTGGAGAGTATGAATCAAAATATACTATATAATCTGTAAAATAGATTGTTTGCTTTATGTTAACTTTAGTTAGCATTTCATTGAACTTGTTTTAAGAGTTCTTGTTTATAATTCGAATGGAATAGATGATTGTTCTTTCAAATAATAAGATGAGAATGAATGTATATATTTTTATGTAAGATTACTGATTTAATTGATTATAATGATCATAATCGTCGCTTAAAATAAATTAAACTGTTTTCTTATTAGAAATTAATTATTGTATTGGCTTTTGGAAGGTATCTATGTAAGATATACTCTTGTTTTAACAGCTAATAAACAAGTCATCGGATCTATAAATAAAAGTCTTATTTTGGATTATAAATAAAAGGGAACACGACAGTTATTATGAACAAATCAGACTACGAGAAAACAGCCAGGGAACATCTACAAGAGGACCGATATGAACTAATTAAGGAAACGAAAATTAAGACAACGCCTAATAAAGGCTGAAACCAGTAAAATCTTACAGTCGATAAAGGTTAAATTAGGACAGTCATTATAGTTAGTTTGGCAAAAATTGGGCGCCGAGTATAGATTAGTCATTATATGTGGAAATTACAATTGAAATAATCTCAGCGATCTCAACGTTCGAATTACTTTAAATTTCAATCACCGAGATTATTTCAAATATCATTTTCCCACAAAAGTATTATTTAACAGAAGACAAATACATCATATAACAAATAAGTTAAGGAAAAATGCTACAATTGTACTGGCCTAAATATAAATAATATTGAGAATAGTAAAAGAAGAACAATAAAATATTACCTATGAGATCAACTGTCATGATTGTAATGCAGCTTATGTGGGAGAAACTTCCAGACAATTAAATGTAAGGTTGGAGGAACATAAACAGTGTTTGAAAAATGTTCCCAAATCCTCTGTTGATCTAAAGAAACTTGAGAATAAGTTTGTGATAGCGTCACATGCAATGGAAACAGGACACAAGGTCAATTTTGGGAGGACCGAAATACTTCAGAAACGTTTTAGCACTCATAAAGTAAGATCGACAGCCGAAGCGCTGTGTATATGGGCGAACAAGAACAGCCTGAATAGAACGGATGGTATTCAGCTAGCAACTACTTGGCAAATATTCGTTAACAAGTAATTAGACCCTTTCTCTATCCAACCTATTTATTTCACATGCTTCGTTATTATAACCGAAATTAATGTGGATTATTTTAGCAATACAATTATGTATTTGGTGATTTCCACTTTACATACGCATTGATCATTCAGAAACAGTTTTTCAACCTCCAACTTGCACTTTTATCAACTGTTAATAACTCAATCTTACACATACATACACACGATTCATTCAGTCATTTATTTTCACATCGTGAACTTTTTACATGATTCGCATTTAATTGACTCATGTTATCCTATTTACTAAAGTCAGCATCTAAATATTATTGGATTAGCACAGTATATATTTGATCTGATTTGATTGTTAAAACGCTAGATATTTCTTTGATGATTTTGATTATTACCCTGAAGAAGTTCAGACAAGTTAGCTGGATGAAATGTTGAAATTATTCTAAATTTCAATCGCTGAGATTATTTCAAATATAATTTTCACATATAAAAGTATTATTCAATAAAAGACAAATAAATTACATTGGTTGAAGTTAGACATTAACACCGTTAGATGCCGGCCGACTTAGTGGTCTTATGGTTAAGCGCTCGCGCGCGAGACTGATAGGTCCTGGGTTCGAATCTCGCGGGGGGCGGGATCGTGAATACGCACTGCCGGGGAGTCCCATACTAGGACAAAATGGCCTTCCAGTGCTTCCAGGTTTTCCATGGTGGTCTAGCTTCAATTGACTCATGGTTTCAACCAGTGACATAACAAATAAGGAAAAATGCTACGATTGTACTGGCTTAAATATAAATAATATTGAGAATAGTAAAAGAAGAACAATAAAATATTACCTATGAGATCAACTGTCATGATTGTAATGCAGCTTATGTGGGAGAAACTTCCAGACAATTAAATGTAAGGTTGGAGGAACATAAACAGTGTTTGAAAAATGTTCCCAAATCCTCTGTTGATCTAAAGAAACTTGAGAATAAGTTTGTGATAGCGTCACATGCAATGGAAACAGGACACAAGGTCAATTTTGGGAGGACCGAAATACTTCAGAAACGTTTTAGCACTCATAAAGTAAGATCGACAGCCGAAGCGCTGTGTATATGGGCGAACAAGAACAGCCTGAATAGAACGGATGGTATTCAGCTAGCAACTACTTGGCAAATATTCGTTAACAAGTAATTAGACCCTTTCTCTATCCAACCTATTTATTTCACATGCTTCGTTATTATAACCGAAATTAATGTGGATTATTTTAGCAATACAATTATGTATTTGGTGATTTCCACTTTACATACGCATTGATCATTCAGAAACAGTTTTTCAACCTCCAACTTGCACTTTTATCAACTGTTAATAACTCAATCTTACACATACATACACACGATTCATTCAGTCATTTATTTTCACATCGTGAACTTTTTACATGATTCGCATTTAATTGACTCATGTTATCCTATTTACTAAAGTCAGCATCTAAATATTATTGGATTAGCACAGTATATATTTGATCTGATTTGATTGTTAAAACGCTAGATATTTCTTTGATGATTTTGATTATTACCCTGAAGAAGTTCAGACAAGTTAGCTGGATGAAATGTTGAAATTATTCTAAATTTCAATCGCTGAGATTATTTCAAATATAATTTTCACATATAAAAGTATTATTCAATAAAAGACAAATAAATTACATTGGTTGAAGTTAGACATTAACACCGTTAGATGCCGGCCGACTTAGTGGTCTTATGGTTAAGCGCTCGCGCGCGAGACTGATAGGTCCTGGGTTCGAATCTCGCGGGGGGCGGGATCGTGAATACGCACTGCCGGGGAGTCCCATACTAGGACAAAATGGCCTTCCAGTGCTTCCAGGTTTTCCATGGTGGTCTAGCTTCAATTGACTCATGGTTTCAACCAGTGACATAACAAATAAGGAAAAATGCTACGATTGTACTGGCTTAAATATAAATAATATTGAGAATAGTAAAAGAAGAACAATAAAATATTACCTATGAGATCAACTGTCATGATTGTAATGCAGCTTATGTGGGAGAAACTTCCAGACAATTAAATGTAAGGTTGGAGGAACATAAACAGTGTTTGAAAAATGTTCCCAAATCCTCTGTTGATCTAAAGAAACTTGAGAATAAGTTTGTGATAGCGTCACATGCAATGGAAACAGGACACAAGGTCAATTTTGGGAGGACCGAAATACTTCAGAAACGTTTTAGCACTCATAAAGTAAGATCGACAGCCGAAGCGCTGTGTATATGGGCGAACAAGAACAGCCTGAATAGAACGGATGGTATTCAGCTAGCAACTACTTGGCAAATATTCGTTAACAAGTAATTAGACCCTTTCTCTATCCAACCTATTTATTTCACATGCTTCGTTATTATAACCGAAATTAATGTGGATTATTTTAGCAATACAATTATGTATTTGGTGATTTCCACTTTACATACGCATTGATCATTCAGAAACAGTTTTTCAACCTCCAACTTGCACTTTTATCAACTGTTAATAACTCAATCTTACACATACATACACACGATTCATTCAGTCATTTATTTTCACATCGTGAACTTTTCACATGATTCTCATTTAACTGACTCATGTTATCCTATTTACTAAAGTCAGCATCTAAATATTACTGGATTAGCACAGTATGAACCAAGCCTGGAGTCCCTCTGGGGGCTACTGCCGGTCCCAAGCCCGGATAAAAGAGGAGGGTTGGGCATGGGGTTAACGACCACATCCCGTAGAAAACTAGCTCGTTAAAAAAACTCTAACCAGAAAAAATTACTCAAACCTTTTAAAATCTGCCCTGGGAGTCAGAAGGTCTTCATTTAGAAGAGTTATGACGCCTCATGATGTAAGCCGAGTTCCTTCAAAAGTCACAAGGCCGATGCCCATTCTGACAACCAGAACGACCATTTATTTAGGTACATGGAATGTTCGTACAATGTGGGACACCGGCAGAGTCTTCCAAATTGATGCAGAAATGAGTAGATACAACCTAGAGGTGCTTAGGATCAATGAAACACGTTGGACGCAAGTCGGACAACAACGACTAGCTTCACGGAAGCTTCTGTTATACTCCGGCCATGATGAAAAAAATGCTCCACATACACAAGGAGTTGCATTGATGCTGTCCAAACACGCACAAAAGACACTTATAGGGTGAGAATCCCATGGACCAAGGATCATCAAAGCCTCGTTCAAAACAAAGAAAGAGGGCACTTCAATGAACATCATCCAATGCTATGCACCTACCAACGACTACAATGAAGACGCTAAAGATCAATTCTACAATAGGCTGCAGTCAATCGTCGAGAAGTGCCCAACAAAGGAACTGACCATTCTGATGGGAGATTTCAACGCCAAGGTTGGAACGGACAACACCGAATATGAGGACATCATGCCACGACATGGACTGGGAGAATGGAACGAAAATGGTGAGAGATTTGCAAACCTGTGTGCCTTCAATAAACTGGTCATACTTACTTACTTTACTTACGCCTGTTACTCCTCGTGAAGGAGCATAGGCTGCTCACCAGCATTCTCCATCCAACCCTGTCCTGGTCAATCCTTTCCAGCTCCTTCCAGTTGTAATTCATCCTTTTCATATCTGCTTCTATTTCCCGACGTAATGTGTTCTTTGGCCTTTCTCTTTTCCGCCTTCCTTCAGGATTCCAAGTTAGGGCTTGCCTCGTGATGCAGTTTGACGATTTGCGTAATGTATGTCCTATCCATTTCCATCGTCTTTTCCTAATTTCTTCTTCAGCTGGAAGTTGGTTTGTTCTCTCCCACAGAAGGCTATTGCTGATGGTATCCGGCCAATGGATGTTGAGTATCTTGCGTAGACAGCTATTTATAAATACTTGTACTTTCTTGATTGTGGTTGTTGTAGTTCTCCAAGTTTCAGCTCCATACAGTAGAACTGCCTTGACGTTCGTATTGAAGATTCTCACTTTGATATTGGTTGAAAGTTGTTTTGAGTTCCATATGTTCTTCAATTGTAGGAATGCGACCCTTGCTTTGCCGATCCTCGCCTTTACGTCTGCATCTGAACCTCCTTGTTCATCGATGATGCTTCCCAGGTATGTGAAGGACTCTACATCTTCCAGAGTTTCGCCATCAAGAGTGATTGGATTGCTGTTTTCCGCTTTGAATTTGAGGACCTTGGTTTTCCCTTTGTGTATGCTGAGGCCTACTGATGCAGAGACTGCTGCTACACTGGCTGTCTTCATCTGCATCTGTTCGTGTGTACGTGATAGGAGGGCTAGGTCATCTGCGAAGTCCAAATCGTCTAATTGATTCTGAGCTGTCCATTGTATTCCGTGTTTTCCTTCAGATGTCGAGGTCTTCATAATCCAGTCGACCACCAGAAGAAAGAGGAAGGGAGAGAGTAAACAGCCTTGTCTGACTCCAGTCCTTACTTGGAATGCATCTGTCAGCTGTCCTCCATGCACTACTTTGCACTGTAGTCCGTCGTATGAGTTCCGGATAATATTGACAATCTTCTCAGGAACTCCGTAGTGTCGAAGAAGTTTCCATAATGTCCTCCTATCTACACTGTCGAATGCCTTTTCATAATCAATGAAGTTGATGTATAGTGATGAGTTCCACTCAACTGATTGTTCGACGATGATCCGTAGTGTTGCAATTTGGTCTGTGCACGACCGATCCTTACGGAATCCAGCTTGTTGATCTCGAAGTTGGGCGTCTACTGCATCCTTCATCCGGTTCAGCAACACTCTGTTGAAGACTTTCCCTGGTATTGACAGTAGTGTAATGCCTCTGTAGTTTTCACATTTGCTCAGATCTCCTTTCTTTGGAATCTTGACGAGGTGTCCTTCTTTCCAGTCCATCGGCACTTGTTCCTCCTCCCAAATCTTTTTGAATAGAAGGTAAAGCATGCTTGTGGTTGCTTCGATGTCTGATTTCAGTGCTTCAGCTGGTATGTTGTCGGGTCCTGCTGCTTTCCCGTTCTTGATTTGTCTGACGGCCATTCTAATTTCTTCCGTCGTTGGTGGGTTGACATCTATAGGAAGATCTATGTGTGCTGCTTCGATGTCCGGTGGATTCATTGGAGCCGGCCTATTCAGGAGTTCCTCGAAGTATTCCACCCATCTGTTACGCTGTTGTTGAATTTCGGTGATTGGCTTGCCTTCTTTGTCTTTGACCGGCCTCTCTGGTTTACTGTATTTCCCTGCTAGTTTCTTCGTTGTATCGTGAAGCTGTTTCATATTTCCTTCTCTAGCAGCTTTTTCTGCCGTCGTTGCTAGTTCTTCCACGTATTTCTTCTTGTCGGCTCTAATGCTCCTCTTCACTTGTTTGTTTGCTTCTATGTATTCAGCTTGTGCTTGGACTTTCTCTGCTCGTGTTCGGCTGTTGTTAATTGCTGCCTTCTTGTTCTTCCTTTCTTTGATCTTGTCCAGTGTTTCTATAGAGATCCATTCCTTATGATGGTGTTTCTTTAGGCCCAGAACCTCTTGACACGTTGAAGTTAATGCTTCCTTGATGCCTTTCCAGTTGTCCTCCATAGTAGTTTCTTCTTCCTTCAGTAGATCTTGTAAGGCTTGGAACCTGTTGTTGAGAGCTATCTTGAATTCATTGAGTTTGTCAGTATCTCGAAGGAAGGCTGTATTGAACCTTTGTAGTGCTGTTTGTCCACTTGTCCAGTTCTTTTTCAGCTTCAGTTTTAAATTGGCTACAACTAGGTGGTGATCTGAAGCTACGTCAGCACCTCTCCTGGTTCTCACATCTTCCATTGTCCTTCGGAATTTTTTGTTGATGCAAATATGATCTATTTGGTTCTCTGTAGTGTGGTCCGGTGAGATCCATGTAGCCTTGTGTATACGCTTGTGTGGAAATATTGTGCCTCCTATGACCAATTTGTTGAATGCACATAGATTTGCAAATCTTTCTCCATTTTCGTTTCTCTCACCCAGTCCATGTCGTCCCATGATATCTTCATATCCGGTGTTGTCTATTCCGACTTTGGCATTTAGATCTCCCATCAGAATAGTTAGGTCCTTTCTTGGGCATTTCTCAATGATTGACTGCAGCCGCTCGTAGAACTGATCTTTAATGTCGTCGTTGCTATCATTGGTGGGTGCATAACATTGGATAATATTCATTAAGATTCCCTCCTTCTTTGTTTTGAATGATGCTTTGATGATTCTGGATCCGTGAGATTCCCATCCTACAAGTGCATTTCGTGCTACTTTGGACAGCATTAGAGCGACTCCCTGAGTGTGTGGAGCATTGTCCTCTTCATGACCGGAGTATAGTAGCATCTCTCCAGTATTTAGACTTTGTTGTCCAGCTTGGGTCCAATGGGTGTCGCTGATTCCCAGTACTGCCAAATTGTATTTCCTCATTCCCGTTGCTATTTGACTGGTCTTCCCGGTCTCCCACATTGTTCGGACGTTCCATGTACCTATAAAAATTTTTGCTCTGGTTGTTAGAAGGGGCATCGGCCTCGTGGCTTCCGAAGGAACTCGGCTTTCACCATGAAGCGTCATAATTCTTCTAAATGAAGACCTCCTAACTCCCAGGGCAGAGTTAAAATGGTTTGGATTATTTTTTCTGGTTAGCGTTTTTTTAGCGAGTTAGTTTTCTACGGGATGGGGACGCTAACCCCATGCCCAACCCTCCTCTTTTATCCGGGCTTGGGGCCGGCAGTAACCCTATAAGAGCTACAGGCGACACAATATTCCCACATAAACGCATTCACAAAATCACATGAACTTCACTGGATCATATCACGCAAAACCAAATCGACCATATCTGCATCAACAAAAAGTTCAGGAGGACGATGGAAGACGTAAGAACCAAGAGAGGAGCTGATATAGCATCAGATCATCACTTAATGGTCGCCAAGATGAAATTGAAACTCAAGAAGCACTGGACAACGGGGCGGACAATATCACAAAAGTTCAATACGGCCTTTCTTCAGGATACTAACAAACTCAACAAATTCAAGACAGTCCTCAGCAACAAGTTCCAGGCCTTTCATGATCTACTCAATGGAGAAGGAACTACTGTGGAGAGCAACTGAAAGGGGATCAAAGAGGCAATCACTTCAACATGTCATGAGGTCCTGGGTCACAGAAGCACCACCACAAAGAATGGATCACTGTTGATACACTGGATAAGATTCAAGAAAGAAGGAACAAGAAGGCAGCGATCAATACCAGCCGAACAAGAGCAGAAAAAGCCAAGGCACAAGCTGAATACACAGAAGAAAGCAAGCAAGTGAGGAGGAGCATCAGAACTTAAAAACGTAAATATGTAGAAGATTTAACACTGACGGCGGAAAAGGCTGCAAGAGAAAGAAACATGAGACAACTGTATGACACGACAAATCAAGAGTGGAAAAGCAGCAGGACCGGACAACATCCCAGCAGAGGCACTAAAAGCAGACGTGGCGGTAACTGCAAGGATATTCCACATTCTCTTCAATAAGATTTGGGATGAGGAACAAGTACCAAAAGACTGGAAAGAAGGACTTCTGATCAAAATACCAAAGAAAGGCGATCTCAGCAACTGTGATAACTACAGGGGCATCACTCTTCTCTCAATACCGGGAAAAGTCTTCAACAGGGTATTGTTAAACAGAATGAAGGACTGCGTAGACGCCCAACTTCGTGACCAACAGGCAGGATTCAGTAAGGATAGATCGTGTACAGACCAAATCGCAACTCTACGGATCATTGTGGAACAATCAATTGAATGGAATTCATCACTCTACATCAACTTCATTGACTACGAAAAGGCATTTGATAGCGTGGACAGAACAACACTATGGAAACTTCTTCGACACTTCGGCGCGCCTCAGAAGATAGTCAATATCATACGGAATTCCTATGATGGATTAAACTGCAAAATTGTGCATGGAGGACAGTTGACAAACTCGTTCGAGGTAAAGACCGGTGTCAGGCAAGGTTGCTTACTCTCACCCTTCCTCTTTCTCCTGGTGATCGACTGGATCATGAAGACGTCAACATCTGAAGGGAAGCACGGGATACAACGGACATCTAGGATGCAGTTGGACGATCTGGACTTCGCAGATGATCTGGCCCTTCTATCCCAAACGCAACAACAAATGCAGGAGAAGACGACCAGTGTGGCAGCAGCCTCAGCAGCAGTAGGTCTCAATATACACAAAGGGAAAAGCAGGATTCTCCGATACAACACAGAATGTACCAATCCAATCAAAATTGACGGAGAGGCTTTGGAAGATGTAAAAACCTTTACGTATTTGGGCAGCATCATTGATGAACAGGGTGGATCTGATGCAGATGTGAAGGCGCGGATCGGCAAAGCAAGAGCAGCATATTTACAACTGAGGAACATCTGGAATTCAAAGCAACTGTCAACCAACACCAAGGTCAGGATTTTCAATACAAATGTCAAGACAGTTCTACTGTATGGGGCAGAAACCTGGAGAACTACGAAAGCCATCATCCAGAAAATTCAGGTGTTTATTAACAGTTGTCTACGCAAAATACTTCAGATCCGTTGGCCGGACACTATTCGCAACAACGTACTGTGGGAGAGAACAAACCAGATTCCAGCGGAGGAAGAAATCAGGAAGAAGCGCTGGAAGTGGATAGGACACACATTGAGGAAAGCACCCAACTGCGTCACAAGACAAGTCCTCACATGGAATCCTCAAGGCCGATGAGAAAGAGGAAGACCGAAGAACACTATTTCTAGAATTAAGTACCATTAGTTGATTATTCAATCGGGAAACCTGTATTACTAGGGATAGTGCTTCGTTCTTTACTTTTAGGCTTGTCTAATGGATTTCCTCAGTTTTTCTGACACAACTGAACTGAAGGGATAAGGTATATCAGATCTAGACTCATTTCTTAACTTGCCATACATCAAAATTAAGATACTTCCGACCTACAGTAAGACTTCATAAGCTTCCGTTGTAATGTTGACAGAGCATTTCAGAAATCACTGGCATTTTATTATCTATCGCCCAACTCAGTTGTCATGCAGACTCACAACACTTGACTAACTTAACTGTGCATGGGGAGAAAATAAAAATTCCATGAGGGCATGTATTCCCAAATTACAACTATTACTTTGTCCAATGATTATAAGCAAAGATGGATAGTGGCTAGCATAGGACGCGCGTTTCATCCTATTTGGGACTCGTCAGCTGGACGTGCCTGCACTCTAGGACTCGAACCCAGTACCGTTCACTTCAAACGCCATCGCGTTATCCACTTAACTATTGAGTCCTGATAACCACTTGCTTGTGCGACGGGGTGAAGTTGAATTCACTTGGTATTGTTTTACTTGAATCTTCCCATTAATGTTTAGGACTTAAATTGATCAGTCTCTTCTTAGCATGTGTGCATACTGTGCGTACTGCCTCGATATTGCCTTAATTTACAAGCATTATAAACAAAGATACCCCATATGTATGGATTACCAAAAATACATAAACAAGGTTATCCTCTTAGAATCAGTGCGTCAACGATTAGTCACTTATACACTAAAGGATTCATTTGTATTTGCTGACAGCATGAATCACATAAATATTGCTGGTAAGTTTATGGTTTCTTTTTATGTGACATCATTGTTTACAAAAATACCACTTCTTGAAACCATAGACATAATTTGTCAGCATTTTGACATCCTACCTCTACCAGCAACAGTATTCAAACGACTGTTACAAAAGATGTTCAGTTCCAGTTCAACGATATCAAATACAGACAAACCGATGGTGTAGCAATGGGAAGTCCTTTAGGTCCTGTCCTAGCAGATATTTCCATGGCTAACCTCGAAAGAACCAAGTTCAAAGGAGCAATTGATGAAATGATGTATTATTCGAGGTGTGTTGATGATACCTTCGTCGTATGTAATAATCAACAACGTGCAACAAATCTGCTAAAGTTTTTCAACGAAGCCCATTCAAATATCCATTTCACTATGGAACATGAAAAAGAAAACATGTTCCATTTCCTCGATATAGAGATGAAACGAAGAAAGGATGGCACAGTTCAACGTTCAGTTTATAAGAAAGACACATGGAATGGAAGTTATCTCAATTTCAATAGCTTTTGTCCAATCAGTTACAAAAGGACACTGTTGAAAACACTGTTTCACAGAACAGAAAGAATATGTATTGCCGATACAGTAGAAAAGGAAGTTATGAATGTTAAAAAATGTTTAAAGAATAACGGATACCCATTGAAACCTATTGAGAAATATGGAAACCGTGAAGATAAAAAAACCCAAAGAAATTACAGCAAATAAGAAACCTGTTTTTATTCAACTTAAATTCAAAGGTGATAATGTCACAGGATCAATCAATATGAGACTAAAAACTGCATTGACAAGAACTTATCCTGCAGCAAAATTGATTATCCTGTCCAAAACGACATGTTCTTTGACACAATCAAAGGTCGACAAGTATCCCTTTCATGTTACCACCAACTGTGTATACAAATTTACATGTATCTGCCAAAGCAGTTACATTGGTAGAACAGAAAGGAGAGCCTACGTCCGATTCAAAGAACATATCCCGAAAAGTTTAACATCAATGGATTGAAAGCATTCAAGTGTGCCATCGCAAGACATCTCCTTGACACAGGACACGAAGTCGACACACTGAAGTCCTTCAAGGTGAATAATAATCAAGCTCCGACCTTCTGAAATTTGCTGAAGTGTTGGTAATCAGACGTCTAAAACCAGACCTGTGTATACAGAAAGAGACAATAATAAATCTTTCTTTACCCTGGTAACAATACCCCCCCTTTCTACTCATTTACTTCTCTTTATTTATTTCTTGATTTATTGCGTCATTATTCCAGCTCTTTGTGAAGTTTAATTTACATCATACATAAATGACTAATTTCAATTCATATTTTCTTTATTACCGTTAATCTATTTTCATGAGTTCTAGTCACTATTTCAATGTTCCGGAACTTTCCCTCTCAAACTTTATTTATTCGAGACAAAATTTTATGACCTCATTAATTCTATCGGGATCTTCGCTACACCATGATACATTTATTCTTCCTTAATCACCTTCTTATGTATAAGTATGTCAATATATGTAATAACATCAGTTGATTCATGATCTCAACCAAAAACTTAACAATCTCCACAACCCCCATACTGATATGTAATAATGTTGAATTTCAAATATTTTACGTTGTAAGCAGCTGATGAGAATCTAACGAAATAAAATGAATCCATATTATTCTGCACCAATCTTTGTTCTTGCTCTCTTTAAAATTATTACTTTGTTAGTTTAATGATCCCCATCATACTACTTGGTTACAAGTAGTTAAATCGACCGATATCGCAACGTGCAGATGGTAGATTTGGTGAAGTGTATGACCTACTTACAATAACCCTCATCTGCCTGCCCATTACTTAACGTAAGGTCTTGTGATCTTACCAGTGTCTGATAAAGCTTGATAAGCATCTTGTTATTCAACCTACTAAAGCGTTCTTCTTGACGCCAAAACTGTTCTAAAATCTGTAATCGCAAACAAACATTAAGTATCAGTTTTCAAATCATGACTTACTAGGGCTCTTAAGTATTTATGCGTAAGAACCAACGGTTGAGATGTCTCTCCAGATAGATAATTGTTTCCATTTTTGTGCTCGCTGGGTATGGTGATACTTAGCTTTATTGTTAAGTGTTGTTGCTAACCGAGACTAGATGCTTGAGTGCTGAGATCAACTTAAAACACTTCTAGATGGTTATTCTCTACTACGTATTGACATATGTTGCTGTCATTTGCATAAATTAGTGTCAAGAACTTGATGATAACTGTTAATTAGTCTATATGGAAACTGATCAGCGATGAGCAAATAAGTAAATATTACATGCATCAATTATCTATGCCCTACATAAGAGGAAGATATTTAACAGATTTATAGCATTTAATATGTTTAATAACCTTATTTGCTTCACCAAAAAATAAAAAGTAAAATAATATTTCTTAAGTCGTCACTTTCCAGTATTCGTTACAGTTGGCTTAAACGATTCAAACAACGTAATAATGATGGCAAACTAGTCTGCACACAAACCATTTTTACCGAGTATCGTTTATTCAAAACCAGTTTAAATGCCTTAATCTTGCTCGTGATTTAGTCATCAATTGATTCTTAAATTTGAACACAGATTGCTTCGCGGTCATAACTATCCTCATTCCAAACCATTCAGCAATGTGACAATGAATTAGTAATCAAGAGTATGTTTAGAAGCAGACAAAATATAAGTGGAGTGATGGCTTTAGTCCTTTGGCCAAATTATCCGAAACATTTCTAACAATATCACCTGCTTGTTGAGGGAAAGTAAAGTTCGCAAGCTAGGTTTGCCATGCTTCTTGTAATGGTGTCAATAAACAATGCTTTGGTTCATATAGTAATATACCTAGGTCAGCTTCAGCAAGTATATTAATTCTGTCAGTGTAACAAGTAAAACTGCTGAGGAATCAACTGAACATGATTCAATATACCCAAATAAAATGTGAAAGTTGTTAGTTATAGAGTCAAGCAAGTAACTTAGTGTCCAATATTTTCTGATTACAATAAGATTGGCCTTAAAGTACTGAGTGTGTTAATTAACAGATGGTAAGTTTTGTTCAAAAATGTCCCATCAAATCCGAACAGATATAGAGTTAAAACACTACATAAAAGGAGTGCATTTCGTTCCTACAGTTGCATTCATTTTTGTGCCTCTTTACTTTTCCCTTTCGTATTTTAAATTATACTCTTGAAAAGGAATAGTTCTTTTAAATTACTAATTCAGTCACATACTAGAATGACTCCGAAAAACGAGCACTAAATTTTTTCTCAAAATAAGGGTACAACTGTTAAGCAGCTGTATACAATCCATAAAATGTAATGCTTGTTAACATTAAATACTTATAGAAAGTTCTACGTGAGGAAAAAAATATTTTAAAAAATCCCATAGTATAAATTAGAGCATTATATATAAGGGAACAGTACTGTTTTCAATTAGATCGTTAACAGGTTTAACTATAATATACAGTAATATTTATATGAAAACACTATACAAGTGAAGGTAGTTTATGAATCCGTGGTAACAGTAAAATAGAGTATATGACTAAACAAAGTAAGTAAAAATTTAAAACTGATAATTAGATAATAAGTATACTAGATATATCTGTCATTACACTATCAATGTAATTCATTTTGTTCTTATCATTAACTTATAGACTATCAACAGTACATTAGAGTAAAGCCTGACAAAGATCTAATTGGAAACAGTACTACTAAGATCACGAACCGAAGTATATGTTAAAAGTTCGTTGAAAACCAGAGGGTGATGGACCGTCGTCTTGTTTGGGTACGGGATAATAAGTAATAGGTATCCAGTTTCAAGAAACCAGGAATTGCACCGAGGTCCTACGGTCTCGTATGCGAACGCGCAGCCTAGAGACCATTGAGCCAGGGTACAGTGGTACACAAGTTAACCTTCCACCAATGATATTTCCAAAGTATTCACTTGAGACAAGATTTTTACGACTCAGAAGCATAGAATGCTTCGTTTGAACATGTAGTAGTTACAAATAAGTTAGTCTTGGAACTATAATAACCTTATAGCACCACTGCCACACTTAAATTTGTTTAATTTTGTCAAGCCCTTTAGTTAACTTATTTGGAAGACTTTTAATAAAAACAGTAACAATTTGATATGTTGGTATTGTTATTATTATTATCATGTCTGTATGAAAATATATGCTTGATCACATATGACAGCCTACGCACACATCCCTTTTTCTAACTTAAATGTTAGTTGCCTAAATCACTGCTCGAATACGTTTTTTTGCTTGTGGCTTAGTGATCTACGCTGTTCAATTATAAACTGTAGTCGATGCTTCATATTGTCTTCTAAAAATCTCACATCATTAGTATCTATTTTCCGACAATATACCAGCTGAAGCACTGAAGTCAGACATCGAAGTAACTACAAACATGCTTTACCTTCTATTCAAAAAGATTTAGGAGAAGGAACAAGTGCCGATGGACTGGAAAGAAGGACACCTCATCAAGATTCCAAAGAAAGGATACCTGAGCGAATGTGAAAACTACAGAGGAATCACACTACTGTCAGTACCAGGGAAAGTCTTTGACATAGTTTTGCTGAACCGGGTGAAAGGTGCAGTAGACGCCCAACTTCGAGATCAACAAGCTGGATTCCGTAAGGACAGGTCGTGCACAGACCGAATCACGACACTACGGATCATGGTCGAACAATCAATTGAATGGAACTCGTCATTGTACACCAACTTCATTGATTATGAAAAGGCATTTGACAGTGTAGATGGGAGAACGTTATGGAAACTTCTTCGACACTACAGAGTTCCTGAGAAGATTGTCAATATTATCCGGAACTCATACGACGGACTACAGTGCAAAGTAGTGCATGGAGGACAGCTGACAGACGCATTCTAAGTAGGAACCGGAGTCAGACAAGGCTGTCTACTCTCTCCCTTCCTCTTTCTTCTGGTGGTCGACTGGATTATGAAGACCTCGACATCTGAAGGAAAACACGGAATACAATGGACAGCTCAGAATCAATTAGACGATTTGGACTTCGCAGATGACCTAGCCCTCCTATCACGTACACACGAATAGATGCAGGTGAAGACAGCCAGTGTAGCAGCAGTCTCTGCATCAGTAGACCTCAGTATACACAAAGGGGAAACCAAAGTCCTCAAATTCAAAGCGGAAAACAGCAATCCAATCACTCTTGATGGCGAAACTCTGGACGATGTAGAATCCTTCACATACCTGGGAAGCATCATCGGTGAACAAGGAGTTTCAGATGCAGACGTAAAGGCGAGGATCGGCAAAGCAAGGGTCGCATTCCTACAATTGAAGAACATATGGAACTCAAAACAACTTTCGACCATTATCAAAGTGAGAATCTTCAATACCAACGTCAAGGCAGTCCTACTGTATGGAGCTGAAACTTGGAGAATTACAACAACCACAATCAAGAAAGTACAAGTATTTATAAATAGCTGTCTACGCAAGATACTCAACATCCATTGGCCGGATACCATCAGCAACAGCCTTCTGTGGGAGAGAACAAACCAACTTCCAGCTGAAGA
The DNA here is from genome assembly GCA_944470405.2 of Schistosoma mattheei. Taxonomy (NCBI): domain Eukaryota; kingdom Metazoa; phylum Platyhelminthes; class Trematoda; order Strigeidida; family Schistosomatidae; genus Schistosoma; species Schistosoma mattheei. The sequence continues at coordinate 67,694,922 of OX103943.1, read as the reverse complement.
GGAAATTAGGAAAAGACGATGGAAATGGATAAGACATACACCACGCAAATCGTCAAACTGCATCACGAGACAAGCCCTAACTTGGAATTCTGAAGGAAGGCGGAAAAGAGAAAGGCCAAAGAACACATTACGTCGGGAAATAGAAGCAGATATGAAAAGGATGAATAACAACTGGAAGGAGCTGGAAAGGATTGACCAGGACAGGGTTGGATGGAGAATTCTGGTGAGCAGCCTATGCTCCTTCACGAGGAGTAACAGGCATAAGTAAGTATCTATTTTATAACGGAATCAGGATAATTGATATGAGAAGCCAAAGGAATTATCTCGAAATAATATCAGAGCAGTCAAAGCAATACAAGATATTATTCCACGAACTTATAGGCTACTGTCCTGAGCCACATAAGTGGGGGGATGTGCTATAACTGTAAATTACAATTTTACATGTTGGGTAACATGGGCGCATATATCGTTTAGCACTGTGACACGCCTACATGTGCTATCCGGGCTTTTGAACAGACCAAATAATTCATTCGTTTTGAGTCATTATCTACACAGATTTCGACCTTGTCAGTTATTCGCTTATAACGTCGACTGTCCTTATATGAGCGTACTTTGTGTTTACCACTTAGTCTGCTCACAACCCATTTTTAGCTTATTTTTTCTGTCTGACTGCAAACGGTGAATGTTGCCTTATCAAATCGAGTTGAAATCCTTGCCTTCTACGTCTCGTTTCCCCCGTTGTCTATCTGCGGTAAATAGTGCATGAAATATACATACCAAAAGCCATTCTCGTGTTTTACTTCTTCCGTTACTCACTAACGCGAATTAAGACAGCAGATATAAAAAGGGTTGGTGGGATATCTATTTCGTTGTAATCATACCATATGATCAAATCGAAGCCAGGTAACGGAGTCACGATAAGGAAACTGACCGTAGTAACACAGTCGCATTCATTCTTTATCTCATAAGTTTTTAGTCTAGTGTCATTCCATTATTTTTCACATTTAGGCACGTTCCTTCCTATTATTTATATTTTCATATTTCGATTTCTAATAAAATGGATATTATTACTTCTACTCTACTGTTCCTTATCTTGTTAATTTGAGGTCCGGCGACTCTGATCCATATATATTTGTACTAAATACCAAACTGCTTGAAATCAACCGACTGAAAAGTCAAGTGAAGATAGGAAATAGTATTAAATTAAATTCTTTGAAAAAATCATATCTGATATATATGAAATTAGATATAAAAAGAGCAACCGGTATAGCGGTAAAATGGACTCATGAATACATAATAAATGAAGATTAGAAAAGTATGAGGTAAAAAATAGAGATATTCTGTTCTTCGATAGTATGGATACATCTGTTAATGATCCAAACACAAAAAAGAATGTACTTACTTAATTAAAAATCAGTGTACTACAACTTGTTACATGTGAACAGGATTAGGATTTCTAAAATATTCTTAACAGATTATGTTTCTAGATGATTTGTAAGTCACTGTTCTAGGTTTTTCCATATGTTGAATGGAAATTACTTTGGAAAAGACAACGTACTTGAGCACTATGCACAATATTTTCAGCTGAAGGTTTGTTATAAATCCTTTTGTTACTCGTTCTGTTTTCTCTTCTTTCTCGACAGCCACGAGGAAATATTACATTAAATGTTGAATTACTTGGTTTATTAACTAGATTCGTATTGTTTCGATCACATAGGTTAGGAACCGTATGCATCGTTTCACGGACATAATTGCTTTCTAATTCATGGATGCTATAAAATGAATCTAAAGATGATGGAAGACTAATTTTAATCATATCACAAAGATCAATAAAAGTGATCAAAGTATTTATCGCTTTGGTCAGCCTAGATGTTGCGTCGGGATTTCTTTCTTTAATAAAGAGAAGTTTCGGAAGCCATACTCTTATGACTGAATAACGTCTACCACAGGGCTCTAAAGAAGCTAACTGAGTAGCTAAAAAATGTACCAGCTTTCCAGAGGGAAACAGTATCCAAGACTGTCCAAAAGTGAAATAATTTGACTGTTTATTCTCTGGCACAAGACAGTTGAGAGTTGTAACCAAATCTTTAAAACTGTTAAAAGTTGACTGTATAGCATTAAAGCTGTGTACAATATCAATTCTGAAATTAGTAGAATTGCTACCTGAAATCGACAACTGATCAGGCATTATGCTTAGGTTATTATAAAATTCACACAATTCACTAATAGACGAACCATCGTTGTATATATTTGCGACAGCACAAGAAGCTACAGCAAGTCCAACAGACGACTCACTAAACACAGAAGGGATCTCAATAGAGGTATACTTTAATTGCTGAAACCAAAATGACAAGACTACTGCTAAACTGTAAAGTAACTTAGGGATTAAATTGTTTTCCGGTAGTTTGACGAAACCCAGATTTTCTTTAATAACTTCATCTGTGCTAACTTTGTTGAAATCTAAAGGAATATATTTGACTGGGATTTGATACATCACTAATTTATCGTTTTGTCTCATATATTCAATAACATCAGGATTTAATCCGACAAGTTTATTTTCCATACTTAAACTGCGTTCCAATGACACATAAATTTGATAGTGTAGTCTTCGAATTAAGAATGACGTTTCATGAACTGAGAATGGGCATTTTGGATCTTCAACTGCGGTGAGAAGAAAAACACCTCGAGATGAATAAATAGATGGTTTTGAAAATAATATTCCCTTCCTGAAATTATAAAGAAGACGAGGAGGCCACCCATTTGTGTAGTCTTCATGCCATAAGTATGCTACAATAGTACCTTTTAGTGAATTAATCACATCCTCAACACTTCCACTAGATCTGAATGATGATTTAATAGTTGTAAATGTATTTGTTGAAGTATCATTAAAGTAACTTTTATCACTCAATAGACTCATAACACTTTTAGTTTCTTCTAGAGGGCAAACAAAACGAGAAATGCCGTGTATCATATCGTTTATTATAGAAGTGCGCTGTTCAACTGGATAACAGTTAATAACATCTTCTAATGGTTTAATTGAATTTGAATCGAACTGTGAAAACCATTCAAGGAGTACAGATAATCGATGTTGTGAGTAATTTATTGTTGAATTGTTTGTTTGTAATTTTTCTTGTAATTCTAATGGAAGTCTTACATTAGACACAACATCTGTACCAACTAACACAGCTAAAAGAGGCAAGTGAAAATCTGAAGATCTAGCTAAAATTGAAAGTTTAGGAATAAATTTGTGAAACAACATTTCTTTTTCACCACTACTTTTACTAGAACCACTCAAATTTAGATTGGCCAAATGAAGTGTAAGAAATGTCGGACTCGAATATGGTTGAGAAATCAAACTATTAAGAATATTTTGTCTCTTTGACATAAGTATATAATAATCAGATGATAAACCAATAACTGGACATTGTAAAATTATAGCAATAGCGGTACAAACAGTTGTAGGAAAAGATTTAACTCTAATACACTTCCATGGGAATTCATTTAAAGCGTACAAAAATACATCCCTAGCTGATAAATTGAGTACTTTGGGGATTTTATCAAGTGCATTTAATTTTACGGCTGTGATAAGTTGTGATAACACGTTAAATTCTTTCTTCTGTTTATGCTTTAATTTTTGATTCTGTTAATAAGAAATGAATAACAAATAGAATTATTTATATGATTAACAATAACAAGAATTTCGTTTCAATTTTATCAATAATAGTAATCTTTTTAAAACATTTCATTCTCGCTGAAAAGACCTTTTTACCGTTGTCAGTTAAACATTATGTACCATAATAAGAGAGTAAGTATGCTTAATCAATAAGAAAACACAGTTTGGATTGATTTATTGTGACTAAGGAAATGCAACTTTCAACAATTTCTCGTTAAAAAATCAATTTTCCCGCCATACAATATAGGAAGTCTTTGAAATAACTTCATTCCACACAACATTAGTCATAAGCATTAGTTTAGTAATCACATAAGATACTTCAATTTACCTTCCAATGACGAGCGTTTTTTCCGTACTAATTAAGTGTTTGAATGGAGATTTATCCTGAAATTGACTATTTTTTAGCGAACTGATATAAGCTGGAAAACTATTGAAAACGATGAAGCACTGACCAGCTATTTTATCAATTTTTGGAATTCCTCAACAGTTAGTATCTACGATCTAAAGAATTATTTATTTATTTATTTATTTGAACACATAAATATTGGTACAAGAGAGCGCCAATATATATGCGCCACACAAAACAATGGGAATTCGAAGAGAAGTAGAAAGAGAAAAAAAAAACTAAGGAACGCAAAAGAAAAAGAGAGTAATGACGAAGAGGTACAATCAGAAGAAATCTTTCAGGTAAGGAGACACAACCACTTTTTATGAAGAAAGTAAAAGAAGGTTACAGCAGGATCGCCACTGGCTTCTATTCTGAGCCATATCTGATAACGTCTCTAGCCACTGTGTAGCACCATCTCTCGGACCCCAACCAGGGAGTCGTGAAGGACCAACACAAGCCAGTCCTTTGCAGCTTTCTTTCATGCCACGACACCATGTCATGCACTGACCACCTCTCCGCTTCTTCCAACCAGTCCCAGAGTCGGCAAATAATGCACGACGTGGAATTCTCTGGGACGACATTCGGAGAACATGTCCAAGCCACCGAAGTCGGTGTTTCAAGATGGTGACACCAATTGAGTTATCATCTCTGTGCCCGAACACACGATGCCGAACCTCTGCATTACTGACATGGTGTTGCCACTGAATGTCAGCAATCCTTCGGAGACAGCGATGATCGAACACAGAGAGTCGTCTAACGTCCTCAACTCGGAGAGGCCAGGTTTCACAAGCATAGAGCAAAACTGCTCTCACCGACGCGTTGTAGATCCGACCTTTTACAGCCAGACTAACATCACGAAGGCGCCAAAGGTGGCCCAGATTGGCATAAGCCGCTCTGGCTTTCACTATTCGTGCATTGATCTCATCACTCACACCCCCACCAGCACTTATGCAGCTACCCAGATACACGAACTTCTCAACTACGTCTATCTGCTCACCGTCCAGGGTGAGTACAGGATTAGAATCCTGCCAGTCTTGTAGAAGTACTTTGCACTTCGAAGGTGCAAAGCACATACCATACCTACGGACACTGATTGCCAACTGATTAAGTGCGGATTGCATGCCTTGGGCATTATCGCACAGTAAGACAATATCGTCCGCATACTCAAGGTCGAGAAGTCTTTCTCCAGGCAACAGATCCACACCACCATTACTTACATTCATCAGAGCTGTTTCCAGAATGTCATCGATGGCAAAGTTGAAGAGGAATGGTGAGATTGGGCAACCCTGCCTAACCCCACTGCTCGAATGGAACAATGGAGAGAGGTGGTTGTATGCCCTCACTCTGCCTGAGGTGTTTTTATACAGGGCTTTTAGGATGTTAATAAACTTCTCAGGCACACCCTTCTTCAATAGACAATCCCAGAGAACAGTCCTATCCAACGAATCGAAGGCAGCCCTGATGTCAAGAAACACTACGATTGTTGGCCTTTGAAAAGTATGGCGGTGTTCTAACATTTGGCGGAGGGTGAAGATATGATCAATACATCCTCGACCAGAACGAAACCCAGCCTGCTCCTCGCGAGTCAATCTTTCTCGGGTTTTGAACAACCTACGAAGAATGACGGAAGCCAATAGCTTGGACGCAATCGGAAGTAAACTTATCCCCCGATAGTTGTTACAAGAACGACGTGAACCCTTTTTAAAGATAGGGACAACTATCGACTCATTCCATGACGTTGGTACACTCTCTAGTTCCCAAACCTTTGTAAACAACGTCGTCAATTCCTTAGTCAAAAAGTCACCACCATCTTTAAAAAGAGCCGGAGGTAAGTCATCTGGGCCAGGTGATTTGTAACGCTTCAAGAGTTGGAGTTCCTTGCGGACTTCCTCCTCATTTGGTGGATCAGTCGTCACCGGCCATGGAGGGCAGGACAGTCTGACCGATGTTGCCGGAGCAGCAGGCCAGTTGAACTGCCCTTCGAAAAATTCTGCCCATCGTCCAAGACGTCGATGGATGTTAGTGATTGGCATCCCATCATCCTCGCAGATTGTTTCACTCACACCAGACTTCTTGCTGCCAGTGGCTCGGATGAGCTGGAAGAGCTTCCGGTAGTTACCAGATGCAGCTGCTGCTTCCAGCTCATTAGCACGCATCGACCACCAGGCTTCTCGGTCCTTACGCAAGCTTTGCCCAATTTCCTTACGTAACATCCTTCGTTTATGGTCAAACTCACGGTCACCCGGAGTAGACCGACGGGCTTCAATGAGTTGTAAGGAACCAGAAGAAACCCAGTGCTTAAAAGCGGGACGTTTCGCAAACCCACAACTGACTGTTCCCGCCATTTTCATGGCGTCATGCAATTGCAACCAATGCTCATCTATACTTTTCGGTGGAGTGGTAGCTAGCCTAGAGGCTAGCTCGGTTCGATACTTACTTGCAACAGAAGTTGCAACCAGCTTGCTAACATCAATCCGTTGATGGCGTTCACTTCGTTGTCCACTGAAAAGTAAGGCAAGATTGGCGCAGACCAAGGCATGGTCAGAGTCCAGATAGGTACTCCAAAAGGAGCGGCAGTCTTGTACACAACCACGCCAGCGGTAGCTGATCGCGATGTGATCAATCTGAGTCCAGGCTTGAGATGCAGAGGGAGGACGCCAGGTGGCACATCGGCGATGACTGTGCCGAAAGTTAGTGCTAGCCAGAAACAGGTTGTGGTCTGTGCAAAGTTGCAGTAGACGGTCCCCGTTATCTGACCTGCGACCAACGAGTCCCCATCGGCCACCTAAACGACTCTCTTCTGTGCCTAGACGCCCGACCTGAGCATTCAAGTCTCCGGCTAGTACTACAATATCTGTCGAACGCACTTTCTGGAGAAGAACTGATAACTGGTGGTAAAACTCATCCTTGATTGCATCCGGGCTGCAATCTGTCGGGGCATAGGCGGAGATGACGAAAAGACATCGTTTCTCACGCCGATTTCTTCTCACTTTGATGGAACTTTCTAATCTAACAGCACATAACCGACTGTTAATGGGGATCCAATCGACTAGTGCTGCCTCAGCTCTAGCGCTTAGTGCGACACCAACGCCAGCAAGACCAGACGAAGATGCCACAGGGTCCCCGGATAAGCGCACGTAAAACAAGCTTTTCGAAGCGACAGATGGAGATCGAATTTGTAGTACTTCGCCAGAGTCTTGAATACGGGTCTCGGATAGACAACACACGTCGATATTAAGACTTTCCAAAGACATAGCCAGCCCTATCTGTTGTCCGACCTGCATAAATGTGCGAACGTTGAAGGCAGCCAGTTTGAATGGTGCACGTGGTTTCAGAAAATCTGCTTCAGTCCTCGTATTCGGTGGTAACATACAATTTTCAACCGGACAGTGACTCGAGAACGTTTAGATACAGTCGGAATTCCACCAAAGACGAGCCGCTGTATAAGTATAAAAGAGGGTGAATAATGTGGAAAATAATAATAATAATGATAATAATAACAATAATGACAATAATAGTAGTAATAATAATATTAGTATTAATAATGACAATAATTGTAATGATAATAATCTGAATCAATTGTTTGTTTTTCAAAGCGACAAAAGTAATTTCCATAGACATAAAGAGTTCATCATTTGTGTGTGGGCTGTGATACTGCCCGGGTGCCCAAACCGAAGCAGGTGGTTATCTTAGGGGGCCACTCCCCGAGCCTTTGACCTAAAGGTCTAACCCACAAGGCAGTGGAGCATCGTAAGGAGATGCAGTCCCATGGTAGCCGGTGACCAACGATTGGTTCATACGCCATTCGTTCCCGCAGGATACTGGAGCCCATGTGCACCATTGATTTGGAATCCGGTTAAAGCGCCGGACATTCGCTTTTCGTCCTCTCATTTTCGTAAACAACACCCCCGCCACGAGAAGGCAATGAGTAGGACTTCCCTGGCAGAGGCTGTATACGCGTGGCCGTGTGAGAGTATTTCGAGAGGGAGAGCGGACTCTCCCCACTCTCGGCCGTACCAGGGCATTCAGGGGGGGATCTAAAGAAGCATAGAGCCGAATACTTGATGGCGGTTAGAATATCTTTAGACCACATAATTACAATAGAATGAATTCAGACTCCTGACTTTAATCACTCTGCGTTATAATCCAACTATAATCCAATACTTTTGGTCAATTAGTGTCTTGTTTACAACATGGTTTAACTCCACAAACCCCATCGATAAAGTACTTTTGATTAATCACCATTATTATTACTACGAGTATAATTATCGTTATTACTTTTATTAATATAAGTTTTAAGATTATCACCTGCTTCTCACTACAGACTACAATCCACAATAACCATAGCCCCCTGATATGCATTGTCAATTACGAACTAAAAGTCAAATACTTATGGACAGGTAAGGGATCTTTTTAAAATGGCAAGATCTAGCAAAAGATATCAAAAAATTACAGACTAAGAAAACATTATAAAACAAGTTTGAATCTACTCGACCCATTTTAGGAAGTGACATTGTATAATCAATTATAAAACCAAAAGATTGTGAATAAAATGAGTTACACCAAACGACCTGAATCTTCTAGATAGTTAGTTCTGTTTCCCATTCTGCATAACAGATTCGTAGATGCTTTTAGTGGCTTCGTTATGTTCATTCTAGGTACTTACTTACTAACTCCTGATAACCCTGATGAAGTAGCGTAAGCCACCATCCAGCATTCTCCATCCAACTCTGTCTTGGACTCTCCTCTCTAGTTGTTTCCAATTTCTATTCATTATCTTCATGTCTTCCTCCAATTTCCAACACAGTCTGTCCTCTGGTCTTTTTTTCCTTTTCCCTTCACGATTCCGAGTCAGGGATTGCATCGTGATGTAGTTTGGTGATTTCCGCAAAGTATGTCCTATTGTCAGCTGGACATTGGATCAAAGCATGCTCAATGTACGATTGCTTTGGCGCACGCTTATTGGCTGACACTTGTCCAATCAGCGCTAGCAGATTCTTGGAGAACACTCTAGAATCTTCTCATGTAAAAACTATAAATATACTAACGTTTTTCCTACTCTGCTTCTTACTTTCATCTAACCTTGTTATTCGGAATATAATCTCTTTCCTGTCCAACTGTGTTCTGATTTGGGGACTTGTCTAGTGAATTGGTGTCCGAGAGTACTAAGCAATAGGAATAGCTGGGTTGTAATAAGAGATAATTATAACAGTGGCGACGGGGATGGGATACTGTTGAGCTGGTCACCTGATATGGGCACCTTGAATTTGTTTTCCTTTTTCTCGTCGCCACTGTTCTAATGTTCTCTTATTACAACCCGGCCATCCCGCCCCCAGCGCCTTCTCCTAATTTCCTCTTTAGATGGGGTTAAGTTTGTTATCTCCCACAGTAGCTTGTTGTTGATGGCATACGACAAACGGACAGTGAGTTTCTAGAATAGACAACTGTTTACAAATACTCTGTTGATAATGTGTGTACTAGTTATCCAAGTTTCAGCTCCGTATGACAGAATTGTCTTGACGTTTGTGTTGAAAAGTGAGACTTCGGTATTGGCTGACAACTGTTTGAGTTGCACATATCCTTTGATTGTAGGGATACTTCCCTTGCTTTGCCGATCCCTGCATTCACATTTGCATCAGATCCTCCTAGATTATCAATGATGCAACCTAGATACGTGAAAGTTGCCACCTCTTCCAGAGCTTCCCCATCAAGTATGATTGGGTTAGTGTTCTAAATGTCGTATTTGAGGATCATGCATTTCCCTTGTGTATGCTGAGGCCTACTGCTGCAGAGGCTGTTGCTACACAAGTTGTCTTTACCTGAATTTATTCAAATGTATGGGATAGAAGACCCAAGTCGTCTGCGAAGTCCAAGTCGTTTGGTTGCATCCAACCTGTCCATTTTAATCCGTGCTTCGCCTGAAACGTGGAGGTCTTCATAATCCAATCAACCATCAGAAGAAAGAGAAAGGAAGAGTGTAGACAGCCTTGTCTGATTCCGGTCCTCACTTGCAATGCACCTGTCAGCCGTCCTCCATGCACGACTCCACAGTGTAGTCTGTCGTACGAATTCCGTATGATATCTACGATCTTCTCAGATACACCACAGTGTTTAATAAGGGTCCATAAAATTCTCCTATACACACTGTCAAACGCTTTCTCGTAGTCAAGGAAGACGATGTATAGTGACGAGTTCATCCAATTGATTGTTCAACGATGATCCGTAGTGTCGTGATTCGGTCTGTGCACAACCGATCCTTACGGAATCCAGCCTGCCGATCACGATGTTGAGAGTCTTCTGAATCTTTCATTCGATTCAACAACACTGTTGGGAACTTTTCCTGATACCAATAATGGTGTGACGCCTCTGTATTTCTCACACTTTCTGTGATCACCTCCCGTTGATATCTTGGTATACCTGGTATTCTTCTGTCCAGTCCATCAACACTTATTCTTCTTCCCAAATTTTCTTGAATAGAACGTGAAGCATGTTTGCAGTTACCACTGTCTGACTTCAGTGCTTTAGGTGGTATGCCATCTGATCTTTCTGCTTTCCCACTCTTGATTTGTTTGATGTATATCCTGATGATAGATGCTTCTGATAAATGATGACAGGCTTTATGACCCACAAACACATCTTTTTTCTCATCTTTTTGAGAAATACTCGTTTTGTTTACTTCTATATATAGTGAGTTTAGGTACCTTGCAATTTAGTTTATCTTTTAATCATAACAATTTTATTTCTTTGATATCTAAGGTACTGCGTTGATGATGACCCACTGAAAGTGTGGTTTCTCTGATCAATTTTTTCCTGAAGTTTTACGAAAAAGGACAACGTTAACCTATATATCTGTGCTGCATTGTTGTATGGTTAGACCATTGGTACATCGAGTTATTCATCCTTAACGATAGCCATGCACAACTGGAGACCGTTTGTGTATCAACCATAGGGTTCATTACTCATTGAAACGTTTAGTAATTTAAAAGAATCCATGTTTTTATTCTCTTCTTATTAACATGAATCCAAGTTAAACCAATGTCGCATAGGTCTTATAAATGCAAATGACTGTAGTGATTATACTCCCAGAATTAATTTAGCATATTATACTTAGACTAGACAGTTGTGTGGTAAATAAGACAACAAAGAAATATTAGAAGTCTAACATGAAATATACTGGAATGAAATACATTTAACGCGCTAAACTGCAGATAAACAAAGAAGAGGACGGAGGAGAGTGAATTGTATGGTATTGTTATGGAGTGAGAGCAGTGATAATTTCGACATATTATGCAACAGCTATTCCAAAAGAAAACTTTTGATAAGAAAAATTCATCGAAAGAGACTAAAGAAGACTGATTTACAATCAAGTTAACTTAGTTATATATCAAACCAATGACCATTAATTTCAGAATTTTACCAACCAAGTAATTATCACTAAGCACAAAATTAATATAAGACAACCAATATATAGAAAATTGATTGAGAGTCAAATAACTGATTGCAATTGGAAATACATTGAAAGTTAATGAGTAGAATTTACTCTAGTTCAACGAGAACGCATTGAAATTGACTTAATAAAAATTACCTTACATCGATATGCGAAATTAAAATTAGTTTCCTTCCTTATACACCGTATTTCGGAATATAACGAGCTCCGAATGAGAAGACATACTACTGCTATCTTTAAATGTGAGATCATTACACACAAATGTTCCAACTATGGACAGTTTTTTTTATATATCAAGCCAAATTGGAGAGACTGAAATACACATTGGAACCTAAATAAATGTGCTAAAATGAACCATGAATGTGAACGTCATGTCTACCAGAGGAATATACAAACAATTGAATGCAGTAGAAATGGGTTTGGTGTAGGGTCTCATGTTAACGGATATCTTTTTAGATAAACCAGAAAACAGGTCACGTGCACAGTTGGATAAAAAGTCTTCATTTTAATCTTAATATATGAATGACACACTCATCCTTTGTAAAGAAAATACTGATAAGTTAGAGATTAAGTAATTCTATCAATTTCGTCAGGCCATTAAGTTTATGTGGTGGCAGAACACCATTTATAAATGTACTACTTACGAATGGTAGACGGATCACTAACAAAGGACTTAAACAAGAAAGGTCGTGTGACTTTTTATATTTGATCAGACAAAAACAAGCCTAGTTGACTACGGAAATGCTACAGCCTAATGAACTTTTTCTCGTTAAATCACCTAAATTTACATGTTCCCATTTAATTGCTTACACTTAAAACATTGAGAACTTGAAAAAATATACCGTCCACTATTATTGTATTCTAAAGAGATCTCTAAAATTAAGTGACTATGAAATTATGCTTATGATAAAAAAAAATCACACCACTGTTCCTATACAATCCTGAACTTATGGTTTGGATGATTTCTAACAAATCGGATTACTCAGTCTTAGGCTACATAGAAGTATCTGACGTTAATACCAGTTAAATTGCTGACGATATACAGAAGTGAATATTTTAAAAATATTTCTTCGGACTGGTGTTTCGAAGATGCTACATGAGGATTGACCAAGATAGCTTGAAATTCCTAATTGTGATTTAGGAAAGGCACAGCTGATGTGTTTTAATAAAACAAACTTGTCAGGTACTTCAGTATGGGAACACTACACAAATTAAACAAATAATTGTATTAATCTTGAGATGTTTATCCAGGATACTGGAGAACGATATAGGTTCACAGTATAAATAAAAGCAATTTGCAACGTGTAAGTAAGGATTAGGAGTTATGTTAATTTTTGTTAAAAAGCCCTTACTTTCATGTCACAGCAACCCCTTAGAATGAAGTACGGCTCCACATTCGAACATTGCAAATTCAAAAAGAATGAACGTACCACCATGTAAAAAGAAAGATTCTCACCACCATACAGTCCTGTAGAAAATTTATCATGTAGAAAACCAACTAAGTCGTCAGCGTCCACAACAACTTTAGTATCTTTCAGAAAGAAAGGTTCCCATGGAGCGAAACTCCTTAAAAGAATTTTATCTAGACCCAGTACGGTCATTGCCAATTTATAAGGATTCCGCGCAAAACGATATATAATCTAAAAAGTATTTTAAAAATTGAGTCTTCTGAGTAAAGCCTTAGCCTTATCAAAATACGGTGGCTTTGAAAGTTGTATAATTTCAGTAAATGAATGATATGTGAAACACAATGGAAAATAACTACTAAAATATCACTAACAGGCACTGAATATAGATGATAGAAATGGGATGGGAAAACCATACATGACTTAATCCAAAAAGGATGGCAAGGACAGGAAAAAGAACATATACTTCATCCCAAACTAGATTACTACATCAGATCTCAATATAATCATTATTTTTATACAAGTCGGGTGAAGAAATGTTTCTTTTGAGTTAGTTCCTCGTTATAGCTCGAAACTGATGTATAGGTTTTACAAACAAGTATATCTTGATAGGAATATTTGATTTATAGGACAAAACTCAGTTGAGCGAAGATGTCTATAAATTTTAGAGATATATAGGGAAGAATCGACATCCGAGAACATGGTGAAAAGCACTATATCGAAACAGAATCCGACAAAACGGAGGAACATTAAAAATTTAAGCTCTGAAACAGAAGGACTCAATCAAATTGTATATTATTAAATTGACGAAGAATATTGCTGAGATCCTAAGCAGTTGAGAAACTCCCTAAATACTAGGAGCGAAAATTTTCAGAATAAATGATCCAAGCAATGAACGTCAGCAAAGATAAAGATCGTATCTAGTTAGTTCAGAGCTTTAATACCGAACTCCAAGACCTTAACTCCCGACAAGTCTAAGTTGTTACTATTCATAATTTGTCGAGTGTTGATTTGACGTGACTCATTTACAAGTAATACGCCTTAATATTGAATTTTATGATAGAATAATGTTAGTTAGATGGATGAAGGTTCAGTTAGACCTTAACGCCAGAAACCAACAACAATCCAACCCTAAACCCTACATATGTAACTCGTTTTGGTGGAGTAATAAACAGACCTAAATGTTATACTTATTTTGCTGATTAATTTTGTAAAATTCGTTAAACTTTTTTCTCTTTGCACTGACTAACAAATCTTTTATCCAAACGCAATTGTCATAGAATTACTTATATTCTGTTTGGTTAGCTATCCATCATTTAAATTCAAATATATACATCTTAGCTAAACATGTCCGTAGTTCTGGTTATTTTTCATCGTTAAGTATCACATCGATTTTTCGCATGTATGACTAGAGTTTATTATTATTATTGTACATTATTATTTGAATTTCCCCTTTCTCCATACTCAACATGCACAATAATTCTGTGCATTAGCATAGTACGCACACACCAAAGCCACATATTTACACAGAATTCTCTCACAGAAGAGCACTACGATATTTGAGTTTTATTTTGTATTTTTCCACTTACGTTTGTATCAGTGTTCCATCTGGAAACTCAAAGAGAAAGCTATGTAGAAACTGTTAATGTAGACCAAATCTCTCATGATTTTGCTTTAATTGTACAATTATGGTTATTCAATACAAAATATTGTTCCGGGTATTATGTAGAACGTCATCATCATCTGAATAATATAACGATTACTGCTCACTTGATACACGTGCTGCCTTGCGTACTTTTATTCTCAATCCCTAGTCGCCGTCACACAACCTATTATTCAAATCTCGGTTGGTACTTCAATCATTATCTTAATCAACGCTCTGTTACAACAATCGAATGTATTTATTGTCCCGTATCTACCGAATTCGCTCCATAATTGCAAATTCATATTACATTAACGTTATTCATATATTGTTTTTTGGTCAACCACACCGACTAAGAGGGTCAATAAAGGATTAAGTCGACTTTTGTAGGTTTTTAAAAACAAAAACACAAAGAACCTTAAACTAAAAAAGTGAAAACTCAACTATTATCAAAAACATGGGATCCGTACTCCTCGTCAATAAACTAGTCTATATAGAAAAGTTAAATACATTACTTAGTGAGCATTATAAATTCCGGAAACCATCTCCTGAAAACGACCCCACAGGAAAGATGAGCGACAAACTACACAATCGCTAAATAGCTTTAAACAAAAAGATTTGATTTCATTTCCTAGGAGATATGTCCAACACAGATCCACTGATCTTCATTCAGTCAGCTACAACTTACGACCAGTCACATAAGTACATCGGTCTAAGTTTACATACCTCATTAGCACAACAAGATGAACAAAAAATTCATCGGAGCAGTTACTTAAATGGTACTGATATATAAAAGATTGTATAAGGATATAATACAGGAAGAAATAATTAGTTCGTAGAAATAAAGGTATAAAGCAATTTTAGTTTCACGGTTTAAGGGAAGAAAAAGGATGTACACACCTATACCATTGTGAACAATCCTCAGCCATGTCACTCACAGTCTCCTACTATTCGATACGATAGTCACACGGACCACAACCAAGTAGTTTGCATCTACCAACATGGCTCAGAACACGACTTAGTGACTTCAAGCATTGATGTCACGTTCTCGTTTGGCCGACCCTAACTTTCTTCCAACCATCCCCAATACTAGTCAGCATTACACGTCGTGGTAATCGGTGTTCAGGCATCCGTAACACGTGGCTCAACCATCTCAGTCGATAAAGATTCACAACCTCATCAACTGACTAACCATCACTCCCTAATACCCTGAGTCTGACCTCACTATTACCCAGTGATCCCAGCAGATGCAAGCAATATTTCCAAGACATCTGTGATCAAATAATAGCACCTTACGAGTATCCTCTACCTTTAACAGCCGCATTCCGCAGCCGTAAAATAGAATAGAACGAACTACTGAGCAGTTTGCTCGTCCTTTAATTGATAGACGGATATCTCGCCTTCGCCATAGGTGGCATAAGTTGGCGAAAACCAAACGAGCTTTCTGAATCGTGCACACATTCCGTCAAACACCAATCCACTAGGGCTCATCTACCTTCCAAGATAAGTGAAGTTGTAAACGCGTTTGACTACTTCACTCCCTATCCTTAGTTCAAGTGTTAATGCAGGCCAGTCCTGAAGCAACAATTTTCATTTAGATGCATCTCAAACATTCTAGCATTGTTGCTCAGTGCTACCAAAAGACTGCATTTTATCAACGTCTTCACCAAACAAGACTATGTTATCTGCGTATTATAAGTCGATAAGTAGACCACCTGGTAGGAGACCAATTACTGAAAATTCGCTTAAACTGAACCAACATACTTAGAGACCTCTGGAGACATTCTATTTGGACCAGCTGCTCTTCCTCGTTTAAGATTAGCTATAGCTTTTTGAAATCCAATTAGAGTTTGAGGCCTACTTTAAATTTCCAATCAGGCTGTTTGGGAATGGCGGGTAGCTGTAGAGTGGCTAAAAGCCAGCTTAACTGCTCCTTAAAGTGCTCCGCCCATCATTCTAAACGTCTGGGCTGCGATATGACGGGATGAAAAGTCAAAATCAGATTGATTTATTCATTATGATTTTTGTTCAAAATTAATTCTGTTTTAATTCAATGTGATGATTACTCAGTATAGTATTTTTGTTTCCCCGTATGACACTTTATTCTTTAAAATATATATTATTCAGTTAACATGAACTATACTCAGCATATGATCTCTTATAACTAAGTATTGTTCATATATGTGATTTTATTCTAATTATTAATCAAAAACGGGTGTATGAATCAATATATAAATCAGTGTATTTCCGAGTAGACTTGTCGTGGTTGTTCGTGTTTCTAGCCCCTTGAGGAATATACTTCTCTCTTCCAAACTTGGACTTCTCTCTCTAGTTAGCTGGGCTGTGACGCTTCGCAATAGTTAACTTAGCCATCTTTGTGTCGTTCGTTCTTAGATTAGGTGAACTCGTAATCTCTCCTAACATAGCAGGCTGAGAGCAGATAAAATTGTAGTCTTTTCCCGAGATCGTCTCACATTTAGCCTCTTAATTTCAGTTTCTTTTATTAGTCTGAAAAGCTATCTGGCGTTACCTACAGTCGCTTCCTTTTCCTTCTCTTTTGCTTTCGTTGCTCTCCACTGCTCACTGTCGTTCCTTAGACTTTTGGTTAACCTAGAACTGATTTGCTTACGCTTTTCATCATGCTTAGAGCCTGATGGAATGAGTTGACGAGAATCTATCAGTGCAATAGACTTATTAGAAATCCACTGGTTTTTGTGACCCTTTTGGTTCAAATCTCTAATGAATGTCGCTGCTTTTTCCATAGCTGTTTGCATGAATTTTTAAGCGAAATCGAGTTCAGTCTGATACTGAGATACCTCTTTGTAAGAATTGATTCTCAGATGCACGATGAAGGTATATTTTCTGTTCAGCAGAGAGCCCTATGGAAATTGTGATTCTGTCGTTACTGAGTCACCAATTGGTACACCATTAGTGTTGTTCTTACAGTGGGATTAGTAGACAGACATCTTAAGTTTGTTGTTTTGATCTTTTATTACGTATCAAAACTACTATTTTTTTTTAAAAAAACAACTAAGTCGATTCCCAGGATAGCAAAGCTCCCGTTCGATGCTCGACTGGCTAAACTAAACATATTTCCATTGTCACATAGGAGAACCAGATGTTAATTTGTATTTGATATGCCCTCACGTTTTTTCTTTTAAAACAGAATTTACGAGGACACTGAGAAAGTGCACAAGCCCAGAACAAATTACTGGTCAGATGACTATCGACTTTCTAATCGAACCATCATCGAATGAAATTGATTCCCTCAACAAGTGATTAAAGCTTTATCTGCCAACGCTTTTAAAAGAAAGATCAACTGAGAAACCACAATTGCCAGGACTAAACCAGGCCATCTAGTCTCCTGTCCTTTCCAAACTGAAACTTTAGCTTCACTAGATTGAAGCAGCATCAGGTTCAGGAACATCCTGTGTAGTAATAAGAATGGGTCAATCTAATATTCTGTTCGAATAAATGCTACAGCAACATTTACTGGAAGGGCTAGCGTAGGTCAAACGTTGATGCGGTGAAATATAGGACAAATATGCTCTTCATTGGCCCTAGAATATTATGTGACGTTTTAAACAGTGAAAACACACCTATCTGAAGGTGTGAATCTATATTACTTATTAATTTCTTCAATCCGATTGTTGGAATAACGTTATTCCGCACGTACGAATCAAGTTACTTTAGACAACATGCTTATGTGAAACTTTAGCTATAGTGATATTTTGAAATCATGAACGGCTAAGAATTTAAAATCAACTTATTTCTATATACAAACCAGATCCCACTATGCATTCTTTGACAAATGAGCTCGCTGATAGTGTCGTAGTTCTCGATTTTCTGTATGACCGGTTGATACATAGTGTTGGCAGGTGTACATGCCATAGAAATTAAAGCTCGGTTGTGAAAATTTACTCCACAAACAATTTCTAGTTATTATAATAAGTATCCCAATAATGTATGAAAAGCGCGGAAACACCTTACCTCTTCGCAACGATATGGGGGAGGTTGCGAGCATGTGAAGGTCAAACTGACGGAAAACGATTGGTTCATCAGATTCAGATCCAGCTTTGTGTATTGAGGACGAAAGGCACAAGGCCTGTTTTAGTTGTATCCTAGTAAACTTCTGAGTGTCTAGTCTTCTCATGAATGAGTTAGTTGAAGGGGCGGACACGGTTTCTTCGGGTGACAGGTTCCAGGAATTGTTGACTCGTTGTGAAAACCTGTACGTCACGAGTATTTTGTTCGTTCTTGGCTTTTGTACTTGCCTGGTATGTCCACTGAGTTGTCCTGACCTGTTAGGAAGAAAGAGAGGATATATCACGTTCAAAATCAGACAGGTAGGACAGAGTAAAGAGGTCCAGCTTCTTTAGTCTTCGGTAATAAGGATAGTAGGTTAGTGAACCTGTGTTAATCCTGATAGATTGCCTCCGGGTGGAGGTCCAGCTTCTCCTTGAAATATTCACAAATGTGGCTGATACCACTTGTTCGAGTGAGGCTTTTCAGTCACCGACCACTCGATGAGAAAAACGGAACCCCACTTTAAGTTTATTAGATTGCAGCTTGTGAACATTCTTGTTATGACCTCAGAGAATATTAGTGCTGAAGGGAGCAAAAAGATAAAACATATTAACACACGAACCGTAATTAAGGATATGAAATGCCAGTATAAGGTCACCTCGCGTCCTACAGTACGAAAGGTTTAGGCGTTTTAAGCGCTAATCGTAAGGATGTTTAGAAAGTTCCTTCACTAATTTTCTTCCTACACGCTGCGATAATATTAATGCCGACGACTTAAATAATAGCGACAATTCGTTAACGTAGAGAAGGAATAGCAGAAAACCTAAGATGGTGCCTTGGGGTACACAACTTTTGACCGGCTTCCAATCGGATAGCGTTCCACTGACCCTCACTCTTTGACTGCGATCACATAAGAAGTTTCCTATCCATTTCTGTACAACACCTGTCATTCCGAAGCGCGAGAGCTTCTACATAAAAGAGTTCCCTCAGTCACGTGTATAGATCCTATAGCTGGTATCTTCGTTTGATTGGGACAAGTATTTATAACTATACACATAGAGTAAACTTAGCCAAAACAGTGTGAAAAAGTCTCAGCTCTTGTCAAATCTGATTCAGCTAGTAAATCTAAATTTTGTACAACAGTAACGGGGGAATACCATCAATACGTTTTATTCGCCTTTTAACATACAAAAACAATCGTTTCGAGCAAGTACAGCTATCATATGCCACTGTATTTCGCAAAACGTTCAGTATTTACCTATGGCTTTTTTACATATATTCCGTATTTTTTTATATTCTTACTTAAATTATTCATGTCCCGTCGACAGGAATAAGTCACATAAGTGTTTCCTACACTTTAAAGGCTTCCAGGTTTCGTTATTAATCCATGGAGGGCAATGTGATAGCTTACGTGTTGGCCATGGGATAAACAGTGGTGTTACGGACGCGAATGTAGCCTTAAACTTATTCCATTCGTCTTCGGTCGATCCATCCGCGTCGACCGACCGATCAGTCGAGATAGCACAGTCCCTGATTGCCGGAACATTAGCTCGCCAGATATTGGGACGGGGTGGAGCAGATATAAAGTGTATACCATGTGTCGTAAACCTAAAGTAAAGTGCAACGTGATCACTGTTCATTAGTGGGGGAAGGTGCTGAATATCAAAGACATCCTCACAGTAGTGGGTGAGGACAAGCTCCAGCAGTGACGGATCATGTTTCAGTTCAATATGTGTCGGTTTCGCAATACATTGTACGGGCGCACTCTGAATAACAGTTGATAGAAGGTCGCCACCAAAACCTCCACTTGGAGCTGTAAGCTCTATCCAGTTGATATGCGGTCCGTTGGAGTCCCCAGTGATGAGACAACATTCTGCCTTACTCCAAGAGTAGTTGTGTCTTAAGATAAGGTCGTCGGCGAGACAACACGGACTACGATACACTACTCCTATAGTCACCAACCGATTTCCAGATATAATTTTACAACATGCTACCTCACATGTACAATTAACATGCGTCTCCTATATGATTGATTGTATGCGAAAGTGGTCCCTAACGTATAATCTTACGCCTCCCCTTGTGACGTAAAGCTCTATCGTTTATAATGCAGATATAGCCTGCAATGATGGGAGAACATTCTATATCTACGATGAACCAAGTTTCTGCAACAACAAATATATCGGGACTTCATTCATCCGCCATCAGATTTAGCTCGGACGTTTTATTTCTAAGACTACGGGCGTTCATGTAGCACACATTTAAGGTGTTTTGGGAATCATTCGTTCTACCCACACAGGCCTCCGAAGCATTGACTTCCAAGATCTGACTACCCGAAAACCCTTAATCGTAAGGTTATTTTCACCACTTAACTTTCGAGTCCTTAACTCCGTAAGAGCACTCTTACACTTGATTCGATCCTCAAGCGGCCAATCTGGTCGGATATGAATATTTGAACCACGAGTTTTTTGTGCGTTATTCAATAATATGTCTCTTTCTTCGAAACTCTCGAGAACCAACTTCAAGATCCTTATTGGTTGGTCTCGCCTCCAACCCATTCACCGAGTCGTATTACTTTCGTGATATGTGCCCCTGAAACCTCTTCAGGTAGTACATTTCTGATCACAGATTCCACTAACTGCAGATCGTGTGCATGTATTTTATCAGGGTCATTGTCCTTCGACTCCTCTAGATTCCAAATAATTAAACTAGAAAAGGATTTAACTTCTTTTGAAGTCGTGTTCACGGCTTTCAACCGTGGTGTCAGATCTTGCTCATTAACTACTAACATCTTACGATTAGTTTTCATTGTAACAGTGTTATTGTTACGGGAGAACTGAAGACTTTTGACGGATTAAAACCTTTTATTGTACATTAATAATTTACTGTGCCTTTGGATGTAATTGTTTTACTTAACTTTTGAACTTGTTTGTTTATATCATTATTTCGGACATTTTGGTTTGTCTTTGGTTTGGTATTTTGGTGCTCCTTTTGTCTTTGGCTTGGTATTTGGGAGTTTTGCTCCGGGAACCTACAAAATTGAAGGTTTGTTTTGTAATTGTTATAATTATTGTTATTAGAACGACATTTGGTCGATTACTTGTGAATTACGAATAAATTTGGTATCTAAATTGGGACTTGGTTCTGTTGTTAATTTGGGTTCGTAATTTGCGAGTAGATCGATAGTCCGTACTTCAATAACTGGAACGAGCAAAACTTGGACGTAACAGTTATGGGAGTTGAACGAATGACTCATGGCAATGTTCGATGAGGCCGAAATTTTCCCATCTACAGTAGGGTTAAATATTGTCTTACTTTGGGACCTTGGCGGAATAATCTTACACGCAGAATTTGAGTCCACCATGAACTTTCCAACTAAACGCATGTTACTTTTGGCTATCTTCCCTTCTCTTCAATACTTCCACGTTATTCACTTCCCATCAGTCGCAGCATCCACGTTAAATAGGACACTGGTGGGGTTGTAGTGGCATTGAGCCCTAACTGCACAATCTTCAGAGCTGAACACGGGACAGTTGAGGAAATAGATATTCAACATTTAATTTGGAGAAAAACCCAGCGATGGAGAAGGCGGTAACAATGAATAGAGTGAATTCGAATTGGTCGGATGGCATGGCTCGGCCTTGCAAGCGTGGCTATCATTGAATGTTGTTATATACCTTTTTATTCATATTAAATATATTGTTTTGTCTCTAGCCTAAGTGCATTATTCATCACATATTGATGATTGTTACGACGCGGTGTGGATAATAATGTGACTTCCACGTAAGACCGTACAGATTAGGTAGTTGCATCATGTGAAATGTACAATTTTAGGATTATGTCTATTATTAGAGCAGTACTAATATCATAGTAGGCCATAATTCAACAAGGCTGACAGGTCTGTATTTTGATAGAAGTTGTCTTGATCCTGTTTTATGTTTTAAAGTAACAATTTCACCTTTCCAGTTCGTAGGTAACTCACCTTGGCCAAGCAACATATTAAGTATCGTAGTCAGTAGGGCGACAGATTGGGTTAACTGTTTTTCATATGTTTTGTGAGCTGCCCGAATTGTACTAGCACATTTATTGAGCAATGACCTGCAGCGTTCCATCCTACTTGCTGCTTCAAGGCTGATGACGACGTTCCAACATTCATTTCCTCCTTTTAGTAGATGTCGAATATACCTGTTCATACACAGATGGCCGTGATCTTTCTTTGAAACTGTCAGAACAGCTCTGATAGGCACGGCGAACCCTCTTGAGGCTCTAAGGGAGCCAAAGAGACTCCAGTCAATCAGAACATGACTGAGCTTTATAGAATATCAGCCCGGCATGCTACTCTTGGATGAAAACATTACTTGCCTCCTTGAAGATTGGCAGGATCATAATGATATTGTAGCTAACGCTAATGACCATAAATATCCATGTTTTGCCGTACCACCTTGACTCTTAACAATTGATCACTTCCCCTACTTCTTCCTTCTTTTGATTTGCGAGGTTCCACGTGTTTGATTGCCGTTAGTTGTACATCTCATTCTGCTGTAATCAAATGGAGGAAAATGTAATCACTCTTGAACAGACAGAATCTTTGCTTGAATGTAGGGACAAACAATATAAACAGTTCTGAGTTCGTATCCTGGAAATCCTAACTCAACAAATGAACCTTAATCGCGTAGGGCTTACTGATGATTCATATAACCCACATACTGATCCTGTCACCGATTCTATCCATGAATTTCGTTTTGGTGGTTTGACAGGCGTAAAACTAAATTCCTGGTTCAAGAAACAAAAGATTTGTTTCAAGGTCGATCTCAACAAACGTGATGACGCCGCCAAGTTCAGAATACTATTGTTGGGCCAGTGAAATGTCACTGAAACATAGCAAAATCATCCGGTAGTCGGGTCACTGAATGTCGAACAGTTCACTAACCTTCATCAAGTTCAAGTATAATCAACGCTCACCAGTTAATTGCGCGCCATGGACTAGCCAACGCAGTGGTGGTCTCACTCTTTTTCTTGTACCTACGTTTACTAATATATTTCTGCAATAACATCTCTCGTGTTGTACGGTCTTTAAAGCAGCCGAAGTATCTCCATACGTCGAAAGGGTAATTTACTTTAGAAGCTGGTTGCGAGGTATGACTTTGATGTTAGTCGGCTTGTTACAATAACCCCGTCTAACCCGAACATGCCTGCAGACATCGGACACAGAATATCTGCATTAGTGATCTACACTCCTAAGGAAATTTGGCACTTCTGGATGTGAAAGTTACTGTAACTTCGTCCGTCCAAAGAACCCAGGAGATTTTTTGATGTAACATGGGATATCTTACCACAAGCTTTGGCTGAACAAATATCCTACTTTGACATCTGTTACCAGTGCATCAAGACGACAAAAGCTGATGATGATGGATGGACGAAACACGCAAGTTTAGCTTTTTGCGAGTACAAGCGATTTAAAACATCAGTAATGACAGAAGACCAGTTTAACTGTCTTGTGTTTGTATGCACTCTCCAATCTCCTAAGGATGCTGATATCAGAGTCAAAATTTTGAGTGAAATTGAGAAATACCGGAACATAAATATGCAAAAGTAATCACGAAACACCAGAGGTTAGAGTCCTTGAAACATGATACTTACGTGATCGAAAACAATAACCAAACACTATGCGAGCGAACAGAAAGATTCCGGCTCACAAAAACCATCTCACATAGACAACCAGCCCCATTTCCATGCTGATCATGTTGAGGTTGGAATTACAAAATTTTCTGTCCATATAAAAACACTGTTGTGCTAAATGGAACTTTAAAGGGTACAAAGAAGCCAGAGTCAGAATAAGAACTCGATTTCACCTATCGAAACATTATTTTAAGAAATGGAGGTCTGGTAAGACAACTAACAAGACGTTGATAGTTCTTAACTGAGCAGGAATTTACCACCGAAGAAAACATTTAACTGTGGACATCAATAAACACTGCACTCGTCTTTAACAGCATATGACATTACCCTTGTCAGCCCAGAAACTTGGATGAACGTTGGAAGACCCACAGTTTGCTCGGCGACAAAGCTAGCATACAGTGCTTCCTGTGGAAGGTTAAATATTGTTAAAGAGGTACCCTGCATTTTTTCTAAACACGATACAACAAAGAATGCGACAGTATACCCTACAAAGAATCAAGCAGTCGACTTATTGGCGTTAGGTATGATAGAGACACTAAAACTAGTGGGCCATTCGACTGAAAACATCTGCGTCCGAGTCAGGACTGATGACCCCCTAGGTTGGAATAGGAGGAACGCCATGTCATAAGGGACAAACGAAAAGTAGTTACAAACTCTTGTGGCCGATGGAAGTAAAGGTCTCACGATGAATACACACAAGGAGTTCCAGAGACCTTCATGATCGGAAATGACTAACAGTTAATTTCTGACTCACTCAAGCACAACTGTGGTATAAACAGAGTAACACATCTACACTCTCCATCCTATCATCCTCAATCGAGTGGACAGGTAGAAAACATTGTTCACACTCAACTCTACTACCGCAGATGTGAAGTCTCCCGCCGAAGTCCTGTTTCAAAGATTATTTTTCAGACTGTTTTAAACGCTATGTGGCAACCTAAAATCTTGAACGGGCACAGACGAAATCCGAAATTAGAATGCGGGCGATAAAGTATTCACCAAGTCATATCTCAGAAGGTATCAATGAGAACTAGTAAAAATTTTACAAAGATTGAGAAGTGTTTCGTATAAGGTCCGAGGAGCTTTGGGAACATGTACAGATACACGTACGAAATACATATAATATAATATGTCTCTTTCAGGGCGAGTACACGCCATTTTTACAGGCATGGTTCATAGGTTAAAACACTGGTTTGCTTACAATGTACTTCTCAAGTAGGGTTTTTAAATAAATGAATCCAGTAAAAATAAAAGACAGTACATTTATGCAGTTGTCCCATAGTGTTAATTATTAGGTTCATGTTTTAGTATTGTACTGAGTGCCGTTCTTAAAATATTTTTTCAAACACGGCATTATTGTGTAAGAATTCTGGTCGTGCTGCGTATTTATCCAATACCGTCCATAGTTCTTGCCAAGTACATTTGAATGGCGCTTTATATGAGCTGTAACTTTAAAAGACGAGTACGTCAAGTTTGTACCAGGCGTCAGAAGCTGCGCAACTGTACTCTGAGTGAGGGATGCCGAAAAATAGTAACAAAGGAGTAGCAATGCACTTCGATATAAACACTAGATAATTCTCAACAGTCTGTGGTAATGTAGACAAAAGTATCGTATACTAGTAGATAAAGCTCACACTAGCTGCTGTCGCTAGGGCGAAATTTGGTTACAGTCTTCGGATCAGAGAATGTAGTAATAGATAACAAGATAGAGTGAGTTCAGATGATGGAAGAAGAGCCGAAGTTAAAATAAATAAGACAGGAAAGTGAATCAAGAAACTCACGTGTTAAGAAACGATAATAACTATACATGAATATCCGTCAAGATGAGAACGAATCATTTGACAGAAATTAGGCATTTGGTTATTACCCTGAAGAAGTCCAGACAAGTTAGCTGAACGAAACGTCGGGATAATTTAAAGTTCAATCGCTGAGATTATTTTCAAATATAATTTTCGCATATTGTGGCCGATAACTGTGTCTTTTGTTTGAGTATTTTGATTTATTTTCATCTGATGCCCGCAACCAGACCCCAACGTAAAAGTTCGAGTTAGCATGTTACAGGTTGCCTTGGTAGAATAGCTAATCAAGCATAAAAAGGGGGACATGAGTCTAAATGTCGAGAGTAGGAGAACAACCTCAGCATCACTGACTCATTACCTGACTCCCAATCACAAGAAGCCTGATACAAACGAAATGTTCTGCCCCACAGACATGGATGAATCGAAGTCATCGTCCTCACCATTAATGCCTGATGGTCAATAACTCCACCCTTCCTCCTTTTGTGATGCTAGGCCCATTAAAGCTTGTTTTTAGGTCAATTATATCTCACACAATGCTCTGTGTTTCACATACTGTCGAAAAACACTATTTCTATAAGTATCATTTTACAACCTTATAAGGTATTTAAAAATTATATACTGTAGTTAAAGCATCGATACAATGCTTTAAAGGACTATAGTATAAAGTTTGGGTTGCCAACCAAAGAATAGATATTAAGAAAGGTATAATGCAGGATCGATATTTACCGAATTAGATGGAAAAGTGCAGAATGCATTAGTCATAGATAAGGTGATTGGTGAATAAACGAAGTTAATGGTAGGTCAACACAGTATACATGATAGTAGAAAGCTGATGAGAAATAGGGTGAAAATGAATAGGAATATCTGAGAACGTGCCACGAGCGAGCTAACCAACACCATGTCGTTGAAGCACCGTTTTTGTTGCACTGTCCGTCTATCAGGTGTTTACTCACCTGCCTCTCTAGCCATTCTGAAGTCAAAAATAAGGAATCTATGTTTTTCAAAAAATGAAAAGATAAAATCAATTAAAACTGAAGAGTGGCTCCGCCGTTCACATGAAACAACCAGATGTAAAATGATGTAGCGGTAAATAAATCCTCAAAATAAATAGTTTCCTAGGCTTTCAACATTGAACCTGGCCGCATCAGTCTTACTGGGCATATCTTAGCCTAAAACGCTCGGTCACACATCCGTACCAGATCACGAGTAGATACGTCGCTCTACGCATAGCTTTTAAGTACCAGCCAATCCAGGTCGAACGCTTCTCAACACGTCGACAACCTAAGCATATCTTCGAACATCCTCATCTTTGACCACTGACTTGACTGGGTTGATATTCTTCAATTAAAAAGGTATCACGTAAAAAAGCGACGTCATAACCTGTATATCTGCGGCATTCTTAGTAGTGAGCCCGATGTAATTTGGGGCATCAAACGACAAACTAAAGGTACGCTCTATTGTTGTAGCATATATCAGTTCTTTATTTCTTTTCACGTGTGGTTATACTTTTTCCTATTTTTGGATACTTTTTTGCCTATTCGTACATTTGGTCCGAATCGTGACTCGAAAGACAGCCGAAATGTTCAAGAATAAGACTCTTAGCCCCCATCATTCAATTCATACCGTTCTGGCCCGATGCAGCTGAAGCCTGGTTCTGCTACTCAAAAGCTGACTTTCATGAGCGCGGCGTGATAGACCCAACTGTTTAATAGCCTTAATAAAGACTATCTCTAAATGTGGAGACCTGAGCAATCAACAAATATTACATTAACTAGATTTAGATT
Organism: Schistosoma mattheei; assembly: GCA_944470405.2. Classification (NCBI taxonomy): domain Eukaryota; kingdom Metazoa; phylum Platyhelminthes; class Trematoda; order Strigeidida; family Schistosomatidae; genus Schistosoma; species Schistosoma mattheei. The sequence goes on along the minus strand of OX103943.1, from coordinate 67,667,081 downwards.
GTTCTATTGTTATCATTCCTCACCGTCTACCTGAACATAAACTGACCAATAATCTGATGCTTATAAGTAAACAATCGAAATCTATTATTTCAAACCTTGAAAATAACAGAATTTCGTCTCAGAAGTTCCACTGTTGATCATTGAGTTCATCGATGAGTTGTTATCCTACAGTTACTAACTCGAAACACCTGAAAATGCCAACTCCATAATATCGAAAGAAACTGAAAAACTAACGTGTTACGTCTCTTCAGATGTATTCAACAGACACATGAAATAGTTTATAGTGTTTTCCATAGTGTGAACAGACACAGGCCGGAGAAAATGCAGTAACCCACCCCATTTCAGTACACCAAAAAGGCTGATCATGAAAGACAACCTTTGTACAGTTACGCGTAAAGTCACACGATGCAATTTATACGAATGGCAATAAATGGATGAATATGTGTGCGAAGTGAGTTGAATATACCTTAACAATGGTTTCGCTAGAAGGCGTAGTTACTATTAAAATAAAAAACGTGCAGGATCAGCGGAAAAGCAGTAAATGAGTGATACAAAGAATATGCGACAATTACTTGATAAATAGCAAAAGAACTCCTAACAACTCAAGAACAACCTTCTGTCCAAAAGTGCAAAAAATGTCGCCGACGAAATAGCTTCAAAGTGAACAGTCGACTGTACAAAACTATAAACCCTCCTTACGGACGAACCTGTACACAACTAAAACAAATAATGACGATCAGCTAGACAGTCGCGCAGTAGGATGGAGGTCAGAAGTTTTAATATAATATATTTCTGCAGGGGCAAGAATGAAACAACTGTTTGAAAACTTGATAACACTGATGAATTAGTTCTAAGTCAGAGTTTCCAAAAATGTATTAACAATAAATGCAGGCAAACGAAAAGGGGAACAAACACATAAATACAGACTACACTGAAGGAAACGATGCATACAAATAAAAACAGAAGAATAGACATAGGGAGAACATAGTTGGGAGGATTGTATGACGTATTTTATACTGAAATACCAGAATGGATTCCTCGATAGTATTTTCAGCTAACCTTTCACTTATAACTCCGGAAAAATTCTAACAATTCCAGAAGCCGTTGCCTACAAAATAAATACAGCCTATGTTAATGTTCACTAACAAAGTTGTGAAGGAGAGAAGTACTACTCTCATGATTTTTATTTAGATCGCTTAACGAGGACAAGTTAATACATTTAAAGATAAGTAAAGCTCTGAGGTTAGATCATGAACTGCGCCTAGTAATGACTGGGCTTCTATCATACATCAATACTGTTGTTATTAATCAGTGGCTTGCATAGTTTTAATTGTGTGATATTACTACGAACAGTCAGTCATAGTGTTTTTCTATCAGCACAAGGAATCATCTTACGTGAGGTCCACTTACAAGCAATCCTGAAAGCCGTATGACAAATTATATAGCTAAGATCACAGATTAAGCTGTTGATATGCCAAAAGGAATTCGAGGTCCTGAAGAGCATGTGTTGCAGGGAAAATGAATCGAAATTCACGCTGAGATTAACTAGCAATCATGTTGGGACAGCCAATTTATTATTAATACCAAATTGCAGAATCTTTTGGTAAAATATGAGAATCGTACATTTAATACTTCACTTGTAACATTTCATCGTTTGTCCTTCCCGTTCTGTATGGTTCTTCCAAGTGATAATTGCCTTCTATTTCCATTTCTCTTTCCTTCAAATAGATCTTGGCCTTCTGCTGCCAGGCTTTTCACTTGGGATAGGTGTTACATACTACTCATGTCGACGGATACAAGTAGCATACACCATAATACTTTTGGTATATTATTTGAGACATTTGTTGATTTTATAGGTTTACACTTTTCCGGAACCAATTATTAAATCGGCTTTACTATGTTTGAATGCACTGCCAACGATTACTTTGTCGCGGCAAATAAATATAACCCTTAAGGTAACCATTTGATGGATTAGAATGAAGAACGATACTAGAGTGTATTATCTGTTAAATAATCCAAAACTAATCACTTGGCCTGTTAGATGTCATGTATATTGCTGGAAAATATTTCTAATCTTCATGAACCATTCAAGCAGACCACATTCATGGACTAGAAGACAGCAGAAACTATGTGGGCTATTGTTACCATACTTATTAATGGTTCTGAGGTTTGGGGGTAAGTGGAGTAGTCGGTATTCTGATAGGTTTTGTTAATCCGCGTGTAAAACATTTTGTTACACTCAAACCAACCACCAGTTTTGCTAAATAGAGGTGTTGATGGGAAGTTATATAACATCGTCAGAGAGAACTTGTTTACTGTTGTTGGGATACCCGAAATAGAGTTGGGTTCAATCTTACGTGTTTCCCTATTCTGTATCGTGAATTTTGCCTCCTTACCCTTCTTTGTCACGGCTGGAAAGTTTCGTTGCTTCAAGTTTAACTCAGGTTCAGTCGAGTAATCTTGTGGAATACCTTCAGAATGACCAATTTTCAAATGAATAGTTTTATTCGGAAGCATGTCGTTACTGAACTCCCGTTTGTTGAAGCATATATGCATGACGGCGGAAGCTGAAGATATTGTGAATCAACCTCATGGTTCTAAAGTGTTCTCGAAAAATGGCTGAAGAGATTCTTATTCTCAAACCACCTCAGGTAAATCTTCGTCTACCTGGACAACAGTTAACATCTTTAAGCCTGTTCCTTCCATTTGGATAATTAAGATAAGCCATGGTGTTATTGAATAAAAAATTAGAATTCAGTGAAGAAAAATTTCTTTCTGACAAAATCATTTACTTAAGCTGTACATTCGTATATATAGTAATATGGAAAATATATGTCTATAGGAGTATAGAAAAGATTGCATCATAAAATGGATTCGAGACTAACTAACATATGAGGTTACTTACTAGTCAAGGGTAGGGAAGAAAATGATTCGCGGGTCAGATAATTGTCCAATTGACAGATATGAAGAAAAACGACAATAAAAGGTGCCGATAGTAAAGTGAATAATACTCGAGAAAACTTGTATAAGGTGATGATAACAATAATTGATCAGAGTCTGAAATCACAAAATAACAATTTAAAAATTAAAGAAATTCAATAATAATCAAATGAAAGTGCAGAAAAACATGCGAAAGAACAGCCAGAAACATACGCATTAAGGGGATTAGGACTAAGGAGAGATGAGAGGTTGGACGAAACGTTTCTGCACGTAAAGTTCAGGCTTGAGTTCGTGGATTGCTAGTGCCTCAGCTGTGCATAAAATATTGATTCGACACCCCTTCGATCTAGTTCCCATGACTATAGATTACTTTAAAAGAAGAGTCTTTTGGAACAATGTGTCCACAATTAATTAAATGCTCATGTATAGAACTAGTATTTGTCTTACTTTTCACTTTTAAAAGCCAAGCCGGATAGTGTTCTGAGATGCGTTGGGACAGTGATCGCTTTGTGCGGCCTATGTAACGTGCCCCACATGAGCAAGTAAATTTACAGATGCATATTGATCTGGCTGAAAGTGAAAGTTTATCCTCAACACATCCTAGAATGGTCGGCCGGCTAGAGAAAACAATTCGGAGCTTGGTTGCGCAGAACGTTTTATTCAACGATTGAAATCCGTTTATTTAAGATTTCAGCAGTCATGTCTCCTTTAAATTCCATATTAATAAACAAAGTTTCCTTCTGTACTGTCAATGCTTTTTCCTGATGAAGTCTAGGTGTTAAGTTGCTATCGACGAATTTAAGTGAATAACCATTTCTAATGAGAGTTTCTCGAAGTTGAAATAGTTCCTCATTTATTGTGTCATCGGTAAAAATTCGCTTGATCCTAGAGGATAAATAGTGAATCAAGTTCCTCTTCCTACTCAATGGGATCAAACTATAAAAATTCGTGTATTGTCCATTCCGGGTAGGTTTTCTATATATATAGGTCGCTGTAAAAAACCATCAGACATTCCTTCTAAACGGACATCAAGAAAATGAAGTTCGTTCATTTGCCTCTGCTTCTAAGGTAAGTTGAATTGACGGGTGGCAATTATTGAACATATTCGAGATTTCATTGAGGTCCATGTCTTCTTAACAGACAATGAAAGTATCATCAATATATCTCTCATATAAATGAAATCTCTCAATCATTGGTCGAAGTACCGAATTTTATAGATTGGCCATGAAACAGTCAACCATGAGAGAGCCTAATGGAGAACCCATTGCAACTCCATCTGTTTTTCCATAGAAATCATCATTAAATCTAAGTTGCATCGTACATCGTAGAAGTGGTTCTTCTAGATAATGTTTCGGGATGCACATATCAAGGTTATTGTTTTCAATATAGTCACATAAAAAGCAAGTAGTTTCTGTGAGAGGAACATTTGTAAAAAGAGAAGTGATATCTAATGAGGTCATTTTCTTACCAATTCCGTTTATATTCCTATTTCTTCCTTAACCCTCGATTAGTTCGTAACCTCATTTGTTATTTAGTCTCGAGTCCATTTTATGATCCAATCTTTTCTATCCTCATATAGACATACATTTTCCACATAAATACATATGCGTATGTACAGCTTAAGCAAATGATTTTTTCGAAAAAAGCATATTCTTCGTTGAATTCTCCAGCCATATTTCAGGGAGTGGTAAATAATGTAATAATAATAATAATCTATTCTCAAATGACAATTTGTTACATGAGTCATTCCAGTTTACAGACAAGAGCAGATTGTTAGAAAAGATATAATTTTCATCGTAGTAAATTAATCAACTAGGTTGATATTTTATAAAACATGAATAAAGATGTTCTTAGTAAGAATCGTATTGTCAGTATCATGGTTGGCGCGCTTTATGAAGGTTGCATCGTGACGTGCAACTGATGGTCGAGAATAGCTTTATGTAAGGTTGGGGGCTTCTAGGACCCGCGACCTTATATCCCACTGGAATATCTGTTGCTTTGATGATGCTGCAGGTCGAAGTCACCCGTTCCATATTTTTTCCCGTGGCGTATCTAAAGGGGGCTGAAAAAGGGTGTAAGAAAAAGAAAGGACGAGAAGTAGAGGAGACAATGTTCATGAAAGAATAGTTAAGGTATGACTACTCAGTCTGATTCCCTTTTGTTAAGATACTTATTGAGCAAGAGCATTCTGATATGTTAAAGAAAATAAGTGTCAACAAGGTATGAGTGGATAAATAACTAACAAATGGAGGTGGGTCAGAAATAAGCTGAAAGTATGGGATTTTTTGTATTCATGAAATATAGTGTTGAAAACGGTAATCTGATGCGCAAGTAGCTGTTTCTCTTTTTGTCTAAGCTAGTTGAGCCCATCGTTTTGTAGATTTTATAGGGTCTTGAGCAGGCTTCGTTTTTGGCGAATTATCTAGTTTGTTTGTAATATGGTTACTCGGTAGGAAGGGAAACCAATTCAGCGTTCTAAACACGATTTAATAAGGTACTTTGCATAATAAACCGGCATCAATACCATTGGTTTGTGACATTCTACTAGACTATAAGGAGCTGTAATTAAACAAAATGTTCTGCCCTACAGGCATGGGTGGGCTGAAGTTATCTCCCCACCATCATGTTTGCTGGTAAATAACGCCACCTTCCCTCTTTTTGTGAAGTTAGGCTCTCTCACGTTTGTGGTAAGTACGCATATTACTTCAATCAAAGCCCATAGTTGGAATAAATTGTCTCTACCAGTTCTATGTTACAAGCAAATCAGGTAGTTAAAGCAATTGTATTATGGGTTAGACATCTATTTAGTATATCACACTGCTTTGAAGATAACTAATGGTAAAAGTTTAAAAAGATGGTAAGGACTAATATAAAATCAAAGGATGTGAAAGAATATATGATTGTAAAATTTTCAGGGCAAGAAAAATAAAACATTGAGCAACTCACAAGAATTTAGGACATTTTAGGCTTTTTATTATCGGCCTTAGTTGATCAGCATCCATAAGATCATTGAGTTTTCTGTCTACTTGCAATAGAAAGAAAAAGGCATGACACTTAGAAAGAATAATGTATCTTTAACCATTAAAGGGATTCGGAAACTGAACATGAGGGTCAAGAGCATAAGACCATGATTAACAGTCAATGAATAATAGGAGAGGATAAATCATATGTGCTGTAATTTGGTTATATTCATAATTATAACAATGGAGATCGTCATATTTTTGTTCCGTCTAGATATTAGGCGGTCCATAATAAAGTGCCTCATTTGTGGGAGGGAGTCCAAGGAAAATTTGAAGCTCTTAAGAGTATAGTAAGAGGGTTATTAGTCTTTTGGATTCGGTAAAAGACTTGATAGCTGCGTGGTCTAAGTGCAGTGGAGGTATGAAAATTCAGCCTATAAAACTTTAAGTACAGTGTGATCCAGTCTCTCTTAAAAGACGAATAATTTCTTATGGTCATCGAGAAGCAGTAAATAAGAAACTGAACGATTTTTGCGCGAAAGGTATGATTGAATTGATTCAGTCTTCAGCATGGGGTACTCCTATTGTTACACCATTGAAGTTGGATGGCAAGACCTCTGGAGTATGTGGTGACTGTTGATTAACACTGAACCCCCATTTGTTGAAGCAAACGTGTACCACGGTAAAGGATGACGATACTCTTAATCAACTTCATGGTTCTAAAGTGATCTCGAAAGTTGAACTAAAAGATGCTTATCCTAAAATACCCTTAGATCAATCTTCATCTACGTTGACAATAATTAACACTCCTTTTAGCCTGTTCAAAAACAACTTCCGCCCATTTGGTTCAAGTTGTTCTCTAGCCATATTTCAGGAAGTGATGACCAATATGGTCAGTGATCTTGAGGGTGTTAAAGTTTATCAAGATGGTCTCATGGTTCATCGTTCTGATAAGGTAGTCCATGATCAGAGACTTATTGCTTTACTGCGTCGTTTAATCAAGAAGAATATTACGGTGGATCCAAATAAGTGTTCATTTTGTGTATCTAATTTTGTATGTCTTGGATACCTAGTTGATGGTAACGGTTTTGAACCAGATAAAAAGACTAGCTTTAATGACGAATGCGCCATCTCCAAAAACTCTTACAAAACTACGTTCTTTAGTGGGTGCCATTCAATAATATTCCCGGCTTATTCTTAATTTTCCTTGTCATGCCAATTGTTTACTTGATATTTTGATATCCAATTCACTAAAATGGAGTGAGAAACAAGAGTCATGCTTGCGAAGTTTGCTAGAGTTTATTAAAAGTGATGCCGTTCTTCGAATTCGCTCCCCAATGTACATTCTGCACTGATGCATCACCTATGGGTATTGGTGCAGTTTTGGAGCAGGAAGGTAGACAAGTTATCTGTGTTTCACGCCAACTTACTGTCGCTAAACGTGGTTATTCACAAACTCCGCGAGAAGCATTAGCTGAGTTTCGGGCTGCTAAAAGACTTCGCAAATATTTATTTAGAAAGAAATTCACTATTGTTACTGATCATGGGGCTTTAAAGCCCACTTATCATCCTGAACAATCCTTAGCACGTTCCTCAGCTTCTATGGTTCAACGATAGAGTATTACTGTGAATGCCTACAACTGTACAATCCAGTAACGAAGTTCCAAATGAATTAAACATATTGATCACATATCTCGATGATCATTACAACATAAATCTAGTAGTATTGCATACTATTTGTTAAAGCAGCATTTACCAGCGAGTCTTCCATATCTTTTTGAAAAACTCGCCAATACTTTGAACGTGTATTCAGTGGTGTACGAATGCTAATCTGAAACGTAGATTTTCTGTCTATTCTTCAGAGTGATATGTGTTATCCACTACTCCTGATGGTATTTCCTGTTTAAATAATAGTGTTGTTGTTTCTCCTTCATTGCGTAAATCTTACTTCCAACATCTTCATAGTGAACGTTTGGATGATGAGAAAATGAAATCCTTAGCAAAGCACACATGTTGGTGGATTGAAATAAATGCAGACATGTGTCGTACAACAAACAATTGTGAAGGATAACACAAGTTGTAAAATCAGCCTTCGAAGTGGACTCCATAGCCAGTATCATTTGAAGCCTGGCAGAGAATTCATGCAGATTTTTGTAGTCTACTTCTCAGCAAATACTATGCACTTTTAGTCATTGATTCCTTTTCGAAATGGTCTGGATGTTTTTCACAGCTTCACCAAATTCTGGTTTCACAATCCGAACATTAAGAAAGGAGTTTAGTCGAGAAGGAGTTCCCGAGGCATTAGCAACTGATAATGGCTCTGATTTTGCTGCAGACGCGGCCACTACCTGGTTAAGTGGAATAGGGTACAAACATCTGTTCACTGCTACCAAGCATCCTTGTTCCAATGTTCAGGCTGGAATGTTCACCAGGACATTGAAAACTGCCACTAACTACATTGCTGCTTCAACACGTGATAAGCTGAATAGAAGAGTAGATATGGAAACATGGAAACGCTAGAAAATCTTTATCGAAACTGACTCCACCAAAGCTATTAAAAGGAAGAATCCTCCGTCCGAATATGGGGTGTTTGGAGTCTGCAGAAGTTACATATTATCGTGAGAATGATCTTTGACTGGCCATGAATATTGTGGTGAAGAATGTCGGGGAATTCATGCTGCGAATTCTAGATATCAATGACTTGAATATACACAACCGACATGTGGACCAAATAAAATTCTAGGAACCAGGTGGGTCTGTTCCAACTCTAGTAAATAATTCTAATACTTCTGATCAGATTCTAGATAATACATAGTCTCCATCTAATACAATACGTGGTCGAGTGTTATAGGGTGCAAACTCAACAAGCTCTCGACCCCTCCTTAAGGTCCAAGTCAAAACGTGTTCTTCTTAACGACAGGAAAATAATATTTGAACGTCCGACTTTTGCTATCTTAGTACGTTCTATTTGTTCAGACTAGTGTAGTTAACAGGTGAAATGTCATAAGTTTATAACTGCATAAATGGCGAAAAGTCTTCAAAACAATTAGACCCTTTGGTAAATTTGGGTAGTGTAATAAGAGGACGTAGATTATCAGCACTGTATAACACTTTGCCTCAATAAACCTAGTCACACATACACTTGTTTAAGGAAAAACAAAGAGCCAACTAGATTAGAAATGGAGGGTGAGAGAAAAAGTAATAATAAAGAAAATGCTGCGAAGAGACAATGTGAAAAACCATCACTGGATAAAAAGCTAATATTAGCAGCGTAGGTATGAGGTAAAAACAAACTGCTTTTGAATACATAAAGAGGGTTTTCAAAGTCGCTAGTTGTGAACTCACTTTTGAAGGCTGTACATTGAGACTCGGTCCTATCTGTCGTTGCTCGATCAGCTTAGCTATAGAGTAAAAATAAGAAATGCCTGATATCAAGAAACTTTATTGCACATGATATTAGTTAGACATAGATGACCACCTCAGGATCTGAAGACTTTCGATAGTAGGCTCTTGATGACGGAATAGAGCTTTTTTTCGTACAGCACGTATCCGTACCCATACGTCTTGGATGGAACCAAAAATCTCCGCTATTAGACTTAGTAATCACTCACGCGACCAAGGATATCACTTGTTTAAATATTCTTCTACCGTTAGCAAATATCCATCTTGCTGTTTTGTCATTCATGTTCAGAGCTTGTGACATAATATGCAATTATGTTAAACCTCGCTTAAAGGTATGAAGAGAAAAAATAATGTCCATTCAGGAGTGTGCTGCAACAACTGACTGGTCAGTAAATACTAGCTCATCAATTGAAGAAGTATGGTGCATATTTAAAGGCACTCTTGGTTTAGTTACTTCCCTCGTTTATACCATACTTAGTGCCACATAGACCACGCTGTGGGTGAGCAAACAGGTCAAGAAATTTTGTTAAGTGTAGGAAGACGCACAAATCTGCTCGTTGCAAGACAAGAATGAACTGCAGCGAAAGATAGGAATATTTCAGTGGATGTATTTTTCAAGGCCACTCACCTTAGTCGTAAATTGAGACTAGAAGGTTATGGGATTAGAAACTGTATAAGTGACTCCCTCAATGATAGGAAGCAATGCGAACTGGTAAATGAGCTTTATTGATGCTAAAACTTGAAAAAGTGCAGTCCCGTACGATACAGTCCTCTGTCCTCTTCTTTTGATTGTACGTAAACGACATACTAGCCGTAGCAAAGTCGTCTGTTGCATATTTTGTAGATGACGTAAAGATTTGAAGAACCATACGCAGTATACCAGTTGTTTAGCCCGTAAAGATCTGGTAGTTCATAACTAGGAGTAAGCGCAAAGCTACCGTTGCCAAATACATCAGGGTCTTATGTTCTGTTAGTGACTAATTTGATTATTTAGACCCGAATTTCGTGAGGCCGCGTCTGGAATATGATGCTCAAGAAGTGAGTCCTCGTTTTAGCCATGAGATGAATATTCTAAAATGAGTTCAACGGTGAGGGAACAAATTGGTGAAAGGTCTCTCTGAACCATCTTATGAAGACATACCATAGGTTACAAGGCAACCTACTACTGGCTTACCGTATACTGAACATTATTCATGGTAATAACACATTTTATTGTTTCCTTATATCCAGCACCGATCACCTGAGATGACGTTCCAAGAAATTTCGAAAACCGAGATCCAAGTGTTTGCGCCTGGACTCCCTTTTTTCACTGCTTGGTTGAAGCAGTGGGACTTTCTACCAGAATACTTATTATTAGCACTCACTCTTAAAACATTCAAGCAATGCTGAATATTAACAGTACGATTTATACAGGCCGATTGGCCTCTTAACTTTACTACTGAAGAAGGAAGTCTGATTCAACATACAGTCGTAAATTTCATTTAGTGTTTCTGATTCAAGAGAATATTGAGGTAATTTCGGCTAAAATATTTTTCGTTGATGTGATATGACGATTCTTATCTCGTTCACTATATTTGTACTATGGTGTCCAGTCTTGTTTAATTTTGTAACTAAGTCTCAAGCAACCTTGTGAAGGTCAAGTTGGTAGTGGCGCTGAAGCCGGGGGTTTGAGGTATGTTGGTGTTGCTGGGCTGCTCACTCTTAATTACTTATATCGTAATAATAAATGTGAAATATTGAGTTAATACAAATCCTTCGTTTGGTCTCAATATGAACGTTGATTCGTAAGCAGTCTTAGCTTCACTTTGATTATTTCGTGACTTTAATTAGGTATGATGTCACTTTTAGACCTTGTTCTCAGGGAACAAACTACTACTGCAACATTATATTTAATAAATTTGTTCGCCATCCTGTCCCGCAGCAGTGTTCGTTATTTTCGACGGGTCTTATGAGAATTGTAAAAACGTCTTCCTAATCACAACTGAGTAATTCCAGTGTCCTGTATACTTATTGTGGATCTTTGAGCGCTAAAAAACGACATGTATACTAAATCACGCCTCAGATTTCGGCGAGCATCAAAGTCCTTGTTTAATATGACTTCACACCCTCAAAGGTTTTACTGTTCATGAAAATAAAATTTTAACGTTCGTCCCTATCTATGAAATTTGTCTATAAAGCTAAGAAATTCTGAATAAGCATTACAAACACCGTTCAAGTCCTCAGATTTTTGGTTAGTGTTCTTTGTCTTACAATTAGTATCAGGGTTTTTATGAGTCGTTTTACTGAATTTAATTTAGTTTTTCTCAAACAACTCGTTGAATAATGCAAAAATTGCTGTCCTTAGTTCGCGATAACATTTATGATTCTAAAAAGATAGCGAATTTTCTTTTAACACTGCGTGTGTCACACTGCACTTTTTCTACAATAGAACAAAAAGTTCTTTTGTCATTCATACTTCAATGTTTTGTCTGTGACTATCCTCTTTTCACAAGCGTTTGCAATCTGCAAGTCTCTTCAGCAAGGCAGTACAATTACTGTCAAATAGAAAATATATTTAACGTGAAGTAGGACAAAAGCTTCATGAGCTTTTTCTTTTTCGGAACGTAAGTGATCTACAAAACCTGAGACTTACAATCTCTGTTAAATGGCTTATAGTCACGTTTATTCTTGTTTTTGACATTTTGTATGTGACCGTATTGTTTTACAAGCACAAAGGCAATTTCACTGAAAAGTTGTGCATACTACTACTTCATTATTTCTCTTGATAAAGTTATCCTTTTGCTCAAGGATTTTGGTAACTTGGACCGATGGATATGTGTTAGGTTCTTTGTTGTCTTTGATCAACTGTCTATCAATTAAGGGGCGAGAATATTGGGCACTAGTTCGTTCTGTCCTACTTTATGGCTGCGAAACGTGGCCATTAAGAGTTGAAGATACTCGTAAGCTACTAGTATTTGACCACAGATGCCTTAGAAATATTGCTGGCGTCTGCTGGGATCACCGGGTAAGTAATAGTGAGATTAGACGTGGGGTATTAGGGAATGATGGTAAATCAGTTGATGAGGTTGTGAATCTTCATCGACTGAGATGGTTGGGCCACGTGTTACGTATGCCTGAACACCGATTGCCACGACGTGCAATGCTAACAGGTGTTGGGGATGGTTGGAAGAAAGTTAGGGTCGGCCAAACGAAAACGTGGCATCAATGCTTGAAGTCACCAAGTTGTGTTGTGAGCCATGTTGGTAGATGCAGACTACTTGGTTGTGGTCCGTGTGACTATTGTATCAAATGGTTGGAGACTGTGAGTGACATGGCTGAGGATTGTTCACAATGGTATAGGTGTGTACATCCTTTGTCTTCCCTTAAACCGTGAGATTAAAATTGCTTCAGTTGGGTATCTTACTTGTTATGAACGTGAATGATTGGATTTATTTACTAACAATATTGATTGCTTTTACTACTGTCATTTTAAGAAGCAGGAAAACATTTCGGTAGAATGTAACTAGAATATTATATCATTTGGAAGGAAGGCTTTGCAAATAGTCCTATGAATTCAGTTTCGTGTATTAAGGAACCATGTGTAACTACGGGCGTTATCATAAATGTTGTAATTATTTTTTGGTGAATGAAACTGTTTTGGTATTTACTATTGTAAAAGAGCATCCAACTATAAAACTTTCAACCCTTGTGTCTGGAATGTGTATTACCTCAACATATCATGTTGTTTGCAACTTGTACGTATACTTGTAGGAGGCTTCTCAATTACTATTGGGGATCAAGTCTTGAAAAATTTAGAATGCATATTTTACTTTATCGGCAAATGATTTGTAAATATCTAAGCGTTTGACACCTGTATTCTTTGTATCCGATTTTATTTTCCATTTTCTAATGCACTAATGTATTTGTCTCGATAGTTTTGCCTTGGTGGACTGTTTTTAGTCGTACAACTCTGTAAAACGTTTTATTTCCTTTATTTCTGGAACAAACTGCACATAACGGGTACTGGTTTCAAATCGAGCATTTTACTATCTATAAATGTCCTCTTTCTAACCTATAGTTTGGTTTCTTGACTTTTGTAATGGTTGTTTTCGACAGATATTTTTTTCATTGATTTTACAGGAATCACTTTTAAATGATTAATCTCGTATGAAGTAATCAGTCATAGTAAGAAAAAATGATAATGAAAGAAAATGTTGAAGATTTTCCCATGGATGAACTTTCTGTATCATCTACAAACCGTGATATTTCATCATCATTCCCTGATTTAGCCAATTCAGAATTGTTTATCCCACATCCTACTTACATTCTACCTACATGCTCTTCAGATGAATCAAATGATAATTTAATTTGTATGAATTTCGAATCAAATCATTACTTAAAAGAGGCCATGAATACTATGTATGAATTATTTCAGTCTCGAAAATTAACTGATGTCACATTATGTGTAAATTCAGAATCAATTCAATGTCATCGAATTGTTCTAGCTGGTGCTTCACCATATTTCCGAGCTATGTTCACTGGTGAAATGCGTGAAGCACTTTTACATGAAATTAAATTACATTACATATCGGCAACTGCTTTAAAAAAGCTAATCGATTTCGCATATACAGGTAGAATACAGATAAGTGAACGGAACGTATGTGAATTACTCATAGCTGCTTCTATGATTCAAATGTCTCATGTTGTCCAAGCTTGTTGTAGTTTTTTAAAGCAGCAATTACATCCTTCAAATGCTATTGGAATTCAAGAGTTCGCGCAGTCGAATAATTGTTCCGAATTGTCGTTTGCTGCTCAAAAGTTTATTGATCAAAATTTTAGCGAAATAGTAAAACATGACGAGTTTCTAGGACTTCATCCTAACCAACTTTTAACTTTAATTAAACGTGATGAATTAAATGTACGAACTGAAGCGGAAGTGTATAACGCTGTTATCAGATGGGTAAATCATAATAGAAATTCAAGATCATCTACACTGCTTGAAGCTTTGTCTGCCGTCAGATGTTATACACTTCCTCCTACATTTATACAAGGGCAAATAAAAAATTGTAGTCTTCTTGCAGGTTTCACTCCTGCAAAATCTCACTTGCAAAATATTCTGGATGATCTCATTAAACACCGTCATATCTCAATAAATAAACGGACAGCTGGGTCAATGGAGGTAAATTGGTTATCGTTATTATAATTCTGTTTAGCTGTTTCGACTTATTTTTATATGTAAATGTTTATTTGTGATCTAGCTTATTGACCAAGTTAAGATTTAAGTTCTTATCTTCTGGCCACGTGTTGTGTAAGGGCTACTAATAACTCACCAAAATCGAAGTACGTGAAGTGTGGTTAACGAATCCAACTCGATAGTTTACTTCCAAGTTCGCTAAACACTCATTTACCCCTTCACTAAATATGTACATACATATAGATTCGCATAATTAGAAATATAAATGAATACACTTTTTCTTATATTTATTCTTCGTATGTGGCTGATAAAACGTATAGTGGCCATTGAATAAACGTTTTGAAGCGATAATTTAGTAGTTAGACTGTTCAATTTTCAGTTGTTAGGTCTCACGTTCGAAACTCCCCTCACTGGCTACTTCGGTTTACCCAGTCTTGTAATCTCACTAACATTCATATAAAATGTATGGCTCATAGTCGTGTACATAAACTTAGCCTTGTTAAATCATTTGCATTTAAAACAATACTACTTTGTCAACAATCCATGCTCTTATTTAAAGATAAATGACATTATTAAAGTGTTTTCTATTATTTTAGAGTTGAAAGACTTGCCTTCTGCTAGGACCTATCTGTTATATTCGTGTTTGTGTTTGGGATAGATCTTCTCTTCTCTCATTGAAAGTGTTCATGGTAATATACTTGTTGTATTGACATTATTTTGCCACTGTTCATGCTCAAATGGTATTTCGAGGATCTATTTCTGTAGACGTGGGGGATGACATGGATACAAACCAATCTCATTGGTGGAGATCCAATCATTATCTATCTTCTTCTAAATCTTAAGCTTAATATTGTTCCACAAATCTATTTTTTGATCTTATTTATTCCTTTGAAGCTACTATCATATCTCAAGAAAAATAGTGATATGTTAATGGTACGGCTATTTGTTATGACTACAGAAAAACTGCTGCTTAGTGCTTGTTGAGACAGAACAAGGACTAGATTTCCGAGTTGCATTTTTTGCTTCTTCCTTACACCTTTGAATTTAGATGCGATTGAGTAGAGTTTATTGTAGGGAGTAAGCTTGAAAATTAGATATCATTTTCAATCCCTTCCCCCTTTGCTGAAAGAATGGTCTTGGATCGTGTTCACTGGAATCTTTAGGAAAATAATCTGCGTCTTTTTATAGACGGATGGAAGACATCAACCTTACCAAATTAACTTTCGTGTTTTTCTATTTCGATACTTGACACATTTTTACTTTTTATACGGATATTTATTGCTAGACTGAAAGGCATCATCATACACCCCGCACATACTATTCTCTTTAAACAAAGGCATTATTACAAATATTTTGGTTTAGAAACTTGACATTTTTCTCATCCTTCAACAATTTGAACTCATTTACATTTTCTTGCCAAATCTTGAGGACCTAATGATAATTATTGATAGCCGCCTATCAAAAGTTGCGTATTAACTTCAGGATCAGTAAGTGTCGCATACAGATATGCTGCAGCTGAATTAAACTTCAGTTACCAAAGCGACGTTTGCGTATTTGCATGGGCCATACACTTTATCCGAATATATACTTACCTAGCCTGTTACGTCTCGTGGAAGAGAATAGGCATACCACCAACATTCCTCATCCAACTCTGTTCTGAACAATCCTTTCCAGTTGTCTCCAGTCGCTGTTCATTCTTTTGATGTTTATTTCCAATTCCTGACGTAATGTGTTCTTCGGCCTTCCTCGTTTCCGTTTCCCTTCAGGATTCCAAGTTAGGGCTTGTCTCGCGATGCAGTTTGACGATTTGCGTAATTTATGTCCTATCCACCTCCAACCTCTTTTCCTAATTTCCTCTTCAGCTGGAAGCTGGTTTGTTCTCTCCAACGTAGGTTGTTGCTGATGGTATCCGGTCGACGGACATTGAGTATCTTACGTAAATAACTGTTTATAAACACTTGTAACATTTTGATGATGGTTGTGGTAGTTCTGGAAGTTCCAGCTCCATACAGTAGAACTGACTTGACGTTCGTATTGAAGATTGTGACTTTGATATTGGTTGACAGTTGTTTTGAGTTGCATATGCTCCTCAGTTGTTGGAATGCTGTGTTTGCTTTGCCAATCCTCGCCTTCACATCTGCATCCGATCCTCCTCGTTCGTCGATGATGCTGCTAACCAGGTACGTGAAAGACTCCATCTCTCCCAGAGCTTCTCCATCAAGCGTGATTGTGTTGGTATTCTCTGTGTTGTATTTGAAGATGTTGGTTTTTCCCCTGTGTATGTTGAGGCCTACTGATGCAGAGGCTACACTGTTTTTTCCACCTATATTTGTTGGTGTGTATGGGATTGAAGAGTTGGATCATCTGCCAAGTTCAAATCGTCTGTTTTGATCCAAGGTGTTCATTGTATTCCGTGTTTCCCCTCAGATGTGGAAGTCTTCATAATCCAGTCAACCACGAGAAGAAAGAGAAAGGGAGAGAGCAAGCAGCCATGTCCGACTGCGGTCCTCACTTGCAATGCATCTGTCGGCCGTCCTCTATGCACGTTTTTGCACTGTAGTCCGACGTATGGGTTCCGTATGATATCGACGGTTTTCTCCGATACTCCATAGTGTCGAAGATGTTTCTATAATGTTCCATCCACACTTTCAAATGCTTTCTCAAAATCAAGGAAGGTGATATATTGTGACGAGTTCCATTCAATTTGTTGTTCAACGATGATCCGTTGGGTCGTGATTTGGTCTGTGCGCGACCGATCCTCACGGAATCCGGTTTGTTGACCTGGAATCTGGACGTCTACTGAATCTTTCATGCAGTTCAGCAACACTGTTGGAAACATTTCCTGGTACCAATAATAGTGTAACTAATCTGTACTTCTCACATTTGCTCAGATCTCCTTTCTTGATGAGGTATGCTTCTTTCCAGACTGTCGTCAATTTTTCTTCCCAGATTTTCCTGAACAGGTTGTGACGCATCTTTGTATTTACTTCTATGTGTGACATCAGTGCTTCAGCTGGTATATTGTCAGGTCGTGCTGCTTTCCCACTCTTGATCTGTCTGATGGCCACCCTGAATTCTTCGATCGTTGGTGGAGCGACATCTATAGGACAGTGTGTGTGTGCTGCTTTGATGTTTGGTGGATTCAGTAGTGCTGGTGTATTGAAGAGTTCTTCGAAGTATTCTACTCATCTGTTCTTCTGTTCTTGGATCTGAGTGATTGGCTTGCCATGTTTGTCCTTGACCGGGTTTTCTGGTTTACAATATTTCCCTGTCAGTTTCTTCGTGTGTCATATAGCATTTTCGCTGTTGTTACTAGGTCTTCCACGTATTTCTGCTTGTTGACTCTAATACTCCTCTTCACTTGCTTGTTATCTTCAGTGTGTTCAGCTTGTGCCTTGACTTTCTCTGCTCTTGTTTGACTGTTGTTAATTGCTGTCTTTTTGTTCTTTTTTTCTTGAATCTTGTCCAGGTTTTCGATGAAGATCAATTCCTTATGATGATGCTTGTTGAGGCCTAGAACCTCCTTACACATTGAAGCCAGTGCTTCTTTCATCCCTTTCCACTTGTTCTCCTTGGTAGATTTCTCTGCTTTGAGTAGATCTTGTAAGTCTTGCTGTTGATAGTTATTTTGAGTTTGTCAGTATGTCGAAGGAAGGATGTATTGAACCATTGTAATGGTTTTTCCCCAGTTGTCCAGTGTTTGTTTAGTTTCAGTTTCATCTCGTCAACCACCTGTTTGTGATGATCTGAAGCTATGTCAGCTTCTCTTCTGGTTCTCACGTCTTCCATTGTCCTTCTGAAAATCTTAGTGATGCGATTATGATCAATCTGGTTCACTGTAGTGTGGTCCGGTTAGACCCATTTAGCTTTGTGTATGCGTTTGTGGGGGAATTTTGTTGAGTACACATAAATTTGTAAATCTGTCACCATTCTCGTTCCTTTCTCCCAGTAGTCAGTCCTTGTCGTCCCATGATATCTTCATAGCTAATGTTCTCCATTCCGACTTTGGAGTTTAGGTCTCCCATCAGGATGGTCAGATCTTTTCCTGTGCACTTCGCTATGATTGATTGCGGCCTCTCGTAAAACTGATCTTCATTGTCGTCATTGCTATCTTTGGTGGGTGTATAAAATTGGATGACATTAATTGGGATTCCCTCCCTCTACATTTTGAAGGATGGTTTGGTGATCCTAGATCCATGTGACTCCCTTCCTAAGAATGCTTTACGTGCTTCTTTGAACAGCATCAGAGTAACTCCCTGAGTGAGGAGAATTTTCTTCATGGCCAAGGTAGTACAGCATCTCTCTCGAATCTAATCTATCCTGTCCAGTTTGGGTCCAATTGGTTTCACTTATCGTGAGAACCGTCAAGTTGTATCTCCTCATTCCCATAGC
Source organism: Schistosoma mattheei (assembly GCA_944470405.2). Taxonomy (NCBI): domain Eukaryota; kingdom Metazoa; phylum Platyhelminthes; class Trematoda; order Strigeidida; family Schistosomatidae; genus Schistosoma; species Schistosoma mattheei. The sequence continues at coordinate 67,648,214 of OX103943.1, read as the reverse complement.
TGTTTGACTGGTCCTTTCAGTCTCCTTCATTGTCTGGACATTCCATTTAACTATATTAATGGTTGCTCTGGTTGTTAGAATGGGCATCAGCCTCATGATGTTTGAAGAATTTCAACTTTTATCATGAGGCGTCATAATTCTTCTTTCAATTCAGAGGATAGAGTTTAAATGGTTTAATTTGTTTATTCTGGTTAGGGTTTTTTTAGCAAGGTTTTTTCCTACGGGACGAGGTTGCCGACCCCATGCCCAACCCTTCTGCTTCGTGTGGGCTCGGGACCGGCAGGAATTCTGGAAGAGCTACAGGCGGAGTTATCCGATTATATAAGATAATTTAATTATTTTGTGCATTTATTTCTTACTTCTCTTTAAATATAGTATTCCCTTTCATTCACAATATTTTCTGCATACTATATGTGACCCACTCTATTTTTCGGTGCTCTGTTGTAACATATTTTATATGTTTGTATAATAAAAGTAATAATAGTTTAATGATGAGTACTAAAAATTGGTAACTATTAGGTTAACATTTTTTCTAAAAGCACTTACTGCTTCGTTAAAATTGGAATCGGTGAAAAATTTTGTCAAGATGAAATTGTCAAACTTGTTGTCTCTAATTGATTTTAAATTTTTTGACACTAGAATAGATTTTTAAACCATTGCTGTGTTTAGCCAACATGTAATTAAATCTTTTCTTGCAAATAGCTTGATTTCCTCCATTGTGAGTATTATCTTTAAAATAACCCGTCTCTACTGTATTGTCTTGAAGAAAATACTCCAATGGCTATTAGTTAGCTAAATTTTTAGTGTTCAACTTTCTATGGTAGCTAACATCTCTCCCTTCTCTGCTCGTTGTGCTAATTTCTCTCGGTCAGTTAGGCTTATAAATCATATTTTTTGTGGCAAAGGCTTTATAGGATTTAATTACCCACAGATGAATTTCTAAGCTGGTCCCTAGGCTGTCGAGCACATAGTCTTAGTGTGCATTACAACCAATCAATACCTTAATCTTCTCGTTTTCAACTCTTGAGAAATTCGTGTTTTTTGGGCGAGAACATGATACATTCTAATGCGCCATGAACACGGTCCTGAGTACTAAAGGTAATCTTGCGACCATCAACACCTTTTGGACCTTGATGTACGACCGAAAATATAACAAGTGAATTTCTTTATCAACTTCTTTGGATGCGAGAGACGACTGGTTATCAAGAGTCTTTAAGGGTACTATTTTAGGCCTTCCATCCAGGTCTTTAGCTTACTTTCTTGACATTGGCTTCAGATAACCGATCCCTACTTGCTTCGACATAGTCAACGGGGACTTAACCACCTGGCTGCAGATTTTTTCGTATTTCCAACCATTTAGCTATTGCTTGAAGGATAAGTAAATATTTTCGCATATGTCTGTCCCGAAATTCAGTAGCTAACCTCTGCGCTTCCTCCCATCTTTTACTGTATTATAAAGTTTTTTGGACTGAGGCTTCGCCGAATCATAATCTTTTCTGAACTGACAACTTATCTTGAGTAAGTGCCTTTAGGGCGACGCAATCATCTGTCATCTTCACCAGTGGTCTGTTCAGTATTTTTTTCGGCCCTGGCCAGAAATGTTGATAAATTTCTTAAAAACCTTCTTGATTTTATGATGCACTCCCACACTTTGCCTTGATGGCTTATCCTAAGTGGGCTAGAACGACATTCACATCCGCTTTTTTTAAGGTTGTTCTTTAGTAAAAGCTAATCATATTGGTAGGTGTTTAATAGTATCGTTTGTTGGGTTACTTTTTGGACCCATACCTTACAAACATAACGTTTTGAACATCGGATATATGCACAACGTCTTTCATCAATCTAGATCATACGTTCATCTAAAATAACTCTTAGATGTTTGTATATAAAAGTACAAAAGATTTTTTTCGGTCATCTCGGATTCGCACTAAATGTTTGACTTTATTTAGGGGATTTAATTGTAGGAAAATCAAAGTTAAATTTTGTTGGTGATATAAGGTGAAATATATTGTTTATGTCCCCTGTGGAATAAATTAAGAAGAGTTAAATTCGTTCATAGATATTATATTATGATTCGATGACTCACAAATTCACTTTATAACCATTAGATTCGATGTTCATATTTACTTAACGTGACTTCAGTTTCATGAACTGAGTAGTAATAGTAGTATTAACCCACGCTTAGTTATTATGAATGGTAGTATTGTGGTTTATTGATCTGAAACGTTTGACCACTAAGTTCGAAATTCTAATTTTTGTTTTGGCTTCTAGTACATAAACTGGTACTTAATCACTGAGTTCTATTTTTGACATTTTTCGCCAGTTCCTTTTCTGATGACTAGTTAGTTACACAATCTTATTTTCCAGATTCTTTACTCAGCTGGTGGTTATCTGCGTTATTCGCTAAGTGCATTTGAATGTTACAATCCCGTTACAGCTAAATGGAGACGTCTACCAGATATACCTAGCCCACGAAGTGGCCTGTCTGCTTGTTCTGTACGTAGTTGCGTTTATCTTGTAGGAGGCAGAAATAATAATGAACAAGGAAATATAGATGCACCTCACATGGATTGTTATGATCCAAGAAAAAATTGTTGGACTACATGTGCTCCTATGTCAGTGCCTCGTAACAGAGTTGCTGTTGGTGTTGTCGACGATATGATTTATGCTGTTGGTGGTTCAACCAATACAATGCACCATAAAAGCTCTGAAAAGTAAGTATTTGGTTTAGTTTGTTTTCTAACTGATAATTTTACATTTAATTAATAGTGTATTGTTTATTGTATCTATCTTAACGCAAACCTGACAATTATTCAAATGACCATAATCATGTTAAGTGACACATAACTCAAATATTTTCGACTCAATTAGTTGTTAATGTTAATACCATGAAATTTGGACTACTAATATTAGAAATTCATTAAAAACCAAGAAGTATTGAACAGTTACTTCGTCCTTGTATGAACTACTTAGCAGTGTGCAAGCACACCAGGCGCTAGACCCAAGACTTTCAGGTTTTTCAACAAGCACTTAACCCTTCGGCTACTATTTATTTATTTGAACACATAGGTATTTGGTACAAGGGGTCACCAGATACATATGCGCCACACAAATCTCATTTGATGTGTGTGAGAGCTGTGATACTTCCTGGCTGCCCAAATCGAAGCAGGGGGTTTTCTTAAGGGGCCACACCCAGAGCCTTCAACCTAAAGGTCTGATCCACAAGGCAGTGGAGCATCGTAAGGAGTGCAGTCCCATGGTAGCCGGTGACCAACAATTGTTTCATATGCCATTTGTTTCCTCAGGATACTGGAGCCCATGTGCACCATTGGTTTGGAATCAGGGTTTTCGAACTTCCCTAGGTGGACTCTCCATGTCCACCAACCCGGTTAAAGCGCTGGACATTCGCTTTTCTTCCTCTGAATTTGGTAAACAAGAGTAATGCCACGAGAAAGCATTGAGTAGAACTTCTCTGGTAGAGGCTATATACGCATAGCCATGTGAGAGCATTTTTCGAGGGAGAGTGGACTCTCTCCACTCTCGACCGTACCAGGGCATTTGGGGGCTTTCGGCTACTAAGTTATCATCCAATAGTTTAGATTTCTATATTCGATCAAACTGCAATATTACTCAATCATCATTCTATGTCATTGGTGGAAAACTGAAATTCGACTATCTACAAAAAGCTGTCCTTTAGTAGTAAGATTTCTGTCATAAGTTATTACTTTTTTTTACTCAAAGTAATAACATACTTTAACATTTATATATCATTATGGTTAGTGTTCAAAATATTAAATTGTGGTTCTTTGTGCATATTTTTCTGTCCAGTTAGATAAGATTAATTAGACATATTAAATCAGGGATAATAATTTCAATATAAAGATTTAATGAGTTTATATATAATTTTAAAAAAAAATTTAATGTACATTGGAAACTTATTAGAATTTCATTCTTTAATGTTAGTTACTATTACTAATTAAATGAAAAATATTTCTTACCTGATTTACATGTTTTTACACCTTCAATCAATCAATAAAATACAAATATATATATATATATATATATATATATATATATATATATATATATATATATATTTAGCGAAACTTCGTCACAGTATATACTAGCGATTATACTTATTGTCTTAACAACTTTTTTTCTCATTATTAATATAATATGTCGGTAGTCACTTCCGTAGTTCTTCTCTTCCCTCATCCTGCTTCGGTTTAGGCACTTGGACAGTATCACAGCCCTCATGCAAATCAATGATAACTACTATTGGCCTCAGTATTATTGTGTAGCGTATATGTATTTGGTGCCCTTTTATTCCAATGTTTACGTGTTTAGATAAATAAATTTTTTTCCCCTCTAATTTTCTAGACAAACTGTAAATTTTTTTTTACTAATGAATGCCAATAAATGCATTTATTTGTCGATTGTCTGATTCTTTTGGGTTCATATGTTTGACTTTGTCTAGTCCATACGTGTTTAGATCAGATGACCTTGAACAGATACTTTTTTTCATGTTTAGACTGATATAAATATAAATAGATAGATAAACCGACCTATATTTTCGCCTTGTCAAAAGTGCATGATTATAACTACTCTGTACAAAAAAAAATATGATATTGTAATTTATGATTCGTTAAAATATGATCAAATTAATTCAATGAAAAATAAAATACTCAATCTTTGTAGTTTCGACTTCTTTTTATCAATGCAATCTCTGAATTATGTATATATAGTCTACATTATTTTACTGGAGGCCTATTGATAACAGTCACTCTATTATCTTTTGTTTACTCATTTAATTTGAATGTATCTAAAGTATATATAATGATGATTACAGAACATATGCTCTCTTTCATTGTGTTTCTGTCGATTTGCGAAGGAATTTTACAACAGAATTTAACACTCCAAAGTACTATGTACATAAATCATTTGAGCATTTATGTATAATTAATAAAAACGTGCGTAAAGCATATTGTGTTATGACAGTGATCAGTAGTGATGGTTTTCACCTAAATTCTACCTATGTGATAAACTAAAATCAATCGATTCATGATCTCAATCAAAAACCTAACAATCCCCACAACCCTAAATTGATAATTGCCATGTGCTCACTAGTGACTAGCTTTGTGAGGGGATTCTCGGAGTTCTAACGAGAAGCCGTGGCCAATGGAGTTAATCCATGTCAGATAGAGACAGGTATCTACCTCAAACAATAGATGGTCGCTCAATTTTGTGGATTGGTTGAAGTTAGACGTTAACATCGTTGGATACCGGTTCAGTGGCCTAGAGGTTAAGCGTTTGCTCGCGAGACCAAACGCCCTGGGTTCAAATTCCGCGAGCGGGATCGTGAATACCAACTGCTGAGGAGTCTCATACTAGGACGAAACGGCCGACCAGTACTTCCAGTGGTAGTCTAACATCGACCGATTCATGATAAATAATAATTTGACTCGTTTGCCCAGTATTTGACTAGATTAGAAGTTCCAAACCCACAAAACCTACTCTTGTGCTTGTACAGATAGCAGCTAGGTTGTGTTTTACTACCCTTCACAAAAAGTAATGTGACTAAATGTTGACTGCGTAGATCTGTACTACCAGTATGCATAAGGAGGAAATATTCCTTGATCATATTTATAAATATAATAAACCCAAATTGTCCTGTTGAGCAACCTTGGAATTTTTAACTCTTATTTAAATGAAATAACAGCGAATCTGAGTTTACCAATGATATGTTGATTTTACATAATTAATGAAATTTTCAAGTATATTTTACGTTTGTAACTGTTAGAATTCAGGTTTACAATTTAAGTTGGTTTATGTATACTATGTATAATTCATAATTCTAGCCCATAAACCCTAACCACAGACCCGCGTAGTATAACTAAACCTTGTCACGTAGAGTAGATTATCGCTAATTACATAAACCCATACGGTAAAAATTTTGTGTTATAATGTACACAGCTGACCTACCTTAGTTCTTTTCCTAAAATTTAATCTAACATAGTTAAAACTACCAATAATTACAATAAGCTTTCTCAATAATACTGATCAACAATAGATAGATTTGTTTTGGTCTACAGTTTAGTGTATGTGATCATTGAATTTATCAGTATTGTTATGATAAACGGCAGATATATTCTTCATATATATATATATATATATATATATATATATATATATATATATATAGTATTGTATTCTGTATTGTAGATATGATCCAGATATGGATCAATGGATACCGATAGCTTCTATGAATAGTCGACGGATTGGATTAGGTGTCGCTGTACTTAATCGGTAAGTAAATGATTTTTGCAAGTTTTGTTTACATTCCATGTAACTTTTTCTGTTTCTCGTTTCTTTATTTTGTCTTTTAAGTGTAATATTTTGTCCACATAGAAATTTCAGAACACTTTTTATATACAAGTAATGATTCCAAATGGTCGTTGCCTTTTTGTCGTTTCTGCCTACGCTCCCACTGACTGCAGCTCGGATGAAGTGAAAGATGAATTTTACAGAAAGCTAAACGTTCAGACGTTGTACCCGTGGCAGGTGACTTTAATACCCAGATAGGTAGCCTAAACCAAACAGAAAGGCATTTAGGTGGGTATTTTAATATTCCGGCTCAGTGAACAAGTAACGGCAATCGTCTGCTGCAACTGTGCTCAGACAATCGTTTATTTTTAGCAAACACTTATTTTAGGCATAAGGAGAGACATTCCCTAACATCGCGACCCCTGCACCAAACCAACGATGGACTGAAATAGACCATATTGCCATCAGTCATCGTTGGAGAAGGTCGATAGAAGATTGTCGCTCATTCTGGAGTACCTGTCTGGACTCCGACCATGCTCTAATACGAGCATGCATCTGCTTGCGCTTCACTGAACGCAAAAAAGGCACATTAAAAAACCCATTAGAACTGAGCTGAGTAACGAGAAAATCAAAAGTAGGTTCCAGGAACAACTGAGGTCATAATTAGGTAGTTCTGAAAACGAGGCTAACCCGGATGTTGCTTGGAAAGATATTAGTGATTTAAACCACAGGGTTACAAAGAACCAATGGATCTCCTCAAGGTCTATTGCACTGACGGATTCTCGTAAACTCATCCCATCGGGTTCTGAACACGATAAAGAGCGACAACAAATCAGATCTAGGTTAACCGAAAGTCTAAGGAACGACCGTGAGCAGTGATGGGCAACGAAAGCAAAGGAGATGGTAAAGGCGGCGGCTATAGGGAACACAAGGAAGCTCTACAGACTAATAAAAGAAACTGGAATTAATAAGTCAAGTGTAAGTCAGGCTATTTCGGAAAAAGACGACCCTCATCTGCTCTCAGTCCAGACGTTTAGAACGATGGGCGGAACATTTCAGAGAACAGTTTGGTTGGCGTTCAGCTACTCTACAACTACTCACCATTCCCAGACAGTGTGAATGGAACATTGAAGTAGGTCCTCCAACTCTAGCAGAAGTTCAAACGGCTATAGTTAATCTGAAACGAGGAAGGGCAGCTGGTCCAGATGGACTGGCTCCAGAGGTCTTTAAGGATGGTGGTCTAATTTTAGCGATTAGGTTGACTAATATTTTAGCTATGATCTGGGAATTAGACGTTATTCCATCTCACTGGTCACAGCCACTTATCGTCCCAATATATAAGAAAGGGTCGAAATCATCCTGTGACAACCATAGAGGGATTACTTTAACTAATATAGTATCTAAAATACTAGCCTCAATGATTATTGGGTACCTGACAAAGACTCGTGAACTGCAAACACGAGAGAATCAAGCTGGCTTCAGACCTGGTCGTGGCTGCATCGACCACATATTCACCATTTGTCAGGTTCTAGAACACAGGCATACTTATCGGCGTCCGACAATGGTGGTCTTTCTTGACTTAAAAGCAGCATTTGACTCGGTAGACCGCGAGATTCTGTGGCATTGTCTGTCATTGAAACGCGTACCTCAGAAGTACATAAACATTGTGAAGGCTCTTTACTCGAACACTACTAGTCGAGTGAGAGCTTATGGCGAACTGTCATCTGATTTTTCGATCTCGAGTGGTGTCCGGCAAAGCTGTCCATTTTGTTCAATTTCATCATTGACCTACTGATGAAAATAACGTTCTCATCGACTGAATTCTCGGGTATTGATCTCCTACCTGGAGGTTCGCTTATCGACTTAGAATACGCAGATGATATAGTCCTGTTTGGTGAAGACGCTGACAAAATGCAGAGTATTTTGGTAGCACTGAGCAACAACGCCAGAATGTTTGGAATGCACTTCTCTCTCTCTAAATGCAAGTTGTTGCTTCAGGACTGGTCTGTGTCAACACCTGAACTGAGGAAAGGGAGTGAATTCGTCGAACGCGTTGACAACTTCACTTATCTTGGAAGTCTGATCAGCCCTAATGGGTTGGTGTCTGACGAAATCTCAGCACGGATTCGAAAAGCTCGCTTGGCTTTTGCCAACTTGCGTCACCTATGGCGAAGGCGAGATATCCGTCTATCAATAAAAGGACGAGTATACTGCACGGCCGTCCGTTCTGTTTTACTTTACGGCAGCGAAACATGGCCATTAAGAGTAGGAGACACTCGTAAGCTATTACTATTTGACCACAGATGCCTTAGAAATATTGCTGGCGTCTGCTGGGATCACCGGGTAAGTAATAGTGAGGTTAAACGCAGGGTATTAGGGAATGATGGTAAATCAGTTGATGAGGTTATGAATCTTCATCGACTGAGATGGTTGGGCCACGTGTTACGTATGCCTGAACACCGATTGCCACGACGTGCAATGCTAACAGGTGTTGGGGATGGTTGGAAGAAAGTTAGGGTCGGCCAAACGAAAACGTGGCATCAATGCTTGAAGTCACCAAGTTGTGGTCCGTGTGACTATTGTATCGAATGGTTGGAGACTGTGAGTGACATGTCTGAGAATCGTTCACAATGGCGTTGGTGTATACACTCTGTCTTCCTTTAAACTAAGAGATTAAAATCGCTTCATATCTTTCTTTCTACGTACTAAATCTTTCTTCTTGTACTGTATCCTTATATGCAATCCTTCTTTTATATATTACCACAACTGAATTAACTACTCCTATGAATCCAGTGTTCATCTTATGGTACTAATGCGGTGTGGCAACTTGGATCGATGCATATATGTGCATAGTCCTACGTTGTAGCTCACTGACTGACTGACTCACCGATTCCAAGTGTATTATGATAAATTATTTAGTATTTTCATCATAAGCTGTCCAGCTTAACGTAACATATTTAACTAATTTGTCTTCAATTATTCTGTTATAGAGGTTCATAAGTAGTCAGTAACTAATGAATTGTACTGTTAATATCGTTAAATAGCATCTAAGGTATGTAATATGCTTCAAAAATACAATCTGAATATATCTAATTCTCATATTTAATACGAATAAAGACACAACTGTGTGATAAACTCAACTAGAAACCATATTCAATAAAAAATGTTCGCAAAATTGTTGGTATACTTGTGAAAATTCATAGAACCACATGTACAAGACTAAATCTTTCCATATAACAAAAATACTAACTATCAACTAATTAGTAATAGGTAATACATCGCACAATACGTGTTAGGCATATTGGATAAGTTTTAAATAACTATAATTTGAATTCATCAATTCTTACGGGTATGGACGAAAAATGAAAAACATCGAATTTGACCTCAACTTTTCTTGTACAAAAACATGCATTATTATTACCAGGGCGTTTCATAACAAATATATCTTTCCTGATAAACGTCACCTATAGATTGTTAGAATTGGATCAGTGAATTGATAGACACAATGACTTCTTGTTGAATTTCCTCATTCTGTTTACTTGTATTTCTTGAAAATAAAAGTTGACTAATTTGATTGTAAATTTCACTGGTCTACTTGTATTTATTTCTAAACTAATCATACGGTTACAATGTACGTAACAAGAATGCTAATAATCAGTGATGAGATTTTGTTTCTGGGAAATGTTCCTTGTGAATGTAATGTATTAGCGGAATGAATTACGTGTATAGATATGTATGATTATGAGTTTAGTTACTTAAATTGACTAGGTAATTTCACAATAATTATAAGAGAGATCAGATCAAGGTGATTTGATAATTGTCGTATTTAGGAAGATACTTAAATTACTTAGTCTTTACCAGGGATTATTTAAAAGTTATTAAACTTTAAAGTAATCAATGTAAACGAAAGACATTAACTTACTTTCCTAAATCAATAATACAGTGTGGATGACCCAGATTCTTATTTCTATCATTGTTTGATCAGTTCAGAGTCTGATTCTCTTAGGTGAATCGTTTTTATTATATTGATGATCTATTAATTGAAACAATCATTTTTTTCTCAGGTTGCACTAAACGATGTTGACTAACTTGAGAAATAAATTATTGCCATTCTAACTTAATTCAAGTTATTATCACATATGAATTATTTTATCATTCACAATCTCTATCATACTTATTTTATCTATTTACAATTCGAGATTTATATTTTATTCGAACTTTTTCATGATTATTATAATCTTTACTGAATGTGCTAAAAAGTATGAAATAAGCTGGGATGTACACAGAGCTTCATTGTGTCTATTCTTTTTCCTAATTTTCTCTCATTAATGACAAATACAATAATCTATTCATTGAAATTGTACAAGATATGTCTTAACTGTTAACTGGTATTAATGAGCTATGTTAAAGGATGATTCGCGCTTAAAAACCGTAACAATGAGTATCTTATTTAGAAGATCAAATTTAATATTATTTGTTTAATTATTATTTCTTTTAAATTGTACTCCAATTAAAAACTAAAATGAGATGGATCGATGAAACTATAAAGGTTTCTGATAAGTCATTATGTACACCTTGTCTACTAAAAACGTGAATTATGGTTCTGAAATATAAAATACACCAATCTTACCTTTTAAAATATTTCCTGTTTGTTACTACACACTTGTACTGTCTCCTTTCTGACTTCGTAAACCACCTTGGAAAGTCTTCAGAAGTTCGATTTTCAAGTTGCCTTCTTAACAAACACTTTGATCTTGGATTATCCTTTCAGTTTTCATCAACACCCACCAGCCAGTCAGCTACAACGTAGGACTAGGCACTACTAAAACTATTGACCTACTTAAAATGAGTTTTTTCTTCGGTAGTTTAAGTTTTATAAGTGGCTCTCGACATTTGATGAGTTTTCTGAAAGTTTTCCTCAAAGTTTGGTGTTTATTCACTATTCTATTTGTTCATCAATCTAAATCGTTGACAAGGGTTGAAAACATCTCTACTCCACCTTTGTAAGGAGTCTAAGAGTTTTTTAAGGCACTATCAATTTCTAGATTGCAAAATAGTAGAATTAGTACAGAAATAAGAAATATGTAAATCTCCTCTCATATTTATTGGACAGAGTAGGTGTTATTTACATATTATTTCTTAAAAATATTTTTAGTTTATTATACGCTGTTGGTGGTTTTGATGGTGAAAAACGTTTGAATACAGTTGAACGTTATGATCCGGAAAAGGATAATTGGGAAGAGTTAGCTTGTTTAAATCGAGCTAGATCTGGTGCAGGTAAGTTTGGATTTATTTATTTACTTTGTATATATAAGATTCACGTATTTTATACTAGACTTTAATCCTGTTTGTTTTTAAAATGTTGATTATATGAGGTCAGTCGAATAGCTGTCAGTGATTTAAAAAAGGGCGAGGGAGGGATAGAAGTGTTTCGTTAGTAAAATATTAGTATACAATTCGATTTTCCTCATTGAAGTGTACTTGTTTTCTCGTCAATATGTTCCATTTTCGTCGCTTTTTTGTTGTCCTTCCTCCCATCTTTAACAAAGTATTCTTTTGAATGTTTTGTCTCATTCTGTCTTCACTGTTTTGTGCACAATTCTCTTACCCCCCTCTCTCTCTGGTGTATGTATGTTGGTAATGCTTTTTTGTATAATAGCATCTACATGGTAAATCATGTGTCCATCAGTTTGACATTTCTTACCCATTTATATCTTTTTTCATGCTATCACTAAGGTTAATTTGAAGTGTTACATGATTAGGAATTGGTTAATCAGTTGGTTTACTTATTAAATGATGTTGGTAAAAGGTATACTAAACAGTTTATAGTATAGTTTACAATTCAGTTACAATATACAAACTTTTTAAACGTCATAATCAGCACAGCAGAAATAAAGAAAATTAAACTGTGTAGGTGGATATATTTCTAGATAATGGACAGAGTATTTTTTTATCAATCATTCAGACATTTGTGTTGGTAGGTTAATCCCTATGTGAGAACAGGTAGACGGTGTCTATGGTTAAATGATTAACCTACTTACTCATTATAAATTGACCCCACGCTTCTTCACTTAACATGGAACTTTTAAATATCATTATCTGATATGTCAGATTTTGTTTTGGTCGATCAGTTTGTTGTACAAATGACTTTATTCTGATCACTGGATGAATATTTCGTATTAAGGTAGCATAAAGAGTTCGGAGCTCATCAGTAATGAATACACCGAGAATGATCCTCTTTACGTACACCATACCAAGAAGTTATTTGACAATAAGAAAAACTAAAATGTCAACTTTCTTACTGAAAGTGTTCTGTGTAATTGGCGTTTTTGAATCTCATAGTTAAGTATATTTCAGTTTATTATTACTATTAATAATAATCATAAACTTTTTAATGAATAACATTGAAGGAAAATAAATAAATTCAGTTCAATGTCAATCAAAACGGAGTTTTTTCCTCTTAATAAAAGGATAGAATAACGTTTCATTGGGTCAGCTGATTTTGATTGGAATAAAGTTTCTCGAATAACCACTGAGCTTCTGTCAGTATATATATATATATATATAGGGGATTTAAAATAAGTCACGTTTCATTATTATTATCCAACACAATAATTTGTTCATTTTTAGATAGCATACTCATTTTGTTTATTATACATGTCCAAATCAATGTTTCTGACCATACTGTGTTTAAACCAGTCAACAGAGCAAGACAGTATGACTCAGCTAAATGCATTGACTCATACACATTTTTCACGTCGTCACGACTTAATCTTCGCTTCTCATTGATCTTGTTTGCTATTCTTCTTTCTACTGATACTTGTTATTTTCTTTCTGTTGAATAATTTGTTTACGCAGTTTGACTTCTCTGTTTGTATATCTTTACGTTCCTATGCACGTGTGTGTCTATGCCTACATCTCAGAAAGAATCTTCATTATTTTCTGGTACACGTAGCCTAATTGTCTAGATTTTTTTTTCTCTCACTAAATTATTTTGATATTCATGTCGATTTTGACTTTTGTTAATTTATCAACTTATTATGTTATGCATTTATCTGTAATAGCACAACATCTTCAATCGTATGTGTACACGTATATCTATATATCATCAGGTAGTAAAGACGTAGAAAATGTGAGAAATCCTGTGCGTATTCACTTGTGTGTATCAGTAAAAAATAGGAGAGATTGTCTAACTTTTTTTTTACCTGTCTATCTACTTATCCATTTGGTCTCTCGTCTATTTGCCTAGCTGTCTATCTACCTAACGGTTATTTACATTTAATAATATCTACTTCGCCTAATAGTGATAATTAACTTTTTTTTATCCAAATCATCGTAGACTGTATTTGGTTTATTATAATTAAAACTATTATCCGTAGACAGACTGTCAGTTGTTTTGTGCTCTAAAGACTTGTTGTTATGATTATTGTTTTTTCGTCTTTGTTGTAGTCATTATCAACATCGTTTACTTGTACGTACATATGTATGTATGTATGCATATACATAAACACACACATACACATCTATGTCTGGGTCCAAATCCAGATTGTTATTATCAACCCGTTTTGTTTTATGTATGTTGCCAATCTGTTCTCTTTTCTCACCAGATCAACAATGTTGGTATTCTCTGTCTGGTTTTCCTCTTGTCGTTGTCCTATCTTTTTCATAACTTCTTTTTAACAATACTAATGTCTGTCTGATAATACCAGTCCCTGTCTATTTATTGATCTGTCTAATTATCATATGGTCCCTACCGTTAGTAGCGTAAAACATACGTAACAGTTTAGTAGAATGTTTATATGGAATATTTCGGCCTAGTTATAAACGAAATACAGTTTTTCATTTAGAAAAAATAGGATGACAGTTTAACAGTTTTGTTGTAAAAAATACTGTGTAAAAAACATTTTTCATATTATTATTTTTACTTTGATTATTATTGTCATTATCACTATTATTTGTTCAATATACATTTCATATATCCCTCTTTCCTATGAGTAGTTTGGCTTTATTTAAACTTACTGGTCAAAGCTATGGAAATTAGCGGATTTTTCCACTTAAATCCCTTGTTCGAAGAATTAAAAATATTTCATTGGAGCAATGATCCGATCAAAGTTAGTCCACCATTGAAAAAATGGAAGCACTGGACAACCGTTTCGTCTTAGTGCGGAACTCAGCAGTGGGCATCCACGACTCCGCAACCGGGAACCGAACTTAAAATCTTTGGTCTTGGGCACAAAAACTTAGCCTCTAGATTACTGAACTGAGGTCCAGTGTGTACAGGTCTAACTTCAATCAGTCAATGACAGCACACGATTATCTTCCAATGTCTTCGGTCAGTACTTTCCTCACACCCTCAATATGGCTTGGTCCCACTAGTTAAAAGTATTGACTGAGTCCCAGAAAAAATGTTGGGTAGAAGAACAAGAAACATCTTCAACGATAACACCAGTATTTATCTGATAAACCCCAACCCACTCTAGGATATTAATAGTCAAGCGTTTAGTTCATTGTGGCAATGTATTTTAAATTAACAAACTAACTGATTATTATTACTATTAAACATACGACGAGCACATCATTTTTAGTTCACTTTGCTGCCATCCAAGAGTGTACATTGCAAATTTCAATCAGTTCATGATATTGTGATCATCTTCTAGTATCATTGTTGAATAACTATCTTATACTTGATATGATTTAACTCCATTAGTCGTAGCTCCTCAGAATTCCTGGAACAAATCATTACTATTATCAGCATACGGGATTTGTGGAGATTGTTAGATTTACATCGATGACATCATGAACTGATGTTAGTTAGCTATCCAATGGTTGTTTAACTAAGTTCAGCCAATTATGTAGTCCATGATAGTTTATTATTATATGACGTTTCCTCAGATGGTGAATTAGTGACTACTTCATAGTAATTAGATGATGAGAATTTTTAGAAATTTTTGAAGAAAATATGAATTATATTCGTGTAGAAGTTAAGACTATTATTTGTAAAAAGAACTATGTACTACTCTACACTAAACAGTTGTCTAGTCATTTTTGGATATTGTTTTATTTATTTATTTATTTTATCACATGGATATTGGTACAAGGATGCACCAAATATATATGCACTACACAAATCTCATTTGATTTGTGTGACGCCTGTGATACTTCCCGGCTGCCCAAATCGAAGCAGGGTTTTTTTTACGGGGCCACACCCGGAGCCTTTGACCTAAAGGTCTGATCTACAAGGCAGTGGAGCAACGTAAGGAGATGCAGTCCCATGGTAGCCGGTGACCAACAATTGTTTCATATGCCATTTGTTTCCTCAGGATACTGGAGCCCATGTGCACCATTGGTTTGGAATCAGGGTTTTCGAACTTCCCTAGGTGGACTCTCCATGTCCACCAACCCGGTTAAAGCGCTGGACATTCGCTTTTCTTCCTCTGAATTTGGTAAACAAGAGTAATGCCACGAGAAAGCATTGAGTAGAACTTCTCTGGTAGAGGCTATATACGCATAGCCATGTGAGAGCATTTTTCGAGGGAGAATGGACTCTCTCCACTCTCGACCGTACCAGGGCATTTGGGGGGGATTATTGTAACTTGACCTAGGTTGTCATTATGAATGATGATAAGAACCAGTGAATTGTAACGTAATATCTTTGAAATTTGAATTAAAATACAATACAGCTTCCGGAGTACTAGTCAGAAGCTACAACGACAGTCTTAGGACTCAGGTATTCCTACAATGTTTTTCTGAGAACAAGTCTTAACGCAGACTTCTACTTTCGATGGCATAATAAGAAGACAAATATTATCAGAACTATGTGATATGTTAGCGCAATACATTTCGAACAATCTGATCTGAAACAGGTCATAAGATTGATCTTAATACGGTTTTGTGGTGTTGTACGAAAGTGTAGAAGTGCATATAATAAGGTTTATTGAAGCATTAGCCATACGAAAATTCATACCCCCTCTGTATATTCAAAAGCAGTTTGTTCTCACATTAAACCTACCCTGGTAATATTAGATTATTATCCAGAGTAATGAGGTTTCAAATTGTTTTCACATTATTTTCTTTATTATCATCGTCTTCTCTTACCCTCAATTTCTAGTCTAGTTGACCTTTTATTTTCATATATTAATGTTCTTAACAAGTATATGTATGATCAGATTGTTCGAAATGTGTTGCGCTAATATATCACATAGTTCTGATAATCTTCGTCTTTGAAATTCATCAAAGGCACTAATTACTTCAAATTTCGTAAAAGACTTCCTTCAGACTTCTACGTCTCAAGGATAACCGTGTCTTGATTGTTAGACAGATACCCACTACTGTCATTGAAAGGTGATTGCGTAATATTATATATATATATATATAATTTTTTGTGAAATATTTTTAAAGGTGTTGTTGCACTCGGTGAATACATTTATGCAATTGGTGGGTATGATTCCTGTAGTCAGCTAAATACAATGGAACGTTATGATCCTAAAAGAAATTGTTGGGAATACTGTGCATCTATGCTACATCCAAGATCAGCGTTAAGTGCTTCAGTATGGGGAAATGAAATATGGGTTTTTGGTGAGTTGGTGAATATGTGAATAGATGAATAAAGTTTATTTTTTAAAATAATATCACATTTTATTGTTACTATTGTCATTATTATTATATAACATTTCCTCATTCATTTATATGTTTAATGTTTTGGCTGAGGATTAAGTCCGATGGTCAAGTCTTAGACCGTTAAGTGTCCTGCATAACTTGTGTCTTACATGTTATCTACCTTTCAAGGAAATAGTGTCATGCCTTTTTCTTCTTTCTTTGTAATATTACATCTATCATTTTTGATAAATCTTCGGAGTGAACGTTTGAATCAGTTTCCTAAGCTCTTCTAACAACTGCAGGCTAACTCTACACGATAACTTGAACACGAGATAGAAGGTGCGAAATACGGAAAGAATGCTCTACTCCAAGTTTAGTTTGTGTACAGAAAATCGGAGGTATTTATAACATTTCAGATGGTCTCGGGCTTCTGTAAAGTTTTGGAACCCTACTAAACATAGTAACGGGATAGGTAATCATCCATTCAGAAATGTGACACGTGACTCTTCACTTTCTAGATGCATCCTAGAAACTCTTATTCAATGCTGATTGGATACAATGTTTCTCAGAGTTTTCAGGGCTCCTTTGAGATTTTTTCGAGGAATTTTCTGAGTCTATCAATTTATAGTGAGTAAGTAGCGTGGCTCATTTTCCAGATTCAACTAAAAGACTGATATCTAAATCGAGTTTCATCCAGTACTATAAGTTGTCCTGAAATTGACAAATGTAAATTCTCTATTTATCAAAATTGATGCATTCTTTGTTCCCTTAAAGATCATTATTATTAATGTTAAGTGCTCTCGTTGTTCGCATTTTTATGTTTAGGTGGCTACGATGGAAGCGAATTTCTAGCCAGTGTTGAAGTTTATAATCCAATTAAAGATCAATGGACTGAACGAACTTTTATGGATTGTGGTAAATCTGGGCATGCAGTTGTAGTTAGTCGCGGACCATCATTTTGATTGACAATGTAAACTTTTGTTTTTGTCAAAAAGAGATATATTTCCTCATTTACATTGGGATGTGTAGAGAAAACAAACAAACAGGAGATAGAGAGAAGATCGTTCGAGCACTCTGTGATTTTCACCCACTTTTTTGTCTATTTCTGTTTATCAGCGCCAATATATAACTATCAACCTTTCAATTACCTCCCTGCTCGTCCTTACTCCTTCTAGTCCCTATCATGCTTACCAAATACTGTAATTAAGGTACTAGTCGTAGTAATAATTAAACTCATTGATAATTTCACTATGGAAAATACTAAAACAATGCTAACCAATTATGTTTTATACTGTTTTTCTCCTTCCTTTTTTATTCATCCAGAATAATAGTCATAAAGATTGTGAATATAATTAGCGATTTCACTGTTTCTTCCGTATATATGTCTATATGTAAGACTGAACGAATGAAAACTAACCTAAATTGTACATTAGTTCTACTCCTGATATTCTCCTACATAAATTTATCTCATTGTAAAATATATGTTCAAACTTGTTTGCCCTTTTTACAGTTTTAAAAATTTACTATGCCCATGTCTACCAATAATATTAATCATAACAATAGTAATAATATTGCATATTGTACTTATATATACCCACTCTCTTTTGCCCTTTTCTGTCCGTACATGCATCCACATAGGTGCTTGTGTTTACTCCGCCATTCTCTTGACTTCATAGTATAGGGGATCTAATTCCTCATTTTCTGTACATAAAAAATGTTATATTGATATTTGTTTAATTTTTTAAAGTATTCTTTGGAACCTGTTGTACATTAATTGCATTGTTTTTTTTTGTCTTGTGTGTGTATCTTGTTAGTCTTGTTTTTAAACCCAACCTACTACTAGTATTAGTATTGTGTATATGAAACTTTAAAATGTAGTTTTCTGTCATATATATATATATATATATATATATAGCCATTAAATTGTTGGGGGAAGATTTTAACTTGATACTAATACTGACACTATTACTCATAAAATGGCGTCTGTTTTTGCTTTTCTGGAATAAACAGTTGATATTTGTGAATGTAAATGATAAAAAATATTTTCAATATTTCATAACTTTTCCCTTTCTTTTTAAAAACGTTCAAGAAGATACATATGCACGTTGTTTGTTCTGAATTTGGAAATGTCAATCGACCTGACATGATGGATTTTGTTTTAGATTGGTGTTCGTAATTCTATACCGTGATTTTTAATTAGTGTACTTTGTATGTTTGGGTAATTGCATTCGTTTCAGTGACAAATTAAGCTAGCCACTATGCTTAATGTAATTCTACATTTAGTGAGTGCATATTTTAGAGTTTTGAAATTATTTTCTACGTGGTTCAAATTTGGTTGATCAGTTAAATTGGTTGATGCCGTTTGTTCATACTGCTGGCGACTTTTGATTGGTTGCTTTTTCCTTTTGAATTATCCATGATACGTTTTTTGTTCTGATATACTGGATAACTTTTAGATTTACCGGAAATGTTCACTGAATATTGTTATTCTATGTCATGTTTGTCTCTTCTTTGATGATGATCAATTTATTGGAATGAAGTCTCCACCACTTTGAACGACTCGATATTGATTTGCACTGTGATTATAGATAGTTTGAAGAACTGGGCAATAAACCTCAGGTTTAGGTCTTGAGCTAAATATCAGAAAAGCGTACTTGCAATCCTGAAAGTGGTCCTACCTAAACGATTTTGTTGACACGATGTATCTGTTATACCGAGTTTTACTACTGACCCTGCAGTCGAATATCTTTCCTGAGATCACTGTGTAAGCGAGATATTTAACACTTGAATCTTTACATCACACATATTTCTTCTTGTCATTATTATTAACCTAAGATTTATTGTAAAATGTCTTGGTATGAGGCTGTATTTTTATCGTTCTCATCTATGTATACTGTATTATGATTTTGTTGTTCAATGAATGACAAAAGTTAGAAATGAAATCAGTAATACATAATAAGTGATAAGTTGAGGAATATCTCGTTGGATAGTAAATTTCCTATTGGGCTAATTGCCTACAATGAATTATCTGTTAATTAAATGTTTACACTCTACAATGATAATTAATATCAATATAATCTGTGTTTATTTTGGAGTTAATATAAGAGGTCACCAATGTTGGACAAGATCTCCATTTATACATATTTAAAGTAAATAATTTTTGTAATGGTAAAAATATATATTTATATACTTTGAGGACCATCTTAAAATAACTGCGATGAATTTCCAGTCAATCAGAAAATAGCTTATATAAATGAATTTTTTATAGAAAAGAAAATAATGGCTATATGTGTGTGTAAAACAGTTTTAAGTAATCAGTAAATCTGTTGATATTCTCTGTAGGTTATTCTGCCTATAAATCGAGAAAGAAAACAACGACATATAATCTCATTTTTATGAATATAGATTTTCAACCTTTCAAATCTTTGTAAGGACCTGTACGAATTTTTAAGCTACCATAATGTTCCTAGTTAGAGTTAGGTATTTAGGACAAGGGCTGGGGGGTTAGGGTTGTGTTTTTAACCAAGACTTAACATCAGTTATTGTGTAAAATTACTTGGTATTTATATAAATGAATAGATTTACCCATTAAATCTAGTACCATCAGATTAAATTTTGTTTCAGAATTGAGAGTTTACGGATGGGAAAGTCGATTTTCGTATTATATACAATCTAAACAGACACAATTGGTCATTTTATACTTTGAACACTCATTTTTACTTTATGGTGGAGAAAAAATTTTCGGCTGTCATTTTCATAGTTTTTTAAAAGTATACGAAAGTAATTTTTCTGCTCCTCATACACTAATCGATTCGTTCCTTGAGTAAAACTTTATCCCTATTATCTTTTTACTGAGATGGAGTAACGAACTACCTACCAAGTGTCTTTAGACTTTACCGAATCAACCTATTTCAGAGTCAAAATGTACGCATCTAGTTTCTTAAAATGAAGTCGAAATGTCTTTTGTAGAATATATCAACCATGATATAATGTGCAGTTGAACGCAGAAATATGTAGAGTTCCAGAAAACATAATATTCCTAAATAACCGAGTTGAGATTCAATGGTTCGGGTTTTTAATTGTTTGTGGTATGGCTTGATCATTATCCAATATCGTTGGTGGATTGCTGTCTTAATTTTCGTGAAAAGGGAAACTCCACGACATCTCAATGGAAATTAGAGATTTATTAAAGCTTTTAAGGCCGGTGGAACAGTGTATGACACTCCTGTTGTATACTAGGTTAAAAACAGTTGTATGATATATGTATACACTCCGCTATTTTATTGGTCCTATTCCAATCATGGGATGACGTAATCAGTACGTGAAACCAAATCATAAAGTCATTGACTATTGCACTGAGTCGTTCACATAGGTGCAAATTACCTGGTTAGCGTCCGCGCGATTAAAGAAATCAGAGATTGGAGACCTTGAGTGAAATGGCTCAAGATTGGTCACAATCGTACAAATGCATTCTTTTTTACCATTCATTATTTCTCATTTCATATTGTCTGCCTAACCTCGTCTACTGCTACTGATATCATCTGTGTTACTGCTACTTCTACCCTTGATAATATGGTACGACAACTTAAATCGATAGAAATATGTGTCAGGTGTTATTATGATTATAACTGCTAGCTGACTCTCAAAGCTGTTCAGTAGTGAACAGACTATTATGTTACTTCAATAAAAATACAGCTGCATCCCAAAGAATTCAGTAGTATTAGTATGAATCGAGAAATGTATTTTTGCATTTTTTTAGTCAGACAATCTAACTACAAACAATACAGAAATAGTTCAAGTACAGTCAATAATCAATGGCGATTTCGACTTTATTTGAGACTCCAATATTTTTGTCATGAATTTGTGCAGAAATGGGACATAAAATTTGAAGATCTCGTTATTCAATCCCTCCTAGAATTCACTGGTTTGCCAGCTGAAATCACTCCAGGTATACATAAGTTCACGAAATCGAAGAGGATTT
Source organism: Schistosoma mattheei (assembly GCA_944470405.2). Classification (NCBI taxonomy): domain Eukaryota; kingdom Metazoa; phylum Platyhelminthes; class Trematoda; order Strigeidida; family Schistosomatidae; genus Schistosoma; species Schistosoma mattheei. Next base: position 67,626,313 of record OX103943.1, on the reverse strand, counting down.
TGTAAACAATTTAAAAGTTAAGTGTTTAAACTACAGTTTGAGCATAATTATTTAGAAATATGCTTAAATGTATGCTAATCTATCAATCTAAAGCATTCTTTAAGTTAATAATTTTAAGATTTCGTATTTTCCCGTTGTTGGCGTTAAGGCATTTAGCTGATTAGTCGTCGTAACACATGTAGATCCCATAAGAATTCTTTCGATATTATCATTAAGTCACTAGTTTTTAATTAAGTTCGATAGTGGCCGACAATGTAATCTAGAACTCATATCTCGCAATACTTGTGAATTGGTAGTCACATGTACCTATTTACTAGTATTGATGTCCACTCACTCGAACCAAGTACCTGTCTCTTTGGGAGCTAATGCCTTATCTATCGAGCTATTGAGTCCATATATAGCCATTGGCTAGTTTAATATGTATGATGTTGATTCGTAAGGGTTTGTATTTTTCTACCATCAATATTAAGGACTACAATGGATCAGTATCTGATCTCTCAAACCAGGGTTTATTTAGACTCAACGAACATGTTGTTATTTAAATTGAAAAGTACCGTGCTCGATTCTCCTGTGTGGATTTATAACATCAGAATACATGTAGAATTAACTGACGGGTCCCACTGTTAACCACTATATCACTTTAATAAAAATCCTTTGAATTCGCCTATTACTCTCATCAAATTATTACGATAAAACAAATCATTTTCATTGTTGTTGTTGTTGTTACAAAAATATTAATTTAGAATATTTTAGTTGAGCAGTTCGCATAACAGTAATTTTTTTTACAGAAAAACAATCTTAATTTGTTATAAAAATAAATGTGGTTAAAATTTGTCTGACCTGGTTTGTCTAGACTGAAATGAGTGTGTGTGAGTTCGAGTGTTGTTTTGTATAAGAAATTACACGACTTTCATTTTCCCTCTCATATACATTTAAATAAAACTAAAATACAAAATCCATGATACCATATATATATATATATATATACTCTGTCTAGGCCACTACTACTTACTATCTATTATGAATTTTGTTAATATTTTAAAATCTGGATTGTGTTGAATAAAGCAGAAATAATTGTTATTATCACCAATTTATTAATAGATTATTCACATTGTTTTTTTTTTGGATGTGAGATTCCAGAATTGTTTTAAGCTATTAAGTTTTACTGTGAACAAACCACTCTACATAACGAAATTCAACTAAACATTGGAAATGTCGTTCTAAATACAATACTATACAATAGTAGTTTAGAATCCTCTTTTTTCTCCTTAGAAGTAAAAAAAATTCATCAATAACTACACATAATCGTAATTATTAAGGAAGTGGAATTGAACTTCAGACAATTTCTAAATAATTATATAGGAATTTTTTAAAAAAAAGGGTTATAGGTTTGTGAAAACTTTAATCATTAGAAAATGTAACGCCCATTTATGGGTTCGAATAGAGTTAGTTATACCTTTGAATCTATCACAGCAATATTTAACCCATTTCAAGATGACATAAGCAATGCGAAAACCAGCTGTTTTACCTAGTTTTTTTTATTGAGATCATGAATCGATTGATGCTAGACCACCATTGAAAACCTGGAAGTAATGGACGGCTATTTCGTCCTATTGTGCGACTCCTCACGATCCCGCTCCGTGGGATTCGAACCCAGGACATTCAGTCTCGCGCGAACGCTTAACCTCTAGACCACTGAGCTGGCCGGCATCCAATGGTGTTAATGTCTGACTTCAACTAATCCACGAAATCGTACAATCATCTTTTATTGTATTGAGGTAGATACTTGTCTCTACCTGACACGGATTAGCTCCACCGGTCACGGCTTCTCACTAGAACTCCGAGGATTCCCTCACGAAGTTAGTCACCAGTGAGCACATGTTAATTACCAGTATAGGGGTTGTGGAGATTGTTAATTTTTTGATTGTCATCATGAACCGATTGATGTTAGACCACCGTTTTACCTAGTGTTGTCATCTCCATTATATTCATAAATGTCAAATTTTATTTAACTAGTATTTCATTGTTATAACGTAAAAAATTCACTTGACAAGTAAATACATCATGAAATTGTTCAAAATGTGGTGCACTGAAACACAAAAGTTATCAAATCAACTTGCTTTGATCTCTCTTATAATTGTTGTGAAATTACCTAGTCAATTTAAGTAACTATACTCATAATCATACATATCTATACACGTAATTCATTCCGCTAATACATTACATTCACAAGGAACATTTCCCAGCAACAAAATCTCATCACTGATTATTAGCATTCTTGTTACGTACATTGTAACCGTATGATTAGTTTAGAAATAAATACAAGTAGACCAGTGAAATTTACAATCAAATTAGTCAACTTTTATTTTCAAGAAATACAAGTAAACAGAATGAGGAAATTCAACAAGAAGTCATTGTGTCTATCAATTCACTGATCCAATTCTAACAATCTATAGGTGACGTTTATCAGGAAAGATATATTTGTTATGAAACGCCCTTGTGATAATAGTGTATGCTATCGTATAATAAGATTAAATATAACTACCAATGACAGCCTCTCCTTCTCGAATCGATAATAATTACAACACAAATCAAAGCTTCAATATTTGTTCATCAGCATATGAGTGTTTGAGAAAAAACGAGTAGTGATTTATTTTATTGTTTGGATAGTTTTTTACGTTTTTTTTGTACATATTTTGTAGTCTGTCAGTTACAATTAAACCAGACAAATCGATAGAATCAGGGTAACTAAACCGTCTACTATTACAATTTGTGAATAATTATTTCAGTGACAAGATTTTCGTAACAGACGAAGTTATACATATACAGTGATTTACAAACTACACTTCTTGATAAAAATACCAATTAAATTACTGGATTTCATTCTAATAAAGGAAAGAAATGCCTACATACAAAGTAAACTTCAGTGCGAATTTAATATGCTTTTAGTAGTAACAAACATATTTACATATTGTCTTTAATGCACAAATGATATCTTCATATTTATTGTAAATCAAATCAAATGTGTCGCTAAATGATTCAGAAAAAAAACACAATTTAATAAATGAACAAGTGAAAAAAGTACATATTTTTCAAATCAACTTCATTTAGTCAACTTTTCTAAACTTTATAATGAGCGCGTAGGCAGTGAAAACATTAGTGATTGTATCATAGTTTAGATATATTGGAAAACTCTGTCTATAGATCTCCTAAGGTTAATGCCGGTTCCAAGCTCAGATAAATGAAGAGAATCCTGATGGGCAACTTACGCTCCTTCATGAGTAAGCATTTTGGCAAATTAGTCATTGGTCAGAAGTTTACTTTGAATAATATAAATACAAAGATATTTTGATAAGAAGATTTATAAGTTATGAAATCGCCATGTAGTTAACTATTATTTCATCCAACAATTCAAATCGTCCATACTTTTTATCCTTTACATCAGGGAATAAATTTAGTTAAAGATATATTGAAAACCAGAATATACTGAATAACTATTTCTTCCTAGTATAATAGCTCTTAGAACTAAGCACCAGAGATCTCATCAGTCTTTGAACCTTGAAAATTCAGGGCTCAGACCAAGCGTTCAACCTTCCTTAAGTTTTAGAAGCTCATATACGTGGAGTTCAATCTTTTGTATGAGATAATGGCTGATAGTTTACCACTAAATTTCATAGAAGAAAGGTAGAAATGTAAACAGTTGAATATCATCTCAGTAATCTGAAGATTAAGCGCTCTCTATAAGACTGTGAGTTACCGTGTTGGATCAATTATGGAGGTTTGGATGAACATTTTTTTGAAAAGTTCCATACCAGGATAAAACAAATACCCAGTGTTCCTTAGTTTTTAATCCTTTACTAATTATGGTCAGTCCGTAATCAAAAACTACAATAATCAACCATACTCACAACCCTTCTATGTTTAAGGATTTCATAATTATTAAGGAACTCATTCTATTAATTGTCAAATTATGACATTTTATATTTCATCACCATCAATTTTATATTTTCCAAATCTAGTACAGTAAGTCATCGCACAAATGATCCACATCAATTTACACAGTACAAAACTACTAATATAAACATATGAATATTCTTGTCTCATACTACTGACATTTGAACTTTAACTGTTTTTTTCTTCTTGTTCAAAATTCACTTATTTCAATAGCCAGTTTATTTTAATAAGAATATCAATCAAAAAATTACACATCATTACAGTTAATTTATACTTTGTAAATGTGTATATAGTTAATATGGTATTCTCTTTTCAAGAATATTCCAACATCATGAAACTATTGGTTATATTTCAAAGCAAAGATGGATAGTACCTAGCAGTGGAATCCAGGACGCACGTTTCGTCATATTTGGGACTCGTCAGCTGGATGTATCTGCACAGGATGCACATATGTCAACATGAGACTGATCAATTGCGGTTCTAAATAACAATGGGAAGATACAAGTAAAACAGCACCGAGTGAATTTATTGGTTATATTGTTTGTATTAATAATAATAATAATAAAATAATAGTACTAACGAAAATTGCTACCTAACAGAATGCAATTAGAACAGATGGCCAAAAGATTTCGAGATATAGTTGAACAAGTATTTATTTGTTTCCATACAAAAATTACCATTAATTATATGTTAAAAATGTTTAAATTTTCTTGAAAACTTGTACTTTACATTAAAATTATCATCATAATTAATTAAATGATGAGAAAACAATATGAATTTAATAAAATTCATTCGAATTATTATAGAGTTGTATGTGTTTGTAGATTATCATTGTTGATCATCTCTGTCGAATGATTGGAGGCCTTCTCTAGTTGGACGGAAACGGTGTGATCAACAGCTAACTTCGAAATCACACCTCGCGGTCATCACCTAGACTGGATTACCCATTTGTCGTATAAAGGTACTATGTAGTCTTTGAAAACCTTACAACACAAAGGATGTAATTACGGAAATATATTAGTATGAATGAATACAGAGAAGATAGTGAGACCACTACCGCATGGGCCTGTCCATTGAATACGATTAACTGATGCATGCTGGTTATCCTTGACTTTGACAGGGATCTATGATCTGTTCCATATTCAGTGACTCAACTACCGGATGATTTAGCTAGGGCTCAGTGATATTTCACTGGCCCTACATATTTATCTTGGAACTATTTACACTATGATATTTAGTTAAGCGTCAAAGAAGTATAATATGGAAGAACTATAAGTCAAATCAATACAGTTAATAATATTGAGTTCTTTGAACTCAAAAAACCTAATATTAACAGGAGTTTATACCACTTGATAGTTTATTTGCAACTTTCAAAATACTACTTGTTTACTGTCATGTTATCCTTTTCAAAATTTAGCTGTCTAGATAACAATAGGATTGAATTTGTTGTAGTTTCTGTCTGTCGCTTATGTCTACTAAATATATGTGTGTACTAACACTATTTTTTACTCTGAGGAAAAAATTTGGTAACGTTTTACTGGATATGCTAGCTCGTCGTTCAAAACCATCAGGTACCCAAGTCGTAAACATTTACTTAGAAGTTCAACTTGTTTTATTGATTTAACTATACGTGAATTGTGAGAACCTATGGAATCGTATTTGGAACATATCGGTTAGATATACTTACATCCCAGTGTTGATGTTCACATAAAGATTGAAACTCAGTACTAGTCACTTTAAGCACCAACGAGTTATCCCTTATGCTAAAGATAATTACTAACTTGTTAATGGTTTATAAATTTTAGTTTTTATTGATTAATCTCTGTCAGCATTTATACATCTTGAATGGATATTTACAAATTACCATTTTAAATATAATTTCTCACTATATTTTGATTAAGCCTAGAAATAGATATTCAATTTTCCCGTACTTCTTTTGAGAAAATGTAACAAATAAAAGTTTTGTATATGAATCCGTAAGGACCGGTCGTGCACAGATCAAATTGCGACACTACCGATCATCGTCGAGCAATCAGTTGAGTGGAACTCGTCACTGTAAATCAACTCCATTGATTATGAAAAGGTATTTGACAGTGTAGATAGGATAACGTTATGAGGAGCATATGCAACTCAAAACAACTGTCAACCAATATCAAAGTCACAATCTTCAATACGAACGTCAAGTCAGTTCTACTGTACGTAGCTGAAACTTGGAGAACTGAAACAACCACCATCAAGAAGGTACAAGTACTTATAAACAGTTGCCTACGGAAGATACTCAACATCCATTTGCCGGATACCATCAGCAACAACCTACGTTGGAGAGGACAAACCAACTTCCAGCTGAAGAGGAAATCAGGAAAAGACGATGGAAATGGATAGGACATAAATTACGCAAATTGTCAAACTGCATCACGAGGCAAGCCCTAACTTGGAATCCTGAAGGGAAGCGGAAACGAGGAAGGCCAAAGAACACATTACGTCGGGAAATAGAATGAGATATGAAAAGAGCTGTGAAGGATTGCCCAGGCGAATGCTGGTGAGCGGTCTATGCTCTGGTTCTAATGAGAAGCCGTGAGCAGTATAGTTGAACTAGGTCTGTTGTGAGATATCAGCTCACTGAAGACAATGGTTTACGGTGGCGCAATTTCGTGAATTGGTTGAAGTTAGACATTAACACTGGCTCAGTGGTCTAATGATTAAGCGCTCGCACGCGAGACTGGATTCGAATCTCGCGGAGGGATGGGATCGTGGATGCGCACTGCTGAGGAGTCCCATACTAGGATGAAACGGTCGTCCAGTTCTTCCAGGTTTTCCATGGTGGTCTAGCTTTAATTGACTCATGAATTCAACTATTGAAATATATAATTAAAATTTTCCAGTAACAGGATAATTCTATTATGATTAAAGAAAAATAATATCTGTCTAACAAACAATCAAGTAGTCAGACTGATAAATAGTGATATATAAAACACAACTACAAAAATGACAATAACATTTATTACTTACTGATAAATATTAAGACTTTAAAACTATCATTTATTATTGTATATACTAGAGTAAATAATAATGTGTATAATGTAAATCCATTTATATGTCTATGTCTGGACATTAAGATGACGTAATAGCTATTGAACAAAAACTTAACTTTTCAAGGTCATTCAGGCATGTGATAAAAGTGTATTGAATACAATATGATTATTCCAACTCCAAAGGAATAAAAAGATAATATTCTGTTGACTTGACGAAATAAATCCATAATAACTCAACAGACTATCACACTCTAAATAAAAAATTCAATCAACTAATCTATGATCCTATTGGTTACACAAAGTTCTATTGCGTAACATTTAAAAATACATACATGCACAACAACTCCATCTGTAGCTCTTTTAGTGTTACTGCCTTTTGGGGATGTTAGATGCCCAGAACTCACTTGGTAAATACATTATTTTTGTAATTCTATTTAAAAAAATTTGACATGGGAGTTGGAAGATTTCCATTTACAAGAATTATGATGCCTCAAAATAAAAGTTGAAATTCCTCAAAAATCACGAGGCCATTGACCGTTTCGAAAACAAAAGTAACAATTAATATCAGAAAATGGAATGTCCGGACAATTTAGGAGACCGGAAAAACCAATCGACTAGCTATGGAATTGAAGAAATACGACTTGCTCGGAATCAGTGAAACCCATTGGACCCAAACTGGATAGAATAGATGGGATGAAAGAATCGCTAACTTCAATGTGTCAGGACGTTCTGGGCCTCAACAAGCATGATCATAAGGAATGAATCTTCATCGAAAACCTGGACAAGCTTCAAGAAATTTTTTGATGGGGTTTTGTTCTCTGAGATGGATGGTTTGTTCGTGGAGCTTTCCTCGTTCTTCTGAACAATATCATCACCACAAACTTCAGCTAAAAGTGAAGTGTTCGAATTTCTCCATATGTGGTTCACAGCCTGTCCTGTAGACCTCGATGGTGATTAGTTCTTGTTGACCTTAAACCAGTCATTAGTTACTCCTTTGTTTTGGTTGCATCTACCATTGGTGTGAATCACATGTGGAGAAATTCGAACACTTCACTTCTACCTGACGTTTGTGCTGATGATGTCGCTCAGAAGAACGATGAAAGCTCCACAACCGATTCATCCATCTCAGAGAACAAAACTCTATCAAAATCATCCATCTGACCTAAATATCTTCTCCACCATCTCAAAGTTCAAGAAAGAAAGAACAGGATGACAACAATCGGCAACAGTCGAACGAGAACAGAAAAAGTCAAAGCACAAGCTGAACACACTGAAGCAAACAAGCAGGTGAAGAGGAACATTAGGGTCAGCAAGCAGAAATACGTGGAAGACCTAGCAACAACAGTGGAAAAAGCTGCAGGAGAAAGGAATATGAAACAACTATATAACACAACAAAGAAACTGACGGGGAAATATTGTAAACCAGAAAACCCGGTCAAGGACAAACATGGCAAGCCAATCACTCAGATTCAAGAACAGAAGAACAGATGAGTAGAATACTTCGAAGAACTCTTCAATACACCAGCACTACTGAATCCACCAAACATCAAAGCAGCACACACACTGTCCTATAGATGTCGCTCCACCAACGATCGAAGAATTCAGGGTGGCCATCAGACAGATCAAGAGTGGGAAAGCAGCACGACCTGACAATATACCAGCTGAAGCACTGATGTCACACATAGAAGTAAATACAAAGATGCGTCACAACCTGTTCAGGAAAATCTGGGAAGAAAAATTGACGACAGTCTGGAAAGAAGCATACCTCATCAAGAAAGGAGATCTGAGCAAATGTGAGAAGTACAGATTAGTTACACTATTATTGGTACCAGGAAATGTTTCCAACAGTGTTGCTGAACTGCATGAAAGATTCAGTAGAAGTCCAGATTCCAGGTCAACAAACCGGATTCCGTGAGGATCGGTCGCGCACAGACCAAATCACGACCCAACGGATCATCGTTGAACAACAAATTGAGTGGAACTCGTCACAATATATCACCTTCCTTGATTTTGAGAAAGCATTTGAAAGTGTGGATGGAACATTATAGAAACATCTTCGACACTATGGAGTATCGGAGAAAACCGTCGATATCATACGGAACCCATACGTCGGACTACAGTGCAAAAACGTGCATAGAGGACGGCCGACAGATGCATTGCAAGTGAGGACCGCAGTCGGACATGGCTGCTTGCTCTCTCCCTTTCTCTTTCTTCTCGTGGTTGACTGGATTATGAAGACTTTCCACATCTGAGGGGAAACACGGAATACAATGAACACCTTGGATCAAAACAGACGATTTGAACTTGGCAGATGATCCAACTCTTCAATCCCATACACACCAACAAATGTAGGTGAAAAAAACAGTGTAGCCTCTGCATCAGTAGGCCTCAACATACACAGGGGAAAAACCAACATCTTCAAATACAACACAGAGAATACCAACACAATCACGCTTGATGGAGAAGCTCTGGGAGAGATGGAATCTTTCACGTACCTGGTTAGCAGCATCATCGACGAACGAGGAGGATCGGATGCAGATGTAAAGGCGAGGATTGGCAAAGCAAACACAGCATTCCTACAACTGAGGAGCATATGCAACTCAAAACAACTGTCAACCAATATCAAAGTCACAATCTTCAATACGAACGTCAAGTCAGTTCTACTGTATGGAGCTGGAACTTCCAGAACTACCACAACCATCATCAAAATGTTACAAGTGTTTATAAACAGTTATTTACGTAAGATACTCAACATCCATTTGCCGGATACCATCAACAACAACCTACGTTGGAGAGGACAAACCAACTTCCAGCTGAAGAGGAAATTAGGAAAAGAGGTTGGAGGTGGATAGGACATAAATTACGCAAATCGTCAAACTGCATCACGAGACAAGCCCTAACTTGGAATCCTGAAGGGAAACGGAAACGAGGAAGGCCGAAGAACACATTACGTCAGGAATTGGAAATAAACATCAAAAGAATGAATAGCGACTGGAGACAACTGGAAAGGATTGTTCAGAACAGAGTTGAATGAGGAATGTTGGTCGTATGCCTATTCTCTTCCAAGAGGGGTAACAGGCGTTAGTAAGTGAGTCGTATTTACATGCTCAACGCTACAATTCCTTAGTTAACTTAGATGAATATGATATAAATTAAGTTGATTAACTGTACATAACAAAATATGGTGCGTGGAAACAAACTCCACTCTCGTTCGCAATTTCGACCTTTCTCTTGCCAACCAACCAAAATAAAGAGGAAATAATAATGATATTAATTATTATTATTATTCAGTCAAAACCCAACAAACTCTATCACTCTATACTGATGATTACCATGTGCTCATATGTGACTAGTTTCGACAGGTAATTCTCGGAATTCTTGTGAGAAGCCGTAACCAGAGTAGCTAATCCGTGTCGATTGTGAGACAGTTACTCAACGAACGCAATGGAAGATGGTCGCTCAATTACGTGGATTGGTTAAAGTTAGACATTAACACCGTTGAATGCCGGCTCAGTGGTCTAGAGTTTGAGCATTCGCGCACAAACTAGACTTCCTGGATTCGAAGCCAACGTGTAGGGTCGTGAACGCTCACTGCTGAGGAGCCTCATACTAGGACGAGGCGGCCGTCCAATGCTTAGAGGTTTCCAATGATGGTCTAATATTGATTGATTCATGATCTCATTCAAAATTTAAAAATCTCCACAACCCTATACTGATAAAGTAGTTTTCACTAGGGTTTTTATTCTAACTATTTAGATTTATCCCCATCTGTCTACTATGAACACATTACTATAGTACACTCCAGCAAACCAAAACAAGAACATAAACAACATAAAAGTTAGAGCTTGAAATAAGGTCTCCAAAGAAAATTACTCTCTTATATTCAGTACTCACTTATTATATAGACTGAAAAATGTCTTAAAAACTACGAGATATTTTTCATTTATTATACACTGAAAAACACCTGGATAGTCTCAGTCTACGAATCTCTACAAAACAGTCGGTCAAATTGTTTATTTGTATACTTGTTATGTAACAAAGAAAAGTTATTCTTTTTTCTTCATTGATATGTGTATAATACAAACATAGTTCATTGTGCTGTCATATTGGATATCGTTTATCAAGGTGTGTAATTGTATATTCTCTCGAACTTGCTTATTATTTATCCATTTAATGGTTTATTTATTAGAAATATTTTCAGTTTTTCTAAAGTAGATGTTTTCTTTGTTTAAAAATTATTTATTATTTAAAATCTTCTTATCACAATGATTGTTGGTATTAACATTTTAGTTATTTATGTTAGCAGTTTAGGAATCGATATATGAATAATGTACATTCTTTTCGATGCATGTTCCCAGCAATCACGATATCTTTGATTGAGCTCTTTTGTAACTCGTACAGCGAAATGTTGTAAACTTTTCACAAACACACCTGAATAGTTTATGAGACTAATGGGTATAATGACATGTTGAAACAAACAAAAAATAGATAACTTGATGAAATATCTAAATATCAGGAACAGTTAGCCTAGATATTCAAGCAGGCCGCCTTGTAGGATGTAAGTCACTGAAATACACCAACTCATCTTCTTAATAAAACTATATGTAGGTGCGGTTATCCATCTGTTTTTCATTATCCAGTGTAATCAAAATATCTAGCTTTTTTTAAATTTTCTGTTTATATAATGGGTAAGCACTGCATATAAAAAAAATAATCGTCACTGCATTTCAACTTCTCGGAGGAAAAAAGCTAATGAAAAGAAATCCTTAGTCAAAATTATTCTCTTATATGCAGCATCCACTCAATAAATGAACAGGAGGTGTTCAGAAATGCTTGATCATTCACATATACTGAACATTGGGAGACGTATACGTCACCTCTTGTATTCATGCCATCACAAATAAATTAAATTAGTGCAACGTATTAGTAGAAAATGTACACAAGGATGTCAATGATACCTGATACTCATTACACTTACAGACTGAAAACGAAGTATAATGAATCAGATTCTAGAAAGATGTAATAAAACTTATTGGAATACAGATGATCTTTAAATAAGACGAAATATAGGGTTTAGATTCTGTGCCTAGCCATGGTCAAAATGATGATAATTAGTATTTAATAGTGTGTAAATTAAATAATTATGAAGGAATTTATAAAATATAAATAATAATAAATCATTAAGCAATTGATGTGGTCATGAATCTAAACTATTGAAATGACAAACATACAGTAGATTTATGTGTGTAAAAGAATAGTCAACAACAAGACGAAATATTCTTGTAAACATGAAGATTACTGTTGTATCAAATGTAAAGATTTCATTAAATTGTTTTTAGTTGAGATCATGAATCAATTGATGTTAGACAACCGTTGGAAACCTGGAAGCACTGGACGGCCGTTTCGTCCTAGTATGGGACTCCTCAGCAGTGCGCATCCACGATCCCGCATCCCGCGGGATTCGAACCCAGGACCTACTGGCTTTGCGCCTGAGCACTTAACCATTAGACCACTGAGCCGGCATCCAATGGTGTTAGTGTCCTGGGTTCGAATCCCGCGGGGTGCGGGATCGTGGATGCGCACTGCTGAGGAGTCCCATACTAGGACGAAACGGCCGTCCAGTGCTTCCAGGTTTCCAACGGTGGTCTAACATCAATTGATTCATGATCTCAACCAGAAACTTAACAATCTCCACAACCCCCATACTGATAAATTGTTTTTGTATGAATAATAATGGTTTTAGACATAGAATGATTGAAACACCGCTAATAAGAAAAGAGTATTTCAGTATGGTTTTTTTTTCTTCACAACAATATATAGCTAGATCTAGTAGACGATAGCAAATGAAGAACGATGAGTTAAATTTCTGGAATTTATAGTATAATTATTAGAAAAAGAACAAATTCAAACGATAAATATTTATTCTTGCTAAACTATATATTATTGAATTCAATGAAATATAGGTCTTGATAAACAATCTATATATCCACTCTAACCTTAACCAGGTGAATTGGATTGTTTTTTTAGATATTGAATGATTCAATCATGGAAATTTATACTTTTTAGAGCGCTATCACAATAGGTTATATGCACTTTCATTTTATGTAATATCTTGTCAAATATTATATAAGCGTCAAGTTACCAGTTGTTTTTTCTTTCTTTAAGAAGAATTTTTTGTCAGTATTATGATCTATTCCATATTACTTACTTATTTACGCATGTTACTCCTCGTGAAGGAGCATAGGCCACTCACAAGCATTCGCCATCCAACCCTATCCTGAGCAATCCTTCACAGCTCTTTCCAGTTCTTATTCATCTTTTTCATATCTGATTCTGTTTCCCGACGTAATATGTTCTTTGATATCACTCTTTTCCGTTTCCCTTCAATATTCCAAGTTAGGGCTTATCTTGTGATGCAGTTTGATGATTTGCGTAGTATATGTCCTATCCATTTCCATCGTCTTTTCTTTATTTCTTCTTCAGCTAGAAGCTGGTTTGTTCGAATATCTGGTATGCAATATGAAATTTAGCTCAATATCTTCCCATCACTTTAGTTCTAGCACATGTTCCAAGTTTAATGAAGTTGTAGAAAATTACGATTCTCAGCAAATATCACTGCTGTGTTTTTTTTTAAAATATGGTACAAAAGGTTTATAGCTCAGTTAGATGAGAACAAAATTCTATCAAAAACTGATGTGTTACTTATTTTTAATCCAATGTTTATAGTTTGTAGAAAAACCTTAATGAATCTATACGAATCTTCATAAAACAATTCAAAAAAATTGGAAGACTAAGACAACTTTTTCTTTATTGCTTTTTATGATTTTATGTTAATTCACTTCAATATTGTACTGGTAGATTTTATTGAAGCAAAAATTTTGTCAAAATTTTTTAGTCTATATGAACTACGTCCTGATAGTGTTTTTCAGAAAGAAGATGAAAGTGTTATAATTAGATCAACCAACTCAGAGAATACAATGAGACTAAAAGACAGTGTCTATCATAAACTGAAATAAAATTTAAAAAAAAACTATTGGAGATTATAGAGTACAGAACGATTGCTTCATTCTAGTTATAAACTACTCGATGTTCCATCATTATGATATAGAGATCGAAGTAAAAACCTTTAAATCTCACAGAGGATATGGTATCCTCCGATTACTGAGTCACTATACCATGATTAACATTTTCATATCTAGTCAGTTCGTATTATATAGGGCTGCATGTATACATAATATGATCAATCATATTTATCTCACTCGTAGTATATTAGCGAACTCCCCTTTTTATGGTTGTTCATAAAAACTTTCACTATTTTGGAAACTGATCACTAGTGACCATATCCTGTTAATTGAAATAAAAGTACTGACTTTTTAAGCAAAGATGGATAGTGGCTAGCAGTGGAATCAAAGACGCGCGTTTCGTCCTATTTGGGACTTGTGAGCTGGATGTACCTCCATCCCAGAGTTGATATTCACTTCGGGACTCAAACTCAGTACCGTTCGCTTCAAACGCTATCGCGTAATCCACATATGTACATGTGCCAACATTAGACTGATCGACTGTAGTCTTAAATAAAAATGGGAAGATACAAGTTAAACAATACCAAGTGAATATATACTGACTTTTTTGAGAATGAATTCACTGTTCAGTTAATTAGCGATTATTTGTTTGTAAATTTATTGCACGAAATAACTTTTTTTCATGAGATGGTGGTTAAAGGTAGTTGAGAGAAAACTCTCGACCTAGCTTTCATGATGTTTGGAACTCTCTAGCAAGATGAACCTGTAATCGTGAGGGAACTGAGGTTCTTTGGCTGATTCTATCACATGTCACCTCATACAGTGGGACCATCAAAAGTTGTCTATTGAAAAGGCCACGCTGTCCCAACCAGAAATCTCCTAATGAAAAGTAGATGTTATTGACCAAGAAAGGGTTTCGTTTTCTAAGGAATATATATATATATATATATATATATATATATATATATATATATATATATATATATATATATATTGATATTTAGGCAATGACTAATCTCTCATAGAACTGAGATAACTTACAGATTCTATATAAATTATCACACTGTTTTTACAGTAAAAACTATTTACATTCAAATTTCTAATAAACTGCAATGTATAGGACAATATTCTCAGTATAATATTGTGTAGCATATATTTGATGATTCAATCAGTTGATCATTCAATGTTTCTATATTCTGAAATCTGTCCGGTTAAGGCTTGACGGTTCATTCCCATTAGTAAATCATCATTTCAGCTAAAAGATCAGATCAATATTCTACCACAGGACTGTTAAAATAGAGACACGGGATAAATAAAAAAACTCGACCTACAAAAATGTTTTTAGTTATACATATTATTATCATTACACTGTTGAATTTGAACTACTTTATGGATCATCACATTTCATAGACCTTTAATGATAATTAAGAATCAAACTGTTTATAGACAGTTATTTTTGTCATTCAACACTGTTTTCATGAAATTGGACAACTCAGTCATTATTTGATTAATGACTAAGATTCTTTATTGAATATGTAGAATGAAATCACAGCTATAGTCATCATTTTTTATCGTAAAATCAAGAAGAAAATTGGCAAAACTGTCAAAACAAGAAAGATGAATCAACTACTTTGTTTCAGAGAGGAAAAACAAGATCCATTTATCATTGCAAAATAGACAACCGTAATATTCTCATAGTTTGGAGAAATCTGCTTATAAATATTTCTTTTTACAAAAAAACCAACCTCTTGATTTCATTTTTAACGCTTATTTAACATTTCATGATAGTTTATACGATAATAAATTGATCTGTCTATTTATTTATCTTGCTTACTTACTTACGCCTGTTACTCTCAATGGAGCATAGGCCACCGACCAGCATTCTCCAACTCATTCTGTCCTGGGCATTCCTTTTCTAGTTCTATCCAATTGTTGTTCATTCTTGTCATGTCTATCTCCATTTCTTGGCGTAATGTGTCCTTTGGTCTTCCACTTTTCCTTTGGCTTTGAGGATTCCATGTGAGGGCTTGCCTTTTGACGCAATTGGGTGCTCTCCTCTGTGTGTCCTATTCTACCCTATATATATATCATTATGTCTAGGAATATAAATTTATTTTGCATTACGAATTATCTTCCTCTTATCAATAAATCATTATATTAAATTAGTTTCGTTATTTTTGCTTTAATTAAATATTAAATTCAATGAAATACTCAATTACATATTTTTTTAAAATGTTCAATCATATTTTTACATTATGACGTAAATGGTTGTCATATCAACTACATGATTATTTACACGAGTTTAGTGTTTAGAATAATATTTGTTGTTTAGTCTTTCTTGTTTCTATGATTTAAATTAAATATTATCTATTTTGTAAACATACTTAGTATTACTAGTGATGATTACTCATTGAATGATTTATTATAATCAAATTTGAAAAAAAAAAGATCCACTTTAATTTTAAGGGATGGTTGATGATTTATTTACTTGTTTGTTTGGTTGATTCTTTTTTTTAAAAAATTGAATTTGATGATAGTATACATAATATATGGAACATTTGTAATGAGCTATTTTAATTAGATTGAAAATGTTATGAAATTATACTGAAAATTCTAGTTTATATCATGTACTGGCCTTATAGTGTGAGTTACTTATATTCACATAAGTAGTATATAACGATAGTCAGGAATAGAATTTATTTTAGTAGAAGATCGAGAAGGAAACAATAGAAATGGAAAGCAATTGGTATGAAAATGTAGGAAGAATGAAATCTGAGACAATGGATTGATATTTGCAAATTAACTATTTAATGTATGGTTCTCAGATTTTAATGAAATATTCTGTAATTTCATGTTCAAATACATTCGATTGCCCCACTCGTGTTCTTGTTCACTACAGCCTTAGTTAAACAAGTACTGAAGGGGGTTAAACAACCGTTTTATCCAAGTGCGCATCCACAAACTCGGTTAGGATCAAATCAAGAACTTTATGGCCTCATGGTGAGCACCTAAATTTTAGATTACTGAGTCCTCAACTAGTGTTTCACATTTCTAACTTCAATCAATTTGCATTGTTTAGCATTGCAATTTCTAAAGTTGTTGTGTAAAACCTTGACCAATAAAGTTTACTCATGTCAGGCGTAAAACATTGGTGTTGAAGAATGATTAACAACATCGTAAAATGATCAAAGTAGGGCAATGTAAACCGGTGGATGGCGGTCCAGCGGTCTATAGGTTGAGTGCTGGTTAAGAAGTTTAAAGGTCTCGGTTTCAATCTCCGTTACAGTCGTAGGTATACAATGTCGGGGGACTCCGTGTCAGAACAAATCATCTGTTCGGTGCTGTTAGTTCTAAATAATAGTCCAACCCAGACCAGCCTGTAACGTAGACTGAAAAAAATAAAACAATTTCCACAAACTCCCTGTACTGATACCATAGAGTAGTAATATCTTAATTAACATTTTGCTGACCGGATGATATTGGTTTCACTTAGAAATTATGAGAGATTTTAATTGACATGTCTTAGAAATTAATAACATTCAGTCTATTACATACATAATGTATATTCCGTTTATTTAATTTGTAAATGATCCTATAATTTAAGAGTATTCATACAAAAGACCCTGTTTTCAATTCTTCAAAGTCTAAATTCTGTTAATATTTTAAAATGATTCAACCGATTAAATGATAAATAGCTGAAAAGAAAAGAACAAACTACAATAAATTCATCGTATTCGTTAAATACTGTCGTTCTTGTTTTGTTTGTATTTCAAAAAGGAAATCAACTGCATGATAGATAAAATTTACGTGAAAAAAAAATCATTCAACATACTAGCTAGAATGGTATGAAATTCCGTAGATTACATAATTATATATATGAGGTTTGCAGGGTAGATATCAGAAAAAACCTTGTGGTAGATATATTTTTTTACACATGTCAAACTTAAAAAAATCTGCGTTATTCATTATAGAAAATCAAAAATGAAGTGTACATAATTCTTCATTGTTAATTTCTAAATTGTTTAGTTGAAAATCAATGTTGGTTAATTTGATCGATAAACTTTGAATTCAATGTTAACACTTAAGACAGATTATCAATTGATTTTGAATAATATCAGGATGAGGGGTGTTGTGGAGATTGTAGTAGTTTTAGTAGTTGAAATCATGAGTCGACTTAAGCTAGACCAAAATTGAAAACCTGGAAACACTGGATGGCAGTTTTGTCCTAGTATTCGGCTCTTCAGCAGTACGCATCCACAATCCCGCACGGGGGGGTCGAACCCGGTCTTGATCGCGAACGATTAACTCTAGACCACTGAGCTGACATCCAACAGTGTTAATGTCTAACTTCAATCGATTCATGGTCTTGCGCAACCATTTTGATAGTAATCATCATCATGTGCTCACTAGTGACGGGCTTCAAGTAGATTTTCTGGAGTTATAGTCAAAAGTTGTAACCAGTGGAGTCAAATCCGTGTCGAGTAGAAAAACAGGTATTTACGTCACAATTAACACCGTTGGATGCCAGCACAGTGGTCTGAAGGTTAAGCGTTCGCATGCGAAATCCAGAATCTTGGATTCGAATCCCGCGTGTGGGATTGTGGATGAGCACTGCTGAGGAGCTGAATATTAGGACGAAACGGCCGTCCATTGATTCCAGGTTTTCAATGGTGGTCTAGCTTAGATCGACTCATGAATCCAACTAATATTGGATATTTAGTTCATTGATATAAATTCATATAAATGCCAATTGATTTGGCAATATAACTTGTAGGTTCTATGCGTTGTATTATAATAGAATAATATGTACGACCTATTCCTTGTCCGTTGACTATCACTGGCTGACGAAGAATATTTTGTACGCTAAAAAGTTTTGAAATTATCATTTGTTGTGATAAAATAAACGGAGAGTTTCATTTTAATTATGTAGAAATTCAAAGAGATGAGCATAATTATAGAAATATCTATTTCAAGGAATTCATTAATATACTATTTACACAAATTATTTAAATAACTTCTTGTTTGGTATCAGAGAAAAAATGACCTGAATAGAAACAAAATATTATCATTTAAACAAAAGTAATCTTGAATATAAAATAAAACTTAATAATAATAATAACATAAAAAGTAGTAAATTTAATTTATATGTAGGCCCAGAAGTTGTTCGAGCCAGTTGATTAACAGTTTGACCTATGAAAGTATATAATATCAGGTATTCCTGGAATGACATTCTGCTTATTTTGGTTGTACTCTGTTTTCTACCTTAACGACTATTCACTACTGATCACAAAATCATTTAATTCAGTTGGTGATAGGATACTTATCGACCAAACAAAACCGGATATCTTACATTAGAACAGAAAATTATGAGGCAATGAAAAAGCAACTCGAATACACCGTATATTTTTCAAATGTCAACACTTCAACAATAATAATCCAAAGGCTAACAGAGAAGATAGGATTTTCAGGATAATTTTATATTCCCTATAGATGGCAACAATTTAGAAGGAACAACTCTGTTTTTATAGTAACATGTAATGACCTATGGTCATATAACAAAGAAAGTTAGAGGCTATGACAATCATTTCGATAGTAAAGAAGGTCCTTGAAGACTGATGAACCAGAAGTATGTCACTGAAGTTACCCTTTAAGAAAATAACACAAAATAATTTGATCTCTTCTTAGCAAAAACACTTTTAGTTGAATCACATGTAATCAATAAAACATGTTTAATTCTTCTTTTCTTCACAGAATTAAGAGGCTATCCATCAGTTTTTTTCTAAGTAATCTGTCATTTTATGCGCTGGAAATATTTGGTTAACTTATTAACATCTTGAATAAAAACAATTGTAGATAAATTGGTATTTTTAAAATATTTCTCATTGAATTCACGTATTGGAAATTGGTTGATGAAATTATAACTTGGTTTTGATCAAGTATTACGGTGAACTTAAATTTAATAGAATAACACTGAAACAATTGTGGTTTAAATTGATAACTCATACTTTCCCACGCATTCATAAAGTTTTTCGAACCTTCCTTCTTCCCATTAGTCAAATCTGTCTATCACCCAATAATATGAATCATTTCAAAAATGATATAATCGGCTATAATAATCGTTGTTTAAAGTTGGATATAAAAGCCAATAATTTGTTTAATGGTTACCTTTTCAATAACTATGAACTATAGTAACTCCACTGTCATTAGTTTAGAATCAAGTTTGAACGTGGTTATTAGCTAGAGATAATTACTTTCTCCAACTTGCAAAATATATACATATTTAGGCTAAAAGAAGATATATACCCAGATATATTGTGCAAATATTTCGACAACACTTTTACGGGTCATTATTTCTTTAATATTCATGGTTATATTCTCAAAGTGCTGAGTAGCCCCATACTAGGACGAAACGACCGTCCAGTGCTTTCAGGTTTTTAATGGTAGTATAAAATTAATTGATTCATGATTTCAATGTAACATGCTGATGTGTCCAATAGAAACAAGTTGTGAGGTCATTAACAAACTTTAATATACAATTTTCAGATTATGTTAATTTTATTTGATTCAAGTTACTCCATATTTGTTATTGTAGAATTGTTCGTTTTTTGTTCCTGTTGTTCAGGTCATTTCTAAAAGTCTTCATAAGTCAGGATCTCTGTCGTCTTTGTAGAAAATGATTTTCCATTAATGGTGAAACTTCCAAGAAAACATTGATTTTGAGCGAAATCCATTCAAATTGTCCAGTATTTTAGACTTTTCATCTTTTTGTCAGGTGTTAGCAACCTCAGAACGACTTCTAGATTTAATATTCTCAACTCTAAGGATTTTGTTAATATAGTATGCAAAGATGATTTCTCTTAATTCAGTTCATTAGCTTTCATCCAAGCTGAGAATTTCGCCACTGAAAACCACAAGATGATCTGCATAACCGAAACTGTCACCAACACAAGTGGTTAACAGTCATCCATCACTATCAACTCCTGTATATAAGCTAGCATGAATACTGTACAAACTGTGCATGTAGTATCCTTATCCTCAATGGGAAAAGTCTCATATCTCTCAAAAAAGGACAAACATATTTACTGATAATGTGTTTTTAATGTACTTCGATTCAGCTTTTTATGTGACTGACACAAACGACCACATAGTCTTTAAAAGAACAATTAATGCTAGTGTTATTCGTAACGTTGTCATGTAAACTAGGGGTGTAGTATTAAGTGATTTAGGCTATCTTACTGTTCATTAAAATGGTGAATGTTGGTTGTTAGAGTGAAAATTTTGTAGAAAATTTCGTTTCAAGCCTAATCATTTATTATGTTTGTGCTTTCTTTCCGACAATTCATGCTGGGTTACACTGAGTATATTCACACTATACTTGAATAATGATTAGACATACCGTGCAAAGATGGCGGAAATGATAAAACACACTTTTAGAACATAAATTTAACTGATTGCATGGACGATTGTCGAAATTTCAAGTAACAGTTTAAAACGAATTATCACCGAATTTCACTTACCCATTTTAATTAAGTACGAAATTTACTAAATTTTGCATTTATCCAATCCGTTAGTCATTCACATGGGTGTACACATATATATATATATATATATATATATATATATATATATATATACAAACTTAAACAGAAGTAAATGCAAGACTATCTCAAAAACTTGAATTATCCTATAATCTAAAAATAAGCTAACAAAGACATCAGCTTAACAACAATGGTAGCAATTATAATAAAAATGACGAATATTTTACACTTTGCCTAAAACAACAATAACGACAACAACAACAACAACAACAACAACGGGCATGAAAGAAAGAAAAACAAGTTTTATTAATGGACTAGAACAGTTTCATTTAAATATTTTAATAGGATTTTTAACTTCACTTTGATGATAAAAGAAATTGTAGAGATTACAAAATGGAGGAGGAAAAACAAAAAAAAAACATTTGTGTGTAAAAATAAAAACAAAGAGCTAAATATTGTAGATATCCTTATCAATTTTCTGTTTAAGAAAAAAGAAAAGAAACAAAAGAGAACAATGTTTGCTTTGGCAAAACTAAACTTCTAAATTATATTTGTACCGAATTTAAAGACATAAAATGTTCCATATACTTGTATGTATGAGTAGGCTATATTATTTAATCTTATTATATATAAATGTAACACAATGTTATGTGTATAGATAAACTAACGTTTATGTAAGATTTTTAGAATAGTGATATTATTTTCCTCCTTATTGTTATTACAATTTGTCTGAGGTAGGTAGGTAGGTAGGTAGGTAAGTAGATAATAAACATATCAGAAAGAAAGATCTAATTCGAGACCGATTCACTATTTTAAAAAAATTCAAAACATCTAGTTATTTCATTGTTATGTATAAAGATAGAGAACAAAAACAGATTTATAATCTCATATTAGTATAAAATTTGAATTATATTTTATTCAGTAAAGAACAAAAAATTTACATTTCGGTATTTATTGTCATCATTTCTAGCACATATGGAGTGCTTTGATACTAATTATATGAATGAACTACTGATCGAATAGCAAAACAAGCACATAGGTGAATAGTTATATATATATATATATATATATATATATATATATATATATATATATATGGATAGATAAATAGATAGATAGATAGATAGATAGATAGATAGATAGATAGATAGATAGATAGATAGATAGATAGATAGATAGATAGATAGATAGATAGATAGATAGATAGATAGATAGATAGATAGATAGATAGATAGATAGATAGATAGATAGATAGATAGATAGATAGATAGATAGATAGATAGATAGATAGATAGACAGGTAAGTAGGTAGGTAGGTAGATTTGCTAGATCTATAGAAGAACATTCATTTTAAATGTGTTTATTTCAAAATGGTGATCAAAGTTATGTAGTTAATTTTATGAGATAGCCAACAAATTGAATGGCTTAACATTAAGTGGTTCCAGTGTTCGATATGAGGATAACTGAATACAATTGAGAATTAGCTAAGGAAATAAGTTTTTTTCATTATCATTATTCACATCTAGCGTAAAAAATAAATTCGAAGCAACTTTCGACTTCTGCTATATACTTCAAATCACAAAACTTGAAATAAAACTCAATAGAACTACTCAGAAATATCGAATATGTCCAGTTTCTTCATTCTTCAGATTTCAGTATTAGTGCAAAAGTGAGATAGAATGTTGTGTTTTATTTATCTGCATGGGATTAGGTTGACGTAAACATAATGTTTCTTTATTCCATCTTTATGAAGTAGTAAATAAAGAAAGTGTGTCAAACCATATGTTTATAAATTGTTCCATGTCATTTTGAATGCATGACAATGACTTTTTAAAGATGTATTTCAAGTTTTTCTTTGTTTGCCATACAAATAAATAATTAATTTAATATTTGAATTCATGAGACATTTAAAGATAGACCACCACAGAAAACCTGAAAGCACCGAACAACCGTCTCGTCCTAGTATGGGACCCTTCAGCAGTGCGCATCCACGATCCCGTCAGAGGGATCCGAACCCAGGACCTATCGGTCTCGCACGCGAACACTCAATGTCTAAATAACTGAGCCAGCATCCAGCGGCGTTAATGTCTAACTTAAACCAATTCACAAAATTGCACCACCGTCCACCATTGTCTTTAGTGAGTTACTATCTCACAACAGAACTGGTTAAACTCCACTGATCATGGCATTTCACTAGAACTCCATGAAATATCTCTTGAAGTCAGTCACTGATGGACACATGATGGTTATTATTGTCAGAAGAGGGTTTTGTGGAGATTCTTAGTAATTTAATAGGTGAATTCACTAGTCCATTGAAGCTAGACCATCATAGAAAACCTGGAAGCACTGGACGGCCGTTTTGTCCTAGTATGGGACTCCTCATGAATTCAACTATTAAATTACTAAAAAATCCCAAAAAACCCTCTTCTGAAAATAAATAATTGTCATCTTCTCAACTAGTTATTACATATTATCTATGACCTTCTAATAAATCTCCAATTTATTTCTTACTATCATACTGCCTAAACAAATAATTGATCAATAATGATTATTGCACTAAATTTAATCCATTGGAATAGTTAAACAAGTTAGATAAACAAGAAGAAAAATATACCGTTTCAACAAGATCAATGTAACCATTAAATTATACCTTCAAGAAGATTTATATGAAGTTGTAATTTTTCAATTATCAAGACTGAATTAAACTAATGAAATTGTGCTATATCCCAAATGATCTTTAAAAAATATATTTACCTGACATTTAATTTTAAAACAGATAATGCTTAATAATAAGTAAAATTAAAATGTAGATAAAATTGTTTACATGGTTTATAAATTTCTTAAATTTAATGAAAAGCACTCATGATTCGCGTGCAATTGGAGAAACTGAAACTTAGGAATTCATATATATGACTGAAAATGTCTAGCAATTATCTAATCTGGCCTGATATTTCTTTCTTTTAATATCTATTTTCATTCTAATTACCACTTAACCAATTCTTATGGTTATACTTATTCCCCCAATGGACGGTACTGTCCTTATCGAGACTTCTAGATATATGTCATTATGGTATTGATACTAATGACTTTGCTTACGTCAGTGAGGCTGGTTGTATCACTTATTGGTATTTGGATGACCTAATCTATTACTCTAAGCATCGATAATCTAAAAATCACTTTTAAACCAGCAGAAAAATTCTCATATTCTTACATAATTTGTATTGGAACGTAACATTAATACGTTAGTTTGGGTTCTCAAATGAGTCCTTTCTTTGATAATTATCTTGATATTAGATTTCCACCGAAATTTTTAAAAAAACGAATGACTGAAATATAAAATACTTATTTGAACTATATACCGTGGTTTTAACATCGTATTGATTTATTCCTATACTTTGATCTTACCTCCTCAACCTAAATTATGCACTACGGTTTGATCAACCGAATATTCATCATATATCCATCGTTAACTCGCTTTGAGTTGAATTTTCAAAGATCTAATAAGAAGTGGTGATTAATGAATCTTACCTTTGTAGCTACCTACAAGTTTTGTTGAATGACATTGGACTGTGTCGCTAAGCGATTGAAAATGCGAATGTGGAAGGTTTGTTACTGACTATATGATCTAAAAGTAATTCCCTTACTGAAAGATGAGAATTATAGGTTAGATAGTTAGTGTGGCTGTGAGCGACTACTTCTGGGTGACTTCCGTGAGTTCAATGATTCCTTAATAATTATTGATCAGCTACAAAACTTAAGTTAACTTCTTAAAACTTATTTATCCATATATACTTAACAGTATGTGTAAATTGATAAATCAATAAAAACAGAGAGATTTAAATGATTAATGACATGATGACATGCCCAATTCTAACTATGCTTACTTTAATTTTTTTCCAAAATAAAGTATAAATATTAATCAGTTTCTTATTCGTGTCATTCAACAGTGATACATTGAATAAATATTAAAAATATTCTTTACTCATGATCTTGAATCTCTTAATCTACATGATAGAATGTCTGAAGAAACAAACATACAACAGTTTGGTAACGCCTTATTTTTTGTAAATAATGAACTTGTACAATTATGGTCTATTTCGTTATTAGTACTGCTCTAATATTAGACCTAATCATAAAATTGTAGATTTGTCATGATGTGACTACCTAATCTCTTAGATCTTACGTGAAAATTACACTATTATCTACAGTGACTCGTCCTATAGTAATTATCACCAATATATTATGGAGAACACATTTAGGCTGGAGATAGAACAATATATTTAATATAAATAAAAGAGATAATTTACAGAAAAATGACCACGCCAGCAAAGCTGTGCCATGCTATCCGATCGAACTGAATTAGTATTCCCACGTTCTCCATGGTTAGCCTTCTCTTCGTGTCAACTGTTGAATATAAGTCTTTTCAGTAATTATATGCTCGGCTTCAAATGTCGTGTGGTTAGTGTCCAATACCACTACAAACTATTAATGCTTTTATTACCATCATCATCATATAATTCTGTAATGGATAGATGTGAACAAGCAATTCAACATGGAGCTTATCATATATCGAATCAATTCAAAATGGAATCAAATCAGATTGGAAAATTAAAAGTACAATTTAGTATTTAAATTAATAATTAGATGAAGATAGAAGACAAATATAACTACACCACTGAGATTGTCATTATTTTCTTAAATTCTTTCAGAAGATTGGAAATAAAAGTAATTTTATAGAATAATTCAATTTTTTTTTCAAATCACCGAATAGTATTTTCCTTTAAAAATATAGGATAGGATTCGATCTACATTAATAAAAATCTGACATACATGACATTTCTGTTAATACATGACATTGATTATCACCTAATGATCAATCAATTTTAAATACATTTCAGTCCTACAGGAGTTCAGTCGTAACCCGAATAGCTCAGTGGTAACCTCTCTGACTGTTAGACTGGGTGACACAGGATCGAATCCATCAGAGAGCATCAGTTCCTTCAAGATTACAGGTACATACTGCTGACGAATACCAAATAGCACGAAACTTAGATCCAGGATTTCTTATGACTACCTCTAATCATCATCTTATCACAATATAACTTTAGTGTGATTGAACAGTACAAATATACTGAATACAAACTAATTTTCTTATAACTTTTACTATTTATAAACTTTTAGTTATATTTTTCCATAACAAAAAAATAATGTAAATTCATATAATGGATAATAGTTATTTTACAAAACATTTATCATAATAATACATAGTTGATTATTTCTATTTTCAATCTTCAATTATAATAAGATACCTTATAAACGTATAACATACACTAATCCTTTTTTCAAAAGGAGGGAATATACAAGAATTTTTAATCAAATGAATTCCACCTGTTACAAACATTTTAAGGTGATGATATTACTTAAATAAAACACATGGTTATTTTATTTATTTTAACACAGATATTAGTACAAGGAGGCACCAAATAGATATGCTCCACACAAATCTCATTCGATATGTGTGAGGGCCGTGATACTGCCCGGGTGCCCAAACCGAGGCAGGTGGTTTTCTTAAGGAGCCACACCCGGAGCCCTCGCCCTTCAGGTCTGATCTACAAGGCAGTGGAAAAACGTAAGAAGATGCAGTCCCATGGTAGCTGGTGATTAACAGTTGGTTCATACGCCATTTGTTCCTTCAGGATACTGGAGCCCATGTGCACCATTGGTTTGGAATCAGGGTTTTCGAACTTCCCTAGGTGGACTCTCCATGTCCACCAACCCGGTTAAAGCGCTGGACATTCGCTTTTCTTCCTCTCAATTTGGTAAACAAGAGTAATGCCGCGAGAAGGCATTGAATAGGACTTCCCTGGTAGAGGCTATATACGCATAGCCATGTGAGAGCACTTTTTGAGGGAGAGAGGACTCTCTCCACTCTCGACCGCACCAGGGCATTTGGCGGTCTTAAATAAAACTGTTTTCATTTTATAAATAAATCGAATCTGGATAAATAGCTTAGATATACATATCTATGAGTTAGTAACAAATTAACAAATATCTAAAAAACAAATAGCAACAATAATTTGTGTAACAAAGATCATTTCGAAGAAAAAAAATTCACTGAATATCAAACAACATTATCATTTTTTTAAAATTTTCTTTTAGAAATGTAAAGAATCGAACTTTATATGTTAACTAATTAAATTTTACAATCATTGATTAACTGAATAAATATGTGAGGTGATCCTGAGGTGATCAAGATCAATATGAGGAATTTTTAAGAAAGAAAGTAAATAATTTGCATTAGCCCCCAGTATATGTAAAAAAATGTTAATTTACTAGTTACATCGTTTATGATTGAATTAAGTCTATATCCGTCTTCTGATTGAATACTAGGTTATAGAGAGCTCGAGGAACAATTAGCGTTAACGTCTTAATTGTTGTTCACTGATCCTCAACTTAGTCGGTAATTAGATTCTTGATTCTACTAGCCTTATAAGTGAACTAAACGATAATAAGAATTGAGAGAGCTAGAGAGCGATCATAAAACTTCTTTTCTGTCATTACGGCTCTATCACACGGGTCTCAATACAACGGTGTATCTGATATGTTACGACACAACTAGTGATAAGAAGAAGCTTATTGTAAATACAGGCCCATACATAATACGTAAAAGAAACTATAAAGTTATAAACCAACAATTTATAATTTCCCTGAATTTGTGATGTCTTTCAATTTGGTGTTCTATTATGAAAAATCCATGCAATCATTTGCTTCATATTTGTCATATTTGTCTATTACTACAAGAAATCCATCTTGAAGCTAATTATTCACCGTAATAATGATAATAATGTTGATAAAAATAGATTTGTTCAATATTATAAATGTTGTTACAGTATAGGATCCTCAGCACCAATTGTTTGTCTACAACATAATCATGTTGTAGTTGCTCAGTAAGATATTTTACAAATGATTTTAATAGTCATTATCTCCTGCCCATTATCGGTCATGAAAATTTTCCATCTGCTCAATCGTTTCAACTTTCGTTTCTTCAAAGTATAGACAAGAAAGAAAAAGAGTTATTTCAAACCTTTGAATAAGCCAACTTAGAATAGGATTACTTCTTCAAGTTAAATGAAAAGTTTACAATTTCTGGTAGTTTATGAATTATAAGACCAGTAATTCATAGACATGTAAAACAGTGAAGTTTAACAAATAAATAGAAAGTGTAATTCACCATTCTTAGTAAAATAATGCAATAATTTAGTGCATTTCATAAAATAATAACCGAATCATTTCACTCGCTAAATTATCATTTATTTTAACAACAATTTAAAATAAGTCGAATTAGAAATATTTACTATGAAGTTGTAATAGATACTTATTTCTGAATCACAATCAAATACTCGAAATAATTGAGTGAAATCAAGTGTATGATGTTACTTTTAAATTGTTTTAACTCACTTCCTTAGCGCTAATTACATTGTATAGTGGATATGAGGTCGAAATTAACATCATTTCCTTCAAAATTTCAATGAAGATTGTCAACTAACATGTAATTTATTTCTAAGCCTCGCTAGTGACCATATATATAATTAAAGGACTCTAAGTAAACATTTCGTTATGATTCAACACTCCAGCAGTCTTGACTCAGTACATCGCATAAAAATCGAACTCAGGGTTTTTATGTTTGTATTAAAAACGACACCATCTGAATACTAATTCTACATCCAATACATCATAGTCTCTAACTTCACTGACTTTACGGCATAATGTGATAATTTATACTTCACACACCTGTGAATTGCTTTAATATCAATGTATCGAAGTTCTAAAGGGAGTATGTAACATAGATTTACACAACGGCAATGTGGTCGAAAAACTCATGAATGGAAGCATAAATCAAAAACTGTGAATGACTGATTTTCGGATGAATGATTGAATAATACGATACTTAATTAAAGATAATTTGAAATTTCTGAGCTTGATTGAGTATGTTTACTACTGTATTTGTCAACTGCTTATAGGAATACTAAGTTAAGACTAGATAACTATCCAGTAATATCTAAGTCATTCTTTAGTTCTTCAAGTAAAGTAGTTAAAACTAATTCCCCTAGTTTCTAAAATGTTTCATTATGATCACGGATTAGTATATATTTGAATTTTCTGTAAAATAGGACAGCTTACTTATAAAAAAGTGAAATGACAATTTATTGGTTTCAGACCTTCAAATTCCAACCAATATACAGTTACAAATATGAGCACCACTTTACCTGTTTTTATAAGATAGACAGTCATGTAGTATAAGGAGTGTAGTGAACGAGAACACCAATAGGGACAACCAAATGTACTTGAATGCAAAATTTCATAACCTCTTAGTAAGGTCTTAGATCATACAGTAAATAAATCATTTACAAAATATTCATCAGATGTATCAGGCTTCATTGTTCCTTCATTTTCATATCAGTTACTTCCTGATCTCGTTCTCTTCTCTTCAATCTTTTCAACATTCTGTCTCCAGTCATTCCATTTTCAATTGTCGATATATACTACTTATATCTGTCGACATCAGTAACACACACTACAGTAGTTGCCATTGTATAAATAGCATTTGAAAGTTAAAATACATCAATCTATACTTGTTTACTCTGATGCATTACTTTTCTGTCAAAAAAGTAATATCTAATTGATAACGGAAATTAATCCTCACCTAAAACCTAATAAATTAATTGTAACAAAAAGCCAATTTAAACAAGTTAAGAGTGACAATATTTACAGAATACAATGAATTCATTATATTTTATACGTTTTTTCTTCAACTACATCTACACAATCTATTGTCTGAATTTAAATAATTCTGGTATTATTATCAGAATGGGTTTTGTGGAGATTTCTAGAAATTTCACTGGTTGAAATAGGAACTCACTGAAGACAATGGTGTACGGTGGCGCAACTTCGTGGATTGATTGAAGTTAGACATTAACACCGTTGGATGCTGGCTCAATGGTCTAGTTGGTTAAGCGCCTGGTGTGAGACTGATAGGTCCTGGGTTCGAATCTCGCGGGGTGTGGGATCGTGGATGCGCACTGCTGAGGAGTAACGTACTAGGACAAAACGGCCGTCCAGTGCTTCCAGGTTTTCCATGGTGGTCTAGCTTCAATTGACTCATGATTTCAACCTGTGAAATTTCTAAAAATCTCCACAAAACCCATTTTGATAATAATAATCACCTGCTCATTAGTAACTGACTTCAGGAGATACTACTGGAGTTCTAGTGAGAAGTCGTTACCAGTGGAGTTCAACCAGTTTTGTTGTGAGATAGGAACTCATTGAAGACAATGGTGTACGGCGGCGCAACTTCGTGAATTCTGGTATTGTTTACAAACGCTTTCAGTTAAGTAGTAAAGTTTAAAAAGATATTTCATATGTGACTATTTTAAATCCCAGTTCTTAAAATAAGTTTTAATTATCACGTAGATTTTATAACTCGGTGATGGAAAAACTTTTTCCAACTTCTTAATATATGTTATTAACTAATAGTTAAAATTAATGAATCTAAGGTAAAAGTAGAACAATTCATTGTATTTTCCATGGGAATTATTTAACTGATAATTCATTTTTATATTGGTTATTTAAATCTTCCCATTAAGGTTTAGAACTACTAATGATCAACCTCTTATTGACATTTATACTTGTAATTTAAAGTATTGTCGAGGCTATCCGTATAGGATGCGCAAATACCAATGAGAGACTGATCAATTGCAGTCATGAACATCAATAGCAAGATTCAAATAACCAATATAAAAGTGAATTCAAAACTTCACCCCATTGCACAACCTATAGACCATCCGGACTCAGTAGCCAAGTGCATAACGTGATGATGTTTGATGCGTGCGGTATTGGATTAGAGTCCCGAAATGAATATCAACTCTGGGGTGCATGTACATCCATCTGACAAGTCCGAAATAAAGCGAAACGTTCTTCCTGGATCCTACTGCTAATCACCATCTATCTCTGCTTATAATGGTCATTAATAAAATTATATTTATACCAACTAAATGGCTTTTTAAACGTTGTAGTCATTTAAAATTTCATGACACTATGTAGGTAAAGTTTGTGAATTTTGCAGTATGTTTCTTCTAATACTTACAATAGTATCAGTCATAACAAAATCTTAAAGTAGAATGTAAAATCTATTTTCAATACTACTTAATTTATTTCTGGAAGTTTCATGTCTCTCTAATTACAATGAAATTGTTTTTCACATGTTAGTTACAAACATGCACTGAGTAGTGAAGTTTCATCATTAGAAAGAATGAAATCATTTTTTTTCTCTATTCATCAAGGAATTTAATCACATGATATGTACACTTAAGTTTGTCTGAGTTGCTATTTTTAGTTACGTAGGTGTTGTTACATTTTTTCTCTGAAAATTATCAGTCTACATTTTAAGTAATGACGTGTGCATAAACATTTTATCTGAGTGATAGTTTCTATATGTGATTGCTTAGTAATAAAGATTCATGTATACATATTTTCGTCTGTTTTTTTTCTTCATATGATAGAGTTTTACTTATACTCTTTTTTTACTATCAATATGAAATACATAATGAATTTGATAGTTGCATTCATCGACGATTGATTTCAGTTTGGTTATCATTAAAAACCAAGGAGCACTGGACAGCTGTTTGTCTTAGTATGTGACTCCTTATCAGTGAGAGTATACACGACTCTCACCATCATCAGTTTATCACGTGAACACTTCACTTTTAAAACAAAGAGACAATATTCAGTGATGTTAATGTCTGATTTCAATTAATTCTTGTTATTGCAAGACCATATACTGTTGCATGTGGTGGATAACTGTCTCATATCCGATATAGTTGAACACTACTAGTCACAGGTTCTCCGGACAAATCCTGTAATCGCTTCCAGAAGTTATTCATTAGTTTGTTTTGTCTTAATTTTAATCTTGTTTTACAACTAAAATGTCAGCAGTTTTAAAATAAATTTGACAGTAAATTAATCCCACTAAAATAAAAAAGATTTTGTTCTTAATTTTATATCGTACATTTTTCCTTTTTGTAAGTGGAAGAAACATTTTTAAAATTAGTTCACATGAGCATTTTTATAAATTGACGTATATTGTACATTTGTATTTCATTTAACCTTAAATTATTTCAGTATTTAAAGTAAAAAAAAAACCAAAGCACAAAAGAATTATTGTAAGATGGTGGTTGGATGTAATCAGCAGGAAATTCTGGACCTACTTGGCATTTGTCAGCAAGGTGTGCCGGTAATACTGAGGGAACTGATGCTCTCTGACGGATCAGATTCTTTGTCACCTAGCTTCACAGTCAGATACGTTACCACTGAGCTATCCGAGTCGTGACTGACCTCCTGTATGATTGAGATGCATTTATAATTGATTGATCACTGGGTGGTGATCAATGTCATGTATTTCAGGTTCTTCTTAGTACAGATCGAACCCTATTGATCAAGTTATTATTGTTATTGTACTTTTAAATGACATGAAAAATTAAAAAGTATTAATTGGTGTTGAAAATGTATGTATTGTTGGATTTCGATTTACCAACTGCTTTGATACAATATCATGATATATATATATATATATATATATATATATATATATATATATATATATATATATATATATATATATATATACTTGAATCTTATTAACTTCTTTGCCTTGCTTCATTTCACCTTGATTGGATTTGACTCAGAATCCGCTTCTGTGTTTGCTTGGTCGCGCTCAATGGCCTCGCTTCTCAAATTCGTTTGATATGCTTGTAACTATGTTATCTGTGCCATCCAATAATAAACTGTAGTTGCCTCTTCTTGTTGTCTTTTGAATGCATAAACCTTTTGGATTTATTTAATAACGGTTATTAGGGTGATTATCGCGAAGCCAAGCCACTACAAGTGTTTCCTTCATTTTTTAGATGAAGAATAAAAATGAGAACTACTGTAGGTCCACCACTGACTTATATTTTGAGCTAAAACTGTCAATGTCTCAAGCTACGGTTCATAACTGATAACAGACTATGATGTAACTCATAGTTCGAAACTTTATAGCTGATAAATTTTAAATATTACTCGATAAGACAGGTAATCAAAATATATACTTATGATAAATTAGCAATCTGTTAAGTACACATTTTTTGAAAAGCGCAAATACTACAATACAATCTTCGTGTTGTTAGAACATGTAAAAAGTAACTGTGCTGTATTTGACTGCCATACTATCTTAGGAGTGTGGATTGTCGCAGTATATATGTACATAAAATGAATTCATTTTATTCTGCAAACCCTGTTGTTCTTGGTCTGTTTAAGTCTATCAAGAAATATGGCCGTATGAAATTTTTGTAGAGTTAATAGGTCTGGAAAATAATTGTTCAAATCCATTCATATGAGTTGATTAATATGAAAATTAAGTTTATTTCTTACCATAGATTATCCGCAATTAATAAACAGAAACTCAACTATAAATAATAATATTTAATTGTTGTTTAATTTTCAAAATGATTGCTTTGTTGGTGGAATCGCATTTGTCATTATATACAGAGTAGAATTATACTGATATTGAACACCGATTAATTAATATACTTTGTATAAAAGGCACGTTGCAATTATAAACAAGATAAATGTCAATTAAATCTTAACGACACATCTAGAATGCATGTGATAACATTTCTCATTGGTTTAACGATCTACAGCTTAGACGTGGTTTATTAAATTACTGTCTGAAATTTCTTATAGTTTACTTCAGTTATCATAGTTAAAACTTTTGGAAAAGATCACACCAGGTTCGAGGTACGCATGTATGAATGGAAAGCCATAAATTGATCCTTTGCAAATTGCGTTACTTATTATTAATAAGTAGTTGCTTTATATTTCATAATACAATATGGATCATCTTTTTGTTCAAGTTAGTATGTCTTTAATCAAATACGTTTCTCTTTTTGTTTACATCCAGTACATCATTGACTAGACAGCTTACTGTTGAAATAACTAAGGAAACTGGGAAAGTCATGCGATATGTCAAGACTGAATGGTAATTCAGATTCAAGCGTGTGCGAGCCATGGAAAGTAGATTGCATGCATGAGCATAGCCATTATGTCTACCAAGAAATCCGCTAGAAGTAAATTTATTCTGCATAACCAGTTATATAGACCTGCTTCATAAAATCTCTCTAGTTAAGGTGTTAAGGTGAATAGAAGCGCAGATAATAAGTGAACCTGATCGTTGACAATAAACGTCGTAAACATTAATTAAATTTTCTCTTGTATCTCATCACTGTAAATTGTTTACAACAATTTTCTTATCTCAAATAATCAATCGGTTCATGATCACAATCAAAAACTTAACAATCTCCACAACCCCTAAACTGATAATTTATTTGTCTTGGAAATTGTACTATATCTTTCATTGTATCTTTCATCGTCACTCGTATCATTTAAAACATCTACGTATTACTTTCTTGTCAATAGTACACATGTATATTTATACTTATATATATTTACTTAACTAGTGTACTTGAATATAACTAACTTCAACAATCTGATTAACGTTAGACTGATTCATTATTTTAAAATAGTAGATTTTTATTAGTATTTTTCAAAATACAATAGTACCTTATGTTTGTAATATAAGTCTAGTCACATTTGACCTTAAAATTTCAACACTTAATCCACTTGTTAGAGTTCAGTTTCTTGTCTAAACATGTATTTCCATTATTATTATTATTATTATTATTATTATTATTATTATTATTATTATTATTATTATTATTATTATTATTATTATTGGAAACAATCCATCTTTACAGTAAGATCGTGGATGCGCACTGCTGAGGAGTCCCATACTAGGACGAAACGGCCGTCCAGTGCTTCCAGGTTTTTCATGGTGGTCTAGCTTCAAATGACTCGTGATTTCAACCAGTGAAATAATATAAATGTTGTTTATCTAAAACTGTTACTAATATCAACCATTTATTTTTAATAGATGTCATGTGCACATTATGATGAGGTTTAAAACAATTGTATTGATGACATCATCCTGTAGATATTTTTTTCATAAGAATTTCTAATGGAATAACTGAAATAACCTTAATATTAATTTCACTGTTTGTATATTGTTAACAAATAATTAACTTTAAATTATTAAACAAAGTTGGATGGTGACTAGCAGTGAATGTGAAGATGTGTGTTTCATCCTAGTTGGAGATTTATAAGTGAATTTACTTACATTCAAGGGTGCCAAAGAGGATCGAATGTACATGTTATATTCCACTGATAGTAACTATCCATTTCTGTTTAATATGCTTATAACTTAATGGCACTATTAATAAAATTGACATAGAATGCATATATGCGAAAAGTGACTGTTCATTTACATCATAATAATTATTTTTACCGCTTTTTCACATTTTATACCACTGTTTATAAAAATTATAGAACTGATTTATCTTTTAATTGTTATATGTTTTCCACTAACTGTATAATTTGGGTCATTGGTTTATAGGAATAACATGTGTATGAATATCATGACGAGTATTTCCGCTCACATTTTTCATGTACTTTTCGTTTTTGTTATAAACATTCTATAAGGTGAATTTCATGATAGGAACTATAATAATTTATTGTCATCATTAAGTATGAAACTTCTGTCTTATTTCTTGTTAAAGATATACAATCATAGAGGATTTTATCCAACAATCTATTTTAAACAGTTTAGAAATTAAATGAGTTATGAGTCTTTTTTTATTGAAAATTTATCATTTCAACTTTGTTATATTGGTTTATTTGTTTAAATGAAGTTGTCAATTAAACCATTAATATCAATGTTCAATCACTTGACAACAAATACTAATGAATGAAAATAAAGAGAATTCAGGGAAAAAGGAAATTTTCTTTTCGACAAGATTATTTACTTAATCTGTACATTCGTATTTATAGTTATATGGAAAATATATGTTTATAGCGTTTTTTATTATTATTTTTTGGTTAGCATTTTTTAGCGAGTTAGTTTTCTACGGGATATCGTCGCCAACCCCATGCCCAACCCTCCTCCTTTATCCGAGCTCGGGACCGGCAGTAGCCACAGAGGGGCTCCAGGCGAAGTTGTATATTTATAGAAGGATAGAAAAGATTGCACCATAAATTGATTCGAGACTCTTATTATCAAATGAGGTTACACAATAATCCAGAGGTAAGGAAGGAATATAATGATGAAAATAATTTACGAGTCAGTTGAGAGATATAAAGAAAAACCGACAAACATAATGGTCATAATAATAAACTGAATAATGATCAAGAAAACTTGTTTATGGGTAGTAATACTAATAATAACTGATTGCAGTTTAAAATTACAAAACAACAATTTAAAAAATCAGT
Organism: Schistosoma mattheei; assembly: GCA_944470405.2. Taxonomy (NCBI): domain Eukaryota; kingdom Metazoa; phylum Platyhelminthes; class Trematoda; order Strigeidida; family Schistosomatidae; genus Schistosoma; species Schistosoma mattheei. The sequence continues at coordinate 67,589,354 of OX103943.1, read as the reverse complement.
AACAGTCAAATATAAAAGAAAAATCAAAGCATACTACTAAAGAGAATTAGAGCTAAGGAAGGATGAGAGGTTGGATGAATCGTTTCTACAAACAAACTTTGAGCTTGAGTTCGTGGGTTGCCAATACCTCAGCTCAGATTGTTCTACACGTGTAATTTCATTGTCATTGCTTACTTTTTATATATATTTCACCATCTTGTCATTTTTAAAAAAAAATCAACGTAAGACTGATATTACTGAATAAGTAATTAACACATATTCTCGTATTTCATTTTATATGTATATAAGTAATATGTATGTATATAATTTTGGTGGGTATCAATCATATCATGTCCACAAGTTAGTATTTCTTTGTTTCAGATTTGTTTCTTTGTGTTTACCCACTTTTTTTCAATAAGCGTAAAATTGTTATTTTCCATTTCCAACAATAAATTTCAGCCATGGCGCTAATATTAATTAACATTTTGTATATATATATATATCAGTTGTCCTTAAAATCAGTTCATTCATTTTTGTTTTGAATAGATCAGTAATGAACAGAATGTTATAACTAAATTCCTTTTATGGTTTATTTAATTTTTATTTACATGTTATCTCAAACATAATAATCTTCACTATATACAATTTCATGTACAATCTGTTAGGGTTTATACATTTGTAAAATAACTAGTTTTATGATAAAAACATTTTCCTCAGCAACAACAACAACAACAACAAAAATAATGATAATTGTTAACGTTTATGGACAAAAATTGAAATTTATTAAGTTATAAAGGTTGTAATAAAATTAAGGACACAAAATATTTATCTCATGATTTATATAGTTGTAGGTATGTATACTCAAAAAATGACTTACTTTAAGCCCAAGAAATCAGTTATCACGTTTTTTTTCTTTCCTGTCACAATAAAATTCTTTAATTCCTGTTCATAACTCATGGAATCGTTTTGTTCTGGAAAATTTATCTCCCTCTTCAATTCATTATACTTTAATCTTAAATAAATTGACTGGGCATAGATATATTTTTGAGGTTATAAATTGGTGTGGGTAATTGGAATTGGGATTGAAAGTAAGAAGTGATGGTTACGAATTAGAATCATGGTTTTCGTCACAAGTTTACATCAGCTATAATGCCAAAATGCTACTTAGCCTTATGGATGAATGAATTCCACACCAAAATTCAACACATGCTATCTTTAATTTCATTTGTCTGTTCACGTATTATAGTCTCGCCATTTTCGGATTTATCTTATTATTTTCTTCATTGTAAGCATAAAGAAAGAAGTTTCAGAGGGAAGTTTCCTACGTTGTGGCTGTAATCTGCTACATATCTCAGATGGACTACTTCACACTTTGAAGTGTTGCAGGTAAGTCCATTGTCATCTGCCTAACTCCGAAGTCGAGTAAGATCCTCCTGAAGTGTCAGTTTATCCCTTTGGTTGCGTATCTCTCTCTCAGAAAAAATAAACAAATTTGATGATACCTGTTGTGGAAGATCGTTTATATAAATCAAGAAAAGAAGAGGTCCTGGCATTGAACCATGGGGGAACTCTCTGGGACGTTCCATAGCCTGGGAGTAAACAATCTTAACTCTGACCTTAAAATGTCGATTATTTAGATATGAAGTGAGCCAGTCAGTTAGAGGTGATTTGATACCCAATCGTTTGAGCTTATTGATAAGACATATATGGTTCACCCTAGCAAAAGCTTTCGAGAAGTCACATATCAGTAACACCATCATTTTAGAGGTTATGGAGAGAGTTTCTACCTGTCAGTAGGTTGAAGGTTCATGGAGTCGACCTCCTTTGAAAGTTGATATGATGTGAACCAGCTCCCGAATTTCCGATAATGTGTCTCGGCTTAAGGAATGTGAGGAAATTACTCTCAGTGCAACTGCCAAGATTGACGCTGCCTCCATCAGCATGGCAGAATGAACCATATCTGAACTAGAAGAAGTGTCTTTTTTAGGTGCTGCACATTGCTGTACACCAAGTCAGCTCTCAGGCTTACTTCTGAAAGTCCTGTGGAGTTGCAGATTAAACTTTCACCAATATAGTTAGTGTGCGTTGGTTGAAACGTCCGAGAGTACTGTCCATCAAGATTGATAAACTCTTGGTTGTGCACTTGATGTGCCTCCAGGCAAAATCGCAAGTATAAGGCTACTCCATCACTCGTTCCTGTTTTTCTGTCGTTGTGAAACAAGGACATCCCCGATGTTACTAGCTACTGGTCCGTAAACTGAGAAGATATCCATGTTTCAGATATTCCCATCAGATGAGTATTATTAGCATTACTGAGTTCACGCAGCTCATCTATTCCATTCAGTAAACTCGCGGCGTTCATTTATAAGAAGTTTATGTTTTCAATTTGAAACGCGTGAGCTTCCTTATCCTGTTCATCTGTATGAGCCTTGTATGGATTGACAGGTAACCTACCTACACAGGGTTTTCCGACTTGGTAACCACTGTAGTTTAAGTTTTCTTGTGATCTAGACAGGCCACAAGTGGAACAGTCGGCTCCAACTTGCTTTTGTGCTTGATCCTGGCATCATGTGGCCTATCTGGGTGCATATGGATTCCAGTTGGCAACCAACGTCTGTTGACACGAAATGCTTCCGGAGTTGCAGCCGCCATATGTGTGAATGAGAAAGTTATCTTCATTAGCGGAGGTCTAGAATCTCCGTCTTTCTTGACCAGTCTCACTGTTTGTTGAGTCAATATGTTTTTGAGCCCAAAGGACTGCTTGATGAATTTCCATTATCGAATATAAGAGTTTGTGTGGTCACGGTGCGTGTTTTCACATACACCTTGCACAATGATATTTCATCAACGGAAAAACTTCTCACGAGATTTATTAGGGATGTTCCTTATGAGATTGCGCTCAGAATATGGTATGTCAGACAGTATTCTTACGTTCCCATGTGATTTCAGTAAGTGACTAGCTAGTAGGATATCCTCTACGTCGGTGGCATTAGTGAGTGTTACACGGAGTAGCCTCAGGTGATTTTGATGCTTAGATTCTTTTCCCCGAGTGAGCGGTGTGACCGTGAAGGGTTCTATTTCGGGAAGTCTGAACTTCTTGTTTAACTCTTTCCAGGGCATCCGGTTACTTTTGCCCTGCAGGCTGAGGGGAAGGTCAGGACTGTTTTTAACGTTCATGATTATAAGGGGATCATCAGCAAACCGTGATTGTTCTTCCGGTCTTTCTGGTAAGTTCAAGTTGAGGACCTTGTTGTGTGGTGGTTAAAGTGCGTTTCAGATTCCTGTGCTCTTTGCTGACCGGTTGGACAGCCTTGGAGGTAGATTGTACGGCTAAATAACCAGTTTATCTCACTACAATACCTGGGATGTTCAGCTTCTTAGATGTGACAACCGGTCCATTTTAACTTGTTAACAGGGGGCCAATCGCTTAAAGAGTTTTCAGAGACCACTATTGCATTCAGAGATCCTGTGCTGGGAGACCAAAGTATGCTGAGGCAGTCTATTACTGTCGATGTTATGACGGTGCTGAGCTTCATTAAATGCTCCGTCGACACTAGCGTTGTCGAAGTCCCTCTTCTTGTCTTCACTGTGCGTTTTTGTTTGTTTACTCGGCGGTGTTTAAATCGTCAAAATCAATAGCTCTGTAAGTCTCCGACATTTGATGCTGACTACGTTAGCTTTAATGGACTCATCTAATTGAGGGCACTCGGTCACGCAACCGCACCAGACCACGAGTGAGTACGCTGTGCTTCACTATTTCTACAACCGCTAGGCAGTTTAGATTAGTCATTACTCGATATATTGATAACCTACCAAATATATATCTCCGAGCTTCTTCGCTTCTGACTTCTGATTTCACTGAAAGGGCACGTTTCGATTACGGAAGTTGTTACTGGTTAAGATGGTATCGAACTTCGAATACTTGTGGCATCTTCACCCGTTTTAGGATTATCTATTTTCAGGTTTGCTGACATCTTTTTCCACAAATCTGTTAAGAGAATGATGTTGCTCAGAAAAACCTCAGCAGTCATGCTGCATGTGCCACATACCCACCCACGATCCAACTTACTGAGTCCGTTGTAAGCTGTTGCTGTAAGATCTGTGCATGCTTGTGGAACCAGCCCTTGCAATTGTCACAGTGAATACCAGAAGTAAAAAGTAAAAAAGCATCCGGGTCGCTTGCATGATTTATTCATGACTATGGTGATGTAAACTGTTTTATAGATCATAGCAAAAGTCTACAAACATAAAAGAAAAAAGCAGTACACTGAAAACGGATAAAATGGATAAAAACGGGTGGTACAAATGATTAATATAAACTTAAACTAGCCTTGACGTGGAAAACTGAAAAAGCAAATAGTAAGTTAAGGCGAATCTAAGCTTCCGTTCGTAAAGCGCGCGTGTATGGTCAGTCAGTGTAGGGTCATCGATAACGTCATTCGATTGCAAACTGTTAGAAACGTCGATTAGATTAGCTTTATTCCAACACAGTAGAAGTCCGAAATGAGATGACTCAAGAAGCTCCTCTTCTCTTTTAGATTTAGTATTTACACACGGTGATGACGTTGGTCAAATGACTTTCCTCCCACCACTAGGGAGAAGTGACCATGCAGTCGTCTTATTCAAATTCATGGCTGAGATTGCCTGTCAAACAGTTGCGCCGGCCCGTCCTAATATATGGAAGGCAGGAATGGAGGCAATCAACTCCTCAGCATCGGCTGAAAACTAGAAAATTAATTCAAGAGCATCAGCACAAGACGCATGAACTCTTTTCAGGCTGTTATACAATCGGGTAGCTCAACCATATATACGCTGGACAGTTCCAAAGAAGAAAAAGCACGGCCGTCGCTGGATAGGCAGGGATATTCGACGTTCACTAAGACAAAGGAAGAACTGTTGGGACGTCGCCATCCGCCTTAGCACAGCAGGTACAATGGAATGCTACAGATCGGTAAGAAACAAGTGTATAACAAAAATTCGGGAAGCTCAAGGAAAATATGAAATTCAGGTGGCACAATCTGCACTCAAGCAGCCCAAGAGAATATTCTCGTACATAAACTACAGAACAAGGATGCATCATTGGATTCCCAACTAATTAAAGAAGGAAGTGAATCTGAAATGAAAGAGGAAGATCAGGAAAAAGCAGAGGCTATGACTGACTATTTTGGGGCAGTTTTCACTCAAGAACCTCCTCTAGACAAAGAAACAAACCAAAATAAAGAGTCAACAAACCACCTGCTCACCATGGACTTTGATCAAGACGATGTACTTAAGACTTTTAACACCTTAGACATGGAAAAGTCAACACGATCAGATGGACTACACCCCAAAATCTTGAGACATATTGCATAACACCTCGCGACCCCACTGATTGTGATATTCAATATGTCAGGTGACCAAGGTGTGTTACCTATGGACTGGAAGGACACAATCGTCACTCCCATACATAAAACAGGACCAAGACAAGTTCCATCAAACTACAGACCTGTAAGTCTCACCAGTGTTGCAGTTAAAATATTGGAAAGGATAGTCAAACGGACCATAATGACATTTATGGAAACCAATAACCTGCTAAACATAGAACAACATGGTTTTCGAAAGGGTCTATCTTGTACAACGAACCTCCTTGTAGCAAGGGAGTTTTCGATGAAGGCGCTAGACAACGGAAACTCAATGGATGTTCCCTACACAGACTTCAGTAGGGCTTTTGACAAGTTGCCAACTAATAGACTGCTATTGAAGTTGGCAAACCTTGGTATTGCCGGACCTCTTTTAAAATGGATTGAGAATTTCCTAGTAGGTCGTAGACAGAAAGTAAGAATAAATTCCAAGTGCTCCATCTGGAGACCAGTACTTAGTGGAGTACCTCAAGATTCCGTCCTAGGTCCTTTACTTCTTATAATGTACGTTAATGATCTCCCAAGTATAGTACAGTCTCCAAGGTTATTATACGCTGACGATGTAAAAATCTGGCGAGTAATAACTGGAGACAAAGACGCATTTACTCTTCAGGCAGACTTAAATAATATGATAAACTGGCCTAAAGGGTGGCTGATGCCTATCAACGCAGCAAAGTGTGTTTTCATGCACTTTGGAGATTCAAAGGTTAATACGTACAACATAGGGGAAGTGCCATTACTCGTGGTGCGGTCTCATAAGGATCTAGGGGTGACAGTGAGTCATGATCTTAAGACGACGGCCCATTGCCGGGAGGTTGTAGCTAAGTGGTTCTGAACCCGCTGGACTTTAAAACGGCCATTCACTAAGTTAGATACTACCATGTTCACCACAGCATATAGATCGTTAGTGAGAACTAAGCTTGAGAACTGTGTTCAGGCCGCAAGCCCCTCTTTAAAAGGTGAGACGGATATCCTAGAAAAAGTACAGAGGGCAGCTATCCATGCAATTCCGGAACTCCAGGGTTTACCATACAAAGAGCGGATTGAAAAGCTGGACCTATTCACACTGTCCTATCGCAGATTAAGGGGAGATTTGATTTTGATGTACAGAATACTGAGAAATGATTTCGTACTTAACTTATTCTCTCTTTCTTTTCCCAATAGATCGGGACATCTCAGACGACAAAACAGGCGAGTAGAAAAGCCGAGAACGGACAAAATACACGTAGCATACAGGTTTTCACACTGAGTCATCAATACTTGAAACCTGCTGCCCGAAGCAGTGGTGTCCGCACCTTCAATTGACTCTTTGAAGAGAAGACTGGACACTCACAGAAGCATACTAGAAAAGGAATAACATAGGCCTTGGGCCTTTTGTCCTTACTGCACAAATCTGAATCTGAAACTGATAGTCGGTCAGCAATTGATGATTTTTTCTGAAAGGTGGGTTATCTAATTTCTCAAGGTTATGACCTTCGGGTATTTCAGTTGGCATCGCACATGTGAGGTCATTTGTTCTCGCTTTCTCTTTTTTTTTCACTGCTATACGATCTACTTATATAATTTGTCAAAACAAAGTTATGAAACTGATCAGTTGTTCGCAACTATCACGAGGACTGAATATCTGTACAGTAGAGCTAGTGCACCATTAACATCTGCTTCGTTCAAAGTGGAGTCCAATATATTTGATTGTATGAGTCTAAAGTAGGAACTGAACTACGGCACCGCGTAGTGAGTTTTGAAAATCTCAAGTCAGAAGATTCGATTTACAAATATGAACAATAGGTTAACGTCGTGTTAATTATTTTAGACCTGATGATCCTTGAGATTTTGGTATCTTAGTTGAATAACTTTACTTTGACGACTTTGTTGTTGACCTAAGCATCATTGGCTCTTATCTAACGAGGCAAGCTCTGATGATTTTCGGAACGACTGTGAAAGCACAAATAAACTATGGAGCTCAGACATGACAACCAAAATATCTCAAAGTTGTATTACAAGGCTCCCCTCCGGCCAAACTACACATTTTTACTATTTGTATAGTGTGTTATTGTTAAGAGAAAAATTTCAATACATTCAGACATATTTAGCTGTAAATACTTGACCGTGAAGAAAAGCTATCATTCGTAGCTGTGATTAATATCATGATATTTAAAAGTCTAAACGTCCTTTTACATTTATTCAATCAATGAACTAATTTGGATACTACAACGTTTGTCCGTGTTACATTGTTAAGCTAAATTATCGTAAGTTCAAAGTATAGAGATGCACTTTAACCGACATAAAAAACGTCTATAAAAATAATAAATACAACTATTCTGTTACTGTCTCCTAAAGCGGTATAACCACTTACGGTTTTGTCAGCATCGAGCGAACATTGTGCGTATTCGCCAAACGCTTCGAGATACCAGTTTGATCACCTTAAACTTATTCAATAGAGCATTTATGCTTTATGCTTATGAAATCTTACCTCTCTGTTACTGGAAGGATTCTTCCCAGTTGCATTGTTCTTAATGGGACTAATTCTCCAACTATATACTACTCTTGTTTACTTAATTTTATCCATTTCCTAATATTATACTCACCCCGTCTATCTCTTCCTGATTTCATTTACTCATCACGTGATGCGTGTTTATTTTAGTACCTATATTTGTGTTTAGGTAAATAAAATAGATCGTTTAGTTACTTGGATCGACAATGTTTCTTCAACCGTCTCTCATATTTCAGTTCGTAGTTCAAAATGAACACTAGTTATCTCATGAGCCTTACGTTTAGTTTTATGTTAGTTCTGGGACCTGATACAAGGTGGAGCTTAGGTTAATACATCTTACTGTCCCTAAGCTCTGCCCAGTTTCTGTGGTTTCACTTTTCCCGATCTCCCGTTAGAAGTTAAATAGCTCTAAACTCAAGAATTTCGGAGACAATTCTATTCAAAGCAATCTGCTTAGTTTAGTTGCTGAATAGTTGCTGTATTTAGCGTTTAGCAATTAAGTCGTTATTTCGATCCACTCTTCATCTACTTCAATTAGGAAATTCAGAGACTTCGCTGGGTATCATACGGATATTATATATATATATATATATATATATATATATATATATATATATATATATATATATATATGCATTTTTACATATGCATGTATCTTATACTTACAATCGGAAACTTCTATGTCTATATGCATTTGTGATAGGTGTGGACATCCCTATGCTTTCTAGTAGACAAATACAATTATGCATACCTTTATTATTGACTCGAAGATACGTACTCATGCAAACAATTACAATACTATTTAGTTTGGTCTAAAGATAATGAAAGTGCTCCATTCCTTTTAAGTTTCTCAAGACTTAGTGGATAACAACAGTTTCTGTTTTTGACTGCTCTAGGTAGATATCTTATAAAACGGTTCCTTGACTGACCTGGACTATTCAGGTTACGCAATTTCGTTTGGTGAATACGGTGTTCATATTTTGTATTCTGGGATGGTATGTAATCTGGAAATTGTTGGATGCATTTTATGCTTATTGGATGTCAGTTAACACCTCATAGCCTATCCGTCTAACGTTAGGTCGCAACATGTTTTAGTACAGTCGATATTTATTTCATCTGTCAACGGCATCATCCCAGCGAATCCAGTGATCAGGGAAGTACTGCCAATGCAAAAAGCATGACAGTCACTTTTCTATGTCATTGACGGGTGTTTAATATTCAACAATTTATCCGATACTCCCTAACTGTAAAACCGTTATTAAAGATAATCTCAAGTCATGTATTTATTTATAATTATCACTGAAGTATCCACAACTCGTGATGGAACCACTTTGATAATAATGCTACTGGTGTTAGAGATGAATTATCAGATAACGATATCTCGAACCGTAATTTGCAGGGAGGATTTGCCTACATAGCATAGAGGCTTACTAACTCTCTACTTCTTTACTAACCTGAATGGCCGAAATATCCAGTTTATCTTAACAGAATTTAACATCAAACCTGAACTTTCGCGTAGTGCTCCCTGGATAGTGGGTAATCTTCCCCATGAGCTAACTCAAGCGGTACGGTGGAGGCCAGACTAACTGTTGGGATATTCAGGAAAATCGCAAAATCATCCTGTTAAGCCTAATGCTATCCTTGGACATGAAATGGTATCATCTTATTGGTCAATATTTGTTTAACGTGTCATTTTCCTACTGGCAATTATTGTACAATGTTATTTTCTATTTTATGTTACGTTGTGGTCTGCTTGACTGGTATATAAACAAAGTATGTTTGAAATATAATGATTCATATCTCCGAGGCTGTGACTTGTGTTTTGGACTCAACTGGCTGGGTTAGATAGGGAAGCGGGACCAATCAGAACCCTAGGTCGTTCTACGTGTTTGCGCGTCTTTGGTCCGATCAATAATTCGCTATCCCTTAATCCGCATTATTTTTCTCAGTTATAGCACTAACCAACCAATCTGCTGTCAGATGGAGATCAGACTAATTACCTACTGTGCCTAAACTTTGATTATATGTGAAGAGAGGTTGATTTAAATTAGGAATGTGACTGAGGCATTGAAGAAAACTTTCCTTTTGGTGCCTGAACGGATTAAACTGGAGGGCTCATAAGGCTTGGCGTGGGCGGGTCAGAGCGTAGGCCATAAGCTGTGATGTAACCAATGTGCAGTAGTCAACACTAAACCGGCTTGTGGTAAGGGCGTGAAGTGAGCACATCGCCTATGATGACTTACCTACTGATCTCAATACTCGATATTCATTCAGTGAGAATGCTGCTGGGTTTGGGGACCTGGAGCATTCTCATCTATGTCTATGTGTATACTATGGAGTATATGGGCCTTGGCTTATGCATTTTTACATATGCATGTATCTTATACTTGCAATCGGAAACTTCTATGTCTATATGCATTTGTGATAGGTGTGGACATGCCTATGCTTTCTATAACTACATGTACAGCATACTAGCAACCTCACCTATCCATGCCAATATGTATACCACTGGAACGTATGTACTTTTGGTACCTGCATTTGATTATATGCATATGAAGCATACTTTGGGAATATTTTCCACATTTCTCTACTGTTGAACTCATTTGTAGCTAATCAACGCTTTTGGTTTGCATAAAAGCTTCCAAAAGTGATAGGAAAAAATTAGTGTAGGCCAATAAGAATACATTTGCATTACTTATTGTGGGTCAGGTTAATTACTCATACTACTGATATCTTAATCCCTTTATACACATGTTCTCCAGTGTCCAGTCGCATCGTCATTTCAAAGCCCTTCTCTGTTTGGAGATCCATGGAGCTTCTCTACTTTGTTGAGCGGGAAACTAAACTGACTAAGTTGAGTTGTACAGGAAACTTTAGTGTTCCTCGTTGGGGTTTTGATATAGGTCAAAATGGTTCTCATTAGTTCAGTTGAATCCGTTGTGTCGATTTAATTTCAAACATTCGATTTTACTACACATATCTCCTCTTATTTTTAATTTCTCTTTGAGTTCCTCTCTAGTTCTTCACTGCTTGTTATTATTTCCAACTTTCTAAATTAATTTAAATACTGACATCCTTAACGTGTAGACATGTACCGTTCCATACAATGTCGCTAGTTTTTGTTAGATCTACTCGTACCCTTATTTCGGTTGATATTTTTTTTTATTATTTTGTCGGATATTTTGTAGTTCAAAATATCTGACAATATGGACCTTAGCATTCTTGCATAACATTCTACGTTTCGTTATGTTCTTAAATAAGTATCTTTTCTGAAAGTAAGTTTGGTATTTATCACATTATTACCTCAAAATAGTGAGTAATTGCAGTTATTAGTAATAAATTGTTCATGCAAATAGCATAACTTTAATTAGTTTATCATCTTGCCTCCTATTTTCTAGATAAAATCATTTCTCATTGTATAATATGGATGGAAGTGCAGTTATTGGATTTCCAATTTCTTTATGCACCGTTCAAGGAAACATATTACAATCATTTTTTGAATGCCAACTTCGAGGACTTCGTCACAGCTGTAAATGGCTTACAGATTTACTATGGTCTTTAAATCTTCCCATCATATCTAATCCTGATAGTGTTTTCTCATCAAGCAATGTCTATCAAAGTATTCCACCAGATAAATTGACCACATTTCTACTTGCTCGTAGTTGTTTTGATACACAAGAGTATGATCATTGTGCTGAAATATTATCTCATAATTTTGAAAAACCAATTCATGATAATCCAAAACATTTCATTGATAAATATGGTCATGTTTATTATTTCCTATATATATACTCACGTTATATGGCATGTAAAAAACGTCGAGCTAATGATTCGGTAGAATCACGACTTATTTTAAAACAAGATGAAGAGACAAAATCATCATGCATATCTATGGCTAAGTGTAATAAAGAACTTTTATCAATAAAGTGTGAAATTGAACCGTATACAAATAACATAAATTTATCGAATGAAATAAGAACGGTCAATAAAATTGGTGATTCGTTTCTACTGTATGTTCATTCTTTAATTTGTCTTCGATTGGGAATAAAAGAAACTGCTGCATCATTGTTAGTTGAAGCGATTAATTTAAATTTTTATCTTTGGCCTGCATGGTATGAATTGGTTGATCTCATAGAGAATAAAGAGAAAATGAATTGTTTAAATCTTCCTACAGATGATGAATGTTGGATGAGATATTTTTTTGAGGCTAAGGTCAGAAACACTTCATATTTATTTTGGTACTTTATGTTATAGATTACTGTTGATTGTTTTTCCTATCCAGTACATTGATTGTTTTCATTTGAAATTCATGTCATCTCACTTTCTACTACCTAACAACTAGAGCTGTTTCGTACAATGTAGCTGGAATACTTCGTTCTTTACATAAAAATCTTAGAGTTTTGTTTTATTGTTCGAAATAACTTCTCATAGTGCTTCAAAATCTACAATCCTCAGTTCTAAAGAGCCTGATGACTTTCCAAAGTTGACTAATATTGTTATTTTTAGAATGCTTCGTATGTGAAACGGCTCGTTTGTAGGCTAATTTCATGATAAAACGTACTAGCCCACAAATCTGTAAATGAGTCACATTTCTAGAGAGAATCAGCTCCAGAAATTGTAGAGCGAATTCATACACTGTTTTAATGTAGAAAGTGAATATGATTCTATTGACAGACACTAAATACATTGTTACATCCGAGCTGTGGATAACTATGAGCTAACTCATCAACCCGCCAAAATATTACTTTTATAATATACAAATTGCGTTATACCTATAATGTATGCTATTCGTTTTTGTCTGAAGTGATGATATCTAAGTAAATTCTTATCACTTTTCGATTATCCGTTCACTAGTCATTTTATAATTTTTTCTATTAATAGGTGTTTTTGAAACTACATGAAGGTGAAAGAGCTTTAGAAATCCTATTAAAACTCTCCGAAAGTGGATTTAGTAGAAGTCACAATTTGCAAGCCGAAATCGGTTTAGCATATAATGAATTACGTGCTATGGAATTAGCTAAGAAACAATTCAAACAGGTAAATGTACATCAGACTACTTTTACAATAAGTTTTAATTCAACTTCAAAATAATTATTGTGGATATTTAATTCAAAACAACCTATACTATCGAAAAGATGGTTTAGATCACAGATTAGCGTCAACCAAATAATCATAAAAGCCAGTAAGAATTGTAAATATATTTCGTTCTAGTTTTGGACTCTGGAGTACTCATCTATGATCACTATCAGGGATTGGACCCAGAATACTCAGGAATCGTTTGGAGTACGTTACTTTCACATTACTGAATTAGAATCTTGTGGTTCATGATTTTAGCTTATTTTCAAAGCTCCTCCAAAATTCATGGTAAAGAAGTTATTCAGTAACTAAGTCCTAAGTTCATGTTTAAGTGTTGAACTGTGATTATTATTGTTGTTCGAATATTATTGTTAATTACTAGGTCATCCAATCAAAATACATGAATTAGAGTTATAACTCACAACCGAATGAATGAATAATAGATATTTAACTCCATTCGGTTTCGGTTTCATGCTATAAGTTTGAATTTAAATATTTTAATGAATCGAAGCAGTATTATGATGAGGTGGTTGGGACAAATGCCTTACGTATGCCCAACCACCTTCTCTGTCGACATGCGGTGTTTTCTGGTGTGGGACTAGGCTGAAAGGAAGTTAAGGGGAAAAACCAAGACTTTCCACCACTCCATAAACTAATCTGACGATTTAAATAAGCCATGTAAATAGGTGAAGACCGTCTAGTTGGGGTCTGTGTAATTATTCTATCAATTGTTAGGGATTTTGGGTGACATGGCTCAGAATTGTTCGTAATGATTTGGGCACATTCACACTTTGTCTTCTCTTAAAACACAAATCTCGAGATTTCTTTATACCTTTTTTCCTATATTCGACCTTTGCTATTACTTTTGATGCGGTTATTACTTTTAGTATTCTCGGAATTTTCTTGAAATAATTTTATGTCACTATAATAATATAGTATGACAACTATTGCACACATATATCAGGTTTTGCGTTAAACATGACTAAGTGACTGATATATTTATCTCTTTCGTTCATAAGTTAAATCGATCAAGTGTTGATGGTTTATTAGTTGTGTCTGGATATGAATAGAAATAATTATTGTGGTATACAGTTACGTTTAAATGATGAATAACAAGTAAGACAACTCAATGTTATTTTTCTAATTTTAATTGATATTCACCGTAAAATATCAAAATTTAAGGGATGATAATATCAAAAGGCAGAAAACCAGACTACAATTAGAAATGTATAGTATTGCAGATTTCTTTAGCATGGATTGAGCGTTTCGACAAAGAACTCAGTTGCATTATTAGGAGCTGATCCATTCGGTTTCATAAGTGAACAAATAAAAATAACAATCCTTGGCAGTTATCAAGTATTAATTAGACATGAACTTCATAAGAGATAAATTATTTTGAAGGAATCAAGTTATGTTCTTCTTTTCTTATTTGATTATTTGTCTAGCTATTGTTTCTGGTCACCTCTCTGTGTTAACTATTTTACATGGCATTAAGTTTACATCAGAATCTCCACTAGTCTTCTCAATGTTGACACAAAACCTTTCAAACTTCCATTTACTTTTTCACATGTCAAAGTACAAAGGTATCATAGTGCTCAACTTCTTTTCTTACCATCAATTGTTAACTTCTCGGAAAACACCAATTGAATACTCTTTTCTGTCACCTAAGAACTACGGATCTATGCATAAAGCTAATAAATATATCTGTATTATATGAGTCAGTGCTATTAAAATACAATTATATGAATGAAGAATATTCTTTTCAATAATTTCTCATCAGGTTCTACAATTATAAATCCAAATTAATAATCCATAAAATTGGCCAGATTTAATGCAGAGTAGATCTTTTGGAAATTGTAATATGTGAATTAAGAATTGTTGTTTATTATCAAATCAGATCGTTATTATTGGGGCTGACTAATCTTATTTGATAACAAACAACAATTCTTAATTCACATATTACAATTTCCAAAAGATGTACTCTGCCTTAAATCTGGCCAATTTCATGGATTATTAATTTGGATTTATAGTTGTAGAACCTGATCAGTGCTATTAGTCAGTTTTCAAGATCAAAATGGGGTGAGTTTTAATCCTTGACTAGTTGGTCACTAGTCAATCTCTTCAAATATGTATGTATATATAAAATGGCCTGCTCTAACTTCTGGATCATCAATTTGCCAGACATGGATAAACTACCATTAGTTTTACTGTTTCCTTATTTCTTTTAATTAACAATCCATATCCGTTAATCGCGTGTACTCACATGTCTTTATAAAATTTCTACAATATATCATTAGTCTAATTACTGAGAAAGTCAAAAAATACTCTCGGAGTGATCTGATTACATCAGATGTATTCGGCAATGAAAAGGGGTGTCACGGGATCAGGATTGGTTCTAAACACTTATGAATGAATGTTACTAGCTATAAATCACATTGAAAACTTCATGCATATATTTTTCAAATATTCACAAGTTAATTTCTTATAAAACTTCAGTTGCAGTTTTGCGTATTTTATATTGAAAATTCTTTATGATAATCTAATGTATGTCATCAAATAAAGAGAGAACTACAATTGATTAGTAATTACAATATAACTTTATTTATCTTTGTTTCGTACAACCAGGTCCCCTCAGCAAAACAACAAGGTTTAGAGAATAAAATGAATTCATTCTGTTTCACGGCTTCTCATCAGCTGCAAATAGACAAAAATTACAATGATTAATATAATTAATAAATAAAAGTCCAACATACCTTAGTGAAATTAAGATGAATTGCATTCATGTCATTCTTCAAACCTTGTTGTTCTTACTTCTAAGAAATTTTACCAAGATTTAAATAAGTAATTTCACTGTAGTTGGACACAGTGCATAAAAAAACAGTAAAAATAAGAATCAAATATTTGTAAAAGTTTCAGCCATTGAAATCAAATAATTTCAACGTTTCACTTAATAGCCTAGTCCTAGCTTCTTCAAAGGAGATAATATATAAACTAAAGTTACTTAATAATAATCCAACCGTCAATATATATATATATATCCTAAATGGCAATTTTATTATATCCACTTCGTTCTTTTTTCTTCTTACTATTACAGTTATTCAATGCTTGTCCTTGTCGATTAGACAACGTGGATACTTATTCAAATGTTTTATTTGTATGTGAAGATTCAACTGAACTGGCTTATTAGCACATCATTGTGTTAATTTAGATAGATATCGTGCAGAGACTTGTTGTGTTGTCGGAAATTTTTTTGGATTGCGTGGACAACATGAAAAAGCGGTTATTTATTTTCGGCGTGCTCTTAAATTAAAAACAGCTTATTCATTAGTCTGGACATTAATTGGTTGGTTGGTTGTTTTAATAATAATTATTATTATAAATTCAGTTTAAAATGGTTTGAAGTATCTAAATGGGTAACTCGATGACATTTAAAGCAAATGGCACTGACTTCCAGTCCTGGATTGAACATAAACTCGGATGCAGATTCATTCAGCTGAAGAGTCCCAAGTAGAACGAAACGTGCGTCCTAAATTCCACTGCTAGCCACTATCCATCTATCCTATATCAACTATTATGATTATTTGATTAAACTTGATGATATTGAATAGATTTTCTTCATTGTTCATTTACATCTATGTTTCATATTTGTACAATCTTCAGTGTCTATTTAGTAACATGAACCGTCTCTCCACGTGACACTGTTTTACGACAAAGTTATATAATACAAAAATAACAGTTATATAAATCCATAGCTCCAATTACATTTTTAGCTAGTGATAGCCAAAATGAAGCATTGTTGAGGCAACCTAATAAATTACTGATTATATCACTGATAGGTTCTGGTAAAAAAACTTCTTTATTGATGAGTTACAATAGAAAGCTTTAATTTGAATAATACACTCCTTGTAAACTGTGGTTAAAAGTTGACTACTTCATTCAAGTACTTAAAAAATAGTATGGATGACAATTATCGGGTTTGTTTGTAACGTTTCGCATTCATTTTCTACTTGATGGGTTCTCCACGACTGTGTCTGGTCAGTTTGTGATGTGGTCCCGTGGTATGAAAGATATCTGTATAGAACTGGGGTTTGTCCATTCGTTGTTAAT
Source organism: Schistosoma mattheei (assembly GCA_944470405.2). Lineage (NCBI taxonomy): Eukaryota > Metazoa > Platyhelminthes > Trematoda > Strigeidida > Schistosomatidae > Schistosoma > Schistosoma mattheei. The sequence goes on along the minus strand of OX103943.1, from coordinate 67,572,302 downwards.
TTCTAGTTGGGGTCCTAGAGATGATACAACTCAGTGTCTTAAAATGTCATCATATATGGCTCAAAATAGAAGCCAATGACGGTTCTGCTGTGGTTTTCTACTACTTTCTTCATAAAAATAAACTTATAATTGGATTAAACAGCTTAAATTGTTTTCGTTTATTAGTGTAATCTATTTGACTATGTCGGTCCACTTACTTGCTGTTCAGTTGGTCTGCAAACATACATCCATCTTAGTATATTTTGTTAATGGTATATGTTAATAATTCGATTTGAACTTTTGTGATAACACGTTTAAAATGTCTCGATATCATCATGTAGACGACGGGTATGATAGTCTAGACTGAACCATGTTCCTTTCCACTTTGTTATCAGCAAAGATACTTTATTTTTGTATGGTCTTAAAGTCATTTGTTTGCTGATTTTTCCACCAAGGTCATGAATTTATGGAACTTCGAAATACAAATGCTGCAATACATGCGTATAGACAAGCACTTGTTTATAATCGACATGATTACCGTGCATGGTATGGTCTTGGGCAAATGTATGAAGTATTAAATTTGCCATCATTTTCACTTTACTATTATAGGCAAGTTTCAGTATGTATGTTAAATGTTTACTATTCATACAAATTAATGGTTATTACTAACACGTTTTAGCTATCAGTAGTTTGTATAAGTTTAAAAATCGTGCATAATTTTAGTGAGTTTAAACGTTTTTGAAGCATTTTTTCCTGTTGCTATTATGATTTTTTTGTCAGGTATGTATGACCACATATAACGTATTAGCTGTAATGCTTGTTTAAACTCACTTTCAAGTCAGTTCGCTCTTTTGTTGTAATTTTCCTCTTGCCAATTTGAAATACAATATATGTTACTTCATTTTTATGATTTATTGACTTGATACTTAAGTTTTGGATTTCGAGGCCAAGGAGCACTGGATAGTTGGTTTATCTTAGTATGAGACTTAATAGTACACATCTACGATCTTGCCACCTGTCAAATCCAGAACCTTCAAATCTCTCAACAAATGCCTAACCGACGATACCATTTCAACTTCAACCAATTTGCAACAATTATCCAATGGGATTAAGGATAACTGGCTCAGTCGTAATGTTTGTTGCTTTATAGCTTTTGAAATAAATACCACTTGATTGCATTATAAGTCCTATAGTTTCTGTATGTATCACTTCTTTTTGGTCTATATAATATTAAATTTATTTAACAACAAAACTATTTTAACCCAAGTAGCAGTTGTGATTACTTACTCGAACCATGTGTATATTACTGTACAACATTCGTATAGGTTGCTAATGTTTTTTCTTTTTCTCCATTCCCGTCTTTTTTTATGGGTCATGCAGAGAAGCGCAGTATCTTATGCCTACAGATTCACGTTTAATTGTAGCTTTAGGAGAGATTTATGGGAGACTTAAACGATTTGATGAAGCTAAAAAGTGTTACTGGCGTGCATATTGTGTTGGTGATATAGAAGGTGAAGCATTGATGCGATTAGCTATCTGCTTTGAAAGATGTGGTGAAGACGCGGAAGCTGCCGCAGCCTATACAGAATTTATAAAATTATGTCAACGTAACGGTGTAAGTTGTCTCTTAGTTGTGATTAATATATATATATGAGATGACTTAAGAACAAAATACAAGTATCATTCACAATAAATGCCTGTATTTCTAATTGTCGTAGGGAAGTTTCATAGTGTCATTCTTGAACAAATGAATACTATAAATTCAGTTGGTTCTTTTTCTGAAATGTCAGTAAAGCTTAAACGGCATTGTTCACAGAATACAAGAAGTTCATCATATTTAAAATTACTTGATCACTAAGTAGTGATCAATGTAATGTATGTTAAGTCCTTCGTAATTCTATCAGTCAAGTTGCATTGTAGTCTCAAGTCTAAATACGTCAATATCATGTGCACTGTGTTATGATATGACGTGGTGGTTGCATTCTCATCAGCCACATACAAACTAATAATTACGAAATACTATTATAAGTACTGACATGTTCGGAAATTGTTAAAAACGAAAAACTGAAATCTAACTCTAGTTAAAATAATCCTACAGATGATTGTTATAATAATTTTCTGATATTGGCGGATAATTTTATTGACTGATACGATAAACAAACTCTTAGGTATATGTGAAAAATGAAAAATTTTTAACTTGAATTCCCTGAACTGTGATCATCGTTAAAAGAGAAGAAATTTTTCCACCTTGTTCCCAACATCAATGACAGTATGGTCGTTGAATGATGAACTATTAGCTCATTTAAAAAACAAAGATCTGATTTTGGCCTTTTAATTAATGTTATAACCTCAATAATATTCAGTAGAGCGGAGTTATATTTTATCGAGTCATTAAATTAATCTCTCAAGTAGGAAGATAAACAAACCTCTCATCGTCATATCGTTCAAGTAAGTATTTAACCGAAGTAATCATTTAAAAGAGTTAAATTAAAATTTACTAAATTAAACCAGTCTATAGAAATATACTTCTAACCAATAACTTAAATGCTCTAAATCCAATTCATTCAAAAATGTTTTTTGCAACTGTATTATCATGGAATATATGCGACTTACACTGTGATGCATAAATTTGTGTTAGACTGTTGAAGCTTTGTTTAAAACCTAAAATATAATAACTAAAAAGTAAACTTTGTGAAGTTTCGCGATCATTTTTCACTTAGTCGTGTTATTATCATTTCTGAATGATAAATCTACCGCATACTTGCAATGATTTTACGATATATACCATCTTCCAACCCTACGGTAACTGATTAGAATAAATAATGGAGTCTAAATATGGTTTAGTTCTCAGTTCAAATTTACTAAAGAAAAATCATTATATTCATAAGTCTTTTAATATTTTAAAATAGTTTTTTTCGCAAACTTCTTTCTGTTTAAGATTAAGGATTTATTTATTCAAAATAATAATAAAAAGATAGATTACATCTGAATTTATAACTCTATAGAACTCTTCATTTAATGAAGCCCCTCTGGGGCTACTGCCGGCCCCAAGCCCGGATAAAGGGGGAGGGTTGGGCATGGGGTTAGCGACTCCATCCCGTAAAAAACTAACTCGCTAAAGAAAAACGCTAACCAGAAAAAAATTATTCAAACCACTTACATGAATAATGGTATGTCTTAATGTAGTTTATACTTACAATTTTCTTTGCAACACCAGGTTTTAATTATCTTAATATTATCATTCAATATTTACTAATGTAGTTAAATATTCTAGACAATTTTGTTATTTTGTTTTAACTTCTCTATTGCTTCTTAACTTAGGTAAATGAACAAATAAATTTAGCTATAGCTTACAAATATTTAGCAAATTATCATTTACGTAAAGGACATTATGAAGATTCAGCTTTAGCTGCTAATAAATGCCTTGAATATCCAGAAACACGTGAAGAAGCCAAAGCTATGCTACGTCAAATTACAATATTAGCTGGAGATATTGAACAATTAGCTCCATTGGATTCGGTTAATAATATCGATATACCTATTGAAGAAAGTAAAACTGATCATTGTGAATATTTAGATCACAGTAAGTTTTTGAATTAACTTAGTAATTCTATTGATAATTAAGTGTATACAAAGTGAAACTTATTGTTTAGACTCATTGTTGATCGATACATGTAATAAAATTTATAACACAACTTGTTAAACCCACTATTCCTTTTCTAACCAACTTTCCTGCGTATTTGATTTTTTAGTGTATTACATCACACTACTTAATAACACCCAGTAGTTTGAGTATTTTAGACAATTGTTTTGTGACCTGTGTGCTGTAACGTAGTATTCGTAACGGATTCCATATTTTATCCATTTCTACTATTATTCTAATATTTAACTCATTTTTCGTAATCCCAAAGGTACTTTTTCTTTCCCACACCATTCATTTTACCTTGTGTTTACTGCTTTATAGGATCTTGCTTATTTTGGGTACCTTACCTAATTCTGTGATTAATTTGTTTTCATTAATATTCGACAACCAAGTACTGATTTCTGATTCATAGTACATATTGTAATTTAATCCTCATTTGCTTATTTGGGGCACACATTTTCTTTGACTGAGCTTTTGATACAGTTATCAGTGCCTGGAGTCCTTAGGTGTTGTGTTCTGTTTTCAGACAACTATCATCATTTGGTTTCAGCATTTCCTGCTTGACTCTTTTGTTGATTTCAAATCCTCCCATAGATTCTACATAATCAGTTATCCTTCATTACTTTTTATCTTAACTCAATGTTCGCTACGAATATATTTCCGCGTTGAAATGTTTTAATCTAATCATATGATCTCAGCGTATTTATCGTACTTTGTGATTTGTGGTGGTAAAAATCTCATGAAGACTACATAAGAATACAATAAAACACCATATCTCATGAAACTCAGTATAGTTAATTAATATGGCCAATATAACACTGCTGTCGGAAAAGGCATTCTACTGAAGACTTTCTAAATGTATTTTTTGTAAGATTTATTGCTGAATGTAAAATATAATCATACTTGAATGATTTTCATACTAGATATGATTCTTTATATTAAAGTAACGTTTCAACCCAATACTACATTTGTTCCACCTTTTGAATTTGTAATGAGCAGTTGTCATTCTCCAACGGATGACTTTATTTTGAATATTATTTCTTTCCGAAAAAAAAACGCTTTCCTTCTCACTTCATTATATATATTTATTCAAACTAAAACACCTTTGATCATTTCAACCTAAGGATATCATTTTTCTGTTCTTTTTTCTAGACTTACAAACATCAAGGAAAGCAGAAGAATCGGAGTTTTCCAGAACGGAAGTTATGAAATCTGCTGCGAAAGAAATTCAGGTTTTTATTTTATTTATATTTAACAAAATCTTCAATAATTTAATGATATCTGATTTCAGTTGGCTGGAAGTAATTGACTATCAATCTATACGTTATATTTCATTGTAAAACTACTGGAGATTAGTTTTTTACCACAAATACTGATATTTACAACAAAACCGTTAGAATTCGATAAAGATGTTTCTTCATAATTTTAATTGACTTTAAAATGTCTACGCGAAGAATCTTGGACTGGTAGTTCAGTGGTTATAGTGATCGACTTTCAGCTATTAAGTTGCAGGTCTGAAAACCGTTCCACCTACTACGGTTCTAGTAACCTGTTATTACCACTAGTCCTCATAATTAGAGCATAGCTTAAAGCTAATTACATGAATGTGTACCTGGTAAATGAGTTAGTAAGGTCAAGTTTAGAAGCTTTAAGTTTCACAGGAAGTATAACATTCATACTCTTGTGTTTGATTTATCAAACGGGTTATATTTTCAACTTCAGCTAGTTTTTGATTCGTATGTTATCAGTTAGTTAATCGCTTCATTCCCGACTTGACTTTACAACCAGAATTTTGGAAGAATTCATCTGGAAATTACTCATTAACAAGCACAAAATCATCAAAATGTGGGAGAGTTTCGTCTTCTTTTTTTCAGCAGTTCAAAATTCAAACTGAAATATAATAAACGTAGCAATAATTCTTGTTATTAGAAGCGTTATAGTGCAATATAATTTCATCTATGTAAACATAATTAATGAATCTAATCTAAAACGAACCAAACGGTTAGTATTATGGTAAAAGAGATTGTTATATCTTGAAAAGCTGTTTTTCTCGATATACCGCGTATAACAGAGCACTAGAACACCAAAACCCTTCCAAGTCGCAATAAGAAGACAGAAGACTAACGAAAGGAATATTATTCCAAACAGTGTCAATCATAGTACAAAATTATCAGGTATTTATAGTTTTTAGTGAGAACGAAATCATCATTACAGTCTTCCAATCCGCATAGAGGGGGTTATTAGCACTATCCAATCGGGAAGCTACACGTTGGAATTCTAGAACATTCTTCCGGAAGGTGATTGGATGGGACGTCTTCGGCTCCTTCTGAGCCTCTTACAGCTTCCTCGAGTTCACCGGTGGTCCGTCGTCACAGAGATCATTCTGATCTGTGAAATAAAAGCTACTTATCGATTTATTTGACTTTCTAACTGCTTATATGATTCCTTCATATCCTTTGATATATTATGACTTCTGTTAGTTTGATTACATTTGTAGCTTGAATTCCAATGAAAACTTTGTTGACATTTTTTATTATTTATTATCAAGTGGTAATGCGTAGAAAATGCTAAACAGTAAAATTCTTTAAAATATGGAACCAATTCATTTGAGTTTCTTGTAATTGTTTATTGTGTTTTTTGTATGTTTAATGTATCTCAAAGTCCCTACTAAATTCATATGTGCTAGATATAAAATGTTATCCATTTGAAAGGAAAATGGAATACTTTCTTTCAACTATTGAACAACTTTTGAATAAATTTTCAAGTAATAATGTTCGATCTTTGTCGAATTATCTCAAATCTATTGAATAGATAAGTGTTTAAGCAGTCATTGATTTTATGAAAATGGCATTCTTTGTTGAAATTTCGATTTTATTTTAACAATACAAGTTTCTAAGTTATATCTTAATTTTATCTTATAATAAGTTATGTTATGAAAACTTAATTACACTCTGTATACGCTAGACGAATGTACGGTGTCTTGTGTAGAGACATTAAGCGTTCTTTCTTAGAAGGCCTATCCCCATCTCACTCTGGATGTTTATGAAATACAGTAGAGATGATATGCCTTGTATAATTTGTAAGATTGGGATAAGATTTCTACTTTCAAAATGTGGAATAATATATATATATATATATATATATATATATATATATATATATATATATATATATATATATATATATATATATATATATATATATAATTTAAAAATTTTGTCTTCGTAGCTAGTAAAGATGTATTTATAAGACCTCATTATTGTTTAGTAATATTTTCTCTAACTTATCATTTTTAATTATAGCCCTTGAGTATTTCATTGAAAGAGGCTCTCACTTCTTTCAATGAATCAACAGTATCGAGGAGACTTCATCTTTCCAAGCAACCTCCTTCATCATCAGCAGCACTTACAATCCATTCAGGTCACTTAACTGCAAGCATTTGTTATGGTGAAGATGATATTAATGATAGAAATAGTGCTAAAAATATCACTTCTATTGCTGCTACTTCCTCGATGGAATCAATGACTACTATAACAACACCGGTTCATCATTCGCATCCACCAACATCACTTCCTTGTGACGATGAATCTTTTAATCATACTACTTGTGAAACACCAATTAATAGTGTCACTGCGGCGGTACATTCAAAATTTCAGAATTCTCTGACTACTTCTATTGATAACGTTAATGATGATGATGATGATGATAATAATAATGATCTACAACTTGATATATTATCATCAGAACAGAGAGATGAATCAATGGGACATAGTAGTAATGAGACATAAAGAGAACACACACAATTATCGTTTATTGTAGATTTTCAATGTTCTCCACGTGTACATTAATTAATTTGGCTATTTTTTCTAAATGATAACATTGTAAAGATGTTAGATATCGTTTTATAAAAATCCATATATTGAATAAAGTTATGATTCTTTTCTATCTTTTTTCTTGGTTCATTTTAAAAGTTTTTTTGTTTGTTTGTTGTAATTACATCATGAGCATTGGAATCATTATACATATGTACTTTGGTCATCTTTTTTTTTGCGTTGAATGTTGAAAAAATTACAATTTCATATGTTAAATATATAAGATAAAATATCCATCACTTACAAATTTCACAACAGTATTGTTGGAAAGTGAAGTGTAGTACCTTTGTTGATCAAGTCATTCAATTTTGAACTGTTAGTTGTTGATTGTTCAAACTCCACCACACCTATTTCTGTCTGGCTAGCTGATTAGTATCAAGAACCTTTACACCTAAAGTATAAATCAAAGCTGAGTATATGGATGTGTAAATGTAAATAAAGTACTGTAAATAATTGCTGGAAATCAATATTTCATGGTATTCTCTCTATTTTAAGGACAAAATATTCCATCACATTTGGTTTAGTGATCAGAAATACACCATTGATAAATCTGGTTTGCAGTGACTAATGTTACTTACTATCTAGAAATTTGTGTGATATTCAGATAGTCAGTAATTTATTATATTATATACTGTTATCTATAGATCTATCCCCAACCTCTTCATGACCGACGGTTTTGCTAAACTTTCAATTGTTTTTGATTAATTATCGACAAGGAAAAAGCGATTTTCACATAAAGCAATAATATCAGAAGGGGTTTTGTGGAGATTGTAGTAATTTCAACAGTTGAGATCATAAGTCCATGGTGGTCTAGCTTCAATTGACTCATGATCTCAACTGTTGAAATTACTACAATCTCCACAAAACTCCTTCTGATACTAATCACTGGTGTCTGGCTTCAAGAGGTATATCCTGGAGTTCTAGTGAGAAGCAGTGACCAGTGGAGCTCAACCGGGTCTGCTCTAAGATAGTAACTCACTGATGACAATGGTGATGTGTCGCCGAATTTCGTGGATTCGTTGAAGATAGACATTAACACCGTTGGATGCCGGCCGGCTCAGTGGTCTAGTTGGTTAAGCGCCTGGCGCGAGACTGATAGGTTCTGGGTCGGAATCCCGCGAGGCGGGGTCGTGGATGCGCACTGCTAAGGAGTCCCATACTAGGACGAAACGGCCGTCCAGTGCTTCTAGGTTTTCCATGGTGGTCTAGCTTCAATTGACTCATGATCTCAACTGTTGAAATTAAAGCAATAATTTTGTAACTACTTTGTTCTATCATCAATATGCATATTCCTATTAGCATTTATTAGAGATTTAATCATGCAAACCTAAATATTGTATTTGTATATCTGTATATTGTTTTATCATAATGTCTATAAGTTCAGTATAAGGATTCAATCCAATAAACTTGGTCTCTTTGGAGATGATAACTTATAGATTATAAGCAAAAATGGATGATGACTATCAGTGGAATCCTGAACACACATCTCCTCCTATTTAGGTTTCGTTCACTGGATTTACTTGCATCCAAGAGTTGATGTTCACTTTGGAACTCGAACCCAGTACAGTCCACTCCAAACGCCATCACGTTTTCGACTTAACTACGGAGTGTAGATAGTCACTGACTTATGGCATGAGATGAAGTTGAATCCATTTATATTGGTTACTTGTGAGTTAATGGAGAAATCGAGGCAGTTCGTCTATGATGCACATAGACTAAATAGAAACTGATCAATTGTAATTCTTAACATCAACAGGAAGATTCAAACAACCAATTCAAATGAAATTGTAAATTATTTTTATTTAATAAAAGTATTCGCTACTTAGTAATTTACTTTTAAAGCTGATTTCTTATTTTAACTTCAAGTGCTAACTTAACCCCTACTTACTACTAAAGAACTACAATTGAGTGACCAGTAAGCCAAATGATCGGGATTTATTTTATTCATTGTTTTTTTTGACAAATTTCTGGTTACATTTAGATGATTGAGATGTCGGGATCTTGATTGCTGACGCTTATCAGTTATAAGATGCGTCATCGATGTTCAAAGTTTATTAATCAATTTTTCTCGTTTTTCACCGTATGAAATTAAACTTCATTATTATGCAAACCTACTAATTCGTTATGTATTTCAACTTCAATATCTGTTCTGTTTGTTACCTTATTATTTTAGAAAGTTCAACTAATACTGGCTATTGTATTAATAAGCTCTAAAATTATTCCTGAATAATAGTGACAAATTCAAAATGGTCCAATGTTCTAATCGTTCGAGTGTTAAGTGTATTTCATTTAAGTTATCTCGTGTTCGATTTGTCAGTAAACCAGAGACACAATACCAAGAATTAATTGTTACTGGTAGTTGGTTGGAAGAGGTAATAAAATTCCTTATTTTTATATTGTATTCAATTTATTCGATTTGTTTCTTGATATATCATAATAAAATAAGGGATTTGTTATTATTTTGTCGAATAAAATTGTAAGGTATCTCTAGATGTGTCTATGGTCTTGATGATCCACGTAGGATTCAAATCCACTGCCACGTATTCAGAAATATTACCATGGACTATTTGGCCGCAACTGATCTCCTGTAGGTAGGAGTGAGATATTTATATTTGATTGATCACTGAGTTGTAACGAATTTCATGTTTGTTTTTCCCTTTAGTGTTGATCGAGTTCTATCGATCAACTGAATTATGACTACTATTCTACTATCGTACACTATGTTGAGATGTTAGATGGTTGGAGGTAGTCGACGGGAAACCCTTGAGGTATTTTTTGTTCTATCTTGCACTCATCAACAAGGCGTACTTGTAAATTTGAGGGGAATGATAATTCTTGGTGAATTTGGACCCGTATCACCCAGCTTCATAGCTTGAAATGTCACCACATAGTCGATATATATGGAATTAGATTAGCACTAAGAAACAGGCAAACACAATATTAGTGATTATTGATCAGAGACCAATCTATGTGAAGTAAGATATTTTATTAGGTTAAAAAACTTAATGCACCTTATATGCGTAAATTTTAACAGATACTCGAGTTTACTATAAATTCAGAATTGTAAATATTTTTACCTCTAAATTGACAATAAACATCGGATATGTTCATCAGTAGTAAGATAGGGCACTTTTTCCGTGCTATCTAACGGTTTTTAAGTAAATTTTATTTAGAACTAAACTCTCATCCAATCGATTTTACATGTTAACAAAAAATACAATTATTTTTCGGTTATTATTAATGAATAATTTTTTCTGGTTAGCGTTTTTTTAGCGAGTTAGTTTTCTACGGGATGGGGACGCTAACCCCATGCCCAACCCTCCTCCTTTATTCGGGCTTGGGACCGACAGTAGCCCCCGGAGGGAATTCAGGCGGAGTTATTAATGAATCAATCGATCATACACAGAATATTATATGAATAGAATCCTTTAAAGAATCAAGCATTGTAATAAACGAAGACTTGGTTAGTGTTAACCAATTATATTGTATTAAGCAAAATCATATACACCATTTTCACATCTTTCTTGAATTGTCTTTTACAAATTTCATCGTTCTACCATTCCTGTTGCTACTCGTACTACTTCTGATTTTCATTTTCTTCTCTTCATGTTCTTCTTCTGTTAATAAAAATCCTACTTTCAATTCTTGACATGTACTATTTATATCTGTCCATATAAATAGCACGCACCACAGTAGTTCATTTTATTCGTTTTACTGTTATACATTGTCAGTAATTTACCATGTGTTTCCATTTAAAATTAATTTATGCTTCAACATTTTTGTTTTTACTTTTGATTTGTTTTTTGCCTACTTTTCGAAAATAAAACTGAACATTTAATTAATCATTATTTATATCATTTATCATTATTTTCACTTTGTATTGCGTTTAGGTGAATCGTGTTTGTTTATGGCAGTATAGCAGTGATCCTTCTGTTAATAATCATAATGAAACAGTTAAACCTATATCAGAGAAGGAAGATTGTACTACTGCTGGTGTGCTCGGTGATACTGTTGATGATCCACGTTTGTTATGCTCTCTTGTTCATCCGGGCTCTGTTCAAGATTTGAAGGTTTGTTGCATATATATAATATTACCGAAGTAGTTTTTTTAAAATTCAAATACTTAACTTATCCATAAACTTTATTTGGTGGCCTTTCAAGGTTGACGCCGATCTTAAGCTCCGGTAAAGGAGGTTTTGGTGTACAGCAACCCCATCCCTATCAGGTAAAACTCATTCTCTGAACTTTTCCACGCCTCAGATTTCTTTTTTTTTTTTAAAGAGAACAATTCTAAAAATAAAGTGATGTATCTAGTCTTTCTAAACACTTAATTAATTTGATAAGGTACAGAATAAGACGTCTAAATTCAGGGTATACCGAATAAATAACATTTTTATGTTGTAGTGACTTTCGTATTATATAGGAATTGTTTAAAAGAAACCTAAGTTGGAAATTTTTTAATAATTCATTATATCTGTCCTTCAAACCAGTCGTTTATGGATTCGGCTTCTAATTTAAACGTTATGATCTCTTCCGACTCAACTAGAATTTGTTTTCTGTGAAGTATTGGATGCAGTACTTTTCAAACGTTTAAATTAATTGAACTGGATACTGCTTGATGATCAGTCGTCAGGTATACGAGCCATTCAACGTTCAATTCTGAGCTTATGATTCTAGTTTGATAATAATATTAATAATAAATATTTATAACAGTTGTTTTACTTATTTAAACTTGGATAAAAAACTATTTCCGCATTTTTAACATATAACTTTGTCGAATTCATTAGTGAATGCCTTATTTTAGCCTTTGTAAAATATAATAATAATTATGAACTTCTAACTGTATAGAGCCTGATGACGAAGTTATTGAAAATAATTGTTCGCTTAAATATTCTTGATTTTCGAATATTCTATGGGGATTGTTAAATTTTATTATCTGTTTGATTTCTTTGACTATCCCTACTACTACTCATATGGGTCGTGAACATTCAATTTTTGTTTACCAGTCGTCAATTCGTAGCTTTCAGATCAGTCGCGATTCAGTCACTATTTATTGTTTACAAGAACTGTAATGTCTCTAAGCCTTATATTCTTATTTACTGAATTTTTCTACCATTCATGTTAAAATATATGATGTTTTACGATGTAAAAGAAAGTACTTAATTGACTCATCCATCAGTGTATAACCTAATCAGATCGAAACCATCCTACTTATTAGGTTTGTCTATATTTTGTAGATACTATAGTTTTTAAACTAATTAACACTTCATTTTAATGTCCAGATTGACTTGTCGTCACGTTACATTTACATTTCTATTAAAATTATTATATGAAATGGTGGTTGGCGAGTACACTTCACTGGAAGATTGTTTCATTATTTCATTTTATACAGCAGTCTCAATTTCTTATCTTATACATTTCTTGCTTCTTACAGGCTTATTAAAATTTAGTGTTGGTAATTATAAACTGGAATGAATTCCATCTATTATCAATATTCTATTATTAACTTTATGTTAATTGATAACTAGTGAGAAGCCGTTACCAGTGGAGTTCAACCAGGTCTGTTGTGAGATATCAGCTCACTGAAAACAATGGTGTACGGTGGCGCAACTTCGTGGATTGGTTGAAGTTAGACATTAACACCGTTGGATGCCGGCTCAGTGGTCTAATGGTTGAGTGCTCGCGCGCGAAGCCAGTAGGTCCTGGGTTCGAATCCCGTGGGGTGCGGGATCGTGGATGCGCACTGCTGAGGAGTCCCATACTAGGACGAAACGGCCGTCCAGTGCTTCCAGGTTCTCCATGGTGGTCTAGCTTCAATTGACTCATGATTTCAACCTGTGAAATTTCTAAAAATCTCCACAAAACCCATTCTGATAACTATTAGTCAAATAGTTATTTCATTGAAAATGCTAACTTATAATCTATTTTATTTACTTCAAGGTTCATCATCCAAGTAAAATGATTTTTTCTGCCAGTTCTAATGGTACTCTACAATTGTTTCAAGTTTGTCATGTTCAACCTTGTCTAGTTCGACTATCTGCAACTAATTGGATGCCTTTTGGAGAGCATATTCTATGTGGTAATATTCCATCAGCTCTGTCTAGCTTAGCAATTAGTACTGATGGTCTACATGCATATGTAAGCAATGAACTTGGTCAATTAGCTATTGTTCAAGTAAACCGTATTCCTAATTTTCAGAAAACTGATCATATCAAATTTAATAATGGTAATTTATGTATTCATTATAATTATGATTGTTTTGTAATTTTAATTAAATCTAAATTCTTAGTCAGTCAGCTACAACGTAGGACCAGGCACATATATGCATCGGTTCAAGTTGCCATACCTTAATAACACAACAAGATGAACACCGGATTCATAAAAGTAGTTAATTCAGAGGTGGTAATATATAAAAGAAAGATTGCAATAAGGATATAGTACAGGAAGAAAGAATTAGTTGGTAGGAAGAAAGATATGAAACGATTTTAATCTCTTAGTTTAAGGGAAGATAGAGAGTGTATACACCGACGCCATTGTGATCGATTCTGAGCCATGTCTAAATTCTATTGTTGACATGACTAGTAATGTAATAATAATAATAATAATAATAAGAAGAAGAAGAAGAAGAAGATATATGAGTTACAAATTTCTATCTACTCCTAATCATGCATATTTTCATTATCACCATTCAATTCATCAATAATATTCATTTAAGTATCTAGTGAATAATTATTAAGTTTAGAAATATCAAATTCCATTGTTGGATATTGAATTGATATTTTCATCAGTTATTATTATTCATAAATGAACATTTTAAAGAACAATATAAGTTCTTTTAGTTCATTTGGGCAGTATCTACAAAATATGGAATATAAAGTGGGTAAAATGATTGCGTTCAAATTAAAATTAATCATTAAACAATATAATTAAGTTATATTGAGATTCACAAATCCTATAGCAACCAAAAAGCTAAAACTTGATCTTTCTATCAAGAAAGAGTTATTGGTTAACCTTTATCTGCCTTATAATTGCTCTGTTTAAAAAAAACCATAGTTACAATTTGATTGAAATTATGTCTTTTAAACAATTTACTGGTATGTAATGAACAATTCATTTCTTAATTTATTAATATATGATTAATTTGAACCAACTAGGATTTAAGAGTAGTGGTATCTCTAACCATTAAAAAGTGAACATAGGGAATATAATTATTTTTAAATGAAGACATTATGGCAGAATAAAAAATATAAATTATTTTGAAACCTAAGATCTAGAGGAAGAAAAAGAATGAAAGCATCTGCCTCAGAGTGATTAACTTAATTTGTTGCACTACGAACTACATCGATGGATGATGATTATCAGTGGAATTTGAAACTCATGTTTCCTCCTATTTGAGTCTTGTCAGCTGGATTTATCTGCGTCTCAGAATTGATGTTCACTTTGGAACTCGAATCCAGTACAGTCCACTCCAAACGCTATCACGTTTTCGACTTAACTACGGAGTGTAGATAGTCACTGACTTATGGCATGAGATGAAGTTGAATCCATTTATATTGGTTACTTGTGAGTTAATGGAGAAATCGAGGCAGTTTGTCTATGATGCACATAGACTAAATAGAAACTGATCAATAGTAATTCTTAACATCAAGGGGAATATTTAAACAATCAATACAAATTCACTCGGTATTGTTTTACTTGAATCTTCCCATTGATGTTTTAGGACTGAAATTGATCAGTCTCTTATTGGCATATGTGCATACTGTGCGTATGCCTCGATATTGCCTTAATTTACAAGCATTATGAGCAAAGATGGATAGTGGCTAGCAGTGGAATCCAGGACGCGCGTTTCGTCCCGTTTGGGACTCGTCAGCTGGATGTACCTGCATCTCACCGCATTGCACAAGCAAGTGACTATCAGGACTCAGTAGCTAAGTGAATAACGCGATGGCGTTTGGAGCGAACGGTACTGAGTTCGAGTCCCGGAGTGAACATCAACTTGTAGATGCAGGTACATCCAGCTGACGAGTTCCAAACAGGACGAAACGCGCGTCCTGGATCTCACTGCTAGCCACTACCCATCTTAATGAATACAAATGTATATTGTTAAGTGTTATTACGCGCAGATTTTTGTAGCTTACTCGACATTATTATTAATCACTCTAATCTACTAAATTGGAACAAAATTATTTCTGAGAATTTTTTTTAAAGAAATATATGATAATCACAGGTTAATATAAAAATTTATAGATTATAGGAAGAATCTGACTAATTTCATATTATAAAAAGTCATAAAACAGTAAACTACTTATCCAGAAGTATAAATATTATTTGGTAAATTTAAATTTATAGTGCCGTCTGAGCATATCTTCATAGCTCTATTAGCAATACATCTAACCAGGTTTCGTTTATAATGAATGAGTATAAAGCTCAAGAAAAGTATATACTGGCTTGTTGAGAAACTTTTCCTATACACACTTCTACTGACAGAATCACTTTCTTATCTGTTTAACAAAATGTAGAGAAAATGTAGTTTACTATCGCGTTCCTCCTCACACGTAAATCTGATTGCTAAGTATCTACTGTCAAGTAACACTAAGAGTTCTTTTTTTTCATTGTTCTGATCGACGATGATGAAAATATCATCAGTGTCACGTTAATAAAATTCATGCTTATCAATAACTTCCCTTGAGAGGTACGTTTTCTAGTTTTACAAAAAGAAAAGTCAGCAAAGATAGAACCTAGAGGTAAACCCATCAATATTCCATCAGTTTGTCTATAATATGTGTTACTAAAGACAAAATGGACGTTCGTTGTGCATTTCAGAAGTAATTCCTTGAGAATAACCCCGAAAATTCCAATATTGATCTGTTTTTCAAGTAGTTGTTGACACACAAAGTCAATTATATTAGTTAATAGTACATTGGTGAATAAGAAAGCAACATTTAAAGATATCATCCGTTTCCCATTTAAGTTCAAGTGTCCCACCTTGGAAATGAAATTGAAAATGTCTTTAACGCTTTTGTTGACGACCGGTTTGTGTAGGGGTTCTATGATTCGAACTAACCACTTTTCGGTTTTATGGTATAGCAGATTATACATATCTGAAGCTGGACGCAGGGGAGGTCCTAACTTGTGGACTTGGGGTAAACTGTGGAGTCGTGATGTGTTCGACCCAGTATGTTTAAATGAATCGTGAATGGTTGGAGTAGTGATCCTGTTATTTTTCAATTCTTTAAGACAATTAGGGATATGGAGCTACTTGATAATAAACTCCATTTCCTCCACATTTTTTTAAACAGATAAGAAAGTGGTTCTGTCAGTAGAAGTGTGTATAGGGAAAGTCCCTCAACAAGCCAGTACAAATTTCTTGAGCTCTATATCCATTCATTATAAGATAAACCTAGTAAGATGTATTGCTAGTAGAGCTAGGAAGATATGCTTAGACGACATAAACAAGTAACTAGATTTAATTCATAATATGTTGATTGAAATGGGCTTAAATTTGTCGAGAATTATTTTATATGTTACTACGTTCAAGGGGCAAAGTGAAATATTGTACTAGTAAAAACTAAGATTGCTTCTAGTGTTTCGTAACTATCCTGTAGTTTTCTCCAATCAAGGAGTAGAAGATCTCTGTCTTATCGGAATATAGGACTTATAGGCTTTATCAGATATACATTGGACCTCAAAAACTTGAAGCCTTACCGCTAACTACAATCCTGTTGTATATATTATGCAATTCCAGCAAAAACTCAATCGTTCTATATTATCATTGATGGAAATTTGTTTCTAATTAATGTTAAAAATTGGTTTTCAAGAATAACTACGTGTTCACAACTCACCTAATTGTACAAACTAATTATTTGAAATACCCCTCCAAGCAATCAATTTTATTATTAAATAAGAAAGAAAGATTAGTTCAGCGAAGAGTTCTCTTTTCGGCGAATTCATTTTCAAAGCTGTACAATCGCAAATATATATACTTATTTTTACAGGGTGATAATAATACTGATAATAAACTTCTGTTATACATGGTGACGGTGAGGTTAAATAAACAAAGGTATTAGAAAAATTTTTAAAACAAGGAAAGTTTGATAGTTAATGGCTTAGATATTCATCGGGTAAGGGTAGCTCAGCATGATAAAATAACATAAAATGTTGAAACAGAGATTAAATGTAATCGGAATGATCGTGGAAATAAAAACAAACCGGTTGGGGGTACAAGATTTGAAGGGAAGATGGAAGGTGAAGCAGGTGGCTGTTATTATTACCTTGTAAAGTGTTAGTTCTTGCACTAGGATGCTGATTACTGACTTCTTAACTGCTTCCTATATCCCCCGACTACTACTGCCCGTGAACTCGAACACTAGAGAAAAGGCACAAAATATGGGAAAAAGCTTTATTTCAAGGTTAATCTATATACATAAGATCGAGTTTATATATAGGTTTCTGGATGGCGTTGATCTTCTAAAAACTTCTGGAAACATACTAAATGGAATAAAAACATAATTAATTATCTAGTCGAAATATGACACATAATCCTCCGTTTCCTCAAATACTTCCGAGAACTTCTATTCAATGCTGATTGAGTAAAACCTTTTCAGCCTTTTCTGGTCATCTAGAAACTTTGTCTATGGATATTTGTGGACTCTCATCATAAAGGCAAGTATCTTAAATGTTATTTCCAAAATTAATATGCTGACTTCTATTTTACCGATTTCTGTTTATTTTCTTTCAAAAAAATCAATTATGAATTAGATGCAATATTAACATCAGGAGCAGATATATCTACAATAAATGCACTTGAACGTGTAGATAATTCTACATTGGCTAGTGTCAATCAATTAGGTCAATTGAAACTATGGGATTTACGTACCGGCTTGAATAAACCACAACGTAGACTGTTACGGTAATTATGTACTGGGATAGTTTTCTCTCCCGATAATTTGTTTGATTAACTTCTATTTTAATAGTGTTCTGATTTAATTTATCCTTTCTGTATTTATTTATTATGTTAGACTATTCTGTTAACATTGATTGATATTTGTTTAGGCTCCTCTTTTATTTCATCAAAGTATCTTTAAAAATATGTTCTTTTGTTCAGTAGATTAAGTCATAAAAGTTGCTCTCCAAATATGAATATCGGCATATGTACTAACTGGTTGCTGATTAGTACCGAATGTCATGTTTGCTTGATCCCTTAATGGTCGTCGGATTATATCGATATAATTACAATGTGGCTACTAGTCTATCTGACTTGACACCGGGTGTACTGTTTTTATATTCGGTGGTCGAAGGCAGTTGACTGCCGATTCTGAGCCTGGGTTTCGTACTAGTTGGCACTCACTATCAAGGTGTATTTGCATATTTTTAATTTAAATATAAGTTCCTTGAGGGTATATTTATGTTGAAGATTTGTAAAGATTCTTAATTACACAGTTAAGTATGCTCTACAGCTCGGAAGTTCATTTTTTAATCTGTGAATGATAAACGACTTTGATCTTGTCGTATCATGGAAAAAGAGCTGCTACAGATTTGTTAAAACTTGAAAATTTCGGATCGATATCATGTACTATATTGTCAATCGGACCAGTGACCAATGAACGACAATCAAGGCCTTAATGCCTATCGGTCCTCGAACTTCTTTCTAACCCAGTGGCGATTCAGAAGACAATTATAAGAAGCACGTTAGTTCTCTGTTGTTCCCAATTCGATTGCGATCAAAAACGTATGCAATAATATACTGAAGATCCCTAACCACACAGCATACTAAATAAGAAATCATACTTTAATCACAATCAGACTATAAGTGATAGAGGGCGGAACAAACAGTACATAATCAATTAGCAATAACTGAGGATTAGTAAAATGTATGACAACAGTTAGAAGTTCTGTTGGAAGCTTACAACAAGGCGGATACAGAAATGTAGCAATATAGTTGTCTACTGATTATACAATACAGATATCAATAATAGTTATCCAGGAGATAACACTGAGAGTTTCGACTTTCTCAATATTCGTTCTGTCATAACATTTGTCTAATTTTCCTCTTTGTATATTTCACATAAGAATGAAATCAGAGAAGAATGTAAAGGTTAATGAGTTAATCCTAAAATTCCTTGAGGATAGTGGTCTGGGTCTTTTTTACTTAGGGCTTAACAATCAGACGTTATTGTTTTCGTATGTTTACCTTCATTCATGGTCATCCTAGTTTAGGACATATAACGGTTTTCATGTAATAATCACAACAGATTCCGATTGATTAACATGGTTTCTAGGATTATAACTTTTATAATCATTCAGTATTCAACTGTAACACGATTTAAAAAACTTTTAGTGACCCAAATAGGATTTAGACCTTTCTGAAAACAATAGCTCTGCTTAAAGTCTTAAGACACTAGCATACTTACTAATACGCAAATATAACTATATTCTTCTGCCTGAATGCATATGTAACTCCATCGATGGTAAGGTTTTATAGCAATCGACCACCAAAACGTAATCCAAAGCGAGTGCATCTTTCCACTTAAGTCGTGCAAATTTACAGTCCTCATCTGTATTGACCTAGTTTACAAACGTTCATTATATTTTCCTACTCTCTATTTCTATTCAACTTTGTTATACTTTTCTGAATACAAAACTCACATTCCACTACTTCTCAGGAGTCGAGTTTTGCACTTAAAAAACTCGAACATCCTTATCATCGTAAACAGAAATCTATTCAATGAGAATTTTGTCAAGATATTCTAAAAGCTTTCAGTTACACGTATTATATTGTTGCTTAGATTAATATAGATTCAATCGATATTTCTATTTAATTTACTTCTTTTTACTGGATGTAACATTTGCTGAAGAACTATCTCATAAGTCTATACACTTTGGGTTTTTTTATTTAAAGTCCTGGAGAAACCCAACCTTTATTATGCTTGGGTCAACATCCTGGACAACCTCATCTTTTATCTGTAGGTGGTGTTAATTCCTCTAGTGCAGCTGCTTATATATGGGATTTACGAGCTGAACAATATCCATTAACTGAAGTAGCCTGTGATGGTCAATATATATGGGAAACTGCTTTTCATCCACGTCAACCGAAACATTTATATATGGCTACGGAAACAGCTGGTTTATTACAAATTAGTAGTCGTGATGAATCAGGTAAGTTCAACAGTATTTGGGGTTTTTTTTTCTTTTCATTTATTCATAGTGAAATTTCGACTGACTCAATGTGTATAGTCCTAAACTCATAATTATGAATGAAAATCTATTCGCTTTCGAAATTTTTCCCAAAATGACGTGATAGTTTCAAGTTTTGTTAGTGAATACTATTTAAAGTCTATTCTCACATATGTATAACTGCTAATTAAACTTTTATTGTTTTCATAATTTGTCTATCCAGTTTGACCGTAGAGAGAAAATTCGTATGTTAGCCAGTTGGTCAACACAACTCACATTCAGTAAATAGACTAAGCGAGTGCTAACTCTAAGTGTACGGGATACGAGGTGAAGAAAATAAAGTTTTTGTGAATCATGTGGATTAACAGAAAATATCTTACTTATTTTCAGGCACCCTTTAAATAGAAAGCTAAGGACAGCCAAATCAAAACGTGATACCAATTCATGAAGTCATTGACAACTGAGCTAAGTCGTTTAAATAGATGTAGATTACCTAATTAGGATGCATGTGATCATCGTAACTAATTATTCAAAAATTTGGGTGGCATGGCTCAGAATCTTTCGCAATGGAATAGGTGCATTCACTCTGTCTTCCTTGAGAACCTAAATCACAAAACCGCTTTTCACCTTTTTTCTGTACGTAACCTTTCCTATTACTACGGATGCTGTTACTACTTTTACTACTCTGGAATTTTTCTTAATTCTATCCCGTTGTGCTAATGTGGTATGGCAATTTGAACAAATGCAGATATCTGGCGGGTCCTATGTTGCACATGACATGACATGTCATAACAAGAAAGAACTCAATGTGATAGCTGTAATTTCCAAACGCCGTAATGATTATGGTAATAAGATGTAGCAAATAATTCTATATCCCTACTCATACTCAGTAATACTCCTTCATTGTTACATGTTACGCAAGCAAAATATTAGTTCTAAGTACTTAAATATGTTTGAGATCATATTGCAGACAAGATTATTGATTCATCCCGTTCCTGTTCCAGTTTTATTCTGTTGAATCTAGGTGAGTACTGTCAGTAATCCCTTGGTACAGCCGAGGGTGAGGAGAGTCATTTCTCCCTCTCCAAGTGGTTTCATATGACTATGTGCATATAGCTATTCCCAGTGAAGTCGTACTCACTGTTTTCTCTCTGAGGTGGTGTTGTTAACGAAACTGAAAGGATGAAAAGCGAATGTCCGGGGCTTAAACCGGGTACGAAGCAACCATCTAGAGGGGGTTGAAAAACCATAATCCCAAACCAGTGGTGCACATGGGCTCCAGGATCCTGAGGAAATAAATGGACCAGATCTCTTAGTCAAAGCCTCAAGGAGTAGTCCCCTAAGGAAACTAGCTGTTTCGGTCTGGACAAGCAGGCAGTATCTCAACCATTACACATTTGTGTAGCCTATATATACCCTTTTGTACCAATGTTTGTGCTTAGATAAACAAGCTGTCAGTAAATATAGATCTCATTGTTAAACCTGACTATTTCACTAACTAAAGTTTGTGTTGATAGAATTACTTTTCTGATAACTTGGTGTTTTATCCATAATGTTACAAGATGGCAGACAGTTCAGCATGAAGTATCAAGCTTCTATGCGACATCAATCTTGTTACCTTATATTATTTAGTTCATTTTACTATGATATGCTATCAATGCTATAAATTCGTTTTTTTTGTAAAACTGCTCTGTATTTCAAGATTCATGGGTTGGATTCAAAGGTTCACGTCGTAAGTTAACTGTATCATCTGCTCTACCCGAAGATACATCAGCTAGAAATGTTATTTCTTTTGATATTTCCAATAATCTTCTAGTTTGTGGCCATTCAGATGCTGTTTTACAAACTGTTCCTTGTAGTGTTTATTTGTATTAAATGTGGAATATTATTATCATTAAAATGAGTATTTTATCGCCTGTGTTGTATTTTCTTCATTGTAATGTTTTCCATTGTTGTTTATATGACAAGTGACGGACTCTGGTACATTTTAATAGTTCAAAGATTCTACATCGCAACTTTGTCGATGGGATTCAATTGTCACTCAAAGTTAGATAAGTATGAGAGAGGTTAGTGATAGATTAGTATGAATGTATCCTACAGGTCAGCTGCCGTCCGAATAACAAAATGGTGACATCTGTGACAGTGACTGAGAATCGGACCTCACAGAGAGCATCACTTCCCCCTACGCTACAAATGCTACCTGTTAACTGGCTCCAATTAGCGTAAAACGAAAAAATTGAAACACTGTACGCGGCGCCGAGTCACTCAGACTAGTTCGCCATATTGCATGTTGATCAACAGAATTTGATCAGTACCAGTGACTAGACGAACATGATACACTTAAAAAGTTCAGTGTAGATAAGAATAATAACGTCCGCTTGTATGAAGTGAATATTAAATTTTCAACTGAAGTATCATATTCCAGGGATACAATAACGCAGACTCTGCGGATACGTCTATAATTCATTCCAAGACTAGGTTTCAGTAGTTATGTTTTATGCAACATTGGATCTTTCCCAGTCATCACACATGTTCTAACAATGTAAGATAAAAATTACCGAAAACAGAAACAAATCAAAAGATATGCTGGAAGGTAACGAGTTAATTTACCTGCATGTTATATTATCATGTCGTCGCCAAATACTAATTTCAGAACATTACGAGGAAGCCTCCGTGCTGTAGATTAATACTTAGTAACGTCGTGCATTGATATCATGTTTTAGTGTAACTGTCATATCAGTTTTTTTGCTTCACTTAGCTCATTAATTTAGGTGCTAACTAATTTTCTTCGTAGGTTTAAAATTCCACTAATTAGTCTTTATTTCTGAACTAAGATTTTGTGTTTAACTTCAACACTATTTACCCAGCAATTCCACCACACACAGGCAGCACTTCGAGGATACTTATAACAATATTTTCTAGTCCTCAAAAACTTCTAAAAAGCAGCAAAATCCTAGTGCTAGTAAGTATTTGTTATCCTACAAGAACCAGTTGCAGGTTACATTAAGAAAAGTCTAATAAGCCTTTTGTATCACCAGTGAAATGTGAATAACTTCACATTTAGCAACATTAATGAAAATGGCTAAGTAAAGTGTTTGAAGCATAAAACCACTCCGTTCACTATTGTTAAGCTAGTGCTATCTTATGATCAACAGTTGCAAAACATTCTATCCTCAAGTTTTCTCTTAAGACTGTCAGAAAATGTGACTGACTGGTGCAATTTTGAATAAGTTGTGGATTTTATTTGAAATTTATCACAGGATATACACTTAAAAGCTCCGTTATTTTTAAATGACGCATTTGCTAGACAGAAAATGATAATCAGCAAATAAATGGCTCAAGGACGTGTAAGTGGTTGAATAACGAAGTAATTTTCAAAGCATTACATCTAGTTCGACTAAATTTTG
The DNA here is from genome assembly GCA_944470405.2 of Schistosoma mattheei. Lineage (NCBI taxonomy): Eukaryota > Metazoa > Platyhelminthes > Trematoda > Strigeidida > Schistosomatidae > Schistosoma > Schistosoma mattheei. Next base: position 67,548,228 of record OX103943.1, on the reverse strand, counting down.
TTGAGATGGTTATCTAAGTTTAATAAGTAGTTCATCGGGACTTTCGCCCTGATAATTATAAAGCTACTCGCAACTGATTAGACGTGTTGTAATTATAGATAATAAGAAGCTATGTTATAGTGAGATTCCCGCAATATTTAAACTGACGCTATTCAGCAACTTGAAATCTTCATATTTTGCTATAATGAATGACTTTGTTATTCTATGTTTACAAACAGCTCGAAACGGTTGCCACTAGTAGTATATTGGTCGCGTTCTAATAGGAATGAAGTAGCGACCGACCTAGCCACTTTACATCAATTGGTAAGATGCTCGCAGCTCAATTTCGTTGGGCCTAGTTCAGCACAATATCACTACATTGTGTTCCAACGCTATGAGTATTTGGATTTACGACACGTTTTTTTAGCTAGGGCTTTTGACAATAATTGATGCCGCACAGAACCTACATTTATTTTATTTAACTCATGCGAATTCTGGTACAGTGAGGGACCAAAATAAGTGGACTATACGAATAAAGTGATAATGTTGGGAAGGAATAAAGGGGAGTGCAATCATTAAATAAATAATTATAGACAAGTGCTTGCCTATACGCATGTATTGCAGCATTTGTATTTCGAAGTTCCATAAATTCATGACCTTGGTGGAAAAATCAGCAAGCAAATGACTTTAAGACCATACAAAAATAAAGTATCTTTGCTGAAAAGAAAATGGAAAGGAACATGGTTCAGTCTAGACGATCATACCCGTCGTCTACATGATGATATCGAGACATTTTAAACGTGTTATCACAAAAGTTCAAATCGAATTATTAACATATACCACTAACACAATATACTAAGATGGATATATGTATGCAGACCAACTGAATACCAAGTAAGTGGACTGATGTCGTCAAATAGATTACACTAATAAACGAAAACAATTTAAGCTGTTTAATCCGATTATAAGTTTATTTTTATTCATTGCATGCATATAGATTCCAGTACAATGTAGAATCAATAAAATTGCATCACAAAAGAAATACGGGAGGAAATGGTAGTACAATCATTAAATAAATGGATAAAAACAGTATGTAGTAAGAGATGTAGTTCAGTCGATAATACATTCAAAAAAGAAACCATCCAGTTAAAGGAGTTCACCTAACTTACGAAGAAAGTGATACGAAACTACAGCAGAATCGTCAGTGGCTCTTATTTCGAACTATATTTGATAGCATCTTAAGCTACAGAGTCGTACCATATCTAGGACCCTGAATGGGGATTCGTGATGACTCGTCAGATGCCAGTTCTATGCAGTTGTCTACAATACTGCGGTACCATGTCACTAACTGGCCACAAATATAGCGATGGTTTCTAATTGACTAAATCTACTAATGCGTAGCATTAATAGTCAGTTTAAGTTTAATATTGGTTAATATCATGCATTAATAAATATATATCTGAAAAGTTGGCGGAAACTACTTTAATGGTTAAACTTTGTGTAAACTGCGTATCTAAGGATTTCTTTCGGCTCGTGTGTAGTTAGACGTTGGGAAAACAAATGTTTCATCCGAAGTTGTAGCAATAAAATGTTTTCCATAATCGGGAATAATCACCAACTTAAACTCCAAACTATCATATGGATTGGAAGTGAAGGTCAATTGAGCTAAATGAAAGATGACTGGCAAACTGGCGTTTATAACTTTCTGATAGAAATTCTTTTATGGGAAATCTTAGAGGAAGTTATTTCTTAAAACTTCAGATACACTTTACTGACAAGTGCTGACAATTACGGTTTTACTTTTACGATTAGGTCGCTACATATTCACATTCTAAGAGGCTACTACAGTCAAAAACTAAAACTTAGTTCATAGGAATTCAGCTTCGTTCTTTAGAAAATAATAAAAAATGTAGATAAGAGCTGTACAGGTTACAATACACTGGTTTCTAGTTTCACATTTGCATCAGCCACGAGCACTCTCCATTTCATGGGGTTGTAGTGAAACCTTACTGAGAAATGCTAAATAGCCTTTGTTGCATCGATTCGCATAATGTCCTTTCTCTCCACATTTAAAACATGTTACTTCGTCAAGTGGTTTTTGTGGGCCTTGTCGAGGTCCAGTAGGAGCAGCCTGTGAAGTCCCCATAAGACCACCGAACTTGAGACGTTCCGAAACAAAACGAGATCCGGGATTAACACCTTGTTGAGGCAACGCTGCGCCGCCAGTGCTAATATTCTGCATTCGCTGCTGCTCCTGTAGTCGAAGACGTTCCTCAGGTGATAGTTTGAGGCAAAATTGTATTTGTGTCCACGTTCATCTAAAATGCAAAATACGGTACATTTTAAAGTCGAAAGACAGAAACTAATACACAGTATATGATGTAGAGGAAACTTACTGCAGTAATGACATATCCAGCGGCTTTTCTGTGTATCTTGATCACTTCCTGGAAGGGGCCACCATATAGGGCTACAAAGTTTAGAAATAGAGTTTTACTCACTGCGCATATTTACATTCACGTCCTTTAGGACAAAAACCATTTATGTAGTTTTTGCATGCTACTCGTCTGACATGTCGATTTCGGCACAAAGGACCTAGACATATCTCTAAAAGTAAGAATCCTATTACCGTTTCTGCAAAACCCTCTATCATACCAAGGGCAATCCTGTACCTTAGAGGCGGGGTCAATATGAAGAAATGGACATTCTTTATTCATACACTCTCCTATATACCACTAGTAAGAAATAATCTGAAGCTCAACTTACCAAATTTCGAAAAGAAGTAACATTCTGGCATTTTAGTCATATCATATTCGTGTAGGAACTCGCAGTCATCACCTTTTTTGCACAATCCGCGAAGCCAATGCTTGCATACGACTGTTCTGTCAGCTTTGATATGTCTCAAAGGACATAAATTATTAAGGGGACATTGATTAATAATAAAAAAACGACAAACGCCAGCACCGGACTCTAAAGAAACCGTATTAAATAAAATCTAAATAACTGTTCATATTTGAGAAAGGCAAACATCCCAATCCAATTTGATTTTCTAGTTGGCTCTCAATGATAAAGTCAATGTCTGATACATCTGCTATTAAATTGTCCATCTCAAGATTAGCTACAAAAGACCAAATTCAAATAAGATTTTACTACTTAAATATTAGTGATACAGAAAGAAAATGAAGTCTACTGGTGACCAGTTCTATAGATATCTTATGTAAACTAGAGGTTTTAAGGAATATGAGTACCTACATACGAGCGCGCTAATGCCATGTTTTAGGAAATGAGGAAATTATTTGTTAATAAAGATTGTAGATCGTTTCCAAGCAACAATATTTGATCTACTTCATAGCTCTTTGTGTAATCCCTAATTTATAAATACTCTTGCAACAGCGAAGCAAAGCTATATCAAATGAATGATGATGGAGTTTTAGTACATAATTTTTTTAGAAACATATGTAGTAAACCATTTTCTAATGCAAAGCTAAGCTAGTTGATGTATTTGAGGACAAGTATAAACTGACATCACTGCGACGCATTATTCAGTTTACTAACTAATATTTTGTCTCATGCTTCTCTCCTTTACCCGGCTTATTACACTGCTATGTCAAGTATGGAATATTTTCAGTTTACCCTCAAAAATTCTAAATTGGGTGAAAAAGTTTAACGTAATACCGGATGTGTTTACAATTGATTTGCAAACGGAAAGTGATCATACATAGCTACGTTAATACTCTGACAAACAATTGTAGCCAAAAAGAATTTATGAGCTGGCGATTCACACTACCTATGCAATCTGTATAGTGGATCAGTCATCTTCAATCGATAACCCAATACAATCAATAAACAACATTTTTAAATTTCTCTACGGAGTTTAGAAGAATATTGAGCCTCATTGGTAGTTAACCTTTTGTCTTGAAACAGAAACAAACTAAATGTAATTCGTATGACAGATAAACTAGATGATACTCACTAAGGAAATGCCTGATAACGGTCACGATGAGAAAACACCGTATTATTGTAAATTGGATTTATCCTACATGTAAAGCTGGTCTAACAGATTAGCTATTGACCTCTATTCTGAGCCATGTGTGATAACGTCTCAAGCCATTGAGTTGCACCACATCTCGGGCCCCAGCCAAAGAGTTGTAATGGACAAACAGATGCTAGTCCTATTTAGCTTTTTTCACACCCCAGTATCATGGAGATCGAGTTTCAAAACTATAGAGTAAAACAACTTGCACCGATGCATCGTAGACCCAACCTTTCACAACCAGACTAGCATCACGACAGCGACAAGGAGAGTCCGAGTTGAGGCAAGCCTCTCTGGGTTCCACTTTACGCAGACTGATCTCACTACTTACACCACCACCAGCAATATCGTCGTAAAGTACTCCAACTCTTTATGAAGTTTAAAAAGCTATACGAAATCTGAAGCGTGGGAGAGCAGCAGGACCTCATAAGTTTATCTCTGAGATTTTTAAAGATGGCAGTCCAATATTGGCAGTGAGGTTGACTGAGGCCTTAGGTAGAGTCTGGAAGCTGGACGTAATCCCATCTGACTGGTCTCAACCACTGATTGTGCCAGTCTATAAGAAAGGACAAAAGTCCTCTTGTGACAATCACAGAGGAATCAGTTTGACTAATATAGTGTCTAAAATATTAGCTTCAATAATACTTCGACGCCTAACTAAAGCTCGTGAAGAGCAGACTAGAGAAAACCAGGCTGGTTTTCGACCTGGACGTGGTTGTATAGACCAGATATTCACACCACGTCAGGTCCTAGAGCACAGACACACATTCAGACACCCCACAATAGTAGTATTCCTCGACCTTACGACGGCATTTGACTCGGTCGATTGTGAGGTTCTATGGCAGTGTCTGTCAATGAAAGAAGTACCGAAGAAGTACAACAAACTTAGAAAGGCTCTCTACTCGAACACAACTAGCCGAGTGAGAGCTTATGGCGAACTACCATCAGGATTGGTTACCTCAAGTGGTGTTCGTCAAGGCTGTCCACTCTCTCCATTTTTGTTTAACTTTGTCGTTGAAGTGCTTTTAGAGATAACACTTTCCTCATCTAAATTTCCAGAAGTTGAACTTTTACAGCGAGATTCACTTGTTGACTTAGAATATGCCGGTGACATAGTTCTGCTTGGTGAAGACGCTGACAAAATGCAGAGTTTTCTGACCACCGTAAGCAACAATGCAAGCATGTTCGGGCTGCCAGACCAAAACATGGCACAAATCCATGGAGTCACTGACAAGTGGACTGAGCCATGTTGGTAGGTGTAGACTACCTGGTTGGGATTCGCGAGACGATAGTAACCAATGGTTAGACACCTTGAATGACATGGCTCAAAATCGTTTGCAATGGTGCAGGTGCATCCACTCCTTGTGTTCTCCCAAATTCTAATCTTCTGAATTCTTCATGTCTCTTTTTTCTATTTCAAAATTTATTTCACTGGGTTATATTCTTTGAATAACATCTTCAAACTCTAATTTTTCCGATTACTGCTTATACTTTTACTACCTCTACCACTACGGTATTTGAATTGACAATTGTATCTCTGTGCTAATGTGGCATGGCAATTCGAATTGATGTACGTACGTACGAAGTTCCACGTTGTTGATGACTGACTGACTGAATATCGTCTCTATACTCAAGATAGAAGTCTTTCTTCGAGTAGCAGACCCACTCCACGAGTAATTCCATCAGAGCTGCCTTCATAATGCAATTGATGATAAAGTTGAGGAGCAACATTTAAACTGAACAATTCTACTTAATCCCGTTTCTGAGACATAATAATCTCTCGAACCTTTCCATACAAGCAGCAGCCTCTGCAATAGTAGGGCTCAACATACACAAGTGAAAAAGCAAAATCCTGAAATACAACACAGGGAACACTAACCCAATAACACATGGAGAAACTCTGGAAGAGATGGAAACTTCCACATGTCTGAGAAGCATCATTGATGAACGAGGGGGATTGGATGAAGTAAAGGCAAGGATTGGAAAAGCAAAGACAACATTTCTACAGCTGGACAACATATGGAACTCAAAACAACTGTCAACCAATATCAAAGTCAGAATATTCAATACGAACGTCAAGACAGTTCTACTGTACGAAGTTGAAACTTGGAGAACTACTACAACCATCATCAAAAAATTACAAGTATTTATAAACAATTGTCTACGCAAGATACTGAATGTGCGTTAGCCATTTAACATCAGCAACAGCCTACTGTGGGAGAGAACAAACCAGCTTCCAGATGAAGAGGCAAGTTCGGTAAGACTCTGGAAGTGGATAGGACATACATTGTGGAAATCATCAAAACGTCATCATGAGGCAAGCGCGAACTCGGAATCACCGCCCCTGGTACGGCCGAGAGTGAGGAGAGTCCACTCTTCCTCGAGTATACAGCCACTGCCAGGGAAGTCCTACTCACTGCCTTCTCGCGGACGGGGTGTTGTTTACGAAATTGAGAGGACGAAAAGCGAATGTCCAGCGCTTTAACCGGGTTGATGGACACGGAGGGTCCACCTAGGGGAGTTAGAAAACCATGATTCCAAAACAATGGCGTGCATAAGCTCTAGGATCTGAAAGAACAAATGCAATGCGAACCAACAGTCGGTCACCGGCTACCATGGGACTGCATCTCGACGTCGCTCCATTGCCTTGTGGATCAGACCTTTAGGTCGAAGGCTCCGGGTGTGGCCGCTTAAGAAAACTACCTGTTTCGGTCTGGGCATTCGGGCAGTATCACAGCCCACACATAAATCCCGTGACTGTGTTGCACATATGTACTCAGTCCTCCTTTGTACCAATATTCATGTGTTCAAACAAATAAAATAAAAAACTCGGAATACTGAAGTGAGGAGAAAAAGAGGAAGAATAATGGACATATTGAGTCGGAAATCGGAGGTAAACATAAAAAAATGAACAGAAACTTCAAAGGACTGCCTAGGACAGAGTTCGATGGAGAATCCTGGTGGGCGGCGTATGCTCCTCCGCGAGAGGTAACAGGCGTAAGTAAGTTCCCAAACAGCCTAGTCACTTCTCTGACCAGAAGTCCACCACCTTCCTTCAAAAGAACCGAAGTTCAGCCATCTAGGTCTAGTGACTTGCAGCGCTTCAGGAGTCGGAGTTTCTTGCATATCATCTCGTTAGGTGGATCAGTCGTCACCAGAAAATCTTATCGATGCTTTTGAGGCAACACGTTAGCTGCACTGTTCCTCAAAGTACCCTGCCCACTGTCCAAGACGTCTAAGGACGTTACTGATTGGTGTACTACTAGCGTGACAGATCTTTTACTCACAATACGATAATTTCTGTCAGTGGCTATGAGTTGAAAGTTTACGGCAGAAACCAGATGCAGCTGGTGCTTCTAACTCGTCAGGAAGCTCCAATCATGTTTCTTGGTTCTTACACAATTCTTTGAAAGTCTTTATACAATTCGCCCCAAAGTAGACTGATGTAACTCGAGGGATGAGTAATCTTGAAGTTAGACACAGCGTACTTGGTAAGGATGGCAAACTGACGGATGAAATAGTGAATATTTATCCTTGAGATGGCTAGGACATACGTTACGTATGCCTAATTACCGCCTACCGCAACGTGAGACGATGGCTAGTGTGAGAGTAAGTAAGCCGCTATAGTAAACTTTGGGCACATGGCACAAAAACCCCAAAATTGCCCCAGACCTGGGGAAATCTCAAAAGTTCCCCTCTAACCTTGGTCAAGGTCAGTTGACTTTGGGATTTGCCCAAAATACCCCGAAATTTCCCTAAAGTTGGGAGCTCGGGTAAACTCATGGAAGAACTACGCCTTGGGTACGGAGGTCAAAATAAATATTATGTCCCGATAGGTAAGCATCATAAGAACAAATATGAAAAATATAGCCAAAAAACGAGTTTTTGAGTAGGGATACTATCACTGAATTAAAAGTTTAAGATCAGATAAAGAACAACTTAGAAACTAATAACCTTACTAAGTAAATCAATGACGGTTTTCAATCCTGAAAGAAATTGTCTAGTCGTCATTCATGAAAAAAAACAAGATACCGCTCTAAATTAAAACTAGGAGCGTGGCAGAGAAGTGACAACATAAGTTCCAAGTGAATATTCAAATGGTGTTGTAAGACAATTCTATGTTTAAAACAGAACTCAGAACGTTAACTGTATCGCGAACCTCAAAGCCAGGAGACCTTCTGAATATAGTTTTGTTACATAACATTTATAACCGATCCCACTCTACAGCTGAGTTAAGAACAAAGGAGGGCAGAAAGTGAACGTTCTTCAGAATTAAGAGGAAGCTGACTGGTACGCAGGGCCTAGACTACGTTGACAACATGAGCAAATGTCAGATCAACTTTTCTACCATATTAATATTCAGAATTTACTGACTATTTGTGCAAATTACACATGTAAATTGTTATCTGGTCAGTTGAAGTGAAACCAACCTTCAGTCGTAGACCACTTCTTTCGACCTACGCGCTTACCAATTTCAATCTTCAAATGGTTCAAATGGTTGTGGACGGAATAGAAGAAGCTTTCGCTTAACAGGCTTCCGTGTCTAGTAGCAGGGGATCACCAAATCCTCCAGGCAGGAACCTAGGTATGTTAACAATAAAAGAGGAAAGGAAATTGGTAAATCATAGTGTGATGCTGTCCTTGTTCCTTAAGAATAGGTCAAGTTGCCTCTTGAAGGACTCCTGAGAAGTCGCTTGGACTAGCTCGGCTGGCAGCGAATTCCAGCTTTTGACAACTCTTAAGGAGTAGAAGTTGTGTCTACATTCCGTCTTGCTATGTTGTGTTTCCAGTTTCTGGGTGTTACCCCTTAGGTTATCATTCGAACTAAGCTTAAGTAGGTGTTTAAGAGGATGTCCAGAAGTGTTAAGAATACTATAAGCCATTAATAAATCACCTCTAAGACGCCTATATTCTAATGGGTAAAGGTCTAGTGAACGGAGGCGTTCTTCGTAAGGCTTAGATTTGAGTCCTCGAACTGATTTCGTGGCTCGCCGTTGGATACGCTCCAAAGTGACCTTGTCCTTTTGGAGTGAGGGAGGGAGTACTATGTTTCCGTACTCTAAATGGGGACGGATAAAACTATTGAAGATTGTGTGGAAAGTTCGTCCGTCAAACTGTCCAAAAATGCGCTTCAACGTTACCAGTGCAAGGTTTGCTCGGAAGGCATTTTTGTCACAGTTAGCGTAAGACTTTAAATCATGGGGCACCAGGACTCCTAAATCCTTTTCGACTTGGGATACTACTATAGAGGAGTTTCCTAAGTTGTAACTGTAGTTTGCTACATGTCGCAGATGGACTACTTTACACTTTGAAGTGTTAAAGGTAAGTCCGTTATCGTCTGCCCAACTTTGAAGTCGAGTCAGATTCTCCTGAAGTGCCTGTATATCGTCTTGGTTGCGTATCTCTCTCCAAAGTTTCACGTCGTCGGCAAAAAGTAATACATCTGACGTTACCTGTTGAGGAAGATCATTTATGTAGATCAAGAAGAGAAGAGGCCCTAGTACTGAGCCCTGGGGGACCCCACTAGGACATTCCATAGCCTGAGATAAAGTGAAATTAACCCTAACCTTAAAGTGTCGATTTTTTAGGTATGAAGTAAGCCAATCGATTAGAGGTGGTTTGATACCTAGTCGTTTGAGCTTGTTGATAAGACACAAGTGGTTAACCTTATCAAAAGCTTTTGAGAAATCAAGGTAAATGACATCAACCTTTCCCTTGCAATCGAGGATGCTTGTCCATCTGTCCACCGCAGTCAGCAGGTTGGTTATACAAGAGTAACCCTTCCTGAAACCATGCTGTTGGGGTGAGAAGAAATTTAAGGACAGTAGATAGTCATTTAAACCGTCGCATATCAGGGACTCCATGAGTTTTGAAGGTAATGACAGAAGAGCCACCGGCCGATAACTTGAAGGTTCATTGCGTCGACCACCTTTGAAAATTGGTGTGATGTGAGCCAACTTCCAATTTTCCGGTAATTTGCCTCGGCTAAGCGAGTGTGAAAACATCACGCTAAGCGGCGTTGCCAGGATTGAGGCTGCCTCCCTCAGTATGGCAGGATGAACCATATCCGGGCCAGGAGAAGTGTCTAATCTTAAGTGCTGCAATTTCCGGAACACCAAGTCAGCGCTTAGGTCTACTTCGGAAAGTCCTGTGGAATTGCAGATGAAACTGTCGTCAGTAAAGTTGATGTCAGCCGGTTGAAATGTTTGAGAGTAATGTGCCGCCAGAAGGTTAGCGGCGTCGCCATCGTTGTTGGTCGGGCCGTTAAGACCTACCAGTTGAGAAACTCCTGTTTTGGCTTGACGAAGAGAGGCTGCATAACGGAATAGGCTTCTAGGGTTAGAGGCGAATTTGTCCATAAGCTTTGTCTGGTACTGAAGCCTGTCTTCTCTTATAGCCTTCGTGCATATGTTCCTGATATGTTTATATTGCCTATACGCTCCATCGTTATTAGTTCGTTTGTATTCCGCCCAACAGTGCCTTTTGCGGCTTAGCAGGCGAAGGGTACGGTTCTTGATTACTGTAGGTGGCTTGCAGCTTTTGGGAACCGTTTGAGGAACTGAATGGTCTGTAGCACATAAGAGCGTGTGCAGTAAGAAGTCCCAATGACCATCCACATCGAGTTGAGGGTGAACATCCCAAACCACCTGTTGTAGATAGTCATGTAGAGCTGGCACATTCAGCCGTTTAAAATTCCAACGCAAATTATTGTTGGGATACCTTAGCTTAGTTTTGATGACAAAACTGAAGGCTATGACGGCATGATCGCTCTTTCCCAGAGGAGCCAGGATTGAGAGGTTGTCAACTAGGAATTCTTCGTTTGTGAATACACAGTCTAAGCGCGATGGTGCCTGACTGTTTCTCCAACGAGTTGCCGACCTCATATTTTCATATAAGCCCAAGTCATCGATGAGGTTGAAGAACCGAGCTTCAATTGAGTTGTCGCCTCCAGTGTACGTGTGTTCCGTGAAGTCTTTAGTAAGAAGCATAGGAGGTCTATCGACCTACATTAATCCTTGCAGTTTGTAATACTGTAGAGGTCCAATGTCGGTTTAAATATATCAACAGAAGGTGCCATTTATTTTGGGGATTTATTTACCGCTACAGATCACTCCCCCCAAGTGGGGCAGTGACGACCCTAAGACGTGGCCAGCCAGAAGTTTAAACCCAACGAGTTTGTCGTTGGTAAACACTCTTCTGATAGCTTACTAAATTTAGCAGCGTCTGGTCGTCTTTCCTTACTATATGGGACCGAGGTACAACATAGTAAAAAAAGGAAAAAGTTACAAAGAAAATTTCGACTCCTCGTAAACTCATCTTCCTTTCCAGCCGTCCTGGAAAAGAAAAAAGAAAATGTAAGTGCATGTCGAAATACACTCGTATTTGCGTAAAAACACAATGTCGGCGAAAAAAATGGAAAATAAACTCAAACACACGTAATAGCGTTAAAAAATAATTTTTTTTGTTTGTTTTTTTAAATAAAAATATAAATATATAAGCATATTAAAAATTTTTTAATATTATATATCGTAAAAAAAAATCGAGATAATATAAAATGTCGAGTAGTGCCTTACGTGCAGTAGTCGTTTAAATGTTCTGGAAATCTTACTCTTCTTCCAGAACGCGTCGTTTTAAGTTTATTTTCAGATACATTCGGAGTATCATCGCTAGTGTTGGTTGTCGGTTGAGGAATTATGAGTGTAGGAGTCGTGTTGTGCGATTGTACCGAAGGAAAGTCGACGTGAATAGGATTTCCTTCTAAATACGCTGCTTTTAAGCGATCGATGCTGATGCTATCGTTGGTTCCGTTCTTATCGACTATATAGTACTTAGATTCACGTTGAAGAACTTTGAAAGGTCCTTCGTATGCTGATTCGAATGGTCGTCGATGCGAGTCTCGACGAACGAAAACGTGTGTACTATATCGTAAGTCAGGTTGAACGAAAACATCAGTTGATTGAGGTCGAGTGGAAGCAGGTTTAACTGAACGCATTGCGTTTGTAAGCCTGTTCGTGTAGGAGGTTAGATCCATGTTCATTGAAGAGGACGAAGGATCCACGAATTCTCCTGGAAGTCGAAGTGTCGTTCCATAAACGAGTTGAGCCGCAGTGTATCCAATGTCAGCTTTCACTGCATTGCGGATACCTAGTAAGACGAGTGGAAGAGCGTCGGTCCACTGTGAAACGTTTGCAGCTGATAGCGAAGCTTTTAGTTGTCGGTGAAAACGTTCTACCAACCCGTTTGCTTGTGGATGGTAGGCGGTCGTTCGGAAGCGAGTGATTCCTAAAAGTGTGGTCAGACGACGGAAAAGATCAGATTCAAACTGACGTCCGCGGTCTGTAGTGATGGTTGAAGGGCAGCCGAAGTTTGCTACCCATCGTTCGACGAAGGCGCGGGCCACTGTTTCAGCAGTGATGTCCTTGATAGGTACTGCTTCTGGCCATCGAGTGAAACGGTCTACGCAGGTTAAGAGGTAAGAGTATCCATTTGAATCTGGTAAAGGTCCTACCAAATCCAGATGAACATGGTCGAAACGAGCATCGGGAGTTTTAAACGAGCCTAAGGGACATTTATTGTGTCTGATAACCTTAGATTTTTGGCAGCTTACACAGGAGCGTGCCCACTCCCTCACGTCTTTATTCATGCCAGGCCAGCAAAACCGTTCTGCTATAAGCTTGATGGTTGCACGAACACCTGGATGAGAAAGTTTGTGCAATGTGTTGAAGACATTGCGTCGATAATGTTTCGGCACGATTGGGCGATCCCTACCTGTAGATGTGTCACAAAGTAAGGTTTCCTTACCTGTTCCCATCTGTTTGATGCGTAGTTTAAGGGTTGTGGACGATAACTCGTGCTGAAGATCAGTGTCTTCTTTTTGAAGCTCGGCGAGTTTAAGAAGGTCGATTCCTTGGAAACTGTTCAAGGAAGTTATGCGAGACAAGGCGTCTGCAACTACATTGTTTGCTCCAGAGATGTGTTGAATATCTGAAGTAAACTGCGAAATGTAGTCCAGTTGTCGAGACTCACGGGGAGAGTACTTGTCTGAAGGAGAGCTTAACGAGAAAGTGAGCGGTTTATGGTCCGTGAAAAGAGTGAATTCACGGCCTTCGATATAGTGTTGGAAATGCCGTACAGCACAATACATAGCTAGGAGTTCCCTACCGAATGTGCTGTACCTCGATTCGGTGTCTAGCAACCTTCTAGAGAAAAATGCCAAGGGTTGCCAGGAGTTGTTAACCCATTGTTGTAAGACTCCTCCGATTGCCGAGTCGGATGCGTCTACTGCGATGCTAATGGGTGCTTCGGTGTCCTGATGTGCGAGCATTGTTGCTTTAGCAATCAGTTCCTTAACTGTGGAGAATGCTTTTCGTGCGGTGTCGTCCAAATTAATGGATTTCGCATTTCCACGAAGTTGGTCGGTCAGAGGTTTCATAAGTAATGCGCATTTCGGTATGAAACGTCTATAGAAACTTACCAGGCCGTTAAACGTGCGTAATTGCTTGACGGTGGTCGGTTCTGGGTAATCCAGAATGGCCGCCACTTTGGTTCTAAGGGGTCGGATACCTTGAGCATCGATAGTGTGTCCCAGAAAGTCTAACGAGTCGGTTCCGAATTGGCATTTCTGAACGTTTACAGTTATGCCATGTTTTTGTAATCGTTCGAAAACAAGATCCAGATGCTTGAGATGTGTTTCTCTGTCCGGACTTGCGATTAGACAGTCGTCAACATACGCGTGTACGAAGTTGAGACCTCGAAAAACGTCGTCTATGAATCTTTGGAATGTTTGAGCAGCGTTCCTTAGACCGAAAGGCATTCGCAAAAATTCATAGAGTCCGAAGGGAGTTATGATAGCCGTTTTCGGTATGTCGTCAGTAGCCATAGGGATTTGGTTATACGCTTTAACCAAGTCGATTTTCGAAAAGACAGTTGTACCTTTCAAGGTAGCTGTCAAATCGTGAATGTGAGGCAACGGGTAACGATCGGGAATGGTTTTCGCGTTCAATCGCCGATAGTCACCAGTTGGACGCCAATCGTTGCTGTCCTTTTTAGGGACCATGTGCAACAGAGATGCGTATGGGCTACTTGACGGTCGTATGATTCCTAAGTCTATCATATGGTCGAACTAGTTTTTCGCCAACCTCATCCTTTCAGGAGCCAGTCGGCGGGCTTTAGAGAATACAGGTGGTCCTGTAGTCGTGATTTGATGTGGAACGTTACTGGTTATACACGGTGTATCCCAGGAGACTTATCGAGTAGTGGTTGTACGCTTAATTGTGACTAAGGATAATCTGCAACCAGAAAAGGAAAGTTGCGCAAACGGAGAAATTGGTGTTTCCGTCTACTAGTCTCCGTTTGCGCGTATCGATGTCGGATCCAAACCACGTGTTGGACTGCTGGACAGCTGCCTGGATAATTTGGATACGCGCCCTCGCCCGTTTGAAACCAAATCAAGGTAATTGGGTAAGATAGCGGTTCAATACAAATATAACCACACAGCTATCCAACCAATAATTGTTTAATTGATCAAATCTAAACAATCACCACAAATAAATGTTATTCTATCCTGTCTGGATAGATCACGTACAGATTCGTTCAAAAGGTAATAATTGGTCGCTCTATAACACAGAGTGTTTTCAATTCTGGAAGAGTGCTTCAATTCACAACCAAAATGCACAATTCCAGTCAACACAGGTCAAGCAATCAAAAGCAGGAACCAACCAAATCGCTG